>CM028368.1:5073696-6366486 GCA_016624345.1 Platycodon grandiflorus
GGTGGGTGTTTCATTTAGGAATAATCTTGTGTCTTGGTTTAGCAAGAAACAAACTGTTTTTGTCTGTCGCCTTGAATCGAATAATGGCAAGTAGGTAGTTGTTGTATCCAATTACTTTGGATGAATCAAATGATAAGGATTATGGTTTGAAAAGTGAAACCCTAATGTTTTTGTGATAACATGAGTGCTAAAGATATTGCTAAAAATCCCGTGCAACACTCCGTACAAAGCATATAGATATTCGGCACCACTTTATAAGAGATCTTGTTGAACAAAGAATTATTACACTTGAACATGTTGGAACAACAAATCAACTTGGTCGATATCTTTACTAAGGCTTTGGATTTTGAGAGATTTTCTTTCTTAAGAACTCTCTCGGTTTGTGTGATCTGAGATGATCGCACAATGCGGACAACCATGCGCATCTCGTATAATTGTATATTACGAAAACACAAAAAAAAAAAAAATCCCGCATTCATGCATTGCACGATTATCTCTTGTGATCACTTGATTATCTCTCTGTGTTGACATCTTCTTTGACTCTTGAATGTGAGATCCCTCCTAACTTGGTGATAAAATTTCCTTGTTAAATTTTTGATAATTATCATGGAGTGGGTGTCTAATCTAAGGTCACCGAGAAAAACAAGTCGCCTCCATTTATTTTGAAGCTTCCACTCATGTGCTCAATGCCAATGACTTATTGTTGCATCACTTGGGAAAAAATTTGGGAAGCATTATGGTGAGAGTGAATAGCTCCTTCGATGACTGATTCAATGCCTAATATGGAGACATTCTAGAGGCTACATGATTGAGGGTTATCTCATTGAATTCTTGTTGTCAATGCTATGTTAAATACGTGATTTAGTCATACCATGTTGCAATTTATCGAGATTAAAATCCTCACGTGTGTGCATTGCTCTCTCATGATAGGCATATAGATTACGTTAGGGCATTCGAAATCCTTGGTGAAAATATGAGCAATTTGTTTGTTAATTTTCACTCTTCTTGTCCTAATTTTTCTATTGTGATTAATGATCTTTTATGCTAAGGTGGTTATGAAGTCTAGTAGTCAAAGGAGACTACTGAAGGTTGTGTAATCATGGAAGAGTTCCATCCGGATTAGAAAGCGAATCATATCACAAAAAATTGGTAAGTTTTTTTATTTTTTTTGTGCCCTAATCCTTTATGAGTTGGAAGTTCAAAAAGGGAAAACTCCTACCTTTACACGGCTTATTCTCTTCCCCTTCGGTTTCAAGGTTGTGCCCATAAATCCCTTTTAAAACTTGTGACTTCATCTGTTCAATCAATTAATCTCACAACTGTTTCACATCTTGTCTCACATCTCCCAAAGTCTCTCTCTCCTCTCCTTTCTTCTAGATCTTTTGTGTGCGATCGTTCTCATGGCATCTCCTCCTTCTTCCACGGCCTGCATCCGCTAACATTGCCGACTTAAGCATATCCCCACGTATGTTCCTGCGATTGATGTCCAATCCCTTGGCCAACAATATCCGCAATTAACGTTGAAGATCTATCCGCCTGATGCCGTTAGGAATGCTCGTCAACCGGAACCTTCGGGGTCCGTCGCTTCTAGCCGGCCGATCGTCCGGAAAGTCTTCAATTTCTCGTCTTCCTCGTCCAATTGCCTCCGAAAGTTTCAAAACCCAAATCCGGGGTTCTCGCAAGCACAAGGAGGAGGTTAATTCTCCGAGATTCCTCTGATAAGGATGAGGGCTCTACTGTGCTCTGTCACATCTCAGCTGGAATTCGTGGGGAGAAGACTCTAGGCCCACCCGTAGCTCCGCCGTGCTCAAGCCGCGCCTTTCGCCTCGGCAAGCTCACCGTCCCACCCTGGATTCTAGTGATGCTTCGTGGGCTCGATGATACCGTAAGTGATCCCGATGTTCTCATCTCTTCAAACGCAGCCTCCCTTCGTGAGGTCTTCGTGCAGCCTGGCCAGGCCTACACCGGTGACACACCGCTCACACAAGTGGCAATCGCCGCAAATCTCGGGTTCGTAAGTCCTCTGTTCGTATTCCTCTTCTCCTTACAATACGGACTTGAAGTACAATTCTCTGTTTATTCTCCCGCCGAAAATCGTTTTCCGCCAATCTCCATAGGGCTTTTGTTGTTGAAAAATCTCGTGACTGAGGTTTTGACAAAGTTGGATTGACCAATTTTTTCTCTACAAGGTCCCTGGATGTTTCTTTAGATTTTCCTATTCCTTATTCCGGACCTTGGTTTTAGAGTTTTATGCCAATCGAGCGAGATATTGGTCTTGACCGTTCTAATTTTGGGAAAGTTTTTGTTAGGAATCAAGTGGTTGATTTTAGTCCCTCTCGGATTAACTCTTTTGTGCACTCAGATCTTCCCATTCACATGCTTCCTCGATATTCATACTGTGTCCATGGTAGCGGAGGAAAATTTTCAAATTGGAACACGGGTTTCGGACTAGTTCCTTAACCAAAGTGTTTGTGTTTCTACACCATATTCTGCGCTCCAATTGGTTGCCAACGTTAAATTCTCATCCGCACTAAAGATCGATTCTTCTTATGTTTCGTGTTGGGGAAAATAAATTTAACTTGGGGCGAACCATTTTTGATACAATCATGAGCTTTGCGGAGAATGTTAACACCACCTATGCTCTTCCGCGCCCTAGTTTGATCTATGCCTTGTTGAAAGATCAAGGGTTCCGAGATATTCCGGGACGATCATCAATCATTAGGATCATTTTAAGATTCCCAAGACCATGCTTGATGCGTCTCGGGTTGATGATTTGGCTCGTTTTACGGGCTCGCATCTACTTGTTTACGCAGCAGGTTGTCCACGTTGTGCCAGCTCCGCCAGACCCCAATGCCATCCACGCTCGGGTTGCGGTCTTGAGGCTCGAGATATCTTCACATCAAGTGAGATAGACAAGACATCTTCTCATTCTTTGGCCGCAAAGGAATATTGTGATTTAGAGGCTATGCTTTCCGGTTCCTCTCAAAAAGGGGAGATATTTCCAAGTCCGGGAGCTACTACTAGTGCATGCGATCTTTGAAGGTATAGTGTTTGATATTGAGAAGGAGATTGATGAGGCCGCGACTACTAGTGCATCCGATCTTTGAAGGTATAGTGTTTGATATTGAGAAGGAGATTGATGAGGCCGCGACTAATATGGAGATGGATGTTTTGGGTGAAGACCTCTACTCGGGTCTTTAAATCTTGTGGACTTTGTGAACTTTTTATTTGCTTTTGACCGTAATGACTTTCTTTAGTGGTATGTCTATCTGTTTAGCCTTATCAAATTGTTGTTCGGGTTTTTGTTCGAACCACAAAGATAGGGGAGATTGAAAGAGTATGAAAATACTCTTGATCTTTTTATTATATCTTTGTGATTCGACATTTAAAAGTAGTGTATATATTTTCCTTATTTAGGTTTTTATCTTTTGTAATTTTATAGTTTATATTGACTAACAACTAATAGTTTATATTTAGTATAGTTTTGTTATTTAGGTAAGAATCTCAAGGAGGAATGGACTTGGAAGATATGGAAAGAAGGATCTTAAATTCGGGAAGTGATTGAATCCTTGTCAATCAAGGAATTTTGAATGGCTATAAAAGGAGTCCTCCGCCTCCATAAGTTGTACCGATTTCAAGAGAATTTATATAGCATTATTAAGAGAGAAATCATTGAGAGGTTTAGTGCATGTGTCTCGAAAATCGGGATTGATTCTTGAGATTGTTTTGTGTTTTTGTAAGTTCTTAGTTTAGAACTCGGGTTTGATCTTTGGTTAGTATTTTTCTTTTCATTGTAAGTGTTTTTAATTCACAACTTGTTTTCTAGCAAGGTGTGCTTTTATGAAAAGGTTAAGAAGATTTTTCACAAGATAATAATTCCATGCATTTATATTACGTTCGTTAAAAATAAATTTTCAAAATAGTTGTGTGCATTGTTGTGTTGACACTTGTGTGCACATGTACACAATTATCACACATCCTGTCACTGTTCTGTACAATTCTTTCAATCTACTTTCAGTTATCAATGGATGAACATGCCTAAGAATAGAAAGCTTTACACTCGTCCTGCTCAAGTTATAACACCCCTACTCTACTTTCAGTTATCAAGGGATGAACATGGCTAAGAATAGAAAGCTTTTTACTCGTCCAGCTCAAGTTGCATTATCAAGGGGGTTTCAATCGGTTATTAGCACTTCAAATTAACTAAGACTGGGTTTTTTTTCAAAAAGAATCAAATACTCCCTACGTTCTTAAATTATTATCTTGTTTGACTTAGCACACAAATTAAGAAAAAATAATTAACTTAATTATTAATATTAATAGTGTATAATTTCTTTTAATGTCCGTGTGCATGTAATCCATAATTAAAGTAGAAAGAAGTAAAAATAAAATAATAAAAGTATTGTCTTAAAAAAAAAACTTTCAAACAAGATAATTATTTTAAACGAACAAAAAGGAAAGCAAACAATAATTTAGGGACGGAGGAGTACGGGGTTGGTTCATAATGCGATCAATGTGAATTTCAAAAGTTAATAATTTTATTTCCTCAAACTAAACAAAAATACGTTCAGTACTAATAGAAAAATTGGCCCAAAAGATGTCTCTCTTGTCTTCAAGATAGAAATATCAAGCGGTGTAAATCATTGATACAAATATACAGATTATTTGTTGACAAGGCTGTCTAAGCTTACAGATTGATAAAGGGTTGTTGTCGGCAGAATCACCTGACTTTAAAGCCTAATTACACTAAACACGTAGGTGACACGAACGAATCTTATGAATCATTTTCTTTTTTTTTTTACTCGAATAACCGGTAAGAAAACATAGCAGTTAAGGATCAAAGCTGATACTCTAAAATGAAAGAGTGGCATTAATTTTCAGCTAACTATTCTTAAAATGAAAGAAGGATTAAGCACCTGAAACATGTTCAAAATGGGTATCAATGGAAAAAAACGAGTTACGGCGAGGTAAATGAGACACAATATTAGCACAAATTTAATCAACTAGTAGTCTACAATATACAAAAAATTCAGATTACCAAACATACCGATAGTTCCCCCTTTCTCCTCTAAATTTATTATTATCCTATCGACTGTATATAAATAGTATTTATATGTCCTCCTTGAGAAACGAATGAAGATTCATCTAAAACAAAAACCTAACCGGAACATCTTTCGACAGGAACTCTATTTCTATTTCTCTTCGTACAATCCTCAGCCTCTCAAATAGTACACGTGATCCTCCTCAGTATCAACCATGACTACATTCCAGGTCGATAACAGGATCTAGCAACTTGATTTCTATGGGTGCATTCTCACTATTTTTCTTACAGATGTTCTTAGTATCGTCAAAAAATAATCAATTTGGCTATGTGGAACTACGTGTCAAGAAATCATTAACAGCAAGACTCGCATCTCCATGGGACACAGCATCTTCAGGTTCTGGTATGAAAAGAGAGGCAGCGGAAGCCTGCTCATAAAAGATTTATTGAGTTGCATGCAGGAACCAACAAGCAGAAAATAATACTATCAATAGAACATGTACTTCCAACACTAAATTAGTACTAGTAGCTTGATTGTCTAGTCTACAAACTAGCTTAAAAGATGTCCATGGCGAAAGGCAGAAGTGATTAATTAGGGACCAAGTACTACTTTAGTTCAATGAGCAATATATACGTACACACACACACACACATGTTTAGAGGAGTGAATTCAATTAATGGTAGGATAATTGCCAAACTCAACGTCAAAGTGCATATGAAGCAACTTGATTATAGTTTTCTGTTACAAAACGGTTATGCAAGTTAAAAGTGACCTTGACCCAGAGAAGGTAATCAATGTGACACTTACTGAGCAAGTCACGTAACTGTCAAGATTAAGAATATATGTTAGCTTTCTTGTTCATAAAAACTGGTGAAACAGAGTAATTTAATTTCAAGTAGTGATAGGATCCAAATATTTTGTCGGAATTTCTTATCTCAATCTAGGTGGCAAACATATGATTGGTTAGAGATGACATCACTTAACATGTGATGTCACCCTCTAATCTATCACATGCTTGACACCAATATTGGGATGAGAAATTTGGTCAAAGAAGTTTATATCCCTATCATTTTTCAATTACAGAATATACAAATGATAAGGATCCTAAATTTTGTATCTAAATTTTTCATCCCAATCTAAATCGCAAGCATGCGATTGGTTAGATACCACATCACTTAACATGTCATGTCACTCTTAAACTCTAACCAATCACATGTTTGCCACCTAAATTGGGATGAGAAATTGGGACAAAATTTAGATCCCTCTCACTGCTCATAATATGTGCCCATACAAGTATAAGAGAATCCATAGTAAACCTTTCCTAAGCTGCTCCATGGACTCTGATTTGGAAGGGTGTAATTAGTACGTGTTAAATTTTAAAATTAATAATACTCTCTCCGTCCCAAAATAAGAACCCCTCATTGACTTTACACGAGTTTTAAGAAAATATCTGAATGTGTTTTTCCTATAATACCCTCAATGGGACCAAACCAGTATAGGGGGAACTTATTTTGGGACACGGAGTAATAATAATCTTGGAGGTCACAAGCTTCTGTTACTAGAATAAGCCTACAACCAGATGGTTCCAAGACCAAATCATTCTCATGATAAAGCAGCATATAAGTCACATAAAAGAACGGGAAAGTGGATAGTGTACGTATGCACACACGCATATTTACACACCACGCACACATAAATAAACTTCATTTTGACCTCAACCCCAACCTCCATTCTGGATTCAGCTTTATTCAAGAGCATATGAGGATCTAGGATTGGACATACCTTGGCATCGAGCTGCATTTCTCCAGAGTTATCTGCAGTAAGACATGCCCCATGAGCCTTCAACCATTCCATACACTCCTCCAGTCCATCAGTGTCTTTCTCATCAGGTGCTTCCGCTGTAGAGACACTAGTAAAGCCCAGGACCTGAGCAATATATGGAACGGGAAGTGTTGGGCGGTATGAGCGTGACATACAAGTTACAGCTGCATATCGCATTTTTTCAACGTAAAGATCTGCAGCGTGACATGTATATACGTGAGTATCCGCCAATATATATATGTTAATTTTTTATTTTTATATAACCTTGTTAATTGATCGTAGAAATCAGAGTTCGTATGATCAGCATGTCCGTACACCTACCCATGAGGCAGGTATTCAGGTTAGGAGCTGTCTTGTACAGTCTGAAGAACAAGACATAGTTTCCAGAGGTGACAGCTGCACGAACTGCAAGAGCGTGTTTTACAGCTTCATCCTTTCTTGCTTCAACTGTTAATCTGAAAATCAGAAACAAAGAAAATTCCAAGTTAGCATCTATTGAGTCATGCATAATGATTCCAATCCAGTTCAAAGAAACAGCACTGCATTATCGCTTCTATTGTAGCTTATAGACTTTGCAGGAATCAATTGTTATGTCCGGAATAACCAACACACAAACTTGCCCAGCATATTGAGTCAGACATAATCCATTAACTAACTGAACATAGAATAGGCAAAAGAATTAAGAAGTCGCATCAAGTTACTGCCAATATGAATAGGATCTATAATGGCAAGGGAAGCGGAAGCAGTATCAGCAGTGCAAAATTTTACATTATCTTCACTATATATATATATATATATATATATATATATATATTTTTGCTAACAAGTGCCCTATGCATTGAAAATACTCCCAAAGCATTGTATTGGTTCCAATTTCCATTAATTCAAATCTTAACAAGTGTCGTACCAGCACTTGTTAGCAAGATGCATACTATATGTATGCCATCAGCGTCACCGTCTCTGCCAGCAACCCCCACAAACCCATTGAAAAAAGATGTGAATATATTGGCACAATCTCAAGCAGTTATTAAGCTTTAATTGTAAACACTTGCTTACATAAGTTCAGCCATCCACAGAAAACATCAATCTCGATATCACTTGAGAGGTTTTAGGGTCAGAAAGCACCTAATCTTTCAGCAGAACAATATAGTATAAAAATGGACAGCTAACCCAAGCAAGCCACCAAGCGAAATGACGTTGATATTTGCCATGCAGCAGTGCATAGAGAGAGAGAGATGATTGTTAACAATGGGCAGCATAACAGCATCTAAACTCCTGCTTCTTTTTGGTAGAACACAACTAACATCATATTGGGCCTGAGCACTAGGGTAGTGAATCTTTCAATATTAATGAGAATTTCATTTAAAGGGTGCCAGAAAATTCACTTAAAGAGTTCAAGAAAACAGTGAACAGAAACCCCAAGTCAACTTTCCGCATCCAGTACTTCATCAAATAATCTCAAGCTAGAAACGAATAAACAAAACATGGGACTGGATTAAGTGTGAGATTGTTGTGTTTGATATTGTTCCTACCAAACACAAGATTAGTTTTAGGCTGGATTATTATAACCCTTCATCGTTACTTAAAGGAGTAATAAACCCCTTCTTAATTACCAATGAGCTCTAGCTCAACTGGTACCGCTCATTTCTCTTAACGGAGGTTGAGTGTTCAAGTCTCAGAACACCTACTAAAATTGTCGGGTGTTCAAGCCTCGCTAGAGCATTGTTGTTCAAGCCTTACCAAAGGCCCATTTAGTACTGCTCACTTCTCTTAACAGAGGTTGAGTGTTCAAGCCCTACACCATAGCCACCAGTGCAGATCGGGTGTTTGATCAATTTGTTCTAGCCACACCAAAAGGCATCATAGAGTCATTGTAGCCTTTCAAGGCATTAAACAATAATAATAAAGGTTGGGGTAAGGTCTATGTCCCCTCCAACCTTTAAAAAAAAAAAAAACCCCTTCTTAATTATAGTGCTAATCCCTCACTGGCTGCCAAACGAGCCGTAAAGGGATTGAGTTCAAGTAATGTTTAGATATCATATCCTCCCTCCATTCCTCTCAACGTGTCCACGCTTGAAAAGTCCGATAATTAAGGAATATATTACTCCCTCAGTTCCTAAAAGGAGTCCTGTTTAATTCGGCACACAAATTAAGAAAAGTTATGTGACTATTATAAATATTAGGATGTTGAGTGTTTTCCAATGAAGCCCATGTGGGAGTGAGACCAATTGCTTAAAGTAGGAATCAAATCAAGAGTATAATGGTAACAGTAATATCCCAGAGAGGAAAGATTGGAAAGTGGACACTTTTTTTGGAACCACCGAAAAAGGAAAGATTTTAAGGTTTTTTTAGGAGCGGATGGAGTAGTATACTTGGAGTTAGTCATGATTACAAAAATGCTTGAGGATAGCCAAGATGGTTATAACACACATGGGGGGTAAAGTTGAAAGGTTATGCTCATTGAAGACAGTTTTTCAAACTGGACCCTTTACGTGGAACATTACAAAATAGAACAATGACCCTTTGCATGGAACGGAGGGAGAACAAGAGATAAGTCTGAAGTGCAATTAGCTTATTGGCAGATTAGATCCTAGTCTGTTAGCTTATTAAGGTATTTTTGGTACTTTGAATTGAGTTATCTAGCATAGTAGTGGTAGAATTAGGGTCATGTTTGGACTACATATATTAAGTTAATCTTCTAATACTAATCAGAGTTGAATATTATTTGAGAGTAAGCTTGTGAGCTTTGTGGTTTCTACCAATCCCTTGCTAGGGTAGGTTCCACCCTTTTTCACATAGTTAGCGGACTTGTAGATCCTTAGTGAAGGTGACACGGATCACTACTTTCGTATCGTACCGCCTTTATTGTTCGTTCTGCAACCTTAGAAGGGATTTCCGTATCCCTTCCTGAACGGGTAGTACTATGTACGTAGTTTTAATACCGTTGTAGCTTTCATCTCTAAACTACTAAAATTGTTATCAAATATGGATCAGGGCAAAGAAGTTCAACCTGACAAAAACTTAAAATTAAAAACCTTCAAGTGGAACCAAGGGGCATATTTTTGGGAAGACTAATGCTATAGCCACTAAAAGAGCACAATTTTTTGTGCACAAAATGACATGGCATCCTATGACTGGTATGTTTTATGTAGGTCCCGCTAGAGGGAGTGGGATTTTGTCTGACCAATCGAAGTTGCCAACTCAGATTTTGTGCACAATATTGGTGCTTCATTACTCTTTGGAAATAAACCAAATCTATTAAGCAATTCAGTGAAGTCTGAGCGTTAAATGAAGATATAGAGATGCAGAACATGATCTGAAGTTATTATACTTTGGAATGATCAACAGTGCAACTAGATATCAACCATAAGCAGATAACATGGTTGCAAGCAAAGATGTCTTCCTATATTTGTTACTGACCTTGACATTGCCGACAAAAGATCTCTGTTATTATTGGAGTGCAAAATAACACAGAGTAGATTGTAAGCAGAAAATTCCATGTGACATCCCTTGATTCCTTCAGCATATAGGGTTTTCAACTGTGACTGGCACTGCAAAAATCAGATAGGATGGATGTGATCAACATATCATGGTAATAAGGTAATAACCAAGTAGAGTTTAGATTGCATATACTCTAATCAATGACCAAAAACAAGATATCATCGCATGCATGCATGCACGGTTTTCAACTATGCAAATGGTAGTGATCAACTATCATGTCAATATGGTAATAACTAAGTGGATTTTAAATGGCATGTACTCCATTCAAGACCACAAAGCAAGTAATCATGCATGTCTATGACGCTAATTTACAGGGATAGTATTATTGTTCGCTCAAAAATTGCAGCAATCCATCTACCATTCCAATCCACCTTCCAGTTCCAGCTGATTTAAGGATACACCAAGGTCATGGGAGTATTGCCACTCAAAAAACAACTAAAACAAAGGCCAAAAAAATCCTCTTCCTCTCCTTCCCTTTCTGAATCTGTATATTTTTTATTTTTTATTTTCGAGCGAGAAGTGGGGGGGTTCATATCCCTTTACACACCTCTCTTGAGTCTTCTTCTAACTACGCCTTTTTCTTGCCAGACCATTGACCTGGGTTCATATCCCTTTACACACCTCTCTTGAGTCTTCTTCTAACTACGCCTTTTTCTTGCCAGACCATTGACCTTCAAACAGCAGTCATAAGAGTTAAGCCTTGAGGAAGAGTCACGTAAAACACAGCCAACCCCTCAAATCTTAATTTTTTTATATAGAATTGATGAATCGGTGTTGGGGATGGACCAGCAAGCTCGGGGCGCTACTTATGTGAAGGTTTAAAAGGAAATTGGTTGCGCATTCCTAACAGCTATAGCTTTTGGGAAAGATGGTAGCGCTGAGATCCTAAGAACTCATATCGGGTCGAGTTCGATCCTTGTGCCCAAGAAAATGTACTTGTTGGGGGAGGACCTTTCGCAGCGTGATGATTCTGCGCCCATCACTTTCGAGGGGAGATTGTTGGGGATGGACAAGCAAGCTCGGGGTGCTACTTATGTGAAGGTTTAAAAGGAAATTGGTTGCGCCTTCCTAACAGCTATAGCTTTTGAGAAAGATGGTAGCGCTCAAATCCTAAGAATCGAACAATGGAGCGAGTGATTGTGTAAAGCATGAATTAAAGCGTGACACAATGGTTTAAGGATCAACTTGGGTTTGGGTTATTCCAGGGAGTTGGGATATGGACGTCATTACTTATTTATGAGATCTAACGAAAAGATAATGTGATGCAAATGGATTTTATCAACGCGCCTAGAGAATAATTTGGTGGGAATCGAAAAGGAGCAACCATAGATATATCAACAAGATAAAGGGCATGTATGATAGAGCTATGACTATTGTAAAAAATATTGCAAAAGTCTTGACTTGTAAATTTCCAATTACTATCGGGCAATACCCAAGATAAGCAACAAGCCACAAATCACTTCCTCGTACTACATGTTATTTTCATATGACATTATCGTTGTTCATGAAACGAAACAAGTGTCTAATACAAAACCATAGCCTTAAGGAGAGATAGAATGAAGATAATTTGACTAAGATGGTGTAGACAAATACAACGTAGTCCACTAAGCCAATAGTTGAACTACCAAGTATAAGCGATACTATAAATATCAATGGCAATTCTAGAGGTAGACAGTTAAGAAGAAATTGTAATTTAATGGAAGGTACTGCTGTGAGTTATGTAATCTTTACTTATCACATTACGAGGTGGTTTGCCTTTTGGGTAAAGCAAGCAAGTGCTTCTATCAAAAGTCCTTGTGTAAGCTTTATTTTTTATATAATGCACATTGTGTACATCTCTCCATATGAAACTGAGATCAAAAGGCACGCGAATAAGCGTGATTGTCATTATTGATTCCTCTAAAAGGTTCACGTAGCCCACCCCAAATGGAAACTGAAAAAAGCCTAGT
The DNA here is from genome assembly GCA_016624345.1 of Platycodon grandiflorus. Classification (NCBI taxonomy): domain Eukaryota; kingdom Viridiplantae; phylum Streptophyta; class Magnoliopsida; order Asterales; family Campanulaceae; genus Platycodon; species Platycodon grandiflorus. The sequence goes on from CM028368.1 coordinate 5,086,010, forward strand.
TGAGATGCGTACAACACACCTAATACTCCTCATACAACAGTAGCTCATGATACCACCACAGCTAATGGCCATTGGAGAAGCTTGAACAAAAACAAAATGACCAGTTATTTCTTTCCAGAAGTACTACACAAAAAAAAGTCCAACAAGACCATAAGGCTACGGCTACCTCATTTGGTCATTGTCCTAGCTTCGCAAGTTGGAGGTCAGATATCAAGTCTTGATAGATGTGAGATAGTTGTGATCAGGGTGGGAGGGGTTTGGCAAAGAGGAAGGCCCCACCCTATTCTGTAGATTACTGTCTACCATCGTTTCTAATAAAAATAAACCCTTACGAGCATGATTGATAAAGGATAAATTTATCATAATTGGCCTAGTTTTCATTAATCTGGCTTATCAAATCCTCTTGATTGGATTTTGCTCTCCATCGAAGCTGAATGAGAATAATGCCAACGGAGAAAGTGGAAAGGGTAGCAGGTCAGTTCTCATTTACAAATACAGATGAAACTGGGAAGGCCAAGAGAATGCAACTCTATCTTATCCTAGTTCATACCTCACACCTTGACTTTCCCAATAAGCAATACACATACCATAACTGTGGAAAAGATAATCAGACAAAAAAACGTAGAACAGCAGTTAGAGATGCAAGGTAATTATTTTAGAATTTAGCATTAGTATACTACCTTCAGCAGAAACGTCAGCCAGATAACAAGAGTAGACAAATGATTCCAGTCATAATAATTTCATAATTATCTCCCCAGGCGAGAAAAATGATTCTTTTTGGAAATGATGATAATAATTAGGACCATAGAATAATAATGGGGAATTCAAAATACGAAGCTAAAGTAACTACAACTACATTAAAGACTAACCTGATTATACTCAAACAGATCTCCAACTTCTATCGCTAACCGAGCATGTGTTTCATAGACCTGACAAGAGATATGAACAATATAAATACTCTACTTCAGAGCCTTCCGTAAGGCCTTCTAGCAAAAGCAGATGTCACCAAGAAAAAGTAACAACACTTGGCAATATAAGGAATAAAGTATACCCTGACGGTCAGCTCATTTCGTATATGCTGCACAGTAAGATCTTGGCGGAGAGATTTTAATTGGTCACATTTGTAAAGATAGTTCTTTTGGGAATTCTGAACCATATGGAGAGCTTTTTCTAACACTTCTTCAGGTCTTACCTGCAAGTACATCATAAGATGTTTATGCAAGAAACTCCAAAAAGTCATTTGCTTTAACTAATTTCAAGTACAAAAGGTCCCCCTAAAAGAAGGAAAGGGATAAACTTACTGTGGCAGGATCTGGCGCAGAAGTAAGGCGCAAATATCGTTTCTCTATTTCTTGGCAAGTTCCTTTTACAGTAAGGGCATCCCAGTCAATGTCTTCAACAGCCCTGCTGCTGCCATCTTCAAAGCTTTTGCTAAGCACCAATGCAGTTGCCCTTCGAGTATACAAACTTCCAGCTCCAACAACTTTCGGTCGGTAATGATTATTTGCCACCCGATTGCCATGACCTTTATCAAAACGCTTTGACCGGCTTTCACGTCTCTTTCTTTCATCAGGTGAATCCGCAAGTGCAATTGCAGCCATGGAATACGCAGTTAGATTTTGTTCCTTATCGCTATCACTGGATGACTCACCATTGTTGGTTCTACTTGGACCATCACCAGTACGCTGCCTCTTAGCCGGCCTCAGGACATTTTTATTCGTAGGTTTTGGATCCGATAAAGAAAATTTTAGATTACTCAAATTATTCTCCTTGTTCTCTGGTTTCCTGACGAAAGCTGCACAAAATGTAACAGGAATCAGACGGATATTTGAACTAAGAATGTATGCCTACTTGATTCAAACTGCAACAGTCAATTGATTTAAGAACCTAGGTAAAATGCTATTCCTCCGTCCCAAAGTGTCTGCTATTCCATTTGGAATGTCCCAAAATAAGTGTCCCTTTACCTTCTTTAGAAAGCTTATCTAAACCAATTCTCCATAGTACCCTTCTTAATTGTGAGATAAGAGTCATTGACTTGACACCTTGTGTACAAATTGAGGGTATTAAAGGAAAAGACATGGAGTCAAACACTCTTAGTATTAAAGGAAAAGGACATGGAATCAAACCCTCTTAAAATCTGTGTAAAATCAATAGGGCACACTTATTTGGGATGGTGGGAGTACGATAACTGCTGTAAGATGAAAAACTTTCAGCGCTGTCGAAGAAATTTAAACCTCTACGAAATAAATAAAGTACTCCCACCATCCAATATGAAAAGTCTCGTCTTTTTTGAGCATCTCATACAGAAAGTCCCTTTTGAGTATTCTAAATTTAACCTTCACTACGTACAAAAGTAGGTAATGCTATGATGGTCACTCTCAAGGGTTATAGAATAATGTTAAACCATTTGCCTTTTAGAAAAGGGACTCTTCAAACCAGATGATGCGTACAATAGCCAAGAAGAGAACAAGGCCTAAAAATGAAAACTTGGAGCAGCCTACACATCCCACGCAAGGAGGATGGAAGATCTTAAATCTATACTTAGTGAACATGGACCCAGGGTCAAAAATCACAGCAATCACCAAGATAAAGAGATGAGCGCTGTGCACATTGAAAGCATCCAAGCCCCAACTTTTCATTTTCTGCATTACTTAAGGAAATAAGGAAATATGCCAACCAATAAACGAAATCTCATATGTTGCAAGGTGTTAACCGAGAGAAAAATGAAAAAATAATTTGGCGATGTACTATCTCCCGACTCAAACCTTACAATCTTCTCTTGTCGGATACAGAGGGCAAGGGAACTAAGGTCTTCAATTGTGTGTCTACATGTGCACGCACGCATGACACGTCCCAATTGTCTGTATTTCTCCATGTTAGACAAGTGTGCCTAAAATTTTGCCTAAGAATTAGAAGAAATAGAAAATGAATACGAAGAAAGCAGCCTTCATAATCACATACTCCTGGGTACAGACGGATTTTTGCTGAAGGGAAGTCAAGAGAGAGAGAGAGAGAGAGAGAGAGAGAGAGAGACCTGTTTGTCCCTTTCATTAAAATGAAGCCAGCCACCATATTTTGCATTATTAGGGGTAAAAGGTGTCTGTTTCTCAGCCGGTTTCTCCTCTGGCACAGGCTCCCACCTACTTTTTGCTCGCCTACTAGGACTTCTTCTGTTCTTTACCAAGGCAGAAACAGGAGTAGAAGATGCTAAAGTACTGCAGCAAAAGAATGATTGAAGTTTCATCAGCACACAAGAAACATTTAAGGTGTTTAGACAATAAAAACAATTTTGATCCTTAGAGCACTGTCAATCTACTATAAGTTTGGATGAAGATCTACAGAAATTCATTGACAGTCTGTGAATGGTTGTCGTTCACTAAACCAACCGTAAGGCAATGTCATATCTAACATTAAACCAACCGCGAGGCAACGTCATAGTCCAAAATGAAAGGAAAAAATTAAGGGAAGAAAAAAAAAGATTCACTAAATCTTCAAGGCAAACGCCGCAATTATCATTCAGGCATTCATTTTTCATCATCAGAAGTTTATGCAGAATGACTGGGTGGTAGAACCCAATGTTTTAATCACCACCATCTTTCTTTGGGGTATTACCTTCGATAAATTTTACCAATTGACCATCACAGAAGTGATCCGGAAACATGGTGGTCAAACTAAAAATTGAAGAGAATGACAATCAAAAAGGAATAGCGTGGTACAGCTTATCCCAAAGTTAAGACCATTGAAAATCAACTAACTGAAAAAACTCACAGCAAAAACACGAAATTTGTAAAGACTGACAGCATTTAAAACATTATCAGGCTCACAGGCCAAGCAGCACAAAGTAAGAAGCATGAACGGACAAAGATTCAATTTTAGGGCCTATTTGATAACAATCAGATACAAAAAGAAAAATCCCCTAGGAAAAGTAATGATATAAACCTATTAGCATAAAACAACAGTTGCTTAGAAAAATTAAGGCATCAGCATAAGTATGTATAGTACATTTACAATTGCCATTGTGGCGCTCCAGAAATTCAACGGCACATCAAAAGCTATAAATACTTTTAAAATGCCAATATCTAAAATCTGAATCACATAGAATCACAAACAAAATACTTGAGTTTTAATAATCCAAATCTAATTTTAAACATCTTAGTTCATTAACATAATCATCAAAATCTGACTTTTATCAAGAAGGGGTATGGTGAAGGGTTGGGTGGAACAATCATCAGTACAAGAATGTGACAATAATTTTAGTCCCATCAAGATTATTTTCAATCCAGCAGACCTATAGTACAAAGCAGTCATTAAGATCATTTATTTCTTTCTAATGATAGGCTCACACTGAATCATTAAATGTGCATTATAAAAAATATATAAATGAGTTACAAGATAAAAAGCATCTGAATCAACATAGAAAGAGGGTACATACTCATTGTTAACTGTATCCGTGTTGGGAATGGGGAAAAGAGGCTCGATGTCCCAGTCTCGTGTACAAAGCGTACCATCAGCAGTTGCCTTAGTAATAACCTAAAATATAAAGGACTGAGAATCACATTCTATAGAAGTAAAAGGCTGATGATAAGTACAATCATCATCATACCATCTTAATTTGTTACAAGTAAGACAAACAAAATGAAACTGAAGGATCATAATCCAGGTACATGTAAAGATTGCTAAGCTACAAAATAGCACAAAACCAGACAAAAACAGCCAAACTCCCCACTCCTGAATACTAATATCATCCAAATGCGCTACAGAAGATTCAAAGTAAACAAGCTTCTACCAAGGACAAGGAGTTCAATGACAACTGAGTATAGTTTCAGTAAAGCCCCTGTAATTCCCCACCTTCAAACAGCTTTTTGCTGTCCAAGCCTGTCAATAAATATTCAGCAACGGTGGAACAGAGTAATATGCTAAGACATGAAAATTTGTGTAAAGTCTGGGTCGTCTCAAGTAGACGAGAAATTTTAAGCTCATTCCACCAATAATTAGTTCTTGATCTTAACAACGAAACTTGAAATTGTAAGGTGTACCTCCTTCATAACAGCTTGGCAAGCTGCCCTTTGTGTGTCATCCTTGCAACGAGCCAAAGCCCTTTCCACGTATCCACGAAGTGAATTAGGGAACATACCGGGCTGCGAGAAACACAAATCACAGTAAGTGTTGTACAACACCATAAGTCCTAAATCTTCAGTTTACAAACAACTTAAAGATGATGTAGTATGGCATGCAAAATAAATAAACAAGATAAGACTTCATCAAATGCAAAGCTGAGAATTCCTAAATCAGGCCGTCCAGGGTCCTACATTGTGCGACCAGTACCTCCAACCTCGTCAGCATTAATTAATACCCTTCCATGTTCTCCATTAATAGGACTCCAACTTACGACCTTGGCTCTGAAACAACTTCATGCCAGACTAAAGCCACCAGTCTACCCCGAAAGCTTAAGCAATACAAAGAATCAGAACTATCAAGGCCAGGATTCGTTTCTCATTCGAGCTCTCCACGAGAGCCCAACCTGCCCGACACAAACAGCAAATAAATGCCTCTGCACAAAAATCAACTTAAGGTACGCCATTGCCACGAGAATCAACAGAAGCTTGAAGCACAACTCCTTAATGATGTAGGGGAGCTCATAATCAGTCAAACACAGAAACGTGGTCCGTCATGTTTGTAGTTAGCTAGTAATCAGTCAAACATACAGCATTCTGGTCCATCTTTAAAAACTACTTACTCGTAGAGGTAGCCAAAAGATCTCACTCGAATACTCCCTCAGACTCGTATATATTGGCCAACTTTCCTTTTTTAGCAGTCTCAAAGTTTTGGCCACTTAGAAATCCAATGCATATATATTAATTAACTAGTTTCTCATTATACCCCTAACCAAGTTAAGTATTTACTTGATTTCCAATACCTTTAAATAAAGGGTAGAAATGAAAATCCTAATATTAGACAATGGTTGTTGAGACATTTATTAGGAATCCTAAAAATGTGAGTTTTTGTCCGGTGGACCATATATATGAGAAGGAGGAAGTAATCTCCAAAAAAAAAACTGGCAACATCTACAAGACTTGTCTCGAACCTGGAAGGAATAAAATGGTTTGGGTAAAGCATAAATGGATTCCTACTTATCAACTCACTTGAAACAATTGTAGACATGTCTAGCTTGTGTCACGCGCATATCAACTCACATAAGTGTTAAATTACATTACAATATGCTGCATGTTGACATGAATAACACTAACTCGTATTACTAATGTAGCTTATAATAAATGGTGTTCTGTAAGGTAAAAAAAACCATCAAGCGATTAGATATCACATGCAGCCTGTTCCAATGATAGACACTGGTATAGCTTATCAAAGCAAACATGATCGGCAGCTCAAAATACAAGAATCGACTGAAACCATGATGGTAGCAATCTTTGATTATGTTGAGCGCAGTTTACAGGAAGAATATAATCACATCAGTAAATCAGTTGGCTCACTCAAAGCAAGGATCCTTTGTTCCACATATTAAACATAAACTAAATGGACGGTTGGAAAATAGTAATCGATCCACTGAAGCAGGGAAAAAAAAGGTTAAAACCTTGGTGAAAGCTGGACTGCATTAGCAACAACAGATTCAGGTCAGTTGTTTAAAAGCATACTACTATACATAGCTTACGCAGTGACCGCATTACAGGTTTTCAATAAAAATCTGCAAAAATGGAGATGATGGTACCAGAGAACGACTTATGTCACACTAAAGTCAGTGTTGCACCTTTAATACAGAATCGGCAGCAACATGAGACAATGCTTTTTCATTTGTCTTTGGCAGTGAAACACTGATATAGGCAGGCTTTGCTGTTGCACAGGTTGTCGAGCTATCCTTGGCGGTTTTCGGTATACCTAGAGACAAATTTGAAGCAATTCTAGGGTTTGTGGGAATCTGCACATTGTTTAGCCTGCCTGAATCTAAGGGTACAGCACTTTGCGGAGCAGCTTGCAAGGAAGTATGATAACTCTGAGCCACCTGATGGGCTGGATAATGTACGCTTGGTACTTGAGAATATTCAGACTTCTGTTGATCCTGAAAGCTTCCAAAAGTCGGGTTTAAGTCCGAAGCATTCTGATAGTTTGGTTGCAGGGGAGTAACTTGGTAATTTTGGAAACTCTGATTCCCGTGTTTCCAGTAACCATCTTGAACATCATTGATTACTGCACTAGGCTGAGAGAAAACCATGAAGGGTTAAGACTATTATCAAAAGGCATCCTGCTTAAACGGTAATAACTCCACCAAGCTAGGATACAGAAGAATAGCATTACAAGTCCATTGCACCATTAATTACCAATTGGCACATATAAACTATAGCAACTTTAGTACTTCATAGAATAATCAAAGATACAAGGAGATGAGCAGAAACAGTTGCATAATACAATACTACATGAACAATGAAATTTCAAACATGTCCAAAACATCCTGTAATGCAGTTACTAGCAACTTCCAAATTTATGTACTAAATTATTTGGCATACTATTGAATGAACAAGACTGGCACAAACTTTTTGCTGATATGCACCCAATGCGACATTTCTAACTAAATGATAGAAAGGCATGACCAATTCCAGCATATATTACAAACCAGAAGTTACAGCTGTTATCACAGTCACCATGTGACATATTGTCTAGGAGCAATAAAAGAAAGTAAGTAAGAGATTTCCTTTCTTCTAGCATGACCAAGATAATACTAAGCAATATGCAAAAGAAGAATCTATTATCAGCCTTCAATCAATTAAACTATACTCAACATAGGAGTTGTCTGTACGAAGCAAGGAAGTCACTTAATCAGGGGTTCTAGAAATTACTGGATTTAAAACATTGAGAGGCTCAAAGCAAATGTGCTCTGTTGACTAGTTAAGCAACCATTAATGCAGCTAAGACCACCCAAGGGAATGTCTCATTACGTGAACAAAGATAACGCAAAATATATACTTACATTTCCTACAGTCTTTGAAACTACAAGTATTCAAACATTACAAGTCAGTCGAACAATTAGAGAAAAGAGAGAGGCCTCTTTGGATTATCTTTATGCACTCACTATTTCACCTCCTATCAGCACCCCTTGACCTCTCCAGTTTTTTGGATCCAATGTACAGAGCATTTCCTGCTCCTCAACATGGCATATTTATAGCCACATCTCTCAGTTTTCAACCGACAAGATCACCCTCAAACTACCACCATGAAACCCTCGCAGCCTCGCCCCACAACCATATTATCCACTCTACTTGCACCTACAACATTCCCCAACCAACTCGCGCCGATCACCATCTACAATCAGATTACTTTCCAAACTACTAGCTTTGCAACAATAGCACCCATCTTCCTGTGGAACCACTTTTGGCTTTGTCCACACCCCACAACCTTCTAAGAAGTTCACTTTTGGATAAGTACCCTTCCAATAAGCCATTATTCATTGAGATATCTATTTTAATGATTAATAGAGATACTAAACAAAAATGTTACAAATATAAGGGGTAAATCTTAAGGGAATTCATACCCGTTAGAAAATGGCAGTTAACTACCTAGATGGATGCTTTTACAAAAGATGGGTTTATTATACATGCATGTACCCACATAGTGATCTACTATACACTTGTTTGAGTAATGATTTTACAGAAAAATTTGAAATGAACAAATTGGGGTGATGATACGGTAGTGAGCAACCAACGCTGGGGCACAGGGATATCATCACTTTCAATTCGAATCACTCAATGCACAAACATGCAGATCTTGAGTTCGGCTCAAAGGGAAAAACTGAGTGCACATTTACGCATGAATGTACCTATAAACGTCTTTGACTGATAAAAATAAGAAAGCCATTGATGTGTGGCGTGTTTACAGTGTTATGAAGCATTTGGAGATAATAGAACTCCGAGGTCCTTAGTAATCCTTCTTCAGCTCTGGACTTATTGAAGGATAGGATGGTTCATCAAGACCCTTTATGGGCTTCAGCTAAGGGTTGATATTACAGATTGGGAAATGCTAACAAGTAACCCTTGAGCCTTTATTTTTGAAAATTTTCTGAATTGGAATGTCCACCTGTCCATTACTCCATGTTCACATGCTTGGTGAACATTCCCAATAGATCTTTTCAAAATAAACTCTTAGCAAGTCCCACCGCCACTATATAGCATGACCCTTCCGATTAATGTATATATACGTGTGCTGCTTCAGGCTGTGTTTGACTCAGGGTTTTTCTTTAAACTTTTCTGATTTTTCCCACTAGCTTTTAAGAGGACTTCTTGTCAACTTTGTACACTTTTCCTCCTCTCTGATCAATCAAATCCAATTGAAGTATATATGTATACACATAATGATGGAAATGAATTTTCTCAAATCTAACCCAGTTTATAATTGCTTTAACCAGTTCCTACAAGATATAAATGAGTAGCTACAGATCTTGGGAATGGATCAGCAAACCATGAATATTGTTTTCTGAATATAACATTCAAATATTTTGCTTTGGTTCTTCTCTTGGCATCATTATAAATGTAGAAATAATAGGTCCTTCACAATTTGTTCCTCATCGTGGTGTTAATCTTGAAGAAATTTAAGGTTGGAACCTTGCTCTAACCTTCTACAGTTTCAATCACTCTGCAACAGTTATTGACCAGGTGACACGTCATTCATATATTTTAAGATGAATCTATTCCAGACCCCATTCCCACCAAAATAGTAAATTATAATCAATCAATTCCTATAAATCAATCCAAGCTGCCACTTATTTTTCCATCTTTTTCAGATCCACAACACTCAAAATCATGGTCTTCTGTGAGCATTTCACCACACATAGCTATCTTTATTTCAGTATAAGGCTTTCTTGCTGGGCAGCAGTTCCAATCAAATGTTTATTTCCATGGTTTTGAATTATTAAATCCCTGAATAAACAGGGAATATCACGACTATATTAGTGCAACCCAGGGATCAAACCCAAATTTATGCCTCTAAATTGATCCCTCCTATTATTGTTGTCCATTCTTTCATCTCAGATTCTGGTCTTTGTCATAAACTTCTAGGGCACTCACATGCATGGTGCCAATGAGTAATATAAGAATATCTCAGAAAAGATGTTACAAGGCATAATATTCCTACAAATTCCCTACTTGCTAGGAAATTCAATCACAAACTGCATATGCAATTGCAACAAGAAATAAGATATTCAACATAAAAGAAAATACAGGTTTTGTACAATCAACTGTTGTTTGACAGCAGTCACTAAACATCAGATGTTTCTCATGTTAAATACTTGAGGAAAAATATACTAAAATTCCCCACAAATTTTCCAAACCCCACAAAATAAATCCTCAATCCAGAAAGTCCAGAGTTAAAACTTCTCATACAAAGAAGTCCAAGAAGTTAACTAGCCTATTAAACTCAACTAAATCAATTTATCAACAAGAGGAAGTTAACCTTCTTTCATACCCTAGTCAGAATAAATTTACCCCAACAACGAAGTCAAACCCTTGCTACTTAGTCCGCCTAGAATTACGTGTTTGTGAGAAGTCTCTTTTGCTGTTAATTAAAACCAAACCCGAAGAAGACTAACATCGAGAATAATTAAGAAGGATATAAGCGTGTGAGCTTGACTTATGATCTTACATTGGACTGAACATAATGGCATAAAAGGATTCATGTGAACCCCGAGAAAATGGGGGCAAAGGCTGTCGCCATGCATTGTCACAAGCACAAAATACAAGGTAAGGCCACCATAATAGGCTTTCATACCCATTACTCCATATTACATAGATATGACTAATGGAAGTTTTCTCCCTATTCTTTCATATTCGACACCTTCCAATCTTAATACTAATTCTCAAGCTTCTCTTATTTTGGGTTTGGGGGTCTGGTATCAAATTACATGTCATGGACAATTTCTAGGAGTCTAACTTTCTCTGTTAACAGCCCAACGGAACTCGCCTACCCCTTAGGCTACAGTTCATTTTAAATCATATTAATGCAACATGAACCCTGCCGTATGCATCGTATATAAAATCAAGAAGTGAGAGAGGAGTTAACATGAGAGATGCTATTTGAGATATGGGTCAGGTAAGACTTACAGCTCAAACCAGAAACTGGACAAATTCAAAAGTGGCTGGAAGTGCCCCTTCAAATTCAAATATTTAAAATAAAGAAATAAAAATAAGAAATCTCCAATGGCGCTCACAAAGTATTAAGTCAATCAGAAAATATCTAGATAGAATATGCAATTCAGCTATATTAATAACAAGTCGCAATAATGAGAGCATAGGTGAATATGTATGATTTCTGAATCCAGCTAAGAATAGCAATATGCAAATGTAAGAAGCACGTTTTCTTAAGCGATGTGGGAAAGGCAATCCCCAAACCTGCGCTGAAGGCAATTCAGATGAAATGGATTCTGGCCTCCATGAAGATGGAGCAAAAGTTGCAGGTGGCTGGCTAGTTGGAGCAGAATAGCTACTGGCAACACCAGGAACAGGACCTCCAGGTTTAGATGTACTATTAGCAGAAAGGTTTTCTGTCCCAGGAGCACAGCTAACCTCTGTCTGACTATAATAGTCTGCCCATTGTTTGTATTGCTGCTGATATTGGAGTGAACTTGCAGGAGCACTGGTAGAACTATATGCGCCACTAGATTCTGGAGTGTAGCTTGGATACTGATGAGTAGCATAATTTCCATAGCTTCCTTGCTGCCACAAGTTCGTCTGATTACTGTAAGAGCCACTTGTGTAACCTCCAGATGTCTGATAATCACCAGGATTGTAGTAAGTGGTTGAATAACTTGGGGTCCAGTATAAGACCCTGTATTCTGAAATGAGGAAATAGGCTGATGAGGAGCACCTGTACTTTGATATGCTCCTACAGGCTGCTGGTATGATTGGTTAGATTGCTGCTGGTATGATTGGTTGGATTGCTGCTGATAGCCACTATAGTAACCTGCATATCCTGTGTTTCCATATCCATAAGGATCAGTGCTTGGGTATGCTGCATAGGCACTATATTCTTGAGGTACATTTGCAGTTACAGAACTTGAAGTGGAGGCCGTAGATGCCAAATTCAAGCCATCATGAATATTTTTCGAGGGAGGTTCTGCATGTTGATCATGGTTGAAGCTAGAGGTGGAATAACCTCCATTCTCTGTCGAGCCATTAGCTCTATACATGGTCCATGATACAGCTTCAGAGCCAGTTGTAGATGGGGATAGTATGAAGATGCTTGCCCTTGGCTTGAATCAACAACGCGACGCTTCACATTCATAGGAAAAGTAAAACAGGGTTCAGTTCTTCGTACTAAAATTTGAAAATACATCAGTTTTGAGATACTATCAGCAGCGGATAAATGACATTTAATCAAGCGTGAAAGAGGCGGTATGTGGAAAAGAAGCACAAGGACAGAAGGCAGAACCTAGCAATAGAAGGTTATTAAAAGAACATAAAAATCTAATTAACCACTTCAAACTTGGTAGTATTAGAAGGCGCTCAACAAATTTTGCAGAAGCTTAAATTGTAATCCCTCTTACAAGCAAGTGTATGAATTGGAGCTATTTATACTGAACTGTGGAGAAAAATCAACAAAATACTAACTTCTAAAATTAAAAGCTGAATGGTTCATTTCAAACACGACTCTCAAAAATAGCTTAATGGTTCATTTGGTAGATGATGGAAAAAAGTGGGAGAATGGTAAAAGGAGAGAGAAATATACTCCATGCATATGGAAAGGAAACAATCTTTCCCTCGAGCGTATATGGTCGAGAAAGAGAAAGAGTGAGGAAAATGGGGGAGTTTCATTTTTCACTGATGGAAAGGCAAGGAGGAATGGAAGATAGGCTAGTAAATTTGTTTCACAATAATAACCTTTCATAGAAAAATACCAACTATATTTGAATTAGTAGAAAACCTATGGAATATCTGTAAAACCTAACCCACGTTTTGGGAGGTTAGATTCTTTTTTTTTTCCTTTTGTTTGGAACTAAGCATAACCCACTTACATTACTCATTTTTGGGTTTAAGCTTCGCACATAAGATAGTGGCAGAAAAGAGAAGAAATAAGTGTGTGAGCATATAAGTAGTTTCATGATTATTTGAAAAACAAGTTTGTAAAAAACATTGTAGGGATTAAATCTCGGACAAATCATATATAAACTATAAGCACTTCCACAAGTGCTCTTTTAATGACTGTCTAATTCAAGCTTGAAGAGACATAAAATTTTAATAGAACCTACCTAGAGTACAAATGGCAAAACAGGTTTTGTAACAAAATGAAAAAAGTAAAACAGGCAAGGGGAAAAGGTTAATATATATGGAACAAAAGTGGCATTAAGAAAGAGGAGCTGTTATGGGAATAATAGTCATTATGATTCATCCCCTACTTTCACTCGGTTTTCTCATTTTACACACCATTTCCGCCGGATAAATTTTGGTGGCCGGAGTGAAAGTTGAACCCTTTGGTGTTCCCTTCCCTCCAATTTTAACTTCTACCAAACATAAGAACTCCATCCATCCCTTCTTCCCACCTCCATTTTCCATATATTAAGTGTTCGACTATATCAAACATAGTACAAAACAAATTCCTAAGAAAACAGCTAAGTTCATCCTTCTCTCTTTCTTGCTCCTTTTCTATATGACTGGTGAAGTTTTAACTTGAAGCAGCAGTGAGGCAAATTAGTAGTATGTTCTTGCATCACCTCTCTTTTAGGCTCCTTGACTTCAATGATATACGCTGTCTTGACATGCCATTTCATCTCCGCATTGAGCAAACACATGGCTGCTGCCGATGATTGAGTTCTTTGACCGTGGGCTTTGGGGTTCTTGTAATCCAGTGCTATTTGTCCATGTTTGCAGCGGCTTGTTGCTATTTTTGCTGGTTTTTCTCGGTCAACGATACTCAAATGACTATTTCCAATCGCTCGAGGGGTCTGTTGTTGTAACACCCCATCCCACATTGGTTAGATGTAGGGAATTTGTTTGCTTTATAAAGTGGCCACCCACTAACACTAAGCACGAACATCTTCCATGGACTTTTAAGTGGCTTGTGTTAGGCCTAGTTGACTAGGTGCTTAGTGGGCCATGCGTGGCGGACTGGGCTCGGGTCGTTACAGTTGCAAATGGTATTGGCTGCTTCTTGTCAAGGGTGTTCTGGAAAGCTGTTGCGTGTTCCGCGTCGAGTCTGCCAAGTGTAAAATTGGCAGTGGCAAGTGTAGTGTATGGTGCACTGCATGCCCACCAAACAGCTGGTCTAGCATTTTCCGAGAGGTGCTCTTAAGTTTTGGCCCCAAAAAAGGATTTGGATTTGTTGGTCAGAATTCGTCCTTGTTGTCATGGAAGATACTTTATTGTGGAATCCTAGTCTACTACAGTGAGCTGATGTAGGGATTCTTGGAAGTTTTCAATTTTAATCATCCTTAGCAGTCGGTTCTCAGAGTCTCAGTGGTGTATTACATTCCAGTTGCCGCAAGCCAGTGGAACAATGTGCTTAGCTGAAGAACTTAGAGTTGATGGTATCAGCATCAACGGAGATATTTTAGGGGAAATTTTTTGGTTCTACAGTTTTAATTTTTTCCGTTTACTATTGGGAGTTTGAAGACTTGTGGCTGTAGTTTGGCGTAGGTTTTCTATTTATATGTCGAGGTATTTGGTAGTAATTTTCAAATTAACTGATATAGAATATTTATTTTCCATACGAAAAGAGCCATCTCAGAGCCAAGTAGGAATACTAAAGTACTATTGCAGATCTTATACATGCCAGGTGATTCTATCAATTTTGTATGTGGCTTCTCTTAATAATTTTTCCTTAAAGGCTAGCTCATTGGCTTATGTCCTTCAGTCTTTGTAGGGTAATGAAGTAAATGGTTAAAATCAAAAATCAAGGATTCTTTATATAGGCCATATATGCTTTTAATTTTATTGACCTTTTTCATTTGTCTATTCCTCAAAAATCTCAACATTCATCTTTCCTGCAAAATTCTCAAGAAGATAGCCCATTGTTTCCTTAAAATCTAAATGTTGGTCAAGGCAATCGTCTTCACAACTTTACCCACACCTCTACGGGTGTACCTCACCTCACTGAAAAGAAGATGCTAACCGGGACGAAGAATATTCTCAGAGGCATTGCACTGATTTTGAAGACAACGATATTGCTTGGTTGTATATGAGAATTGAGAATGATTGTTAAACCGTTTTGTAATTTAGCCAGCATGATTAGGGATAATCACTTCGGTTCGATAACCTGTTCCTCTTCAACATTTATCTAGTCACTTATTGATGTTTGAACACTAAGTGTACCTGTCTATTTTTTTGTTACAATAGACTAATTTGATATGTGTAGCTCAGATGCATGTGAGATTGAAATTACTGAGAATAGAGGAGCTTTAGCATTCTCTTTACAGTTCGTGTGATGCATATCAACATATGCTACATCAGATTTGTTATCAATAAGATTTATCACAAACTAAGATTATGATATCACCGCTATGTTACAAACTTCCAAAATATCATATTTTTGGATTTTGGTGTCCAATATGTGCTTTAGTTTCAACAAGCTCACTGCCAAGTTGCATGTTCGGCCTAGGCCCCAAAGGACATGTTTTCATGTTGCACCTCGAGCCTTTAATAAATATGAAAGGGACCAACCTACACCAAGTAGCATGCACAAACTCAATCATCATGAACAGGTAGCTGTTCAAACATCGCATACTAAAGCACAAGAAGTGATACAAGTGTGGCGGCTCAGAAACCCAGTGAAATATGATTGAGAATCAAAGGCTCACCCATACCTAGTCCTTTCTAAGATAGTGGATGCATTGAAGCTGCAAGGATTCAAGGAATATACTACATGGCCAAGCTGCAACATTAAGCCCAAATTTAACATGTTCTATGGTCAATTTATATTTCTGTATAATAAACAGGTTTTCCGATCTTCACCAAGTATCAAACAGAACGAAATCGATACACAATGTCAATAAAGTGCATACACATGTATACAAAGTGAGATAGGATGGGGGAGCTGGGCAGCTACCTCGAGTGAATTCGAGTCCAGTGTGGTTATGGTGTCAGCAACGCCTCCTTGATTCACCATTTCACTATTCCCTGAGTCAATCACCATTGATACAGCTCAAAATCAAAATTTCACAAATTAGAATAAATTTGTATAATTTGTAAATAAACAAAACAAAAACCCTAAACTGACTCCAATACGTGGAATATCAAAACCGAACCTTGGAAAAAGTCAATCGCAACTTGGAATAAACAACTTGCCGCAGCCGATTTAGATAATCCAAAATCAAATTGAGATCAGAACGAACGAACCGGCAAGGTAATAATATCATACAGAAATATAAATTTAAAAAAAATTGCAAAAAATTTAAAAGTATGTAAATGTGTGTTTATTTATAACTTAGATTAGATAGAACAAAGAGTAGAAGTACCCGGAGAAGAAATTTGATTGGAAAAAAAAAAAAACAAGAGGAAGGGGATGGATTCGGAGGTGTGTAACGTAGAACTAGAAGGCAGCGATAAAGAGGGGGTCGGACGGGAGGGAGAGAGAGAGAAATTCAACCGGGTGGTCTTTGTTGGGTCGTGGTTTGGAGAAAGGGTCATTTTGGATTTGGAATTGGAATTGGAATTGGAATTGGAAGGGGCTAAACAAATAAAGTAACAAAATCTTTCTTCAGTTAGCAAGTTACACTAGGAGCCTTTCACCCATTCCTAAAGTGATGTAAAATTACTTTCTCCGAAATTCGGTCCGATCATATAGTTTATTTTTAATTTTTAAAAGTTAACATGTAATTAAATTAAATTAACTTTTAACATATTTTAATTTTAATTTTATTTTTGAAAATAAAATCTCATTCGCAAAAAATTATACTATTAAAAATATTATCGATTATAACTTTTATTACTTTGTAAAAACAGATAAATTTATATAAATCGTCAGTCAAACATTAATTAAGTTGATCCAAAAAAGTCAAAAATTGACTTTTTGGTTGAAACGGGGAGAGTAATAATTTGAAACTACAATTTACAGTGATCAAATTCTTGCAACAAAAGAAGGACTAAATTAAGTTTGATACGATTGGTTCCACCATTACAATGGTGTTAGAGTACTAATAGAAAAATGATCTTTATAGCTAAGAAAAAAAGAATATAAAAAATCAACAACTCGTATAGAATCTTGTACTTGATGTTTCACTAAAGAAACTTGGAAAGGAAAATATAAATTGTCGGTTCGTTAAAGCTAGTATCATAGATTAGCTATATGTAAGCACCCGTTTTCATAAACGGTATGGTGTAGACAATTTCTTAGCTAAAACAAATGACATTTAAAAACCTATTACCAAAAATATTATTAGTAAAATATCAAGCAGAAACAAAAAAGAAGATGTAATTAACTAACCCAAAAAAAAAAAAAAAATTAAAAATTGAAGAAAAAAGAGGTTAAAGGGTGTGGAAAAGTATGAATTACTTTAGAGAAATTAATATTTATACATCTTCTCTATTCTCTGCCATTGTTGTTGGTGACTTGGTAGTAAAAGACCAAACAAAAGAAAAGCAAGATGTAATTATCAATTATTAACAACAACAACAACTTTAAAAAATAAAAAAGATAGTGACGGAAATGAAAAGGTAAGATGTGTAAAAAGTATGGATTACATTGGGAGAAATGATACTTAATACATTTTTCTCCATTACCATACTATTGTTGTTGTTAGTGACTTAGTATTGACTCAGAAATCGCATACTTATATAGCCAATTAAAGCATCTAAAGACTTTAACCGTGTGGAGGAGAGTAGCAAAATGTAAATACTATGGGCTTAGAGAATGGGAAGATAAGGAGGCAATAATTGTGAACATTTTGGTCGTATTCTTCCATATGATAGTGGTATGTATATTCAGACGATTACAAATAAAATGGTGAGTTTAAATAGAGAGTTACAAAAGCCATTTACTCCACTTTTTTTCTGCAATTCTTATTTAACCTTAAAGATGTGTAAGAGTTCGTTTGGTGTAGCGTTTTTAAAACGCGCCTTTTTTCTTATAAATACGTTTGCGATATCACTTCAAAACGCAAATTTTTTTTCCTAGCTGCGTTTTGAAAACGCTTTTTTCGTCGCAATATTGAAACGTAATTTTTGCAAATAAGCTCAGTGCATTTTGGTTAAAATGCACGACCAAACGGACTCGAATAATGTCCCTATGACAATTCCAAAAAAATGAACGAGCATAGAGTTTGTCACTTAGGTGTCACATAGGAAAGATTATAAAATATGGGTAGTCTTTACTTTTATATATATAGGGGGTTGTTGGAGTTTTGTTTTTGATGAAGTCAAATCTCAAACGAGCTTAACTTTCTTTAAGTAGATTTGTTCGAGCGTACCTTAAGAAATTTTGGTTGACTTATGATCAAACAAATCCCACAAAAAAGTAGTTTGAGAAAAACATGCCTACATGCATGAATATCTTTCATATGTCAGTGAGTCTTGTTTTACAATGTCATGGAAGCTCACTTGTGACAAACTACACTTGCATTACTATTTAAGTGTCATCCACTGGAAAAATATATATGTATCAATATCATTAAGTAAATCAGTAGGTTCTAGATGACATTATTTACTCGTCAAACATGTATTTTACTAACATATGCAATTGGAAGTGAAGTCAAGTGATGTATCAAGACATCAGTATAATAACATTTTTTTTGGCCAAAAACTAAATAAACAAAAACAAATGTTAAAAGTACCTTGTGGGCATACTACCAAGAAAACATGTTACACAAGGTTTACAATGCAAAAAAGCTAAACTAAAGCTACCTAACTAAACTATAGACTACAACTCCAAGCTTAGCGACTTTATTTATGCACACGCAAACTCCTTGCAAGCGACAACATTGAGCAAACGTATTTGACAAGCAATACACGAGTGGCAACTGGATGCATGTTGTGGCTTGTGTCAATTTGACGCTTAGATGTAATCTTGTATCACAACAAGGCTGACAGGTTAATTACAGGCTACTGTAACGCAGGCTAGCATACACATGCATAACACAAAAGGCTACGCTAACGGGTTATGAAATCTCGCATAACAAGGTAGCCATCAAAGATAGTTTGTACATGTAAGAATGTAATGAGTGACACTCATTTATAAGAGGCACTATGGACGGCAACATATGGTTCATAGATGAAGTCAAGACTTTGAACAACAACAACACTGTTTGTTGCGGGCACGTAGGAGGTAACCCATGACATTAGTGATACCCCTCATTGCTTAAGAACTAGTTAATAAGTCATTCCTAATATAGTGTTTTACATTAGCCTCCACAGTAAAATATGTGAATCATTTTGTTCAAATAAAAATAAATCATCAATAAAGACCCGCACTTGAAATTTGAAGTGCGAATATTGATATATATATATATATATATATATATATACATACACACATTCCACCCCATTAATTAGTAGGATGAATATATCCTCCAACCAAAATTGATCCCTAATGAATTCAAGTTTTTTTATTTTCATTAAGTTTTCATAAGGATTTGTTTACTAGTTTGAAGATTTTTTTTGTATAATTTTGTCTGAAATGTAGTTTGTTCTAGCAACTGGAGAGCATAGTAGATAATTAATATTACTATCCTTTAGCTAACTCAATGAAAATATCATAAATTATACAAATTGACAGGTGGCTCTTGTTAAGCTCAATTGTCCTGGCCTTGAAACGATAATGTAGCTTAGACACGAGTATAAATTATAGTAATCCATGTTTGGGTGGCGAGTAAGTCCTTGGTGCTTATGATCTATAGGTATGGTCTATACCCTTGGTGCTTATGGCCTATGGGTATGGAATATCTTTTGAGTCAGGCTATTAACACTCTAACTTTCTCTAAATACACCTTTTTTTAATTACAAAAATACCATCGTTTAAAAAGACGTTCTTGTCCTTAGGTTGAGAATGAAAAAAACTTGGATTGGTATTACAATTCTGGGCAATTTCGATAATAAGGCAAAAAGATAAAGAGTATCGGAAATACACAGCAGTAATTGAGAAGAGAGCAAGAGAGATAAATAGGCAGGGGAGAGAGGCTGCCGGAGAATTAAGATCAAAACGTCGGAGGAAAAAAGCTAAGTCTACCGGAGAATCCACATCGAATCGCCAGAGAGATTCTTCTGATCTACAGAATTTGGGGCTAGCGAAGTAGACGCATCGTTTCCATAGTCAACTTGACTCGGCTTCGTTGGTATCCTTTCTAGCCAAAAAAAATGATAATCTTCCGTCTTCAATTGTCTGACTCTGGAAGAAGGTCCGCCTATAGGGGATTAATCTGCTACCTTTTTTTCTCTCCTGACGCTTTCTTTGGCTCTCAGACCAATTCATTTGAATAACGGATAATGCCGTAGAAGGAGTCTAAGTCTTTACGTGAATCGTCAACACAGGAGGAAAAGGAAGGAGAGGAAATGTGTGTGTAATAAGAGGGGTAAAATAGAAAAATAAACGGAGTGTATTTAGTATTTTGAAGGTTTAAAATCTAGGAGGGTGGTGTATTTTAAAAATGGGTGTATTTAGAGGGTGTGGGGGTGTAAATACCCCCACTCATATCTTTTTAACGCAGACTCGTAAGAGATCAAACATATTAATTATGATCAATTTTAATGATACTTATATCCCTTACTACTAGAAACACGTACAAGTATTAGTGACGGAAACAATAATGACAAAAATTTTCGTCACTAATTTGATACGAAAACTTTAAATTAGCGAGGATTCCGTCACCAAATTAGCGACGAGATTATTTCCGTCGCTGATTGAGGAATATTCAAAAAATATTCCTTATCTGCCGTTGATAATTGTCAGGGAAAACCGCGCCAATATTAGAGACAGAGTTTTCGTTGCTGTTTACTGGTTGCCGTTGGCAATTAGAAACGGAACCTCCGTCGCAAAATCTGTTTGAAATTAGCGATAGAAGTTTTGTCGCTAATTTTATCATAAACTCAACCAGTCAAACCCTCTTCCCCAGTACGCCTTATCCTAAACAACCCCCCTTTTTAGATCTTTCTCTCTTACCTTCATCCTCTTTCCCTCTATATCTCCAGCCACACCAACCACCACCACCACCACCGCCGCCTCTCTTTCCTCCTAGAGCGGGTGGTGCAGAACCAAGTCGGTATGTATCAAACCCCATCTCCTGATCATTCCCATAATTTATTTTGTGACAATTAGTTTGAACAATTTGAACTTATGTAATAATTTTGTATTGAGTTGTGGTATGTTTTAATTTTTGGAGTGTTTTTATGTTTAGTTATTTTTTATGCTATCTGTTGATAAATCAGGTACAAAAAAAGATCTAAAATATTTTGTTTGAATTTTAGTGATGGAAATTTTTGTCACTAAATTTTTCGTCGTTAATTAAACGGGACATAGTTCCGTCGCTAATTTAATGACGGAGAGCTTTCGTCGTTAAATTTCAACAGAAATTAGACATTGAATTCTCCGCTACTAATTAGTGACCGAAATTTCAGTCGCTAATGTCCGTTGGTATTTAGCGATGTACATTAATTAGCAACGATTTATTTCCATTGGCAATTACCGTCGCTAAATTAGCGACGGTTACCAATTCCGTCGCTAATTTCCAACGACAGTGCCACCGTCTCAAATCAGCATCTTTTTTTTTTTCTACGGAAGGTCGTCGCTAATATTATTTTAGCGACAAAAACACGAATTTAGCAACGGAAATGTTCGTCACTAAAACCGGTGTTTCTAGTAGTGTTAGTGTGTCTTCATTATTAATATTTTCAAAGTGGACTATTTGAATTGAACGAATGGAGTACTCCCTCCGTTTCTAAATTATTGTCTTGTTTAACTCGGCACAATAATTAAGAAAAAAATATTTGATTTGATTATTAATATTGATACACTGTGTAGTTTTCTTTAATGTCCATGTGCTTGTGGTCCATAATTAAAGTAAAAAAAAAAAGTAAGAGTAAAATGGTAAAAATATTGTCCTAAATTTTTTTTTAAACAAGACAATTATTTTAGGACGGACAGAAAAGGAAAATAAGACAATAATTTAAAGACGGATGGAGTAATATTTTAAAAATGGAACAATTTTTTCAGACAAACCAAATAAAAAAAAAAGAACTGCGTATTTATTTTAGGACGGAGAGAGGGAGTAGTTGTTACACTCATATTTAACAAAAAGAAAAAAAGAAAATAAATGAAATTCTCGTAAAGGGAAAAACAAGCCGAGTCAGTCGAACGTCTGAGTGTTCCAACTTTTTTGGCAATTTTAGTGAAATAAGAAGAGTGTTCAAACTGGTATTGATTTGTTCTCTAATCATTCTCGAACATGCTTTCAATAGAGCCAAACTCGAATAGTTTTGTATTTCGAAGATATGTTCTATGAAGTTAAACTTATTTATTTATGGAGTTAGAATTTTATTAAAAGTTGCTATTAACACCTCCCAAGACTCTAAATACACAATCTCCTAAAATTTTAACCCACCTAAACATTAAATATACACCTCTTATTTTTCTATTTTACCCTCTCTTGCTCTTTTATTTTGTTTCCCTTCCTTCTTCTTCCTCCCCCCTATCTCTTTCCTTCTTCATCCACCCTCCTTCCTTCTTCCTCTTGCCTCCTTCCCCCATCCTCGTCAAGCCCTCCTCTTCCCCCTCTATGAATTTATATCTTTATCGTCGTCATGATTGATAAGTTTATTTTATTTATTAATTTTTTTAAAGTTATTCGGCACTGTATAATCGAACACCTATAGTAATGTTCGACACCCCCTAACCGAATATTACTATGATTGTTTGACACCCCTTAATAAATAACTTTAGCTGTATTCGGTAGGGGACTGCCAAATAATAATTTATCTATTTTTTTTAACAAAAAAAAATAAAAAATACACGAGAGCATTTAAGTCATAATTTACAATGGTATTTTTGTAATGAGAGTTGCTATTCACACCCAAACATTTGCTAAGTACACCCCTCTCATATATTACAAAAATGTCATTATAAATTTTGACTTAAATGCCCTTCATTTGTTTAGGTAAAAAAAAAAAAAAAAACTGCATTACTGTTTGGCAGCCCTACCGAACACATCTAAAGCTGTTCGGTAAGGGTGCCGAACACTCATAGTAATGTTCGGTAGGGGTACCGAACACTCCTATAGGTGTTCGGTAACACAAGCCGAAAAATAAAAAAAAAAAAAAAAAAAAGGAAAGAGGCGGTGCTTGAGGGGTGTGGTGAGCGGGGTGGGGAAGGAGGAGGAAGGGGGTAGGTTTTGTGGAGAAGGTGGAAAAAAAAGGGTTGGTGTGGTGTTTTATGTGTGTGTGTGTGTGGTGCGGGGGAGGAGGAGGAAGGGGTGTGTTTTGTTTGGGGTGGGGTGCACTTAGTAAATTTTAGTTAATTTTGAAAAAAATATTGGTAAGGTTAAAATAGAAAATTAGGGGTGTACTCAGGCTCCGTTTGTTTTCCGGAAAATAACTTCCGTAAAATGATTTCTGGAAAATGGTTTCCGGAAAATGAAAATGTTCTATTTTCAGGCGTTTGGTAAATCTTTTGAAAATATGTCGAAAAATATTTTCCGGTGTTTGGCAAACTCATGAAATTTTTACGGAAAACATATGTGCAAAGGTGATATTAGGAAAAATTAGAATGAACAAGTTTTGGAAAATGACTTACAAAAATGAATCAAGTAAGTCATTTTCAGGAAAACTTCATTTTCCGTTGACTTGGAAAACATCTTACATTGACTACATTTTCCAAATATTACCAAACACCGGAAAATAAGGAAAACGTTTTCCAGAAATCATTTTCCGTGAAACAAACGGAGCCTCAGTATTTTGAATGGTTGAAAATATTGGGGGTGTGGTGTATTTAGTAATGAGGTAATTTTTGGGGTGTAAATAGCAAATATTGAGGTTGTAAAAAATTACTTAGTATACCTTATTACTAAGTACACCTCACCCCCAATATTTTCAACTCTTCAAAATACTAAGTACACTCTCCTTAATTTCCTATTTTAACCTTACCAATATTTTTTTCAAAATTAACTAAAATTTACTAAGTGCAACCCACCCCAAACAAAACACACCCCTTCCTCCTCCTTCCCCCACCACACACACACACACACACACAAAACATTACACCAGCCCTTTTTGTTTTCCAATTCTCCACAAAACCTACCTCCTTCCTCCTCCTTTCCCACCCCCCCTCACCACACCCAGTCAAGCAGTCCGCCCCACTTTTTTTTTTATTTAAATGATTCGTTTAGTATTGTGTTATCGAACATCTATAGAAGTGTTCGGCACTTTTACTGAACATTACTATGAGTGTTTGGTACCCTTACCAAACATTATTACTCCCTCTGTCCTGGATAAATGTTCCTACTTTTTATTTTGATATGTCCCAGCTAATCTTCCTAAAGACTTTTAATCTACTTATTATTTACCATTCTTCTTAACATACTCTTAAAACTTCATTTAATATAACACATGACTCAATTATTTAAAATAGTTAAACTCAATTAATGTTGATAGGTATTATTGTCAGAACACATTTTATCGCACATCATAAATTATGCTTCTTAATTCTTATGTTTTATCTACTAGGAACATTTATCCAGGACGGAGGGAGTATAAGAGTTCGCACTCCTACCGAGACAGTAATAATTTTTTTTTTTTACCTAAAAAAATGAAGAACATTTAGTTAAAATTTATAATAATATTTTTATAATATATAAGAAGTGTACTCACCAAATGTTTGGGCATTAATAGCAGCTCTCAACTTATTAACGCCGCGAATCGCCGGGGGCCTCTCGCCTCCCCACACATTTCCACTTTCGCATTGCCAATCAACAAAACCGCTCTCTAGTCTCTCCGTTGAAAGCCTCTTTAGCGCCAAAATCAAAGTTTGAACAAACCTCACATGGCCACAGTGCTACCCTGAAATGGTAGTGGCGCTGCGGCTGGCAATTCGAGTTGCAAGCATACGCTGCTCTCAACGCCTCCTCCCTCATAGTTCCAGTTGCATTCTCATCAAGCCCAAACCCAAATTCTCAACATCATCTTCTTCACATAAGGTTTGATCAAAACTATTTCTCCTTCAACTACGTCTAATTTTTCTTCATATTGAAATATCAAACTGTTACCTTAACGAGTTTACGACTCCCTCCGTTACTAGTTTCTATGCATAACCTCAAAAAATGTGTGTTAATGGAATGGAACGGAGGGACAGTGAAACTTTAGTTGATGGTTAATTTGTTTGATGAGATTTTTCAGCGAACAAAGAGCGGTTATATATGTGTATGCTTACTGTTTGAATAAATTACTGAATGGAATGGTTGCTTTCAGCGCGTTGATGAGGAATGTTGTGATTTCTTGCCGTGGTTGAGGAGGAAGGCTGGGGCTGAGATTTCTTCCGTGCTTTCAGTTGGGAAATCTAATCATGGCAGGTAATTGGACGTTCTGGTTTTTGTTTTGGCTAGAATGGCAACTGCACACTTGTTAAGAATCCATGTGTGAAAATAATGCGACATTTCCAAGTCGCTGTTTTGATTGCAAAATGTTTCTTGATATAGAATTCTCAGAGAGTGATCAGAGTTAGTTAGCAGGGCCGGGTGCTTTCATTATACTGCCTCTGTTCCTATTTTCCTTTTTGCAGTGTTTTACTCAAAGAGTCTCATTTCAAGCATTATATGGATTTACGATGAGGTACAATAAAAAGGAATGACGATTCATTTAACGTGTCCGGATTCTGAGTAGGTTATTGTTTCTTCCTTGTTACTGCCATTATGGTTTTCAGGTTGTGGTGCAACAGTGTTGTATGCTGTTTGACATTTGAAAGAGTTTGTAGCTTGTTTTAGCTACGTCTTTTAAGGCTGTTACAGGCTTTAGTCTGTACATTGGATTTTCAGACATGCATTTATAGGCAAATAATATTCATAAAACATCTTAGAGTCATCCTTCCATTAGTAAGACATATGAGGATTAATATTCTATCAAGTTGTAAAGTTCTTCTAGGCTAATGTGCCAAAAAATCCAAGCTGTTACAGAATTTCACTGAAGATGCATGTCAGGCTATCACAACTGCACATAGTGACAGTGTTGGGCCTTGGCTATGCATTTCAATGTCTATCATCTCTATATGCATCGGCACATTTTGAGTGATATGTTTTACAAGCATTTTCTCTGAAGCCCATGAAGGTGATTTGGATGAGAAGCTTTTGGGATAGAGTGATGCAGGTGTAAAGCAGCTTACACATGGGAACAAATTACAATAAACTTTATTCCAGTGATGGCAACCCAAGGCCTAGAACCTAGCAAACATGGTTAAAAGTGCATAACATCCCCCTTGACGAATACTGTCTGCTCTGAAAGGTCCCAGACTCCTAGTTCTCACCACAGACCAATGGTATGCAGTGGGTGGTGGTGATCAATCTGTTTGGTGATTGATTCTTAATGTAATTCAAATCTTCAAGCTTCTTCCGAGTCTTGACTGCTGTGAAAATGTATTTACTCATTTTTTTTGATAAGTAAAAGATATATATAACAGAGCGTCAAAGAAGGTGACGCGACCTGTGTACACTAGAAGTACACTCTACCAAAAGAGCTATAAAGAGAAGTTCTATGAAAGAATTTTCTGAGTAATGAGAAGGAATCGCAGTCCCGGAGCACTAAAAGAATAGCATACGGAGCAAAGAATTCTTCTGGTAAGTGATGGACCCTTCCACATTATCGAAGGCCCTCCGATTCCTCTCCCTCCAAATAGTTCAACATACATCCAATGGAGCTGTCTCCAAAATAAAATTCCTCCTCTTTCGCTTGAAGAAAGACCAACTAAAAAATAGCTCAATTGACCTCGGTATCACCCACGAAAGATTAAACAGCTGAAGAAGAAAATCCCATAGCTCCGGAAAATGCAACAGCAGGTGATTAACATTCTCCCCACTGCTCTTGCACATGAAGCACCAACTAATATAGATCTTATGTCGACTTCTCAGAGTGTCACCGGTAAGGATGTCTTTGTGGACAGCTTCCCGAATAAAAACCCATCCTACTAGGAGCTAAAGACTTCCACACTCTCCTCCAAGGGAAAGGAGATTTATCTCCAATAAGAAGAGAACAATAATACGATTTAACTGAGAATTTAGAATCCTTAGACGTCCCCCAAAGCACTCTGTCTTCCCGAGATCCCACCTTCTGTACATCTCCTCGAAAAAATTCATTACTGATTCCATCTCCCAATCTTGGAGGTTTCTACGAAAAGTAGGGGTACACGACACCCTGCCATCCTCCAAACACAAAATCGAGCTCACTAAGCAATCCTTATGTGACGCTATACTGAAGAGATCGGGGAAAGACCTCCACAACTCAACGTCTCCATACCACTTATCTTTCTAAAATTTAAATGTAGTGCCATTTCCCATCTCAAACGAGATGTGTCTCACAATGGCAGTACATCCTCCTCTAATACCTTTCCAAACCCCCACCCCATAAGGAGAAGAAATAGAATTAGGAGAACCATGCATGATCGACTTCCCTGTACTTACTCACCACCACTTTCTTCCAGAAGGCTTCCCTGTTCGTAAGAGATCTCCATAACCATTTTCCCAATAAAGCTATATTAAAGACATTGAGGTTCTTGGTCCCTAAACTTCCACACTGGTGCACACCTTAGACCACTTGACCAAATGATATTTACGATCCTTAGACTAACCTTCCCACAAAAATATCCCTCTAACTTTTCTATCATGTTCCGTATCGAAACAGGAAGAACAAGTAGTGACATAAAATAAGTGGGCATACTAGAGGGGTGTTTCTGACTAGCACGAGCCTCCCCCCTTTAGACAAAAATTGTTTCTTCCAGCCAGCCAAACGATGTTCAAATCTTTCGATTGGCAGGCCGAGGTAAGAAGAGGGAAGGCTAGCCACTTGCACCCAAAAAAAAGACGCCAAGTCCCCAACATTGTCTACCTTTCCCACAGGAAGAATTTCACTCTTAGAAATGTTAATTCTAAGACCCGAAGCCGCCTAAAAAAATAGCAGAACCAAATGTAAATATCCCAACTGAGTATCCTCTGCACCATAAAACACAAGGGTATCATCCATGAATTGCTAAAGCATGAACCATAAGCAGTAAGTAATATAAATGGAAAATGGCATTTGAGGTTGGACTTGTCAGCTCTGCGGATCTATCAAATTGCAAGCAACAGAGGTAGTGTCAGAGACAAGTTCACCTTCTCTATGCATTTTCTCTATCATTTGTCTCCTCGTCCTGGATTAATGAATTTGAAGTATTGTTTTATGTAAACAATTCTGGGATCTGCGACTCATAGCCGTATGGAGCAACCATACCATTGTACCAAAGCTCGCCCTTGGGAATTTGCGGTGTCCCAGAAATAAGGCCTCAAGAACTACAATCAAACTTATGAAAAGAAAAAAAGAAAAGGCACAGTGGAGTTACTTAATATGTTCTTGCATGCGTTTCCTGGATGCAGGTCCTTGTTTGCTTCTAAGTCAATACAAGCTGGCGAATGCATATTGAAGGTTCCTTACAATGTGGTATGCCATTGTCAATTTAAATATTGAAATGTGCAAAGGTCTCTCTTAGCTATTCATCCAAACAATGGTTTCACAATGCTGAAAATATATGCAGCAATTGGCGCCAGATAATCTACTGCCCGATATTAATTCTTTCTTAGGAGATAAAGTCGGCTATGTTGCAAAGCTTGCTCTGGTCATCCTAGTTCAACAGAAACTGGGACAGGTACCATTAACATGCTGCAATGGGAGTTAACATTTTCATTAGTTAATGTCATTGATATTTTTCCGTCTATTCTATAAATTGGCAATATGCCAATACTTACTTTAGATTTTCACTTAGGCTTCTATGCCTCTATGACAGGTTATACTATTTGAGAAGATATGGATTGCTAAATTTTACCTGTTTATCCTTTCTTCTCTGGCGCAGGATTCTGAGTGGGCTCCATATATTAGCTGTCTCCCGCAGGCTGGAGAGATGCATAGCACTGTAAATTGTTCACTTGTATTACTTGGTTCTGAATGCCTCAAACTTGTATGAACACTGTAAAATAGTACTCCCTCTGTCCTAAAATAAGTGTCCATTTTTCTTCATGATCGTGAACAAAAATGGACACTCATTTTGGGACGGAGGGAGTAGTTGATATTCTGTTTCGTTGTGCTCAAGGCTTGTCCCAAAAAGTGTCAGTCTTTTCTTTTTGGTTCCATCCCAGACCGAGTGTTCAGTTGCAAGTAATTTTTGAACTAACTTCCAATGCTTCCCTAACCAGAAGTCCACCCATGTTGAAATCATTGAATGATGTCATTCCCATTTTCTCGTTATGGGCAACCACGGAAATATAAAACTCCCTCTGTCCCATAATAGTGGTCTACATTTCCATTTTTGTTCATCAATATTTTTTCAAATGTACCCTTTTCCAAAATTTGAAATCTTTTCAACTATCAAATCATCCACATTAATGTGGCAGATATTTAGTTGGCACAAAAGTAGCATAATACGAAGACAACCAAACATCTTCCCTAAAACTGTGTGCCCAGTCAAAGTGCCCTCTTACATTGGCGCTGAGATTAGTTTCTTTAATTGCATCTATAGAGCACTCTTCTATCAAAATATCAACAGAGGTAAAAATGGAACTTAACTCAAAAGTAAACCTAATGCTTTCAAACTCCTTCCCTTACTGATTACCAAGTCAAAGTTGCCTACTATTTTGGGACATAGAGTAGTTTCTTGATCTGCCTGCATATGGTGGTACTCATTTTGAATGTAGAGAGTAATAATATCTGTACGCGTGTGAAGGGATCCTCTGATATTTAGTGTTGTTCCAAAGGAAATATCAGGTGCCTCATCCCGGACACCTGAAGGAGATGTTTTGAAAGTTTATGCAGCTTGCATTATTGAATGACCCTAGCAGTCTTGCTCATGTGGGAGTACTGAACAAATGATTTTACTAAAGAGCTTTTCGCTTAATCTGGAAGTATGCATTCTTATGTTCACCAGTCATTTCAGCATACTACTAGGTTGGATTATTTTTAGCAACAACAATAGTTATAATCTCATTCATTCATTACGTAAAGAAAAAAAAGGAAAAGAAAAAAAAGAGTTATGACTATACCTAAAAGCTTGGGGTTTTATGCAGAAAGAATTTTTGAAAAGGACGATTGCCCAATATGCACTGATCTTGCCTAGGAAAAGGTCATAATTCTCATAGCATGGGCTAAAGTATACTGATGACCAGTGTCAGAAGAAGCATTTGTCAGTAGACAAGGACCAATATATTTTTATCAGATATATAAAGTTAAGCAATAATAGTGCTGGAACTGCTAGTTCTGCTAGTTTTTGGGTAATGAAAATCTATACTTTACATACTGCAGGACCTCAATTTCAGCAGAATTTAAAATGGTACAACACATTATGCCATTATGGTGTATTACAAGGCTCCTTTGTTTTACGACATTGTCTTCTCCATCGTATTCATTTCCTTTTCCCTTTTCCTGTTATCGTTTGGGTGTAGGGGCGGTGGTGGTAAACTTTGCGAAATCTGTTTTGTCCAAATATTACATTTTTATGATGGGGATTTATGTGGTTATTTTTTGTAATTTTTTCTTTTCTTTTCTTTTGGGTGATCCAACCTGTTGTAGATTGCTTAACTTCGAATAAGTGTTGAATCTCTGTAGATGTTTTGGAGTGACAATGAATTGAAGATGATTCAGAAGAGCTCCCTATATCAGGAAACAATTAAGCGAAAGGAAGAGATTGAAAAAGACTTTTTGGTAATCAAGCCAGTAAGTACTTGACTGTTCTACTGCTGTTTGGGAGTTAATCTGACACTATCCGTTTTTCCTTTAATAGTAGTTCTCTAGGTAGGCTGTCAGAAACTTATTTTAGTCCAGTTGTCTTCTTTCCCTAGCTCGTTTGATTTCTGTACTAGTAGACTAAGCCTTCTATTGAATCATCTGGTTTTAGTTAGCTGTATGTTAATTTGTCACTATTACCCAACTTCCTTCGTTGCTATCATTTATAGACTTAAAACTTATTCTAGTTTTGTCTAATTTCAGGCTACTGTTTCAGGGTTTTGAAGGGGAAATTATTTCTTTGAAACAGTTATCTTGTTTCCCTAGTTGTGACTAATTTCAGGCTAGTGTTTGAGTGTTTTGAAGGGGAAAGTTATTTCTTTCTGACAGTTATCTTGTTTCAAACCTTGCCTTTAATATAGAGCTAATACAGGTCTTCTAAAAAGATGTGTGCATGGAATTGGATTTTTAACCTCTAGTGTATTTTCATTAGTTTTCTGTACAGTAAAACGATATGTATTTGGCTACTGACGAGCTTTTTTTTTTTAGGATTTATTTTGTACTTTTATTTTTGATTGCAGGTTCTTGATCACTTCCCTGAGATTTTTAAACATGTCACATTAAAGAATTTTAAGCATGCATATGGTTTAGGTAAAAATTTTATAGAATTTACTCACTAATCTTGGTCTATATCTTAGATGCTATTCCTTCACATAGTTCTCATGAGCAGAACTCTTTTACATGTGCTTATGGCATTAATTGTTTTTTGTTGAGACTGCTTTAAAATTGTCTGATACATCAAGGGTTGCAATTATCTTTCGGTATGCATCAGGTCATAGAATATAGTATGCTAGATCATCTCAAATTAATGTAGCGTTTGGAATTGCTTAGTTTTACTAACTGCTCACTCAGTTCATGTTTGTCAGTATCAAGTGACACCAGGACTGTGGAGGCCAGAGTTTGGTGGACCACACTAAGTCGTGGTGTGTTGGGCAGTAATGCTTGCTTTTAGTGAACTCATTGACATGCCTGAAGAAGAAACAATGATCACTTTTGCCAAGTGTGGTAATCTTTTGCGGGTGCTTTCAGTAATGGACATGGATTCTTAGTGGACTTATGTGCATTTGGTGGGAGGGAGGGTAGTTTGTGAGTTTCAGAATATGTGGTCTTAACTCTTTAAGGCAGTTTCGTCATTGACCTTGTAATGGTTCTTGAGGGAGTGCCTGATTATATCTAGGTGTGAATCAAATACTAATCTACAACGAACTGAAAGAAAAATCCTTCCTAGTGATGTGCATTGATTCCAGAGATTCAATGCAATAAAAAATCTGGTCATGATAAACTTAAAATGTATTTGCAATAGGGCATCAATGTGTTAAACATTTGGGCATAAGAAGATAGTCTTCTCTCATTAATATATTGCATAGCTTTTTTTCGGGTAAATATTTTGCATATGAATTTCTTCTCTTTGGTTATATTCAATATCTGTGGACTTGATGAAATCTTTTAAACATTTCAGTCGTATCTCGAGCTTGGATTAGCACGAGGGGGGTTTCCATGGTATCACTATTTGACAATTTTCCAATCATTTTACATTTGTTCAAAATACAGTGTAGCGTTATTAGTGGATTTGCGTATAATGTGTTCTTCTAGATTCCTTTTGCAGATTTTCTAAACCATGCCGTCGTTTCAGAGTCGGATGTTATGTGTGATGAAGACAAAGGACTCTCAGAGGTAGATCCTTTCTGCATCACGCCTAAAAAACAAATACTCCAAAAGTCTCTCTCTCTCTCTCAATTTGATTGTCTTACCTTGTATTCAGAAAGGAAAATGATAGGGATACAATCTTTCTTGTACAAATTTCTCATCCCAGTCTTGGTGTCAAGCATGTGATGGGTTAAAGGGTGGCATCACATGTTAAGTGGTGTGATATCTAACCAATCACATGCTTGCCACCTAGATTGTGATGGGTTAAAGGGTGACATCACATGTTAAGTGGTGTGATATCTAACCAATCACATGCTTGCCACCTAGATTGGGATGAGAAATCTGTACAAAAAATTTGTATCCCCATCACTACTCATCCAGAAAATATGTTCATTCAACTTCTCTTTTCCTACTGAAGAGACTAAGAAGCTTTATGGTTTGCGTTTCTTACCCCTCTTCATAGTTGACAATTGTGATCTTATTCTGTTGCAGTCGATTACTTTTTTTGTTCCTTGAGCTTAATTGTTATCTTAATGGTTGCAATAAACTATTTAGAAGTTAGCTGATTTTTGGTGTCAAAACCTTTATTTGAGTTAACTGGAGTACAAGCTCACGACTTATTCAAACTCTAAGCTTAATCCTACTGTATGATCATCGGGGGTTACCTGTCCCTTTCTGTTAAGTTTGGTCAGATCAAGACCGATCTGCAACAGTTGGTTGCACTATCTTATACTTGTTCCGACATCCTTGTTAAGCATAACTCTGCTTGTCTATGAATTTCATTTTTTCCCTGCACGTCTGGTTTTAAGCTGAGGTTCGCCTTGCATGTGGAGTTGCCTTTACACTGTGCTTCATTAATCATTAATGCAGTCTTCTACACAACCTAACATAATGTGTTGATATGTTTTATTATGTACTTTCTATGTTGTTTTTTCTTCTATATATTTTTAAGAAGGTTTGTTCTTGTTCATTTCAAGTTCAAAATTTCAATTCCAAATGTCATTGGTGCAGGTTATTGCTGATCGTAATTATGCTCCTGGTGATCAGGTCCTATTCAACATCACTTCTCTTCTAGTTGGTGTATTTCTACTCTGGATATAACTTTGATTTGGTTTATTTTCAAGTTCAAACAGTGAACCACTTTTTGGGCTTTGTGTGGTATAGAGAAACTTTCATTAGGAACTGGAACTGTGACCAGAGATTATCATAATTCTCCTTTTGCCATTTTGTTTGTCAGATTTTCATATGTACATTTTGGTCTTTCTTAATTTGGTTTGTTCAAGTGTCATTTTTAACAGCGTGCGTTAGGACTTCTGTGACTTCTGCGATTTCTGCTCAAACAAACCCCTTGCAGGAAAAGAATAAAATGATAGAAGGATGCCTACACAAACATCCTTCTTATTTCACAGGGTCCTGTTTTACAATGTCCTGTAAGATCACTTTCTGAACTTAACTAATTGCTTAAAGATTTTTGCAGGTTCTCATTAGATATGGGAAGTTTTCTAATGCTACACTCTTGTTGGACTTCGGGTTTACCCTTCCTTGTAACAAATATGACCAGGTTAGTATCAGCGTTCAATTAATCTTATTAAAATCATTGGCGCTCATTGAGAAGGCAGAACGATTTGAAGCACCTAGCTTGGTTTCTTTTGCAACACTCTTTAGGGATATTGATTGTGGTATATATATTCCTAGTTTATTTACCCATTTGCAAAGAGAATGTAGAGAGAGAGAGAGAGAGAGAGTTCTGAAAATATGTATTTCTAGTCTTTAAAATTTGTCAACAGAACTATTCAAAATAGTAGTTTGTCCCCCTCAAAATAATATATGTAGCAATTTTACTCCTAATTCTTTCTATATAACGAACAATAGTTTATAAGTATTTCAGAATATGACTTTAAACTCTTAAAAATGTATATTTTATTGAAAATTTTACACAATATAAAAAGTTTGCATAAGTTTTATGATTATATGTATTTTTATTTGGCCAATATACTTATGCCCCCACCCAACCGGTAATTCCTAGATCCACCACTGGATATAATTAACATCAGTTTCTTGCAGGTTCAGCTTGAGTTCATTATTCCACATCATGATCAGCTGTATTCTATGAAGTCTGAACTCTTGCGTAGTGATACTACTCCGGCTGTGAAAGATTGCAACAGCCTCGGCTCTTTGCAGAATTGTTTCACAATAAAGTAGGTACTTGTAAATGGAATTTGTCATTTGATGTCTAAAGATAGACAAAGATGAATGAATACTCTATTGCTAATTATATTCTTTTTTTTCGGAACTAAAGATGGGCCCCTCTCTTTCCAACCCAACCCAACCCCACACCCCACCAAAAACTAAAAAATACAAGAAAAAGAAACAATCATGTTAGAATAAACATGGTGACATAGTGGACATATGAGGGAATCTAAAATATCCTTACAGCTGACATATAAGCGTTACATTACTCCGGTTGTTCTCAAAGTGTTGGAATGCCTGCCAGCAAGAAGAGGTTGAAGGAGATCTTCATCCTATTACTTTTTGGGTTAACAAGATTGTTAAATTGTTAGATAATGCTCATTTTATCATAAAGCATTTGCATGCTGATAGTTTTAAAAAATTTAGTTAAGATTATATTGGACCTCAGAGGGCTAAAATCCATTTCAAGATCTCTGTGACTAAGTCAAATTTTGTCCTAGATATCGTGGCTAAATATGTTATATTGACAATTGATAAACATAGTTAACGCCAGATGTGGTAAAATGGTTCTTTAACAGCTTTAGCTTCTAAATTAGTTGGTAATAAAACACGATTATCCAGTGGATAATTCATAGGGGTTTCTCAGCTATTGGCTCACTTCAACTTTATTATGTTTAGTTTTGTCGACACATTTGCTTAAGTCCAGGAACTCTTGAGGGTGCATCTTATAAATCCTACCACCCATGGGTTAAGAAGCTTTGATTCTGAATAAGATTGTGGTGCTACACATCAAATGTAAATTGGTTTAAGTTGGAGTTGCCCAGCTTAATATTAACAAGGTTAAAGCATCAAAACATCCTCATATGAATTTATTGGTTAAAATTGCGCATAACCTTCTGTCTCTGATGCCCTCATATACAGGGAGGTGCAGTCTATTAGTGGGAAAGGGAAAGGAATTCCACAATCACTTCGTGCATTTGGTCGCGTTCTATGTTGCACTACTCCTCAAGGTCCCTTCTAAGTCAATAAGTCATACTTTCCTCTGTTAGTACTTTTGATTTTAAAGATATAGATTTCCTTTATATCTTTGTTTGTGTCTACAAATAACTTTTTGATCAATATTCTTGTTGTTCAGAACTACACGATTTGGCCACTGAAGCGGCACAGAATGATGGTCGGCTTGCTCGACGTCCTTTTAAGAACAAGGCCAGAGAAATTCAATCACATCAGTTGTTACTGTCAAGGATTAATCAAATAATTGATGAACACAATGCATTTATCAAGGTATTGACAAACCAGTTTCACCCCATAGAGTGGCAAGTTAGGAAAGATAAATGTTGCTGCTTGACTGCATTCTAATGCCCAACTTTCTTTTCACTATTACTCCCAAAGTTAACCGAGATTATTTTTGCTTTGCTATGCTCTGCTTTGTTTGTATGTGTGTGTGTGTTTTCATTTGTCAAAGAACTGAACTCATAAAGCATACAATATAGCTCTGCGAAGCGGTTTTTGCTTTTTGCAAAAGCTAAGTTGCTTTAGCAACAAGCCCACCCTGATATCATTTTGTTTCCCTTTGTCACATAATAAAGTTTGGCATTTCAATTTACCAGGAATTTAGTTGTATAACTAAATCTCGACTTCATTATGCTCTCAGGACCTTGCATCCGTATTATTTGTCAGTCACAGATTGTTTCTCCAACTTGACAAGTTACTTAGCAACTTACAAATATAGGGGTGCCGCATGCTAATAATTAATGGTACCAATAACTTATCAAAGGAAAAGAAAGTGAAATTGGTTTTATTTTGCTTAAGAGCATGCTCTTTTGGTCAAACAAAAAGTATGGATTGATTAGGATGGATGATAAGTGATTTAATACTTTTTTGGGTAATATAGTAAGTTGTTTGTGTTGCTTGTATAGATTAATTCCCATAAAGATTATACTCGATATATTGTGGCTTACTTTTCATTGCAATCAATTCCCCGCTGATTTATTCATTGCACGTATTCTTCATACTTTTGTTAATTATTCTTCATTAAATAACAACCAATTGGCTATCCAGATGCATTTCATGGCTATTAACTGGTTCATTGTTCAATCATGTATATACACAGTCACTGGAACCTCCGAGTTCTTCCTGCTTTTCTGAAAAACTTGCTCCACGGATGCAGCTAGCGAGAGAACTCCTCATTGGCGAGCTTCGAGTACTTGGTTCTGCTTCTGCTTGGCTGAAAAACTATTGTGGAACCTTAATGGAAATTCAGGATATACAACAGAACTATTGCATTCAGTAAACAGATCTGGATATACTCTGTGCAGTTAGATTAGATACGTAGTAGAAGTCGTTGATTATTAATTAAGCATAAATTTCTCAATGTGTTTGTTCTTTCATTTCACTTGCAGGGCACATTAACAGTTACTGAACCACATTCTGTAATTGGTAGTGCCCGGACGTGCTTTCTTCAAGCCTACTGGCCGTCTAAGAAAGGAGAAGAGTTTCGAAGATCATCCAGACATAAAGCACAGAGGACTTAACCGACATTTGTATAATCTTCTGGTAGAATTAGCTATCTCCACACTTTACTTAAGTAAATGGAAAAACTTTTCTTTCCTATGTAACCTAATTAAAATGTTCGTATGTTTGGAATGAACAGTGTAATAGATGCAAAAAACAATTTAACTTATTTTGTTCAAAGTATAATGATACGTCATACGAAACTGTTTAAATTGTTTTCATGGTAAAATCTTATGCTTATTGGAGTCTGACTTAAAAGACTCAAATTCTGGCTGCATGTAAACACAGAGATGTACTCGAAATTATATATTCATACCTAACCCTCCTCCTCTATAATTAAATCCCCCAACTCCCAATCTCCCATATTCCCAATAGCTTTCAACAGCCTGGCGGCCCAATGAAATTCACTGGCAAACTAGCAGCCCGCACTAGCCTGATGAGCAACATAAAACTAAAAAAATCATCTTGAAACTGGAAAAATCGAAACTGAAAAACTATCTCGGCGGCGACAATAGTTTGGTAACAAGTTTTAAAATTTAACGAAACCGGTCACCGGTTTTGGTTTGCAAGCCTTCAAAAACTAAACTGACGTCAAAATTTGGTCAAAATGCATCGTTCTTATTAAAGCCCCTGACTTAGTTGATAGCATCATAACAACAAGGACAAAAGCAAAGAAAATCAGTAATTGTAAACACATTTAGCTCGTGGTAACTTGCAAATTCTGTATAAACAACTAAATCCAACTTGTGTAACAACTCTCAAGTCCATCAACTGCCTCAAACATGCATTGGGACCTTTATAGGAGGGCAAGAGACGTCGGTGACCAATAAGTACAACCAACCCACTAATAAGTACCACCAATTAATTTTCTCACACTTAAAGTCACTAATAAGTAATAACACAAAAGCAATCAAATACCTTCTTAGTTAAAAGAAAAAACAAAATATAGTTTGAAAGGCAAACTTTTAAATGTTATTTTTCAAAGCTTTCATAGTCTTGACATCGTAAAGTCTCTGCAATCCTCTAGTAAACATCTAAGTAAACAATACAATATTCTAGTACATGTTTACAAAGGTGATTTACACAGGGCCGTTCCTAGTGATTTATAGCCCGGGACAAAGTCAAAAGAAGGGCCCTTGTTTAATTACCAAATTCAATATCTATAAATGACTCAAGTCACAACATACTCAAGAAAATAATAAGACTAAATTATCATAATAATATCTAGCAACATATTGCAAATGTCGACAATAACAAAATTACCTAAACTACCTAAACAAGAGGGGAAAAGAACAATAGCAAGAACAAAAAATATCGAATTAAGGGATTGATTCACTGTCAAATTTTCTAAATTGGATGTATTTGGAACATGATCATGTTCATTCAAATTAATAACATCCTCATCCTCATGAATATGAATCTCATCACTTAAATTTTGTATTGGGTGTTTAAAATTACCCTCATCTGAATATTAACCAAAATATTAATCTCATGTATTTTTTTTCAATTAAATTAATTTTTAGAGAGACACAAATAATTTTCGCTATCAGTACAATTATAATAATAAGTTCCTACAATTCAAGTTTCGGGAAACATAATTCAAAATTTAGCAAATAAACTAAGAGTTCATTTGGTGCAGCGTTTACAAAACACAGTGTTTTAAAAATGCAGCGTTTCAAAAAATGCAATGTTTTAAAAACGCAGGTATTTCCTTATAAATACGTTTAGGATATTACTTCAATACGCAATTTTTTTTTCCCTAGTAACGTTTTAAAACCTGCGTTTTGGGAAGAAGCTGGGAATTCTAGCGTTTTAAAACGCAGCTGCGTTTTGAAAACGCTGCTTTTTCTGCCGCAGTATTGAAACACAATTTTTGCAAATAAGCTGCGTTTTGGCCAAAAATCTCAACCAAACGGGCTATAAGTGTCAAAGTCAATGACACTTTTAATTTTTAAACACACAAAACCATTGTAGAAAATAAAAAAAAAATACCAACACAGGAACACACGTGCACACACATAGTCACACACACACACACACACAAACTCTATCATTACGGCTTTTGAAGTCTTCTCCTTCAATAAAGTCTAAACTCAAAAACATCACCAATTCGTTATTCAACATTAAAATCTAATTCAAACCTAAAATTGAAAATTGCTAGAAATCAATTTCTAAAGGGCAAAAATGCAAAAACCCATCTATAAAAATCGAAACTTTTCCCCAAAAAAATAAAATAAAACTCTAACAAGTAGTAAAATCTTACCAATAATTTAAACTTAGAACCAAATAAATCATAGATCTATAATAGTTTGTCAAGATTTTTTCTTCGATTTGGTGAGTTATTGAGTTGAGTTTGCCAATTTTTTTGAAAAGATCTACGGTTAATCTTTAAGTTTTAAAGAATAGCGAGATTGAAATCAGTTTGAATGTTAGATTAAACAAAGGATTTTAGAGATGAAGATGGATAGAGACTCAAATTTGAAACTTGGAAGCATAAGCCGAAGAGTTGAGGGTCGAGCTGTCGATGATGGTGTTGAGTCAACAAAGTGGCGCCCTTTCCTCCTTTTTTTTTTCTTCTGACTTTTTTTAACACAGTCGTAGAAGCTTTGGGTATTGGGTTTGTCCTGTTTAGGTAGTACACCAGTACTTTGCGTTTGATTTTACCTAATTACCTATATACTAATACTAGTAGCAGTCCAAAATTTTTTAGCCCCCTACCAATTTGGGCCCTGTGCTGGTGCCTTGCTTGCCTTGCCTTAGGCTAGCCCCAGATTTACGTTGTAAATCGGTGTACAATTTAAACCTTTAAATGCATTTTCGATAATGTAAAAATAAATGGCCAATCTCGTTGTTATATGTTACTTTCTTTATTTTAAAATAAGTGTCTCTATACTATTTTGAAACATCAAAAAATAAGCGTCTCATTTTTTAAAAAAGTTTTAAATCAAATGTGTATAATAAAAAAGTAAATTACTTTTTTTTTTTTTTTAAAGAAGATTAAATTACTTTCTTAAAACTCGTTAGTGGTTGTTTAGGGGGCCGAGGGGTAGTAGGGGTAATTTAGTCAAAATGGCCGGGGAGCATATACGGAGCGTATCGCAGCCATTGAAAGAGATTTGGCTGTTTCTGGATCCTTCTATAAATGGAGGACCGAGCGTAGAAGAACTATTCTCTCGTTTTCTGAAAGGACGAACGCGATTAAACCAAATCTAGGGTTGTCGGAGCTGAGAATTCTTCAGGTCTGCCCCCTCTCCCATATACAGTAGATCAGGTTTTTCGTATTCATCTGGAATGATTTTCTTTTTCTCTTTCGTTTAATTACTTTTCTTTTTGCATTTCGATTCTTAGTTGCTTTGATCTGTAATTTTGCGGCTCCTAGTCCTAGGGTTCCTGAATCACACACATACAAGACCTATGTAGGTTTATTCATGTATGTTTATTTGTGCTAATAATGTGTTTGCTTTGTTATTGTAAGGTTTGATTTGATGCTAGTTGAAATCAGGCCAAAATGTAAATCAATATTAGGTTAATATTTTTTTTGAAATCTGATTCGCAGTGAGCTCTCTTTATCTAATAAGGCTAGGGAAACCTCCAGACATCACCTCGGCTCCTTAGTATACGTGTTTACTTATGTGTGAAAATTGATATGATAAGTTTTGGATTTTGTTGGAACTTGTATGTAGTTATTAGTAGCCGAAGAAGCTAATTTTCTGTGAGAGGTTTTGTGTGAATGCGTAATTTCTCTATTGCTTGTTTGTGACTGCATATGGTTGCCATGAAGATGTAAGATGCAAATTACATAGTTGGGAGAACCAAAAGTCTTGAACTGTGTTTTGTCTTGCGCTTTTTGGTTGGTTTATGTTGATAGTTGATATGGCCATGAGATGGAAAGTGTGAAGGAACTTTCTACCCATACATTTGGATCTGCCCCATCTAACTGAAGCTATTTTGAATGGGGTCAAGGAAGAAGAAATCATGTTCGTGATTACAAGTTGTTCCAAGGACTTGGTGGCTGGATGTTCCCTTAGATTTGCATTTTATGATGCAGTGACATTTAACATCCTAATGTTGGAGCAAATGGTGTTACATATCGCCATGTTTATTTTTTTCTTTCTATTCCTTCATTTGTATATGTATTAACATTGTCGCCATCTTTCCTCTTTGGGTTGCCCCCAAATATTTGAACATATTTTAAAGCCGAAAATTCTTACTGAAATGGTAAATATGATAAAGAATATCAATCTCATCTAGTATTGTATTGAAGCAAATCATAAATGCTCCAACCGAACATCTTAGTGACTTGTATCTTCGGTCGTAATAGAGAACTGGATACGTGACGGTGTTGTGGCAAGGCTGCAGTTATGTCGGTAATGTGCGAGGGTGAAAATCTGACAAGGTAGTGACTCCAAACTGCAAGTCAGTGTGAGGAGAAATTGATTGCAGAATCCTTGACTGGCAATGTCAAGAGCTAGACAGGAAAAATGTCAACGAAGGAAAAAGCACCTTCTGTGGGAATCGACAAGCTATGATGACGGATGAAGGTATATATTTCATGGTTTATTATGAGGCGATGTACCATTTCAAAATTTTCGTGGGTCTGGAATTCAGTTTTATGATAATGGTCAACTCGACAAAGATGGATGGACTGGAAGATCTTTGTATTTAATGGTTTATTGTGAGGTGATGTACCATTGCAAAATTTTCTTGGGTCTGGAATTCTGTATTATGATAATGGTCAACTCGACAAAGATGGATGGACTGGAAGATCTTTGTAGAAGTGACTGTCAGAGACTCGTGGCCAAAGATTTCCTCACTCCGACTGATGTGGTGGCGGCGTTCTTTATTGGAGTGGGTTGAAGATCAGGTTGTTGGTGCGCATATCTTTCCTCTATCAAGTGTGTGAGAAGCTCTGATCAGACTTTTGGGTTATTTTCCTTGTGGAAGTGATCCAACTTTGGAAAAACATCTTCACTGTCTGAAAAGCCGCTTCCTTAAACCGCATGCTAGGTTAAAGGTGGATCAGGACAGAGAGTACTCTTTACTAGGGGTAAACCTTAACCTGTATTTGAGTTCTTGTTCCGTTTACGAACCCCAACACCCCTTTCAGACCATATTCTCTCCATTGTGAAGAGAGAATTTAACCAACTTAAGTGAAGCTGTGTTCAACTACCTGCAGACATACCTCTCCTACATCTTTCGAAGTGGTTATAGACAATGGGATACCCTTGATTTTTGTTTATATTTAATTAAAGAAGGATAGATACGATTTGAAACTGATTGTTGCTGGCTCCAGCCTCCACCTTTATTGGAAAAATCTTTTGAATGCTGTATATACCAAGTGTTGAGCTGAGGTCAAGTTCTAGTTTTTCCATGCTCTGGGTTACTTGTAACTAGTGACCATGGCAAACGCAAATGCGTGTGCACAATTATTAATTTTATTTACTTAATTACCGTAATACAATTTATATATATATATATTATTAAGTTAATGTGGTTTTGATTAGTTAATTTTAGAAGAACGAAAGAAGTTGGTTTTTAATTTTGGTCAAAGTGGTTAGTTATTTTATTGGTGGTAATTGGTAATTAAAGTTGGGTTAAATTTGGTAATCCTAAAGAGCGTGATAGAGGCTTCATCCACTCTCTCCGCCTTTATAATAGAGATAATATAGATATATGAAGGTATATATCATTAATTTATTAGTCATGATGAAATTGTTGTATACCTTTTGGTTTCTGCTTGTTGTTTAGTATCATTAAATAAATTTTCATCTCTTTTGATGCATTGCATCTATTTCTACCATAATAAAATTTGAAGCTGGGTAAGCTAGCCTTTTGGTTTGGGTCCGAGAATTTGCTAGAACAGGTTATGTTAGGTTTACATAATGTAGCAGTGAACGATGCACATATTAGCACTATAGTTGGGCATTGTTTGAAGTTTAGTTTACTTTATGGGGAAGGAAGGGAGCTTTTGGTGAAATCAGGGCTTTTCATTGTTATACAATAGTAAATTTATTTCCTTCTATATACTTGCTTCTCAGTGTAGTTGTTAGGTGATTCACCACTGTGATTATCACTGACTGTGTATATGTATGTTTAGGGAGTATGCCGCGTTATGATGATCGCCATGGCACTACACGTCTATACGTTGGCCATTTGTCTTCAAGGACACGATCTCGTGATTTGGAGGATGTCTTTAGCAGATATGGAAGGTAACTAAAACAAATGAAATCGACTGTTAAGAGTTGCACTGTGATACTGACAATGATTTTACTTTATTTCTTGTCCTTATTTAGTAGAACCATTATGACATTACTCCTATTGACATGTGATCTTAAATCTCGTTATTTAGATATACACATCTGAACTTATATGTTTAGGCATGTGTAGAGATTTGCAAACTCGGTGCCTATTCAATTCACTATCTGAATCATATTTGATTATTTCCCCCCACGCAATATGGGTATATATGTTGAATTTAAACGCTGAAGTGGTTGAACAAATTGGTTTTGGTACTGGGATTCACCTTTACTGAGGTGTATAGAGGACTGTCAAACCTTTGCAAGCCATATTTCGTGCTTGGCATCGGCATTCAATTTTCATTCAAGTTGCCTCACCAACTTGTTAAAGTGATTTAACTTGAATGATCTTTATGAAGGTTCCTGGGTTTTTGCCCAACCCGGTGGTCTTTGGTGAGAGGTTGCCCTTGGTGGAATTGGTCGCTATTCTTGCAGAGTGTATAGGAGACTTTGGCGATTCTTTCTATAATGTTATTGCGTGTTTTTTTGATGGAAATGGCAACAACCTCAATATGGTGTTTAGTTCATCTTTGAGGGGCGAAGTATCAAACTTCCGTACTTATGTTCATGATGGCCTTATTGTTTCTGGCACCCGTTTCCGCAGAGTACGTGATGTAGATATGAAGCGTGACTTTGCTTTTGTGGTACGTATTTCCTTGCCTTTGTTGTTT
Source organism: Platycodon grandiflorus (assembly GCA_016624345.1). Classification (NCBI taxonomy): domain Eukaryota; kingdom Viridiplantae; phylum Streptophyta; class Magnoliopsida; order Asterales; family Campanulaceae; genus Platycodon; species Platycodon grandiflorus. Next base: position 5,130,242 of record CM028368.1, read on the forward strand.
CCAATCTTATTACCATGCATTGTTGGTTTTAGGGCAGGATATTACCATTCTCCGTATTATTATGCAATATGCATGTATGGAGTTTTTCTGTCCACTTTGCCTTGACTTTTTGTTTATAGGAATTTAGCGACCCTCGAGATGCTGACGATGCAAGATATAGCTTGAACGGTCGTGATGTTGATGGAAGCCGTATTGTAGTGGAATTTGCGAAGGGGGTATGTTAGGTTTTCTTGCTGGTTCTATAGCACAAGTTATTGATCTGCTTGTATTCTCTTTTTGTGCGTCATTTGTTCTTTTAGTTTTTATATCTTGGTTAGAGTGCAGGTGGTGTGGGTAAGAGTAGAAGCTTGAAAAAGATGGTTACTTTTCTAGTATGAATTTGATTGTTGAAAGGAAGTTACCTGTGAATTTTGTAAATTGATTCACCTTCCATGCAGAAAAATCCTGTTGTCTTTCTAAAATCCCTAGTTTCATGTATGCACATGTGTGTGTCTGATACAGCTATTTTGTGTCCCCCAAGTCATATCAGTTGAACCAAAACTCAATAAGTTTTAGAAGTTTTCATTTGCTTTATATGCAAAGCTCAAGCTGTTATCACTTTTGACTTTTTGAACCTCTTAACCGCACAAGGGGCAGGTATTTGTGAATTATGTTTTCAGTCTCCTGTCTTTTCTTTCTCTGCCAAGCTGTACCTATGGTTTCAATTTATGTTAGACTCTGGAAGGAGCTTTCAAGCACTCTTTTCAAAATGTTTGATTTGTAGAAAGGGTCCCAGAAAATGAAAATATGGGATAACCTTGTTTTCTCTTTTGTTTTTTTTCTCTTCTACGGCAATGTCCTCTTTCTTTGATTGACTGCAATTTTCATTCTGTTGAGTGTACGATGTTTTTATGAATTTCTTTAAACAATATTTTTTTCTTCAAATTTGATCAACTTGTATCGTTTAATTAATAAACCATGTCTTAATATTATGTAATGTTTGGTAAGATGCATTTTATTTTGGTAACCATATGATAATGTTTTTGGGGGTTGGAAAGTGGGGTGGGTGGGTGGGGATTTGTGGTATAATGAAAACATTTGTGCTAAATGTGCTTTAACTTGGAATATAGGGTCCACGAGGTGGTGGTGGTGGGTCAGGTGGTGGTGGTGGTGGCGGCGGCTCTCGTGAATACCTTGGCAGAGGCCCTGCTCCAGGATCAGGGCGCTGTTTCAATTGTGGACTTGATGGTCACTGGGCTAGAGATTGCAAGGCAGGTGACTGGAAGAACAAGTGTTATCGCTGTGGGGAACGAGGACATATAGAAAGGAACTGTCAGAACAGTCCCAAGAAACTGAAGTATGTTTACCCAGTGGTTTATGCTCTCTTCTATTATCCACTTAGTGGTTAAAGCCTAATTAAAGGATCTCCTGTTTCTGACCAAATTAATTTTTCGACAACAGGCGTGGACGGAGTTACTCTAGAACACCATCTCCTAGGCGCGGTAGAAGCCGAAGCCGTAGCTACAGCAGGAGTCGCAGCTACAGGTCATTTATCCTTCTCTGCTTTTCTCAGCCTGCATTTGTTGTCATTAGAAATGTTAAACCAAGTGAGGAGTTGGATTAAAATTCTCACGACGGTCGTCTGAGGCGCCGTAAGGTGCTGGGAATGATGTATTGATCCAATTATTCTGATGGTTTTATCTTGCTCAAGATTCAAGAATAGCTTTCCTCCATGTCTCACAGCTTAAATTAAATCTGAATCTGAATTGTCACAAATCTTAACTTTCAATTTTGATCCGTACATCTTGCTGGTCGTATCTTCTATAGTCTGATAACGGCTGGAAGGTACATTAGTGCCCTCGAGAAATCTCACCTAATGAATTATTGATCTGCTGCTTACATATTTGTATAACACTCACACACACTAACATGTGTATAACACATTTATATCTACAAACTTGCAGGGGCTCGCACATGCCCATACCTCGTGCCTTGTAAAAAGACATGCTGCATAATTTGTTATCTGATAGTGTGTCTGTTTTATTTTTCCAGCCGGTCCAGGTCACCTGCAAAGAGGGAGAGAAGCATCGAGCGTGCTGAGAGAAGATCAAGGAGCCCCAGGAAACACAAGGCTTCTCCTCCACCATCCAAAGGGAGGAAGCGCAGCCCATCACCTGATGACAGAAGCCCAGTTGACAGAGGTACTCCATCGCCAAGGGATGGTAGGCCATCCAATGGTTCAGATTATGAAGCTGGCAGAGAGAGCCCAAAGGATAGGAGTCCTGCTGAAGAAAATGGCCGCAGTCGCAGTGCTAGCCCAGACCTTAGGGATGCTCGAAGCCCCGTTGAAGATGACGATGAAAACCAGGGTTCTCCAAGAGGCAGTGAATGAGATAATCTTAAATAAAACTTGTTTTATGGAGGAGAGACAGTTTGGTTGAGACGTTGAGTTGACTTATGACTACTATTGTGGTTAAATTATTTAATGATTTCTCCTTTTTTTCTTTCTTTCTTTTTTTCTTCCCTTCCTCTTCCTGATTTACCCTTGTTTTTGTTTTTTTTTATCGAATGACACAAGTTTTTGTTATTCTTCTTAGTTTCCCAAACTGTTAAAACATTGTGTGGAAGGTAATCAAGTTGTTCTCTTGTAAGGTCTTTACTTAATGCATCTCCAATGGAAAAGGTTTATTTAGTATGTGTCGTTGCCAGGGCTTAATTTTTTTTTTTCAAGTACCCCTACACGCAAAAGTAAGCATCAGTAAGTTACATTTTTACAATCTCTTTCCTACACGTTTTTTTATTTTTTATTTTCAAGTGGAATTTTCCTTAGCCCAGATTTATTGAATTGAAGTTAAAAAAAAAAAAAAAAAAAAAAAAAAAAAGGGATTCAGTCCTGCTCTAGGTTTACATAAGAAAGCAAGTATGCGATAATTATTAAGAACATTAGAGAATCTAAGGTGGGGGATATTGAGATTATCCATAATGACACTACGGCGGATGCTTGGAAGCAAGGATTGAATATTTCAGAAGGTAATGTTTGATTTGAGATCACAGTAAAGATTCACAAGTCTATCTGACTGAGTTCGCTTCTCTGTAACAATGATGGAAAGAGAGTCGCAGGGTGCTATGTATTGATTAAATACGCTGAATGTGGTGCAAACATCCTCCCGTGGGGGTTTTGCGCCTTAGGTGAGACAGTTGTAAAGAACTTTGGAGTCCATTTCTACCATAGCTGCTGTGTAGCCATGGTCTCGAAGCCATGTCACACCTTGGAGGAGAGCTCGAGCTTCAGAAATCATAGTAGGCCGAATAAGCATGAAGAACATGGCCATTAGAATTTCTAACAAGTCCCCCTCCTGCGCTTGGCCCCGGATTACCTCACGATGCGCCATCCGAGTTTAATTTCACCACTGAAGTAGGAGAGTACCTTATCCATGTCACTGCGGTGATAGTTAGCGTCTTGCTTCTGCTAAAGTACAGTTGAGAATTTAAAGAGTTGCTGGTGAGAACCTAATTGCAAATATGGATAGGAGTTCTCGATGAACTTTGTTATGAAGTCGATCTATCTGGGGTTTGAATAGAGTTTTCAAACAACCCCCGGTTTCGTTGCTTCCAGAGCTCCCACAAAATCAAGGAAGGCTCTTTCCTACACGTTCAAAGTGACCAATGCATGCATAGTTCAGATCGAAGAAGTGCTTCAATTTGAATAAAGAATGCCATAGAGTTGTTTTATTATAAAAAAACATGCAGAGTCGAGAGAAGTGCATGCATTAGCAGTTTGATGTGTTAAAACATACATGCAGCTGCAGGTCGAGAAAAAGATGTCAATTTGTATTTAAGCTTGAGTTTGGTTCGTTTGAGGTTTTGCGAGCCAAGCCGAACCAAGCTCGAGCTTTGTAAATACATTACAAGCCGAGCTTGAACAAAGATTCTCAAGCTCATGCCAAAATCGAGCTTATGATTAAACGAACGAGCGGAGCTCAAGCTTAACATAGTTCGGCTTGGTCCAACTCGTTGGCAGCCCTATTAATATTAGACTCCCAATGTTTGTGAAACTGTTGAATAGGTCAAGGACTTTAAAACAATGTTGATGTCAATCAGTTTTAAAGCCAACATTATTGAATTATGAAACAATAATCAACATAATTTAAACATACCTTTTTGTATATAAAAACTCTTTCCATCCCTAAATGAGTGTTTGATTCGTAAATTGTTATGTCGTTTAATAACAACGTAGATGAAGATACCCAAGCATGTTGCGATCATCTGGCAAGAGACATGACACATGGCTGAGCTGATCTTGAGCCCGGAGCACTCCTTCCGTATCCCGAGCTTCGTATCGAGCTTGGGAATAGTCCTTTTTCTTCTCCAACTCGCGAGGCCCTTCTCCGAGCTGCAAAGCTCAAGCCCGGGGGTCGTGACCCCCAGGTCAACTGAGAGTCTAACATCTGCCGCATTTAATGTCAACTTGCTCCCGCAACTTTCTTGAAATCACTGACAACCTCCCATTCGTCCATTTCAACCTACTACGTAGCTGAAGGTACGGCCAGGAACATTTGCATAGCTCTCAAGAGAAACAAATATTCCACATCAATGCTCATCACATTTCCTTAAACGCTCATCAATGACTTTGACGACGCCCATAAATGAACATTTCCTTTCCTCGCCAATCCTGAGCAAACATGTGACAACCCCACTTGCATCCGACCAATATTCCTTCAGTATCAATACAAGGTGATTGTCTTCATTTATTACTAAGTTGCATTTACTACTCTTGAACTAACAATCTCTTAGAATTGATTGTGCATTTATACACAAATTCATCTGAGGAATGACCGGAGACCATATTTCCCTTCCTCGTACTCACACTCACACTGGAGGACTTTAGTCGGACCACGTCCGGCTCCCTAACAATGATTCCATTTGGTATCACAGGTATCAACCAACAGACAAGTTCCAGCAACACTTGCCTATTGAGAATCGGGGCATCCTACAAATCAACTAAGTGTACACGTGGAGTCGACGTGATCACTTGAACATCTTTTTGGCATGATCAGTAGATATTGCATAATTAGTTGATATGAATAGAACAAATTGTTGCGTAATCTTATCAAGTATCAACGATTACCTTCCTCCATCTCTCTCACTTTAGGCATTCAATTTGACACACCATCAATCATCATTAGGGACCCTTGACGGGAACACTCCATATCATGCCTTGGTCGATCTGTTAACACAATGATGCACAAACATAACTAACAATTACTAGTACAAAATGACAGCCCAACCATGATTAATTTCTAATCCTACATGGAGAGGTAAATCACTTACTCAGTTTCGTCTCATTTGAAGAGGTACATTTTAACTGTTACACAAATTAAGAAAAAAAAAAAAAAAACGAATTAATCGTGAACTTTTTAAGTTACCCAACCACTGTGTGGACACAGTTTCAAATTGATTTTCTGAATAAGTTTATTAATATGAGTCAAACAAATTGTTTAAAGACATGATGCTAATCCCCTCTATCCAAAAGCGAGTGTTTATAACCAAGAATAATATTCATAGGCAGTAGTATTAGGTTCTTTAATTATGACATTGGTATTCCTTTTCCTTCTTAAACATGGGGATTTAATGTTTGAGATCGATATCGCAAGAAGATGATTTTTTTTTTCTATTAGAATTTACATTTTCATAATGGGAGCAATTCGGTGCAACTACTGTATCAAAGATGTTGGACTACAAGCATGAGGAGTTGTACATTGGTCAGTGATATCGAGTATTTTCTGACCTTGAAATTAAATGAAATAATTCTCTAGGTATAATAACTGTTTGATTTCACCTAGGGATAAATACTGAGAATGAGTATTTAAATTTTCCGGGCATCATTTTTAATGCTATATTAATTAAAATCACTGCTTTTTTATCATTCCGTTTTAGGTCTTAGATTTACTACAATACTTTTGAGTACTTTAAAATTTGTGATAATTAAAGGTTAAAGAAAAGGATAAAATGATTTCAGTAAAAGAAAAATAAAAAATTCCAAGACTACGAAACTTAAGGGCTAATTGGATTATAATATACTGTCGTGCTTTTCTTTTTAGTTTGTACCAAAAAATAATTATCATTTCTAAAAAGTGAAGTTATAAAATTTTATTATATTTCTACTTGTTGCTTTTCTTTTGATAACAATAATTTTCTCAGAAAAGTCGTATACAAAAAGATACTCCTTCGGTTTCCCCCAAAAAAATGTCATCTGATAATCTAAACTTTTTAAGATTATAGCTTTATTATTTGTACATTCTTTTAATTGCACTATAAACATGTCTTTTTTATAGACAATTTTTTTTTTTTTTTGGAAATATCAAAGAGAAAAGTGGGTCTCTATTTTTTGAACGGAGGGAGTATCAATTTAATTAGTACAATTTAATGAAATTACAGAAAGCACAATATTAAAAAATTTAAAATGTCAAATAGGAATATATATATATATATATATATATATTCTTTTGATGGAGGGGGAGGAGGGGCAAATGAAGTTTTATCGCACTTTTTTTTTTTACTCTCAAAGTTACCCTCAACACAAAATACTAATTAAATATTATCTTATCAATTACTAACATTCAACTATAATACTAAGGGTAAAAAATAGCTCACCTACAGTCATATTTTATTTTGCTTGTACCTAATATATTAGAAATTATACGATTAAAGTAAATGATTAAAAATTTGAGTACTAATACCAATTTCGGCGATGCTAAACTAAAGACCATGTTGTTGCAGTCCATGGCATGGGGTGACAACCTCATCCCTATGTCTTGTATTCAATTGAAGCCGAATGTTTAAAGTAATTAAAATATTTCCTTAAATAAATTAAAAAATATATCATGGGAATGGCCTGGGATAGGCATATAATTATAAATTATCCCAAAAGTACATAAAAGTATGCCAAATAAAGAAGCCAACACTAGGCCCACTCAAACTCCATAATGGGCCTGCTTTAAAGCCCCAATTGGATAAACCGAAGCATCTCCAACATCCAATCAAAAAGGCTTATTGTCAGCTCCACCGTTACCCCTCATGCACCTACCCGCTCCAGATCATTTTAAAAGTACGCTCCTTCCCCTCCGCCGTCTACGCGGCATTGAAATTTTTTAAAAAATATTTTGCGTGGACGAAACTACCCTCCCTCACCGTTCTCAGTTAGCGACACTAAGAAAAAGAAACGCATTGGCTTTTCTCTCTCACTCCTAGCTGCTCGTTTCTTTCTCTCTCTCTAGAATAATTAAATCCTCAATTTCTTCGCCGCCGGTATGTATCTCCGTCAACCCATTTCGTAACTATCTCTGTCTCTATTGTGTGTGTGTGAGAGAGAGAGAGAGTTATGGGGTTTTGGGTGTTATGAATGGAATCTTTAATTTCCTTAATTTTCGGGGGAGACATTTAATTATTATGAATTTCCCATTTTTGAATTTTGAATTTTATGACTGAAGCTGAAGCTTTTGTTGGCCTTATAATTCTCTGTGGGCTTGGAAAGTTATTTAATTCCAAACCCATATTTTTTCCCCAATGATTTCTTTATTTTATTCCTGCCAAAGATTCAATTATTTCATATTTTGGAATCTTTTAAAAATTTGGGTATGTTTTTCTTTTTATAATAATAGTGCAACGGTCATATCATTACTGGGAAATGAATAAAGAGCTACACAATTTGTGGGCTATTGTTATTTTCTTTAAAGTTTTTTAAGAAATAAATTTAGTAGTGTTTCTGGAGAGACAGATAATTTGGGGTAAGAATTGGATTTTTGTTTTATTCATTTCTTTGGTGGGATTTTTGTTTTTCTTCTCTTTTAGGTTATAATTTTGTTATTTTATCATTAATTTTTTTTGATAACTATTTTAGACTTTAGGCTTGTTGACGAGAAATGCTGCTCGAGCTCAACTTGTAGAGAATTAGGGTTTTTGAAGAGAAGGGGAATTGGGAGGATGATGAGGGTACGATTGTCCTTTAACCACTCGAACAGTTTGATTATGTCTGACACTAATGCTTTTTAATTATGATTTTAGAAACATATGGATTGATTCTTTTTTGGGCTTCATGATTTCTGCAATAAAAAAGAATTTCATTGCAACTTCTTCTCACTTGCTGATGTCAGTATTATATGTGTATAAGTTTGAACTCATTTTAAAAGTATGTTAATTAATCGTTGTTTTATGGGGATCTAAGGGTTTGTGTTTGTTAATCCGTTAAACAATTAGTACTGTTGCAATTTTTTAGTACTTGAAAGACCTTGTCATTTTTTAATGTTTACTCAGTTTCTTTATTTTTGGTTAGCAGGATTGAATAGTAATCTTTTGGGTCTTCTGCCACTTCTTTGTTGAGATTTGGTCCAGGACTTCATTGCAGAGAGAGGTATGGAGTGTTTTCATTAAGCTGTTGGATAAACTCACTTTAACATCATCTGAGGAACTTTTGGTTGGGAAATTTCCTTGCTTGAATGAGTGAAGGTGTGAGTCATATATTTCTGTATGCTATTTGTGTCTTTCTGCTGCAAGTTTTTCTCCAGCTTTAGCTCCTGCTCGCCTGCCTACATATAATTAAGTTTTACATTATCAGATCAGATTGTCATCTATGGGTTTAGCAATCGCTATTTTATGCAATGAAAACAACAAACTGTCTATTTCAGGCAATTAACTTCGCATACGCTTTCTCCAATATATTTGGGTCAGTTCTGAAAGTATGTATGCACTCTATTTGTTTACACTTCTTTTGCTGCAAATGGGGTGAGTAGTTGCTCTTGGTAGTTGGAGTGTTGGGGATAAAAGTTATTCCTTCCTTTGATAGAATTTTTGATCAAATTGGAAAAATCTTCTTTGGCTATGCTTTTTGGTAGTATGTACTCATAAGGATTCTTGATTGGTGAGACTTTCTCATTCTTCCCCTTTTATATGTACTTAGATTAGCTTTGGAGATTCTACATATGATGTATTCCCTTTATGATCTTCTTCTTGTGTCAGTTTAACTTTCTTTAGGTTGTCGGGTGTCATTTTTGTAATATTATCTATTCATTTATTTTCTAAATTTAATCCTTGAACGATTTTAAGTATGGGACATTATAATGTTCAGGTCCTTTCCATGATTGAGTTTCCATGATGAAGAAGCTCTTCTTTTCAAATCATCTGCATCTAGCGAAAGAAACAATGATACAGTTCTACCACCGTCAAAGGATAAACAAGTGTACTGGGAAAATCCTGCAAATGAAGGACTAAAAATCAAGCTACTCACAAGTCCAAAGCTAAAAAGCAAGTGTCTGAAAGCCAGATCTCTGGTACTAGTCCATGCCTAAGAAGGAGCCGTTCATACTCATCAGGAATTGCACATGAGGCTGTGCTCCAAACAACTCAAAGTGGGTCCCCTTGTAGCAGTAGTAGCAACGTTTTTCTCAGGCACTCAGATCGTCATTCACGGTGAGACATTTCCTGTACAAGCATGTTTAAATTTTGCATTGTAATCATATGTGATATTTCTTATCTAATTATTTGTTGGGATTTCTTTTAGTCGTGCGCTTACACCTGAGAGGCAGTCCCGAGCAAAATGGTTTGAAGATGCTTCTTTGTATAATGCCCATGAGCTCGAGAGATTCGAGGGCAGGGCTGACAACGATTCATCAGAAAGCTCTTCCAATGGCTCCATTAATGCATCAAGTAAAGTTTTGGACCGATATATTGACGGGGAACAGCAGCATGATAGAAATGCTGTACAGAGCACTAGAAGTCATATTGCCAATGCTAATGGTGGTGGAAAGCGTCCTCCACGAGTTCAGTACATTGCACAAGCTTCACCGAAAGTTGGTTCAAAACAGAAACCAAGATCTCATTCCTTTAGAGAACCTAATAAAGCATCCCAATCACATAATTCATCTAGAGACTGGCTTGATAATGGCTTTGGAAATGAATCTCCAAGGAAACTCGCAAAGCATGTGATTGAGAGGCTTTCTCAGTCCCGTGCTTTGCCGAGGGTCAGCTCAAACAACTTTGAGCCTGATTTTCCGATCACGATTGAAGATATCTATGGTGGGTCCATAAGAAAATGTCCGTCGTTACCTTCAGATGGATATTCCAAAGAAATTCCAAACTTTGGGGAAAGAAATTGTTACCCTGTTGATGATTATAAAGTATCAAACGATGCTGAATATGAAGAGGATTTAGATCGAATTGAGGAGAGGGCAGCAATCAATGAAGTTAGGCTAGCAAGAGCTGAGTTCGAATCGCAGACACAAAGGTTGGAGAAAGAGAAGCACGAGTTGCAAGCAGAGTTGGAGAAAGAGTTAGACAGAAGATCGAGCGAGTGGTCTTTGAAACTCGAGAAGTACCAAGCAGAAGAGCATAGGCTTCGTGAGAGGGTAAGGGAGCTTGCGGAACAGAATGTTTCACTTCAAAGGGAAGTCTCGACACTCAGCGAGAGGGAAATAGATATCAGAAGCAGGCTGACACAATCAGATCGAGAATTTAAGGATTTAAATTCAAGAATGGAAGAAGTAACAGAGGAGAATCAAAATCTGCAGCAAAATTTATCGGAACTACAAGAAAAGTACAGAGCAGTAGATGAAGAACGAGAGTGCTTTCAAGAAATTATGAGGATAAGGAGAAGGAGTGCAAGGAACTGCATAGAGCTGTTAGTAGATTGCTCAGAACTTGCAGCGAACAAGAAAAGTCAATTGGCGGGTTGCGTGAAGCGCTCGGCAAGGAAGTTGGGAAGAAGAATTCTTTCGAGACCTCTGATAATAACCAGATGGTGAAGTTGCAAGGCGAGCAAATTAGGTTGACAGGGGTGGAACAGGCTTTGAGGAAGGAGGTTGAATCTTGTAGGCTTGAAGTTGATTCCCTTCGTAAGGAGAATATTAACCTTTTACACCGGCTAAAAGGAAGTGCAAAGGATGGTGGGTCTTCAACCTTCAAGCTAGACCAGGAAGTGTGGCACCGTGTTCACTGCTTGCAAAATCAAGGTCTGTGTTTGCTTAATGAGAGCACCCAACTCTGTGCGAAGCTATTGGAAAATATTAAATCACGACCTAGCCAAACTTCAGAAGCTAAGCAGGGTATTGAAGCGATAAAGAATGGTTTAGATGGCCAATTTGTCATTGAGTCTGATATGAAGCTCCAGGGGTTGAAGAGGGAGCTGAAAATCTTGGGAGGAGTTTACAGACTGTTTCTGCTGCACTGCATGAGAAATCCAACGTTGTGTCTCAATCACATAGCAAGGGAGGAGGGTCGGCCTCACTAAATAATCAGAGCTCAGAGGTCAATTTGTGAACATACTTCTTTTTATATATTTTTTGAAGTTAAATTTTGGGCAGTTTATGTTGGTTATTCACTGGAATCATTTGTTTTGAGACACTACAGACTAAAATATCTAAAAGACAGTCACTCAAAAAAAGAGAGATTAAAATTAGGTCAATCAATAATTTTGGTCAGATAAATTTCACTATTCCGTAATTGCCTGTTAGTCCTAGAATTGAACTACTCCTGTAACCTTCCTACTTGTAGAGAAGTTAGTTGCATCAGAATCCATGGAGGTTACTAGTGGTCATTAAGATATACCTCTTGGCTACTGAATCTCATTGATAAATAAATGTAATGAAAGGGAAATAAGGAACGGGAAACTGATTATGCAGTAGAACCTTTCATCTTTTGGGAAATTGTTGAGGATGAATAATCAGGTAAACCTTACTGCTACTATTTGATTTTTCCGTCCATGGGATCTTAAGATTAGCAAACCTTGGGAATAGCGTTAGTATGGTGAGAATAGTAATTGTCGATCCTCGAGATTGCTCAACTTGTGGTAAAACCGCAGAACTATTTTGATCACATGAGATTGAAGGTTCTTTTGTATTTTTTTTTTCCTTTCTAATATTCTCTGTTCTACATTGCAAGAAGCATGTGATTAATCTCCATTCCAGTATTTTATTCTTTCTAATACTTCCTGGAAAATTGCATTGTCTAGGCTTTTTCTGTTTATGAAGCTGTAGGACTAGAGAGACTCAACCCTCGCATTAAGGGCAATCTAGGAACATTAAATCTTCTCTGACCGAAGACTAAAATTAATTGACTAAATTCCATTTATTTATTTTGAACCGACTAATTTTTAATTATATTTTCTATGATTAACCCATAACCAATAAACCTTCATTCTAATTGGGATTTTAAAGCTTCTTTCACTTATGCAGGACATGATAAAGTCTGATCTGAAAGCTGAAACTCTAGTAACGAGTTTACTTCGGAAAAGTTGTATTCAAAAGAGTTGGACTTGGAGCAACTTCAGGCTGAGTTGGCTGCAGCTGTTAGAGGAAATGACGTCCTCAGATATGAAGTGCAAAATGCACTTGACGCCCTCTCGTGTGCAAATCACAAGATGAAAGATCTTGAACTTCAGGTAGAGTTAATTATGTATTTCATTCCACAAGCTTCTATGTGCTTGTGCATGACTCTTTACACGCTCCATATCTCTGTGGCATTGATTTCTAGTATGGTTACATTTTGGCATATTAAGTTTTGTTGTTTTCTTTGTCTATTCCATTGACAAGCTTAGTTCATGGGTAATCCTTATCACGCTCTCTACTATGTAGTTTGGGGATGGATATTCTAATCTTTTCTGAGGGTGCTTTTTATATCAAAATCGATATAGTACTTAAGTTATATATGTATGCAGCAGTAGTCCAAATCTATTGATCTCAAAAGAGTAGTAAATATAACAACAAGAGTTTATAATAAGTATAACTTTTTAAAAGGAAAGAGCCTTATAGTGACAGCTTTGTCAGTTTATGAAGAATTGTACCCTTTATTATACCTTCCACTATAAAATCTTACGTTAGATCTCCATAACAAGTGATTTGGTGATTTACCGACTAACTGATAAGGATGATATTAGAATGGTCATTAGTTGAAGTGGCAAATTGGTAAAAGATGAATCTACTCTGGGAAGGCTTGCACCTTCTTTCTAAGAACACTACACTTGTCTAGGCCTTCAGTTTTAAGTTTTTCACAGAAAAGTAAGGGAGACTTTTACTTGTAAGTATCATAATTGTCTGTCTGAGTTCTCATCATAGATTGGTGTTGAATTCCAATCTGAATCAGCAGCTTCCACCTTCGATTCCTCCACTTTATCATCATTTTCACATTCACGTTTATGCATGGTGTGTCTGGTGTCATACTGTCATTCTTTTCTTGATGATACTCGCTTTATTGGATTTAGAGAGAGAAAATTGAGTTCATCGGCTTGTAATTAACAATAATTCTCTCACATGACTACTGATACAGGGTTGTGATGATTATGCATCCAAAGTAGATTTGGATAATTACTTTCTCTCATGTAGGTCTCCTTCCTCTACCAGTTGGTTATTACATGTGTCTCTTTGTATTGAGCCAAGAGTTGGTTGATCTTAATGTTCATATGTGATTGAAAAGTTATAGCTTCATGTCTTCAGTAATTGAAAATTTGTTTATGAGAGCAGCTCCTCTAAAGTATTAGTAAAGTAATGCCTAAAAGTAAGCAATCTGATTTAAAGCATGGAACAAACATGCATTCATCTGGGGAGGCGTGTTTGAGAGGTTTCTTGACCATGTCGTCTAGCTTTAACTAGTCAGACTTGCTTGAACTGTTTTTAAAAGTATCCTAAGTGTCTTGTTTTTGTGTAATAGATGATTAAGAAGGATGATAGCATATATCGGCTTCAAAACGACCTACAAGATTGTACAAAAGAGTTGACGATGGTGAAAGGGATACTACCAAAAGTATCCCAGGAGAGAGACATGATGTGGGAGGAGGTGAAGCAATATAGTGAGAATAACATGTTGCTCAACTCCGAAGTTGGTATGTTGAAGAAGAAGATTGAGAGCCTAGATGAAGATGTACTGCTTAAAGAAGGTCAGATTACAATTCTCAAAGATGCCCTTGGGAAACCCTTTGATCTTCTTGCAAGTCCGACAGAATTCCTGCTCGATTGACTTGTGACTTGGCGGTTTGGTTTGATAGAGTTTGATAGTTGAGTGTTGATACTTGTATGGTTTGTGTGGAATATGTTTTCCTGTTTGTTTACATTTTCTTTTTATATTTTAATAATTTTTTTCTTCGCGATATCTTCTTTTTGAGGGAGTAGTAAAGGATTTCGATGTTTCAACCTTACTAGTTGGTTCATTGGTATACTCCGAAAGGAGAGTGTCGTATAGATGGAATTGTGATATTCTGGTACTGTTTTACTATTTTTCTTGTTTGTAAATTGAATCTTGGAACATCAGGGATGTAAATGAGGGCATTTTCATGTTTATTCAACTAGAAAGGAAATTTATTTATTATTTGTCGAGTATCCTCATTGTTAAAATTGTTCTTGAAATATCAGAAACAATTGTTATTGATTATTAACACTTGTGTTTATGTCAAAAGTTTCCAAAGTGTGAACAACTAAGGTTGCAAAAGTGAGGATCAGTAATATGATCAACATACGTGCTAAATGTCGCCACCCCTTTTAACTAAATGTTGCCTCCCCACACCGCGAAATGTCAATATCACCCTTGAAATCTTTTATAACGAAATTTTAGGCAACCCCTTTGTAATGGGTGATGTGCCAACCCTTTGTAATGCGTAATGCCAAGGTGAGGAGGCACTTTCGGGAGGGTGGTGGCAAGGTAGGTGGTGCCAAGGTGAGGCGGCAGCCTGGGATGGGTGACGCCTTAATGAGGCGGCAGCCTTGGAGGGGTGGCGCCAAGGTGAGAAGGCAGCTCGGGAGGGTGCTGCCAAGGTGAGGCAGCAATCCCCTTTTTCTGAAAAAAGTCAAAAGGTTTGAAGTGCAAATTTTCTTATAAAAGATTTTAAGGGTGATACGACATTTCGCGGTGTGGGGAGGCGACATTTAGTTAAAAGGGGTGGCAACATTTAACACATCTCGATACAATATTCTTTGCACAAAATCTTTTTCAATTTTTGACAAGAAAAAATATGAGTTGGGTTGTTTAGGAAGTCATAATTGGAACTGTAAATTATGTCTAAAATTTATACCCAAAAAATAATTGTATTCGAAAAATATACGGGCGAGACATTGATAGCAAACAAAAATAAATATTATGCATAAAATGTCAATAGAATTACTTCAAATAGTTTTACCATCGTCCATTACAACAATAGTCTAACTATATAGCTATTTAATACATTTTTTTATTCACTTACGTCAATTACATATCACTAAGTGTGTAGATCAGCTGGTAGGACTGTTATAATTTAGCCATACATCTCGGATTTGAGCCATGAAAATGCAGCTGCCTTTTAGCTAAGTTCTATTTAGTTTTTTCTTCATTATAATTTGGATCTAATTTTTTTTATTTTTTATTTTTTAAATTTGGGAATTACAGCAAAGGAAATGATGCAACCACAAATAAAGCTTTGTCATGCACGAAGCCGATCGTACAAAGGAAATTACTGCTATAACGATGGATGCTTAATTGCGTATCAGCCTGTAGGCGAGATGGTTACACTGAGGGCAGATGCAGAGGATCAAATGTTCATTCATGCGTCTGCTCCGGGATTTGTGCATATATTTAAATTTTACTCCGTACCCAAAACTGGAGTAATTGCTTTATATTTGCAATTAGTGGTAATTTTAGTACTCTCTCCGTACCCAAATTATTGTCTTCTTTTCATTTTTTCTCCTTCCTACAATAATTGTTTTATTTGAAAGCTTTCTTTTTTAGGACATTATTTTTACCATTTTATTTTTATTTTTTTCTTTATTTTAATTATGGATCACATACACATGGACATTAAAAAAAATTACACATTATACTAATATTAATAATTAAATCAATTACTTTTTCTTAATCCGTATGTCGAGTTATACAAGACAATAATTAAGGCACGGAGGGAGTATCAATTAACTCAAAAGTTAATGAAACTTTGTTTTCTTATGAGCTGGCTCTACAATACATTGACTTATGCTAGATTAATATGATGCAAGTTTTTGGTTTTTGTGTTTTTTTTTTTTGCATGAGTTCGTCCTACATTGATTTTGATCAATGGGACTTTATTATTATTATTTTTTTTGATATACAAGCAATTACTGTAAATCGAGTCAAGCTACTTAATGCACGACTTGAGATGGTTCAATTGTAGCAACTAGTGATTTTATTTTGTCGTAAAATCATCGATAATAGAAAGAAAATAATAAAAACTTGAATTCAACATAACTAGCGACGGATTCCAAACATCCAAATGAAACATGTTGTAAAGAGTTAAATTCACAAGTATTAAATATTTAACGATTAATATAACTTTCATAATGTTCTTAATTTTAAGGATTAACATGAATCTTGTTTTCAAAATTAATCTTTAATGTAATAAAGATAAATTTAGAGACTTGTAGAATTTACATGCTTTGTTATAAAACACAACTCTTAAATTAAAACGGCGCAAAATAAAAAATATTCCATTCGTCTCAAAAATGTGCTATTTACAAAATTTAAGAAAACTGATCTTTAATGTTTTTATTATTTAAGTTTACATTAAGAATAATAGTTGACAAACGTGAATTCAGTAAAATTTTCTTTAAGAAAAATACTCGTTTTGGGATAATCTTCTTTGAGACAAAAACATTCATTTTGGAAAGATTGTGTATGACCTTTTTAGACGAAATAGGTGAGTATAACTTAACCATAAATTGCGGATCTGCCTATGTATTCTCATTCACATAGAATATAAAGCATTTTAACTTAATCATAAATCTCGGTTAAAATTTGGTAAGAGAGCTTGTCAGCCTAAATTGCCATTCACATCGAATATAAAGTGTTAACCGACACAAACACACTAATTTCATTAGCTTAACCATAAATCTCGGTTAAAATTTGGTAAGAGAGCTTGTTTGTCTATATTGCCATTCACATCAAATATAAAGTGTTATCCGACACAAACTCACGAATTCATTTTGCGAAATCTTGATCCGACAGAAATCATGAATACCTCCAATACAGAAAGCTTATGAGCAAATTGACCAAATAGCTCTTGAACTGAATTTTATAATAACTCGAAAATCATCGATAAAAAAGAAAAATAATCAAACACATTTCGCAACTAATTTTCTCACAATTGAAACACATTAGCTGATTCATCCTCCAATTTCTGTTTCTTTTTTCTCCGTTTACTTGTCGATTCTGATTTGTTGCTCCTTCTACTGTGTTGCCTGGCTTTGGTTTTTTCGCTGTGGAACCTCACGAGCTCGTCGAACTCTGTTGACGCGCGCCTCAGGTACGCCAACATGGATTGAGAAGTTTCGGGTTCGCCGGAGACGAACTTTGATACTACCGTCGCGGCTTTAGATACAGAAATCGGTTTTGTGTCCATGATCTCACCTGAAACAGACCGCATCTTAATCGTGAAACTCAGCGAGGTCTAGGGATTATCGCCACCGGTGGAGGTGGCCGCTCGTTCTCCAGGGTTTTGTAACTCTTCCAAGCGTTGTCGGGCCTGGGCTATTTTCTAGCGCTTTGTCGGTTTTTAATGGGCCTTGAAGCATTGGAAAATAAGGCTAAGGTGAAATTCGTTTACCATTTTATTATCGAAAAGACAATGATACTACGAACTTGAGGTTGTGATATTCATACAAATTTTGACGGCACTATCACTAATGCTTGGAAGAATATTGTAAACTTAAGTTCGTAATATTAAACTTCTATTAAAAATTCTCAAAAAATACAAATATTATACCCCCTCCATTAAGTTTTAATAGTACACATAAATAAATATTTTTGGTGTCCACAGGATAAAATTGCAAGTCTATATTAGAACGTGGTAAATACCTATGTAACCCATAATGTTAACCAAACACATTACCAAACGAACACATGCTTATTTTAGAATTCTAAGCTTTAAATGTGAGATTTTTAATACTCCCTCATTCCTAAATAAATATTTCAACTTTTTATTTTCAGAACGTACAACTAGCTTCATTTAATATAATACATCCCAAAAATACTCAATTATTTAAAATAATTGAACTCAATTAATATTATAAGAACACATAACATTTATCCATGACGGAAGTAATATTTGATAAGTGTTGAGAACAGTGTTCGAAAAATCATTTTAGGCACCCGCCTAGGCGCTAGGCCCCCCCAAATGTCGAGACTAGGCTCTAGGCGCCCGCCTAGGCACTAGGCCCCCCCTCCCAAAAGCCACGACTAGGCTCTAGGCGCCCCTGAAACGCCGCAACTAGGGTCAAATCGGACAAAAAATTGTCACCATGAAAAATTGCCGCTAGTCGCCTAGGCGCCACCTAATGCCCAATTTGAGCGATGTCGTACGCGTTTTGTTGAGGAGGGACCCGGATGAGGAATGGAAGGAAGGGGAGTCAATCGTGGCGAGCGACGCATGCCGATGCGATGAATGACGTCCTCAATCTTCTGGATAGCTATGGCTTAGATAAGTTCAGCGTCGGAGGAGGGGGAGTCAACGTGACTGAGATCCACAGCTTGGAAGTAGTCGAAATGGCTGGATTGATTATGGTGAGAAAGGAGACGATATGCCGATGAAGAGGTGAAAGAGAAAGTGAGAGTGAGAGAAATTAAGAGAGAGCGAGAGAGAAAGCGAGAGCGAGAGATTGTTGTCAGCGTCGAAATCCCGTCATCTATCTCCTAGTGAGAGAAAGAGGCGTTTGTGAAAACTTTGTAAATTGTGAGAGAGAGACAGTCGGTCAACTTTTAGTTTTAGGGTTTTAATTCACTTTTCAAAATGACAACCTCCCCTCTTCAAGTTATTAAAGTATTTTCCCTCCCCCCTCAAGTTATTAAAATATCTCTCTAAGTATTTTCCCTCCCCCCTCAAGTTATTAAAGTATTCCCTTATTCCCTCCACTTTGAAATGACAGAGAATTTGATTTTAATTTTTAATTTTAACTTTTAATCTTGTAATGTAATTATTATTTTTAGTTTATTTTATCATATTTAGCTATTTACTATTGTTGCATCAGGTTTGGTATGGACCTAATGTGTAATTATGTCTCGATTTCTAGGCCCCGCCTAAACTCCGACTAGACCCCGACTAGGCCGCTAGGTGCTAGGCCCTGCTCTGGCGCTTAGCGCCCGCCTAGCAATTTTTAGAAAACTGGTCGAGAATGAAAACAAAAGACTACGTAAATGAAAACTAATGTTTATTTAAAAAAATCTTGTAAATACGTTAAAATGTGAGTTAATTACGCCTGTCCGCCTGGCTAATGTTTATTCATAATTCATAAAATATTAAAATCCTTAACCATAACTCATATGGGAGAACTTGTTCAAGTATATAAAAGAACCCATAACTAACACCAGCAAAATGTCAAATAGAAGAAGACAGCAGCAACATAAAAACAAATAGCAAAATCATAGTACAGATTTGTACACCAACACTTAACGTTGGCGTGCGCCCCTAATAAACTTAGATCTGCCTATGATTATCAGGAAAGTGCTGGAAAAATTGGATCGATAAAAGCATAGTGCATGGGATCAGCCAGCCATAATTTGGACAGATGGAGATGACAAGCGGTGAGGCGATGAACTTCTTCCATTAGCCATATGGTAGCTTCAGCTTTCCTGGGATGAATAATAGTATCCAATGGTGTATCTTCAACCTCAGCACCAACCATCATTTGATCCCACTGTTTTATGTGAACATTGGTCAGATAATGCAGGGGTTGCCCATACAACTGCTTAATGGATTTGGCTAATCCTGTCCATGAGGTAAAAGGAATGAGAGAGCCACGGATTGTTGGGATTGGGATCTCTTTCATGTATTCCTGATACATTTTCGCCCTTCTCATCAATGCATCTGCAACAACAAAAAATGTGAATAGCAGATAACTAGTGTCTAATAATTGGTAGGTCTTCTGAAGTATATTCAAGAGGACAACAGAAAACAATAAAAATCATATAAGGTGCATAAGATGTAAATTTATATTTAACTAGCCTATACCAGATATTTTACTAATTTCATTTACTCGTTACTTGCTCTAATTTTGGACATGCCAATGGAGAGGCTTTCACAATACTTCAATCAACCAACACGATGTACAGCTTTCTGACCATGCTAAGAGAGAAAGAGACATCAAAACACAAGGACCAGATATTTGGTTTCAAATACAACGGACGGACTGCATCTAGTTTTAATTACTCCACATTGAATAATTTATTCAGATAATTACATAAAACTTTATCAAGGGTCAAAGCCAGGAGTTCGTCCTCCATGCATGTCAACATTGTCAATTATCAATGTCATGATAGACTATAGAGAAGATTCAAGACATTTCTAATCACCAGTAATCCCAACTCATTTCAACCAAAAGAAAAAGTAATCCCTACTCATCTCTGCTCTAAAAAGAACACAACAGTTGAAAAAGAGAAACTACTTTCCACTAAATTAAGAAGAGATGTAACTGTTCTTATAATTATATAAGCTCCACCATAGGTTCAATAATAGAACGAAAAAGTAAGTCGAGAGGATAAACTCGACTGGCAACAGTTCCCATTAAGGGGAGTGAAGTGATTACCTTCACATATTATTTCTTTGACAGGTTTATCAATTTTACCATCATTTGATTTTTGCTTTCATCTGCATCAGAGGAAGAAGACTCATCTGATGACAAATCCATTGGCTCATCAATCCTTGACCTCATCATGGTATATCAGATGCAACCTAAAGGAAAAAGAAAAGATAAGAAAAGATCATGCAGCATAAACAGCCAAATCTGAACCAAAAGATAGAGTACATTTAGCACGATCACTTCTAATAGATGGTTTTTTTTTTTTGAAGGCTATGATCGGGGAATTGAACCTGTCCCCTTGTGAGTCCTGAGGAACGACCCAAGCATATGCCAAATCTGAGAAACAAGTTATTATAACAGATAACAGATTAAAGTGGTAAACTGATATTTTGAGATACAAAAGTAGAGGAATCGATGTCAATTCATAATTGGTACCTACAGAGCCACAGATTCATATAAATCACATGTACAAATTTAGAAATGATAAATCAAGATATCATAGTCTTGAGAATGAATAATCTGAAGCTACATTGTAGCACTCCATTGCAAAAACACTAGCCCTCATGGCAACGGTCAAGAAATGTAAAATTCTGTAAGTGTTTTAATTAGTATTCCATCAGCCATCATTTGTTAGTAACTATAATTCACTTATATGAACATTTACGAATAAAAGGTGAAATATGTAGAAATTATATATTAAAACTTCCCTCCCCACATGATAATTTTGCACTCTAAGCTTCAAAGCAAAGTAATCAACACATATAATGATAGAAAAGACAGCACTGGACACAAAGCATGTACTAGAATGAGTAATCACTTTGAAATTGTGTGTACTAAGTATTAAGCAATGATCAAGATTCTCCGCGTATAATTATCATGACTCTTACTTCAAAAGAAATGTACCACTAAATATATTGGCAAAAACTTGTATGAGACCGTCTTATGGTAAGACGGTTTCACTTTTGGCCATAAAAGTGTCGCGTATTTTAAATGTTATCACTTTTTTCCTGAAAAGTGTCACTGTTGGCCTAAAAAGTGTCACTTTGTAGGCCAATAGTGACACTTTTCAGGGAAAAAGTGATAACATTTAAGATACAAAGTGACACTTTTATAACCAAAAGTGAATCCGTTCTACCGTAAACCGGTCTTACAAGAGACCTTCTCAAATATATTATCATTCTATATTATCACCTTGTTCCTACCATATATATGAAATGAACTCTAGTAGAATAAAGAACATAAACTCTGCACTCGTACATTCTTATTTGCTACGCAAGACTAATCATTCCATTCCATGCGAATTTATTGTAAATTTGGATAGTTAAAATGACAAGAAAAAGAATGAGTAAATAAACAAGCAGTAAGATGTTAGAAGTGGCTTACTACATTCCCTAAAAATGAAGAAAAATGCATTTTCAATCATTGTTACCATTGAGTCAGAATCGGAGCTATGGATTTTTCAAGCTCGGCTCACTAAAAGTTTAAACGAGCTTGGCTCATTTACATCAATGAGTCGAGTTGACCTATTGGGATGAGTAAAATACATTATAAATTGGGTATATATTATTCCAGATGAAACCGAATTGGCTCATATATTACTCCCCTCATCCCAAGAAAACAGTACGACTTTTCTTGGACAATTTAATTAAACTTTGACCAATGATTTATAAAATATTACATATTTTTACAAAATTTTAAAATTGTTATTGATAATATTCTTAATATTATATCAAAAATTGAAATTTCACTACCTACTACATAACAAATAAATGTTAAATAGTGATATGATATTGTCAGAGTTTTAACTTTCTAATAAGAAAATGAGATTATTTTTTTTGGGACGAAGGAGATTATAATAAGCTTAATATTGTATCAAAAATTGAAATTTCATTACCATGTTCAAGCTCGCTTGTAGAGTACTCTCTCCGTCTCAAATTGAGGGTCCCTTTTTAATTTTTTTTTAGAGGTTAGTATAAATTGACCATTGTTATTTATCATGTCTTAATATACTTGTGGTACTATATATGTACTACTAAAAGGGTTTAAAATACGAGAGTTGCTATTTATACCCAAAAAATGCTGATTACACCCCATTTTGGTGTTCAGCGCCCCTGCCAAACACAAAAATAGATGTACTAAGTGGGGTACCGAACACACAATGGGTTTACTCAGCATTTTTTTGGGATGTAAATAGCAACTCACTTAAAATATATGTACTACTAAAAGGATTTAAAAGTCAACTTTGTTCAGTTTTGTAATTTTTACAAAAGAAAAATAAATAAAAAACAAAAGAAAAATAAGAAATAAAAAGATACATTCATGATTCATTTTTGGGACGGAAAAAGAGTACTTCACAAGCTCGAGTGAGCTACAAAAACGCCGAGCTGACGCCACAGCCTCTTGGCTTTGCTTTCTGCCGAAATTGCAGTTAGGGTTCTATTTGAATGTAACCATCACATTCTTATTACGAGACTCGGGGTTTAGCTTATCGGCCTACCGATCCGCAAAGGAAAACAACATCAAATTGATGCTTACTTTGACTCAGTGATCGACTTGCAAAGACTCGGTCACAGCGAGCTGAGCCAAGCTCAACAAAAAAAGCGATAATTGAACAAATGGAACAGAAGAAATACCTGTTCGGATTTTCCGCCGGTTCACACCCTCGGACTTTACGCCGGCGCCGTTTGAATTTTGATTTTCCTGGGAAAGCTTATTTTTCATGCGCCAATTGATTTCCATTATATTTATTCTTAGGGAAACTTCAAAAAGTCCCTTCAACTATGAATCAATTTTAACCCTGCACCTTTATATATTATTGACTTGAAGTAGGTCAACCCCTTTTATATAGGTCATAATAAACGGAGAAATAAACGCAGTGTTAGTTGCTGTTTGGAATTTTAACAGTTAAAAGTATGTGCACGGCACATGTCTATAAGTTCTCTCCTTAAAAGACACGAGTGCCTTTTGGTTAAGTGTTATTCAAAATTACTTAGCCTAACTAAGTTTACCCAAATTCTTACCCCTTTATTTTCTATTTTACCCTTTAACCCATCTCTTGTATTTCCATCTTCTCTATTCATCACACAAATATTAATTTATATAGTGATTCACACAATATTGATTCTCAAAAAATGATGTTGAGTTTAACTCAAAAAAATTATATATATTTTTTACACAAAAATGGGACATTTATTATGGAGAGAAATTTCTAGCTAAACACACATTTTGGTTAAATTTTTAATAATTTTTGATGCGAGGCTTGATTGAGCTGCCCATTTGCTCCTGCAAAATAAGACCGAGGTATGAAGACTAAGATTTTTAAAATTTTTAATATAGTCTTTTAAAATTCATTTTGTAATAAAGAATAAAAGGGTGGGAATAGCACTACCCTTTGGTTAATTGGTCAACTTCCTCTTCCCCCAAAGTATGTATGTTTGTAATGTATTCATCATCAAATGGGTAACCGATGATGCCAAAAAGTTGTCAGTGGGTGATTTAGTAAATGGTGATGGATACGTGGCTTGATTGAGCTGCCCATTTCTCCTGCAAAATAAGACCGAGGTATGAAGACTAGAGATTTGAGAGATGAAAAGGGCATTAGATCCACTCGTGCGAGAGCACATGAAGGGTGGGTGTACGGGTTCTATACTTGGTGCTAGCGATTCAATGTCACATGAATTGCCTCTTATATCAATCAGTAAAGGCATTGATGGTTGATTTTTCAATAATGAGATAGGCATATAGTAGCGTCCAACAACCTCAGGGGCCTTGGTCTTGCCAATGGTTGTACTGCGGCAACAATAACACACCATGTGAATGTGATTGATTGATTTAAAAATATTTATAACTCATACACTCGCTTAAGTGGTTTTGGCTTTAATGAGCAACAAAGTCTAGACTTACGAAAGGTAATAAGGGAGGGGAGGTTAGAGGCCGTCGACAGATCAGACGATGGCTTTTGCTTTTGCAGCCATTATAATAGAGGGGCACTCTGTGGGGAGTGGGAATTATGTGGCGAGAGCAATCCATCGTGGCAGTGTGCATTTCTAACATTTTAGGATTTGGTGGAAAAAAATTATTTCAAGACGTTTGTGCTGATACAAAAAGAGGAGAAAAGTCCTTTGGAATGTCACATTAAATTTGTTATCTTAACCCAGTCAAATGAGTGTTAATAGTTGATACTTTCGGGGGAGTGTTTTTGTCTATACATATTTTAGGCTCTTTTTTTTTTGAAGTTTAGCCTTTATTTTTTAACCAATGAAGCCATAATAAATATAATCCATAATATGGTAAATAAATTTGCATTTTTTTTTTTCGCATTTTGACCATTTCTAACTATCTTACGATCAGTCAATTAACTTTTGGAAAAAAAAATATAAATATCTAGTTTTGGCTTCGCCCCCAAACCATTTTTTTTTTTTTTGCGAGATTTCACCTCCTCCTATTTACCACCGTTTCCGTTTAGAGAGAATGCCTTCAGTCTGTTGCAGGTAACGGAGCCGCGTGAAATGACCAAATGACCCTGTCTTGTCAATTACTATTACAGAGGCCGAAACATGTGCCAAGCACATGATGTTTAAACAATTTTCTAGTATTTTGTTTCCGACTGACTTCTTTTATCTGTGTCTAGATTTTGCCAACCACCAGCTACCACTTCCCACCACCAACATGCACACCTAAAATTTGCTGGTGGTAGCGTGGTCGTCCGTGGTCGTCCAGAGCCACCAAACTATATTTTAGATATTAGGGGTATGAATAATTTTCTCACCTTGAACATTTTAAGTTAGAATTGAAAATTTGAAAGCCTTATACCAAATTCTGAGAAACCAGTTCAATCTCTCTTCTCTCCCTCTAGAAGAGACTTAAAACACACAAACTTTTGATTCCTCCTCCATTTTATCATACAATTTCAGCAGTTGTTAAAGACACAAGTGCATTTAGATGACTAGTTGAAGATACACACACACACAGAGGGAGGGAGGGGGGGAAGATTTGATTTTGAAATCTTCACTGCTCATTATCGCTGCCTGGGTCTCCCTCCACAAGTGCCAGACACATCGATATAGTGCCAAGTCCATCAGTGTCCTACTGTTCAACCTACCATCAGATAATTTATTTGCTAAAAATACTCCTACCATTTTGATTGCACTAGAGCATCCATTCCAAGCAGTATCCTAAATAATAATCTGGATGCAACTCCACCCTAATAATCAATAGAAAATAAGAAAACCGGAGAAGCTCTCCTTGATGACTGCAATTAATGTTAAAAAGGCACTATTTTGATCAGCTCATCAGCATAAATTAGTCTTACAGACATGAAATAATTGAAAATTTAGAATTCACTAAAAGAGAGCAATCGATAAAAATATGTTATGTAACATCTAATATACATGCTGCCATTTTTTTCCCAATTGCAGATGGTAGTAAATTTGTTGAACCAAGTAACCTCGTCGTCCACTACAGCCTGTCATTGCCAAAGTAGATGCCAATAGGAGGTTCAAGGAAGGAACCAGAGGAGGTCATTACCTTGCTTTGACCAGGAACGAGAAAGTTGACAATTCCTGAACTGACCCAAATGGCACAACTTCACTACCTCCAAGATGAACCACCGAGTCTAATAACCTCCTCAGCACCATTATCCCGACTTTGAGTCCTTTCATTACCTGCGTCCTCCTTTTGCATGCTCAAGTCACCATACATGTCTCTAAGCTTGGCCAGGTTGCTAGATGCAGATGCCTTCTCCTTGATTTCATCTCTACGCGGACTTGGTTGAAAGTCCGCACGAGGAGGCCGAGCATGGATGCTCTGACTTCTGCTCCTGCTCCTGCTTCTGCTTCTACGAGAACTCGATTCTCTATAGTAATCCCTTCGGCTGTTTTCTCCCGACCTTCGATCATAGCCATTCTTCCTGTCTCTGTCTCTGTACTTATCCCTATCCCTATCTTTATCTCTGTCTCTCTCCCTGTCCCTGTCTCTGTCTCTATCTCTGTCTCTGTCTCTCTCCCTTCCCTGGTCTCTGTCTCTGTCCTTGCCCCTGTCCCTGTCCCTGTCCCTGTCCCTGTCTCTATCTCTGTCTGAGTACTCCCTATCAGACAAATCACGACTTTGGCTACGATGGCGGCTGGAAGATTTTCGTGAATCATCACCATCATTTCCGTCATAAGAAGGTGGTGGGGGATAGTACGGCGAACAGGGGATGAATCCCTTGTCGATGCACGGTGAGGAGCACGCTGACCAAAAGAGACTGAAAGGGCAGCTTTAACGGAGGGTGGCCGACGAGCAGTGTCATCAGATCCACGGGTGGTATCTCCAGTCACTCCAGCATGTTTAGTGGGGAGCTTCAGCTTTTCAAGATTGGCTACGATTGACCTCATTACAGGAACAGGAATACGAGGAAACAAAGTATCAAAGTAGTACTGCAATGGAACACAAACTTGTGGGTATGCTGCTCAGGGACAAAGAAAGCAAGAATATATGCGCATATCAACTAACAAATTCAAGTGGTGCGTCCAATGTTCTCGCTTTCTCATGTTAATAGGCACACAAAAACTTTCAAGAGTACATGCTTAACATTACTCATAGCAGCATTTAAAAGATATTGTAATTTAAATAAAAACAATCAAGTCTTTATCCAATTCATCTGATCCTCGATAGATACCCGGCTTTTCAGAATGAATAATGTTGGTTAAAGTGCACTCCCTAGGATATTTAAGATCAACAGTGAGCTCTCAAATCAATGGATGTCATCAGTCCCTAACAAGCTTTGAAGGTTTCAGAAAACCTGGTTGGTGAAGCTGAGTTGCAACAGTCTTAACAACGCAAAGTTAGTGAACAGCATTCTATCATATGAGAATTCTACTTGTAAATTTATGTATTTCTAAAAGCTGAAAAAATATTTAAGAGGAGCCTTCGCAGGGCCAAAGTATACATGAGCTTGGAACAATCGACTGTGAGTAAAGTTATTTTTCAATCTTTTACATCTAGAAATTTAGGTAAGAAATAAAGCTAGCATATCTCCCAGAAAAGTCATTGACTGGCATCCATTCATGCTTCCAATTTTTGAGTCAACTCAAGAAACAAGAAAACTGTAATGAAGTTCCCGTCAAAGGTAAGTGCATCTAGAGGTCAAGTCCAGTTTCTGAAAACCCAACAAGCTTCCAACCTCTATTCTAATATATTATTAGGATACAAAGGACACGACACCTGATTTGTCGCCTTTTGTTTATATATTTATTGCTTATCAAAACAAAATATATTATTAGGAAGTCATGGTTTACTGGTGATGATTAATCACCATGAGATGAACTGGAAGTCAATCGTGCTTTACTGACGATAACCATTCTAACACCAAAATGCTCAATTGCTCACTAGCCATGGTGTCCACAGCATTGCTTCCAACCTCCATGAAATGAATCAAGTTTTGTTGGTTGCTCAAGAGTTACAGAGCTTTAACCTGAGCAGGCAAGCCCAGAATAACCATTTATAAAATATCAGCAGGCTTGTAATTTCATTGTAGACTCCAGATATAATCAATGGCATGTCATGTATTTCTCGTTGAAAGTATAACTATTTATAATACTCCCTCCATTCCAGGCAAAGAGTCCACTTTTGACTTTTTGAGTCAACTTAGTTAAAGTTTGACTTATAATTTACATAGGTTCATTTGTTTTTACAAAGTTTAAAAATTGTAATCAATAGTATTCTTAATGTAGATTTTAATTAGTGAATATTTCCTAAAATATAAGTAAAGTATGTAAAATTTTGATTTGATTTAGTCACATGTTAAGGGAAAGTGGACTCTTTATGTGGAATGGGAAGAGTATGTCACAAGTAATTATAAAGGAAGTAGTACTTCGTGTAATTCTCACAATAGACCCGATTCGGCAACGTTTTTACCTCAAACTTGATTTTAACTTTTCTCCTTTATAACTCTTACACACTGGAGGAATAAACATTTTGGTTTTTGGTGTCAGAACTGACTTTCCTTCCCCATTTAGTCCCATAAATGAACAAAATACTAACATCTCATATAGAAGCTATGGATTTCACAGGTTTGCTTGCTTGATTCCAGAGCTCAGCTGAAATTTAGACATACAATAAGCTCAAAAACGCAAACCGAGATTAAGTTGCCAGTAATTTAGCTCCAGACAATTGATTTGCAGCTCTATATCCAGAAGGCAGAACAAAAAGTACTTCAAAATCCTGTTTTTCCTTCCAACAGTCTTAATCCTTGAAATTTAATATTCAGATAATCAAATGCATAAATTAGAGTTTCTAGGGGAAAAAAAATCTTTACACACTAAGCTTTTAGCTAGTGATTACAAGCTTTTACTATGGAATTTATCATGGATTCCATTCATGCATATGCAAGAGATACAAGACCAAACAACATCAAAAACTTGAGGTTATGTTTGGCAACTCAATCCCAAGCCATTGATTTGGAACTGGAAGAACTGAATGACTTCCACGGAAATTCCAACTTCAGGGCTTGGAATTGAGTTGCCAAACATAGCCTGAACGAAGATGAACTACGCGTCGATGTATATCATTGCTAAAGACGAACCAACCATCAAATTCAAAAGAGCATTAAAAACAAATTGATGCAAGGATATAAGAAAAGTAAATTGTGCAAAAAAGAAGTGACGAAATGATGTAATGACTGGCACCTGACCTGTCCAAGAAGTAAATCGCGCACGTATACACCCATCGTTGTCATTCGACCACTAGATCCAGGAGAAAATTCCTACAAAAAAAGTATAAAGAACTTTTAGAAATTAATAGAACTTGAGAGTCATCCCATTCATATCTGTAGAATTATCTCAGCAATTTAAGAACAGAATTCATTAAAATATATATCCTTAGTAGGAAAGAAGGCAAGAGAAGACAGCCAACAACAGCCTATTAACAAGACCTAGGATTAGAAATCATCTATCGAGTTAGACTCTGAAGTTATGCATGGAGGCTTGAATCAGTAGATTGGCCCAATACACCAAAACTTTGCATCTCCAAGTACGAGATCTCTAAAGTCAAAAAGGCAGCCAAACACACAGGACCTTACCATACAGGTTCTATTCTAAACTTCTAGTAAAGGGCTATTACAGGCAGCCTTAAGTCCGCATGCAAATAAAATGATTCAAACAGAAGATTTTGAGTCAAAAGGCGCAGCCATTTCAGGTGTGGAGAAGCCCACTCTTCACTACTAAATTATCACATTAGTACCAAAAAAATTAAAAATGAAAGCTACTTTAGCTAAAAACACCATGCAATATCAGCAAGCAATAAGCAAGTATAGTCTACCCAACGTTCATGAGAGCCAACGCTGTTAGATCTGTCTTAGTCATCTCCAACAGTTTGAGGTCCAGCTTCTTCCTAATTCCTTCAAAAGAGATGCAAGTCAGATGTGCTCTAGAAGCTCAAAAATCCATTCAGTACAAGCCGTCTCTTCAAGATCTAAATGATAAGGGGCATACCAGATGCATGTAGTCGTAAAGACAAATTCCCAGTGGTCAATGATACGACCAAAGGAGGAAAAGCACCCTTGAGTTCATTCTTATGCAGCACAAGAGAGATGGAGGAAGACACAAAATTGTAAAAACAAGTCATAACCTATGGACTCATAAAAAGTAATAACCAAAACCGGCAACCGCTATCCATTTGTTTAGGACAATGACGTTTCTACCTTTTGGCACCTACTTTCAACAGTCAAACTTCCAAGAATGGTACGTAAAGCTAGTATTATTATTACTATATTATTGTCATTCCATAAAAAAGGATGCAGAGTCTACTACTACTTTTGTCTCGTATGGCTACAATTTTCTACAGTAGAAGATGAGTAATATTCAAACTGTATGCATCAAGAGAGCTTTTGGAAAGTCAAGACATAATGTTTCTTTTGAGAATCCTTATTCTCAAATAATGTATTGACAAGACAAAGGTGTGCACAAAATGTGTCAATAACTTGCAAATGATCTTCAAAAAAGAGTAAAAACACCAAATCAGTATCTTTAAAGGAAGGAGAAGCAATAATACTTTAATAATACACCTTAATAGTACCTCATCATCTTTGACATAAGGTTCAAACCAAGACCACAATGTTTTCGGATCTGCAGCATATCTCAAGTAGAGAAATCCAACCTGCAAAACCATATTGGGATATCAATTGCAGTGAGAAATCGTCTCAGAAATTTTTAAATAACAAACAGCCAGCACGCAAACAATGTTCTGAATATGTTAAATTCAGGCACACAAACTAGTCAAATCTTTTTATCAGATACTCGGGTCCGTGCTACATTGGCAATCGATTTCTGGAGTCTCACACCTTGGTCTTACGTTTGTGTTTAATGTTATCTAGATGTGAATCAGGTCTGAAATCCCCATAAATCATAGTTTCCAAAGCCTTAACCTAACAAGAACACTCATTATAACTACTCAGAGGTATGTAGTTGGATTTGAACAAGAAAATCATACAAATCATGAATTGTTTGATTTAAAATGTTCCAACCTTGATTCACTCGTCTTAATAATATGATAGTGTAAAACTAATAACATATCAAACTGATGCAAGGTTTATCTTTTCTTTCTTCTTCTTTTGTATAAACTTCGTAGCTGATGCAAGCTTTCAAGGAATATTTTCATATGGTGGTCAGCCTCTTGATTTTTCAGGAGAGCTGAATATTTGTACACCTTTCTCGGGGATGATGATAACTCGTATTTACTACTTCTTTGCTGATGTTATACATCATGGTTCTTGGGTGTTTGTCCCTGCTTGGCACTTTGTAGTTAATTTTGCGCTTAAGTAATTTCTTTGAATGACAATAAATGCACGAGGTACGAAGAGAAAGTAGTGGAGAAACAACAAGCCTCATGTACTCATAATATTAAGTTACCATGGTCCGCGTTTTGTTTTAGCAATTTAACTTATTACAGACATTTTTCTTGGTCGTGAGTCTTTATCTTCCCTATCCTAGATTAGGATTAGACTTCTTTTTATCATTATTTGCTTGAAGTTTCTTCTTTAATAGTGAACTTCTATAATCTATTTTCTTTTCTGGTTGGAGTTGGAGTTTTGTAAATCATGGATTTCTAATAGCAAACTTTTCTCTTTGCTGCTTTCCGACGAATCTATCGTTTGATACTTTCGCGTTAACCCAGTCCGAATTGGTTATAAAGCTAGGTGGGCCAAGTTTTAGAAGCCAATTTGGGACATCAAGCATCATTTTAACCCATTGCTTTACCAGAAAATTGGACTAAAGGAATAGTTTTCTCCTGGTTTTGAAATGAGTTAGGACCCTCAAATTAATTAGAAGTAGCCCTGATACTTTTCTCCCATGTATATATGTTTCTTTCTTACATGCTATACCGTAACGTTGTTTCATCTTTTAATAACAAAAGCTAATTGAAGGCCTGGATATCAGCTAAGTACTATCTAGTCTCAGTGACTCCAACCCACTACCTAGTTCGCTATACATCGCTGGTTCTTTCTTTTAATTCAAAGTGCTGACAAAGTATGTATATCCTAATCAGCAAATCTATAACCATAATCTCAGTGACTAACCCCACAATCTATGTAACATAGTTTATTCCAAAAGAGTAATGCTAGGGCCACTCAAAGTGTACTTAAATTTTTACACTCAATGATGTGGCATGGGTTAGAATCTAATTAATCATGGTTATAATTTGGGTTAGTGAGTAAAAACATAGGGTCAACTAGGGCCACAACCCATGCCACATCATTGAGTGTAAAAATTTGAGTATACTTTGAGTGGCCCTAGCATTACTCATTCAAAAACATGAAATCCTAGATTCCTAGGCAGTCCTAAATCAATGTCTTTACTCTTTTGAGCTTACTTGCTCATCCAGCTCAACACTCCTCTGAACTTCCAAAGTGGGCTAGATAGATATTGAGCATCAAAGAAATATGATTGCTCATCAATCACTGAATGAGAATAAGCTGATTGTAGTTCCTCTGAGACTAGCCACACCCACACATATAGGTAACTCTCCTCCAACAATCGAAACATAGAAAGTGAGAAGAAAATAAGTAAAGTAGCTAGACCAGCACTATCAAAGAAACATGGCTCACAAAAATGTTCTTTCAAGGAAAGTAAATCTCCTTCTATACTATAAGTTCAAAAGAGCCTCAGTTGATGTTAAATTCTAGCTTGAAATTCTAGCAAGAGTAATTGAGGAGACTAATTCTGCATTTTCCATGTCTACTCAACAACCCAAAACCAGTATGCTGCCTCAATCCATTCCCACCACACCCCACTCCGCGAGGGTCTTGCAGTGCGGGTGGAGGAGAGATTTTGAATGTGGAATAAAAGGTGTCATCATATCTTATAAAATTACCAAATAAATATCAATGCAGTTAAGCAGAAGATTATCCAAACATATGCAATCATTTAACGGTATTTGATGATGCAATGGGATAGAAGAACATCCATCACTTAATTTATGGAACATCAATATCATACCAGATTTCTAATAATGCTTCAGATGATCTGTAGACCACTTGCATCTACTAATTGAGCTGTGTAACTTCACCTACTGTTCGTTTATCTAATTAAAGAAAGATAGGAAAATCCATGTTTTAAGTTTCCAATTTTGAACAAAAACATCATAGAAAAAGTTTTGTAGTTGCCTAAAACAAAGATCAAATTTTGTGAACTATTATGGGTTCAATTAGAAGGGAAATTTGAAAGACTCAAACCCATCCATAGCACCTATGAAAATGCCCTTATCCAACGAGCCCTAATGAGGGTTATTGAAGCTATTCTATGTGGTATAGGTGGCTTATTTTTAATTTTATGTTGCGAGTCCATAAACCTAGATCAAAACCAACATATCACAGAATGAGCTTCGACCAACAAAAGCCATTCCACTGCACTCTTCATGTCCAAGAGCCACAATTACTTAACAGCTAATGAAACTGCATTTCGCTTATGAATCCATCGCAGAGTCCACAAAGGAGAAAAGTCAAATAACTCATATATCTACACTCATATCAACTCCAACAACTACAAAGATAAAAAATAAACAAAAGCATCAACTCAAAGTTCTTAAAAGGTACCACTTACAGCTCTGATATAAGGAGAATCCGGGTGCTTTAATAGACCATGCATTTGCTTCGCAGTCAGTTTCATGGTGAAGAACTTATAGAGAAGGCAAAATGCTGTTGAAGGGCCCCTACAGTTTCCAGTCATCCATGGTTCCACATGATCGACTTGATTGTAAATCTCATCAATCACTTCATGATAAGTTTTGAAACGGTAAAGCTCTTTGAAGTAATCAGAAGAAAGAATGTTCATACAAAGAACCTTCTCCAACAGTTGATCAATGGGCTTAATTGGAATCTCCATTATGCAGCATAAAACTTGTAAACCCACCAGTCACCTGTCCACAAAAACTTTATTCCTCTAGCACAGCAGTAATCAAAAACTTAGGAGGAAATCGATAATGGGCCAAATTTTATTCCTACAGAAAAAGGCCATACCTTCAGTATATTCAAAAGAATCAAGCTGTAACCATCGCATACAGGATACAGCCTGCCTCCCAAAAAAAGAGTGGCAATTTTGAATTTTAAAAATCAAGTGAACCATTTTTTCAAATGAAGACTTGTAATAGAGTCATGAATTTAGTTGCTTTCATAATACTCCCTCCGTCCTAAGACAATAGTCCCTCTTTCCTCTTTGGTTTGTCCCAAAAAAAAAGTCTCATTTCTATAAACGGATAAAATTTTAGAGCAAAATGAAGGAGGTACAAGTATGTAAAGCTACAATTTAAAAATGCTTGTCAAATGGAAGTATTTTTTGGGGATGGAGGGAGTACTTTCTTTATGTTGTTTACAAAAGTTTGTAGGTTTACAATTTTCACTGCTAAAGCTAAATGACTATATGTCATATCATTCAGAAAATGGTCAAACTGACCATAAAAGGTCAAAATAAGACTATTACATAAGTGTATGAAGCTAGAATTTCAATGAGATGATCTCAATGAACCGGTAAAAGTTCAAATTGCAAACCAAAATTCTAAATTTCCTAAAAATTTCTACATAAATTAACCTAAATGATGTAGGAATCACCTCAACTATCAGCAACTTTAATCTTAAGACGAATAATTCCTAATTTGTTTTGTTGTTTAGCAAATCAATAAACGGAGAATAACTGAATACAGTTGCGAAGCAACAGTGTATTGAACCCCTAGAGAACAGAGTGCGAAGCTAACTTACGATTTCAAGCGAGCTGCGACCAACGAATGGGTCCCGTGAGCTACGACGGACGGCGACGGTGAGAGAGGAGAGGAGAGGAGAAATCGCAGTTTGGACGTGACAGTGAGAAGTAGTAGAGCTCGCGAGGGTGTGGGGACAATTCATGCCCTAACCCTAACCCCCAAACTATGTAACCACTGGATTGATTTTGATTACGCGATTAGAATGTCGGATCGGATTATAAAATTACTCCTTTTCCGACGGGTGCAAATTTGTAAATTTCACAAATCGTAAGGTTGTATAGAATTAGAGAGTAATTGCGTTTTCTATTTGAAAAGGAAAAAAAAAAAAAAAAACCAGAGTTTTCTATTAATTTGACCTATCATGTTATTTGGAAATCATCAATTTAACGATTTTATATGCAATCTTAATAGTACTAATAACTTAATCATAAATATAATCAAAATTAAAATTGTAACAGCCGGTAAGTATTTTTAATATGACATCTAAAAGGCCAATTTTGTTAAAGCGTTGCGTGACATGATTTTTCTCATAATATGATTGTTAACAACTTTTCACTCTTATTCTTTTCCTTATAGGTTTTTTTACTTTTCATTTTCTGTCCATAAACTTTCCAAAAATATATATATTTTGGAATTAAAACATATTTAGTTTCTCAAATATATTTCTAATTAAAAATACAGTTTTTATTTTTCTAATTTCACAATCATTTATATTTATATATATATATATTTAGTAATTAAAATACACCATTCTCATCTAAATTTTTATTAAAATATATATAGTATATTCATTAATATACAGTTAAACAATCAAAACAAAATTGACAAATATAAATACTTGGAAAAATAAAAATATACTCCTCCGTTCCGACAAAGAGTCCACTTTCCTTTATGAAGTCAACATAAGACTAAATCAAATAAAAAATTTACATATTTTACTTATATTTTAAGAAATAAAATTTTATTAATTAAAAACTATCTTATTAATACTATGGATTACAACTTTAATAATTTTGTAAAAATCACTAGATTTATGTTAATTATTGGTCAAACTTTAGTTTAGTTGACAAAAAAATCAAAAGTGAACTCTTTGCCTAAACGGAGGGAGTAAAATAATAGGTAATGATACAACAGTAAAAACAAAGTTTGAATACAACCTAAATTAATAAATCTATACTCTATAATTATAAATAATTATTAATGTGTGTATATATATATATAGTAATATATATGTATATAGTAATATAGTATAAATACAACCTAAATTAATGTTGGTTCCCAAGAGTCTCATAAATAGGCTAGAGGGGGAGGGGGTGAATAGCATATTTACCAATTTAAAATAAATTATTTTCAATTTAAATTAAATAGGTTCACTTTCCAAATATAATCAATATAACCAACTATTATATTGGTTGGGCAGCGGATGGTTGGAAAGTGCATAACACAAAGCTGTTTGTAAGAATAAGCAAGGTTGTATTAGCATGTTTTGTGAGTAGATGCAAAATATTAATTAAGTGACTAATAGGAAGAGATTGGTTGACACTTAAGAAAATTGAAGTTTCTTAAGTATCAAGACAATCAGTGAGAAACACACACAGACTGATAAATAAATGACACGGGATATAAAGTGGTTTACAGTAAAAACTGCTACGTCCACTATCAAGGTGGTCAACATTGGATTTCAAAACTGTACACTATGTTTTTCATCCGTTACAAGTATAAAGCCTATACTATTGTCAAGTTTTCATAAATAAAAACTTGAGTGCAATAACTAACTTGATTACGATAGATTGTGTACAAAAACTATTTTGACCGAGTATTTATCAGAGGAGAATGATCTGTAAATAAGAACTGATTTTTTCTCTTGGGTAGGTGCAATCAATAAGGCTTTCAAATAATAAGAGTTTGGAAAGTCACTCATTGATTGCTTACAATAGCTGTGTGTAAGTATGATCAAACTCTAAACAAGAATTATAATAGAGTATAAACTCATTTGTTCTTGAGTAATATCTGGTGTTGGTGCTTAAACTCTTCAATGGAATCTGTCTCTCTCTGTATATAATGTGTGTTTCATCGGTCCTCTCCACTTGACTCTTGAAGTCTCCAAAACTTTTATAATAAGTCTTAAAATTGTAGCTGTTGGATTGAGTCTTTGTGGATAGAGCTAAAGACAACAATGCATTAAATGCATAAAGTTGTTCTGAGCATATATTTTGACTTAGACATGAAAAAGGCTCCAGAACTTGTGGAAACAATAAATGAAAGTATTGACTATAAAAGATAATATCAGACAATATAGGAAAAAATGTGTTTGTTTTATCATAAAGAAAGGAAGAAAGAAAGAGAAATCTCTCGTAAAGTGACATGTGTAAAATTGATTTTGTATTAAAGACTTATGTTACTTTTTCACTTTCCTTTAAAGCAATTGACCAATACTTTCACTAAAGTGAATGATTTTTAGCTTTACCAACCAAATAAAACATCAGTTGCTTCACCAAAGTTTAAGCCACTCCTACTGACCAAAGTTTATCAGTCAGTAATTTTACCAACCAAAAGAAACATGAGCACCTTCACCAACATAATAAACTTTTTACCTACTAAAGTTATTGTAAAGTCTTAATAAAATTGTTTTCTAGTGTGTAGCACGCAATCTACTAGAAAATAAGTTTAGGCAATTTTCTAAGATTTAAGTAATGATTACAAGTAAGTCTAAAATATTAAGAAATATTCACAAAATGGTTTTAAATAATTAATCGGGTGAATATTTTCAAAAATTAATAAATCTATACTCTAATTGTCAACAACTCAAATCAATAATGTATATTTATAATTATGAAATTGAAAAATAAAAATATACTTTTTAACTAATAGTCAATCTCGGGAAACGAATATATGTTTAATTTTAAAATACAATTTTTTTTGGAATTTTTTGTGCATTAAAATGAAAAAAAAAATGAAAAGAATCAATAAGAAAAAGAAATAACGCTTATTGATTTTACACTGAGTTGAAGAAAAAAAATTGACTCTAGGTAATTTTTTCTTTAATACCATGTGAATATATACCCCTAAGGCCTAAGAGGTATCAAATCACTGGAACATTTTTCTTCTTTTATTTAACAATTAATAAGGGTATAACAGATAATTTGCTTTAAAAATCTTTTTAAAAAATGAAAATGTGACAATTATTTTAGAACGTCCCAGATTAAAATAGTGAATATATTTTGGAACTGGAGAAATAGTATCTCTATTTTCTAGATTCGGTAAGTTCATTTTTGTTCGATTGGGGCAAACTTCAAATTGGTCTTAGCTTCCTTGTTGTGTTTGTATATAGCGAAATTTGCAATTTCTACCAACGTAATTGGCTGCCACATGCCAATAGAATCATTCCGTACAACCAACGCGGCAAAGGGGTAGAAAATAAACAAGGCCACAACAAGAAATTGTATCATAAAGAGAAGAGGTTGAGAATTAAAATCCAACTTCCAAGAGTTTGAATGAAAAAGGTGAGAAAAAGTTAGCAAAAGATTGTAGTTCGGGTCATTGGGTAATTTTCTAGGTACTAGTATTTTTTACCTGCATTCTCGTGACAGTGGTTGGTGAGATTCATAAATTAAGATGGTATGAAACATGAGTTATTTTATCACCCATTTCTTATTGATATCATTTCTTACGCAGCCAAATTACGTTGATAAAAAATAATTTGTTTTTTTCAATTTTCAAAATGATACGTGTCACATTCACCGGTTAAGTTTTATATATATTTGGAAATAATTTGCATTGGTAATGGGAACAAATACATTAGGATAAGTTTTTAGTACATCGGTAATAATTTTAATGCAAACTTATCTATAAATTGAACTATAACAAGTATCACAATATGTTATTAGAACGTGTCTTTAATGGAAAATTTCTCTCATAATGCAATTTAATAAGAGTTTTGTAAGAATTTGACAAAAACTTGTAATGGATATGGATCAAATCCTAAATAGCTATAACTTGTAATGCAGAATCTGACCAATTTTTTTGGTAATTAATTTTTAAAACATAAATGCCCTCAAATATCCAATATCTCCAAATGAAGCTAGTGTATGTTATGTGACAAAGGGTGGCTATCCACATTATAAATAGAAAAAGAAATCACCAAATGATCAAACACCACAACAATCTCTTGCCAACGTCTTCACACTTTGTCACATAAACTGTTCCAAGATGGCTTTCGAATGCTCAACCACTTCCCATTATGATATTATCTCTCTCATTGCCATACTTTATTTTTACCGTCTTTGCAGCTGTGGATGTAAAAGAGGAGGTTCTTGCTATCAGTTGGCAGTCGATTACAAACCTAACTGATCCTACGGTGATAGAGATTGCAAAATTTGCGGTGGACGCACATAACAGTGAAGCTAAAACCACTTTAAAGTTCGAGAAAGTTGTAAGCGGTGAGATCCAGCTAGTCGTTGATGGCAAAAAAATATATCGATTTACTATCGTGATGGAGGCTCATCCCATTGCCGCGTATATAGCAATAGTTTATGACCACCCACAAAAACATATTAGGAAACTCATTTTCTTGGAAAATATTTACGATTAGTGTAGTGTGACTATTTTGAATGTGAACAACAACGACATGAATAAAATATGTGTTTTAAATGTGAAAAAGAAAAAAAACGTTACTTGGAGTACACTTACAATAACAATAACCGTTGGATCTAGAATCTCTGTGGTGAGGAATTCTTACAATTCGTGTGGTACCCTACCAAGATTACGCCGCTCAATATGACATATAGTTTTGGAATTCTTTGTTTTCTTTTTGCTCGATTTGAGCATCCGATCAACTCACTTACTTAATAAGCTAGAGTAATTTAGGCCACAACCCATAAACACCACTTGAAAACTCTTATAATAGAGGTTTCGGTGTATAAGGTTATACTATTCGCACTCCACTTTTCAATTAAGACACTTCAATTTTATTTTATTTTCTTGCTCATGATACTTCAAGTAGAATGTTTAAGATGTAGCGGCAATAGCAAAGCCCATTACTAATACTATATGCACTTTGTTTCCTTTGTATATTTCGTCCCTTCCACCCAACTCTTATAGAAGAATAAAGATTGTCTTCAAATTACCCTTGCAATAACTATTTCACGCTTCCTTCTATCTTGCTAATTGTTAACTGATGATATGAGCACGTGCTTATCATTTGTCAACAGCTTTTAGGGATAATACAAGAATATCACTTTTATGATATCAAACAAACTAACCTTATGAATGCAAAAGATAATTTCATTTCCAAAGGTACATCCTTTTAACAATGGGTTTTCAACTATCTTGGGTTACCGGTTGTACCCGTAAATAATTTTTTTTGATAGCAAATTATCTAACTCGAAAACTCAATGTAATGTCATTAACAAAAGTACTCAAAAGAATGAAATACCCTCAAAAGTGTTTCATGAACAAAAATGCCCCTACTCAAATCTTATACTACCATATATATTTGTCCTCTTTCGCACATTACTTTCTCTCAACTCAATAGCATAACGTCCGTATGCGCCCCTCACCACCCTCCCCTGATGTCGACTTCATCTCCTCCATTATCCGTTTGCTTACTCCCTCTCCCTTCAATGACACGAGGACCACTGCCAATTAAGATTCTCAAGATTCTGAGATCACGTACAAATCTTATAGGAGGTGCATCTAATTTCGAGTTGGTTAGGGTTTTTTCAGGTTTGTTGTACTACCTTTTTCTCAACAGTTTTCCTTTTTATAACAGTCTTCTTTTTTCAAAATGATTTTTGGTAACTTTTCCCTCTCAGCATTGGTTTTCATTTCTATTAGTTTGGTTGAACAACAAATTTTTTTTGTCAACACCAATTTGTCTCTGTCTTTTTTTTAAAAACTTAGCAATGATTCCCTTTTTAAAAATCTTTTCTCAACAGTCTATCATGGAAGAGAATGTAGGTCTTTTTACATGAAAGGGCTTCAAATACCATTATCTAATTTTCTAACATTTTTTATTCTAAAAAAATTGATTGCTGACATAGCATTTATCATCAAGTTGACTATAATTTTAAGAAAGAAAGAAAGAAAGAAATTTTAGCCTTTAGAAATTAAGAGTCACTTTGAAAAATCAAATATTTTTTAATCCAAAAACACTATTAATTATCCATCACTTGTAACACTACATTTTTAGTTTATTCAACAACAATTTCACAACAAAAACTAGCAGTCCACCCACACATACGGACTCTTAAACTATAATTTCAGAAGAATAATCTTACAAATAATTTTAGGTATAGTTGATAACATAGTTTATTTGGTTCGATACTGCAATACACATGTCAAAAAAAAGTTTAAGAGCACTTGGGGATTAATTAGGAGTAGTGTTCATCTGATGACAATGTTGTAGTTGTGGAGCAAGATGTGGAAATTTCGGGTCAAGAGTAATTTTTGTAGCCCTAGATGTTGACCCCTTGTACAACCATTAATGGAGTGATTTGTACAAAGCTTTTGACTAATATAGAATACATATTTACTAAGAATATTAAAACATACTATAATGATATTATAAAACAGCAAAAATTTAGAAAATACCATCTTACCGGTATTTTCTAATCTCTCTGACCCGACTCACCGTGTGTTGGTGAGCTGAGTGTGAAAAAGTGAAGCTCCGTCTTACAAAGTAAGATCCGTAAGACGGTCTCATAGAAAATATACTCTTACAAAAGTGGAAAATACTATATGGATTGAAAGATAAACAAAAATATCATAGAGAATATATAATTTTATCTGTCATACGGTAAGATATCCCGAGACATTATAGGCCCGGGGTGCTAGTGATTTGGATGAAACAAATGAGGCTTCATTTCTTTCGTCAGATCGACATAAAACCACAAGTTAATTAGAGGTTTGTTGTCCTAATTATTACTTCATTCTTGTTTCAGTCAAAGAGTCCACTATATTATTTAAAAATATTTTGCTTAAAGAGTCCACTTTCAAAAAATTATTTACAATTTTAATAATCTTTTATCTTTACACTCCACTTGTATTATAATTATCTTGGTTGTGCTTAAGTATTTTTATAATTATGACTAAATCCAATGACATTAATATATCCCAACTTTAAAAAATTATGCCTACAATTTTCATAAAACTTTTAACTTTACCCCTCACATGTGGTACAAACATATTAACTATGCTAAAATATTTTTGTAATTATGATCAACTTCAAGACTACTTATATATTCCTTAATTATTAAATATTTTAAACGTGAACTCTTTGGGTGAAATGGATAGAATAATATGTTACTCATTTTATAATTGCCTTATTGTTCTGTAGTACAGTATTTTATTTCCTTAAAGGAACAAAACATTAATCTAGTAATATTTGTGTCTTACTATTTCGGCCCCACAAGAGTTTAGTCTTGGATCTGCCCTTCCTCATTGTGGATCCCCATTGATATTAATCAAGTAAATTTGGGAACTAACAAATGAACTTCAAAGTTTGTTATTACGAAGTTTAGTTGATGCATGTTGTTATTAAGTACCACAACTCGTCTTCAAGTTAAAGAATAGATGTGATTATTACAGCATCACCAATGCGATTGTGGATTTGATCTGACGTGGGTAATTAATATCATCAATCACATATGTCATTTTTTATCTCTTCTTTCACATTTAATTAGAAGTGGCTTCTCCAATGCAAATGTGAATTTAATCTCATGTAGCATGGGTCTCATAACTAAAGTGAAGAGAGAGATGAGATCTAGTTATTTTTTAATTCAAACAATGATGACTAGGATGTCTCCACACCCTCAACTAGAATGTAAAAAATTCACATTCTCATCCACAATGTGAAAAAAAAATTATTGCCATGTCATATTCACAAGGCTTCTTCACATTTGCATTGGAAATATTTTTTTTCCAAAGAAGATATCAATTTTAGGTGACACCTATTTTTTTTCACATTCGTATTGACACTGGAGATGCTCTTATCTAGCGATTGTTTTTGGTTTTACTAATGAATTTTACGGCAAAATGGACTTATTAAATCCAATTATACTATTATATATGGATACTATATTAAGCAAGGGTAAGCGCATTTTTCATCCCTAAAATCAAGGGTGAATTACATGTCGGTCCCTTTTTTAATATTTGTAATTGCTTTAGTTCATTCATTTTTTTTTAAATCAGAAAATGTATTTTTGGGGCAAAAAGACGATTATGCCATTAATGAAAGAAAAACACGCGCGCATCAATAACCCAAAGCATCGCGACACCCAATTTAAGTATTTATTTTTGTGTATCGTGATGCACCACTTTTGTATCGCGATACACCGCTTTGTGCATCACCAATCTAATTTCAGGGGGGGCAAAACAAAAAATTGAGGTTGCCGCACCTCGCTAAGGTGAGCAACCGCCGCACCTCGCTAGGGCGAGCAGGGTAAAAAATGAAACATTTTGATTGCCGCACCTCGCTAAGGCGAGTAGCGGGATAAAAAGTGATGTTCCACTTTGTGCATCCCGATGCTCAATTTAATGCATCCCAATGACTAATTTAATATAATATCAAAATTGATCAAAATAGTTATTTTTGGTTGGAAAATTTACATACAAACATGGTATTGATTTCCTATAACTGTATGGTATTGATATTATACAAAATTTAAACTCAAATCATTTATTAAAGCCTCAAAATCAG
Source organism: Platycodon grandiflorus (assembly GCA_016624345.1). Lineage (NCBI taxonomy): Eukaryota > Viridiplantae > Streptophyta > Magnoliopsida > Asterales > Campanulaceae > Platycodon > Platycodon grandiflorus. Next base: position 5,173,700 of record CM028368.1, read on the forward strand.
TCCAAGTACATCTCCTTTGTTTTTGGACTGCACAATGTCAAGCTCGATTTGGATCTTGAAAATAGTATTTTTTGGTAGAAAAATTGTGCACAAATGTAGTACTAAGTTAGGATAACAATATGAGATTGATTTTAAACAAATTCGAAGCTTAAAACATAGATTAAAGTGGCCAAAATAGCCCAAAAATAAGGAAAAATGGGATGAACTTAGAAAATTCAAATTTGATCAAATTGTGATCAAATTCGTGTTCTAGTCATGAAAATTGATCCCCAAACATGAGGAAAGACTATATTAACAACATGAAATCATTTATATATCAATTCGAACATCAAATCTAAAGCAATGATGTTGTTGGCATTTTAAAAAGAAAATTATCAAAGTGTACTTTAATGATTTACAAAAAAAAAAAAAGGCTTTAGAGAACAAACAATTATGAAAGTGCACTTAGGTACAATTTTCCGTAAAATTAATTTTGTCTCGGCATGGGCTACAAAGTACTGAGCTACATCTTAACCGGCCCAAATATTGCAAAATTCAAGAGCTTAAATAGCCATAGGTTCTTGCGTGATTAAAAAACATGTTGATACTTGATGAACCAAATTGAAACATCAGACAGACTTTGAGGGTGCAAAATAAAATTAAAAAGATCCCTCCACAGTGTATAATCATTAGTTAGATGCTCAAATATTGAATGGCAGACAAATACCATGCCTGGTTGGTGCTCCTCAAAAAAGTAGAATTCATCCATGGCAACAATATTAGTAGCTTTGCTCTGGTCATGGCTACCAAGTTGTACTGTATAATTCTACTTTAGAATAACATAGGACAGTAAATTAAAAAGACAAAGACAACATGAGTAATCATATGATAAAACAAAAACTTTATCTGCTCAATAGTGTAATTAATAATTTAAATCAATCTCATAGGTGCATTAGTGTATCCCCACATCACCACAATCTTCCTAAGATACACTTTCACAATTTTATATACAAAAGTCACGAGTGTCTTCAAAGAGAATTCCCCCACCATTTTGGAGAAGTTCTAGTTCTAGCTGCATGCCCCCCAAATTCATACTCTATTTGGGAAAAAAAACATTCAAACCTTAGTAGCTACAATTGCTAAGGTAGGCAACCGAAAATCAAAATCTTGCTAGAGAAAATGATTCATCACACTTCCAGGTAGTTGTAGACTCCAATCTCTAAGTAAAACTTGGTGTCGAAAGCATATTTCAATATTGTTAAAGCAAACGGAGGTGTCAGCCGATACAGCCGATACAAAATCAGTCTCATTCAAGTAAGACGGGTTTCGGAAAAAAATACCCCACTAAACTTATATAAGTGGAAAGGAAAAAAAGGAAGTATTCATAAAACATAGGGGTCAAAGGCTTTGATTGGTGCCCTCTCTTTCTCCCACTTTCTTGATAGTAATAGTTAGGGCTTAGGATACTTAATTTCTAAGGCAAAATATATATATATATTCTACATAACTCTAAAGAGTAGCATGAGGGCCATCCCTTTCATGCTGGTTACTATTTTTCCATGCTTAAATATAGTTTGAAAAGGATGGAAATAGACATAGTTGCTGATTATAAGGGGGAGGCACTACTCACTAGATGTTGTGGGTCAATGATGATTGGTGAACTACCTTTTGATTCTTGTTGTTGGGGGAGGAATCAGGTCCTTCACAGGACTGTACTAAACCTCTCTTCTTACTAAAACCACCAATTGAACTAAGACATGAGTCCTGGTGAGCTAACCGTGGCGTCGTTGATGACGACGGGATGGTCACTGGCGGGATCTCAATTGAGTTGAGTTGGGGTGGAGGGTGCTGCCATTGAGGTAGCGGGCCCGCTAGGAGGAGGGTTTGAAGTAGCGGGCCCGCTTCCATCACCGCCCGTAAGAATTTCCCATTCTCTGGCAACGGCTTATTGAGTGCTATAGTGTCGTTGCCTTCTGACAGGGGAGGCGGCAGCGGGGGTTGTGGAATGTGGTCCATTCCTTGGGTTCCGACAACGTTTTCATCGGAACCCGAGGAGGAAATTCCAGTGTTGGAGTCCACCCCTAAAATTGGATCATCTTCAACTAGTAGTTGTTGTTGTTGTTGGAAGTGTTGAATTTGCTGCTGGAGAATGAGGTTGTCCAAAGACAGCCTGTGGCATTTCGATTGGGCTTCATCTCTCTCTTTCAAAGTCTTTGTCAAAAGACCTTTGAGATGCAATAATTCATCTGCTTTCTTAGCAAGTTCCTCATGAGCACAAGCAATTGTTGTTTCTAGCTCCAAAGTTGTGTACAATAGAGAATGCTTTAACTCCTCAATCCCCTGTCAAGTCATAAAAATGAATGCCACATTAGCTAGCCCAAACATTAATTAACACCAAATCAAAGAAAAAGAAAAGAAAAAAAGCACACACACGCACACAAATAAGCACTTGATCAAAATGAGATTCAATTCTAAGAAATATTGCTTAATTACCTCTTCTTGGTAGTACCATGTCCAGCTCAAAGGACTACATTGATCCTCCATCTTCTTAGAACATAAGAGAGAGAGAGAGAGAGAGCCCCGGCCCCGGAATCGTAGCCTTGGAACAAGTAGAGAAATTAATGTAATTTAGGACTTGTAGAAAGGGTTTTAAGTAGAGAGATGGAGTCCTGGAGTCGTAGCCTTTGAACAGGAACAGGAACATAAACAGAGAGAGAGAGAGAGAGAGAGGTGAATGTGATTTTTGGACTTGTGAGAAGGGTTTTAAGTAGCTTTCAACTTTTATAAGACTAAATAACATTTTTCTAATGGGGACATGGGGAGGTTAACGTTGGAGAAAAACAGAAAAGGCCAAAAGCAAGCATAGTGTGTAGGAAGGAAGGAAGGAAGGAGTTGAATAAAAAGGCTTTGTAACTGTTCAGATCCTCCCTCCCTCCCTCCCTCCCATCCTCTGTACACGAGGAATTAATATTACTAATAATTACACTGTAGTTTTGGGCAAAGGATGTGCATGGGGATATCACCCCCTCAAACATCAAATAGCAACTCTTTTTCATTTACTAGCTCCTTATGTCACCTGCACTTGTACGTCTACAATTTTTAAGCAATTTCTTTATTTATTTTATTATTTTTTAATTACTTTTCATTTAAATCAATTTATACGTAGAGTCGGTTCCCTGTGGCACCACCATACCATACGGTGGATCGAGTTAGGAAGATTCGTCTTATTCAAAAATACGCGTAAAACGGTCCTTTCTAAAAAAAAATTATCTTACACGTAATTAACTCAATTTTGTTGAATGCGACAAGCCGATAACAAAGAAATTAATAGTAACACATGATGACAATTAATCTTTAGGGTTGATTATGGTTGGTTGGTTAGTTCTCGACAAATTAAGGTTATCGAGAAATTCAATTCCTTGATTATGATCTTTAATTTAATCCCTTACAAGTTAATACATACATGATGATCTATCTTATAACACTGAGGTTGTGTATGGTATTAGTATATTATGCTCAATGAGTACAACGTACCATCACTAAGTGAGGGGGTTAAAATATCACGTACGTGTATGTATATATATTATGCTCAATCATGAGTACAAGCTAGAAGCATGCTAGCTATTACTATCTTTTCACTCTAAATACTGTTTTAACTTACTTGTATATAGATATTGGACGAGGATCTCCATTGAGAGCTTGGATCGAGTGCTAATGGCGTGAACCCCCCTTAAGAATATTTATAGTAATATAAACGCCTCCACATAGATTGCTAATGGGCTCAACTCACTATAAGGTAGATTTTTGATCTCCAACTCCTCGATTGCGAATTAATTGTCCACTCTTTTTTTCATTAATCTTTGATCTACTCAATCTCAAATTTTCATGTAAAGATAAGAGTGTTATTTAAGTATTTCTGATGGTTGTAATTAACTTCTCGTGTTTCGGCAATTCCGTCTAACCACACCATAAAACAATGAACACAACAAATAAACAGGACGAGCTTATTGCGTTGAAAGCTAACTCTATTAATTATCAACCATTTAATTTTTGAATTAGATACTTCAATATGATACGGAAAGTTGAATTTCATAGGGCATCCTCACACGTCGCCCTCTTTACATCTTATTGTTCTCATTCTATTGCAATATGAAGCTTATTGGATTAAGAATTGTTCAGCACATTAATTCACATGCTTCATTCAACGCACAAATCAATTCAAAAACACCTCACATGATTTGATTTAATTTTAAGATTTTGATCGAATCTATTATTATATCATGTGTAGAGTTGAAAGACAGAGATTCTCTAGCTAGATTTATTTGTGATACATGTATATATATAAATAGGACAGTCAAACAAGTCTAGATATATGCTTGTGTTATGTTTTTAAAATGTCTATCTTCAGTTTAAGCAAAATTATCGATGATCGTTTAGAAAAGGAAAAAGTAAAATCCCATTGAGAAAAAAAAAACAGAATTATCGGACTGCAAATGTTGAATTTGCTTTGGATATGTTCATAAAGGGAGGATTCACACCGGTTAACATTTTTGTGTCTAAGAATTTGAACCTGGTTCGGGCTTAATTGACCAAATAGTTAGACTTAACAAAAAGGTTTGTTGGTGTTGGAATCAAATGAGAGTCATAGATTAATAGTAGTTGATATATATATATATATATATATATATATATATGTGTGTGTGTGTGTGTGTTTGAGCTTGATTTCTTAGTACATCCTATTTTATTTTTGGGTTAATTACATCATTAGTCCCTTAACTATTAACTTTTTCACAATTAGTCCCTTAAAAAAAATTAATCCTAGAGTATCAAAAAGTCACGTGGGCAGTCATTTTGATGGATGCCGTTGAAAAATATTCGTTAACTCCTCCATGTGCAAGTCACATGACTTTTTCTTGGGCATTAATGGAATTTCAACTACATCTTCTTCTCCCCGCACCCCTCTCCTTCTCTTTCTCCAACCACTTAAGAACTGGGGATTTTCTAAGCCAATTCCACTCCTACATTCGGCTTCCTCCCCCTTCCCACCATGGGGAATCTCTAAACCAAATCCACTCCTACATCCAAACAGTCAGACCTCGAATCCGTTAATCTCGTCGTCAATGATTTAACTCCGCTGCTCGAATCGAAATTAAAAGACCACGAATTGCGGCCATCAGAAGAGATTGTCGTTAAATTGGAAGATGAATTGGCGGAGGTAAAAGTTCAAGACGAAGAGTCGAGACTACCACACTCAATGATTGAAGCAATTAATAGCGATTAAGTTGCAATTGACTGTTCTAATGGCGGCCTTAAAAGTGTGGCTGAAGATGTTGTTAAGGAGGAAATGGTTATGGAGGAGGCGAGTGCTAATACTATAATGGAGGATGGTGTGAATCTCGCTGTCGATGATTTAACTCTGCCGCTCGAATCGGAATTAAAAGACCACGAATTGCGGCCATCAGAAGAGATTGTCATTAAATTAGAAGATGAATTGGTGGAGGCGAAAGTTCAATACGAAGAGTCGAGACTGCCACACCCAGTGATTGAAGCAATTAATAGCGATTAAGTTGCAATTGACTGTTCTAATGGCGGCCTTGAAGGTGTGGCTGAAGATGTTGTGAAGGAGGAAATGGTTGTGGAGGAGGCAAGTACTAATATTGTAATGGAGGATGGTGCGAATGCGGATACTGCGAAAATGGAGGGTACAAAAAATGGGAGTGTACATGAGAAGAACCATAACTCAAACCCAAAGGAAATAGTGCAAAATGCTAAGAAAGTAGATGAAGGGAACAAAGAAATTGGAGAGGGAGTGGAACATAATTCGGGTGAAGCTGTTTCCAAAGTTGTCGTTCCTGGGGAACAATTCTTGGCTTTTCTAAATCCCTTGGTGTATTCAATTGAAGATTAGGGTTTGAAAAATTGAGAAAAAAAAATTGGGGATTAGGGTTTGAAGAATTGGTGAAGAAGATGATAAGTGAAATTTCAATTTTGCCCTTACTTCAAATGCACATGGGAGGCACATGGGTGATTTAACGAAATTTAGTAACGGCATCCATCAAAAGGACTAGCCGCGTAACTTTTTGGTACTTTAGTGACTAAAATTTTTAAAAATTGTTAAGGGTTAATGGTAAAAAGGCCATAGTCAAGGTACAAATGGTGTAATTAACCCTTTTTTTAGAGTCAAAAAGAAAACCTAAGCATAAGGAAAAAAAGGTAGCATATCAACTGGCTTTAATCATTTCATGGAATTCCACTTTTTTCCAATTAATATCACCAAGGATATATATATAATGTTATTATGGGTCTCATTCATCTTCATTGTTCATGGGGGAGAACCTCTTCCTTCCGTCTCCACCTCAAGTCCTTCGAGTCTTCTGATCCTCGAAAAATTAGAGATTGTGTCATTATATTAATAAATCTCATCTGAGAGTCAAAATTAAAATGAATTGTAAAACTTTATTACCAAATTTTTTTTTAAATGGTACTCCCTCCGTCCCTAAATTATTATCTTGTTTGATCCGGTACACGAATTAAGAAAAAATAATTGACTTAATTATTAATACTGGTATAGTGTGTTATTTTCTTTAATATCCATGTGTATGCGACCTATAATTAAAGTAGGAAGAAAAAGTAAGGGTAAAATAGTAAAAGTGATGTTTTAAAAAGAAAAGTTTCAAAACAAGACAATTATTTAGGAACGGATGAAAAAAAGACAATAATTTAAGGACAGAGAGAGTATTTTGTTTACGAACGAGCCATTGGATTCCCCCTTGAGGAGGATTTGAGTTTAGTCCAAATACATTAAAAATGGAGAGGTTCTCTCCCATTGTTCGATCAACACCATTAATCGTTTTAGGAAAAGAGAAATAACATTCGAATCTACTCCCTAATTTAGTGTTTCTTTTTTAAGAAAAAATTTATCTCAAAATAAATATTCTCTTTTGCATAAAGTTATTAAACCGTTGCCGTACAACAAGAATAAACCAAAAGAGTAATGAGAGTAACTAAAATTAGGTTATGGAAAATGGAGGGAAATCAGAGTTGGAGAAAGGATAGACAATGGTAGGGTCGTTAAGACACCTATTGAAACACCTACTTCTCCTTAGGAGGGAAAGAATAACGGCTTCCACTTTGACTAATTCTAATCTTGATGTTTAATGCTTCAAAAAGCCTCTAGTTTAAAAAAAAAAAAAAGGCAGGGTAAATTACATCAACATCCCCTCTACTATTAAACACACTTCATATATATTTTTAAAATTTTGACCAATGCTTTGACCCATCCACGCGAGGTGTTCATTCATGAGTCATGACACATGTTTGCTAACTATGCCGTTAATTATAAACACATAGTTTTCCTTCCATGTGCATGACATTCAAGAAGCCTTACACAAGTATGATTAGATGGCTCCTCATTTCTCTTTTTTCTCTCGAGAAATGGTAGATAATCAGTTTAATAGTAGGGTTTGCTTCATTGTCGATCTGCGTACCTTTCATATTAGAGCTCGTGATGTTACGTCTAGGGTTTATCTATTCTAAAAGGATGTGTTCGATTGGGGGTTTCCATGCAAGTAACAATTAGTATAATACATTCTCCAGAAAAGGAAAAGATCAACTCAAGGGGTGACTTATTATTTGCACATAGTTTAGGGATGTGTGTGTGAAATTTGTAAGAGAGAATGTTCAACCACGCGTTATTGGGTAGGACCAATAACATCAGAATGGGACCTTACATATCGATTGAAATGACAATTGGATATTCCAATTTTCTTTTTCCTTTTCTAATAATTACTAGTAGTATTTTGTTATGCACATAAGCATTCTTCCAACTCTGGCGTGCATTAGGCATTGTTATACTTTGTAATTTTATATTTGCCACCTGAAATTATGACATGTACCATCATCCAGAGGTAAATCCACGTTACGTTCGTACCATTATCCAAGTTTGAAATTGTGTTATTCCCTTTGTTTAAATTGAAGGTGCATGTAAAGATTGATATATGATCCATCGACTTAGAATATAAAATTATATTTGTTTACGTCTTATCATATGTTCTAGTCTCATAAAAAAACATATATATACATTTACAATCTATTGTAGTAATATAAAAAGAGCCTAATTTAATTTTAGAGGTCATTTTTGTTGCTTCTGCTATATATACCCCAACCCTACATTTTCTTGTAGATGTGTAGTGACTAAAAGAATTCGGTCATGAAAAGCGAGTAAATAATTTCGAGGATATCTCCTCCAAATCTCGCTAATGTTAACCCTAGTCTTTGTTCCTACACAAACACATCCATTGGCTCAACAAATTAAATTTATACTTGAATGTGGCTCACGAGATTGCGAAGTTAAACTTGAACATATAACGTGAGCCTTGTTTTTTGTTGAGATCAATCTAAATAAGTTCTTAAACTGATGAAATTTTATATCTATTTAATACGTAATGACGATAATATATATTTGGTTTACAACTAGCTTTAATTAAGGTGTTATATTATACTTCTTCTGATGTATTAGAGTTGTATTCACCTTAAAACTAGTTATAAACTAAATCTGTAAATGAATATTGTTGCTGTAGCATTACCTATTCATTAAAGGGAGTTTGGTATATATGAACAATGAAACTACTACTTCCGATCTGTCCTAAAATAATTATCGTTTTAACAAAAAAAAAATTGTTCCAATATAATTGTCGTTATAGGATTTCAATAAATATTTGTCCATGATTTTTTAAAATTGACATTATTTATTACTCTCATTAAAGAGAGTTGGTAAGAAAAAATTAAAAAAAAATACTCCTACAACTTACCTACAATAATTAAACCTAAATAAAAAAATATCAATATTTATGTAGACTTTCTTAATCTATGTACAAATTGTTAAAATAATAATTATTTTGAGATCGAGTTAGTATAAACTCAAAAATTATTTTGATGATCTCTTACTTCATCTGTCTAGCATTAGATTACATAAAGCCCTCTTAAACAGTAATATTAGTGCTTTTTGTCACTTATGTAAGTCGTAAGCGTGTCACCTCGGAATTCGCTCCCATAATTTGTCCTTTTTTTTTCTTTTTTTAATTAATTGTGGAATATCTATTTGGCTCCAAATAGATGATGACCCTAACTGTCTCTTTCTCGCTTTTCTTTTAGAGCTTGTTTGGTAGTTGGACAAGGATAAGGAGTATTATTAATCCCGGTGCTATTAGCGCCCTCGCTATTAATCCCCACTTATAAATCGGGGGTAATTTTGGATTTAAAAATATTAATTACATATTATTTTTTCTAGTGAGGGCGCTAATAATACCACCCTCAACCTTGGTATTATTAGTGAGGGGATAAGGACTTTATCCGGATAGTTCGTATTATTAGTCCCAACCGCCTATTGCGTACCAAACATCCTACTATTCGGCTTATTAATCTTATCCGACCTTAATCCTGACTACCAAACGACCCCTTAGGGTTTCGACTCAGATAGTATGTATATCGATTAATTTATTTTTTAAATTAATTAAAAATAATTATTCTCTTTATTCTTTAATTATTGTCTTGTTTAATAGAACACAAATTAAGAAAAAAATAATTAATTTGATTATTAATATTGATATAACGTGTAATTTTTTTAATGCCCATGTATATATGGTCCATAATTAAAGTAGAAAAAAAATAAGGATAAAATAGTAAAAATAATATCCTAAAAAAAAGTTTTTAAATAAGATAATTATTTTGAGACGGATAAAAAAGAAAAAAATGACAATAATTTAAGGATGGATGGAGTATATATTATAAAATTTTTGTGACAAATAATTTTTTATTAACCGGAAAAAGAAAAGAAAAAACTCAAAATAAAACCTCTCTATATGACACAAAACATGGAGTGTGGATGTTCAAGTACTATGGGCCGGAATGATAGTAGTTGTGAGCCATTATCTATTTTATATTCCAAAAAAAAAAAGAATTAATTTTGTACGAAAATGACATAATAATTTCTCTATCCCTTTCAAACCTAAAAAAACAAGGAGACAGAAGAATCATGTACTGATATCATTAGCCCAACACAATCCCCTCTTTCTTGTACCTATTAGAAATAGAAAAATCATTAATTCTCCTATTGATATTGACATATACTCCCTCCGTTCTTTGCAAAAAAAATTTATTTTTAATTTTTTAAATCAATTTTATTAAAGTTTGATAGATAATTTAAATAAATTTAGTTTTTTTTTATAAAGTTATAAATATTGTAATTTATAGTATTTTTAAAATAGTTTTTAATTAATAAAAATTTATTTTTTAAAATATAAGTAAAGTGTGTAAAATTTTAATTTGATTTAATTACATATTAATTTTTAAAAAAGAAAAGTGAACTCTTTGTGAAACGGAGAGAGTATTGTATACTACATTACTATGTATGTATGTATTTATTTATTTTTAGGACAACACGACCAATAATTATTCATTCAGCCATTTTTCCTACTCTCAACTAGTTTGTATTGTTCCCGAATTCTTCCAATCTCTTGCTTACCCCTATCTTCCAATAAGAAAGAATCCTATTTTACAACTCAAAGCTTTAATTATTTTTATAATATAATACTCCCTCCAAATCTTAATTATTGTCTTATTTGATCCGGTACACGGATTAAAAAAAATAATTGACTTAATTATTAATATTGGTATAATGTGTAATTTTCTTTAATGTCTATGTGTATGTGGCACATAACTAAAGTAGAGAAAAAAATAAGAGTAAAATAGTAAAAGTAATGTCTTAAAAAAAAATTTAAACAAGATAATTATTCTGGAATAGATAAAAAAAAAAGATAATAATTTAGGGACGAAGGGAGTATATAAATATCATATCTTTCGTAGAAAAAGAAATAAGTTACTGCTACTCTTTTTTGGACACACAAAAATTAAAAGTGTGCCTTTTATTTTATTATTCTATTTTTTAGGTTAACTCCGTACAGGATTACATGAAAATAGGTAATAAATAACTCCATTTTGTTTTACTATTTTTATCCAATTCCTTGTGATGGAAACTAAAGTTGATGTTGACAATGAACATTAATTGTAGGAATATAAATAAATAAATAAGGATATAATTAGTTTTTCGAATTTTTGACGACCAGTTCATGCGACTTTAAACTATGTCGTAATTAGATGTTTTTTTTTTTCAAAAAATAAAAATAAATAATATATATATAATATCATGGGTTCGTGCAGCAACGCGGTTTTAGGGTCTTTTTAAATTTAATTTTTAATTAATTTCTGGTGCATGTGAATGTGATTGTTGTTGAAAAGGTAAATGATGTTATTGGACCTCTCTACTCTCTAGTCGCTTGTCAATTTTCAGAGTTATGAGTGCGTTCCAGTAACCCTATGGCTGCTCCCAAAATTCTACTCTAATTTAGTCTCATTCTTCTCTTTATTTTCTGCTAGCTTGGACACACTTGAAATCACCTAATTTCTCGATAATTTAAGGCTTTGCATTTTTTACACTCTGATCTATGTATTTGAGAATAAATACTAGCCACAAAAATCAAACCGAATAAAGTACGAGGAACAAACTCAACTACCAAAACTAACCCCGTAATTGCTCACTTTCAAGCTATTAATAGAAATAAGAGAGACATTATCAATTTGCATGCGTGAATACAGTTCTATTCTAGTCCACTTCAAATAGTTTGGACTCTCTTTGTATGGTAAGTTGCTATTACAATGAAGAAATTTTAACTACTCTAATTGTTTTCGTTCTAAAATAAGTGTCCTATTTTAATTTTGGGACGTTTCAAAATGGACTTTTTTCTTTTTTTTTTCTTATTTTAGAAAATTTCCTTAAAACAACAGTCCATAATACTCTTTTCTATTGTACGAGAGAAAAAGCAACGAGTCTCATTAATTTGACACCAACATGGATAATTGAGTTTTACAGTAAAATGGAAGCTTTAATTAAAAAAAAAAACAATTGCATTGTAAATCATTCCCAGTACATATGAAATAATCTCTGGTAATGGTTCTTAATTAAATAATAAATTTTCTGCTTGAAAAACTTTATCTAGCAAGATCCTAGATTAAAATAAAAAAAAAAAAAAAGTCAGGTATGGAGCTGAGGTATGATATTAGCATACATTACAGTGGGCTATTTTATGATTTGATTTAGAGTAATCCACCTTTTTGTTTTCAATAATTTAATCAAAACAAATAAGAAACTGCAGAGACCCCCAATGTTTAAGCTCAAAAGCATCATTAGCCTACTATAAATCAGATGCAGCCCTCAACACGACTGCTCAGCATCTCCCAAAGCAGAGTTTGTGGCTCGACAACAAGTAACATACAGCGGTGCAACAGCCTCCGAATCACAGATATTTCCAATATACACATATCAACTGCATATCAGAACATTTCATGCAGTCGTTTCTGCTGAAAGTCTTGGCAAGAGTTTGTTCGAGTTTGAGAACAAACAACCCCCAACTACACAGACCACACCACAGCCAACACCCTCTCACACTAGTGGTCCTCTTAAAGTAGAGAAAGTCATCTGGGGTTATGTTGCTTTCTGGTATATACCTTCTCAAGTTGAGATATCTGTACGAGTAAATAATAAGATGGCAGAAGATAGAAATTAAACAAATCAAGATGAGGTATCCATCCTGTAAAAGTGAAGACAATGAGTTACTTCAACTTTGATTCAAATACAGTTTTATTATATGTTTAATATATGTGCTATCTCACTTATCATCCCAAAGATGACACGAAAGAAATCAGTCCCAATTATAAATCTTACAGTGGGTTAGCAGTATAACTCCTCCGAGGTCAAGAACGAGCATTAAATGAAAAGGTACAACATATTACAGCATTGAAAGGGAAAAAACAGAGTTGACAATGAAACTTTCATGCTTCCATGCCCATCTCCCTCACCCCAACAATCCTATCGCACCCAAAACCAGAAAAAAGAAGGGGGAACTCACTCAGTTCTGCGCATCTTTATATTAAGTGGAGGTTCCTTGTAGGACTGAACCTTCTTAGCTGCTTGGCGTGAGGGCCTTGCGATAGATGATCTTCGCATTCCTTCAGTTTCACAGTCCAGGGAAGAATCACCTGCTTTGTCTTCATTCTTTACTGTCAAACACATGGAATTCAAACTATTCTCTTGCATTTGATCATCAGGGAGAGGACCTACTGGAATTTTAACATGGTCTATCTCGTACAAGTGTTCGGTAGACTTTGGCTCCTCTTGTCTAAACCTAGCAGATTGCCTTCTAGCAACGAGTCTGTTATTAAGAGACATACAAAAGAATATAAATGTTATTTTGTTTTGTCGGGAAAAAAACTAGAAAGCAATGAGATAAACTATGCTCAAACCTATTGTTCTCAACTTTCTCCTTATCTTGAACTTGTTGACCAAGAGAAGGGCCCAAGCCTACAAATAACCCGAAGGGAATAGAATGTAGTAAGCAAACAGTTTATATATATATATATATATGTGTGTGTGTGTGTGTGTGTGTGAATCTATACTATTTCCAGAAATTACACTGACTTTTGGATTTCTGCCTTCTGCGGGTACTACAAGGTTTGTCATCACCTCTATCTGCCAGTGAACACACCCCACTCTCCTCGAACTTTGTCACTTCCACCTTGAGACCGTAAAGAATAAAGACATGAATGTGCACGCAAGTGGGACTGAAAAGATGATTATTTTTGAGGAAATAAAAGACTAATATTAACTTTATCATGTCCGCTTACGTTAGTTTCAATCTTTTGACATCTTCTAGGTTTCGCTTTCCCCTGAGATTCCATGAAGGAATCCATGTGAATATGTTTACTCCAATAACATTGCCTGAATGTTGAGAATAAAATACAATAGCTAACTGACCTCTGACTCCAACTTTTGTGCTATAAGCAAACCATTTATGCATCCAAGTTCATGTTGCAACAATTTTTGCTTCAATCAAAAAAAAGAATCAATAAACACAGGAAAAGAGTCTAGAAGGAGGACAAAACATTTAGTATCATTCATCTGTAAAGTCACCTTGTCTTTCCCAGAATTCAATTCCTGTGAGATTAACAAAATTATAAACCGATCACCAACTGCATGTATCACAATAAAATTGCAGGCATTTACACAATTATCGAATATGAGCAAGGAAACCAACCGCTAGCATCTGGCTGTTGGCCTGAGCAAGTTGGAAGTTCTGTTGCTGCATTTTCTGCAGGTTGACTCTCAGTTTATGTAACTCTGCTCCACTCAGTTCAATGATTTTACTGGAACAAATATTAAGAAAACTGCAACAGGAGGGGGGGGGAGAGAGAGAGAGAGAGAGCTTATTGTTTATGTCCACTACAGATGCGTGATGATAAAAGAAACCAAAAGTTAAAACACAAGGATACTTTCTATCTGCTAAAAGCTTCACAAGTGCTGCATTTTCCTGCACATAGTGAAGCATATTAACCTATCTAGCATGAACATCACCACATAAGTTCTAGACAAGAAGCATGTAATGCCCAGTGACCACAAACGATGTACCTTCAGGAGCTGCTCTATATACTCTTTTATAGTAGCTGAATTCGATCGTGACTTCTCATCTTGGGTCAAAGGTTTTGGTCGCAGCGGTAAGTTACTAATGTCCGCAAGCCTTTTCCTTGCCGCACTTCCAGAACATGCCTTCTCCATTTTATCAACTTTGGACTTATCTAATCTCAATACAAATTCCAAATTTGGACAAAGAAAATAGTATCAAACATCCAGAACTCCCCAAGCTTTCAAAGTAAGTGATGAAGTCGCTATACAAAGTAAAATTCAAGGATCAATATCTAAAGTAAGTGATGAAGCTGATATACAAAGTAAATTTCGAGGTTTGAATATCTAATGTAAGTAATGATTAATGAAGCTGATATACAAATTTAAACTTGAGCTTTCAATATTTATTGTGGGTGATGAAGTTGCACATACTTTCCATCACACAGTGTCCCAAATGTGAAGACCACATGAATGAGTCCTTCAATCCTGTAAAAGTACTCTCAAAATCCTAGATGAACTTAAAGTGTAAAACAATGCTAGGAACAAAAGTTTACCTCAGAAATGTACTCCCTATGTTTGACTCAAAGAGTTATATATATATATATATATATATATATATATATTGAAGTTTGAAACGTCAAATATTAGAGATATATATTACTACCCTTCAGTGTAAACATAAAAACATAATGATTATGTTGTATCCTACTAGTTTTAACTCATATTTCATTGTAGAGTTAAAACATTAGGAAAATTTGAAGCTTAATTCTTAAAAGTGACTCTTTGAGGGAAACATCCCATAACAGAAAGTGGCACTCGTTGGGTGGACTGGAGGGAGTATTGAAGTGTACATGAAAAAGGGTTGATTATTAAACGGTATGGAAGGCAGGAAATCTTATCACAAGCCCAAATCACCAAAAACCCATAAAGAATAGAAGAATAAACGGAAACGGAAAAATGCAAAAAAAAACATCTTCGGTACTTGAGAATCAACTTGGAAGATATTTTGATATAGAAATTCTAGAAAACATTATAATTCAAGTGCAAAAGTGAAACAAAGCATGACAATTTATCGCACGAATTTAAGACTAAATTTTTTAGGTTTCACATTACCTAAAATTAATCAAAACTAATATAAACCCGGAAGAAAACCCTAATGAGTAAATGGGAATTGAAATGCAAACTC
Organism: Platycodon grandiflorus; assembly: GCA_016624345.1. Lineage (NCBI taxonomy): Eukaryota > Viridiplantae > Streptophyta > Magnoliopsida > Asterales > Campanulaceae > Platycodon > Platycodon grandiflorus. The sequence continues at coordinate 5,189,377 of CM028368.1, forward strand.
AAAATTAGAATACGGATAGATCATAGTACTAGCAAAACCCTAAAAACGCAAGTGCGCACATGAGATTGGAAATGCCAATCAAAAGAAGTATTAATAAATACGGCAGAACCCCGCCCCACACACACACAAAAAAAAAAAAATGAATAAATAAAATCCCTATTTGGCAATGAGAATCGAAATTCTGCCAGCAAAATTAGGGATTCAATCTTGTAATTATTCACAATGTTGGCAACTAAAAGAATCAGGACGTAAAGAATTAGGGCAAAAACGTACCTACGAGAACATCCTTCTCTGAATCAAGAACGACGAATCCTTCCATTGCCGACATCGACCAAATACCCAGATTTTACCCCCTTCCACCTCTCCCCTCTACGATTTCAGAATCCTCTCTCTCTCTCTCTCTCTCTCTCTCTCTCTCTCTCTCAAACACACACACACACATACACACACAGAGACTGGGGATGATGTGTACGCAGCTACTTTTACAGTAGTGTCTATTCAAACTTCAAAGTGAAGGAGGGAAATGGAGGAGCAGAATTGAGGTTCGGTAGACGAACGGGTCCCCGAAGCAACTCCGAGTCTCACTTTGAATCCAATTATCATTTGTTCTTTGTGGACCAAACTAGTGGGCTGGGGGTTGGGCAAGGTGTCGGGCCTACTGAGAGTCATTAAGCCCAAATCATTTCCAATTTTTCACTATTTATGTAATGCTTTATTTTCAACTAGTCCCTACGTCTCAAAATAAGTTTTTATTTTTAAAATTTTCTTGTTCTAAAATAAGTGTTTATTTTTGTGTGATTTTACTAAATTCACTTATTTTGTTCTAAAATAAGTGTCTATTTTTCTTGTTCTAAAATAAGTGTCATTGTGTTCATTTGCAATGGTAAATTGTGGACACTAAGGATATTCATGTATATGTGCTAATAAAATGACCTAAAAATCAACCTCCATAATTTTGTGCTCATTTTATGACGGAGGGAGTAATATATTTTAATCATTGCTTGAATTCACCGTCTATCCAAATTAACTTCTACTTTAATTTTACACTAGTCATATCTTGAAGTCTTTAGTTCGAGTTTGTTTACATGAGGCCAGTTGTTAAGAAATTTATTCTTCGAAATCCTCTAAATCCACATGAATGGACTGCTTGTGACCGACTAGTTGAGGTGAAATTTAGCAAAGTACACTTCAGCCGACTCAAACCACCACCTTATCAGTTATCTCTAACAAAATAGAAAATCAATCTCATATGATCTACCTAAGTGATTTTGAGCAAAAACCAAGTACCTTCCTTTTCTTTCATTTTTGCCCTTTAGTCTTGTACTTGTAAGGCCCCATTTGGATCCATTGGACCACTAGTTTTGGACTTTCAGCTCTATATAAAATAAGAATAGGTTGGGCTTTATTACAAATAATGGGCCATGAAGATTAATCAAAGAGTAGGTGTCAACTCAATTGCAGATAATAGAATATAGGTTTATTTAATGTCATGGGCCTAATAGTGATAACTGAGCCTTGGGTGAAGGCGAAACAGTTTTATTAAATCAAAATAAATCAAGCTCTCTACTCTTTTTTTTTTTTTTTTTTTTTATCTACTCACACACACACACACACATGCACTCAGAAGCGCCTAGGAGATAAATCCTAGGGAGAGAAAGCCTTCCCTCTAACTCCTGGGGGGATCGAACCCATGACCTCCAGATTGGAAGCCATGAGCTCAAGCCAGCAAGTCAAATCCCCATGTGCCAAGCTCTCTACTCTGTTTAGACAGAGGGGCGATTATAAGACACCTCACACCAATACCCCAAGTGTAATTACGATGATTTGTGCATCACTCCATCTTTGTTTTAGGATATCTCCGAAGAGAATTTTCTTTTGCTTTTCAATAAGGTGTCTTAGTGTCATTTGTCTAAATTAGCCTTTTTAATTATGAAAAAGAAAATAAAATGAGCTCAGTTGAGTATAAATTTAATATTTTTTTCTTAATTGTATAAAGTGAATAAGGGACTCTTATTTTTATGACAAGAGAGAGTACATCTTTTCAATATAATTGTTGTTGATGTTATTCAATATTATTATTGTTGTTGTTCAATATTATTTTTGTTGGCATGTGGCCAAGTAGTATTTAAAATCGTCCTAGATCTTATAGAGAACGAATCGATTCATACATTCATACATATAGCCTTCAAACCAAATAATAATAATAATGAATAATAAAATAGATTAAACTTGGTCTTATGATCACCTTTTTGAATGTTCGACGCTAAATACAACACCCTTAAAACGCTAAATACACTACCTTTGTCGAAATTATTACTTTGTTTATATATATATATATATATATATATATATATATTGTAAGAATTTATTATTTTTTGTTGATATTATTGTGTTATTAATACAAAAAAAATTAAAAAAATGAAAAAAAAAAATTTAGACAAGGCTGCCACCCCTAAGCAGCCTTATTAGAAACATCCACCTAGACTAGGTGGCCTTCGCTTGTTTCGTTAGATTCATTAATTTTTTTCTTTTACAATTTGAACCCCTTAAGTTTCAAATTTCGTTAAAAATTTAATGGAACCGTTAAAATTTTAACGGATGTTGTATACAACACGGGGACTTTCTTGAATATGCCCGCCTACTCCAGGGGGCCTTGTTGTAAAAAAAAAATTCAAAATTTTCAATAAAAATTTAACTAATTAAATCAAAATTAAACAGTTAAATGAGGGGCAAAAACGTATTTTTCCAGGTAATTTGCTGTATTCAGCACTTTGAGGGTATTGTATTTAGCACCTATATTTTGAATTAGTCAATTTCATTCATCGTCCTTTGGTCCCATCCCACTTTGGGTATTGTAAATTACTAGAGTACATTTTATGAGTTTAATTAGGAAAATTTCAAGTGAGATTAAAAATAAGATTGTTTGATAATACAATACTACATCACTTAATAAATTAAATATTTTTTAAGAATAGTCAAAATTTTGAGTCAAAAGATGATGTTTTAATCTTTTCAGCTCTACTTTTTCATACATCAGTTTTCTAAGCCTATTCCTAGTTTTAACAAAAAGACCCTTACACTGTATCTTAATGGTTTTCGAAAGAATGGATGGGGTTATTAACTCAATACAGTACTCCTTCCGTTCCACCCAAAGAGTTCATATTTAAAAAGTCTAATAAATAAGATATATATATAACTAGTATTAGAGTTGGTCTTAATTACAAAAGTGGTAGAACATAATCAATATGTTAATATCGAATGTGGAGGGTAATGGTGAAATAATATGAAAATTGTAAATATAATTTTTTAAAGTAAACTTTTTGAATGAAACATTTTAAAATAGTATAGTGAACTTTTTGGCTGGAACGGATGGGAAGGAGCATTTGTTTTGTAGCAAAACATGCTTTCATGTAAAACAAACTACTAAAATCTGAGAAACATTTCTTTATTTTCACGTAAAGCATTTAATATCCAAAAATAAGTTTTGTGCAATGGCACAAACTTCAAACACCACTAGGAGGAATTCCATCGGCTGGATTTCTTGTTTTTAATCCTTGTTTCCTTTTTCCTTCTTCAACGTTATTTATCCGTCACTTTCCATCACCAACTAGGAATTCTAGTGAAGGAGTATGTATGTATGTATTTATTTACATGTACAATACAATATTATCGTCCTATCCTATGATAAGAAAACCACACTTTCCAATTCTGGTTGTCCTTACTACTCCGTAAGAAAGACACACTTTTCAATTTTAATGATTGTCCCAAATCTATTGTATTTCTAAACTTTTAATCCTTTTTTTTTTTTTTAAATTTCTTCTTTATAAACATAATATTAATTTTAATAATGTCATGCAAAGAAAATTATAACTGTATTCAAATAAAATATTGAAGCGTAAAAATATAATATTAGAAAGTCTGAGTTATCACGTGGAATGAATATCTAGGTGTTGAAAGGATCATCCCTTATACTAAGGGTCCAAATTAAAAAAAATAAATATAAAATATTAGAGTAAAAGCATCATAAGAACCTTAATGATATTCATATAGCATTAACTAGATGTAGATTTCATCTATTGCTATATACAGGTATTAACAGTAATGATTTTTCATTCCAACTAACATGGCATGGCATGGCATGGTAGCGTATGTGACTTGTTAAGACATCATATCATTAAGTTAACTGCCATCATATATACTAATCAATCATATAATGTCATGTGAAATAAGACAAAAAAATTATGATTAAAATATTAAGATCCCTAGCATTTTTCATTAACAAATATTCTAGTTAAGAGGTTTTTTTGAAGACTTTGTCACTCCAAAAACAACCCTTTTTCATATGTTTCTGATTCATTTTCTCAGGAAACAAATAGAAATTCTTCTTACCAAAATAAGATAGAATATAGGTTATTTTATGGCTCGAATCATTGTTCTATTTGGAATCCTATTTTCTTTTTAATTTTGGTCTATATGGTAATTAAGCTTAGTTTTATTCCTTATATAATAAGGAATAGATTTAATTGTACATATTCAATAGAAATTCGAGTCCAAAAGTCGTTAGTAGACGATTTAGTGTTATAAAAGGGGTCCGCCCCTTTTGTGTTTGTCGTGCCAAGAATTTAAGAGAAAGCCGAGAGAGACAAGTGATACAAATCGGTGGTGAGACGGATCATAATTATCCGGGAAAAAAAAAAAAAGTAGATACTTTTTCTCCGCGGCCAAAGAAAGAATAATTTGGGTGGCTTTTGAATGATACTTTTAGCAACTAGCTAGTTTTCTGATTCATCTTTCTACGTCTCGAGGCAATGCATAAAGGCTTTACTTCCTATTAGGACAAATTAAATTACACGTAGATTAACCACCATTTTTAACAAAAAGTCTAATATGTATACATCGATCCCTTATCCAAAAACCTTATTCTTCTTCTTCATATGATTCTAGCTTATAGTCAAAAGATTTCTTTTTCCCTTTTGATGCTTAAAATCAGACTTTCGAGAAACATTTCCATTAAACACTCTAAACGATTCGCATCGCATTGCATCGTGGATTTCAGGTTAGGTAATGAGCTAATGTCCCATCAGGCCGCTCATTAGAAAAAGTCGAAGCTAAGTTATTGTGAAATTTGTATAGATATCTATATGTTTTAAACTCGTTGAATGTGAAAGATAAATTTCAAAAACATATTTTCGAAAAGTTCTTTCTAAATGATCATAAGTTCAAAATTCATAAGCCACATGCCCAAACTACCCACATAAAATGTACTCATGATCAATTAATCACATGACAGATTGAACCTTGAACATGACTAAAGCAAGTAATCTTATAACATCACTTTTGTAGAATATATAGCATTTTGTAGTTGAAAACCTCAATAGTAATTTGTAAAGGGACGTAATTATTATTAATTTTATTATTATTACTATTATTACGTAACTGAGAGTAACTTTTCTCCGAGTACAAACATATTCCTTCTCAAATTAGAATCGGACTTGTGACTACCTTATTATTAATATGCGAAGAGAAGTCGCGGGTTGAGCCACGCATTTGGTGGTAGGGAATATGTATTTGTTGGTTGATATATTTTACTTCGAACAAATATCTTTAACAATTAACTTATTATACGTAGCAAACTTGTAAAATTTGACCAGAAGTACATCTTTGGATAATTACTCATACGGACTTAAAGTGTATTTTAAGATAAAGTAAAGAACCTAACTATAGGTTAGAATTCAAAATTTCATAACGTAAAGAGTTGTATTTCTACTTGAAAGAAATTTATATAATTATAATGACCATATTGCCCTTACATGTACTAGATCAAATATAAATAAATTCTAAAATTTGTGAAAATAAGCAATAATTTAGATATTTGGTAGGCTGATTAATGTAAAATTAAGGTAGTTAATATGAAAGAAAGCTTTAAGACGCATGATAACGAGACCCAATTAATTATTCTTAAATCTTTTTTTCTTTTTCTTTTTCTTTTTCTTTATTTATGTTCCTTTTCAACGGCTGCGTTTTAAGTTTTAACCTTGACCAATCGTGGTACAAGTGTGTGACTAATCACTTTATCAGTTCTTTTTCACTTTATAAACTGTGTGTATGAATGCTATCTTAAAAGTTCCAATAATGACATCCACTTTTCATCTCAACCGTTAGAAGCTTCTTTTCTCGCTCAATTGCTTTTCAATTTTTTTTTTTTTTTAGTAGTCTTAACACCACCATTTGCTATTAATGCACTCCCCAAAATTAAATTATAAAAATGTCATCGTTTAAAAAGACTATTTACCTTCTTTTTTTTCCTTTCCTTCTTCTTCCCCACCCTCCCCCTACTCTCTCTCTGTAACGTTCCAAACTCGGTTTTAACATCGTGGTCCCACAGTTTAGTCACGTCACCATATCCAATTATTAACAAAATTAACCTCGAATAAATACAATATCAAAATAACCTTAATTCCAACGTAGCCCAAACATCAACTTCATTAATAACCCACAGTAATTATCAATACATTTCTCAATTCATCATCAAACTTAAATAATTCAAATCTCCCTTATTACAAGGAACAAACCCATTTTTAAAATATCTCGAAACACTCTTGTCGACATCTGTTTGTCCATAAGATTTTTCCTACTTATAACCTGGAAGAAGGAATAGGAAAAGGGTGAGTGAACAATGCTCAGCAAGTTCATATACAACCCCACTGGTTTCCAAGGAGGAGTTGACTCAAAGAAAATCATAAGTTCGTACATTTCAATATCGAAGTCATAAATGTCAACATTCATAGTTCATAAAATCGTAAAAGTATTAGGAATTCCAAAGGAAATGATACCGACATGCAAGACAAGTACAAGAGGTACAACTACCGCCAACCGTCCCATACCAGTTGGAGATAGCATCCAACTCACGAACGCTCATAATATCATATGAGCAAACGAAAATTTCAAATAAAAGTTACAGACTGCAAAATGACTGTACGGCTACCGCCAACCGTCCCATACCGGTTGGAGGCAGCGTCCAACTCGCGGACACCATGATCACATAAGTGATCTCAAGACCTTAATTAAACAGTTACTCCGGTACCCCTGTGACATGTTGTTTGACTTAGTGATCATAGTAAGATTTTCAAAAAGAAATACATAATAGATTATCAATTGGAAGTTGTCACAATCGAACGGTTTTCATAAAGATATTTCTCATAAGACAATAATTCATACGAAGGATTATCGTTAAGTCATAATATGAAGTGAGAATGAAATGATGCGACGGAGTTCAAAACAATTACCGTCACAAGTGTCGACATAGCGTATAAAATGACGTTTGACAACAACAAAACTACAGCGGAAGCCTATCGAATAAATATACAGTTCAAATACTTAAAGAGGCATAATCTCTTATTACCTGATATTCGTAGAAATGCTAAATTCAAACCACATGTACCCGTACTAGTCTCGCTTGTCGAAACCTAAAGTAAAAACATAAGGCTATTTACTAACTAAAATTATTCTAATTAAAATATATCCTTAATTAATAATGACCGATTATTATCGTACCATTACTATTTTATCATTGCCCAAATTATACAAGCTTACCACCTTATCATATTTATTAACTACTTAACCCAACTATCACACACAATTACACGCACACACTGACCACATGTACATATATTACTCAATTTACTATTAATATTTATACTTTTACTAATTTGTGTTTGATACTCTTTTCTATATATTTTTTTTAAAAAATTTAATCTCCTTTGATTGGTTATTTACTTATGGGTATAAGAATTGCAATTTATGTTGGGTTACTTATTTTTTTTCTTATTTATTGGCAACATCTCCAAGGCAAGTTCAATGTAACATCAAGCTAATTTAAAATGTACGAAACGACAAAATATATTTGAGACTTGATCCTTCATCTTCCCCTTCCCTCATTTTGGTTTGTTCTAACATTGTATATTTTACCTACTTCTTCAGGAAGAAGAAGCTTCAAAGGAGCACGTTATGGGTTTCAAGGTTCAAATTCTTTCTTTTTATAATTTTTGTCCCTCAATCTAACTATTTGCTGCAACCATACCAGCAAGCACTGATACATTCTTTAAAATTATTACAGGTAAAGTCTACATTGAAAAAGCATTTTGGTTTCCTGCTCCGTTACCGGCAAAGCTGCTCTAAAAAAGTCAGGTAAAAGCCCACATTCTGCTCGCATTGCTTAGATAATCATAGAAGGTCAAATTATGATCTATTACTTAATGCATGTGTGTGTGTGTGTGTTTTAGCAGGAGGTTTCCAGAGAAGAAAGTGGCAATGAGAATGGGAATAGGGGGTGCTTGCTGAATTTGCGAATGCTACTGCTACGGTTTGATTCTTTACTTGCTCTGTCGTACAGTGAGAAAAAATGTTATTACAGAGTTGCTTGGTTGGCAGCAGTAATTGGTGTAATTGATGTTATTTTTGTTGTTGCAAGGTAACTCCAGCATGCAACTTCAAGTATACCGCTCTATCTTTCTTGATTTGTTATATGCTATATAATGTATATATAGTTAAATAAAGTTAGGTAGGTGATTTTTCTGGGTATTGTTAATTACTGGATTTAGCTAAGACCTGATATTTTATTTGACCTATTCCCGATAGATTTTGGTGCTTATACCAATTGGGTACTTGAATTTAATTGAATTCCTTGGTTGGTTGAGATGATTTGCTCTAAGATGGCAACTAGACCTGAACTTGATTTCTCTTTGTTGGGTCAAGCTTCAATTGTCACAGATCTCCTATTCATACGGCATATTAAGCTCATAATAGTATATGATTAGTTTAGCCAAACGCTGAGTAATTGGGACAAATGTCGGGTTGTGTTGTGTTTTTGGTCATTTAATTAGCCAACCATTAGTTGGGTTTTTATGCCTATAATATTAGATGATAATATTGTGGAGTTGGAGCCTTCGAAAGAAGATTAAGATTTTGTTATTAAGAAAACGAAAAACTAATGTTGCTATATTTCAAATCATTTTGTTTACAATTTTAATATTTCATTATTAATTTTCTTACAAAATAAATAAATTAATATTTCATTATTTTTGTGTCGTTTAGTTGTATTCACCCCCTCCAAAATTACGACCACACATTAACTTCGAGCACACATTATTTCGATATCATATTTAAACCGTGTCATAGGTACGGAAACAAAACCTAATTTAATATTAATATTTATACTTTTACTATTATAACACTGTACCTATTTCCCATGATCACATGCACACACACACGGCCCACACAATGACACACACCCAAATCGCGCGCGCGCGCACACACACACACTGATCACTGTTATTCCTTCTCACCTTTTCTTTTCTTTCTTTTTTACTGTTTCCATGTTCCTCTCTCTTCCGTCCCTTCCCTCACTTCATCTTCCCTATAATAAGCAATACAAACAACACATTCATACCCCACCCACACTTCTGAAAGTCAAATTAAACTCACACATATACATATAATATCCAATACTCCCTTTTCTAATCAATTCTCATCCTTCTTCAACCAATCCCACAAGGATCTAGAACACACCCTCAAGTTACTAACAATATTATAAATAAATAATTCTAAAATAAAATACAAACTTCAACAATGAAAAATTGTTACCTAACATACTCCGCTTGCTCCATTTATATTTATACCCTATTAGGGTTTTTACCCTAATATACTTCTTTTATAAAATAGCCTATTAGCTATTAAAATATTAAATAATTGGAGAGTATTACTACTATTATCAATAAAAATTGGGCCAAACCCAACCCTCATAATTAAATTCACAAAAATTAAGTCCAATTAGTTACTTTTATTCAAATATAAAATAATATAATTAATTAAAAAATATAATATAATAAATACTAATTTTATGGGTATTACACTCTTTCCCCCTGAACGTGCTAGAGTGAGGCTCCCCTCCCCCCAAAATCCATCACCTTGAAAAAAAAATTGGCAATTTTTTTTAAGAGTTTCAAAGAGGAAGGAGGAGGAGAAAAAAAAAAAGAGGGAAGAAGGGAGAATGAGGGGAGGCTGCCGAAGGTGAGGGAGATGATGGAGAAAGGGGGTTTCCTGTCGTGTGTGTGTCAAAAAAAAAAAAAAGTGGGAATGAGTGAGAGGGGATGCTGTCAGAGGTAAGGGAGTGGCTGAAGGGTAGGGGTTGCGAGATTGGGGGAGTAAAGGTGGGAGGTTAGTGCTGAAGGGTGGGGTTGCGGGATTGGAGGGTTTGGGGTGGCGGGTTAGCGCTGATGGGTGGGGGAGATGAGGATAGGTTTGAATTTTGGGGAGAGGGGGGTTTCAGCTGTGTGTGTGGGTTAGGTTTAATTGAAATGGGTAAAATAGAAAATATGAGGTGGTGTATTTAAAAATTAGGTTGGTATGAAAATTTTATAGTAAATGTATTAGGAGAATGAGTGCATTAAAAGAGGAGTGGTGTTAATAGCGCCATCCTTTTTTTTTTACCAAGTGTATGTATACAAAAATAAAAATGTTGTCCATATGTAACAACTAGTATAACACCCGTGCGATGCACGGGGATTTTATAGATATAAATAAAATATTTAAAAAGTTTAATATTAATAAAATAAATAAATAATTATACTATAAATATTATAAGTTAATGTAAACAAATAATTAAAATGTGAAAGTTAAAATAAAATTAATAAAAGAGAATTACATAAATAAAATAATTTATAATTATAAAATTAGAAATAATTCTGAAGATATCCGGGTCTCAATGAGTATTACGAAACTTAGAGATACAATAATTAAGCTCTAATACCCATTAAAACAACTAATGCTTTGATACCAATAAAATAGTTAATTTGCAGGCTTAGATATAAAATAGTTAAGTTTTGATACCAATTAAGGGATGATTCCACCTCTGCAATGCATGAAATCTATATTAATATAAAAATTTAATATTTTAGTCAGTGCAATGTATAAAAATTTAATATTTTAGTGAGTGCAATGTATAAAAATTAAAAAATAATCAAAAGTAAATATAAAAAGATTACTCTAGACTTTGGTTGATAGACATTGCATAAGACACAATTGTAAAAATAAAAATAAAAATATTCCACATACACCTTACATTAACATTATAAATAATTTACTTTTCGGAAAAAATTTACAATTTTTTTCCATTTTCGATATACTTTCCTAGGGTTTTACTTATACTTGCTTGATTTGATGAAAAGAACCAAAAATATTTTCATCTATTTTTTTCCGATTGATCCGAATTTTTTACCAATCGAATGGTTTCCCTTAAAGCTTATGTGTATTTTTCATATTTTTTTGTTATAAATATTTTGAATCTATAGAAATGAACTTCAATATTTTAGATACTCCCTCTGTCCCGAATAAATATTCCTAGTTGATAAAACACAGGAATTAAGAAACATAATTAATGATATGTTGTAAAATTTGTTCTGACAATAATACCCATGAACATTAATTGAGTTTAACATTTTTAAACAATTAGGTTTCTCTAGGATATGCTATATTAAATGAAGCTTTAAGGGTATATAAAATTACCTATATTTTTTTGATTATTTACCGATCGCTTGACATTTGTTTTCTTATACCCCGCTTCAAATTTTTAGAAAGGAACCAAAAAATAAAATTTTAAACTCGTATTTCTTTCTTAAAAAATTGCTTGACTTCCTCAAGGTAAGTCCAAAATTTATCAACTTTGACCTTAACATATTCATAATCTGATCTGATTTTTTTAATTTTGACGTAAAATAAATGTGTTTATTTATTTATTTTATTTTTTTGTATCTTAAAATATATAATTTGAATATATATATATTTATTTTGACGTGAAATAAATGTGTTTATTTATTTATTTTATTTTATTGTATCTTAAAATATATGATTTGAATATTTTATCGATATAATGTCTTTTGCATACTAATTATGTGAATATTTTTTGTTATAATAACTCCAGATCAAATGAAATAGACAAAATTTGTAGGACTAAATAATTTTCGTTAAAAGTTTCTTACGATGAATTTTTTTGTTAATATTAATTTGCTGAACCTATAAACTCAAAAGCTTAAAGGTCTCATAAGAAATCATTTGCAAAAGAACATTCATTGAATTGGGAATTGAAATCATCATTATGTTGTTGTTGTAGACTAACTTTTGATGTTTTAATGTTGACCACCTTAAAAATTAGAAATTTATATTTTCAATGCAAGCATAAGTTTTCATCAAAATAAATTGGGTTCTAATTTTGGCAAGTAAATTTTGGCGAAAATTTTCCTTTTATAGACTCAATTGTTATTATATATATATATATATAGATTGTATTTACTAATTGGTATATGAAAGGACTAATCATAGTTTATTATGATAAGTCCTACTATAATTGTTTTATTATGGAAATATTTGTTATTTCTCTCAATAAGCTATAGCGGGTAGTCATACTATAATTGTTTTATTAAGTATAATTAATAACCACAGTTATTATCTTATAGTGATAGAAAATATCAACATAATATAAATGGTTGAGTTGGTTTAAGGTGAGTTTTCGTATTAAAAAGAGTGTGTGTTCAAATCCCATTGGCAACACTTTATTTTGTTTTCTAGTTTTTTCATTGCTTTGCCAATAGCTAAAGCTCTTCAACTAATATTACATGGGCGCTAAACGACGCACCCGATAGTGCTAAGCAACGCACACTTTTTAATGAATTTTTTAAAATATGACAAAAACACCCTTGATTAGTATGAAAGATAAAAATGATTAGAGTTCTTAATTAATATATATTAGATTTAATGTACTGTTTATTTGTTCGAACAAATTTAATAAACTATTTATCTAATGTACTGTTTCTTAATGTACTGTTTACAAAAACAAACTAAGGTAAAACAAGTATAAATAGTTTTTCTCACCTTTCACTCTCGCTTTCACTTTAACTCTCACACTCTCACATTCACTCTCACTCTCACTCTCACTTTATCTCTCACTTTCTCCCTCTTTTCAATCTAAATCTTGATATACGGAGATATGGATTACAACAATAATATCAATTTTACCGCAGATAGCTATTTTACGGTACGTTTTTCAATTTAATCTAATATTTTTCATTTAAATTAGGGTTTTTTTCGGAAATGCATATCCGGTCCGGCCCTATTAAACACAGCCGGCCTGGCCCTATTTGATTACATAATGCCCGGCCCTATTCATTATAGCCGGCCCGGCTATATAACAAATAAGCCGGCCCGGCCCATTTGTTATATAGCCGGTCCGGCCATAATGAATAAAGCCGGCCCGGCCCACCTTGTTTATTTTTTTTTTTGTAAATAAAATTGTGTTGTTTTGTTTTGTTTTGTTTTTTGTTTTATATGTTAAATATAACTCTAAATATAATTACACTATATATACAAATAAAATAACATACTTTAATTAAAGTGTATTGGTTTTTTTTTTATTATTTGTAAATTAAATAGTCTTGGTTATTTATATTTTATTATTTAATGTTTATTTTTTATGTTAAATATAATTACACTATATACAAATGATATAACATACTTTAATTAAAGTGTGTTGGTTTGTTTTTTTATTTGTTTTTTTTGTAAATTAAAGTCTTGGTTATTTTTATTTTATTTTATTTTTATTTTTTATTTTTTATGTTTTATATAATTACACTATATACAAATAAGTGATATACAAATGAAGTAACATACTTTAATTCAATACATGGATAATTTTTTTTTTTTAATGTTACATTATGTTTATTTGCAGGGTATTCACATCGTTAAGGATGATACGGAAGATTTCCCTGACGTGTCACATTTTTTTGCCACTGATGATGTGTTTACCAGTCGAGAAGAAGTTGAAGCTTGGATTAGAGCAGTAGGAAAAGAACAGAATATGTACCTCAAGAATTCAAGGCAGAAAACAAGAGCGAACGGATGTAAAAGGTTGTGGTTTGGATGTGAGAGGGGTGGGGTTTACAAATATGACGGAGAGTTGGACGAAGCGGATCGAAATTTGAGAGGCACAAAGAAAATAGAATGCCCGTTTGAAGTAATAGCCGTGGAAAATACCCATGGTAAGTAGAAGGTGATCATTAAGAAAGAGAAGGGCAAACACAACCATCAATTGTCGGATTATCACCAGTGGCATAGATCTGAAACAGCGTTTACCGAGAAGGAATTCGGTATGATCAAAGAATTAAGTCATGCAAACATAAAGGGGAAACATATACTCAACGCCATAAAGAAAGAAAATCCAGAAAATTGCAGCAGTTTGAGACAGGTACAGAAATCAATGTGTTAAGTGAGAAATATGTTTAAAATAATTGATAACATTTTTTTAGATTTATTATTGACTTAAATTTTATTTAATGCTCGCAGGTGCAAAATGCCCAGCAGAAGATAAGAATGAATAAAATTGGCAACATGACAAAGATGCAATATTTTTTTTCCTTGTTAAAGAATTTGGGATACCAGACGTGGTTTAGGCATATGGAGGGGACAAACGTTCTGGGCGATATCATGTTTGCTCACCCGAAGGCGCAGGAGCTGCTCACGTTATATCCGTATGTTTTTTGTATGGATTGTACGTATCGGACAAACAAATACGATATGCCTATGTTGGAGATCATTGGGATTACATCGACGGGCAAAAATTATCACGTAGCATTCGCCTTCTTAAAAAATGAGAGGAAAATAAGCTTCTATTGGGCAATGTCGCAGCTGCGGATGATGTTTTATAGTGCTGCGGCTCCTGATGTGATAGTTACTGATCGAGAACTGTCTTTGATGAGTGCTATTGAGCATCATTTTCTCGAGTCAAAACATCTGTTATGTAGGCGACACATATCGAAGAACGTGGAAAAATATTTGGTACAGCTGATAAAAATAAAAGATTTACCAAAGCATTTAGTTCACGATGGCAAAGGATAGTGCACGCCAATACTGAGGAGGAATATCAGCTCATGTTGGCTCAGATGGAAGAAAAATGGAAATGGATACCAACTCAGCTCAGTTACGTGAAGAAGGAATGGTTGGAGCCGTACAGAGATCGATTTGTCTATGCTTGGACCAAAAATTATGTGCATTTTGGAACTACTACTACCAACAGGTACTAGTTTTAAATTTATCTTTAATTTAATGGTTTAAGAAATCCAATTTTACATTGATCTAATTTATTTTTTATGTCATATCGTACAACAGAGTTGAGAGTGCACATGGGATGTTAAAGAGTTGGCACAATATCACCCATTTAGTAAGGCGATCGGCAGCATTATGACAAATCAACACTTGCCTTTCCTGTTAAAAAAAAATATCACCCATTTAATAATTATCATTACCAATCTCATACAAAATATATTGATAAAAATAATCAAAATTATGCGTGAAAATAATTTATTTTACCTCGCAATTCCATATTGCATGCGCAATATGGCCAAGAAAACCAGTAAGCACAGTCGACGTGGCGGGCCCCCCTAGATGTGAATCCAATAACATCCACTCATCATCATCGGTATCAACTCCTCGTCCCCGTCCACGACCACGCCCACGCCCACGACCTCGACCTCCTTGACCAATAGCAACATCCTCGTCGTCATCGTCGTCGTCGTCATCGTCGTCATCATCATCATCGTCGTCATCGTCATCGTCAGTGTCTCCCATCTGCATCTGATAGGTGCGATGCAACTGCTGAAAATGCGAAGCACTCATCACACCCTTTCCCCTTCCAGGCCTCATGGTCAAACCTGTCGCCTGACTACTAGCAGAAGGACCCGACTGAAACAGTTGTCCTCCAATTTCCTCTAATTCCCGTTCAGCCGCCAAATCACTCTCAGCCATTGGCGAAGGACCACCTGTATGAAAGGATCCATGACCAGTCGAAAAGGCTGGTGGAGTACGCTCACGAGTAACACTAGCTGGATGATGAACTATCGGTGGAGGCTGCTGACTATCCTGCCTCTGCTTCTTACTTGCTTTGGCTCGGGCGGATGCAGCTACTATGCGATCCTTCAGCCTCCCGCTATAAGCTCTCTGCCCTGATTGGTCACCATCTCCACTGCCACCAACTCCTGACATCTAAAATTAACAATAACAAGTTAATAAGCTAACAAAATTTACGTAAAACAAAAGTATAAAATAAATAAAATAAATAAATGACAATAACAATTAGCAGAATTATAAAATTTACGTAAAACAATAATTTAATCTAACAACAAACATATATCAATTTATGTTTTATAAAGTTTAATCGATCAAAAAAAAAGTTATGTTTTTATTTATGTTTAAATATAGCAATTTATGTTCTTATTTATGTTTAAATATAGCTAACTAAAATATAGCAATTTAAAAGTGTAAATTTATGTTTAAATAATCAATAATGTAATATAGCAATTTATGTTTAAATTTATGTTTTATAAAGTTTAATCTAACAAACATATAGCAATTTAAAAAGTTAATAATATAGCAATTTAATCTAACAAAAATATAGCAAAAAATAATGTAATAGGAACATCATTATTATTTCAAAAAAAAAAAAAAAAAAGGAAGCCGGCCCGGTTATATTTAAATATAGCCGGTCCGGCCTAATTTAAATATAGCCGGCCCGGCCCAAATGATATATAGCCGGTCCGGCCCTCCAAAATTCGTTTTTTTTTTTTTTTCAGTTCATTTAGTTAAAACTAATACATTTAATAAAAGATTACAAAAATTATAAAGAAACGTACCTTTTTTCTTTGAGTAAATGTTGAAGAAAATGTAGGATTTTTGTTAGAAAAGTGGAGAGAATGAGAGAAAGTGAAGAGAAAAAGTGAGGAGAGAATGAGAGAAAGTTAAAATGAGGGGTGGGGGAGGGGGGTTAGGTTAGTTTTTGTTTTTTAAAATTTTTTAAGTTTAAGGGTAGTTTGGTAATTTTATAAATGAAGGTGCGTTGTTTAGCATAGCCCATTTTATTAAAGAATATTATATACCACAATATTATACCTATAGTAATTAGATAAAATTATTAGCTAATTGCATCCTCCTAGAATTTCAAAAGTCAAAGCATTGAGAATGAAGATTTAATAAAAAAATGTGAGGTGTCACAATCTAAGACATCCTCACTAACTTTAAATATATATATATATATAGATAGATAGATTTGAGTGATAGTTTGGACTTGTTTTTCACATTATTTATTTGAGTTTGTTTTTTAAGTCAACACCGAGGATGTAATTTTCAATTGCTTGTGCGAGTTTTCGAGCTGCACCCTTAGACTTGTAGGGAAGGTGAAATAAATTAGTGTGTTTATAAATTAACTCGAATAAACTACTTTATCTACCAAATTAATTAATACTGCCTCGTATGATAATTTGAAAAATAAAAAAATCATGATCAGTCAATCGTATAAATCTTTTTTTCTAACAAAGTTTACTAAGTCCATGTTTCAATCAATATGGTGATACCCAATTCATGACATTTTACGTCAAACTTTTGGGCTAAAATTTTCTTAAAATAATATTTCTAGATGAATAAAATATGAAAAAATTGCAGGCCGGTAACTTTTATAGAATATTTAATCGCTTAAATTCACTATATTTGTTTTTATTCGTTTAAGTCTCTTTTAAGTGATAAATTAATTATTTGTTTCAAAACTGCCACCGTATTAACATATTACGCTTTTAAATATATTTAGTGCACCGACATATGTGTGAAATATGCATCGTTAATGTATTTTGTGATTTTTGTGTTAAAAAATGTGCATCGTTTGTCGCGTCAAATATAAGTGTGCATCGTCAATATAATTTTTGTTTTTCTTTTGGTTAAAAAATGTGCATCGTCAAGTATATTATTGTGCATCGTGAAGTATAACGGTACTGTTTTATTCAGTTTTTTTGTGTGTAAGAAATGTGCATTGTCAAGTATAATTTTGTACATCGTCAATTATAACAGTACAATTTTAATTTTAATTTTTTTTTGCATCGTGAAGAGGGTTATTATGTGCATCGTCAAAAGTACTAGCTGTAAATTTATGTTTTTGTTTCCAAACTGCCCCTGTAACAATCTAGTATTTTTAATTGTCTGATCTCCTCGATTTACTTCTTTCAATCTCGTATTTATCTCCATTGTAATTTTTTACTAAAATTTTCATTCATATCAACTTGAAGAAACTTAAAAAATACCAAAATAATTCAATATCAAATTCATTTTGAAATCAAAATCAATGGATTCAACAAACCAAACTCGTGTCATATTGTTGCAGAAATTCAGATGAGATACTATTGTTTCAACAATTTCAGAAAATTTTGGTTATTTGAGTTGATCGAATACATCAGAGGTAAATATGTCAATTTTTAATCGGATAATTGTATTTTAAAATACACTGTAGGATCACATAACAATTGTTGTTTAACCAACGAAGAAGATTTCAAAAACATGTTGACATTGGCCAAAATTTTATCAGTTTCTATTATCATTGTTGATGTGTTTGAAATTGATACTGGTTTGAGTTACGAAATTAATAAAGAAGAAAATTATAGAGATGAGATTGCAAAAAACACATACGATGCAACTGTTTATGAAGATTACGATGCACAAAACTTGTATTGCGATGTACAAAACCTTAACAAAGATAAAGGAAAAACTGCATTGTGAGGAGTCCAGTAATAGAAGTTGTACCAATTCTTTAAGATCTGAAAGCAATGTTGAAAGTGTCCCAACATACGACATATGTACTATTTAAACAAGAAAGGAACTCTTGAATTCTAGTTGGGCAAATATTATTATTGGTGTTGGTCAAATATTTAAAGGTGGAGTGAGATTTTCGCATACAGCTTATAAAGTATTCATTCAAGATTGGTTTGAAATTCATTTACATTAAGAACAACAAAAATAGGATTAGCGTTACATGTGAGAATAAATACAATGATGATTGTAGTTAGTTCATCAATGCATCTTCAACTGTTGATGAATTAGTATCCATATACAAGTGCAAACTTTCACACAGTTGTCATTTGACCATGGTTGACGATAATAACTCGAAAAGGATGTGCTGTCATATCATTGGGTAGTTGATTCTTCATCATGTTCACATTCGACCAAGCTATTCGCCAAAGGATTTAATTGATCACATGAGGACTAATTATGGCTTTGAGATAACATACAGCAAATCATGGATATGTGTAGAAAAAACTCGAAAGAAGCTATTTGGTTGCTACGAAGAATCTTTCCAGAAGTTGCAATGGTACGTTAAAGCCTTGCATAAGAGTAATCCTGGTAGCTTTGCTTTCTTGGAATCAGACGATGATACGAATCGGTTCAGTGGGTTGTTCATTTCATTTCGGGCATGCAGATGGTTTCAACTACTGCTGTCCTATATTGTTTATATACGGGACATTTATGAAATCTCGATTCAAGGGCACCCTTTTGTCTGCCACGACCAAGGATAAAAATCAAGGTACGACCATTTGTTCTATATTTTTTTCTTTTGTGTTTAACATTATTTTGATTAATATCATAGGCAGATCATATTTTTTTATACCCCTGTTTGTACTTATACTTAATAAGAGATATATTTAATACATTATTGTGCACCGAAAATGAAAAGTTGTGCATCACGATGCACAAAACCAGTATTTTTGTAGTACACTTTTGTGCATCGCGATGCACACTGGTATGCATCGCAAAACTGTTGTCGTTAATTAAATATTGTTCATATGCTGTAGGTCTGTTCCCGTTTACATTTGCTGTTGTAAGTTCTGAAAATAAGGATAATTGAACTTGGTTTTTGTCTAAGATAAATGGAGCAATCGATCGTGAAGTGCTTTTTGTATCCGATCGTAATGTTGGTTTAATCGAAGCAATACGGGACGTGTTTGGGAGTTCCAAGCATTTCTTTTATTTGGTGCATCTTTATCGGAACTTGAAATAAATATTATCTTAAAATGTGCATCGTCAATTGTTAAATATACATTCATAAAACTGTATATAAAATGTGCTTCGTGTGTATTGTGATGCAACAAATAACATTTTTTTTGTTTTTTTTTGTGCATCGCAACTGAAAGAAATATTTGTATTTACTTTTTTCTTATTTTTGCGATGCACATCATGGACTTTCATATTTTTATGTACATCGTGTATGTTGCAATGTATCATTACTATATTTTGAGATGTACAACGTACACTATTTTATATTTTTTAAGGATATAAATAATATTTCATAATAAAATTATCTCTTAACAATTAAAAATAATTATAATAAATTTTAATAAATAAAAATTATCTAAAAAATCGGCTGCATTTTTCAAAAAAAAAATAAAGGAATGCTCTTGTTTCTTTTTCCATGCATGTGACAACTGACAAATATACCTTGGTGTTACTGTGTTTGTTAGGCATTCAAAATCCGTACAAAATCCTATGCTAGCTGACATGGATCCCATACCTGCAACTCTATTTTATTTTTCTTTTTCGAGATCTTCAATTTAAAATGCGGGGGTGGGGCGTGTGCGGGTGGGGGGGGGGGTTGGGAATCGATATTTATAAGAGTAAAAAGATCGAACAGCCAAATCATCAAATCAAATCGTTTAATTTGGTTTGATTTTAGTACAAGACCGTTCGGTCTCAATTTCAATAATTTAAAATTGGTCGGTTTTGTTCAATATACAATTTTAGGGATTGAACTGAATCTAACTAAATTAAATCGAACCAAATTAAACCAAACCAAATATATATATATATATATATTACTAAAGTATATAAATTATACTCCTTATTAACTATTGTTGGTCATTAAAATAGTATTTCAAATTTATACTTTTAAAGTTATTTTATTTTAAAGTTAATATTTTTACTTTTAGTATTTTATTTTGTGTTAAAAACATTTATTTTATTTAAGAGTGATTTTTTTAAATAATTAAATTGTAGAATCAAACCAAACCGATCGGTTCAATTTGGTTCGATTTTGAAGTCTATGACGATTTAGTTCGATTTGAAAAAGATGAAATCGATAGGAGTGGTTCGGGTCATATTTTTGGCCTAAAACCGAATAAAATTGAACCACTTACACTCTTAGATATTTAACTTATCAAAGCATCGAGGATGATGATGATGATGACGATGATAATGAAGAAGAAGAAGAGAACGGCTTGAGAACAAATGAAAGCATAAATATAAATCAAAGAAATGATCTAATAGAAGGATACAAGTATCTTTTTATAAAATTCTAAATGTTAGGAATCTAAATATCATCTTCTTCATTAAGATTAAAATTGGTTTCATTTCATGTATCAATCAAAGCCGAATAAATTACCTAAAATACGAACTTGTTAAATAGCCCCTTTGATATTTTACCATTGAAGAATCAATAAATGGATCCCGCTAACCAATTAGGTTACAATTAAGTTCCATCATTTTCTTTTCCCATAGAACATCACAATGTAAATGTGAATGTGAAAAAATTGAGTGTTATCTAGGATTTACACATTTTTTAAGAAAAAAAAATTCTTCAATACAATTTTAGAATATGATGTGTCAACTAAATTGTTTCCTATTGGTTATTAGATAATTGATTTTTTGACTTTCAATTGTACATTGGAAGTCAAAAAATTAATTATCTAATAACCAATAGAAAATAATTTAGTTGACATATTATATTCACATTCCTTCTCCACAATTGCGTTAAAGAGTTTGTTTTAAAAAAATATGTAAATTTTAGGTGGCACCTAATTTTTCCACATTCACATTTGTATTAGTGATGCTTTTATTATTAAAGTGTATCCCCAAATTTCCAAAATTTCGCTGTAAACTTCATTTTCAGAACCACAATTCTGGTCAGCATGCGCCGAATACATCAAAATCTATTACTATCAATCAATTTAGGGTAAGTTATAAATAACGCCCCTTAACTATGGATTGAGTTTGAATTGCCCCTCTCAACTATCAATTGAAGCAATATTTCCTTTCAACCATATCATTTTCTTTAATCGTAGCTTCTGTTCAGGCACTGCCATTTAAGTTGATGTAAAATGCCCACGTAAGCCTCATGTGACCATTTTTAGGCATTCTTTTTAACTATAGTGCAATTTTGGTGTTTTAATTAACTATATTACCCTTATTGTTTTAAGACCATTTTTGTAAATAAAGATGGTTATTAAAATAATTTATTATCTTTATTTTAAATATTATGGTAAATATCATACGTGCAGATAGTGATGTGAGTCTTTGGTGGACAAATTTCGTGAATTCAAACTGCGGTGTCTAAATAGAAGGTGCAATTTAAGAAAATGAGTTAAGGGGGACACATTGCTTCAATTGGTAGTTGAGGGGGCAAATCAAATTTGACCTATAGTTGAGGTGGATTATGTATAATTTACCCATCAATTTATCATAAGTAATAATCATGCCTTTAATTAATATAAAAAACAAAACATGTTTGACTAAATAAACAGGCGGTTAGGGACAGGCCTTTGGCGATGACAATAAAATTGCTCAATCCAATTAGATTAATGATAAAAATACAAAAAAATTGTCCAACTTATTTATCCTAACGTAGAAGATAAAATTTTAGTGTAATTTAAAACCACAGGTGCACACAAGCAAAATTACAATTTAAATTTTTTTGCTCTATATATATTAAGGTGTTTGGAATGAAAGTTTCAATGATGTTGCAATTGATGCAAGTAATTCAAATCTTTAATGGGACACTAACAAATTGAGGTATAATTTTTGGGTCTGAAAGTTTGATTGGATTTACTGGAAAATTTAAAGTTTACGGATACAATCTGATAATCCAAAATAGTTCGGAGGATTCGTGTGAAATTCGATCTAACTAAGATAATAATAAATATTTAAAAGTCGTAATCATATTCAAATTTTGCGAAGCTGTAAACATATCCATATCTAAAATTATTATACTCTCATTTGAATATCGTTGAACTATGATTAGATAGCTACCTTTTAATTTTCATTGTAGTGGATTATTCGTAGATGTTTTATTCACGGTAGTGTTCAAACAACAAATAAGAAGTATAGCTTTGAGGAGTCTTCAGAATTAGATAGCTACCTTTTAATTTGTCCTTATTGTAGGATATTAAAACGCTTTTAGAATTAGCTGGTTGCACTTTCCAACATAATTTGAGAGAAGAAACGCATATGCTAACTATCCGGTGAACATCGGTACAGATCAACGTACATAGTGCAAATTTCTAAACTAAATGAGAAGCTTTAATTCTGTTTAAGGATGGAAAGTAGGGGAGTTGCTTTCCCCAGGTTTTAGAGGTTGTTTTTGTTTTCCTTTGTTCCAAATGAAGAAAAAAAATTGTTTTATCGATCACATTCCAAGAATTATTATTATTATTATTATTTGGGAAAAAAAAAAAAACCCTCAATTATTCACCAAATCTCAAATCATACGCCACCCACCCCTCCCAAATAAATTATTTTTCAATACCACTCCCCCGTTCAAATTTGCCCCAAACCAAGCTTTTGCATGGCTGGGCGTTACAAAAATGAATGGAATTTAGCATGTAACTTGCATGTGATGGGTAATTCAGTGATTTTCTTTTTGTCTTTTGTTTGTTTGTTTACTTTTTACTCACTTAAACATTTGTACATGGACTTATTTCAACTAAAATAATAAATAAATGAAAATTCATTAAAAAGAATGAAGTATTTGAAAGGTTAGTTTTCTTTTCAATAACTAAATTAAAATATGTAACAATCAATTTGAAAATTAGTCAATTGACCAAAAAAAATTAAATGAAATTGTTCTTTTTTAATTGGGACAAAAAATTAATATTTTATATGCATAAAATTAATAACTAGCAAAATTATATTAGTGCATCAGTGGAATTAACAAAAAAAATGTAAAATAATTTAAAGTAATCTAAACTAAATTAAAAGAACCAATTTGACCATCTTACTTCTAGGATTGTAAATGTAACTTCTCAGACATAATCTAATTATAAATATAACCTAAACTTTTAATGACTATTAAGTTTTTGACCCATATCGTTTATGTAGCTACGTGCCCCAACTCGGCTTGAGTAAGTACTGATACGGCATGATTTCTCCTATAATCTAATTTTCTCTCTTATCTTTTTCTTGATGGTTTCTTACTTTTTCTTTTCTTTTCAATTTTCTGTCCATGAAATCTCCAAAAATATGTATTTTGTAGTTAAAAATATACTTTGTTTTTAAAGTATAAGTATTTTAAATTGAAGATATATTTAGTTTCTGAAATATAAATGTTTAGAGTACACATTTATTAATTTAGGTTGTATTCTAACTTCTTTTTTTTTTTGTGTGTCTTTACCTATTATTTAATATTTTTTCTTTTTCCTATTGTTTATGTTTGCCATTTTTTGATTCCTTATCGCGCCCCTTAGGAGATCATAAAAAAAAAAAAAGAAGAAGATAAAAGGTACTCCTACTTGTCTAGAAAATTAAAGGGATTCTCAAAACATAAAAAGTAAAAAAAAAATAATTTGAAGATGAATTATAATCAATTGAGTAAAAACGAGTTTAATCTCTGCATCAGTTGTAGCCTTCAAAAAATAAATAAATTTATATTAGACAATTTCACTTCATTTCCTGAAAAAAATCTTAATATCCACCGCAGCCAAAACCAAAGAAAGGGGAAAAAAAGAGTAGCTCTAGTGTGAGGTCTGTGAAATAAAGACGGCTTCTTTGATCGCTTGAAGGGATAAGCAGACCAACCCCCCGCCCCCCGCGGCACCCCACAAAACTCTAATGAAAATCTTTTTTCCAGATTTTCTACTATGTTTTACCTTTTTAGAAATGATTTTTCTCCCCACCCTAGAATTGATTTAGTAGCAAGCTAGGAATGTGAGTTATTGAGGGGAAAATTGCAAGAGAGAGAAAAACCCCATTTCTCTCTCTCTCTCTCTCTCTCTCTCTCTCTCTCTCTCTGTGAAGTTCATTCATGGTGTTACCATCATAGCCAAAACTCTCCCTTTCTTCTTCCCCAAATATGCAAAACCCTCCCAAAAACCCTACCAAGGAAAGCATCCATTTTTCCATTTAAATTATTACCCCCAAATTATTATTAGTATTATTTATTTATAATCCTGCATTATTATTTATATAAACACTGGATCACATTTCCCCAAATTTGCAGCTTCTTAAACAGAGCATTCAATAAGAAGACATCTTTGTTGAGGAGTTGCTTTGACAGAAGTAACACACACCAACAACAAACATTATACTTCCCTTCCACCATTATTGCCCTCCTTCAAAGATGTTTCTTAATACCTGCATTCTCTTCTTTTGCCTCTTTACTTCTCTCTCCCCTGTCATTAGGGCCACCCTCAACCTCACCCTCCCTCACCAACACCCCTACCCTGAAGCTGTGGTTCAAGAAGTTCAAAGGTGAGGCACAACACCATACTTTCATTTGTTTCCCCATCTGGGTTTTGTTCATTACACCATCTTTCCATCTTGGTCTCTCTTTTGATACAAAATACTGACAAATTGAAATAGAATTCGGGGCATTTCTTCAATTACAAACACATTTACCATCTACATCTGGGTTTTGTTCATTACATCATCTACATCTGGGTTTTGCACTTTGCTGCATTTTACCATCTGGGTTTTGCACTTTGCTGCATTTTACCATCTGGGTTCTTTGAATTTCTAGATTTCCATGACAAACACATTTATACTATTTGTGTGTGAATTTTTATTTCTTTTTTCAGGAGGCTAAATGTATCAATTTCCAGACGACAAATGCTGGCAACTAACACAAAAGACCAACTTTCATGCCTTACCGGCAACCCAATAGACGACTGCTGGCGCTGCGACTCTAATTGGGCCAATAACCGCCAAAAGCTAGCCGAATGCGCTATCGGCTTCGGTCAAGCCGCATTAGGCGGCAAAGGCGGTCAGATCTACGTTGTCTCCGACTCCTCTGACCGTGACCCCGTCAACCCAACTCCGGGCACCCTCCGCCACGCCGTCCTCCAAACCGAACCACTATGGATCGTCTTTGCCGCGAACATGCTCATTAAGCTCAAACACGAGCTCATTATCAACAGTTTCAAGACCATCGACGGGCGCGGCACCGACGTACACATCACCGGCGGCGGGTGCATAACGATTCAGTATGTTAGCCACGTCATCATTCATAATATCAATGTGCATAACTGTGTGCCGTCGGGGAATACTAATATACGGTCGAGTCCAACCCATGTTGGGTGGAGAGGCAAATCGGACGGTGACGGGATTTCGATATCTGGGTCCAGTAATATTTGGATTGATCATTGTTCGCTTTCGAGGTGTACGGACGGGTTGATTGATGCTACACTGGGGTCCACGGCTATAACCATTTCGAATAGCTATTTTACGCATCATAATGAAGTTATGCTCATGGGGCATGATGATCACTACATGGCCGATTCCGGGATGCAGGTAAATATACATTGGAGTAAAAAATTTACTGTTTTTTTCCAGTGATTATCAAATGTAGTTTAGCTGGGTGGGTCTCTACTAGTTTGCGATCAATTCAATGCAGTCTTAGACGTCTCAGTTTAAATCAATTTGGATAATCAAATCGGCCGGATTGGAGTCGTTGATCTTAAAATTTGCCCTATCGGATTATTGCGGGCCCCACTAGCTTATTGCGAGCTGCTTGATCTTTTAGTATCTAGTTTTTGATAGTTTGTGGGGGTGCCACGTAGTAATTATGCATCTCAAATTTATATTTTGGGTTTTTCACTCTCTTTTGTAAGAGGAGGAGGTATAGAGTTACTAATTATGGAGGGTGGTGCGATCGTATGTAGGTGACTATTGCGTTTAATCACTTTGGTCAAGGGTTGATACAGCGAATGCCGAGGTGTAGACATGGGTATTTCCATGTGGTAAACAACGATTTTACAGAATGGAAGATGTATGCTATTGGTGGTAGCGCTAACCCAACCATCAATAGTCAAGGGAATCGCTATATTGCACCGACTGACCCAGATGCCAAGGAGGTAATTTTCAATGTTGTTATTTGTTTGCTCTGTTAAAGTCACTATCTAAGTAATTTTATCATGCCCGTCATCTTAATCAACATATTACCCATTTGCCACTATATATATATATGCTCCTTCTCACTTCATTTTGGTAAGTAAATGTCATTGTCAAAGAAGTTTGGGTCATTGTAAGAGCCTAGTTCATTTGTGAGGAGTTGTATCAATTACTGTACTGTAGTTATTTTTTTGCTTTGACAAAAGTTATAATTTCTATTTTATCGAGTAGGGGTTAATCTACACAGGTTCCCTATTAGGATGGCTTGAGGAGTTTAGGTTAGCACCTAAATTTAGGAAATGGTGATAAAGTATATACTTTTCATATCTTCTAATGGCGCAAGGATTCCTTTTCGGCGTGGACGGGACCCACTAGGCGAATAATGTAAAAGAAATAACATTGAAATAACCTTCACATAGCCAATATATTTGTTTAGCTCTTCAATGAGGTTTAATAAGTGTTCTAGATGAGGTGAGAATGTTTACAATATCATTTTTCCTTAAATTAATGGGTTTTTACGTAGGGTGATAGAGAGCTATGTTACATGAGACTTGTCGTGTATCATCCATATTTTTGGTTCTGGTTGAACATATTGCAAACTTGGAATAGGATGATTTCCAAATTGGTTAAAATCAAAACGAGAAACAACTAGATAAACATAAAGAAAAATGGGTTAATTTTCATCTGAAGAAAATACAGATTGGAAAATTGATCAAGAGGATTCTCACTTTGTAACTACCCAAATTGTGCTACCCCTCTATTTTGAATTCTTATTATTTTCTTTTTGAAGGATATACATTTGTTTGATTTTTTTTTTTTTTTGTGTTCTTTGATTTTTTTTGTAATGAAATCATGGTCTATAGGTGACGAAGCGTGTGGACACAGATGAGGGGCATTGGGCGGGGTGGAACTGGAGGACGGATGGCGACATAATGGTTAACGGAGCATTCTTTGTTCCTTCAGGTGAAGGGCTTAGCTTCCAGTATGCAAAGGCTTCAAGCACCGAGCCCAAGTCGGCTGGGCTTGTAAGCCAGCTCACAATGAACGCCGGTGTATTTGGTGGACCCAGGTACATATATACTGCTTTACCACATTTAACTGTCACACCTTTAAGGCCAAATTTGTCTTTTTGAATCCATTTATCTCCTGGATTTGTCTTGGTATGCCCCTGCCCTTCCCACTTGCTCAAATTCTTTGGCAGCTTTGCTGGATGTCCCATGCCAAGTTGTTACCTAGAATAACTCCCCGCTGGGTATTCCAACCCCCATATACTACTTTTCTATCTACGCGCCTACACCGTCATGAATGGAATTCTTAATTGAGAAAATTGAAAAAGGGGCATGGAAAGGAAGCAATTTTTCCCTATAGATTTGATGAAATAAGAAGGGTGGACAGAGTATTACTAATATAAATGTATAAGATGTAAAGGGGAATATGTTACATCGATTCACGTGATAATGGAGGACTTATTAGGGAATCTATCTAAAGCTAACAAACAGACAGCCTCAGAGTCTTTGAGTTGTCTTCCAGACTTTTCAGGTTCTGTTTTTAAGTGTCTTGGGAACTGCTTTAATATATTGGATTATGACCCATCTTGATTCTGGTTATTAATTGGTTTTTGGCTTTTATTGTGGGGACCTTACGGTTGGAGGACATAGTCCTAGATGGATAATCCAAGTTTAGGACGCCGCTATCTTATTTTAGAGCCCAAAAGCCCCACTCACACTCGTTATTACAACATTTAGGAAAGGATAAGCAGTGTCTTTTCCCCACAAGAAACATAAATTTAAGCCGTAAGCAAGTTTAATGGGCTGTGGGCATGTGTTCAGACAGTGGAGATGTGCGTGTAACTAAGCTGGATGGACTGGCTTTTGTTCTCCGAGGGAGAGGGGGTTGTGGGGGCCAATCAACCAGGTCTTGTGAATGTCCAAGTTACAGTATACTGCGCTCCAGCTAATTACTTCAGGGTCCACATATTTTATAAAGATTGTGGGGTCCTACTTTTGATATTAACTGGTTATAGACAAGCAGCTGAATCTTCTGCTTGATAAGTGTTTTCCTGTGGCCCATTTGGGAGCCTATTCTGCTTATTGCTTTACAATTAAATTACAATTTAAACCATGAACCTCCTAAGGTCTTGACATCATTGAATAATCATGTTGGTTAGCACAATGCCATTATATGTTTTTTTTTTCCTTTCACCTCTTTCTTATGATAATTATATTAATCAACTTACTATTCATTGATCCCTTTTAGTTGTGAAAAGATTTTACTGACATTGCATCCTCCACCATAGCGAATCTTGAACTTGATGCATTTTTGTGCTATTCTGCAAGCACATTAATTTATTGCAAATATTCGTCCTATTCATGGTGTCTTAATAAAAGAGTTTACCCATTACTTATAAATTTAAAAATTAAAAGAGTTTACCCATCTAGTAACGATCCAAAGAATTGCGTACATGCTTGATTTACATGATGAATCAGTCCTAACTAACACTATCCCTAGTCCAGTTGTGATGGCATCATGACTATTTGAGCCAACTTTATTCAACTCTGCAAGTGCCATAATAGTTTAATATAATTATTTATAGTGATATAATTATAACAAGTTTATAATTGAGAGGAAATTGTGTTAGAAGCAAACAAGATTATACCTGAGTGCTTAAAAGCTTTGCAATAGTACATTAATCTTATCAAAAAAAAAAAAAAAAGTACATTAATCTTACTTTTGTGCTCTTTATATATTTTATATCATAACAAAATATGGATAGACAGCATAATCATACCTACCAATTACGGTGTCACAAGAGAAGCTATTGAATAAAGAACCATAATAAATGTTTAGGATCCAACTACTTTAGAATTACAGATAACTGCCCACTGGATGGAGTTGTGAGAATTTAAGCTGGGAAACGACTGCGATTAATATGGCCATATCTCTCATAAACTATTGGCAACAATTTCTGATCCATTTTTGTCTGCACTGCAGTTATCTGTTTTAGACCCTCTGTCCATAACTGCTCCCCTCCACCCATTTCCTATTGAACATCCCAGATTCTCGCAACTCCATCCCGTAGTCTTGTAACTCTACAGGAGTTAGATCCTAATATTTAATACACGGCAGACGAAACCATATCATAAACACGTCAAATGATATATGGAATTATTAAGTAATATTGTAGCATACTCAATACATTTTAGCAGATTATCGGCAACTTTTTACAACCTTTAGATGAGCTGCAGTTTACATTTTAGTTGGCTCGTATACATAAAACCAGCCTGAATCTGGTTCCTAGCTTTATAAATATGTGTAAATGATGTAAAAGCAAAATATATTGGTATTTACAACATGTAACTGAAGCTAATTTAAACTCCAAGTCTATATAACAAAATCACATCAAGTGCTGTAAGACGCAAAGATTTTGTATACGAGCACAATAATGTTTTGTGCACTCTGTTGATTTGTATTATAGCAGAACATAAATAAATGGGCTAGTCATACTAGACAAGTATGTCATAGACATAAACATTTAGGATTTGGCAACTCAAGAACTAAAAGATAATTCCAAGAGGTGGAGTTGTGAAAATCTAGGCTACTCAGCCACAAATATGTTCAAATCCTTGTAAACTATCATGAGGGATAATTCCTGAACTATTGCAGGCTACCATTTAGCGATCATTCTTAGGAGTCAAACCATAGTATTCAATTCACCATAAACGGATATGTACCATGAATATGTTAAAAGATGTGTATATAGCCTAAAATTTACTCCCTCCGTTCCACTTAAAAGGGTTTACGTTTAAAAAGTCTAATAATTAAGGGATATATAATTAATTATTAGTGTCGGTCATAATTAGAAAAATCTAAATGTTTGAGTATAGTCAAAATGCATATAACACGTGTGGAGGATAAAGTTGAAAAATTATGGAGAATGTATGTGTATAATTTTTAAAGTGGACTATTTAAGTGAAACGCCTCAAAATGAATAGTAGACTCTATGGTCTGGAATGAAGGGAGTACGTAATATTGGAACTTATATAGTAAATCTCGGGAGATTATATGCGCGACATTTTGCAACATCTATATGAGCTGCAAGTGTTCATTTTGACTCGGTGACATAATAAACAATCTCAACTCTGTTTCTGACCTTTCAGAAATTCCCTACTAATTGGTGTGATAATGAAGTAAACTAGATTTTTTTTTAATAATTTTTTTGTTGTTGGGGGGAGGGGGCTGGTGCGGGGGCAGGGGCAGGGGCGGATTTCACTATTGCAATACAAACTAGGTTTTGAATTGTTGTCAAAACCATGAAAATAGTTGAACTTGTGTTAAGAAATGCAATAATTTCGAAAAATTGGGAGCTATTACCAAATTAGAAATGTGGAGCTACCGTCCTCATCTCGTAGGATGTTGTGTTTCCTTAACAGTTGCCTTTCATCCTACAAATTTATATATATGGTTAACATGGCAGTGTGCACTTTCTTCTGAAAACAATACACATTATGAACAAGATTAGGAGACACCAACATAATGTTGATTAAAGCCAAGCTACCTTTCCTTGTACTGTCCACATGGTCAGGTCCCGCTAGGTCCATTCTTACCTTCTTTTCTCACGATCTCGCAGTTATGTCTTGCCCATATCTGCATTTATTTTAGTAACCGGGAAAAGTTGTCCGAGTAAGGCATGATATATGTTTTAACAGTTGCAATGCTTTAGAAACATTTCCATCCCTTCTCAGATCTAGTTATCGTGTTCAAAAGGGTCTTCTTTATACCTTTATTTGTTTCTCTATATTAGGAATACCGAACCGAAAGAAGAATGAGATGAGAAAGTAATCCGCATTTCATCACGCTTGAACATATATCATGTCTAGACCATAACCATGTTATTGACAACTTAAAAAGGTTCTTTTGATAGAAAATTAAATGTACTATATCTCTTTACACATCCTTAGCTGAGGTAATTCCAGCTGTTTTGCCCCTATTTTTGATTTTATAAACATTGTCCCTTTCAATCTGTTTGGGCTAAGCTACCAATTGGTACTATATGTAATACGGAGCTTCAATCTTTCACAACTCAGCCGACCAACACACAGTGGGTCGGGTCAAGGAGATTCGTCTTACAGTAATTCTAAGTTTTTGCCATATTACATATAGTATCAATTAAAATTTGAAACTCAAAACCTCAACCTACTTGTTTTCTTTTCTTGGTTTTGATTATGATTATTGTTTGGTGAATGAATAGAATCTACTGGTGGTTGTGCAGGGAACCGGATGTGAGCATATCTTATGGTGATGGGTCCACCACCGGCGATAGCGCTACCGGGAACAACGGCAGTGATGGTGGCGACGGTGACTATTTTGGGATGATATTTGGGAGTGGCGCGACGACACAATCATCATCTCCAACCTCCATCATTTTGTTTTCAATTCTATTTGTTTTTCTTTTTAGCATTATTAGCACCAACCAGGGTGCTCCATTATCATTACCATTGTTATAACTAACGATATTATTGGGTGGACAAAGGAAATTGATTATCAAAGTCAAAAAAGAAAAATAGAAAGAAAATGAAAAAGTTTCACATAATTCTCTCAGTTGGTCGGTCCCATTGGTATAAACAGTTGATGGGTATCTTTGACTTTCATGAGCCATCCCATTTTTCTAAAAAACTGTTACCAGTATTTTAATTTTCAATCAAATATTTTAAATATTATTTTATTTTATTTGTATTCATGGTTCGACCAATTAGTACATCTGTTAAATTAATGAGTGCGGGTGTATCAATATTAATCTGAAAAATAGGGTTCGGGTGTATCAATATTAATCTGAAAAATAGGGTAAGGGAACGAGTAAAATTAATAAGAATACCTAAAATAAAGAAATACTTACTTCGTTTTAGGTAAAGTTGTCAAAAATAAGTTGGCGGTACAGGTTGAAATGCAACCCGTCATAACCGCCACCGGCTGGATGGATTGGACTTTAATCCAACTCAACTCATCTTGGGTTAAGGGTTGGGACGGGGGCAACCCGTAAAAAAATGTGATTTTAAAAAATATTAATTTCTAACCAATTAAAGGCAAAAAAAAAAAAAATTTTGTCATAGGACTCACAATTATTCTTCATTTAATTAGTACAAGAATCAAGAAAGAATTTAACAAATTAAAGTTAAACATAATATGGTGAAATATAACTACATTTATTAAGACTCAAACTAAATTCATACAACATAAACAAAGAGATAAAAAAAAAAAAAACATAAATATGAACAAAATTAAATTGGCAGGTTAGCCCATACCCAACCCGCTTCACCGTGACCCGCGGTCTCAACCCGTTTGACCCGCTCCTAAACGGGATTGAATTTCATTAGCCCAACCCGCCTCTTTTAAATGGCGGGAGGGGCTGGCCCGACGGGTTGAGCCCATTTTGACAGCTCTAGTTCCAGGCATAGCGTCCACTATATTATTTTAGGATATTTTAATTAAATAGTCAACTTTTAAAAAATTATACTTACAATTGTTATAATTTTTCATCTTTACCCTCCCTCTTAGTTGTGTTTAAGTATTTTTATAATTATGATAAATTCTAATGACACTAATATATTTCTTAATAATCAGACTTTTGAAATATGGACTCTTTGGGTGAAACTAGGGGTGAAGGTGGTTCGGTTTGGTTCGGTTTGAGCCAAAACTGCAAACCGAACCACCCCCTAACGGTTTCACATATTTCAAACCGAACCGAACCGCTACAAACTTCAAACTGAACCGAACCGATCGGTTTGGTTCGGTTCCGCAGTTTAATTATTTAAATATTTCAAAAAAGAAGAATTTTTTAAATATCAAAAAAATACTTTTAACATAAACTAAATAATTAAAAGTCAAAAAATTAACTTTAAAATTATAATTATTCGATCAAAATGTAGGCAAACAACAATAATTTTCTTATTAAATTCAATTACTAATTACTAAATAATATATATATATAAATAAATAAATAAAAATTAAATAGTGGTAGTTCGATTTGATTCGGTTTGGCACCAAAAACCGCAAACCGAACCGAACCGCTCAGTTTATAAAATTTTCAAACCTAAACCGAACCGTTCTAACCCAAAACCGAACCGAACTTGCCGATTCGATTCGATTCGATTCGATTCAACAATTCGGCGGTTTGAACTTACACCCCTAGGTGAAACCGAGGGAGTATATGAATAAGTGTAGTGTGTGTAAATTAAATAGGAAATTTTTTCTATCTAGTTGATTCTAAGTAATTGGAAAAAGGTTGAGTTGAGTTGTATTTGTCTACATGCTTCCTATCATGTGCTTTGTACTGTTTTGGTTGAAAATTAAAGTGTAAATAGTCTTTCTATTAAAAAAAAAAAATCTTGAAAGAATTGTCATAGTAAATATGTACTTTATTATTCAATTTTTAATTGAAAACGGTACAATAGGCGAAACATTTGAGACAAACAAGTATGAACGAAGTGTTGCAGTGAAAAAGTAAAAGAGGAATGCTGTGAGTAATTAAAGAGTATTAAAATTTTTTTTTATCAAATGATGTGTTAATTGATGTGACAGTTGATGTGGTACAAAAAATAAAATTAAAAATCATAATTAATGTATCACATCAACTGTTACATCAACTGAAACATCATTTGATGTAAAATATTTAATACTCTTTAAGGCCTCGATTGATACACGAAAATATAATCAATTTTGCGGAATCGATTACTAGCAATGTGATTCCACATAAATAAATTGGAAGATAATTCCTAAAAAGTGTTTGGTAGTATAAGGAATGTGATTACTAATGTAGTATAAATTTCTATTATATTGTTTGGTAAGAAACAAAACAATTTGAAATGCAAAGATAAAGTTGAGGTAACTGACAACATTACCCCAATGTAGACACATATTTGTTAATGACTTCCATGATAAAAATTAGACATTAACGTTATTACTGTTCCACAAAATCACAAGTTCTTCATTCTCTTTCAATTTTGGTGAAAATTTTAAATTATCTAACATCAATAAAGTAAGAAAAAATTATTAAA
Source organism: Platycodon grandiflorus (assembly GCA_016624345.1). Taxonomy (NCBI): domain Eukaryota; kingdom Viridiplantae; phylum Streptophyta; class Magnoliopsida; order Asterales; family Campanulaceae; genus Platycodon; species Platycodon grandiflorus. Next base: position 5,224,437 of record CM028368.1, read on the forward strand.
TTAAAAAAAAACTAATGTTATAATGAAACTAGTTCAAATAAAAATAGTTTAAACATTTGAAACAATTCGAGAAAAGTACGTATAATTACTTTTTTAGAATAATTACTATTTTATTTTTTATATAATTTCAAGCAGATCAATCACTCACTCTTCTTTTTCATTATATTCGATTGTGAAAATTAATACAATAATCATAAATTATAAGCTATTATTAATAAATTAAATCAAATGAGAAGAGTTAGAAAAACCTTATGAAAAGTTGAAGAACAACGACGACGACGAGGGGTAAAAAAGAACGTTCGTAAAATTGTTGAAACCAAATAAATTATAAATATAAAGCAAATACTTGATCTAATAAAAGGATATTATTGTCCTTTTACATGGATTCCAACTATTAGGAATCCAAATACCACCTCCTCTATTAGGATTGTAATTCATTAAATTTTAGTAATTAATTCCAAGATTTTAATAATACATTCCTATTCTAAATATAATTCTTGCACTACTAAATATTATTAATCAATTCTATAAAATTGATTCCACAAAATTAATTTTAATTTCGTATATCAATCGAGGCCTAAATATCCGTATCATTACTCAATATAAAATGTTACGAAAAGTGATTCGTGTGTGTGTATATATATATATATATATATATATATATATTATGGGGTAGGGTATGGGTGGTGGTGGTGGTGGGAATTTAGGGATAATATGTCAATTTCAGAGCCTTTGTGTTTGTGGGGACAATAGGTTAGGGTTGTCTTGAATAAACGGATTCATTTTTTCAATTTCAATTGATTTGATATTTTTGAGGGGTTGATATGATATCTAGTCGTTATAAATAAATGATAATAACATGGGGATGTTCCCTTCCCTTCGCACGTTGAAGAAATTGCCAAACCGTCCACTCTCTGATTTTGATTTCTTATAATGTTTTGCATCATCAAATCCATCGAATCTCTCTCTCTCTCTCTCTCTAGAGTGAGAGTGAGATATATTGAGGGGGTGGTCCGGTCGAGTATTTCTTTTTCCGATGTTTATCTCATCCTAAAACAAATGGTACTCCTCTATTCCTAAATTATTTTTTTGTTTAATTTGACATAGATTAAAAAATAATAATTAATATAGTGTGTAATTTTCTTTAATATTTATGTGTATGTAATACATAATTAAAGTAAGATGAAAAAATAAAAATAAAATAATAAAAATATTGTTCTAAAAAATAAAAATTTTAAATAAGATAATTATTTTATAATGGACAATTTTTTTTTAATTAAATTAGGGACGAATGGAGTAAAAGCCTTCCAACTTTTGGTAGGTAGGTATGTCCAAGAAGCCAATAATTACTCATTCTTAAAAGTAAGAGAATGATACACAAATGCTACGTATGTTCCAAAATAATTGTTATTTTAATAAAAAAATTTATTTTAAAATAATTATTGTTATAAGATTTAAAAAAAATATTTGTTTATATTTTATCAAAATTGTCCTTATTTACTACTCTTATTAAGGAGGGTTTGTAAGAAAAAAGAAAAAAAATTAATCTTACAACTTATCTACAATAATTAAATTTAAATAAGAGTATATCAGTCTTTCTGAAAATTTCCTTAATATGTGTGTAAATTATTAAAATGATAATTATTTTGGGATGGAGATAGTATTACTTCCATTCCAAAATAATTGTCGTGTTAGCAAAGTTTTCTAGTCTTAAAATAATTGTTGTTACAGGATTTCAAGAAACATTTGATCATATTTTGCCAAAATTGCCCTTATTTAGTACTCTCATTAAAGAGAGTTGGTAAGAAGAAAAAAAAAAAAAAAACTCCTACAACTTCCCTACAATAAATGAACTATTTTAAAAAAATTTCTTAATCTGTGTACAAATTGCTAAAATGACAATTATTTTGGGATGAAGGTAGTATTTGTTTTACACATTTCATTTTAGGGGTGACGGTGGTTCGGTTTGAGCCAAAACTGCAAGCCGAACCACCCCCTAACGGTTCCACATATTTCAAACCGAACCGAACCGCCACAAACTTCAAACCGAACCGATCGGTTTGGTTCGGTTCCGCGGTTTAATTATTTAAATATTTTAAAAAAGAAAAAACTTTTAAATATCAAAAAAATATTTTTAACATAAACTAAAAAATTAAAAGTCAAAAAATTAACTTTAAAATTACAATAATTCAATCAAAATGTAGGCAAACAACAATAATTTTCTTATTAAATTCAATTACTAATTACTAAATAATATATATATAAATAAATAAATAAATAAAAATTAAATGGTGGTGGTTCGATTCGATTTGGCACAAAAAATCGCAAACCGAACCGAACCGCTCGGTTTATAAAATTTCCAAACCTAAACTGAACCGTCCTAACCCAAAACCGAACCGAACTGGCCGATTCGGTTCGATTCGGCGGTTCGGACTTACACCCCTATTTCATTTACAGTTAGTTTTATAGTGTTCATGGCCGGCCTTAGGGTGAAGCCAATAAAGCCCTTGCTTTAAGCCTCAAAAACAATTAGGCCTCAAAAAAAAATATATAAATATATATATATATATATATATACTTATTTTATTTTTTTTAAAATGTTAAGAGTACCTCTTAGTTTTCCTCACACACTCATCAATAATTTAACAACTTATGAGTTGAAATTTTTTTTGTTTTTATTAGGCATGACTATTTGGTATGATATATTATTTGCGGTAAACTCAATTAGTAAAAACATGCAATTAAAAGATATATGTATCAATGTAATTATATAACAATTGAAAATTTTATAATTTTTGCCAAGAAATTGCTATAGAAATAAATATAGAACCTAAGTTCCGTAAAAAGCGTACTATTCGTAAAAATTGATATTTTGATAAAATTATTGATAATGAAGTTGTAAGATCTTATGAAAAATCATTTTAAGTTGATTACTTCTTATATATAATAGATAAACAATCACTTCATTTCAATTCCCGATGCCCAATTGTTTACATCTCAATGCACAATTCCTGGATCGCGATGCCCAACTTAATTTGAGAAAGTGACACTGCATCCCAATGCCTAATTTGTTGCATCCCGATGCCCAATTTTTGCATTCCGATGCCAACACCTTGCGATTTATTGTGTCATATTTTTAGAGTAAAGGAATTTTAAATAAATTAAATTTGGCATTACCTCTCCTTAGTCATCAGTCTGGAATAGGCTTTCATTCGTAGAAATATCTCCCAAGAGGGCTTGATAGCACTCTCATTCTTCAACCACATGTACTGAGGACGTGGAAGCGGGCGGATTTAGATAATCCTATTTCGCATTCTGCTTTCATGGTTCTCATCAATCTCGTAAAAGTGAATTCATCAAGTACTCGCTGGGGCGAGGTGTGGCAGCCTCAAATTTTCATTTTGTCCCCCTACTCACTAAGGCGTGCACCGACTGGTTCGCTAAGGTGCACTTCGATGGCTCTTCGCGATGCAGAAATTAATAATTTTGATGCCCAATTATTGCATTCCGATGCCCAAATTAATCTGAGAAAGTGGCTCTGCATCCCAATGTTTGATGCCTGATGCGCGTGTGTTTTGGTTTCATTAAGGGTATTGTTGTATTTTCGCCCAAAAAATGCCTTTTTTTTTTTGTTTTAAAAAAAGATGAGTGGACTGGAGCGATTACAAATATCAAAAAAGGAACCGGCCTGTAAATCACCTAAAAAAAAATTACTTTACAAAGGTTTTACTTTAGAGTTCGCTTTAGGCCTTCATAATTGTTGGGCCAGCCCTGATAGTGTTGTACAATATAACTAACGATGCTTTAGGTAGTTATACTATACAACAAGAAGATGTAAACCAAATGTATAAACGAAACGGATTATCATTTTCCTAAATGGCCTCCTTGACTTATTGATGTCTGTATAGTTACCATAGAAGGTTAAATTGCCTGGACATTCGTAGGAATCAAGCACGTTAAGGTTGTGCAAATGCCTCACGATATTATATAGAACCCTTGCGGCATTGACAACACAACATCACTGCAGTAAACACAAATAATGGAAGTCTCTTTAAAGAGATATGTAAACACATACTTATGAAGCTACCTACGTAACCATGATTTGCCAAAATCCTTCTTCTAGTTGGATAATCAATTTAAGATGGGACCGTTTGATCAAATCATTCATCAAAAGCAACCCTCGGTTTAGGAGGGAGGATACGGTCCAACGGCAGGCGCTTGAAATGAAATCCCAAGGCAATCCCTATTATTACAGTTAAAAAGGAGTAAAAACAAACAAAGAAAAAGAAGAATGCATTTAGATGTTGCAGAGGAACACCAAAGATAGATAATGCCATCTGAAGCCAACTGGTAAAGGTATTCTTGCATTCAGCCAGTAATAAATAGTAGTATTTGTATTCACATGTAGATGTCAATTTGGTTCCTTTGACCATCATAAAAAAGAGCAATGAGCGACTGTTTCACCAGAAACACCAATACAAAGTTACCATCGCACTATTATTATTTAAGAAGAAAAAAAACCCAAAATTTGAAACAAAAAAACACTAATCACCTGAAACAAAGGAAAAAAAATTTAAATAAAAAATTGGAGGGCAAGAGCTATGCTCCATCAACCGAAGGAGAAATCAAAATAGATCAGCAGAACCCCTCGGGACAAGATGAGAAGACTTGTTTGCGAGCAATTCACTGCCGGCAAGAAACACATGCCGTTGCAGTTTTAGACCTTCAAGTATATCATTGGGCACGTGATCACCTAAATACTTACGGATGAAGAAAGAGAAACACAAATATGAATTGAAGCTGTCAAATTCCTTAATTTATCAGCTAACCATAGCCTGAGAAGCGACTGCTTCCAGTCTCTTCCATGTCAACTCACGCTGCTCTAACATTTCACTGGCTGTGGCTTCTCTTTCAGCATACTGGTTTTGGCACTCTTCAAATAGCTCAGCATCCATCTCAATGAACATTCTTCTAACATTGGCAGTCAACCCATGGACAGCCTGATTCCAGTGGCCACGCATATTCTTCTCTAAAGGTTCAAAGATAATGGGTAAAATAGTGTGTCGATTCTGTGCAATCAAGCTCACAATGTGCTCGTTGTTCCACCAAAAGAGAGCTCGTTCTGCAACCTACAACACGACTTGGGATTAAAACTCTAAATGAAGTGAAACTGCATAACTGGAAACTTGTACATCCTCAATAGATAAGCTTTTTGCTCATCATAAAGACTAAATAATAAAGTCAACATAGGCACTTCTCTTTCATGTAGCAGAAATGAACGAAAAAGGTGTATATTGACTAATACAAGTTATAATAATATTCAGTCATTCAAGAATGTCTGCAATGATTCCGTGGTGAATATTAAAAGATGAAGCTACTCACAACATTACGCTCAAAGAGCTTACTTTCTATTTTGGAAGTTCCACTTGAAAGAGTCTTTTAAAACTTAAACCTTAGGAGTTTCCAAATTTATCCTTATTTAACATTAAACTTAAAATTAGGAAAGCTACTTAAATCCTTACAGCAAATGGTATTTGTGGAAATCCATTTTAATCATCGAGTTGTTTGACTTTCATAAGTGGACTCTTTTAGTAACAATGTCAATATGAGCAAGCCTAACAAGGTGAACAGCACAGAAGACCTAGATAAACTATTATTGGCTAACCAAAACCAACCAAGCGTAATAAGAGTCCAACCAGGTATTTTAATGGGAAAATATTCTCATTCATATACATCAATAACTATGTCGCCTAGTACTTGAGGCAACATCATTTCCGGGTCCTAGGAAGGGTCTAATCTACACATCATACCTTTGAGAGGTTAGTAAACTGAATCTGTCACCCCAAGTCGCAATGTAGAAAACCTCACCACCACGCCAAGGTTGTTCTTTATTCAGACAGCACTAATCATCCAAGAAAATCTCCGGCCAAAACAGGAGCTCAAAACCTCATAAAACCACTTCAGATCATTGTCCACTAATTTTCATATCTTAAACTGTAGTCGACGGTTAGTTTGTACCTCCATCACAGATTAGAATAACTCTCCAACAACACCTTCTTCGCCCTTTATTTAGATAGGACTAATATATCAAGAAAATCTCCCACCATAAACCTAGTCGCACTATTTGATCGTTGTACAATTACTAATATCCTCAACTTACTCCCTTGTTCCCCACCCCCAAAAAAAAAAAAAATTCATACTTTCCTTTTGAAATTGTCCCAAAAAAGAGTCGTAATATCAAATTTAAGCTCTAAATATTCATCACTTTTTCTATTTTCTTTTTTCTATTTGAAAACATGATACTTCTCCAACATGTTATACAAAAAACAAAAAAACAAAAAAAAAAAAAAAAACAAAACTTACAAGCTACAATTTTAAAGCTATTTGAAGGAAAAGCATAGGAGTAAAAGTACAATTTTAAATTTTCAAATACACCTCTCTTTGTCGATGGAGGGAGTACTTTTTCTTAGGTTGCACCTTCATCAAAAAGTTAAACTAGTCTCCAACAACCTTTTCCTTTTGATAATCCAACTCTCCAACAACTTTATTTCCTAAACTTGATGACTCTGCTAACTTGGCACCTATCGACTCAATACTACGACGAAGTAAAAATCTTTTAGTAATATATATATATATATATATATATATATATATATATATATTGCAAGTTTAGAAGACCAACAAAAGCTAAAAGGTCAAAAAGCTTCAGCACTCAACTTGAAAAGAAAAGAAGACGACAAAGGAGTGACCATATAATTTCCAAACCCATTAAAACCTAATCTGGGAGTCCTCATTCCTGACAAAAGGCACAGTACGAACCAGCACAGAGCACAGGTAATTACCAGCACCAATCAAAAAGTTAAAACAGTAAGAGCAAGAGAACAATAACTAGTCCAAAGATCAATTAGACCGACGCTTTCTGACAATGGAAAGGATTCTAACCAACCTTTGAATGCAAAATGATACCTTAGTTATCAAAGAGATTTCCATCTCTGCAACAAAATACTGTAACCGAAATTCTTAAAATATACAGGGATACTTCTAAGTTCCGATACTGTTTGCACCCTAACAACATGGTGGGGTCGGGTTGTCCAACTTGTTCTACCATCGTCCTAGTACATTGACAGGCAGATAAAGCAACTATGGCCTGGCAAATGGAATTATCATGCTGATAGTCCAGCTACCCTATTGTTCAAGCAGATAAAAGTCACATACCACGTGCTGGGAACTGGTACTGAAGATGAAAAGGAAGCTCGACAGATCTATCACTTACAACCACTTTCCAAGGATATTGCGTGCAAGGTATTGGTAATATAGAGTTACTGCCTTTTTCTTTTTTCTTTTAGTCCAAGTTATACTTTCTCCCTCTGAACAATTTCACAAGATAAACATGTTTCAAATCTAGCCCCCGCACCACCCCCCAACCCTCCCAAAAAAAGCACCATAGATCATAATTAGAACCATTTGCATGCATAAGATGAAACCAAATCAGAATCTTCCAGAATATGCTTCCAATGATAACAAATCAAGTTCCGTCCAACTGATAAATGAACTTGAATACAACAGAGATGCTGATAGATAGTAGCAAAAATCCAGCAACCACATCAAGGAATTTTACGATCCAGAAGATGCTCTAACAACTGAAGTTATATTTGTTTCTATTTATCAATCATTTTTCATAAAGTCAGCATCATTCCATGGCATATGTTTAAATAACATATCACCTCTTCATCAAAAGCACAAAAATGGTCACTCTTATACGTAATGAGAGGTAGTACTTCACAAAGTCTTGCCGCGGAGAATTGGAGAACCTCAGGAAAATCTTTATGTGATGTTATGAAGTATTGGAACAAATATAAAGGCATTCCATCATATATATTCCACGCAGTTTTGATCATTACATTAGCAAAATACTGCATAAATATGTATTTGAATTCAAAGTGCCATGCTATTATTACTTAATATTCATATTTCATTTGGCAAAGGCATAGTCTTCTTTTTTCTCTCAAATAAAACCTCATTCGCACCAAGTGTTAGAAATGCTATACGGTTGATCCAAATAATAATAATAATAATACAGCATAAAGATGCAAGGATGAGGTCAACTTATGATACCTATACCTCTTTTGTTTTCAAACGCAGAATCTCCAATTGGAATGAAATATTACTCCCTCCATCCCAAAAAGACTGCCTTGGTTGCTATTTTTATCTGTCCCAAAATGCTTATCCACTTACAAAAGTGAAAAAATAATTATCTTAGTTTCCTACTATGCCCCTAATTAAATACCTAGTTTTTATTGCTTGGCGACTCTCTTATTAGGTAACAACGAAACTAGTGTTAAAATTTATAGGGACAATTCAGGAAAGCTGGTTCAAAACATACTCTAAATGATGATCTTCCTTAATCTGTGTGTAAAGTCAAACAGGCAGGTCTTTTTGGGACAGAGGGAGTATATTTTTGTATTTTTTTCACTTTTTGCAATGAAATGGACATAACATGCGTGCTATCTATAAGCTTCACAATTACATAACATGAGCGTATGCATGTACGAAGGGGTTTCATTTGCAAAACTCGAGTAAAGCAAGTCCAAAGGTGACGAAATAAGCATATGTAAAGATAAATTCCATAAAGAAACAACGTTCGAAAAATTTCCTAATTTAAGAAAGGATCCTGGCATCCTGCTAACGAGTGCTTGTGGAGAACTTGCTAAGAATCCAAAATTAGAAATTGTATATACTGGAAACATGCACCAATGCATTGGTTGATGTTTCCAATGCAAATTTGTTGTCTAGACAGCAATTCTAACAAATGTCCCTGCCCCTGGCCACTTGTTAGCAAAACTCTTTTAAGAAAATACGGAACAAATTAAATTATGCTATTATGCAGCATACCATGCTGAGGAAAGAAGGATGCACAGAAGACAAAGTGGAAAAGCAACTACCCAGAAACAGTTGGCCCATTATCTTACAGGAATATAGAAAAATGGCAATAAAACAGAAATAATTGTGGGCCTGTGGCCTTATAAAACATACACTTGTTTAAAACTATGTGGAGCATTCCAAACAAAAACAGAATATTTTGGACTTCTGTCAGAAAGATACTATGGAAATTAACTTTACGGTTAAACCAAATCTTGAATTATTTTGGTATTAGGTTAATTAACCGCATAAAAGTTTCTAGCTATTTTATGTTGAATTTCAAGGTATTTACTTTATTATCACATTTGCTAGACATGGGCCTGACAGTGCATGGAATGTCTACTAAGTCATGCTCATTGCTTTTTTTCAGCTCCTAAATATCAAGAAGATTCTTCGTCACTGTCAGAACAAAATCCTCCTTATTCTCAATTTCTTCTTCAAGCAGTACTAGGATTCATATACACCACAGAAATGACAATTTTCTCTTGTGATTCTTTCAATGCGCTCAGGCCTAGAAGATAACTCCCCTCAACCTCAACGCTACTTGACAAGGCCCCACTGTATGATCTATCAATAATCTACCTGAGAAACACAAAAATAGAACTAGAACAATGTGAACACTGTTCAGAGCCCTAGTGCATCACCACAGTAGGGGCAAGCCATAAGTTTGCCTAGATCCTAATCAAACCCTATGGCCTTGAAGCAACGTCAAAACCCTAACAAGGTTACTATCTAAAGCTTCACAGCAAAATAACTATCAGAAATCTGGGAACCTTACTTCTAAATCAAGCCGCAGTTGATACCCTTTGACCTTGAGAGGTTATCTACCTTCTTTCCTATGAAAACCCAATTGTATGCATGCTTTCCATGTTTCCAAAACCATTCCTACATCAACTAATCTACCAAGTGATAGAGGACTACCAATGGATAACAACAGACAGTTGCATTACAGGAAATTTAGACAACAATTTACACTTGCTGCATGAAATATAAATTCATCAAAAGAATACTCTGTCCACATTCTCAAGATCAAATAAATCAGTTGGTACAACCCTCTAAACTTTCCAACTGCCAGGCCTCCAACTATGAAAAACTCCTAAACTTTCCAAGCCTAAAAAATCAGGAGCACCTTGTGGGGAACTCATTTGACTCACTGGACTAAGATGAAATATTGGCACCAACAAAGCCACAAGGAACCAAGTTTCCGGGTTGGAAAGTAATTTATATAGAATGTATAAGGATGATATCGTACAACATATAGGTTAGTAAAGTGAACCATCGACATGAATAAATGCAGAATCTGAACTACCTTAGATGAGAGTACATGAGAAAGACTTGCAAAATTTGAGTTTTTCCACTTTTTCAAATAAATGTTTTAGGCATAAAAGATAAACAACATTAAAGATTATTACACCCTCTGTTCCTGGAAAAGAGTCCAGTATTCCTATTCGGACCATTCCAAAAAAGTGTCCACTTTGTAATACTACTTTTACCATTTCACCATTGATTTGCTTGCTTCTTTAATTGATGGGATCCACCCCACATAGGCAACACTGGAAAGTCCAAAGCACAAAAATATTTATAATAGTCTTTTTGTGTTTCTTAATTTGTGTGCCGAGTCAAACTGAACTCTTTTTTAGGAAATGGAGGGAGTAAAACAAAAGAAACGGTCAATTCTCAATCCCTTGAACGCTAGCATCCATGATTAGCCAAGCCCATATTTTTTGCTAGGTGTGGACGAACTAACAGAACACGTTTAAGAAGTTTTACAGTGTACACTATAGTCGCAAAATAGTTAATTCTACTATTCTAAAAATTGGCTCTGAATTAATTCTTGAAGATCCAAAGTCAGTAGGCTTATAGATAATTACACAGGAATCCATGATACAATGGACAAAGCAAAACCATACGTGAGTGTATTGATATAGTCAACAGCTTGCCCATGTAGATCCTCACCATATTCCTATGTCCTTTTTCACTAAATTTGGCTCCTATTGGGCAACAGTTCTGACACATGAAGCCTGATGAGCACCAGATGGAAATTGTTTTCATTCACAGATTCTCAACAATTACATTGAATCTAAAGTTCAAAACAAGCTATCAGGATGCTTAGAATGTAAAATGTACCTTATGGCTAAATTTCTCTAACTACGGCAACCTTAATGACATGAAATGATTTAGTATAAGCGGTCATTGAGCTAATGTTTGTTTGGGGGGGGGAAGGAAAGAAAAGTTCTTGAATCAACTCTACTGAAACTTTTTACTAAAAAGGTGGTGGGAAAAGAGAACAAAGCAGTATGCAGTCTTTCAAACATACCTGTCAAATTGGCCTACTCCCAAGACCACAGGTACAATAAGATCTAATATTGTACATCAAAACATTTACGTCCTGATATGTGAACTAAGGTAAACAAGGACAGGAACAGATGTTGATAATAAAAAAGGCTGATACAAATGTGATTATTTGTCTCACCATTGTTTCAGACTTGTGTGGAACTGTATCACTAAAAAGAGCGCTTAATTCAAAACTAAGTAATTCCTAATCCATCACATGTTCTTAAACCATGTCCACATTCCAACACTTAAAATCCATCTGCATGTTCATGGCATTTTTTTTATTCTTTCACTAGTAAAATTTGATCCTCCGACACGATTCCCTCCTCATGTTATTGCTCCTTAATTTTGCCATTCTTTCTTTCAGTATAGCATGTATCCAAGTCGCAGTCATCAAAAAATTACTTGTATGCAACCAAATCAAAGTGGCCAAATAGAATCCTCTTCTGTTACAACTTACAACAGTTAATTCCATTTTCTTTCACTTTTGTTTATATTTTCGACAATTTTAGGCAATTCCTTCTCTAGTACTATGTTTATTACAATCTTTTTTAGGATGGTCTACAGTTCAAATTAGCAAATGGAGAAAGAAGTTGTGAGATGCAGCATCTCTTCCAGGGCAGTGCATATGCATGAAAAGAGATGCTATTTAACTGCTCCCTCCCTCACCAGTAGGATATAAACATTGATCCCTGAAAAATCTTGATCAATTTTAACTTTCAGTATTAATATTCATCTTTTTTGAACACCAGAGAAGATAACATATCCGTTTGTGAATCATCGTTAACTAAAGTTAACAATTTTGGCAGGTTTATGTACCACATGCGCAAGCAGCACAACAGCCTCTATTGATACTACCCAAATGATACATATAATCAAAGGAAAATGATAGAACAACAGGATTGATCTACACAATTGGTTTAAAGCAAGCATTGAAATGTTGTATTGTACAGCTACCAATGCATTGGTAATTGTACAGTACAATCTACCAATGCATCGGTAGTTGTACCATACAACACTTTAATGCTTGCCGTAAACCAAATCTGTAAATTAATTCTATTGCTCTAGCATTACTCATATTCAAATACCGAAGAAACCTTTGAAATGTCTTCTGACGTTTAAGACGTTTAAATTTCTATTAGCACGCAAACATATTCCAGCAGTTGTGTACTGCATGGTAAAGTAAACTGATAATAAATGGATGCATGATTAACCAGAAAGAAGTGTAAAAATACCAGTTAAAACAAGGAAAGTAACGGAAACATAAAGTAGAAGATTAGATAAAAAAAAAAAAACTGAGAGAAACCAGTGACTGTTGAAACACAAGTGCATGACTAAGTAGATAAAAGATGAATGGTAACACAGCACAAGCATGGTGCACGAGAATATGGGATGCGTCTTCCTCACATACATATAATGCAGCATATTTAATTCTTAACACGGGTCATGGGATAAGAGGAAAATAAACATTTATTGCTTCATAATTCTCAAAATCTCATAACACAAGGCAGCTTTATATAGATACTTCATCCTTTCTAGAAATATTATAAAATATAACTACCAATCAGCCAGAGAAATCCTCAATATTCCTAACGAAACATATAAGTGACAAGTACCACCGAAATAAAGATAACACAAAGAGTCAGGAGACATACTCAATAACGAGAATGCAAAATCAAAACCAACATAACTCAACAGATTACATGATCTCAAACCTGGAAATGCGAGCTATTAAGGCAGCGTCCAATCTGTCTAAAAAGAGGAACCATGCATCGCTGAAATTCTGCCGGCTGTGTTGCCTCCAAAACTTCTTCTAATTCTCCAAGAAAGAGAACCTCCTTCCCACAATTAGTAACAGGCCAGTACTTCAATAAACCCCTAATAACAGTATCTGCCAGCTTGTAGTCTTTTTCAACAAACTGGGTAATACAGTAGGACAACTGTTGATGATAAATAGAAATAGATTTAGGCTTGTGGAGTGGAATAAGGGCCCGAACAAGGAACAACTTATGCTCCTCTTTCATCGGCAGTGCAAACCCATTTATTATACTTCCAAGAATCTCCAACAATTCACCGATTCCAGAATGCCTCTCAGTCTCAAATATAAACCGATAAAAGATATTATTAATTGCCTTCCTTATAAACGGGCGATGAACCATGAACTTCCCATATACACGATGAAGTATGGTCTTCAAATACTCCCGCTCCCTAGGGTCTTCAGAATCAAACAAATCAAGCATTTTCAACACAAACGAATGATCAATATATCGCTTTGCTACTTTGGTATCTGTATCTGACGAAACCACATACCTCAAAAGCAACTCATACACAAGTTGCAAATGAGGCCAAGAAGGTTCCAAGTACATGTCATCCTCTTCAGGATCAGCACTCTCCGACCCCGTATTCTCATGAGCAGCCGGTGGCAAACACCGAAATATATTAACCGAAATCATCCTAACCATCTCTTCCTGCATAATCTCATTCATCTTACACGAACCCGACTGTACTAAATCGACGAGCTCCAAAAGATTCTGCCGCTTAATCTCCTTCTCACGAACCGACTTCAAGGAATCACAGAAATCAAAAGAAAAGCAACAAATTTGAACCTTTTTAATAAACAAAACATGTCGTTCGGATACAGGCACGTCCCTCAACATGGGCAAAACCTCAATCACACCTGGGTGCGGAGGAGGTTGAGCAGAGGTTGTTAAACCAACTGCAGCAGCAGCAGCAGCAGACTGTGGAGCCATGGGGGCAGCGACAGCCGAACGGGAAGCATGATTAACAGTCACATTAGGTGCAGGATTCGGTAAAGGAGGTTCAATAGCTTCTGATTTCGAACCCTTTTTTTGACCACGCTTTATAATTTTAGTAAACATAGTGATGAAGAAACGCTAAACTACGCTCTCCACACACCAAAAAAAGAATTCAGCCAAATGATTATTCGTGAAAATTATAAAGTAATTTGAATGCATACAGGTTCGTTGGAGCAATCGATCAACCAATTGAAACCCTAAATAAGCAAAATTAACGAAAAAATATAGTAAGCAAAAAAAAAAAAAATCAAACGAATAGATAGACGGAGATGGATTTGAAATGAGGAAGCGGAGGAAGTACCTTTGTTAGATTGAAACGATAAGAGATCCGAAAAGCAAGAGATCGGGAAATGGAGAAAAGCATCTGTAGAAGAAGGTTCTGGAAGTTGGTTAAACTGTAATGGATCGAGAGCTATGGGGGACGGTAAGGAGAGGGAGAGGGGGGACCGAAATGGGGGTCAGTTTAGGGGTGTGGTAGTGAGGAAGAAGAAAATCAATAGAGAGAGAGAGAGAGGGGGGGGGGGAGATGAGAGAGAGGATAACTATAATTATCATTAACAGAAAAATAGTAAAAGGTTTTTTTTTTTTAATTGTTTTTATTTAAAATGTTACCACTATGTAAGAGTACTTTGATTTAGGGCTAATTGTACTCTCATTAGCTCTATCACATGCTTTTTAATGAAGGGCAAATTAGTCATTTAAGAAAATCAAAGTCAAATACTTTTTCGATCTACTAATCAACAAAGGCACTCCATTCGTTTTTTTTTTTTTTTAAATTTTTAAATATGCATAATATGTTGTGTTGTAGAGTGTTTCAGAAGTAGAACATTAATGCAATGCCCGAATTGAGTTGATCCCCCCTTGTCCCTTGATGAGTATCATGTTGGTTTGGGAGTTGGGCATCTAAACATTTGAATGTTTTAAATTCAACGACTAAGATATGCTATTTTTAACGATTTAATTATTTAACTGTATACATATAGGCTATAAGAAATAACTCATGAATAAACTTACTTGTTTGTTTAAAAGGTTACATTTCAAACTCATAATTTAGCAAATCTATTGGATATACTTGTACACATGATAATTTCAGAAAGGTCTTTATCACATTTTGATATAAAAAGTTTCTTTTTGAGAAATAATAGATAGAAAAATTTAACGCACATGCGATTTGATATTTTAAAAACTTATATCTTAAAAAATTTCACTCGATAAGTCTTGTCTTGGTGGCACGAACGAATTTTGTTAGATTTTCACTTGTTTTAATCAAGGTCGGTCTTATTTTATTTTATTTTATTATTGAACCCAAAATTTATATTTTCATTCTAGAAATATGACATAGTAGATATATAGTTTAGTTCTTATTGGGTATGTTATAAAATTGCAAGTAAATTGGGAAAAGTGGTATAAAGTGAATATGAATCATGCCATTCTTGTTTTCTTTTTCTTTTCTTTTTGGTCTTTAATAAGAGGAATTGTTAAACTCTTTGTTTGCACGTGTCATTGTTTAGATATGAAATATTTTTTGGTTATATTTATTTATATCCTTGAAATATTTTTGGTGCGATAAACTAAAATTAAGATCTAATTATATGATCTTCAACTTACGATTTGGATTTGATGATGAAATAAGATAATTCTAACGTTATTTATACCTCTCTATTTTTTTTTCCCCCTTGATTGCCCTCCCCCGTAGTAAAATAAAATAAATGCGTGGCCGTCATATTTATTTTTTTAATTGTTGTTTGGAGAGAAAAGGAAAAGAACTCAACCACAATTATTGTTGAAAGAGAATTGGAAGCCAATAAGTATATTTTTCATAAAAAAACAATTTCATGCACTTTTTTTGTTTGGATAAAATAATAATAATTTGACCTAGCAAAATCTATTAATTTGGTCATGTCATGTTTTTTTATGCATATGTGATTTTCAGCTACTCTTTCATAATTCATACCGTTATCGTTAATATTTTTATTCACTTATTTTAAATATTCCATAAATACCCTTAATTGTTGGATTTTTAAGTTAGTATCCTCTAACCAAACAAGGCTTTAATAGAAAAGGAAAAAAAAAAAGTAGTCAAACAATGCCACCTCCTTCTCCACCCAGACCGCCGTTGACACTCGTCTGTTTCCGTTGTCGTCGCCAAACAACGTTGCTCGTACAAGACTCCTCCTAGGGCATGAACTCATGGAT
This sequence comes from Platycodon grandiflorus, assembly GCA_016624345.1. NCBI lineage: Eukaryota > Viridiplantae > Streptophyta > Magnoliopsida > Asterales > Campanulaceae > Platycodon > Platycodon grandiflorus. Next base: position 5,240,702 of record CM028368.1, read on the forward strand.
CTACAGTTTTTTTACCACTGTGGTGGTCGAACCCAACCCTTCATCTCCACGTCGCCTCTACCTTTGAATGATTTGATTTTGGTTTCTCTATATTCTAGTGTTAGTTATGGTTGGCTACCGATTTGATTCTATAATTTGGGTGTTAATTGAATAAGTGAAGTTAATTTGGGTTAGGAAATCTTTTTAAACTTTTGCTCCAGTGTTCAATTAGCTGTTTTCTGGATAGAGTTGTGTTCAAGCTCTTCAGATGTTGAAGATGAAGACGTGATGGGTATTTTGGTCAATACACTAAAATTTTGACGAAAATATTACAATAATGGTATAAAGGAGCAAACTAGCAGTAAAAACCATGTCCGAGGACCACATGAATAAAAAAATTATAACAGGGACTAAATTAACAAAATTTTCCAAGTATAGGGATCAAATTATTATTTTAACCTTACTAATTCATTGTGCAAAATTATAGCACAATTTTAGCTAGCTTGTATTTTTCAGGACAACATTAGCACTCTACAATACAATAATTTAATACATTTGATACGAAGTAAAATAATATTTCAATGGCGTACTTAGTTTAAAAGGGAAATACTAATAATAGCGATGCCCTTTCTCTATCATCTTTAAAAAGGTTAAAAACATAGGCGTATATTAACATCATTTCTATTTTCTATATTGATGCATATATATCTGTTTATTAATGTAAACAGATTTAACGTTAGTAATTAATCCAATGAATTGACTTAGTAACTTGACCACCACTAAGTACATGAGTAAAACAATTTATTTAGCAAGATAGGAGTATTCCATATTCGACTCTCATGTTTAAATTCCCTTAAACCAACGGCAGACTCATTTCGGCAAATGAAAATTAGTCTTAGGCATAATGTAGTTTATAAACACCTTGTGAAAAACCAAAAAAAAATAATAAAAGTTTGCTTCCGATCATGATTAATTCATGAAAGTCATGTAGGTTTGGTGCCATGTAAAACAGCTTCAAGTCTTTAAGGGTGGCCTAGTGATACAGTTGAGACTTCGCAAAGTGTGAGGGTCTTAAGTATGATTGCTTCCTACACCCAAATAAAGTAAAAGGGTTAAATGCACCACTGGTCCCTGTACTTTACAACTTTCTAGCATTAGTTCCTGATTTCAAAAAGTGAAAAGTTTGGTCCAAAGTATGCTTTTTTTTGTATGCCAGTGATCCTGCCGTTAAACACCGTTAGAAAATCAATCGTTAACCACCCATGTGCGTTGTATGTGAAATTTTTAGGGGACAATACATAACTTCCCTCCTAGGATGTCTCCCCCCCTTTCTTTTTAACCCATATCTTACCCCAATTGGTAATTCTCTCTGCATCAACAAATGGTTGCTGTCTAAGCACCAACTCAACCTTGGAGCTGCTCCACCATCTCTTTCGCCACCGCCAGTACTTGAAGAAGAAACGGTCAAAGAAGTGCTTACCTAAACTCCCATCCCAAAACCACCCACTCCAACTCTAATTGACACTCAACCCATTTTATTTTTTTATCTCAACTAACAAATCTAACTATCATTTTATTTTTCAAACACAATCGGAATGAAAATTTTTATATTTTATATTCTATAAAAATTATAGTACTTATGTTTTCATAATTTTCAATTTCAATTATCTAAAAATATGTGACAAAATTAATAATTTAGTTAGAACCGTCATTAAAAGTTTTCATTTTTAATAATATATTTAATTCTTTTTACTACATTAGATTCAAAATATAAAGAGGGGAACAGAGCTTTCTTTTAGATTCAAAATATAAAGAGGGGGAACAAAGCTTTCTTTGTGTGTGTGTGTGTGTGTCTGTGAAAGTGAGGGGAGGGGAGAGGGGCAAAGGAGGAGAGAGAAAAGAAATGGAGAAGGGGAAAGAAGACTTAATACTTTTGTAGGAACGGAGAACCGGAAGAGGAGGGAGGGGGTGGGGGAGCAGGAGACAAAAAAAAGGTCACTATTCATATTAAAAGACATTCTATATGAGAGTGATATTTGAAGGGTAGTTTAGTTAATTATAGAAGAAGAGGGTAGAGTAAAATGTTCATTGTGGGATCAAGGCAGGTTAAAAAAAGGAGAAATTGCTGGCCCACTTTTTCAAAATTTTTTTCTCCAGTACACCCTTTTTTTTTTAACCGCTAAAAGGCATTTTGAAAATTTTCTTCCTAAAATACCCTCAACAACATCGTTGCTTCAGATTTGAGATTCAAATTGATGTATAAATGATTTCATGTTGTTAATATAGTCTTTCTTCATGTTTGGGTATCAATTTTCATGCATAAAACACAAATTTGATCAAATTTAATTTTTTTGAGTTCATCCCGTTTTTCTTTGTTCTTGAGCTGTTTTGGCCACTTAAATCTCTGTTTTAAGCTTCGAATTTGTTTAAAATCAATCTCATATTATTATCCTAATTTAGTACTATATTTGTGCACAACTTTTCTACCAAAAAACACTATTTTTGAGCTTCAAATCAAGCTTGACAGTGTGCTGTCCGAAAACAGAGGAAGATGTTCTTTGATTGATTTAGTACTATATGGCTCATCGCGATGCAGATATGGCTCATCGCGATTCAGATATGGCTCATCGCGATGCAGATATGGCTCATCGCGATGCAGGAGTTCTTTATCAGACTTATTAATACGAATGATCCATATATGGCTCATCGCGATGCATATATGGCTCATCGCGATGCACATATGGCTCATCGCGATGCATATATAGCTCATCGCGATGCAGGAGTTCTTTCTCAGACTTATTAATACGAATGATCCATATATGGCTCATCGCGATGCACATATGGCTCATCGCGATGCAGGAGTTTTTTTATCAGACTTATTAATACGAATGATCCATATATGGTTCATCGCGATGCATATATGGCTCATCGCGATGCATATATGGTTCATCGCGATGCAGGAGTTCTTTATCGCGATGCTATATGTTGAGTGTTAATGTGGCATCGCGATTGCAAAAGTGGTGCATCGCGATTCCAAAAGTGGTGCATCGCGATTGCAAAAATGGTGCATCGCGATTTGCAAAAGTGGTGAAATTGTTGCATCGCGATTGCAAAAGTGGTGCATCGCGATGCCAAAATGGTGCATCGCGATCCTTTAGTTCCCTAAAGCGCGCTGCGATGATCGCGATGCACCAATTGTTGCATCGCAATGCCCCAATTTGTTGCATCGCGATGCTAAGGCAGTGCATCGCAATGCCTTAGATTACTGAAGCGCGTGTGTTTTTCTTTCATTAATGACATAATCGTCTTTTCACCCCAAAAATACCTTTTTTTTTATTTAAAAAAAAAATAAATAGACTGGAGCAATTACAAATGTTTGAAAAGAGACCGAGCTGTAATTCACCCTTAAAAAAAACTCTAAAAAAGGGTTTGAGTTTTGGTAGAGCATCCACTGCTCTCAAGTCCCTACAAGGCCCAGTAGTCATCTATCGAACCAAGGAAGAAATTTCAAAGTCAACTTGCATAACGCGGGGTAACACTAAAAAAATTAAAAAAACTTATCTAGACCACATAATAACACTCGGCCACATCCCATTTCCATATTAACAGGGTTTCTACATCATTAAAAAAAGAGTTTCCATATTGACATACAAAGACAAAATAAAAGAAAATGGGTGATAATGTTCCAGTTTTATTGCTTTACCAAGCAAAAAACAACAGATTCAAGTTTTCAGTTGCACTATGATGCATGCATATGGCAACTTCTGATAAAACTTTACGAGGCTAATGGTCTACCAGGTCCTACCACCCTACCCCCAACCGGCTGCTGCATCTTGGCCATCTTTTTTCAAATTCCCCCAAACACTAGCTCCCGCTTCATCCTTCTTGCCTCCTTCAGGTGTGTTAGTGTTGGTCCATCCGCCTGGTTTCGAATTTCCCCAGGCACTTGCTCCTGGTTCATCCTTTTGGCCTCCTTCAGGTGCGTTAGTGTAGGCCCAACCGCCCCGTTTCGAATTTCCCCAGCCACTTGCTTGTGGTTCATCCTTTTTGCCTCCTTCAGGTGCGTTCGTGTTGGCCCAACCGCCCGGCTTCGAATTTCCCCAGCCGCTTCCTTGTGCATCATCCTTTTTGCCTCCATCAACAGCATTCTTGTTCCCCCAACCACCTGTTTTCAAAAGGAAGCAAAGTATTGGTTAAGTTGAACATAAGTTTTCTCTTTCTATGGTTTTTGTGTGCTTGAAAATGTATGGAGTAGATATAATGCAGGGTACAGCATAACTTGTGGCTCGATACCTCAATTAAATTGATGTTGAATGTTTTATTCTTGCTACTCGCTTAGTCCCAAAAAGAGAATCCTATTTGACAAGTCAAAACATTTTAATATACTTCTCTATATTTCTTTTAAGGCCAAATGACATTTTCACCCACTATACTTTAGTTAAGCTTCGTTTCTACGCCCTGTACTTTTTTTTTGATAGTTTTACCACTATTCTTAGGATACGTTAGTCAATTTCACCCAAAATCTTAACTCCGTCTATGAAAGTTTTATGGAAATCCTACATGGAAGATGAAGTCAGTAAAGTTACGTTGGACCCTTGTTGACTCACATGGACCTCCCGTGAGTCATGCGAACGATTAAAACGCATTTGGGAATCCACTTTCTTCCCACTAAGTCCACATTGGTGCCATCACCGTTGGGAAGAAATTGGATTCCCAAATGTGTTTTAATCGTTCACATGACTCACGTGAGGTGTCCATGTGAGTCAAAAAGGGTCCAAGTTTGCTGACTTCATCTTCCATGTAGGATTTCCGTTAACTTTCATAGACGGGGTTAAGGTGTCAAACATGCGGAATTGTCTTAACTCTAGTGGCAATATGAGCAAATGCACCGATTCTGAGAAAATACTAATAAAGAAATCCTACCTGAACCGCTACCTCCACCTTGGTTCCTCCAAGAAGATCCACCAGCTTGTTTACTCTGAGAAGAATCACCATCTTGATTAATCCAAGAAGATACGCCAGTTGGTTTACTCGAGGATCCTCCATCTTTTTTGTTCCATGAGGAACCCCCTTCAGCACCAAATGTTTTCGGTTTGCTCCAACTATCTTGGCCAGCAGATCCTCCTCCAGTCCCCCAGCCACTTCTCCCTGCATCATCTTTGCAACCTCCATCAGAGGCCTTGCTATTCCCCCCGCTACCAGATCCGCCCTTCCCCCAACCTGTTGCACCTTCACCTTCTTTTTTCATACTACCCCAGCTTCTACTTTGATTTCCCGCTCCATCAGCAGCATTCTTCCAAGCACTTGCTCCTGCGTCATCTTTGCTAACACCATCAAAGGCCGTGTTATTTCCCCAGCCACCTGCTTGGCCACTACTCCAACCACCAGATTGTTCCCGATCAAAAGATCTTCCTATGCCTCCTCTACCACCTCGACCGCGTTCCCCTCTGCCCCTTCTTCCACCCGAACCACGACCCCCTTCAAAACCACCACCAAATCCTTGATCATTGCCAGAATCGTTTTGTTTACTCCAGGAAGATCCACCATCTTGATTACCCCAAGACGATCCACCACCTTGTTTACTCCAAGAAGATCCTCCATCAGCACCAAAGCCTTCTTTTTTCTTACCACCCCAGCTTTCAGATTGATTTCCTGTCCCATCTGCACCTTTCTTCCATCCATTGGCTTCCCCATCATCATTGTTGCCTCCCTCAAATGCCTTGCTATTGCCCCAGCCACCAGCACCACCACCGCCGCCGCCACCCCAACTGGATACATTTCCTGTGGACTGATCCCTATCAAATGATCGCCCTCTCCCTCCCCGACCCCCTCTTCCCCTTCTTCCACCAAAACCACGACCACGACCTCCTTCAAATGTTCCAGAACTTCCCCAGTTGCCTTGCTGATCAGTGCCATCTTGATCTCCTCCAGATGGTTTACTCCAAGAAGATCCACCATCTTGTTTACCCCAAGACGACCCACCACCTTGATTGCCCCAAGACGACCCACCATCTTTATCTCCTCCAGATGGTTTACTAGGAAATCCACCATCTTGTTTACCCCAAGATGACCCACCAGCTTGATTGCCCCAAGACGACCCACCATCTTGATCTCCTCCAGATGGTTTACTCCAAGAAGATCCACCATCTTGTTTACCCCAAGACGACCCACCACCTTGATTGCCCCAAGACGATCCACCACCTTGTTTATTCCAAGAAGATCCTCCTTCCTGCTTACTCCAAGATGATCCACCATCATCACCGGAAGCTTTTGGTTTGTTCCAACCTTGCGACTGACCTTGATTACCAAATCCACTCTTTCCCCAACCTGCATCTTCACCTTCATTTTTCTTACCACCCCAGCTCTTGGATTGATCTCCTGTCCCATCTGCACCTCTTTTCCATCCTCCACTGGCTCCCACATCATCCTTGTTACCTTCGCCAAATGCCTTGCTATTGCCCCAGCCACCGCCACCGCAACCACCATTACCCCCCCAACTAGACGTATTTCCTGTGGACTGGTCCCGATCAAATGATCGTCCTCTCCCCCCATTATCTCTACCTTCGTCAAATGCCTTGCTATTGCCCCAGCCGCCGCCACCACCATTACCACCCCAACTAGACGCATTTCCTGTGGACTGGTCTCGATCAAATGATCGTCCTCTCCCCCCATTATCTCTACCTCCTCTACCTCCTCTACCCCTTCTTCCACCAGAGCCACGCCCTCCATCAAATGTACTGGACCTTCCCCAGTTGCTTTGCTGATCTGCACCATCTTGATCTCCTCCAGATGTTTTACTCCAAGAAGATCCCCCATCTTGTTTACTCCAAGATGACCCACCACCCTGCTTATTCCATGAAGTTCCTCCATCTTGTTTATTCCATGAAGAACTGCCATCAGCACCAACGGCCTTTGGCTTGCTCCAACCGTCTTGCCCTTGATTATCAGATCCAACCTTACCCCAACCTTTGGTATTTTCACCATCTTTCTTTGGGCTACCCCAGTTATCCGTTTGATCTCCACTAACTCCAGCACCTTTCTTCCAGCCACTTGCTTCTGCATTTGGTTGGCGGCCTAAGATACCATCAGATTTACCCCAACTGCCATTTCCAGCTTGACTTGCTGGTGCAGTAGCAGAAGAACTATTCCAAGCGGACTTGCTTCCACTAGAGCCATCTTTAAAGCTCGATCTCTCTGCAGCTTTACCCCAAGAATCTTCTTCAAGTCCCTTTGCATTTGCTTGGGCGGAGCTATCACCAGGATTACCCCAAGTCCCAGTTTGACTCGCTGGTGCAGTGGAAGAATTATTCCAAGCTGATTTGCTTCCACCAGATCCATCTTTACTGCTCGACTTGTCTGCAGCTTTGCCCCAAGAATCTTCTTCATGTCCTTTGCCATTATCAGCATGTAGTGACTGAGCAGCTTTGCCCCAAGTGGTTCGACTATTACCACCATCTCCTCCTTTGCCCCACGATTCAGCAGAAGTCTTCCCTGCATTTGCATCACCCCAGCTGCTTGTAGCGTTTCCAGGAACAGTTTTTCCTTTGTCCCAAGGTTCCTCAGACTTTTTCCATCCACCATCATGATTATTACTTGCATTTTTGTTGTTTCCCCATGAAGCTGAAGCATTATTTGAAGTATCGGCAGCGCTTCCTAGTTTCAATTTTGCACTGCCCCAGTTGTCTCCAGTGTCATTTGAAGAGCCAACTTGATCACCAGAAGACCCTTTTGCCGTTCCCCAGCTAGGTGCATCAAAGCCTGTACTTGAGGTAGCTTTATCCCATCCGCCTTCAGTTTTTCCCCAGCCTCCAACTTGTTCATTATTAGTTGCAGCTTCAGCTTCACCAACTGTTGCAGTTGCACCCCAAGATGATTTCTGATTTGGAGTCGCTTTAGTCTCCCAAGCAGAAGCTCCAACATCTTAAAACCAAAATGAAAGAAGAATTAGCAGCAGTGCACAGCGATTAAGAAGTAGCTTAGGAATTCACAAATGCATTTTTAGTATCATGGCACACCAACAAACCTTTGTTAAGATCAGGATTTGCAGAAGTGGACTCCGGCTGAACCTGTAATTGTAAGACAACTCATCAAGATTGCTCTCCAAGAGGGATGAGATGCAACGAAGATGGCAACAGAAAATAATTTAGAGAGAGTTCTGAACTAACCGAGAAGTTTGAGGCAGGAAACGACGACCAAGGGCTCCTAAATGAAAATGTTAAAAGTATCAGGTCAATGACAAAAACACAAAAAGATGCGTGCAAACAAGCTTCATCATGATTTCATAATTATGAGAATTGTGCCTAATAGCCATCAGTTGCATACATTGAAACCTCTGTCGCATACATTCGTCAGGGAACACAAAACTATAAGCCTACAACATCTCTATATTAATGTGCACCCATAATACCCCTTTGCACAGAGAGGCTATATCCAAGAGAAAAGAAGAAAACATAACGGCTTTGAAAATCCTATGATTGAGGTAAAAACAGCTACCAACATTTTATCCTGTTAGAGACAATGTGTTCAGCTAATGTCATACTACCTCTGTTGCCTAAAATGAGTCACTTTTGATAAAAAAGCAATGAAATTATTTGTCATGATTGACTGAGTCTATCTCATAGTTATCAAAGGCGAAAGGCGAGAGGCGGGCGAGAGGTGCATTTTCCGGGCGAGCCGAGGCGAGAGGCGGGCGAGCAAAAGGCGAACATTAAGGAAAATGCATAAAAAATATATAAAATAAATATAAAAAAATATAACTTAACTAATCTCAACAAAACATGTTACAAGTGAGCAAAATACATGAAATTATGTTCTAAACATACAATCAATAACACAATTTCATCATTCATCGTTAAAATTTCAATGCAATTAAAAAAAGGGAAGAAAAAAATATTAATTTCAAACAGAAAAAATAGAAAATTACAGTTTTGAGAAAAAAAAAATTAATTCTTTACAGTTTACATTAAAAAAGAAAAAAAGGTAGAAAATTTAAAAACTTAATTCTAAAATAAAAAAAGAAGAAAAGAAGAAAAAAATATTAATTTTAAACAGAAAAAATAGAAAATTACTGTACTGAGAATTTTTTTTTTAATTCTTTACAGTTTACATTAAAAAAGACAAAAAAGTAGAAAATTTTAAAAAAGAAGAAAAAAAAAAGTAGTGTACTCAGTTTACATTAAGGAAAAGAAAGAAACAAAGAAAAAAAATAAAAACAAAAAGTTCTTACCTGTTGCGGGTCGCCGAGCCAGACCGAGAGAGTTGCGAAGAGAGAGAACCACAGACGCAGGCGAGAGAGAGACGGAGACGGAGACGAGAGAGAGAGAGTGAGACGAGAGAGAGAGACTGAAGTCAAACTGTCGAAGGCTGTCAAAGGTATGGTTAGGGTTTTTTTTTGGAATCGATCGATGTCGATCTGGTATGTTAGGGTTTTTTTGTTTTTTAACCTTTTGTTTAACATTTTATAAAACCTAGAAACTACGTCGTTTCAAAAAAAAATTTACCTTTTTACGATGCTCGCCTTTCTTCGCCTTTTCTCGCCTCTCGCCTCTTAAAAAAGCGAGAAAGGCGAACGCCTTAGGTCGCCTCTAGCTCGTCGCCTCGCCTGAAGGATCCCAGGCGATGAACCCTCGCCTCGCCTCGCCTCTCGCCTCAGGCGAGCCAGGCGCTCGCCTTTCATAACTATGGTCTATCTGAACCAAAAGTGACACTCCTTTTCAAACAATATAGAAGCTCAAAAATGACACTCATTTCTGGGTCGGACGGAGGCAATAGTACAGAAGGAAGTATGCATCGACCCAACAGAAAAGATGGAGGAAAAACATTGCTCCCTTGATTTCTCATATTGTTTGGCCTCTACCAGGATTGACATGTCCCTCATCTTGAAGAAAATTTATCACTTAAAGCACTATACAAAGATGAATGTTTTATGTAAGCTTTGTTGTAGAACGATGGAAAGAAAAAGATGCAGCTTATAGCGAGGTCGATCCATGAAATATTTTGACAAACTGTTGACAGATCCACTTATCTTTATACGAGTAAAGTTGAAGCAAATACGCTATGAGCTAAAGGTATTTCTATATCCACTTCCTTCCATAATTTTATATCACCTGAAGAAAATTCCACACGAAGTAATTCTTAAGCCACAAATTTTCTTTCATTCACATTCTACAGGATATACAAAAACTGCATTACTTTGTTTGAGGATAATTAAACACATACTACATACAGGCAAGAACTTCTACTATGAGGTTAACTTTCCAAGACACATCTGTTATTCAGCAATCATTAGCTCAACTCTGCAATATCAGTCTATTAAATCCTTAATGAAAACTTCAACAGAGGCTAAGATGGTTTGCCATCCTTTGGATGTTTGCTATCAGGAAAATGAGAAAGAGAGGAAACAAAATTGAGGAATGAGCCTCAAATTGAGATAAAAGTATCTAAAGAAAACTGTCAGAATAAATCACTTCGAAAGCTCATCTCTATAACCTAACATAATTTGAACTTAATACAATACTAGTAAACATAAGCAGTTCACCAATCCTGAAGAAAATTGTAGCCAAGTTTATGAAAGCACGTGATGAGAAAAAGCAACAAGCAACTATAAAATAGTCAAGATTTTACCTTTCCGTGGAAGGGCCTCCAGTGTTCCAACCTCCACCCTCCGTTGATGTCCCCGCTCCATCCATCCAACCTTCAGTGTAGATGATAATGTATGAATAACAGAAGACATTGAACACTTCTCCCGAAGAGAAGAAAAAAGATGCACATGTAAGAACAGAAACAGATACATCTACTGAAGTGGGAAAATAACGGAAGTACGATTGACAAAGGATTCCCTACCATATGCACAAACATTTTCCATACATAATATAATAACCATAAATTTCAAGTTACAATAACAGCTTATAATCCACAGTGAGCTGAAACAGATATTGAGGCAACATAAAAGAGTATCAACACTATCTGACATGATCATATTCTAATAAATAAGCTAACAAAAGAATGAATGATATTCTAAACCCCATTACTGTTGGTTCCTACCTCCGGTCCCGTCTTGAGTTCCAAGAAGTTCAAATGGTTTGGCCGAGTTCAGTTCCTCACTTTAGAAAGAAGAAAACAACATATCAACATAAACCCAGAGAGTATTAAAAACTATTACGAAAGATTTTGTCGATGAACAGTGATTCAAGGGTAAGTACTTACCCAGTAGAAATGCCAAAAGATTTTCCACGAACCTCAGCAAGATTCTCGGATTTGACTACAGGAACACAATAAAGAGAACACGTTACTGCAGCACAATTAAAGAGAAGTGGGCTCAGGAAACTGTCATTAAACCTGTAAGAATCTTCTGCTGAGAATCAAGCTTCACTGTGATATCAGTACGTCGAATCGCCAAGACACGACAAAGGTATCCTTTTAAAGGACCCACACGTATCCTCAATGATTGGCCAACAGAGAACATTCCATCTTTTTCTTCTCGCTTGACTGCATTCCGAACAACATATCAGTAGAAGAAATTTTGGAGCTTACTGCTGATAGTAGCATCTACAGGCACAAAGAACTACTGAACTTACAACTGTTATTATCCCTCTCCTCCCAAGGTTTCTTAGGCGACAAAGGGGATTTAGGGGATGAAGAGAAATCTTCAAAACCAGAGGCCCCTGATTTACCTCCCTGGAAAAAAAATATAACTCTTAGTTAAACATTTGATAAATACACTTTTGGTGGTTGGTTGCAGTCAGTTCAATATTTGAGTCTAGGCTAATACAAACCTTTTGTTTACAGTCATCACCAAAGAGTTCAACTTTTTCACATATTTGAGCTTTAGCGCAGGAATAACCACCATTTTCCTGCTCATTCTCATCATGGAAAAAAACTGTCCCTTTGTAGATTTGCTTAACAATCCCTTGCCTATCCTGCAATGTGTGAGAAGCAGAAGGGATATGCATATGTAATCTGACATCAAGACCGAGCTTTTAGTATAAAATTAGTGCCCAACCTCAAGGGGGCCTTCCAAGACCCTTATAGTGTCATTAATTGATATAGTCTTCTTGTGCTGATCTAGTGCAGTAAACTTCTTGTCAAATGATGCCTTCTTTAGCAAACGCAGTTCAACGGTCACTACTATTGGCCCTTCTGAACCCTCCTTCAAAACCTGGAACCACAACATAACAAACGAATTGCAAACAGCAATGCAAAGAAACTAAATAAAGCAAATTATTTACCTTAAATCGGTCATCCTTCTCTGTGCCAATAACAACACCAAAACCAGTTCGACTGCAGTGGCCAAAAGGAAGAGAGCACATTACAAAAAATTATAAAGAAAGTTGGCACGGACGAGACACAACTAAGTTAAGCAGAGGACATACCCAAAAAATACCAGATCATGCTTTTCAAAAAAAGTTGTCAAGCTAGAACTAGACGAAGCCTCTCCTTTTTCACCCCCTTTGTCACTACTTGTTGTTTGCTTTTTCTTCTTTTCACCAAAAAGCCCAGTGAGCCACTCTACATCATTAGATCCATCGCTCTTAGAGGGCTCAAACTTCAGCAGCTCATCTTCAGAAGGCATTACACCCCAGAAACTCAAAGAGTCCAAAGAGACTTTTTTGTATAAATAACCATCCTTCAGCATCATTCCATCGAAAACCTCAAAAATGTTGCCAGTATCACGGTCACGCCTACACTGAATCAGAGGGCGGAAATCCCTACAGAAGTTACATGTAACAAATAAATTACAAGCTGCAATATTACAAATATATCTCAGCTGAACTCAACCTTTATCCAAATTACTTGGAGAATTTATGCACACACACACACACACATATTATATACATAAATCAAAGACCAAGTAAGCATAATACTCAAGTTCGCTGGAGCTGATCAATCTTGGTGCTGGGATAGCAGTTTTCTTGCAAGCAACTCCTCCACCCTGTAAATGTTCAAAATGAAAAATCTCACAATAAATAAATGAATAGCAGCCTAATTGAAGCGGTAAATTTGAGAGGAAAGCAGTGTTCCAGTTCAGGTATCATAATAGCAATCAAGAAGTTCAATAAAATTGAAAGTAAATTATCTCGTACTTTTTCCCCTCTTTTTGATTTTTGATAAATTCTATGATAGGCACTAGATTATCAGAGGAAGTGATATATGGGGATGACAAGTTTGCTTGGCCCATTGGGTCCATGATCCATCCCCACCCTAATAGGACACATTTGGAGCAGGTTAATCCAATATTCGGGCTAAATCTGTGTATCAAACGGTGAATATGGTCAACAAGCACCAGATGTTCCTTACAGTCAAATGCTCTCCTTTCTCTACCGAGTTTAACAGGGGTGGCAATTTGTGTCGCTGTTTCGTGTTCATGCCGCACTATCGTGTTTTCATGTTATCTATCTTATATGATCATAAATCTAACAATAAATGTTATTTTAACTAAATTTATAATTTCGTGCTTTCGTGTCGTGTCTTATCGTGTCATTTCTCTCTGTAATTCGTGTTTATAATCGTGTCGTGTTGGTTCGTACAATCGTGTCGTGTCTGCCATTGCCACCCCTTACTTTTGCATCGATTACAGCACCAACCGTGCAAACATTAATAACTTTGGCGAGTTGTACAACAATAGAACACCATGAAGTTTTGATCTATAAATAGCAATATTTTATCAATAATTAATCAGTACACCTGGTTTACAACCAAAAAGTCGATGTATATAAGTTTAAAAAATCAGGGCAAGAAGTCTAATGCTCTCCTTTCTCTCCGAAATACTTGCTGATTGACTACTGCACCAACAGTAGTAATCATTAACAGCTTTGGAGGCTGGACAACAACACAACACAAGACCACAAATTTTTGATCAATAATAACAGTAGTTTGTGCTAAATCGGTCGATCTATTTCACTGGAAATCATGTTTCTTTTTCTTTGTTTCATTTGCTCTTAATACTTGGAGAAAACTGGTCCAAACTTAACTAGCATGGATACATGTGCAGGGCCTGCAGGCTAATGCAGGAAGATAATGTTGAAAATGTCTGACACTGTATGAGAAATGGTAACAAATTGGTGATGATTGTAAACTCTACATTCCTTGGCTCATCTGAAACTCCTTACCATGTTCTCAAAATAGATCAAGTCAAGGATGAAATGGAAGCATATCAGGCATACCCAAGTGTTTTTAATGTTTACTGCCAAGCTTAGCTTATACATTACGGTTGCTTTGGCAGAAAAGTGACTTGTGACAAATTCAACTATTACCAATGAAAAGAAATCTCAAATATTATGAGGTTTGTCTATTAAACCCATAATTGTCGAAAATCTCATTTGATATTGAGTATCTAATTCAGCTAGAACATACGATAACTATTCATTTTTCTGCTGTGCTCCTTGTGACAAACAATAACAAATACCTGATGCAACCCTCATCCTCTATAAGGCCTTGGGGCCAATCTGAATGACACAAAGCATGACACGGAAAATGGATGCATAAAATAAATATAAATAATGGTATGTATGGAATTAATTGTTCACAATCACTGTCTGAGATAGGTCATGCTTACTATCATTTTTAACATAAACCTTCTAAAATGTAACATCTGAAAGGAAAGTTTAATTTCAAAGAGATCATTGGTCATAATAAAATCTCTGTCCAATTATGCCGCAATGTCAATCTGACCCTAGAAGATCCTAAGGTTAATCTCAAACAGCTACGGCAGTCAAGAAAGGAGGGAAGTACTCGTACTGGACCAAAAGCACCGAGGAACAATCAATGAAGAATGAATAACCAATCTTGGCAATGTTCTTACATGCTAAGATCTGAGAAATTCTAAAGCATGCTTCACTAAATTGTGATCCTGAAGAGAATAAAATTTTACTCCTAGGAGAGAAGGGGGAGGGGAAAGAAAAGCTTATTGTGGTTGTAGATTTTCACTTGACCTACTAACATGGTAAACAAAGTAATCTATATGCATATTGCAAGCAAAGAAGTACACATATTTGGATAAAGTTCATTACAAATTTTGCGGCCATAGCTTGCATGTCTATTCTTGGGATAAGCTTCACTGTAGCTTTTCTTTGTGCCTCGTTCACAGTCACCACCTAGACAAATAACTGAAACAGTCAAAAACCTAATCCAGTAACAAAATAGGCAGGCCCAACAAGAAGACTGATGGGTAGAAAGAGACGTAATAATCATCCAGAAATTAATAAAGATTTATAGAAGGAGACAGGTACCTCTGCAAGGTCTCCCTTGTATTTCCCACTCTTCACACGGGCCCATGTGCCCACAGAGATTCCACTGTACTTGGGTCGGACAGAGAACAGATGAGAAACTTCATTTGTTGGAACTGGAGCCACTCGAGTAAAATAGATGCTACAAATTCCTTTGCATGCCTGTAGTTAAAAAGGGAAAAGGAAACAACAGAGCAGAATAGTTCATTATGTCACTGAAAACGAAACTTAGGAATCAAAGAGAGAAAAATTGATTCTCTATAACCAACAACCCCTCCCCTCTCTCTCTTTCTCACACACAAAACCCACCACCACATACCAAGATAAAAATGGTACTCCCTCTGTCCCGAAAGAGACGCATTTCAAAAGTCAAACTTTTTAAATTGTACTTTTACGTCTATGTATTTCCTTCTAATTGCACTAAAATCTATCTTTGGTTGTATGATGACGCATAAGAGAAATACCATGTTTTCAAAAAGATTGAAAGAAATTGAAAAAATAATGAAAATTTATAGCTTAAATTTGAAAATGAGACTGGGACTAACTCAAAAGTGTAGGACTCCTTTTTGGGGAACATAGGGTATAATAAAGAACCACAAAGAAAAAAAAAGCATACCTCATTAATATCGCATTGCTTTTCAGCTTCAATAAAAATAAAACCCTTTACATGCTCTACAGCAAAAGCAGAAATTATCTGCAGCTTAGTTCCAAGAGAGTGCAAGTCAACATACTTTTGCATAAGGCAGAAAGCTGAATGCCTCTCACGTCCAACCTATAGCCAAAAAGTTGATCAGCAAGACAAGGTTGAGAAAAATAAAGGTTTAACAAGCTCACATTAACTTTATAAAAGATACCATGCATTTGACTTTCCAAATGATTGGTTCCTTAGCAGTTGGGATTAACGTGTATCTTTGAGTTGACCCTGTAGCCTCATATCCATCTTCTGCATATCTAACAAAACTAGAACCAGGTTTGTACCGCTCTTCCATCATTTTGTCAAGCTCCTCTTCACTCATCTCCTCCTCTTTGGGAAAAAGTGGAAATTGAGGAGCTTTTTCAGGTTCGCTCTTGACTTTAATATCTGTGTCAAATTCTTGTTCCGGGAATTCTAGCAAAGAAAGAACAGATTTTACTAAACATTCACATCAATAGACGCACTGAGCCAGTAGCAAGATAAACAAATTATACTTCTATCACTGGATTAATAGAGAAATAAATGACAAAATGGTGGTAACAGATCTAGAGTTTTTTGCCCAGGAATTCCAAGTAAAATGTGTACATTTATTATGATTGGCTACATAAATAGACATCACTATCTTTTGAATGAGATCATATGCTTACAACATGACCCTTTAATGGCTGAAATTTTAACATAATGGAATGGAAGGACTACATTGATACACTAAGAAGTAACACACTTCTAAGAAGCAGCAATATTTTGCATTAGACAAATGGGAAATAGAAGCTAAGTGGACTCTCCCAAATATGCAAGCAATCACTAGAGGTTGAAGCCCCCTCAAGATTATATATCTCATCTACAATTATACGCTCACAAATTATCAGGATAGTAAGATTGCAACTAGTAAAAAAGCAAAATGCTTCATTATAATAATGCACATCCTATAATTATTACTCCCCCTCTGTACCAAAATCAAGATAAAATATTCACTAAGGGTAACATTACAATAACAGATTGTTTAAAGAAACTATTGAAAGCCCAAAAGAATCAGAGAGAGAGAAACTTGTAAATGCAAAGACTGAGCAGCATGGAAAGATATAAGTAGTGAAATAATGAATGAAAACGGTAGACACACGCAGGAGAGCATGTGTTTCTTGTCTCATTTTTTCAATTTTTTTTCTTGGGAGTGGAAAGGGATTGGAAGGGGGGAGGGCAATGGTGGAGGGAGGAAAAAGGGCTTGAGCATTTATATGACTAAATCAATTTGCACTTTATAGGAATTATACACGAGAATATTTTGCAATATCTCTTACATATGCTTCCAATTGACCTCATGTAAAACAGAGATCCAAGAAACTGATCTTAACACCATTGCAATCATATCCAACTCAACAGATTTCCATCAGCTACCATAACACACCTGTTGTTATCATTAGTGATGCTTAAACTTAGAATGTCAATGTAAATTTAAGTTTGAGAGGTATCGTCCAAATTTCCTCGTCAACTAGCTAAAACATCAACATGGTTAAATCTAATATTAATTTTAAATGGGTACCAACAAGCTTGAGATGAAGCTAGTATAGCTATAAACATATAAATATACACAAGAGCATGGCAGAATTTCATGCTTCCTACTGACATTCGAGACAATCAAGGTAACTCTTCTGCTTCTTGATTGGCACTTTATCCAATTAATATCATCACAACACTTACTAACTTAACTCAAAATAATAACTGCAGTATCTATGAACCCTAATAGTTCATTTAATGATGGACTTTATGAGAAATACGTTCTCTGAAACATATTCCTCACTCCTCACAAGAAACGCCCCTAGCCCCTCCTTCGAATCAAGTAGCTAAAACTGCCACTTTGGACAGAAACACCAACGCGTATCTTTACAGATTAAGGTAAAAGAAAAAGAAAGGAGACATATCTCCCCAAGAAAATGA
The DNA here is from genome assembly GCA_016624345.1 of Platycodon grandiflorus. Taxonomy (NCBI): domain Eukaryota; kingdom Viridiplantae; phylum Streptophyta; class Magnoliopsida; order Asterales; family Campanulaceae; genus Platycodon; species Platycodon grandiflorus. Next base: position 5,258,534 of record CM028368.1, read on the forward strand.
CAGTCCTAGCTACAACATGAGAATTCAAAGCTTGAAATTTTCAAGGGAAAGCAATATTATTGGCATAATGTCAAAGCAGCAAAGTGTCTTATATATCTTCATTGGGTAAGTAGAAAATACCTAAAGGACTGGTAAAATAATAATTATTTGAATGCACAGTCCAAATATATACAGGAGGTCCAGGATGTTGGAGCATGCCCTGATTCCCATAGATGAAACAAGAAATTCCAAATTTAAAAACCGTCACCTAAGACACAAGTGCACCATATCACAAATAGAAGAATAACCATAGGGAAATCATCATGTAACCCTATATTTGGTGCAGCAGCTATGCGTGGCTACAATGTGAAATTACTAGCCCAGTGTACAACCAAGATAAAAAAAGTACATCCCAAACTTCATAAAATATTAAAACAAAACGAACAAGCCACATTTATCTTTACATACGAATAAAAACCATATGATCCACAATTTACAAAGCAATCCTCCAAAATCCGGACCCACATTTCCCTCAAACCACAAAATCAACCAACCTTTGCTTACAGGAAATTTTGATAAACTAGCCCTAAAACAAACAAACACTCGCATACATACACACAGAAAAAGCATGCAAGCTAGAAACAGAGGGAAAAATCAGGAAATTTTAATGTTATATTATACCATCATTGAAAAAATCGCCCAAGCCGTCGGAATCGCTCTCATCGACTTCGTAAGCAGAGTCCTCGAAGAATTGAAGTACGCCGCGGTTCGTCCTCTTTCGGCGGCCGGTTTCATCTTCGTCGTCGTCGCGCTTTCTCTTTTCCGGCGAGCCATCGCCGGTAGCTATTCCTTTGCCCTTCCACGACATTTTTCAGCTGACGGTGTGAGAAATGACCATGAGAGAGAGAGAGAGAGAGAGAGAGAGAGAGAAGTGAGTGAGAACAGTTGTAAAGACGGAGAAGGTAAATATATGAGGCTTTTGCAGTGATGCCCTTGTTTTTGTTGGGTTTTATGCCAAAATAGTCCTCTATAAATGTACTATTTGAGTTAGTAGTACACTGTTTTGGAGTTTTGGACCAACCATAGGAAGAAAAAGTGGATACCAAGGGTCATAATCAATTGACTTGATTATTAATATTGAAATAGTATTGAAAAAGTGTGTTGTTTTCTTTAATGCCCATGTGTATGTGGCCCATAATTAAAGTAGGAAGAAAAAATAAGGGTAAAATAGTAAAAATGATGTTCTAAAAAGGAAAGTTTCAAACAAGACAATTATTTTGGGACGGATGAAAAAGGAAAGGAAGACAATAATTTAGGGACGGAGGGAGTATATTTTATCAATTAGGAATATTTATCTGAGACAAAGAGAGTATGTACTAGTAATGTTAGAGCATATCATATATTATTCCGTATCAATAATGTTAGAGCAACTGATTTTATTTACGGCAAGTATTATAAAGTTTTAACTTATTAATATATTATTAATTATACCATATAACACCTTGATGTTTGCTGTAAATTAAATTTGTAAGTATATATATTCCGTTGCTTTATAATTTTTCATCTCATATTATGTAGCATAAAGTAAAATTTAAAAGACTATGAAAACGAAAAATGAAAATCTCTTATCCTAAGTTGAATCTAACAATTTGTGCTTATATGATCACTTAATGTATGTAAAAAGTTTTAATTTTTTGTTCATTTTCATTTTCTTACATTTTGAGTATCTAAATAGATTGTTTTGTATTTCTAGGAAAAATAAACTTGAAAACCTATTTGATCAAAAAACCATGGTAAAAAAAAAAAGGAAAATAAATAAATTAATATAATGTTACTTCCATAATAGAGAGATATATAGAAATAATATTTTGAAAAATTATTAAATGAGAAACATGTAAAGAACATAACCATAGAGGAACATAATAAAAGCGGTATAAATAGAGATATTACCTTTTTTTCATAGAAATAGTGAGAGCGAAGTGAAAGTTGCTTTAAGAAAAATAAAAATTGTGAAGGTTTGAGACCGGATGGAGTCCTTATAGAGGCATGGAAATGCCTATGAAAAGTAAGAGTGGCTTGGATAGAAAAAGTTACTCCATTTAATAGAATCATGATGTCACAGAAAATGTACGATGAGCAGAGGAAAATTATTATAGTACCAATATAAAAACATAAAGGTGGTATTCAAAATTGCACAAATTATAACATTATTAAGTTAAGTAAGTTAATGAGTTACAAAATGAAACTTTGGGAAGAGTAGTTTTGAAAATAGATTAGGACGAGAAACAATAATATCAGAGAATCAATTTGGTTTTATGCCAAAAAAATCAATAATTGAAGCTATCTATTTATTAAGATGATTGATGAATGGAGATAGAAACAAGGACTTATATATGGTTTCTATTGACCTAAGGCTTATGATGTAGTTCATAGAGAGTTAATTAGTGGGTGTTAGAGAAAAAAACGGTTAAAGTAAGATACATTAACGTGATTACGGATATGTACGATATAGTTGTGATATTAGTTAGGACTATATCAGGTGACACACCTGTGATTTCCTAATTATCGTTAGATTAAACTAAGGCTTAAGTCCAAATTATTTTGCCTTGGCGATTGGCGGGATTAAGTGAACATATCCAAATTGATACACCATGGTGTAGTGGCAAAACCACAATAGGGTCAAGGGTGACCATGACCCCCTAGGCTTTAAGCAATAGGTAAGTTACCCCCTTCAAAATATAATGATTACCATTTGTATTATATTATGGACCCTTGAGTTTTAAATGTTACACTTTTAGTTAATTTAACTCGGTCCCCCTAAGAATTGAATCCTGACTTCGTCACTACCACGGTGCATATTGTTTGCTGATGACATTATTTTGATTGATATGAGGAAGAATTGGATTGATAATAAGCTACAAAAGATGATAGAAACTCTTGAAGTCAAAGACTTTAGAGTCCGTTTGGTGCAACGTTTACAAAATACAGTGTTTTGGAAACGCAGCGTTTTAAAAAATGCAGTGTTTTAAAAATGCAGGTCTTTTCTTATAATGCGTTTTGGATATCACTTCAATACGCAGTTTTTTTTCCTAGCAGCGTTTTAGGAAAAAGCTGAGAATTTCAGCGTTTTAAAACGCAGGTGCTGATGTGATTCCAAGATCGTGACAAAGCGGAACCAACCAAAAACGCGGATTAAAACAGAAAACAACGAATTGAAATGAAGATAGGGAGCTTCCCTCAACCCTAGGGCAGATTTAATCCCTAGAACCTTGGGGTGCAACCTTAACCCACTAATCGCAATTGATTAGGAACCAAGATCACGGAACGCCACAAGCCTGCAGCTCAACAAACTTGATAAGTTCAAGGGTTGAGAATTCTAATCCAAGAAATCTCTCAAAAGCTCACAATATTGTGAAAACTCAATTCAATTTAATAATAATCAAAGATAATGTTTTACAATGAAAAAAAAGCCTTTATATAGGCCTTACAATCCAACTAAACCCAGGAAACGTTTATTAGGAAATAAAAATACCTAAAATATCCTAAAGTTACCAAAACTGATGAAAATACGTCAAATAATTGCGTTCCAGGCAAACTGGGGACAAGGCGATCGCCTTGTAGTGATCCAGGGCGATCGCCCTTCAGGCAGTACACAAAGGCGATCGCTTTTCAGAATTTTAGGGCGATCGCCCTTCAGGCAGTTCACAAGGCGATCGCTTCCTCATGAGACAGGGCGATCGCTCTGTGGCCAGAAACTTCATCCTTCATACAAACGACTCTCCAACACACATACGATCCGTCCTTCACTGTTTTGAGTCGTGTTGGCCTTGATTGAGTGCACGAGCGTCATGAGAGCTTCCCGAACTTTCTTGATTTGCGCTCTTGTCATTGGGCCTCCGGTTATCGTCATCGGATCTCTTTGAATATTGGGTCTTGGTCCTTGATCTCCATCACTCCCTCTCTCCTCAAAAGGATTCGTCCTCGAATCATCACCTATATCAAAAGGAGAAAGATCAGTGACATTGAAAGTTGTATGGACACTATACTCACCTGGTAGGACAAGCTTGTATGCGTTGTCATTGAGCCTTTCAAGAACTTAAAAAGGACCATCTCCCCTAGGATGCAATTTGGATCGACACTTTATGGGAAACCGTTCCTTCCTCAAGTGAAGCCACACCCAATCAACGGGCTCAAAGACAACTTGTTTCCGTCCCTTGTTGGCTTGAAACTTGAAAGTTATTGCTGAAGCACTTGAAAAGTGGGTTAGGCTTTTAAGTTTCAAACATTGGATCGAAGTCCATTATGATAAGTAAAAAGAATTGAAGAAGACAAAATGGGAAAGAAATTAAATATAAACACAGCATATAAGACTAGGATAAAATTTATGTACCAAAATAAAAAAAATTATGCATTTGGTCCCGTGCGTACTAAATAGTCGTAATTAAAGTCATGTAGGAGTATTATTTTCTCTTACTAGACTAATAATAATAATTATTGCATTTAGAATTTGATTGGAGAAAATAATTAGCATGTTGTGCTATCTATAAATGGCTTTTTGTATACTTAGTATACATGATTAAACACATCAGTTTTTTCCTAAAGAGCAATGCTAGCTATAGCCATCAAATGAGTTCGATCTAAATTTTGTTTACATGCTCTACAGCAAAAGCAGAAATTATCTGCAGCTTAGTTCCAAGAGAGTGCAAGTCAACATACTTTTGCATAAGGCAGAAACTAACTAAGCTGCGTTTTTTGCTGCAGTATTGAAACATATTTTTTGTAAATAAGCTGCGTTTTATCCATACGTTTTGGCGAAAACGCTCGACCAAACGGGCTCTTACTGTTAAATATGATGATTAGTGTATCAATTGAAAGAACTAACTCATGAGTTCCACGTGTCGCTAAACGACACTTATTTTAAAATAATTTTTTTAATTAAAACGACAGTTATTTTAAAACAGAGGAGTACAAATGGCCTTGTAGAAAAATTATTTCCTTATGATTTTTTTTTCTCCATTTTTATGTAATGCTATTAACCAAAAAAATAAAGGACATAAATATATTAAGTGCGTTCACACGGTTTCGTAGTTAAAACTGTACTTATTTCGAAACATAGAGTGTACAAATGATCCTGTTAAATAATTGTTTCCTTATCTTTACTCTTTTTTTATATATTGCTAAAAAAATAAAGGACAAATATATCAAGTGTGCTCATGTGGTTTTTCTTTAGCACTCATGATATATGTTTCCATTTTTCTGGTTGCTTGTTGGTTCGAATGTTGAATGCTCATACTCTTATATACTTTTATTATCTATATATGAAATGTGATAATAAGAGCCCGTTTGTTCGCGCGTTTTGGACAAAACGCAGGGCTAAAACGCAGCTTATTCCTTAACTTAGCGTTTCAATGCTGCGGTAGAAAACGCTGCGTTTTCAAACGCAGCGTTTAAAAAATTCCTAGCTTTTTCCCAAACGCAGATTTTAAAACGCAAGGGAATAAAAAGCAGCGTTTTGACATAATATCCCAAACGCATTTATAAAGAAAAAAGCCGCGTTTTAAATAATTTGCGTTTTAGAAACGCTGCGTTTTTAAAACACTGCGTTTTTCAAAACGCTACACCAAACGGGCTCTAAGTTGCTGCTTATTAGAAAATAAAATTTTAAAAATTGTGTTTGTTTAGTCAAAAAAAAAAAAAGTTTTCTTCGAAAAAAGTTTAGGAGTTGTATAGGTTGTTTTATTCTTCTAAAGCCAAGGCATGCAGGCCACCAACTTGTAGGACGGTTTAAAGTTGTATTTACGGATCGTCTACCTCCTCGAGATTTTTTTTTTTTTTCTTTGCGTTCTAAGGGAGCACGGGAAGGGATCGAACTTTGTAAAGCTCCAACTTTACCACTGAGTTATCCCTTGAGGACACCTCCTCGAGATTCTAATAGCTAGATTGAAAGCATTAGAGACGTAGTTAATTTTGATTCCTTCACGAGAACAGACAAGATCCTCTATTTCAAAAATGTGTTCTATTTCATATTCTAACCGTCAAATCTTCGCCACATATGCATGAAAATAAACAATATGAATTATCCCGTAATTTTTGATGCACATGTTACGAAGATCTGACGAAATATGAGATGGAACACTTTTTTGGAATAGAGGATCCTATCCGTTCACGAGACTTGTCCCTTGTACAACATCGCATATGCTTTCACTATTGATCACAATGTTGCTATATATATATATATATATATATATATATATATATATATAGAGAGAGAGAGAGAGAGAGAGAGAGAGAGAGAGAGAGAGAGAGAATATTGTTAGAAAAGCTGGGTACATCAATATGAAGAAATAATTATAACGAATTCATGAAGCAATTTGATGTGGCACTGAATTCCTAGAAAAAGAGCTTGCCGTTTTCCATTACCAGGCAAGAAAATCAAAAGAAATTCCCCATACAAGTTAATTACCAGATAAAAGAAAGATACAAATTCCCCAAAACTACAAGGAATGAAAGCTTAAAAATGGAATTTGGAAAACCCCTTTAATTTTTACCATTATTTTCCCAAATCCTCCTATCTAATTAATTCTTCAACCCATCATGCATGATCATCTTTCATTTTCTCTTTCCCATCTGCAGAAACCATAGTCATTTCCAGCTTCTCATTTGCTTCCATCTCATCCCTAAACTTCTTATAGATGTCAGTTTTATAGTACTTGCGAGTTCTCGCCACCAAAATCAGCGAAACACAAGCTCCGAATAAGTTCGTACCAGCTAGAATCAGGAAAGAATTCCTATAACATTGCTTACCAATACACGTCAATTCACGTACCATCGATCTCGTCATTCCCTTGAGTGAAAGCTGCCTTAATGCCTCCTTATCGTAAAGCTTTCCAACGATTCTCACGTTAAGTACATACGATCCAATTGGGCTCGAGAGTTGGCCACAGTTGAAGAGAGTGGAGTAGTATTTCAATCCAAAAAGCTCGGATATGATTATGAAAAGTAGGGTTAATTGGGCACCATAGGAGAACCCTATCAACAACGAAGCAATGTAGACTGATCCCGGGAATGCTAATGCAATGAGGACATCACCGATGGCTGGTAACACGAGGGCAAATGTCATCATAAGAGTTCTCGGCACTTTCCACCTCACGAGTATGTACTCGGACACGAATCCTGAAAAAACCCTGCCAAAGTAGTTCCATACGCTTACTAACGAGACGAACGTGCCAATTGTGCGAGTCGGATAGCCTAATGACTCCCCGATTTGCCCTAAATTGTCCACTGCAGCTAAACTGCAGCCTAGTCCACAAAATGTAGCCACAAAAAGTACTATCATGTCAATGCTTAGTAAAGCTTGTAAGATGCTGTAATCTTCTCCCCTTTGTGGTTTATTACATATATTTGCGAAACATGAAACATTGGAAGATTCCTTCTCTTTTTCCACAGGCTCGTGCGATCCAGTCACGGGTTGTATCTCGGATGATGCGGATTTTGAGACGGGCAACGGTGGTTCCTCTACAATAACTCTAGAGGGAGTAGTAGTACTTAGTTCTTGTTTATTCATTTTCCAAGTGGCTAGTTCCTCCTTAACTGCTATAAGACAAGGAAGGAAAAGCAAGAAACAAACTACAGTAGCACTTGCAACATATGCATTGTGAGAGAATTTGAGATATTTTTGAGCGATTGTTATGGCCATGAGAGCTAAAGCCAAAGTGATAGATAGATAGAGATATTGATAAAATACTTTAACCTCGTTCGGGTGCCTAGAGATCTTCATTTCCCTTATATTGAAGACGAATGCGATTGAGATCAAAGCAGGAAGCCAACCGATGAGAAGAATCAAAGCCTTGGCATCATTCCCGTAGATGGCAAGATAAAGTTGCGTAAACACGGCGCCACTTAGCCCCACGAAACCCTTCATTAACCCTAGCATCATACCTCGGCTTTCGGGAAAGTTTTTCACACAAGTAACAAGAGAACCGGTGTTGGCAAAGTTTTGAGAATTCGCACCAATGCATATGTAGAGACACATTTGCCAAACGGTAGGCTTAGGTATCTTTTTCATTACGGCGAGCCATATGACAAAGTAGCCACCAAAGTTCATAGCGGCGCCAACTAGGAGGACGAACCACGGAGGCGTTACCTCAGCTAGGAGGCCGGAAAGGACCCCGACATTGGCACCAAGGTCCTTGAATGAGCCTAGAAGGTTAAGAGTGGATTGATCGTAGCCGAGGGTTTGCTTGATCTCTTTGGAATAGACACCAAAGAGATAAGTTGCACCGGCTCCGGCCATGATCAAGAAAGAAGCAAACATCATGAACCATCGGCCTTTGAGGACTTGTAGTGTGAAACTGCATAAACCACATCCTGAGCTTGAGCTTGAGCTTGAGACCACCATTTTTGTTGTGGGGTCCACCTTTTTCTTGGTCAGGCAAGGTTGATGAAGAGGAGTGTGGGGAGTGAAACTCAATGAAAAATAAAAATCTGTTTTTATGTGGGATTTGAAGATGATTTATATAGATCAGATTGAGATTTTGTTAGATCAAGTTGTTACTATTTGCTGTATTTAGTTAGATAAGGTTGTTATTGTTGTGGATTTAATGTCAGTATTATGTGTTAATTTGGATTAGAGTTAGTTGAAATTGGAATTGGTTAAAACTCTTTCTATCCTACTTCTGATTTGGGCCTTTTTGAATCTTTTGAGTGATAATTGGATGAAGACAACTTGTAAAGGATATCTATCTCATTGAAAGAGTGTAAATAGAACTGTCAGTGGTTAGACTTCTTTTGGCAAAATGCATGCAAGTTGGCTAATCAAAAATATATATCTTTGCACACTATTTTTAATTAGTTACCTTACACATAGTCAATAATTTTTTCACGTGTTCAAAATAATAATAATAGAAAGAATAGTTGGTGTAAATACTAAATTTACACACATACTTTAAAAAACTCTATTATATACCTTGAAGCAACATAAAATCTAATTAATTCATAACATATATGATACTAATTGACATTGTATATATTTGGCAAAAACTTAGAAAATACCATTTTATGGGTATTTTTTGGAAGACGGATCTCATTGATCCGAACCACCGTATGTTGGTGGGTTGAGTTGTAAGAGAGTGACGCTCCGTCTTATAAAATAGAATCCGTAAGACGGTCTTACAGGAGACCTACATTTTTTCTATTTTTTTATAAAATTCATGTATATAGTTTTTTAAAGTTTAATTTTTATATAGACCAATCAAACACTTGAAATGGGAAATCTTAAAAGTTTGAGGAACAATGAAAAGGAGATGCAAGGTGGCTATGGCTTGGTCTCTTGATTTCTTGGCTCATAATTGGAATGCAGATCTGTTCAGTGTTCACTAGCTGCCCTGCCGTACCCCATTTCTACATAATATCTCCCTGATACTGACTCTTAAATGATTGGTTAAGAATTCAAAACTAGAAGTACCCCATTTTTATCCACTTTACAGAAATTGTGAGCAGACGTACACCTTGTATATATACATGGTACTCAAAATTGATTCTCTCTCTCTCTCTCTCTCTCTCTCTCTCTCTCTACAGAGAGCTCTCGAAACGACGAACCATTTCTTTTTTTTTTTTTTTTAAAAACTAAACTCGTAGATCGTTCCAACGAATAGAACCACACACCTTTTGGAACCTTCTGAATTCACCAAATTCTTGTTCAAAAAGACCATTCCGCATCACAAAAGCCAAAACAAACACATTACCAACATGCATGAGGATTAGTGTCATTACTTGACCAGATTTTTGTCCAAAAAGACCATGAATTCAGTACTGTAATTACATACACCAAAAACATTCCACGTACAAAAATCCCATCAAAACTTAGTCCATCAAACATTGCTTTAATATACTCCATCAAACTTAGTCCATCAAACATTCCACCTTTTGGAGTATATACCACGTACGGTACGTCCATTTCTAATGAAAGAAGTAGGCCTTGCACTTGTTGATGTCCCAAGTTGTGGTTGTGTGTTGGAGATGCTGTGGTCGTATTTGATGGTTGGGCCGGGCTTGAGGCTGTGACATGCATGCTTCTAGTCAGTGGTTGAGATCGAGCTCCTTAATTCCTAGCTGCCGCCTTCATCGTCACCTGGAAGGAAATTAACAAGTACAAGTACTGCATGTATGCACACAATATATATATAGCACATCCAATATTGAAAACTTTTTTCTGACTCTGCCTTTGTTCTGCTCTAACTTCAACAGCAACATTAATTCCTTGTCACCTGAAAGAATAGTTCATGCAGTGCTTAATAAATAGGAGTAGCTTGCATTTAACAACAAGGAGCAGCTATAAAGAAAAGTTTAAAAATTTAATAAATTTCTTCTTCAAACAAGTCCCTTTAAAAAAAAAATTTTAATTAAAAAGAGAAGGAAAGGTCTTACTTGATCAGCAACAGCAACTTCCCTCTGTTTAGAGTTTCGGCTCTCATCATCATGGCTGACATGTTTAGTTAATCCATGCCTCCATGGTGATGATTGTGTGTGTGTGTGTGTGTTTTTATGTCTTTTAATTTGGTTGGTTGATGTAAGCTTAAAAAGGATGGAAAAAAGAAAAGAAAAGAAAGAAAACACACACTCAAAACCTTATTATGGAAGTTGTTGGCTACTTGAAAGAGCAAAATTTGGGCGTCCGTTTTAGACAATTTTTATTCTCTAAAGGCCACTATAATTGTTTATTAAAGAACATTTTTATTGCGAACTGTCATCTATACCCTTAAAAAATACGAAAAAAGTGCACGCTATGCATCGCAAAACAAAAAACGATGCATCGCAACACAACACGATGCACATAAAACACGGAAGCCCACGATGTGCATCTCAAAACAAAAAAGACGTAATACAAATACCGCTTTCACTTGCAATGCACCAAAAAAAATTGTGCATCGCATTGGAAAAAAACTATCTTAACTATAAAAATATACTAAACACATACCCCGATACACAATAATTGTGTATCACGATGCACAAACAGTTTAACAAAAAAGAGTGTTGTTTGTTGTATCGCGATACACACGATGCACATTTATATGCAGTTTATGGATGTGTGTTCAACAATTGACGATGCACATTTTATACTTGAGAATGCACATAATTCACATTTCTTAACACAAAAATCACAATTACATTGACGATGTTCATTTCACACACATGACGATGCACAAAAATCAACCTTATAATGTTATAATTGACGATGCAAAAAATTATATTGACGATGCACATTACTTAACACACATTATACTGAAAATAATACTGTTATAATTGACGATGCACAAAATTACATTGACGATGCAATTTCTTAACACAAAATATATTGAAAATAGTATTGTTATAATTGATGATGCATAACATTATACTTGACGATGCACATTTAACACAAAAATCACAAATATATATTGATGATGCACAAATTCCACACATGACGATGCACAATTTACACTAAGAAAATCATTTGTTGTTACCGGGATAGTTTTAAAATAAACAACTAATTTATCACTTAAAATAAACTTAAATAATTGAAAACAATTATATTAAATTTAACCGATTGTAAATTGTAAAAGGGGACTGGCCGCAATTTTTCCAAGCTGTTAACTACTTGAAACTTGAAAGTTATTGCTGAAGCACTTGAAAAGTAGGTTAGGCTTTTAAGTTTCAAACATTGGATCGAAGTCCATTATGATAAGTAAAAAGAATTGAAGAAGACAAAAAAATGGGAAAGAAATAAAATATAAACACAGCATATAAGACTATATAGGATAAAATTTATGTACCAAAATAAAAAAAATTATGCATTTGGTCCCGTGCGTACTAAATAGTCGTAATTAAAGTCATGTAGCTAGGAGTATTATTTTCTCTTACTAGACTGATAATAATAATTATTGCATTTAGAATTTGATTGGAGAAAATAATTAGCATGTTGTGCTATATATAAATGGCTTTTTGTATACTTAGTATACATGATTAAACACATCAGTTTTTTCCTAAAGAGCAATGCTAGCTATAGCCATCAAATGAGTTCGATCTAAATTTTGTTTACAAAATGATGTGATATTTTATGTGTCATTTTGGTGGCTTCACTTTTTTAAACCATAGTGAAGTCCACAAAATACCAAATAAAATGACAATTTTTTTTTTGCAAAAAATTTGGTATTCATTTTAGAGGTGACAATAGCTGACACGACACAATTGTACAAACTAGTACGACATGATTATAAATACGAATTACATAGAGAAATAAAACAATAAGACAAGGCACGACACAAAAGCACGAAATTATAAATTTTGTTAACATAACATTTATTATTATATTTATGATCAAATAAGATAGATAACAATGATGAACACAACACGATGACACGAATTGCGACCCTAATTCATTTGATGACACAAACGTTACTCTTGTATAAAATAAACATCGGCATTTGGGCTATCAGTGGGTTAGGCTTTGAAGTATTCAAACATTGGATCAAGTCAACACTAGGAAGAAAAGGAATATAAGACATAAAAGAAAAGAAACTAAATATAAACACAGCATGTAACTGTAATTGTATAAAACAAACAGTGGCATTTTGGCCATCAGCCTAGCAACTAGCCAACTACACACATAACACACACACACACACAACTTACAACAACATCATTTTCAATTTTTAAGAACTACACTATCACATTTGACTTCCTCTATAAATTCTTGGCATGTCTATCTATCCAATATTCTACCCCATCCAACAATTAATTAAGTTCACTCCCCTCTTGTCCCGGCCGGTCTGCCGCCATTTCCAGCCATCGCCATTTCCATCTCCGCTGCGTTCGCGTTTGCCTCCTCCCGGAACTTCTTATAAATATCACTTTGATAAAACTTTCTAGTCCTAAACACCAAAATAAGTGACACAAGTGCCCCAAAGACGGTCACAACAGTAATTATAATAAAAGACAATTTGAAACACTCAATCCCAACACAATTCAAACTCTCGCCGTGCTTCCTAGTGATTCCCAAAGCTTTCATTTGTCTATTTGCCTCTTTATCATATAAATGCCCCGTGACCCTCACATTAAGCAAGTATAACCCAATCGGGCTAGCTACGGACCCAAAATTGTACAAGGTGGAGTAGTACTTGAGCCCAAAGATCTCGGAAATGATGGCGAAAAGCAGTGGCCATTGAGCTCCGAAGCAAAACCCTATGATTATCGATACAAAGTAGAGCGAATTCGAACACCAAACGCAATAAGAATGTGACCGAGGCAAGATAATATGATAGTTAGCGTCAGCATGAGCGGTCTAGGGAATTTGTACTTCTTTAACAAGATTTCGGAGACAAAACCAGCTACCACTCGTCCAAGGTAATTCCATATACTCACAAGTGACACGAACGTACTAATGCTTCGTGTAGGGTATCCGAGAGAAGTTCCGATTTGTCCCAAATTGTCTATTGCAGTTAGAGTGCCTCCAACTCCACAAATCGTTGCTAAAAATAGAATTAGCATGTCGACCGAGAAGAGTGCTTGGAGTATAGTGTAATCCTCGCCTCTATTTGGTGGTTGAAACATAGTCTTGAAGCAAGAAATTTCTTCCTGCTTTTGAGGTGGTGGCAGGACTAGCGGTTGTGGTGGTGGTGGTAAGGCGGCATTTGGGGCGGGCTTCTCTGCTACCACTTTTATTTCCAGTGGATCATTTAGCGACGCCTTCTTTTTTTTCCAAATATTGTATTCTTCTTTTATAACGACGGCTAGAGGTAAAAAGAGCAAGAAGAGGACCATGGCGGCGCTACCACCATACTCGCTCCTCGTAAATTCGAACCTCTTTTCAAATATAATTATAATCATCAAAAATCCGGCAAGGCCAAGGGATGTATAGAGAAAATTAAAGAACACTTTGAGCTCGTTCGGTTGTTGAACAACCTTCATGATTCGAATTGTTCGTAGAAATGCAAAGGATATGGCGGCGGGGAGCCACCCTATCATCAGAATGAGAGACTTTGATTCATTACCATAAACTGCATGGTAGAGTTGAGTGATGATAGCACCACTCAGACCAACAAAGCCCTTGAGAAGCCCTAATACGACACCTCGACTCTCCGGGAAGTTCTTTACGCACGTGACGAGGGCGCCGGTATTGGCAAAAGATTGGGAATTCGCCCCTATACATATGTACAAACACATGTGCCAAACTTTAGGGGTTGAAATCTTTTTAGTGACGCCTAACCATATCATGAAATACCCAAAAAAATTTAGAACTGCGCCGATTAAGAGGACTACCCACGTTGGCGTGACCTCGGCGATTAGGCCGGAGAGAATGCCAACGTTGGAGCCAAGGTCCTTGAAGAAGCTGAGCAAGTTGAGAGTGGTTTGGTCATAGCCAAGGGAATCTTTTATGTCGTTGGAGTAGAGGCCGAACATGTAGGTTGCACCGGCTGCGGACATGATGAGGAAGGAGGCAAACACCATAAACCACCGGCCGGTGAGGATTTGGAGTGTGAGGCTGCTGGTCATGTTGGCACCTCCTCCGCCGGCAAAGTTGGCAAAGGCCATATCTATGACTCTTTTCTCTCTCTTTTTGGCAAGTATTTGCTACTTTGAAGTACTTGCTAGTTTAAACACTATGTAGAGTTGTCATTATATAAGAAAATCTTGGGGTTAGAGAGAGAGAGAGAGAGAGTCGACGGAAGACTTTGTAGTAGACTTATGGGGTAATGCCTTTATTGAATAAAAAAAGGAGTTGGAAAGAGAAATATGGCGATGCTATTGAATTCAGTACAACTCATTAAGCACTCCTTACTCAAATTGGATCCTCTATTTTAAAAAGGCATTTTATATTTTATTTTAATCGTTGAATGTGTGTCATATATGCATAAAAAATTAGTACCAAACGTGATTGGTTCGTTCAACTGGAAGAAGTTGGGATCATCTGAGCAAAAATATTTGGGTTCAAGATTTTCCCACCTTACAAAAAAGTCAAAGAAAGACTTTTATAGTAGTAGTTCTTCATGGAATAAAAAAAAAAAAGGAGGAGTAGGAAAGAGAAAGATGAAAATACTATTGTAATACAACTCAAAGACTAAGCCTTGTTAAAGCCATAATTGGGAGTAAATATTGAAAAATACTTCGTCTCTCCCTAAATTATTGGATTGCTTTCCCTTTTTGTTCATCCTTAAATAATTATTTTATTTGAAAATTTTCTTTTTAGTACATTACTTTTATCATTTTATCCTTATTATTTATCCATAATTTAACTATAGGCCACATATACATGAGCATTAAAAAAAATTATATACTATATCAATATTAATAATCAACAAGTAAACTGTTTTTTCTTAATCCGCGTATCGGGTCAAATAAAACAATAATTTAGGGAACGAGGGAGTATATGTGAAATAGCCATTTGAATTTTCTAAGTTAAGTACAATGTGTGATGGCATGTTTTGGTAACATACATACAATTAATTAAACACAAAACAGATAAGTTTTGGGGGGAGACTGATCTGGAATTCTTTATTTCTTCATCCTATATATATATATATATATATATATATGAGGATGTGGGAATGGGTACGTATCATATGTGGATATATTTAGTTTAAGATATACTTTTTCTCACTTACAACTGGTTAGACTTTGAATTTCTTTATTTAATTTCAAAGTGTCACGTTATCTAATCTAATGAAGTGAGATCTAACGACTATGATTGTTCGAACCAAAATGATGTTTCTGCAATTAAACGATTGGTGTACCGGCCGAGAACAAAATATATATTTGAACATTTTTTAAAAGATAAAAGAGACTCCCTAAATTAAATGAGATAAGCACAAAGGGCAATGCAATATTAAGAGATATATAGTAGTTGATTAGGATTAATTAGGAGAACCAAAAAAAAAAAAAAAAAATAATAATAATAATAAAATAAAAAATAAAGAGAGAGAAAGAAGTTAAGTTTGTTGGCTAAAACAGTAGTTTAGTTTCCTTCAAATTGAAAAGTCACATTTTGGAGATGATCCTCCTCCTCCCTATATATCTATATGGTTACTTGCCCCCGGAGTCTTTCCTTCCCAATATTTTATTGCAAATTATGATTTTACCATTATGAATATTCTGTTTTTTAAATTAATTTGTTCAACCGTCATGCATGGTTAGGGTCTGTTCTCGTTGCACAATTTACTAATTAAGTTCGTGATTTTGAACTTTCTCTCTGTTTAGTCTGATTGGCTTTTTCTTTATCTCTTTTTTATTTTATTATTATTATTATTATTTTTAGTTATTACAAACCAAAATTCAAAACTTCAAGATCAAGTTACTAAATCATGATGTCTAACACTTCTTATCTTGTTTTGGGGTTGAATCAAAGACCAACTTTTATTACAAAACTTGATCTTACTTCTCCATCACACTAACTTAAGCTCCTTTGGCTAATTAATTATACCCCCTTCGTTTTTTTTTATAATAAAAAAAGTCATATTTATATTTTCCAATGTTAGCCTTAATTTTTTTTTTCAAATTAACATAGGATCAATGTGAATTTACTTATTTTTCCAAAAATTATATATTAAATATTAATTAGAGAAGTGGTTAAATTAACTTTAAAAATTCAAAAATATGACTTTGTTTTGAAACAATGGAGTAAATGTAATCCCTCTGTTCCTAAATTATCGTCTTATTTGATTTTTGGTCGAACAAGATAATTTTCAAATGCAAATTTGACATATATTATTTTATTTTTCTAAAATCATAAAATACGTAATTTCATAGTATTTTAAAAGTACTACGAGTTACTGTTTTATGATTTTAAAAAATATATCAAGTTTGCATTCAAAAACATTCTATTTGATTTTAAAAAGTCAAACATGTCGATAATTTAGGAACGAAACGAGTATATCAATTATAACCTTTCGTGGAGTGCCACTAGTTGGAAGGATGGATTAATATCTAATTTTGAGCATAGATTAATTATAGACTAGAAAATAATTTATTGAGATTTTAATAGATTTGATAGATAAAAGAATTCATTTCAAGTATCAAGAAATAATAATAAAAGATTGCCAATGAGACTGGAAACCGGCATTGGGGATCTGGCAAGTGACAGTGAGGAAGGAAAATTGAATAAATAAAGAGTGAATATTTATTGACAATTAACTAAGATAAATTGACTAAATAAAAATGTCGGCTTGCTCATATTTTCTCTCTCTTTAAATTTTGTAATTTTCTATTAAATTTAGAATTACTAATCTTTATCATAGTAGTATAATCTTTTTTATAAGCTTATTTTGTTAGCTCACCATAATATCTGGAGGAAAAATCTAATCATTTAATAGTCTCAGACTATTAAATGGGTAAAATAAATTTTATACGAGTAGTACAAATCTTGTTCAATTTTATATCAAGGATTAGAAAACTACTTACACATTCTTTTATTTTCACATATTACATATCTCCTAAAGTTTATGAAGAAAAGTTGTAATTTTTAATTCTCTAGCTATTGCGAGAGCTTCAATAGATAGATTTCATACACTTTTTTTAAGATCTGAAAACACATAAACTATCAATTACTATATATAAACCGAAGTTTTAAATCATGACATATATTCAACATCAAAGTTTTTTGAGTACATGTGTAAACATTTTGGCATATTGACGTACCAAAAATAAACTCTCTCTCAAGTTAATAATGTCCCAAATAATAGTGTTTCAATTAGCAACTTAATTAAAGTTGACTGAAAATTACTTGTAATTTTAACATTGTAAAAGGTTTAATTGGTATTATTTCTAATTAATGTATATTCAGTGATGGAAATTTATTACCTAAAAAATGTTAAATATTTTAGCTTAATTCGAATGTACATAGCTGATTAGGACCATGTTTCAAACGATGAAAGGTTGTCGACCCACTTGCAATATACTACTCTTACATTATTTAAAGGAATCACATAATCTCTATCTTAATTGTTCAAATTTCAATGTCATTTAAGGGATAATGACATTGGAAGTCCTTGACTATGACTGATTCCACCATTAGTCTCTTAACAAATTTTTTTATATTTTTATCCCTTGACTATGAAAATCGAGACACGGTTGGTCCTTTTGGTGGATGCCGTTAGTATTTTCCCGTTAAGTCTATCACGTGCCTCTCACATGACTTTGGTTAAGGGCATTGTTGGAATTTCAACTTCATCTTCAAACACACCCACACCCACATTCTCTCTCTATCTCTCTCTCTCTCTCTCGCACACACAAAGGAGACAAGTTCAAGGGTCATTGTCAAAGAAGGATCCCTCCACCCAAGAAGTTCCTAGCGAGATTGAAAAGAATCCATAGACGAAGATAGGTAAGCCAAAATCTTCTTCTTCACCATTTGGTATGGAATTGGAGAGTATGTAATATGTGTGTGTTGGAAATTACAAATGAAGAGAGAAAAAGTTACATAGAAAAAGAAAAACTCCAGAAAGGGGGGAGGCAGAAGGAAGGAGGCGGGGAGAGAGAGAGGGGGGACATGGGTAGGTGGGTGGTTTGTGTGTGTTGAAAATTTAACCACGAAATCAAGTACCAACACTCAAACATACCCCACTACGAAGACCAAAGGAAATGACCAACACAACTCCTAGATGCATGATACTCTACATAAAGATCAATTTCTTATCAATTGGGATACGGCCACTTTACTCGAGCTTTGGTTCCCATTTCTCAAATTAGGAAACTAGGAAAATAATTCGCCCGTCGTGGGTGGCTCGCCTCGAGATGGATGTCGGATGAAGGGGAGAGAGAGATCTAGAGAGTAGAGCGCATACCATGTGAACCGTGAACGAGCTCGTGAGCGGGCTGAGCTGTGGTGGGATTACAAAGCGTGTTTGATAGGAAAGACCGAGAGAGAGAATTTGGTTTACAAGTCACAGGATATCGCAAGTATAATTGTGTACAATTTCCGGAGAGAATTCGTGTCGAGGCCTTAAGACAAAGGAGAGTTGAAGGGCCATTGTTAAAGAAATATCCTTCAATAATAGGAAGGGCATTCCTCAAGATCGAGAGTGGGAAAGAATCCATGGACGAAGATAGATAGGTATTTTGTTTTCTTCACCGTTTTGGTATGGAATTGTACGTATCTAGGAGAGGAGTGTATGTGAGTTAGAAATTACAAAGGAAGGAGGCGGCAGAGGGGAGAGAGAGAGAGAGAGAGATACGGGTAGGTTGGTGGTTGGTGGTTTGTGTGTTTGTGTGTGTCTCGTGAGAGAGAGAGAGTGAGAGAGAGAGAGTGTGTGGGTGTGGGCGTGGTTGAAGATGAAGTTGAAATTCCAACAATGCCCTTAACCAAAGTCATGTGAGAGGCACGTGATAGACTTAACGGAAAAATACTAACGGCATCCACCAAAAGGACCAACCGTGTCTGATTTTCATAGTCAAGGGACAAAAATATGAAAAAAAAATTGTTAAGGGACTAATGATGGAATCAGCCATAGTCAAGGGACTTCCAATGTCATTATCCCTACATTTAATTTAATAGTCCTGAGACTTAAGACTTGCTCCCTACATTTCGTAAATAGTAAATAAAAATTTATAAGAAATCGTCTTTTTATTAGTATTTTTTGTAAGACGGAGTTTTCCTTGATGCCCCCTAGTTTTCTCTAGTGATGTTAAAATCAATCAAACTCGTATTGCTTATTCTCTTAAATACAGTAGAAACGTATTATAAACAAATTTTTTTAAAAAAGGGAAAAGCGAACACTTATTATGAAACGTCTTAAAATGGAACAGAGAAAGTATATATATGTATTTTTATTTTTTCCCTCAACAAGGCTACCAAATATGACGATCAAACTTTCTAGTTCCTGGTAATAAAGATATCCTAAGGTCACTATCTAGCTAGGTCAATGCCCAACAATTTATGGCATATACTTCCATTTAAAACTATATTATCCTTTTGAAAACTATATCGTGGAGTATTAAAGATGACTCCATAGTGGAAAGGAATCTAGGAAGGGATACCCCTAAAACAGGAGAAAACAATTCATGTCAGTCAATATTTGCACACAAATGGAAACAACTTGGCCACGTCTATCCCCTATTTTTCTTTATTCTTCTCGATGCAG
This sequence comes from Platycodon grandiflorus, assembly GCA_016624345.1. NCBI lineage: Eukaryota > Viridiplantae > Streptophyta > Magnoliopsida > Asterales > Campanulaceae > Platycodon > Platycodon grandiflorus. The sequence continues at coordinate 5,278,621 of CM028368.1, forward strand.
AATATTTTTTTGTTGACCTTGTTTTCAAGTATTGGACTTTACCTAGCTCAAGTTGTCTATCATCACATGGACTCTGGGGTGCCTGTTCCATTTCACTTGTCAACTTAAGTCATCTCTCTTGCAATTGAAAAATGTTCAAAGCTCTCAAGGGAAGGGAGGACAGCCGGTCTTCGAGGCTCGCAAGTGTAAGTTATATACGATAGAGTGGCGTCAAATTAGCCGGTCATCCGTTAGGAGCTCGGGCCAGCACCACACAGCGTAATCTGTCTCATTAGCCATTGCTATTTCGAGTCTAGGTAGGCTCTCAAAGAGCTCTGACCAGCACCGGTCATCCGCTAGGAGCTCTGGCCAGCACTGCACAGCTTAGTCTGTCTCACTACCCATTGCTATTGCGAGTCTAGATAGCCTCTCAAAGTTGCTTCTTAATTTGATCTCAGTTTGTAAATTCAACTTTGCATTGGCTTCTGCTTCTAGAGGAGAAGTTGCCTCGATTGCCTTGGTTAATAATAACTTGGAATGTAACTGTAACGAACGAGCTAGCCTGGCCTGTTCTTCTTAGACACCAATCTCTCAATGCAAAGAGCATCTATACTCTACATTTGCCTTTCTGCGACTCGTCAACTTACGGCCTGTTCTTATACACCAACCTCTCAATGCATTGAGCATCTATACTAATACATTTGCCTTAGCAAAAGATTACGTCAACTTTAGCAATACAGCAACCTTATGTGCACGAAATATAATGTTCTGAACTGTACAGTATGACAAGAAGGAAAACTAAAAACCAGGAACCCGACTCAGATGGCATATACTTTCAAAGGCCCTACCTGGACATCTCATGTGCACCAAGTGCCTTTAAACCAGCTATTTGCCCAGCCAAGGCATCTTCACTTGGTCTGAAAGCTTTCTTGCTGGAAGAGCCTTGGCCTCAATGTGTAGGTAACAGAACCCATTAACTCGAATCCTATCTGTACCCATTTACTCGGGCCCAAAATCTACAGCAAAACTCTAAATCATACTGTATTTAAAAACGTTTCCAAAGTTTCAAACTCCTCGAGGCAGCGTCTGTCAAAAGTGCAATCATATACTTGCCGACTAAGTACCAGAGGAAAAAGATATTTAATAAAGATACTGAACCATCCTGAAATATAACAAGAGTGCCATTCATCCTACAGAAAACATAACAAAGATCCAAATACCAGCAGATATACAAGCATCTGAAAACTAGATGAAATTTGCAGAAGAAAAGGACAGATTAGTAGCGATCAAAGGAAGTTGGCCGGCCTCCTCCCCTCTTAGGGCGGTCATAAGGACCTGCTCTGTCCCTGTAGCTTCTTCCTTCGTAACGTGCTGGCCCTCCACCTCCATACCGGTCACTGCTCCTCCTTGGGCCACCTTCCCTATCATATTCTCTGTCCCTCCCGTACCCATTTTGTGGGTAACGATCTGCACCCCCATACCTATCGCCTCCAAAGCGATCTCCTCCGCTAGGTGCGTACCTGCATACATGTGGAACAGAAAGTACATAATTTCCACCATTACAAAAATAATTCATCTTAATCACAACTTTGAATTCATAAAAGCAGGACATTATAGGAAACAATTAGAGTAGACATCATCAAATAAGCTTCTTGTGCGTTTTACTTCTCTGATAAACGACGTTTTAGAAATCCTCTCATCTTTTCATTACTTTTAATTCTCTTTAGCTTCCCCTAATCGTGATAAAGTACATAGAAAAATCAACAAAAACAGAAAAACTCTGATAGTTAAAAGCAGTAGCGCAACTAGCTTGACAAAAGTAACTTTATTTATGAATACCTGTCACTAACATAGCGATCGCGGCTTCCATATTTGTTATCTCTGCTGTCATAGCGATCCCTGTCACTAAAGCGCCCTCCATCATATCTATCATCAATGAAACGATCACGATCTGCGTAGCGATCTCCACGACCACCAGTGCCACCAAACCTTGAGCGAGAAGAGAAGGAACCACCACCTCGTCCACCACCTGCTGAAGGGCAGTCTCGGGCCCAATGTCCTGGGCGCCCACACTTAAAGCACTCGTCCTGCCCTAAAGACCTATCTCCACCACCGTAGCTGTCCCTGCCGCCCGATGAGTATCTCCCACCATAGCCATGGTCGGCATCATCACCCGCCATTTTAGGTTGGGCCTTGTTAACTGAGATGACTCGCTCCCCAAACTCACTACCATGCATTTCCCTGATTGCATCTTCCATTCCTCGACGGTCCGCAAACGTCAGAAACCCAAATCCACGAGGACGTCCTGTATCTCTTTCCAGCATGATCTACATGATCACCAATCTTAGGAAATGTGACCGTAGACAGAGCATATTGATATAGAAGTATTTTATGATACCAAGATTGAAGATGCTTCACATGATGAGATAGAAGAAAGCTCAATATGCATAAACCTACATTACCCACCAAGTTGTATATACACAGGAGTGTGAAGTATTAATATCTCTGAAACTAGAATATTACACTTAATGACAACACTGGGAGAAACAACCTGGATATTTGCATAATTTCATAGCAGTAACAAGAAGACGTGCATAAAGATCCAAATATCTTTGATTCCAGTGACCAGGTTCCAATGTGCCAATGTCAAAACATCGAAGGCCTACATTCAAGACTTTCAGATGCGCCATTTGAATCTTATTTGATGTTTCCTTGGGTAAGATTTGAAGTTCTTCCTTTGCCATTTTCTTTGGGTTTTTTTTCTTGGGGTTGGTGAGGGAGGGGGTTTGTTGTGGTTCAATAATTTTCATCCTGGTGAATGGTGACAAAAGTGGGATCCGGAAAAGCATTTATTATTCTAACTTTACTTTTAATGGGTTCAGTCATGCTTAATGAGCTTCTAGGTCTTTCAGTCATACGTGGATGCAAATGTTCAGAGTGATAAGAAACCAATCTAGCATGTTTGCAGTCTGAAATAGGTACAACCCTTCAATCAATTACAACGCCCGAAAAAATAGTCAAAAGGCCAACTCCAGCAAGCTCACAATCAAGATTTGATAAAGAGTAAAGCCCTCCCAATCTTGTAAATATTTGACTAGCCGTGAAGTCTATCTGTTGACACATACCAAAGGTGTCAATTATTGGACAGTATTCCCTTCTGAACATGTGAAAACCATATCTTGATCTAAGCTAAATGAAAAGGCAATGTGATCTCCAATTATTTACTACATCGGGCATCATGCTGTAAACTATTGAAGTTATTCTAATTCACACTCTAAATTATTTGGAGTTCTTCTAAAACCTGAATCAAGGCATAGATACTTCAAACTAGGAAACACTTCACCCTCTTCATTCCAATTTCGTTTGACTTACTATTAAAAACATCGCATCATTAGGCAGTGTGGTTCAATTGTTTTAGAACAATTAAATGGCAATTTGGTCCTTCAACTTCACTTCATTTCCTGTTTCAGTAATCATACATTTTTGTTTCCTATTTCAATAATTAAACTCAATATTTGCTAAGACGTTAGTTACTGAACTCAAATCCATTTTTTTTTCCGTCAAAGATTGAATTATTTGACAACATTACCCTTACTGCTCAATGATATTTACCAAATATATAGAGACCAAAAAGCATGTGACAATCACACGACTCTCACTTTATTTGTACTTTTTTTTCAGGAGTAGCTTTTTAAAACATATTCCTTCCTCCGACGATGAATTCACCCCAAATTCTAATATGCAATTGAGTTATTCCTTCTAAGAGTCAAATTTCCAGATGTCATAAGGCAAAAACAGTGCCCTGAAACCACAATCCGTTATTAATAGTGAAATTTTGTCGAGGGCAGCGAAAGAAACGCTGCGATGGGCAGTGTTGGATTGCACGGCGATGGGGTTAGTAGATCTGGCTGAGGTTACCGTCGGGGAGGAACTGGAGGGAAGTGGAGGAGACTGAGGCATTTGCATCGGCATTGAAGCTGCCGACAGTTCCAGACGAGGATATCATTGTAGATGATTTAGGCAAGCGGATGAGGGGGGATCGAGATCGGCGAAGATATCAAGTAAAATGTTGATGGAGGAATTCCAGATTTGGTTTGGGGGTAGAGCCCAGTTGGCAGTAGCTTCAGTGGAGAGAGAAGAATGAATGAGAGAAGAAGTAGACATGGAGGCTTTATGGGTCTTTCTTGTTCATTAATGGATTACTTTGGAGTTGGAAGTTGGAGGAAGGGGGTGTGACTTTGACTTGGCAAAAGTGGTACACTAACATTCATTAAAGAATTAGTGCCTTCAATTTTATTTTTTTGCTTTTCTCTGTTTGCTTATTGGATATTAATGGCACTTTTTTTAATTCTTATTGTTACTTTATTTCTTTGAGAAAATATTTGATTTTGAAGCTTAATTATCCTTTCAAAGAAATGGTAACATTGATAACAATAATCAAAGTAATGGCTGTTTTACAATTATATTTCTATATTTTAAATAATATTTTTGGATAAGTATTGGAAAAGATTTTTAGTTTTTAAGTTATTAAATATATTCTTGAGGATACTCCTACGTTAAGAAACTTAAATTGAATCAAATTTAATAAATTGTTAGTATATACCTTTTCTTAGAATAATAGTTTTATTTTAAAGAAATATAAAAAGGAAACCAAAAAAACAAATAATAAAGCCTTCTTATTAATCGAGTGTAAGTAATTTTTAACACTTTAACCTCCAAAACACTTGGGATAAATAATTTGTTACTTAAGTCCTTAACAATCCATTTTAGTAGAGTAAATCAAGTCGTCAATCGCAGGGGTAAAATTGTAATTTTCAAAAAATTAACTGATCGTCATAACGGATGTGAGCGTAAGGACGAATTCATCTCCAAATATTGAGTTTAATGGCTGAAATAGAAAGTGAAAAAACGATTACTGGAACAGAAAATAAAGTGAAGTTCAAGGACCAAATTGCTATTTCATCCATTTTAGAAAAGGCAGGTATTACATGTAGAAGATAACAAGTGTAGAACAGAACAAGCAACAACAGAGATCATAAAAACACCACACTTCCCTAATCCATGCCATTAACAAAAAAAATATAGAGCAAGTAAATCTGTAAATATCTGAGGTGTATAAGAACAACTCAACGGATTTGCAGAAACCAAATGCCAAAGAAGCACAAGAAACAAATCGCGTAACTTTTGTCAATGAAAGAAGCAAGCTCAATTTTTTACTTTCACTGCACAAAGAAAAGGTAAAGGAACAAGCTCTTACTCTTTAGGTTTTAAGGAAGACAACGGCATGATGGTTTGAGCAAGCTTAGGATATAAGCATTATTGTGAATAATACTATTTCCTCGAAATCACACTTACATGAAAGAGAAGAATCCACAATATTGCAGACCTCCATCATTTTACTCTTCTTCAATTTTTGACCAACAAAAGATTCAACCTGTTATACACTACAGAGTGAGTGAACACCATGCCGAATCTCCCTACCATTTTCTTCTCTTCCAGAGCGGGCCAACAGAAGTTCAGCGGGTCCTAACAACTTTATCATGGAATTTCTCTTTTTAATAGGAGCTTTACTAATAAATATGATAGTGACTAAAAAGGTCCGACATCTCTTCATATTTCTGACTCAGAATGTATCTATATGGCAGCTTAAAGAATCAGCCACAAAGGAAATCTACAATGACAAGTCAGCCATGTAGTCACTTCCATGAGAATCATTGGAACTCCCAACGAAAGAACCAAACATGCAAGCACCCTTCTCAAAAGGAACTTATTATATGGCAAACGAATTTTGAACCATCCTTGCAGAAGTGAAACCACCCCTTTCCAACCTAAAACGAGCTAGTGGAAGGCTGCTTGTAATGTGCATGCCATCAAAGATGATTTCCCCGTGCCCTCGCCATCGGAAGAACAATCGCGAAAACCAAACTTAGTGATGAAAAATTGAATAGGAGAATCCCATATCTAAATGAACTACTTTCAATAACATACTCCGTTCTCTTAATCACATTTAGAAGACCAACCCTGCTATCGCAATTTCATCAAACAACAAGAAGGAAAATTAACTTATCAAAAACCATACTGAGTTCTATGAAGTCAATCCATAAGCAGAGATCAAAACTCGTTGAAGCAAGAATCCCACCGCACTGATTTAAAAAGCACTGATATTGGTACAAGTGATTCTAAACTTGAACTAAATATATGTGCTATCAAAAGCCTGACCATATCTTGGACCAATAAAATAATTACTCTCGAGAAAATAAGCAAAAATATCAAACTGAGATTTCTTCCACAGGCTTCCTGACTGAGCAACCAAGCATCATACTTTCAAAATCTTCTGCCACTTAGGGTCATATAATAATGGTTTACTTAAAAACCATAATGATGTAGCAACCTTGAAGAATATATAAATAACATCATGAAGTAGCTTAAAAACAAGCTGGATTCTTAAGAAAATATTTTTTCCGTGAGTACGAGAATGTAACTACTGGTTCATATTTGTGAACCAATCATGACCGTTCATGTTAAACTCAAAAATTCATATTTCCCATTTTCTTACAAAAAATCAAAAATAACAGTTCACTTAATTGAGAAAATTCCAACTTCGCATGAAAACAACAAACTTCCTTTAAAAAGTAATGCTCTGAAGTAGGATCAAGAATGGAACATTCCAAACTCATCAACCCTATCCCATAGAATCTAGATTGAATGCTCATCAATGTGAAAACAACTATTTATTTATTTTAAGTTTTAAAAGATAACAAGTTCACTTCATTTATACAAAAAGGTTTCTGGAAAATACTACTTAAAGGTTGCTACATCAAGTGAGTTGATAATTCACCGATTACCAAGGCGTTAGATATAAATTCGGAGCGGCCCAATAAGTCTTCACTTATAGATCTCAATCCAAAACTCTCTTATTTCACAAGCACAAAACTCCAAATCCATGTGTGAATCTCAATCAAATCCACTGATCTTCCTATTTTCACACACACTATCCCAAAACAAACAGCGGGGCATGCTTAGATGGAATCTGATTCAATCTTCCTCCAACAGAACCATGATACACTGTCGCAAAACAAACAGCGGGCATGCTTAGATAGGCATCTGACTCAATCTTCCTCCAACAAAACCATGATACACTGTCCCAAAACAAACAGTGGGGCATGCTTAGACAGGCATCTGACTCAATCTTCCTCCAACAAAACCATGATACACTGTCCCAAAACAAACAGTGGGCCATGCTTAGACAGGCATCTGACTCAATCTTCCTCCAACAAAACCATGAAACGTGTTGGGAGAACATCTATTCCTGAGTACCAGTACGGACTAATTTCAAAACAACCAACTGAACAAAACTAATCATACAAATGAGGCTGAGCTTCAGCAATGCAATCTGACTGAACCAAAGTTCCTCAAAACATCCATCTAAGGTCTACCATAGATCAATACCCAGCATTCCAGCAAAGAAAACAAACAAACAGAGAATCAATAAACCGATGAGAAAAGAAAACAACAGAAATAAGAAACAATTATAGGACAAACAAATTCTCTCTAATTATAAAAATGGGGAAACTAACAATCTTTATAGCTTAATTATGTATTTATCATTGGCATCCTTTTAGAATTTCACATAACTAGAGGGAGCAAGCAAACAATTAAATAGAAAAGTTATGTAGTCTTCCTGTCAAACGCCTTGCCTGGTTGCTGAGGAAGTACCCAAAAAAAAAAACTGATAATTATGATTACATTAATGTCCGTGCAAAATATTTTTTCAGAAAAAAATTTCAATCTAAAAACAATAATCTAGAAGGCAAAGCATCATAATCCTATATTTATCCAAAATAAATTAATAAACCAATTGACTACCAAAAACAAAAAGGAAATATTCCAATACATCACCTTTTGTATATTGTCCAGAAAATGTTTTTAAATCAAAACAACTAGGAACCTTCAAAACACACAAATTCAGTAATTGCAAAAACTACTCAATTTTTGGAAACTCAACCACATGAAAACAGATCTAATTATTTCATGTACTCTCTCAGCAACCAAAGAGACGCGACGGGGAACAAGGAACAAACCAGAGATCCAGAGGTAAAGAGTAAAAACCTGAGAGTCGATAATTTTGCCAAAACGGCTAAAGGCGTCTTCGAGCTGACGCTCAGTAACCTCCCATGACAATCCTCCCACAAATATACGATAGTCCGAATCCTTCCCAGCCATAGATCAATCCAATTTACAAACGCACAATAAAACCCTAGAAATTGAACAATAGAAAAGAAAATGCATTATGATACTGAGAATTAGTGACAAGTTCATAACCAATTATAGTATAACCGCACAAAAAGCAGTCAATTGTAACCCTAGGCAGTGTGTGCCTCTGTGTGTGGAACGGAGAGAGAATTACATACCGTGAATGAGTGTTGTTTGACGGTGTCTTTGGGAGCCGAGAGAGGAGAATTAAATGTGGGATATGTTTGTTTCTGGGTTTTGCTGCTTTTGAGCGAAACCCTAAGTAGCAGTCGAGATGGTGATTCAACTAATGACAATAACACCCCCTAGACTTTTAACATGTTTCTTATCTAGGCAATGCTGTATTATTCCCACCATTTCAAAATAATGACATAAGTTATTTCAATTAAGTTTACACTTGTGTTTTAGAAAAAAGAGTTGGCTTTATGTAATTTTTCTTTAATGTTTTCAAAGTAATCCTCCCTAATGTTAAACTAATGGGTCTTCTTATTTTCAACACCTCACAATTAATAAGGGTATTATAAATAATTTCTTAAAGAATTTTTTCAAAAATAAAAAGGTAATACTTATTGAGCAGCGCTATTAAAATCCCCATTTACTCTCAATACATCTCTTAAAATTAATTACAAAAATATCATTATTAAAAAGACCCTTTTACCCTCTTTTTTTTTTCTTCCTTCTTCTTCTTCCTTCCCCTTCCCCTCACCATTCTCTCTCTCTCTCCCTCCCTCCCAGAACGTCACTGGAGAGGTCCCCCCACACCACCATTTCCAGCAACCCCCCATTCCTCCTTTTCAAACTGGTCCGTTCTTCTCCCCCTAATTTTTTTTCCTTTATTTCCTTCTTCCCCTCCTTTCTTCCTTCTCTCCTTCTTCCCTCTCCCAAACCCAACCCTTGAAAAAATCCGGCCTTTTTTCTATTGTTCGATAGTCCGAACAAAATCGGCAATTTTTTTCAAGGATTTCAAAAAGGAGAGGAAAAGAAAAAAAATGGTGGGGGGCTCACTGGACGTTGGAGAGAGAGAGAGAGATGGGGAGGGAGGGAAGGAAGGAAACGAAAAAAAAAATGGTGGTGGTGGTGGTGGTGGTGGTGGTGGTGGTGGTGGTGGTGGTGGTGGGGGGGTCACTAGACGTAGGTAGAGAAGGGGGAGGGAGGGGGAGGAAAAGGGTTGTAGATAGGGACGGGGGTTGGTGGGTGTGGGTTAGGTTTAGAGTGAGAAGGGTAAAATATGAAATGTAAGGGTGGTGTATTTAATATTTAAAATTAATATTTTGGTGAGACTTTGAGATAATTAAAGACAGCAAGTAACGTTTTCAAATAATTAGTAACCGAATTACAACATTTCGTATAGTGGCATTATGTATTTTGCCTTTGTCAATTTATGCCGTTCAATTGTAGCAATAATGTGGATTTGTCAACTTTCTTTAATTTATTTTTTGTTTTTGATCTTTGTCAATATAAATATTGATTTATTTCCTCAAAAAAAAATATTCGAGTTTCTAATTGAGTTTGGAGGCCATATGAATATTTAAGTGAGTAACATTTGTTGTCCACGTCGGATTTTCTTTGATGGAGTTAGGATTTTCATTAATATTTTGAGAGTTTGGAGCTAAGTAAAAATCGTATTATGACTACAATAGTAAAATAATTTTTTACAAAGTAGGTGTTGTAAAACCGAAGCTTAATCAAAGTGAAGTGTGTCATCTCATCTTGTTGATAACCGTAGAATTAAAAGTTTACTGCTTCTAATGAGGGGCACTGATGGCATCACTTATTCACGTCAACAACAAAATCCTCTTTGAATTATTCACTTTACCAATATACAATTATATTGTTTTTGAATAATTAATTACATGAAACATAAATACATAATTTACTTACATGACTGTACACGAAATGGAATACACATCAACCAAGGGTTGAAATATGCTACTTACAATTGGATGGATTCATGTTGAACTATTCAGGCAAAAGTGGCAGCCTAGACAAACTAGTACCCATACCACCAAACTTGAAGCCTCAACCATTCTGTGATTTTGAATCTGATTTGGAGTATTTTGCAGATGTTTTCTTCTTCAATTTCTTGGGAAGAATCTGCAATCTGGGACTGAGATCAGTGCCCGAGTTTTCTACAGACAGCTGATAACTCTCAACGAGCTCAAGTTGTCGTGCAACAATCTCCGTGCATCTTGGGAGCAGCTCTACAGGTTCACCACTAGGAATCACGATATACTCGATTGCAAGTCTTACCTCCTATAAGAGAACCAAAAACGGATCGTCACTCCTTCCAAATATGAATGATAGATTGAAAGTGGAAACTATTGAACATATGAAATCTCGAGACACGATATCAAGGAGAGGGAAATCGAACCTCCAGGGCATCTATCTCGTCTAACGAGGGTTTTCTTTTTGGTGCATCATCTCCGATTTCAATGCCAATCGAACTCTTAGAGGACTGCTTTGATTTAGAGCTTAAGGAATCCATCCCGAGAATCATGCGAATAGCCTTTACCATTGGCGCCATGGCATTTGTCTGTAGTATCAAAACCATCAACATAATATCTAGAAAACACACGAAATATAGAGACAAAAAATAGGGGGTACCTTAATAACAAAAACTGGCAACTGGTGAAATTTTGCTACTGTACGAATCCACGGATTTTGCTTCAGTTCTAAACTGGTTGCCAAAATGGCATCTGCAGTACCAACATCATATGTAACATCAATGTCCTCCTCAAGGCCCATCACTTTTGCTACTTGTTGTAGGTCAGCTTCCAGGATCTGAAACAAGGTCAAAGATGGAAATGATTCAATTTAATTGCCTTACTAATCAAGTAGAATAACTGTATTTCTACTTGAGTTAGTAACTCTTAGAAGATCAAATAGACCATTGCGTATGACTTTATCACTCGTGAAGACGAGACTTCCATATTGTTGAACATAAAGTACCCATTTCTCCAAATGATTTTTCGTAACATATACTCTTCCCATTCCACTCGAAGAGTCCAAATTTGAAAAGTCAAGCAAAAAGTGGGTGTTCAAATTAGAGTGGTTTACCTTGTAAGTATATACATAAACAGGGGAGGTACTCTTGCTCAGGCTGTTAGTGTTCAGCTTCTTGAAAATGGAAGAATCATCATCATCAGACTCAACGACTTCATAAGGCAGCTCAGAGCCATCTAACTCATTCTTTTCAGGTGTTGTAGTACTATGTGCATAAACAGGAGAACTCTTCTTGCTAACTTCATAATTTCCCAACTCCTTGGGACTGGAGAAATAATCTTCATATTCCTCACTTAAAGCAATCTCAATGCGTGTAGCTTCATCATGCAGCTCAGAGTCATCTAACTGGTGCTTCTCAGGTGTTGAAGTAAATTCCGGAGTACTATCAACTTCAGTATCCATATGACGACTTTCAAACAGAGGGGTTTTCCCTGTTATCCATCAAAAGCTAGTACTGAGTAAACTGTTCACCCAACTTTAATTATAAGACACAGGTCTACCACCAGGCTCCCCCTTGGGGATACTCCACAATAAGACAAGTAGGCAGACACTAGCAAGGTAATTTTAAAGATTCAGGAGGGTTCCAATTACCTGCAAGTATAGCATCTACAGTAGCATCTAATCTGTGATGAACACAACACTCGGTTCTCGATATCATTTCAACAGCACATGAAAACGTAGGAGGTCCTTTTCTCTCAAGTATTGTTTTCTGCACCTTCCTTTTCCTTGCTACCTCGTCTCCAAGAGTAACACTCTGCACATTAATGATCATTATCAGTCAAAACACACACATGCAAGTACGAGCCTTGAGTTGACAAGAATATATCCCACCTCTATGCCACCAACAAGGATCTGTAGAGATGGATTTTTAACTATGCTTTCTATAGTCACTCCATGTGCGGTTGCAACAAGCTGAACTCCTCTCTGAGCAATTGTACTGGCGGCCAATGCCTCAAGCTCTGTCCCGATTTCATCAATTATAATGGTCTGAGGCATATGATTTTCAACTGCTTCTATCATTACCTGCTCAGAAATTAAGCAAGGAAGAGAATACTCAAATGAGATACTTGTAGCTGACTAGAAAGTGTGCTACAGAGAAAGCAAATGGTACAAGACGCACATTGTGCTGCATGTGAACATTTGGAACTTGCATCCTTCTTGCGCGGCCTATTCCAGAATGAGGAACATCTCCATCACCTCCAATCTCGTTTGACGTATCTATAATAACAACTCGTTTTTGACGCTCATCAGCCAGCATTCTAGCTATTTCTCTACATGAATAAAGCCAAATATGGTTAGCTGATTTTATGTACAAAAATGAGTACTTTCTTGACGGTAGCAGTCTAACATTTAAAGCTGCTATATCTCAGATATCTCAGTTTGTGTTAGAAGTATGAACCTATAATTACTAATTAAGTTAGAACTACAAGGGATGAAAAATTTTGGCAATGACAAAGATCAATTGTATGTCAGGATAACAAAAGTAAATCTTAACAATAATACCAAATCAAAGTAGATAATCACAAAAACAAGTATTTTACTCGTGCAGTTAATAGGAAATCTCATTGATTTGAGTAATTATTAAGAAGATATACCTGATTAAGGTTGTTTTGCCAACTCCTGGAGGTCCTATAACCAATATCGAACCTCCCCCCTCGACCAAATCGCGTATGATTTCAGCACTTCCAGATACAGCTCGACCAACCCGGCAAGTGAGGCCAATGATTTGCTGTTTCCGGTTGCGAATGGCACTTATACGGTGTAGAGAATGATCAATGCCCGATCGATTATCATCCGAAAACGCACCAACCTGAAACAAATGTAATGATCATGTATTTTCGTTTTGATCCATAGCAATAGTAAACTACACAATTGGATTTCTCCCGCCCCCTCAAACGCTTCCCTGGCTAGGACAGACTCGAAGCTTTGACCACATACTGTATTACTGTGGGACCCCCAATCTCAATATATTATTATACTTTTCATACACCTTTACACTGCACAATAATAATGTTTCGCGAGCACACCTGATTGAAAATGATCTTGAGCCATAGAATACAATTAAGTCTTAATCAGCCATTCACATTAACTTTGATCAATTAATAAATTAACATAGGCATAAAAAGTATGTTAAACTAGATCCTATGAATAATACCAAATTCTGAATATAAAATTCACTTGTTTAACCTTTGATATGGCATGCTGCAGATCATCAAGCTTTACAGATTCTTGAGAAATTATCCAATCACCCGATGGAAACCTAGCGAGAGGCTCTCTACCCAAATCCAACACAACTTCAATCAAACTCCCAATCTCCTTGTGCACAAACAGCTCGTTCCTCATCCTCATGGGCACCAATTCAAGAAACATGTCCAGCTCCGAGACTTCCTGCGACTGAGAAGTCGAAGCCAAAGCCGAATCGGAGGCAACCAAAGACAACCCATTTCCGGGGGTGGTCCAATTATTCGGCCTACGAATATCCGTAGATAGAATTGATGGGATCGGAGATCTGGAAGAAGATACTTTAGTACGCCCGCGGGCTGTTCGATGAAATGCCGCAGACAGTGAAGTCGAAAAGAGGGAGTTTTGAAGGTAAGCAAAAGTTGAAGTGGGTAATGGGGTAGCTGAGTGCCATGAAGAGTGAAGATCAATAAGAACAAAATGTGAATTCAAAGCGACCATTTTGCTCTCTATTGACAATTTTATTTTATTTTATTTTTCAGTTCGTTAAATATAACTTTGTATAGTGAACAATATGATTAAATACATGAAATGGGTGTTTGATATTTTGATTGGTTTTGCAGGGTGGAAAAATGGGGAGGTGAAGTGTATGAAGATCTAAGGTGGGAGGAAGACGAAAATGGAAAGAAGATTCGATGGGATCTCCTCTAGGATTGGAGGATGGATAGGTCCCAGTTAGATGAGTATAACAAACCAAACAGGAAACAGTTAACCACCATTGAAGTTGTCCACGTGGGGGGTGTGCTAGTGCTACATACAGACCACATATCCTTGGGCCTTGGCGTGTTTTGCCGGGACTGTTAAAATTAAAAGTTTCTCCCTTCACGGAGTGAAAGTCTCTTCAACTCTTGTGTGCCAATGTTGTTCTGGTTAGGATTTCGATTGAACCGAGTTGTTACTAAGTTTCGACTGAGCTCGACTCGACTGGGTTGGTTATATTTTAAAGGGGGGTTTAGATTTGATTTGAGTTTCTCACAAACTCGAATAGTCAAACGTTATATTAGACTTGGTTTACGACAATTTTTTCTATATTTGTGTTTGATTCATACAAACAAACTTTTCGAGCTTGATACTTTTTAACTAGCCGAGTGATCACGCCAAAAAGATCTTTGTGACCACGTCAGATCCACGTAGATAGTTAGATTCTGGTCAGGATGTCTCGGCTCTCAAAAGGCGTCACTTTTTGGGACCGAACCGTCGTGAGTAAGCTTGACTTCTAACTACATGGCAAGGGAAACACCGTCAGGGATGTCAGGGGTTTACCCGACTAATACCCTCAGGCGTAAGAATTAATATCGGAATAAATATGAAGGTAGTTTGGTGTTTAATGCTCACTAACTTCTTGAGAATTCTCTATAGATTGTGAATATAAGAGTGTTTAATGCTAGTGAATAAATGTGATTCTCCAGCATTCTTTCTAGTTTTTCAGAGTAAAATGCCGTCTTTTCTAAATGAAAATAATACATTGTTTTTATAGCTGGGGATGGCGTGTTGAGATGTATGAAATTATTCACCGAGATCTTTAGGAGTTGGTATTCACCAGAAAACCGATACCTCCTGTCAGTCCGAAGAGAGAGAATTAAAGCCTCTGTTCTGGGGGTGAGGAGAGGTCATAAATGCTAATCTTGCTTCTTTCAGAAGAAAGCTCTTTTCCCCATAGAAATATCTTGCCTCTTCCAGAAAATATGCTGACAATCAGTGGACATTAAATGCTTGATGTTGACCCCTGATCGACGAAGGATATTCTGGATACCGAGGTGCTTCCATTTATTGGCGAGGATATCCCTGAAGTTATGCCGAGGTCGAGCTCGGATGATAACCTCGGCTAGAAATCTTGGGGGCAGACCTTTAATTGGGAACCTTGCCTAAAGTCCTCTGTTGAGATCTTTGGTTGGGATCCTCGGATGCTCTGAGGATCGGACTGCCATGGTCGTCGTGGAAGCTGGGACCTATTTGAGCTGTCGCGGACAACACGTAAGATGAGTTTTTGGGAAGATCCCATCACCGAGGTTTAGTCAACTTACATACGTGTTTTAATGAGCTAATGTTCGACTCAGTTGATATGTCGAATTTTGAGTAAAAAAAGAGGATAGGGAGTAGAGAGTTGAACTCTGATCTTGATGTACTAGATAGAGTAATTGGTTGCCCTTGACTGGAGGTATGCTATTTCTCTTTCTCCTAAACTATTGTATAGCAAGTGTACAATATATCACTGCCTCCGTGACTAAATGAGTTCTAGTTTTGAAATTTTCTTGTTTCTAAATTAGTTTTTAAAATGTTTGTGTAAGTTTATTAATTTCATCCTTAACATTTATTATGTCCTAAGGAAGATCTCTAATCTTGTATGTAAACATTAAGAGCATTAATGTTGTTGTTGTGCAGCGAAAATAAACGACAATATAAAATTATAAGAAAAATGGAAGAAAATAGAGATTGTTTTGCTTCGAAAAACGACATTCAATTTTTATTCCACCAATTAAGGTTACAATACATATATATGCCAAACCTTGTGGAATTTGGCCCATTTCATTACACTAACACAAAGAATTGAGTCATTCAATCCAACAAATGTACGTGCTACTAAAATGTCACAAAAATCAATTTTTCTTAATTTTATTGAAATACTTAAGATAAACAATCATTTAAGAACGAAGAGAACAATTTAAATGAAACATTATTCTAAATGTCCCGAATTGAAACATCCAAAAAGTAGTTGGATTTTAGTTGGGTTTAATTAATGATATTTGACGGGTGAATAATTACTCTTTTGTCCCTAATAACAACTACCCTTTTAACATGTAACTATCTAATTAATGACTAAATTAGGTTTAGGGGTAATTTGATAATATAAATTATAAAATTACTTCATTACCCTTAAAATTAGTACCAAATTTTAACTAATTACTAGGGTGAATTACGGGCCGGTCCCTTTTTAAATATTTGTAATCGCTCCAGTCCAGTCATCTTTTTTTAAAATCGGAAAAAGGTATTTTTGGGACGAAAAGACGATTATGCCATTAATGAAAGAAAAACACGTGTGCATCAGTAACTCAAGGCATCGCGATGAGTAATCTAAGGCATCGCGTGGGTTAATCATCGTGATGAGCAACCAAGGCATCGCGATAAGTAACAAAGACATCGCGATGAGTAACCAAGGCATCGCGATGAGCAACACAGGCATTGCGATGAGCAACCAAGACATTGCCATGAGCAACACAAGCATCGCGATGAGCAACTAAGGCACCGTTTGAATTTCAACTGCTGGAGGGGACTTGATTTTCCAAGGCATCGCAATGAGCAATACAGGCACCGCGATGAGCAACCAAGGCATCACAATGAGCAACACAGGCACCGCGATGAGCAACACAGGCATCGCGATGAGTAACCAAGGCATCGCGATGAGCAAACCAAGGCATCGCGATGAGCAATCAAGGCGCCGTTTGAATTTCAACTGCTGGAGGGGACTTGATTTTCATTTACCTTTCGGGGGCGTTGCCCCGAACCCCCACGAAAAACGCTGTCCCCTCGACTCCTGCGACCTGACCGGGCAGGTTGATCCCCATTGCGTTGCCCAGCATACTGCGATTGGTGAATTAAAACTCAAATCATTGATTAAAGTCCCAAAATCAGTCCAAGAACATCTCACTTTGTTTTTGGACAGCACACTGCCAAGCTCGATTTGGATATCGAAAATAGTATTTTTTTTTTTGTAGAAAAATTGTGCACAAATATAATACTAAGTTAGGTTAACAATATGTGATTGATTTTAAACAAATTCGAAACTTAAAACATAGATTAAAGTGACCAAAACAGCCCAAGAATAAGGAAAAACGGGATGAACTCAGAAAATTCGAATTTGATCAAATTGTGGTCAAATTTGTGTTCTAGGCATGAAAATTGATCCTCAAATATGAGGGAAGACTATATTAACAACATGAAATCGTTTACAAGTTTTCGTTTCTTTGATGTAACTAAATGTTTTTATGTTTGTGTGTGTATTTTTTTTTTTTAACGAATCTCTAAAATAAAAGAGTGTTCATGTTGCATAGGGACATTTTAGGAAGAAAATTATCAAAATGCTTTTTTTTTGTTAAGAAAAAAAATGATGAACTTTAGGGGTTAAACTTTTAAAAAGGGGACCGGCCAATAATTTCCTGTAATTACTATCCTAATTTAAGCTAATTAGCAACATCCTTAAATGAAAACATATTTGTTCTCTATATAAAGCCATCTTTGCATTGGGGAAAACTAGGCCGAATTTCGATATATTTGAATTTTCAAGGATTAAGGATTCTTTTTGAAGCCTCTTTCATCTACAAGCCTCGATAATAATGGACGACTTTAATTCAATCTGTGTGCAAAAACAAGTCTTCTTAGAAATATCAATGGCAATTAAAGTAGAAGAAAACCGGTGTATATGTTTTCGAGTTTGTTCTCTTTGCAAGATTCAAAGACTTTGATGTTCAATTTTCTTTCTCTTCCCTCCCGTAATGAAACTCGACACCTAACATTGCGATGCCAAATCAAAACCTTACATCCAAGGTTAAGGTTCAAACACCACTAAAGAACACCATGCGTAAAGGAAGAAGCTTCAAAATCTTAGTAATGACAACTCAAAAAGAGAAACCAGATAATAATATGCTCACAAAAACACTTTGTTATGCCAACTGATCATAAATACGTAAAACCCACTAACAGGAAGCTACTGTGTGACATTATTTACATTAGCTGCACGTATACTCTTGTAAGCATCCGTAGTTGAAAAAGGAACGATTTCTTGTGGGTGAAAAACCAAAAAAGAAAAAAAAAAAAAAAAACACCCGATGAATTCTGTACAACTGTGGATAATATCCCTAACTTCTATGTAATGATCTAACATTCTAAATTAACTCATTCCCAACCCATCAGATACTTTCTAACACACTCTTTGATCACATTCCTCGGTAACAAATAAGCATCTCCTTCATCCAGAAGAACCCTGTAGACTTCCCACTCCCGATCATTAATCCTATGTCTCCCTATCTCCACCTGAAAAATCATTACCAGAAAAAGAAATGGAAAAAAAAAAAAACCAAGAAAGCAACGTCACTTTACCTTACATAGGACATTGTATCCGGGAAAGGCAAACAATTAGTGTACTACATGAGATGCATTACCGAGAAAATGCGAGTATTGAGACTCTTCAGAGCAAGGGTAATATCATGAAAGACAAGAGGCCGGCCCCTCCCAGATAACTCAACAGGATTAGCTACTAGCAGCTCAGTATCAGGGCCCCGACTCAGCACTTCCACTCTAAGAGGACGGAGAAGCTCCATTCTCAAACGTGAGCACAATGAGTTTTGCTTCTCGCAGTCAACTATCTTCTTTCCATCTGCTTGCATTACAAGCAAGTCCCCTCGTACTTTCCTTTCGCATTTGCTGAAAAGCGCCCATAAGAAATCTGCCAGATTACATAGGTTTCATCAGATAAAAGAGTCGAATATAATACAAAAGAAAAGCCATAAATACTTGATTAAAAATTCAAGTACCTGGATGTTATAATCTTTAAGGGTTCTCATGATGTCGTAGATAAGACCTTTATGATCTTGGCAGATGATTTTAATGAGTGTATGAGAGGGGCTAAGCTCGTTGTCGACAACAACAGATACATCATTGGTTGAAAGGCTTCCACTTGTGCTGCATTGCTTGGTGAGTTCCAAACTAAACATATCCTCTGTAATCGAAGTTGGAAGAAACGAGGACCCTTGTGCACTTGCAGTGACTTCACTACTAGCCAGTTCAATCTCGCAACTTATCATGGCATCCGCTAGCACTGCTTTCAGATGACTTCTTGTTTCCTCCTGTCTCATCTTGGTGTGAAGAAGTTCTCTGGCATTGTAGAAAAATAAGGCAGATATAAAATCCCTTTCAAACAGAAAAGTAAAGACAGAAAGATACTCCTTGCCCCCTCATAATTCCCTCTCTCCCCCCACCAAATCCGCTAAAAGAGTCATAGGCACTGTTTTGGAACGCTCAACTTAAGGAGTCCTATTTGAAAAACTAAGCTTATTAATTTGAAAAGTTGATGTTGCACCCGAGAGGCCGACTCCCAACACATGCCCACCCACTGGGGCAATGAGCACCTGAGTCAATAAGCCCACCATAGGCCCACCCAAAAGAGCTCTTCGAATGTTGGTGCTAATGGATAGTAGGTGGCCACTTATAAGCCTACTATATATTATTCCCACTTCTATCGGACATGAGTTTGGGGTATTACATTTAGACTTATACTGCACTTCTTAACCTAATGCAGTAATGCTCATGTGAAACATCATGCAATTTTTTGTAATCTAAGCACTAGGGAAACACTGTGCAATGAAAAACTTAATAAGACTTGGTATGATTTCAAAATAAGACGAATATCATATTCAGGCTATGTTAGAAAATATTGGTTATAAAATGGTTAACATAATTCATGTGATTGGTCGCTTAGTTAATTGGGATCAACAATTTCTAACCAATCCCGTGGAATATGTAAACACTTAACTTTCCAAAACAATGGGTCAATAGCATTATTGAAATTGCAGTATGATCTTAGAATGCAAATCGATCTGAAGATAAGGAAACGTCCTTAGCAAATCAAAATGTAGTTGAATGCTTAGCTGTCATACAACTAGTGCCATTCACAGTCATAACTGCCATTCACAGTCATAACTCATAAGGAACGTGAAATAAAAGAACTGGCAACCGAAACTTCACGGAATCATTTACTGACAACATTTTTCAAATTTCTGTTAACAGAAAAGAGAAAATTATGTTTAAAGGCTGCTACTGGCAAGTAAGTTTGATACACATAACCAAACTAATCGTTCTGCAGTTTGAGAATCAATCTCTCAATATTGTAAACTGTTTGCATTGACGACTGCAGAGGATGCTTCAGATATAGCATGAAAGAAAGTCAATTCATAAATTACAATATGATACAAACATTTTGACCAAAAACTCTCAAGTGGGGTAAGACCAAATTTATAATAAGACACTTGCATGGTGCAGAACCATGTGAATCATTCAAACCTATAACCTTAAATGCGAATGAAATCTACACCAAGTGCTCGTTTGATAAACAACAATCGCTGATTTTTCCACGCTACTTGAACTACCATGGAATGAAAGTTGTACTAAAATGACATGGAATGGGATGATCATTGATACATACCAAACAGGCAGAAAGGGATGGGCTCAGTTTTTTTTTTTCGTAGTGCAGTAATGCCACCATTGCACAATTACTGAATAATTCCAATGGAATTTGAAATAGGATAATTTTTATTTTTTTTTAATAAACATTTATGAAGAAATCCAGTAGTTAAAAAGAAGTGCGGAGTTGAATTACATTAAGTCAAGGTCGACTCCAATTTTTTACAATTGCCAAGTAAAAAAGGTATTACTAACACCTTGTCATAACATCAAGAATAATTTATGCCGGCAATGGCTTGAAGCACTTGGAAGTTTCAAAGAATATTTAAGTGCAACAATATGAGCAATGGGTCCACATCAAAACTATATGTCACACGCAACTATTCCTTACACTAAGCGGCAAATACAAGAAAGAGAAACACTACTTGAGAAGAATCCAATTCAAAGAATAACAATAACACATACATTCCAAACACTTGATTTTGTTCCTTCCATAGGGAACTGTAAGAATCAAAGAGACAGCATAAAAGACAAACCTAGTGTCGGTTATGAAAAAGAGATCCATTACTCTCCCATCGGGCGCTGTGGAGACCTTCACTCTCTTTACTGTAAGCTCAAGCTCGCACAGGACCTTGGTTACATCTATAGAAAAGAAAATTGTATAAGACAAAGAAAGAGGCAGGAAAGATGAATAAATATATGTCTGCAACAAAAGTACAAGTATAAAATTTGAATGCCTTGAATGACAACAAGACTTATTCATCATCTTTTCATCAAGTGATTGTACAAATCCAGAGATCCTTATTTCGTATTTCGACATTCACGGCCATTAAGATAACCATGCTTAGATCCCTAACTATGAATTCCGCAACTGGTCTAGAACTGTTATTATTGGCTTTAGGAATTCATTGCGAAAAGTTATGTGTTTACTATTTAACAAAGTTTTTTGGTGATTGTTGAATCTATAATACTCACTATAAAAGGACTGATATTTAAAAATAAAATATTTAGAACCCATATTTGGAGGCCAAACAAAAAAAGGATGGTTCATAATGAATTAAAATATTTATGTATATATCTTGACTAGTCTCTGGCTTCTATACAATTCAACAAATTCCGCTTGTTTGCATTTCATTCTGACAAATTCACTTTGTGGAATCACAAACTATGCTAAACTGTAGGCAAGTTTGCCAACAAACAGATCATCATCATTATGGCACTAATCACGCGTGTAGGGAAGTTTAATAACACAATGGAAGAAGAATATATTCCTTTCACATGTAGTATTATATATATACTCATGTTCAAAGGACTACATCATAAACAATCTACGGTCAAAGTAAGGTTAGGTATTTCCAACTTCACAAGAAAAGTAATACAATTATATAAACACTTTTAGATCTTGACTCCAAGTCTTCAAACTTGCTCAAAACAACAAGTTGCAAATAATAGAGTAATAATAATATCTGCTGTCTGCAATTCAAATTAGAAAGAAAAGCAGCTAGAGTTTAGCAAGACATAATTGGATTTACCATGTAAGAGGCCTTTCCGGTCGTAGCTACACCAAAACTTAAGTAGAAACACATCTGATGGTTTGGGCTGCTGAAACTCAGGTCTGTAATAATAAATTTCCGACACTGCCGGAGTACACGATGGACACACCTCAAGTAGTCTCATTTTTAACAAATTCCATCTTGTTTTTGGCTTCCCGACGACCCAGAAAACTATGTAACACCATTTCCCATCTGTGGATACATCTGTACCACCAAAACACAATGAAATTTCTTTATTAAAATGTTCAACGTACTGATCGAGTAAAAGAATGGCATCAAATTGAGGAATCATATGATTTTCCTTGAATCTCAAATCCCAACAAAAATAGATGGAAGGAACATTATAAGATTCTACGTACTTAACCTATTCTGGCAACACAATCAAAAGTGAACAAGAGACAATCCCAATTGATTCATGGTTTCTTCTAATTCGAATCTCTGGCTACAAAGTACTAATTTCTTGAAAAATTCAAAGATACACAACACCATAATTCCTCCTACCAAGAAATATTTCAGATCTTAACCCCTCTACAAAAAATTAAAAAGGAAAAGAAAAAGCAAGATTCTCAATACTGAGAGGAACCCATTAATTATTTAGGGAACAATCCAAACTTTTAACAAAACATTGTAGTAAAGTAAAAAAAATGGAAGAACAAGAATATATACTTAAAATTCAGTATACCCGAACATGTTCGTAAGTTTGAATCTCATGCGGGCTATCCTATCATCGTTGAGAATCAATAAATAAAAGGAGAAGAAGAGAGAGAGAGAGAGAGAGAGAGAGAGAGAGAGAGAGAGAGAGAGAGAGAATTAGAGAAACCTCCTCTAGCAATGCTGAGGCCAAACAAGAGTATAATCCTGCACAAATCACAGCCCAGCCCAGTTTTGTCAGGACAATTGACTGTAATAACAGTGAGCTCTCCTGCCCTCTCTGCTTCTTTTATCAACACTGAATCTTCATACAAAATCCCCATTTCTCTCTCTCTCTCTCCCTTTCTCTCTCTCTCTCTCTCTCTCCCTTTCTCTCTCTCTCATACACACACACACACACTCACTCTGATTTTCCCTCTCTACAACACACTACTCTGTTTTCTTGACCAGACTGAATTAGCAACAGAAGAAAAGAAAAGAATTAAACAGATTGGATGGAAAATGTTTTCCTTTCCTCTGTCAAGTTTGGGAGATTCCGTGAAAAAGGGATCAGCAGCAGCAACATCAAACAAATCCTCTCCACTCTCTTTCCCCGTTTTCTTGGAATTTCCATTTTCCAATTTCTCCTCTTTTTATACAAACATGTTACAAATTTATTCAAAATTTGGGAAGCTATAATCGTCTGCTTCACAGTTGTTTTACTAGTGACAATGTGGCGACATATTATTGGAGGAAAACTTTTGATCTTAGATTTTATCAACGGTTTGGCGCGCTTTAGTAAGTAGTGCTAAATGCCGGATTTTTAGCACATTAACGCTCGTGTCCATTTCCATTCAATTGAAAATATTTTATTTGATTCCAAATCTTCACTTCTTTTGGTTATTATTTCCAATTTTTGAAAAATATTTCTCTAATTCTTTCATGAAATTTTCATAATAAACAACCAAAATAGACTCAGAGAGAGAGAGAGAGAGAGAGAGAGAGAGAGAGAGAGAGAGAGAGAGAGAGAGAGAGAAGTTAATATTCCAACTGAATTAAAATATTTTTGGTCTCTTAACTTTGACCAAATTTTTTATTCGATCATATCTTCTCAAAATATATTTATTGGTCCTATATGTTTTTTTTTAATTAGATTTTCTCTTAATATCGTTAGAAGATTTTCGTCTAATATTTTTTGAAAGTTTAAAGTATATGTAACTGGTGAATGTTAAAGAACAGGAAAATTAATAAAAATATCCTTAGCCTGCTTTTAACCCTAGTAACTGCTAGGACATTTAATTGTCCAAATTATATTTTATTATTTTTATTAATTTCTTTCATTTTCTCTTCTTTCTGAAAAATTAACAAAAATACCCCTAGCCTGCTTTTAACCCAAGTAACTGCTAGGACATTTAATTGTCCAAATTATATTTTATTATTTTCATTAATTTCTTTCCTTTTCTCTTCTTTCTGCAACTCCTCATTCTCCTCCACTTTTAGCCTACCTTTAACCCTAGTGAATGCTCTCGTTTAAGCCAAGCCCAGGCCGTGGAACGAAAAATTTATGAAACTGCAATGGACTCCATCAATGGCCGATCCAAGAGCCAAGAAAACAAAAACCAAATTACTCTACTTTCTAACCCCCAAAAAATTTCATTCCAAGCTATTGAACTATTCGGAATGTTGGGAATTCATTTACTGGCATCCTGCTCTATTTCAATCTTCTTCTCTATCCTCGTTTCAATTTTCTGGCTATATACGGAACCCATTCTCATCTCACTTCACCAAGATCCAAACGTTTCAATGTTGAGGTACCCTAAGAGGAACCCATTCGTCAAAGTTTGTTGCTTTGTTTAATTTGGATAGGGATACTCATTTCTTTAGATTTAGATGTACACAATCGGACAATGTAGCTAAAACTATTGGGGATTTTGAGGGTTTGGATCAGGAAACTGATCATGGAGATGGTGGAGGCGACGGTGATGGCGGATTACCGGCCGGAGGTGGCGGAAAAGGAGTTTGGGCCTATGATGAAGTTTGAAGAGGTGATCAAGGAAGCGGAAAAGCTTTAATTAAAGATGAATTTTGTTTAGTTTCTTCATTTATGCGAATTTTCCCAATTAATGAAGCAACCATGGCACAATTCTAACACCATAGATGAGATTGATTTCAAAGTTACTCGGTTTTCAAAGGTGGAAGAAGACCTCATTTGTGAATTGGCAAATTGACCCCCTAGATTTTAGACTTTTTGAAAAGTTAGCCCATAACGGTTTAAATAAATTCGGAATAGCCTGTTGACACTAATTCTTGTAAGGGTACTTCGGGTATTCTAAAAAGTATTGAACGGAACTTTTAACAGTAACGATATGAGGGGGGAATCTAACCAAGAAATGAAACATGTGAGACCAAATGAATATATTTTGAGAAGGTAGGACCAAACAAAAATATTGATAAAAGTTGAGGGACCAAAAAATATTTTAAATCAATATTTATTTTAAAAATACCTTTCCAAAGAAGTTAATACTCATTGAAGTGTCGTGGTAGAAAATTGGAGGGTTAATGGCTTATTCCCATGAGAATACCACATTGAATTTACATGAATTTTAAGAAGAAATATTGCTTTTATGTTAACTTCCTTTATTATCCTCGAGTTATTATCTAATGGTGTCAATTTCTAAAACTTATTTTATTTTCTTTCTCGTAAGTAAAAAAGGTAATTTCGATAAGTACTAAAAGATTTTCTTAAAAAGAAAAGTGACTCTCATTTTAGGACATTTCAAAATGAAATACTCCCTTAGACTCTAACATAGTGTCCCTTTTTTGATTTTTTTTTCTTCTCATAATGAGTGTTTAATTGTTTTTGTATGAAGTTTCTAAATTTACAGTTGTTATCGGTCATGTCCCAGAGTGACTTGTAATATTGCAGTGTGAACATTAGGGCATTCATGTATATTTACTACCAAATTAGCTTAAAAAGGCAACTTATAAAAAATTTAAAAGAAAAAAGAACTTAAAATGGATATTCACTCAAGAATGAAAGGAGTAAGTGATTCTTATTTTCGGATGAAGGAGTGATTGTCAATCCACAATCAACAATCATACACAAATATTGTAACTTTCATAGAGTAGAGAACGAGCTTAAATATCATTGACCTTTTAAATTAATTTTCAGTAAGTGCCCTAATTAGGACATATATCCCATACAAAGAGGAAAAATTAAAGCTGGAATGAATGGAGGAGTATAAAATATGTACAATTGCATTGTAAATACAATGGCATCAAGATTTTAGAACAATTTGAGAAGATTATTTTATGATTTTGGAGTACCACATAGATGCATCACGATCAATAGCGACACACTTTAATACTAAAGTAGTATAAAGTGTGCCCAAAGTTGGATCTTACTAGGCATGCTACTTAATGCTCTAAAACCATTAAATATTTTTTCAGAGTCATTCCATAAATAAAAAATTTCTTTGAAATTTCAGTTAAGGAAAATATGTTGGATATACCACAACCTAATTTTCTATTCTAGAAAATGAAAACCCTCCTCACTATTCCATGGACTTATAAGGAAAGCAATGTTGAAGTTTGTGGACACGGAAAGATATGGTGATTCAAGATAGGGTAAAGTGCAAATGATGTCCCTTAATTATTGTGATATTTGAAATTCAGTCACTAAATTCTAAAGCTTTAACTATAGTTTGTAGTATGAACATGGTTAAGTTTATTCGTGTACATATAATATTAAAATGACTTAAAAGTGTTTTATTTTTTTGTCAAAAAAAGAAATAACACTCAATTTGAAATAGAAAAATAATATTAGGGCAAATTTCGTTTTATATAAACACACAATTGTAGTTACAAATATATCTAATTAAGTGTCACTGTACTGAAAAAAGTGAATTGGAAAAAATATAACTATCTTGGAAAAAAATAGAAGTTACTTCAAAAAAATACTACCTCCGTCCTAAAATAATTTTCGTTTTTGTAAAAAAAATTTGTCCCAAAATAATTGTCATTATAGGATTTCAAAAATATTTGTCTATATTTTGCCAAAATTGCCCTTATATACTATTCTCATTAAAGAGGGTTGGTAAGAATAAAGAAAAAATACGCATACAACTTATCTACAATAATTGAACTTAAATAAGAAAAATTAGTCTTTTGAAAGTTTTTCTTAATCCGAGTGCAAATTTTTAAAACAACAATTATTTTGAAACAAATGTAGTATATAATAGTAAGGACAAACTATACAAATGGTCCCTATAGTTTTAGGGTTTTTAAATTTTGTCCCTACACCTTGCTAATGGTCCCTAAACTGAGGACCTTTAATACAAATGGTCCTTCCGTCATACTCTGTTAATTTCTTGCCGTTAAATAAGCTCACGTGCCTCTCACATGTGCATTTGGTGAAGGGTAAAATAATCAAAATCCTTTCCCTAAATATTAACAATACATATATATTTTGGAAAATGATTCGCACAGTGAATTTTTTTTGCGAAAATTGAATCCGATCATTCTGGCTTCGTAGGCAATCACGTCATGTCATAGAAACAGATAGGGCAACCTTCTCTTTCTATGAGTCTCCCACTACCCCCAAGGCTCCCTCTCTCTCTCTCTCTCACACACATACACACACACACACACACATACAAAATCTTCCCCCTGCAACGAAGGATTCTGCCTATTCTTGCCCATCTGGTTGAAACAACAACATATCATACTCCATTTGCAATCCATATTATTAGAAAGGAAAAATCATACCCCAAAATTTTCATCAAATCCAATTAACATTCCGGCACTGACTGGCAAAGTGTCACTGCAATTCTGTTGTAAAATCTTGAGAAGCTCCATCTATCTCTCTCTCACTAATAATTGCAAATCAGAAAGCATTGGAGCATGCCAATATAAAAAGTTGATTGTTTGGGTGGAATCCTAAGATGGAATAAGCAAAACCAAATTCAATTTTCAGTCAAGTTCAATGTGCAAACCCAACCCAAATGTAAACCCTTCAAAGTCCTCCCAATCTCTTCGTGTACAGAGTGGGACTTATATCTCGTCCTCATAAACTGCCTCGTCAATAACTCGTGCGGTGAAATCTGATTTACTCCATCCTCTCCGGGGTCGCCATCCTCAAAATCATCGTCGTCGTTTTCTCCTCCGATTGTCCCCGTAATCCTCCTTCAAAATCTTGGACCAGTCCGATATCGGCTCGCTTCAACAAAGAACTAGACTTCTTCGAGAGCCGCGAACTCGACACGATTATGTGAACTCCGGCGAGGTAGAGCTGTCTCGCTTGAACTCTTGAATAATTGGGGAAGATGAGCTACCTTTATAGTTTCACCCCCTGAACTCTTGGATAATTGCAAGTAATTCTATGGTCCCTGTACTTTTAAAGGTAAAATGACTATTTTACCATGCCCAAAATACACGTGAGAGGCACATGTATCGACTTAACGAACAAAATATAATAGAACTATACAGAAGAACCAATCATGTTCAATGTTCGTGGTAAAATTGGTACATAAACGAATACCAAAAA
This sequence comes from Platycodon grandiflorus, assembly GCA_016624345.1. Lineage (NCBI taxonomy): Eukaryota > Viridiplantae > Streptophyta > Magnoliopsida > Asterales > Campanulaceae > Platycodon > Platycodon grandiflorus. The sequence continues at coordinate 5,306,998 of CM028368.1, forward strand.
ATGTAAAAAGTACATGGACGAATTTTAGAATTTGCCCTAATAGTAATATTTAAGTGAGTGACCTTAAATGATGCTTTTATCTACCATAAATTGGTTTGAAGTCTTTAACTGATGGCGAGTGATAAAGCTGAGATTTTACAAAGAGTGTGATGTTAGGTTAGATCTTTTTTCTTGCCTTCTTAGGACAAAATAAAAAAAAAAAAACCATAAATTGGTTTGAAAGACCTACTATATATAATAAATAAATAAATAATAAAAATAGCCACTTTTTTTTAAAAAAAAAAATTATTATTATTGCTTTTTTTTCCAATTAATAATTTCGAAGGGACATGCAGGTGCCTCTTGGAGAAAGTAGAGGGTAGGACGAGATTCCACACAAGTGGGAAGTCATTTTCTTCTCGTTTGGTGATATTATAGAAGAGATGCAAAAGAGATAGATAATGAATGAGAAAATGAAGAGATAGATATAGGGGGAGAGTTATTGAGAATCAACCACTCCTAACCTACCAATTTTTCTTTGCCATTAAGTTCTCACCACGTGGAGTGTTAACACCTCACTCTATTATCACGTGCTTTGACTTTAAACTAACAGTCATGGGGAACGGCATTAATTCACTCATTCAGTCATTCTCAACTCTCATCTAACCCCATTTGCTTGGAAGTGTGTGCTTGTGTGTTTCTGTCAACTCTCAATAAATAAATTTCAATACTATTCCGTTTTAAAATAGTCTTATTATTATTATAGAGTAGGTTGACAAAGATAAATAATACTTCTGCTTCAAAATATTTGTCGCTTTAATTTAAAAATTTGTTTCAAAAAGATTATCGTTTTAGGTTTCCAATGCATGTTTTGCCTAATTTACCCTTGTCTTCTCACAAGTTCCAATAATTAATCATCTTTTCATTAAATACTTTATCTTCTCCCAATGGCTATCTCCTTCTAATTTATCTTTTCAACTACTCCTAGCACAAAAATTAAAGATATTTAATAAGGGTATATTTGTCAACTTATAAAATTTCTTAATATGTGTGCACAACTCTAAAACGTCAATCTTTTGAAACGGAGGAGTACTACATTCGTTCTTTAATTATTATCTTATTTAATTTAATATATAGATTAAAAATAATTAATTTAATTATTAATATTAGTATAATATGTAATTTTTTTTAATATTTATATATATATGGTTTATAATTAAAGTAGGAAAAAGTAAAAGTAAAATGGTAAAAGTGATGTCCTAAAAAGGAAAGTTTTCAAACAAGACAATTATTCGAGACGAACAAAAAGAAAAGGAAGACAATAATTTAAGGACGAGAGAGTATTACGAGTTCAAGTTTGCGTATTTTTACAAGGTTTAGCATTAGTGCAAGAGGATAGTTTTAACATCATAGACGCTAAACGCAGTTTCTAATGCTAAACGCACCCCCTCCCCGTAAAATTACTAACTTGCCCTCGTCTTTATATATAGAAAATATTTAACTTAAAACTCTCACTTTTATTTGCTTCGAATGTGTATGTTTTTGACATATTTTGTGTTGAATTTTATTTTTTGTTCATTATTTGCTCTAGTGTGTATGTTTTTTATATATTTTGTGTTAAATATAATTTTGTTTTTGACATATTTTGTGTTAAATATATTTTTTTGCTTTATTATTGTGTTATAATGTATATATTAACAAAAAAAAAAACCGAGGGCAAACTCAACAATTTTTTTTTGAAAATTTGCACTTACTTAAATTTGTTAATTTCGTTAAATTTTTAACGAATTTAACAAATTGAAGGGGTATTGTGAAATTTTTCAATTTTTTACAAATTCGTGGTGTAAAAGTGCAACAAAAAAAGACATGCGCCACACCGCATGTTCTGGGACATGCACCGTCCAGCGTGTCTTTTTTTTTTTTTTTTTGTGAAAATTTGCACTTTACCCTTAAATTTGTTAATTTCGTTAAATTTTTAACGAATTTAACAAATTGAAGGGGTATTGTGAAATTTTTTCAATTTTTTACAAATTCAGGGTGTAAAGTGCAACAATTAAAAAAAAAAAAAAGACATGCACCGGTTCAAAGATGTCTTAGACATGCACTGGTCCAGCATGTCTCTTTTTTTTTTTTTTTTTTTGCAAAATTATACATTATAACAAACGAGGGCAAGTTAGTAATTTTACAGGGGAGGCGCTTTAGCGCATTAGGGGGGCGTTTAGCGCCGCCTTTAACATTAATCTCGATACTTAAATATTAAGTTAGTGATGATTCAAAATGTTCACGTAATTACTTAGAAAATAACAATTTCGAACTGACAATGTAGAGATCTAAGTAACTTCGATCTAACAGTACTAATACTAAAACTTATAGGAATATCACAAGCTCATAATATCAGACCTCATTGACAAATATATCTTTATTAAATATTCTTATTTTTTGTGCTAGGAATAGTTGGAAAGAAAAATTAGGATAAAAAAATTAATGAGAGAAAATAAAATAGTTTATGAAAAGATAATTAATTGTCAAGATTTGGAAAAAGAGAAGGATAAATTAATTAGATAAAACATGTATTGAAAAACACTTATTTGGGAATATATTTATTTTAATTAAAATAACACCTATTTTGAAAGACAGAGAGCATGAGTTTTGAACTTTGATGTTGATTTTTATTATTATTTATTTTTTAAGGATAAAAACTTAACATAGATTAAAAACTTCTTAGGTCTAAATAAGTTTTGGCAGTTAGAGTACTTAACCCTAGAGTTTCAACCTAACTCAAGTCTAGTGTACTGCCTCCCATGGCCATAGGATTGAGTGTCAACTTCTATTATTAGAAGGGTAGGTAGAGAACTAACTTCTTTTTACTTTTAAGGGTTAGTGACACTATAAGTTTTTTTATTATTATGATCGATTTTATCGGTAATTTTTTAATAAATTTTTTTCATTTCAGTTTTAAGAGTTTTGACAAATGTGACTCACTTAGTCCTTTTGGTAGATACATTTAGAATTTATCCGTTAAGTCACTATATACTTAACACATGCATTTAGTTAAGAACTTATATGAAATTTCACGTGCCCTTACTTTGTGTACTATTCAAATACTGGATATCTATTTTTTAAAAATTTTAAAGGTATTTTAATAATTACAAACGAGTTTTTAGTAACTAAAAAAAAAATTAGTAATACTTAAACAATTTATTCTTTTTTCTCTCTTTTCCCAAAACCTCCCCAACCACCACCATCTCCTTATCTTCCACCTCATTCTCTTTCTTCTTTTGGCATCGCAACAGCCACGTATTACGTTTCATCGATAGTGAACCTACCTTCACGAGATCGAGATCCCTTGCAGTCACTCATCGTCGCCATCTCATCCCAGCCCTTATCAACCACCACCACCTGCGTAATCTTCAACAAATCTCTCTCGAGGCTTTATTTTCAAGACAATCTTCTGGTCTTAACCTCGACCACCTCAACTCCGTCTTCGTAGCCGGGTTCCCCAAACGCAACCCAGATTAGATACGAGTGGCTTTGCTAATTTTTCCCTAAGGTTTTAAGACGATACCCATGAATCTCAGCTTTGCATGAGCATCGATTAGCTTATCTGATTAGGTTTATTCTCTTATGCACTTGGAAAATATGGATCTAGGCACCGAAGAGAATAGAGTATGGCTGAAAATGAGAATCAAATATAAAACAGAAAAGAGAGAGAGAGAGAGAGGGGAGGGGGGAGTATACGTACATGAGAGAGAGAGAGAGGATTTAGTGAACAATGTAATTACCTTAGTACCTTTGAACAAAAGTAATGAAATTACTCTAATTCTCTTAAATAATGACATGTGCCTCGCGTGAAATTTTAATAATGTTCTGAAAAAAGTCAAGTGACTTGCACATAAATCTTAACGACATCCACCAAAAAGACTAAGCGTATTTAATTTTTAAAAATCTTAAGACTAAAATTTGAAAAACTTTATTAAAAAACTACCGATAAAATCGACCATAAATGCGGAATTGTAACGTCGTTAACCGTACTTTTAAACAGTTCGGTGCGTGGTAGCTAGTCACAATACGTACTTGCATAAGCTCCTAAATCAAAAATCAAAATCTAAAGATAGTAGTGAGTGGAAGTATAAAGAATAGCAGCAGAAGCAGGATGGAAGAAGAACAAGTAGTAGAGAACAAGCAAATCATATTCAAGGGATACATAGATGGATCCCCAAAGGAAACAGACCTTCAACTCAAGAATGGAGCTCTAAAACTGGAAGCTCCAAAGGGGTCTGGCGCATTTCTCGTCAAAAACCTCTACCTCTCTTGTGATCCTTACCTCCGTGGCCGTATGCGCCTTTTCCATGGTTCCTACATCCCTCCTTTTCTCCCAGGATCCGTAATTGAAGGGTTTGGGGTGTCGAGAGTAGTTGATTCGGATAACCCAGAATTCAAGGCTGGCGAATATGTTGCTGGGATTACTGGTTGGGAGGAATACAGCTTGATTCACAAAATCACTGATAAGCAGTTGAGGAAAATTCAGCTCGATGATCACATCCCTCTCTCTTACCATGTTGGCCTTCTTGGTAATCTTTTATTTTGCTTGTATTTACTCTTACCCTTCAGCATTTTTCTTTTCCCGAGTATCGTTAAAGCAACAGAATCCATTCGATTACCTGTATGAATGTGTGTATCTTTATTTGTTGAAAAGGATAGATTTCGATCAGGCGTAAGTTGTAATTTATGTAGAGGGGTGTGTGTGTGTTTACTGCAGGTATGCCAGGCTTCACTGCATTTGCTGGATTTTATGAGGTTTGCGCTCCTAATAAAGGGGATTATGTGTTTGTCTCGGCTGCCTCGGGAGCTGTGGGACAGCTTGTCGGACAACTCGCCAAGCTACACGGTTGCTATGTGGTTGGAAGTGCAGGCTCAAGCCTGAAAGTAAGTTGATCACCTGTATGTAATGATCATCATATCGCATCATACTCGATCTCATAGGCATTTTAGTTTGTTTTCTTATTAAGTCCCGTTCAAAATGGATCATACTATTACTGGTACGTTATATTAGGTGGAGCTTTTGAAGAATAAATTTGGATTTGATGAAGCTTTCAACTACAAAGAAGAATCTGACCTAGATGCAGCTTTAAAAAGGTTAGTGAAAAGATTTGAGCCTAAAGCAAGATCACTTCTAATCGTTTTTACCAGCCAACAAGCGTCTTAGTAGCTAAAACCTTAAATTTGGTCCCTTTTTCAAATCATATTCGGTTAAGGTACACATCCTTTCTGCATCCCCAACTCGTTTCTTACACTTATATACCTACTAGGTATTTTCCGCAAGGTATTGATATATACTTCGACAATGTGGGTGGGACAATGCTTGATGCAGCACTTGCCAACATGAGGATTCATAGTCGGATTGCGGTTTGTGGGATGGTGTCTCAACATAGCATTTCCAACCCTCAAGGTATTCACAACTTGATTAATCTCATACCTAAGCGAGTGAAGATGCAGGGATTCCTCCAGAGCGATTACTTGCATCTGTTCCCGCGCTTTCTAGAACATGTCTCCAGTTTGTACAAACAGGGGAAGATTGTCTATGTTGAAGACATGAATGAAGGCTTGGAAAGTGCTCCGGCTGCATTTGTTGGCCTATTCACAGGTAAAAATGTCGGTAAGCAGGTCGTTTGTGTGTCCCGTGACTAAGGGGCTCGTCCGGTGCAGCGATTTTGAAACATAACCTTAGATCAGTTCCAATTCCGAGTTCTAGAATTAAGCATACAAACATAGCCTTAAATCAGTTCAAACCTTTTCATATCTCTTAAGGTAAAACGAAGTGTTTTGGACAAAAAGCTCCAAAATTGTTTCTACTGTGCACCCCTGTATTTTAAGGTTATCCTTACCTTCTTAATTCTGTACTTTGCTAGATGTCAGGTCTAATTGCAGCTTAAGTCTGAGTGAAACAATTGCTGTTGTCCTTGGGACATTTCTGTTGTTTTCTAGTACCACTTATGAATGGAAACTATGATTTTTTTTCTACTTATTCCCTCCGATCCAAAATACTCCTGCGGGTAAAGAGTCAGCTTTTAACTTTTTTAATCAATTAAGCTAAAGTTTGACCAATAATTAACATAAATCTAGTGATTTTTACAAAATTATTAAAGTTGTAATCCATAGTATTACTAAGATAATTTTTAATTAATGAAATTTTATTTCTTAAAACATAAGTAAAGTATGTAAATTTTTTATTTGATTTAGTTTTATGTTAATTTCTATAAAAGAAAGTGACTTTTCTCAAACGGAAGGAGCAAGTGTCTTATGCTATTTTAGGGTGTCCCAAAATAATCCTCTTTTAAATTTTTTCAAGACAATTGCCTATTATGCCCTTCACATTAGGAAGATAGAAAAGGTGTAGACCTCATTGATTTGTCACCCACGGAACAAAAATTGAGGGCTTAGGGAAAAATTACAGAGTCAAACATTTTCTTTAAACCTGTGCATGTTCAATAAGACACAATTATTATTATTATTATTTTTTTTTTGGGGGCGCAGGGATTATTTTGTTGCTACTAGTGGAACCTATGGTCATTGGAGAGCTCCTCTTTTAAATAAATGTGTCTATAGTCCGTCCCACTTAAGCAGGGAGGGTCACGAGTAAACATCAAATGGACCCTATGTGAATAGCCAAGGAAAAGACACATTACAATCTATAATCTATAAACATCTTTAGGGATTATGAAACTATACGAAATAAAACTAAGATATTCATTACAATCTAATATCTATAAAGATCTTTAGGATTACAAAAGTATACGAAATAAAACAGACCTCTCATTTTCATTAAGTAAGCACCGCCTAATAACCTTTAAAGATAGCAAGTTTAACAACTACTTACCTCTTAAATAGGCTATTCAACATCACTATAACATTTCTACAATAAAAAGATAGCAAGTTTAGCTATTACTGTCTCTTATATAGGCTATCTATTACAGTTCCTCAAGTCTCTTTCTGAAAAGAACTACAACATGTTACAAAAAGAACTCCAACAGGTTACAACATATCACTGCAGCACTCAAAGCAAGTACTATAATCTAAGGGAGTATCCACGAAGATAAGTAGAATCAACACCTGATTCCCGCACCAATGCCAATCGCCCGGTCCTTGCCAACTTCAAGTTGAAAAAAGAAAACAATCAGAAAACATGAGAATAGTGAAGCTGTGCAACAAACTAAATACTATAGTAAATATACCACAAAATGGAATTTCTGCTAATCTTGAATGAACCAAGATATGAACAAGATGCTAATGTGAGCCTACATCAATAATTATTTAATTATTCACATTGTCAGTGCAGATCCATTTTTATTTTTTTATTGGAGCCAAAATGTCACATACTTTAAATTGGATCTTCTCAAGAAAGCTCAAGTGCTAAACTTTTCAAAGCCTGAAATAGAGCATTTTTCACTAATATATACTCCCTCCGCCTGGAAGAAGAGACCTACTTTGAAAGTCCAACCTTTTAATAATCGTTTTACACTTTCACATATATCTTTTAAATTGCACTAAAGTTGAATGTATGTCTCTTTCTATGGGATTGAGGGAGTATTCTACGTATACTCCATTTGTCCCCTTCTCTACTGCCCAAAGCTTGAGCTTCTTATTCTGAACCAGCCAAATTAGAAAAATGGTGAAGTTGGCTATCGAAAAGTTATGAAAGGAGGAGAATACCATGAAAGGAGGAGAAGGTATTTATGTTAACTTTTGAAGCTAATTGATTTTCACTAGTTAAAAGGTTAAGCTGGTATATATAATATCCTTAGACTTCTAAAATATTTAGTATACCTTTGCTAAATTTCTATGAAATAAAAAGCCTATATCATAAACCATATAATTTCCACATTTCACAGAAGCTACTTTGTGAAGTTTCAAATATAGGAATAGGAGGCATTTCCCTGTATGAGTCACTTATACATGACTAGTGACTCACTTTATATACAGCCACATTGACAAGATTTGATATGACATATAAGGTCGAGCACTATTACTTTTCCCTCCTCTCTCCTTACAAACCTTCCTATCTACATTAGTTATGTACTGATCTATGAGTCTGTACCAGCCGTGCATTGAACCTTTCCATACTTGCACCTCGCTGACAAAGCTATAATGACAAACGTGATAACCAAAAATCAAACCTAACTTCATCGTATAGATATACAAGTGAGCAGAAGTAGAGACAGTTGTATGGCAATAAGAGGAGAGAAAGCATAAGAGGCAGACGACACTTTGCATGAGGATATGAGTTTCCCGTTTACAATAAGATGCTAGAAAATTGATGAATAACATTAATGTTCCCCAAATGTTTTTTCGTGCTCAAATTAGACCACTTAATGCATAAGTATTTTTGCAGAGGTTTCAAGGAGATGAGTCAATGCTAGTTAAAGCCAACTGAGTGTGGAAGATTTTTATTTTTTTTGGGGGAGATTTCAGCTATTACAGTTACATAAAAGAGGTAAGTTAGGCGAACAATTTTACCTCACAAATTCCATAAGGCTCCAATAATCGCTGCAGTGCAAGCATCTTTTCGAAGTCTCCAGTGGCCTGGAACACAAAAGGTAGAAAGATGTTAGCAACAATGAAAACATTGAAATATAAACAAAAGATGTGGAGGATGAATGCAAGCAATAGGTAGCTCCATACCATATAGGGGTTTAAGGATCAGATTATATTCAGATCAAGCATGATAAAGCACATCCTCAAAATTAACTTCTTCTTAATGTACATCGTTAAAGGAAAGAAGACTCAACACTAAAGTATAGAAGATATGAACGGAAATGCCACTCCAGCCAATGAATTTCTATTCCACTCTTGACTTAATGTCCATTAGAGGCGAAGCACTATGGCACCCTCTCCAACTCTAATATGCTTCCACTCCACCCTGTTTACAACAGGTTCGATATTAAACAAAGCAAAACCTCACATGCACCAACTCTTGCAGCATCAGAATGGCGGAAAGTTCAATTTCTCTTACTATCATCTAATAACATTTATCGTTCTCAAGAAATCTTAATTGTCCACAAAGGACAGCCAACACTCTATGGATATACAATATGCATGAGGGGAAGTTGGTCTCTCACTTGGACTCATCTCTCTTATTCTTTCCCAAAACTTAATCATCAAATTTGACCCAGTAACCTGAAAACTCTCTTTTGATTAACCACACCTTTCCCACTAACCTATTTTTTATAAAAAAGTTCAATAAAATTCAAAACAGATATTCCTAAATAATGAATAAAAAGAGTATTTTTTAAAAAATGCAAACACATTGCATGTTCCTGGTTTTACTTGCAAAAGATAAACAACGAGCTTCTGTGTATACACCCTTCTTTGTTTTTTGAGGATGTCGTGAGTCCACCTAATGACAGTAGATGTGCTAATCCTCATTTCAAAAGAAAAATGAAAAGTAGAAACTAAAAAACAAAAACAAAAAGAAAAGGGAAAAGGAAAGACATTATATTAGCATAGTAACAAAGTTAAATAAAATAGACACGGAAAACACTGATACCAATGACATCAGGCCACGTTCATCAGTAATCAAATATATAAATTAGAGTTTATAGAAGAAGGATTTTAACTATCTCTGAACGCTAAACAGTGAATAATTATGTGTTGGAAAAAATGGAAGTAAAAAAATCTGTAGATAAGCAGACCAATTCAATAGAAACGACTCCCTGAACTCCAGAAACATACATTGATAGGAGGTATGTTGTTTAATATGAAAAGAAAGGAGTGAAATTATTTGCTAAATGGCTTATCGTGTAATCTTAATTGGACTGAGCGAAAAAATTGTAACCTGAATCGGTGTATCTCGTGTTATGGGTTATGAGAAAAAACCACTACCTTCTTGAACTACATTTTTGTACAAACTTCCAAATCATGGTACACTTCCATTCAATAATACTCCATTACGCGATTCAATTCATCAATAAATTCTCTCCTCTATTAGCTACTATATCAATACATTAAGAGCACACATGTTCTCGAATTTTCCAAATGTTTACATGATAGTTTCTAGACAAAAACTTGTCAAAATAACCTTTTCCTTTCTTGATGATATCCACTCTTGCTTTTGGAACTACAAGGCACATTCCGGATATAGTTGATAAACAAAGCTACTCCTAGAGTACCACTAGTTCATGTGACATTTTGGGCAGCTTGTGGCATAACCAATTGCGTTCTCAAAAGAGGCTCGCTCAGTTGACCTATGTTATCAAATCAGAAGCTCTTTAACACATTGCATTATATTCTTACTTATCAATATATATATATATATATATATATATATATATATGCATTAAGAAATTCAAGAAATTGACATATTTCTTTCCTTTTTCTAGGAGAAGGAAAGCATTTCATAAAAAGTACAACCTCCGTCCCTAAAAAAAATAATCTCCTTTCCTTATAGGAAAGTGAGCGTAGGACAATATCAAATTACTATTTAACATACATTTATTATGTTTAAGATTATAAAATTTTAATCATTGAAAGACTATTATGAAAACCATCAGTAACTACGTATAGGATTTCATAAATTTTTACAAATATTTGGTCAAAGTTTAATCGATTTGACTGACAAAAGTCAAAATAGGCCTATCTTTTTGGGACATATGGAGTGTTCATTTGCATGTCACCAAACAAAACCTAATGAATGTTACTTTAGATCTGTTCTTTTTTCCCTCCAACAAGAATGCTATCTTGGTTGATGTAGTTCCGCGGCAAGAGTTTTAGTTACCAAAGGTCTTACACGCATTTAGTCATTAAGGTAGTTGAAAATCAAATTATAAATCATTTACATAGACATTTACTACTCCCTCCATTTAAGTGCACAAATTTCAAAAACTCAAATATTTAAGAGATATATTATTATCCTTTAAAGTAGCTATTCACTTTAGATGTTGTATCCAACTTTTTTATTTTATAATATGAGAAGTAGAAAGATGAAAACAGATTATAATAAATCCTGAAAAGAGGGTCACCTCTAATGTTATGGTATGGTCAGAAACATCAACGGGTTTGGCCCGGAAGATACTGGAAATATCAAGGACATCCCTCCTAGCGGCAGGGTTGACTGCGACTTTGATCAACATCAACTCCCGCTCTGCGAATGGCAAGTGGGTGATATCCTCAACCTGAACAGACACCAGCAGTATTGCATTCCATAAGCCGTTTAATCTCTTAACGTCCAATGATTAAAAAAGTTCTATTTATAGGTAGGGCTGTAAATGAACCGAGCGGAGACCAAGCTTCTGTTTTATTTTTGGCTTGCTCAGTCTTGTTTGAAATTGCATACGTGATGCTCGGATTCATGTTTGAGTTGTTCTTGAACGGGCTCAGTTCGGCTCGTTTGTATATGAATATGCAAATTATAGATGATGAAATTTGAACCATCGTGATTAAAAAAGTATAATGCCTCTGTACAAAACAAATTTGTGTCATAATTTTGATGTTTATATATATATATATATATATATATATATATATATATATATATATGTTGTCTAAATAAATCAATATGTGTGTGTGTGTATATAATTTGTTTAACAGAATACTTTTAACCTATGCCTATACAATAATGTATTATGGGAAATACATATTTCATAATATATATATATATACACACACACATACATATTATAAAAATAATTAAACGAGTCATTCACAAGCCTTATTTAATGTTCAAGCTAAATGAGCCTAGAATTTTTTATCAAGTCCAATTCATTTTTAATTGAATAGAGTTTGACTCGAGCCTTCAACGAGCCGAGCTCAAGCTTCTTCATGAACGGCTCGGTTCATTTGCAGCCCTAATTATAGGTATGGATTACTCTCAAATTTTGACAATTAAATATGTGGAACTCGATACATTGGATACACTTCAAAATTTGCAATTTCATCTTATATGTAAGTAACTACCTGCATTTATTGTGATCCTCTATGTGCCTAAATTCATTGTGATCTTCCAAGTAGATATTACAATAATAATAATAATAATTGAAGTGGTGCTTTTAGGTAGAGAGTAATCCTTGACCATAGCTACTTCTGTTTCGTATCATGGAAGCTAAGACAGCAATGCTTCACGGCCATATGCCTCCTATGAGGGCCCTTTAAGCTCTTCAAAATTGAACTAAGAGGTCTACTGACAATCATTTCCATACCATAAATAGAGTATCCCTCACCTCATGAAGATCCACCAACTTGTGAAATTGCTGAACTAACTTGTCAATAGATTCATCAGTTCCAGGAATTACAGTTGTAATCCGAGAAAGACCCTTCTTCTCTGCAGGACCCACAGCCAGACTCTGCCAGAAATGCATATCAATCCAAAAATTTATGTAATCAAAACAATCACAAAGAGAGAAAACTAAGCATCAAAATTAAGACAAACAACCTGAATGTTATAACCTCTTCTAGATATAACTCCAGTGATCAAGTTAAGAACTCCAGGAGTGTCATTGACAAGCATGCACAAAGTATGAGACTTATGCCCACTTGACTGCAATATGAAAATGAGAGTATTAGAATGCAAAATCAGTATAAATTAGCATTGCTAATATTCTGTATCTTTCAACTATACTAGCATACAGACTACTTTCAGTAACAATGAGTCGCTCAAATGATAACTGAGAAAATGCTGAAAAGATTGTGAGATATTGCTGTCTTACATCTTCATCATAGAGCACCCCCCAATGAGCATCAAGAACCTGATTCACTGTAAAATCATAGCATTGCTCCACAGGATAAACATCACCCTGTAGTCAACCGAAACATAATATGATCATTCAAGGAAAAACATTATCAGCAGTGAACAGCTAGAGCCTAGACCCAAGAAATAAAATAAACTATGAATAATGATCAGTCGCAGACCATGTAAATTGTGAGAAAGGATTAGTATTAGACTAGTATCAGATCAGAAAGAATTAGTAAATGTGGAAAAGGATTACTGAAATTTTTATAAGTTTTTAATGTCTAAGAGAATGTACGATGACTGGAGAAAGAAATTATTGCCAACAGTTTGAAAAGAACAAAGGAGATGTCCTGAGTTGTCCATTTTATCAAGGCATCAAGTTTGCGGATCATATAAAGACACTTTCACATAGACTGACCGAGTATGGACACAAGGAGCATAGGCTGAGATGCAAAACAACAGTAGGAGAATCAGTTTGTCTATGGTCGGGCAACTAAGGCAACCACTTCTTATGAGCATTGGAAGATAGATATAGAAAGAAAAAGAAGTATAGCAATGATGTTTATGACTTAGAGAGTAGTGGGTTTCCCACATTGGTCAAAGAAAGGGCTGGGTGCTTGGTTAACAAGTGTAAGAAAAGCCTCACCCTCTGAGCTAGTTTTGGGGTTGAGCAGGCCTAATACCACCCAACACTACTACACTAGTATGACAGTCCAAGGTTACAACATCTCCGCTCTATGTTCCAAGAAATCGGGTTGTTGCTCCTCCCAACCCAAGGCCCGATGTGTGAGGGGGAGATTATTGGGTTTCCCACGTCAGTTGTAAGGGGCTAGGTGCTTGGTTAGTAAGCGTGAGAGAAAACCTCACCCTTTCAGCTAGCTTTTGGGGTTGAGAAGATCCAGTAGCGCCTAGCAGAAAGCTTATGATATAATTTGTGGAGAGATGATTTGGTGAATATCAAAGAGGAGTTACTAGTTGATATATTGACCTAAGTAAGGACGTTACGATGGGACAGTTCGTACTGCAAAAGGAGAAATACGTGGCTTCCCAACAACGGCTGACGGCTGATATATTTTTACCCATAGGAGAATATATGGCCAAGTCCTCAGGTCTTGGCCATATATTCATGTAGAGGGACCTGAAAAAGGGGACAATTTTTTAAAAAATGAACACACACACACATATATATACACACACACACACACGAAGTATACAGTAATATAAACACTAGTGAAAGCTCAAGTAATCATTTTTCTCATTTGACCTTTTCTAAGCATATCTTGGTTAAAAAACTTGGTGAAAATGGTAAATTAATGAAGTAACATCCTACTGCATTTCTGAAGACCCTAAAGTTGTGTATCAACTCACATGTTGTACATGGCTATTTTTTGTTATTTACCGTGAACCCGAAATCATAGCAGACAGGGTTTCACAGTCTCACAGAAATAAGCTATGGCCAGTGCACCGTAAACCCAACTGAGTGGAAGTTATATAAGATTTCCTAGTCAAAGATCTTAATGTGTACATATACATCAATACTCTTGTCACTGCCACATACATCAATACTCTTGTCATTGCATGTTCTATGGTTATCGAGAACAACTCCTCCAGCTACTTGTAAGATGCCCATGCACCATAGTGGTCCAGAATCATAACTCATAAGCCTCTCCAATATATTATCTTCAGTTTGTTACCTACTCAATATTAGGTTCAGAAGACCACATATTTTTAGTGATTGGTATAACAAACTCTACTTTAAAGATCAGATATGTAGCTGCTTCAACATGTAATACGGTACAATAGGTTTCTGGTCTTTAATGTGACACTAATTAAAGCTAAAAGAACTTCCCTACAAGTGAATAGAATCATGAAACCATTTAGGGCAAACTACACAAATGGTCCCTGTAGTTTTAGTGTTTTTTGCATTTCGTCCTTACACCTCGCAAATGGTCCCAGTACCAAAACTTTTTACACAATTGGTCCTTCCGTCTGGCTCTGTTAATTTTTTGCCGTTAAGTACGCACACATGCCATTCACATGCATTTGTGGAAGGGCAAAGTAGTCATTTTGTCTTGAAAAGTACAGGAACCAATCTTGAAATATAAATAAATATTAAATACACTTGAAAGAGCTTCACCATTGCCGGAAATACACCACAATAACTTTCAAATGACGGTTCACTTCTCCCAAAAGCTTCCTCCAACTCTTCCACCTCCTCGTCCATTTTCATTTCCTAAACCTACTTCTCCCTCTCTCTCCAACAACGGTGGCATCACCTACAAATCACCAACACCATCATGGAAGAGAGAGATTACTGTGTGCCGTGTGTGTGTGAGAGAGAGAGAGACAGAGTGAGTGAGATTGCAGCCATGGATTCCTGAGCATTTCTCACTCCATTTAGGAGGGTACTCTGTTAGGAGGGAGAGGGGAGCCTGAATTGCACAAGATTGGGGGTTAAACTTGACACCGATCTGTAACGCAGTGATGTCACCGGTGTTCTTCGTCATATCCTTCTCTCCGTATCTCTCTCTCTCACCGTTCAGTTTAGGGCTCGATTTGCAACATCTTGTGTCTTTGATTGAGTAAAATGGTGGCGCGGC
The DNA here is from genome assembly GCA_016624345.1 of Platycodon grandiflorus. Classification (NCBI taxonomy): domain Eukaryota; kingdom Viridiplantae; phylum Streptophyta; class Magnoliopsida; order Asterales; family Campanulaceae; genus Platycodon; species Platycodon grandiflorus. The sequence goes on from CM028368.1 coordinate 5,322,298, forward strand.
AGTGGGCCGATTGTGAAATCAAATTTTTGCAAATTTGGCGAACAGAGGAAGAGAGATCCCAGATCCAAATGTTGATGCTCACTGGCAATGGTGAACGGAGAAGGCAGAAAGAGGAGAGGAAAAACAAAAGCAGAACTCAGACAAACGGCACGAACTGAGTCGACTCGTAGCAGAATGGAGCCGCCAGATGCTGCCATTTTTTATACACCATCGGCTTCAACGGTTCCGTCACGTTCCTCCTAGATTCCTCTTTCCTCCTATGACCATTTCCCCCGATGTGAGTTTTGGTAATATCTCAAAAAACGCCTCAATCAAAGGCTGGTTTGACTGACCTCCCATGTCCATAAGGGTTTAGCCCAAGAAAAAACCCAGAAATGAAGATAAAGAAAGAGAAGACAACCAGACAAAGAAGATGACCAGCCCAAATTTCACGGTTGGTCCCTGTACTTTCATAAGTAAAATGACAATTTTGTCCTTGCCCAAATTCACGTGAGGAGCACATGTCAAGACTTAACGGAAAAATTTTAACGGAACTAGACGGAAGGACTAATTGTGTTCAATTGGTTAGTACAAGGACGACTGGCAAAAAATTTTTTGTACAGGTACCAATTGCAAAAAACACTAAAACTACAGGGACCATTTGTGTAGTTTGCCCAACCATTTATTATGTGCAAGTAATGTCATTTTTGAAGCATCCTGGTAAACTGCAGTAATTTATGTGCATAGAAAAAGTATGTACTACGAAGTTCACATGAATGAAAAGAATAATAAAGAAAAAGAAACCTATTACTTCTTCATTCACAAATAAAAAATAATAATAATAAAGAAAGCAAGGAAAGTCTGCTTGGTACCCTGAACTGGTACTGGGATTGCCATTAAGTGGTTGGCTGGCTTCCAAACCAGTAGCAACAGGCATTGTTGTTTCCAGATCCGGATAAGAAGCTGCAGAAAAATTCCAAAATGTAGCTGTCTCGCCCATTTTTTCCCGTCTTAGAGCAATCTATAAGTTTGCATCAGAACAATAAAATCAGGTAACATGAAATGGATTGACTCTTGGAGACAATCATCAGAACAAATGCCACCTTGTAATGCTTCTCACTAAGAAAACTGGAGTTAAGAAGACACCCAAGCATGGTTTTAAATCAGCCGTCGGTTAACAAAAATGTCCATCCTCAGTGTATCAACCGAGACACAATAGGAATCGATCATTGTGGCAGTGACTTTTTTCCCAACACTAGGAAACATCTATAGTATCAACAATGCTTTCAATGAAATCTTAAGAATCACATGCCAACATAAAACAGAATTTTTAATTTCAAAATTTCATATATCAAATCTAAAGCTGAAATGCAAATTTTCCAATTTTTTTAAATCATTAATCAATCTTTATTCATCGTGGCATCCGACCACGCAGAACAATGCATTAAACATGCCAAAAATTATTGCAAGTTGACTTTTAAGAGACCTAATTCAGGCCAGACCCTAGTACACCGTTAATCTGACACAAGATTGAACCACTCTCACCGTCATTTGACAAGATGTACTTATACGTCTTTCTTTCCTTTCAAGGAAGAAGCCGTAGATCTTGGGGAGTCCCTCTTCTACAATAGTACTCTCCACATAATGGATTGGGCATGGGAAAAGAGGCTATTCGGGCTTCACAGGAACAGTAACCTAAGAAGTCGGCCCAAGTAAGTTCGACGAGTGAGAATGCCGAAATGGACAAAACTGTGCTTCCAGTCGCCAATCGCCAGGCAGCTTTCCCCAATGCCAATGCGTTTCTGTAGTCCCACATAACATGCCAAGGAAAGTCGCATGGCTTTGACTTTGCAACTGGATTCCAACTCCCCTTTTCATCCTTTCTCGCTCCTAAACTTCCTCAATGATGTCTTGTTTATCCGAAATGGACAGAACTGTGCTGCCAGTCGCCCATTGCCACGCTGCTTTCCCCAATGCCAATGCGTTTTTTGTAGTCCCACATAACATGCCAAGGAAAGTCGCATTGCTTTGACTTTGCAACTGGATTCCAACTTCCCTTGCCATCCTTTCTCACTGCTAAACTTCCACAATGACGCCTTGTTTATGCATGCCAATTCAATCCAGAATGGTCCGCACACCTTCAGAAAGTTCCACCTATTAACTCCCAAGGACTCAAATGGAGATCAAAAAGAGATACTTAATAAAATAGAAGGGGAGGGAATTTTTCAGGGTGGAAATGATTAGGATAGCATGAATAGGATACTTGCAAACTACCTGCTAGATCTCTGAAATTAAGCTCCATGCACCCTCAAACCATCTCTTATTTTTCTCCAGCCAAATACACCAACAAAGACCCCAATGAGCAATCTTCCTGCTCTAGTTGCCAAATTAGAAGGAAAATCAGACCCCTCTAAATTTTGTATGCACCAAGCAACTGACAAACGATCCAAGGCAACAAAAACTGGAAGCATAGATGACAAAACGTGTTTCACCCTTTCCCTTAGACTTTTGCTAAATATTAGGCTCCACTGCGAGGGACGAAGAGAGTATAGTCAGTCAAACGGATTTTAGTTAATTCCTTAATTAAGCCTTGTTAGTTTGTTCCCTCCAAGGCACATACAGGAAAGAAGCATATGAGGTCCTTCATACAAACTTCCTTTCTAGTTATTACCTGATAGGATCATTTCTCTATCAGCATACCACTATACCCCTCTCTGCTCTCTTATTCATCTTGAGTCATCATATATGGCTGGCTTGATCCTAGTGGATATTTAACCTCAAATATTGGTGCAAGTACGAAGAGAAAGAAAAATGCCCAGGCACTTGACCATCTAAAACACAATTTTCTCGTTGTACCCACCCCTGACATGACCACTTTGATGAATAGAAACAAATAAAACAAAATCACTTCATGAGCATATGGTAAGTGAGATTTAAGGGACACAATGGAATTGGAACTACTAGACATCTGTCTGTGTATGTTTACATTAATCAAGCATTTCAGAGTTAAATATCTGACCTTTCCCGTTCTTGTAAGCTCTTGAATTCCAAACTTAGTTAAATTTCTCTGCACAGCAGCAATCTTCCCAGGGTCCCCAGTCACCTGAATCAACCACAAGAGAATAAATTAGCCTGTATAGCCTTCCCAGTAAGGAAACAGTTCATAGTCAATAAATTTGAATTAGAATATAGGTAGATTCTTTTATTCCAAAATAATAAATAAGAAAACGCTAGTCAACTCAACCAAGCATTTATTTCATTTTGATCAACCAAAGGGGGGTAGATTGACTTTGATAAGGAGTACTCTAGTTAACCTCCCTACTTACTTTTTATCTGTATCCTATCCCTGCTTCAGTGGCAGGATTGAAAAATTGGAGAGAGATTTTTTATGGGAGGGCCGCGCGGAGGAGAGGAAGTATCATCTAGTTGGGTGGACCTCGGTTTGCTCTAGTTTTCGGGATGGAGGTTTAGGGATCAAAAAAATCCAAGTATTTAACCGTGCGTTGTTGGGTAAATGATTATGGCGGCTTCTGGACGACAAAAATGCTTTGTGGAGGAAAGTGGTGTGTGGAAAATATGGGGAGGGCAGCAACGGTTGGTTTCCTAGATAAGTTTCAACTTCTGACGGTAATAGTGTGTGGAAAGGCATTTGGATAGGGTGGAATTTCTTTAAGAAGTTTCTCTCCCTTGAAGTGGGAAACGGAGAAAGTATCGGCTTTTGGAATGATAGGTGGTGCGGTGAAAATGAGCTTTGGAGAGTTTTTCCCAATTTATTCAACATTGCTATGGACAAGGAGGCAATGGTGTGCTAATACCTTGAGATTTCGGGAGGCTCTATTTCTTGGAATCCCATCTTTAGAAGAGCATTACAAGACTGGGAACTAGGGAGATTGGTCATCTTTTTGAACTACTGTACGCCCATCAAATCCATTCTTCCAGAGATGATCGAGTCATTTGGGAGGTTTCAAGAACAGGACCTTTTCGGTAAAGTCCTACTATTGGGCTTTCAGCAGCAGCAGTCGTAGTGTCTTCCCATGGAAGACGATTTGGAAATCTAAAGCCCCGAGCAGGGTGGCTTGGAGGCCTCTCGGGAGGCTATTCTCATGGGGGATAATTTGAGGGCTAGAAGGAGAATTTATGTGAACTGGTGCTTCTGTGCAAAAAGGATGAAGAAAGTGTCAATCACTTGCTTGTGCACTGCCCTGTTGCTTCAAAAATGTGGGACTTTGTTCTTCGTTTATTTAGTGTCTCGTGGGCTATGCCTCGATCCATTATCGAGCTTTTCAGAGGTTGGTCGCTATATAAACGTAAAAGGAGAAATGTCGTATGGGATGCAGCTCCATTGGCTATTGTTTGGTGCATTTGGAAAGAAAGAAATCGAAGAATTTTCGAGAACGTGGAGCTAGATATAGAGAGATTGAAGGAGAGTTTGATTCAGACTGTGTTTTTGGTGTTCGGTTCGGGTTGGCGATTCTTTTGTTCCTTTCATGGACAGTTTTTCTCTTTTGTAAATCTTTTGTCGGAGTATACTTCCTGTATACAAAGGACGCGTCACCTGTTTTGACGCTTTTTATATACTATCTTTACTTATCAAAATTTTTTTTTTCCTAAATCAAGGGCTGAATAGCAAATCTCTTTCTTATAAGAGATGGGCAGTCCCAAGAGTTCCCATAGCTTAGAGCAGTAGAGGGGGAGGGAGTGAGCAGTGGAGCGGACAGGGGCTGCGCCATTGGTAGGAGCAAAGCCCGCAGCAGCAACTTTACAAACCCGAAGGATTCAGTGCGCATTCAAAGCATCTATTTGGAGAATGTTTGAGTATAACTATAACAACTAGATTTTTGTCACATCCCTTATGAACATGAATCCTAAGAATATATATGTGAATAATACTTCATTCCCAGTACTGACACGTTGCACCTGCCCTGAGGAGGTACCACAGCTGCGCACTACGCTGCATCTCTAACTGCATATGGTTAAAAATTAGGAAGACTGTTCTTTGCACTATGAGGCGGCCAATAGGCAGGCCAAGTATAGATAGGATGGGCTTGGGTGAGCAGAGGACTGAAATGGGCAGGCCACCTAGCACCCAAGTAACTCTTGAACATAAACGGGCACAACCATAAATGGTGCTCATCAAAAAGTATAACAGCTATATCCGTTTAAAGCTCTGTTCTCAAATCCCAGAGGTTCAAAATACAGATATTTAATTTGTTGCAACAAGTTTTATAGCTCCCCTTACCGATTAAATCAATTTGATCTGGATTTTTTCTGCCTTTTCATATTTCAAAACTGACCATACAGATATGGCAAAACTGCGCATGTGTATATTAGAAGGCTAACTGGGAACTAACTTCATATTTTATTTAATAAATAAATAAATAAATCCAAATAAGTGAATCTTTCTGTTTAGCAATTTGAGCTGTTGCATGTCAGACTTGATGGCCAGGTGACTACCTAACGGCTTCAGATGCAGTGGTGGTGTGGTTGTTGAGTGCTGGTGATGGTGGGGGTAGAGAGGTGGTGCAATATTGGTGGTGACTGCATATTAGTGATAGCTGCAGCTGTTGAGGTGGTGGAGCTGGTGCAAAGGAGAAGGGAGTAATTAATGCAGCAGTCAAGGGGGGCGATCTGGTTGAAGTTGCAACTGGTTGAAGGGGTGGAGCTGGTGATGAAGGAGTGGCAACTGCAGTGATAGTGGCAGTGGAGGTGATGTAATGGTGAGGTAGGTGGAAAGGTAGAAAATTTTCCACTAAAAGGAGCTTGGCATCATTGGGGAAAGTAAAGGACAAGTAAATATGTAGCCTGTTCAACGCATATAAGAACTATTTGCAAAGTTATCTGTTGTTTTGTAGAGACAATGGCGCCCACCGGCCCCTCTCTCTGCCCGGCTAACTATCATTTGTCAGAATTGTTCTTTTATATATATATATAAGAAAGAAGTATATTAACAAAGCGCCAAAACAGGTGATGCGTCCTGAGTACACTAGGGGTATACCATACTAAGGCTCTAATTAATAACAAAACTATCCACAAACTCTAAAAAAGAATAATCCGACGGAACCGTATCTTGCACCAAAAGAATAGTGTATAAAGCAAGGACTCCATTAGCTTTGGAATAGACAGCTCAACGTTCTAAGAAGCCCTCCGTTCCTTTCCCTCCACAAAATCCAGCAAATACCCAGGGGAGCAACATCCCAAATCCAGCTTTTCCTCTTGCGCTTGTAGAGAGACCAGCTTAGAAGAAGTTCCTTGAAAGAAAAAGGTGAAACCCAAGAGAGATGGAACAAATTAAGAATGAAAATCCACATCTCACTCGCCACTGGACAATGAATTAAGAGATGATTTACTCTCTCCCATTCCTTTTGCACATGAAACACCAATTAACATGAATCTTCCTATGAATCCGAAGATTGTCACGAGTGAGGATGGCTTCATTCCTACGAATTGTTCTTAGGACTTCCACTTGTGTTTTTCAAATCTTTGTCCTACATAATAATATATTAGCCCCTTGCGATGCAGTATCAAGTGTAATATCTGCTTTTACAGCATCTTCTGCAAGCTCGCAGACTTAATCCAACTGTTCAGGAGATCTGAAACTACTTGCAGCTTCAGATTCTCTGTTCAGAGGATATATTGTGAGGTTATTTGAACAGCGAAACAACCGACTACTCCAGAGTTATCACATACTCACATTTGATACATCATGACATCTAACTCCTTGAGATATAAAAAGATATATACACAAAGATAGGTTTAGAAGTTAAATTATTGGTGTAAGCAATCACAATAACTTATGAACTATTTGATAGAATATGAGAATGCAGTGCTATTTCATACTCCCTCGGTCCCAAATTAAGTGTCCTCTATTGACTTTCGACAGGTTTTAAGAAAGTAGTTGACCCTGTAATTTTCATTTAATGCCCTCAAAGTATCTCTTAGTGGTGTCAAATCAATGGGTTCCTCTTCTTTTATCATCTCACAATTAATAAGGGCATTATCGATAATTTGATTAAAGAGTCTTTTTTTAAGGAAAAGGGGACATTTATTTTGGGTCGGAGGGAGTATTTGATATGATCAGCTTGCTGCAGGGTGGCCACTCAAATTGGTATTTCTGTCTCATGATGATTCTGTTAATGTTTTAAATATCAATTTAATAAACACTAGGAGGCATCACAGAGAATGTATCTGATATGATCTACAGACAACGTTGTGGCACTAACACCCGTATCCATATGCTAAACACCAGTCAATCTCATATAAAAATTGCAGATTTAATGAGCAAAACATATCACCTCTATTGTTAGTGTGTATTCTGAAATATCCACGATTTTCGCTCTGAAGATGTCGACTAGCCACATGATCTGAAGATCAAAAGAAAAAATGAAATTCTGTTATCGCATACAGAATTGAATGGAGAAATATCTGCATGATCCAATGAGACACTGCCCATCAATAAACATAAAAAAAAAACACTAACACAGGTTTTTCCTGTTTGTTGATGGAGAAGTCTGGGATCATGGCGCAAGAATAATCTCATTTTTCAAGGAGCTGATCCGGAATTTGTAAGTTCTGCCTACTTTAAGTAGCCACAGAGAGAGTGTAATACACTCCCTTGGTTCACATATAAGAAAAGGTGTTATAAATAGTGACACCAGACAAGTACCTTTTTCTTCTCAGACCAGTTCTGTAGGTAGTTTGGTTTTCAGACTAAATTTGTCCCATGAGACTGAGATGCTCAATAAGCATTTAACTGAATAGTGTAAAATCAACTTCTATAAGTACAAAATTGCATCAGAAAATGTAAAACCTCAGCTCGTGTGCTTGGATCAACATTAAGCTTTACAAGCATCAATTCACGTTCCACTTGTGGTTCCCTGGAGAGATCTTCCACCTGATAATATAGAAGTACTGAAATGAGGGAAGCAGGAAAATCATTTTTCAGCTACAAGCTAACGAAAAATGTGGAAAGCAAGAAACTATACTGCATCAGGAAATATATTGTTTTGGCCAAGTACATAAAACCATCAATAAGATTTTCTTTGAGAGAGAGAAGATAAAGCACATCAATGATTCGTTCATGCATCCAAACACGATGGAAAATCTGTAGAATAGCAATGCCACACTGAGGAAGGATAATACACCACGCTACACCAGCATAAGTTGATTTACCTAGTTTAGACAACAGCTTCAATCTCTGTTCAGTTGAAAGGAATCTAGTTGTGTAAAAGGGGTCCCATCACAGAAATCCCATCAGTCATGTGTGACGTGTCGCCTAAGAATCTTTTGTACCAAGTAGTGCCACCTACACACTACTTCTACACACTACAAGAGTATAGGAATCTAAGCAGGTTCTTCTCACTTAATAAACCTACTTGCAAGCTTTACTTTATCCCTCAACCTAGCGTTCCAGAACATCAAAACCATCCCCTACTTTTGCGAGGTGGGAAAGAAATGGTGTAATCATCAAATGCATCAGCCTGCAGGTAAGTTGTATAAGCTAGAACTTTATGATTCAGTTTTCCAACACATGGGCATACATTAATCAAATGAGAAACTTGATAATGCCCTTGCTCTAACTTTTGCTTAACTATAAACTGAATAACTTGCAAAAATAAATTGCAGGAATTAAAGTGTTAGTCATGGAGTATCTCTTCTTCACGTAATAATACGCCTTCTCCAATTGTACCATTGGCCCTATCAAGTCAAAGTGTTTTCTAAGGAAAATGCAAATGTTTACTTGTTCGATCAAGCATGGTTTAGCCCAGCCTATGCAAGAGTACTCAGAGTCTCACACCCACATATTTATGCAGGTGCACACCTGCGCCCAAGCTGAAGGTTCTTACAACTGGTACTTGTCATTGACTGACAGCAAGACATTATACTCCCTCCGTCCCAAATTGAGTGTCCCAATTTGAATACTTTTTTGAGCCAAATTGAGTGTTCCTTTCCTTGTGAAGTTACTAAATTCACCTTTGTTGTCTATCAAGTCCCATTGTACACTTGCAATACTATGTATATGTACTACTAAAATGGCCTAAACGTCAACGTCCTTAATTTTTGCAAAAAAACTAAAAAGGTACACTCAATTTGAAATGGAGAGAGTAAGATTTTACTGCTCGTCCTGCATTACAGTCGGTGTTAGAATGGTACACCATGTCCAGACATAAACTTAGTTACATCTACACAGTAGCTGCTATCAAACTGGAAGTTTAGCAGCTTGAGCAATTAACCCCTATGATAACAATGTGAATAACCTCAAACGGTAATCAACATAAACATACATAAAACCCCTCACATATCACCAGATGTAGGTGGATTATGCTTAACAGACCAAATCCATCCATATCACTGGGGACCAAATGGGAGATGCTAAATACGAATCCCCTACCTAAATAACCATTGTTCAAGTCTATGTAGACAAAAGAATAAAAATAAAAATAAAATATTTAAAAGGTGAAATGTAACCTTCAAGACATTCACAAGCTTGTTAAGCTGCTCCACAACTTGTAGCAAGACCTTTTCGGTTCCAGAGACAACTACGGTAAACAAAGCCTTGTCCTTATTCAAACCAACAGCAAGAGACTCAATGTTGTAACCTCTTCTAGCAAAAACCCCTGCAATTCGGTTTATTATACCACTTTCATCTCCAACAAACACTGAGATTGTGTGGCGCTTCACCCTGGTCAAATAATAAAGAAAATTACTGCCAATGGAGGATGTCAACAGGTATGCATGCTTGTAAAGAATTATACTTCATCATTCTACTTATAGAATCCCGCTATCCTCTTTTGGATGTTCAATTTAATGATTCTTTATTGAAAAATTAAGTCTCAAATCTTCATATTTTGGTCATTGGAGTTAACTTTCATAGTCAAAATAGCTGCTCCACCCACTTTTGTCAGTAACAGGGAAAAGACCTATACCCTTCAAAACCCACGCCTAATACTTTGGGCATTTAGGTCTTTTTCTTGTTTTCCATCCACAAAAGCCTGACAGAAGTGGATGGAGTGGCTACGTTGACAGTGAAAGTTAACTCTGACCAAAAGGACGAAAATTGAAGTCCAGTCGGATTGTTGGATCTCAGAAAGTGTAGGGAAAGAAAAACAAAATTAAAATGTCACACTATAAAAAAAAAAACATGATTTGTTTACTCAGATTTGTCATTTTCTGAATAATGATCTTGATCAGCACTGATCTAAGCACGCTTTTGAGTACTTGACTAAGGAAATCGATAGGAACTAAAAGGTAACACATGGTAATGAAATAATTGCATATGAATGTTAAGTATGGTTAGGAGATAGCTGATCTTCTCATAATAGATAAGATTTTACTAGTTGCCAAGTTTCACCAGATTCTTTCTGGTTAGCTATAGCATGGATGGAATCGCTTTCACGAGCTAAAATTACTGAAGTTACTTTACACTTCCTGCAGCCTACTCCTAGATGAGTTAAATTATTGTAGTGTGTGTGAGTGGAGGAAATCCGCTCTATGGAGAAGAATTACCCAACAGTCTATGTTTCAGTTTCAGTTGATCCTACTGTCTCGAAGTTAATATTTCAAGTTGGTCCCAAGCTTTACATGTGGAAGTTGATCTATTCGTGTGCGTGCACGTGTCTGTGCGTGTGCGTATATTACCGTTTAAATGATTAACAAACCATTTTTGACACAAGATATGTTGTTGACCAAGCTCAACTAAGACTTTTGTCCCAATTACTTAGGACGCCTTTTCCGGCACTATGTCAATTTCCCCTAAAGAGAAGTTCAGATAAGGTGCCCTTAAGACCCTAGCAGAAAGGACACAAGTCATACCCCAGAAGACAAAAAAATGAGGTCTTAGGGCACCCCGAGAAAGCAATTAAATTCAAGATAAGCACAGATCCAATGGAGTCGAACGTTATTCGACCCTTCAACTTGAGAAAGGAGCGAACAGTTTGTTTAACAGAAACCACTGATCTCAATTTCCTTAGTCCCCAAGCCCTTTTTGGTGATCATGATATGATCAAAACATATGTTCATTTTTACAAGAGAACCTAGTTATAATTGAAAAAAAATGTAAACAAATATCATCAATAACAACTACATAAAATCAATAAATCAAACACAGTTTCAGCAAAATGATCAAAAATTTGTCCAATTGTCCATATACAGTAAAATCCAACAAATCAAAAAAAAAAGAAAAAAAAAGATTCCCCTCTATATAACAAGCACAAAATCAAAAACAATTACTCCCTCTCTCCTTATCCGTCCTAAATTAAGTGTCTCATGTACACGTCCCAAAATAAGTGCTCGCCCAAAATAGATCAGGGACATTTATTTTGGAACGGAGAGAGTATCTTGTTTCCCTATTTGGAAAGTTAATCAAACTAACTGTCTAAATTATCGTTTCTAATTGTGAGATACAAAAGCAATAGTCTCGTTAATGTGAGACCACGAAATGATGCATTCATTTAGATATTAAGGGAAAAGCATTTGAACTCAAAAAGAAAATTAAAAACTCGTGACATATTTTGGTACGGAGAAAATAAATAATTAAGAGAGAGGGAGAGAGAGAGAGAGATTTTACTTAGAATGAACAGGAGCCACTGTTCCATTGTCCGCGCTAGTTAAGGGCAATGCCGCCGGAGCTGCTGCTTCGTAGCTTCCATTACCGGCGGGGCTTGCATGGACAACGTGTAACGGTACGCCTCCATTGAAGTAATTTTGGTTAATTTTCCTCAAGCTCCTCGGAAATGCAGCCACTCCTCCAATTCCTAAACTTGAGCTCCTCACCAATGCCGTTCTGGTGCTGTAGCTCTGTGGTGTTGTCGTTGGTGGTGCATTCGCAGCCACATTCTCCAGCGTCGCCGCCGCCGGAGAGAATCGTGACACCGAGGCCGCCGCTGCCATAACCGTTAAAGCGAGCAGAGAGGAGTGGAGAGTGAGGAGGGAGAAAGATGATAAAAAGGAACTGCGCAGAAATCTGTCTCGCTGTAATATATACTCCCTCGGTTCCAGCCAAAGAGTCCACTCCGTACAAGCGAGAGAAGAGAGTCTCTGGTCTTACTCTTTGGTGATTGCGCCCACGTGGAAAATTGCAAATTAAAAATAGGGCACGTCATTCAAGACGTGGGGCCCCGTGCTGGCTACAAATGTGAGTCACTCATGGGTGTGATTGAAAATAGATCACAAATTCAAGTACATCCCTCTAGTTTGAATTTGTTCCAATGTCAGCTTTTATCACCTTCTAGTAAAGAATATACTAATGGACTTTTAGCACGACTATTATGACCCCAAAGAGCTAATAAGTCCACACAACTACGATTAAAATCACTTCTACATTACTAAAGTGCTAGAAGATGTATGGTTGGCACATTCGATCCATATTCTCTTTTTCTTTTTTAGTTCAAAAGCTACGACTAATTAGAGGATTGAACTCGTCCCTTGTGAACCTTGAGGGACGACCCTCAATACCAATATGACACAGTCTATCTCACATTCTTACCCTCCTCTCCACCCCCCCCCCACACACATAAAAAAAAGGAATAAAAATAAAAATGTGATAATTAACTTTTAAATTTCATGATAAATGGTACTGCCCCATTTACACATTACTTTTATTTTTGTAACGCTTATTAAGTTTCAAAAGGAAGAGAAAAGTTGGCACACACACACACACAGAGGGAGAGAGAGAGAGAGATTTTCAAAAGAAAATGATCAAAGTTCAAGTTAAAGGACAATTCACACAAAAAGTTTTAAGTACAGTGACCATTTATGTAGTTTTTCCTAAGAGAAATAAGAACCGAGAGTGAAAACTTCTTTGATGGATTATAAAAGCGGAATTATGGTAGTGGTTATGGAAGCAATGATGAATAGATTGAAGACGACCAATTTAATTATGTGCTCTTTCCTCGGTCCCAAAATAAACGTCATGTGGAAAAGGGGTTTAGTATAACAGGGGAGAGGTGACGACTTGTTCATCAAGGGTATCTTGGAATTTAGTAATTACCATCTGACAGAAAGTTAGTATTAAACCATAGATAATTTTGGAACAAAAACTTGATCAAACGAGGGATTTTTGGTAATGAGTTAAACCCTAAGGGTGTTTATTGTAAATTTTCCATCATCGTTTCCAAGTGTCACTTGAAATTCAGTCCAGTGAGTCTCAAAGCAAAAGTTGTTAGCATTACCCGCACTGATAAGAAATAATAGAAATAACAATGCTATGCGTAATTAAAATGTATTATTTTTTTTGTATTAAATAATGTGTTATTTAATATAACAGTTGATGTGATACATTAATTTTAATTTTTAATTTTAATTTTTGTATCACATCAGCTATCATATCAGGTAACACATCATTTGATATAAAAAAATTTAATACTCTTTAAATACCAATAACATTACTCTAAATGAAAAAATACTTAAAAGTCCGGATAACGTACTCCTAAATCCTAAATTATTATCAAATTTGATTTTTTTAGTTAAATTAATTATTTTTCAAATAATTATTTAAAGTATAATTTATCATATTAAGAAGGAAGGGCATATTATTTATCGAAACTAGTCCCTCCTATTTCCACAAACTCCACTTCTTCTTTTTTTTAGTCATTAAAGACCCTGTTTGCCTTATGATTTAATGTTTGATTTAAGATTTAATTTTAGAGCCCGTTTGTTCGCGCATTTTGGCCAAAACGCAGGGTTAAAACGCAGCTTATTCCTTAACTTAGCGTTTCAATGCTGCGGTAGAAAACGCTGCGTTTTCAAAACGCAGCTGCGTTTTAAAACGCTAGAATTCCTAGCTTTTTCCCAAAACACAGATTTTAAAACGCAGTAGGGAATAAAAAGCAGCGTTTTGACATAATATCCCAAACGCATTTATAAAAAAAAAATCGAGTTTTAAATAATCTGCGTTTTAGAAACGCTGTTTTCAAAACACTGCGTTTTCAAAACACTACACCAAACGGACTCTTAGTAGTATTAAACTTTCTCTTTTTTTGATCTCACAACTTTTAATCTATCTCTTTCTTACTTTGTCTTCAATTTTTATAAAATAAAGCTTAATATCTAAAATCAAGCTTTAAAATTTTAAGATCGCATTAGGCAACAATTTTGCAGTTGTTGAACACAGAAAAGTCAAACACCTAAGAGTAGGAAAAAATATCTAGTTATTTTATAATTAAAGTGAACCTCTTTTTCATAGAGATATTTTCTACAAAAAAATATTAAATTAAAATATTGTTGCTTGTTTCCATTAGGAGGTCGAGATATGTCCAAAATTTAACTCGTTAAGAGTTTAAATTACAATAAGTAGTTGACTCAAACCACAAAAGAGAGTGTAATGAAAACATTGTGAAGGAGTAACTACTGTCCTTACCTACCACGAGGATAATCATCATTACTTAACCAATAAATGTAGGATTTTAATTTATTGTACTCCCTTCGTTTCAAGTAAAAAATTTATTGTATTATTTTAAAATATTACATTCAAAGAGCCTACTTTAAAAAAAATTATACTTACAATCTCCAAAAAAAACTTTCAACTTTACCCTCTATATGTGGTACAAACATATTAACTATGCTAAAATATTTTTGTAATTATGATCAATTTCAATACTACTTATATATTTCTTAATTATTAAACTTTTCAAATGTGAACTCTTTGGTTAGAACGGAGGGAGTATTATATAGTATACGAAAAAATAAACAATAAATCGTGATGGATTAATTTGATCTAGATCATTAGGGGTGCTTTTGTAATATCTAATAAAATAAAAAGTGTTTTACTAAAAGTACCATTTATTAAAAATTGCACCCTTTTCCCAAGAATAATAAATATGTAATGGGTGAATGTTTTTTTTCAATTGATTTAGGGAGCAATAAATGTTTTTCCATGGGGTTTAGGGAGCAAAAAATGCTTTTGATCCAGGTACTTTTGCAATATCCAAGAAAATAAGCGTCGTTAGGACTAATGTACACAAAAACTTAGATGGTAGTTAAATTTAAAGATATGCGGGGAAAAATGCACCAAAATTCTGATTTAATTAGAAATAAGTAATGTCAACTACATAATACATTCTATTTATGTAGCTTGGATAAGAGATTCTTCATGTATGTTTGAACTTTAATAGAGTAAAATGTTATTTAATACTTTTTAAATTACTTTAATAAGAATCGGATAAAATTCAAACCGACCTGAATACGAAAGTATTAGGATAAAGATTGAGCATTAAAATATTTGAAAAATAAACAAATTCAATCAATTTTAGACTATTTTTTAAGGAATGGATTAAGGTATACATCCGAATCCAATCCATTGACAAGTTTTTACAATTTTGAATGTAGTTCGTAAATTCATCTCCAATCTACTCACATACATTGTTTAAAGAGTAATGCGATGTGCACCTAAAATGTACACCAAATGTGTACTAAAATTACACTTGACATCTTTTGATTGGTCAGAGACTTTTAAGTGGTAGGACCAACAAATTATTGAACCAATCAAAAGATGCTAAGTGTATTTTGGTGCACATTTGATGCACACTTTAGGTACACATAGCATTACTCTAGTTTAAATCAGCCATCTCTAGTTGTTAATTATTGTCATCTTTAACTTTTAAGTATATTTTTAGCATTTTAGGGTTGATTGTTTTGAGGACTTGTATCCTCTTCAGGTTTAGAATATTATTTTTTTCAACTTCTCATCACTTTGAGTGAAAAACCCTAGCCGTTTCAACTATAATATTTTGAAAATGCCGCAGAACTCTTTCCGCTGCATCACGAATCGACAGCAACGATGCACAGTACCATTGGATGTTAACAGATTTTGCAATGTCATTTGTCCTTGATCAGTTCAGTTGGATCAGAAAAATTCTAGATCAAGTGTTGTATCAGTAAGTAAAGTACATATTTGGGTAAGAACAGAAAAGAAATTCACACCAAATGTTGAAGTCTAATAGAACCTACCAAACAGATACAGGTTCAAAATCTCTTCTATCTGAATAAATTCTTACAGCAGTAATAGATGTCTCCCTGCCTTTTCTAGAGAATCGCTATTATTAGCACTCTAGTTTTCAACTATAGCACTCCATCAATGCTTTTTATTTTAATTGTACCAAATGCCTTACATTCTGTAGACTCTTGTGGTTGAAAAATAGAGTGCTAATAACGATTCCCTTTTCTTTACTCTACGTCAAAGAACTGTGACAATCTTCAAAGGGTGCCACCATTTCTCGAAGACATCAGAGGATGGGTATATTTCAAAGGTTTCTGTAAATTGTATCACGATCTCTGGTGGAACAAGACGAGCAAAATTGATGAGAACAACATATTCAAGTGAAGAACAGCGTACGTACACACGTAAAAATGGACTATAATTTTTCTGCTTCAGCATCTTCTCTTTGACTGCCTAGTTTCACAATGTCTTCCACTCGGATTTTTCCTTCTGTTACAAACATGACAATAGAAGTAGCTAGATCAAAAAGAAGGTAGTTGTGATCATAGTTATGATGCTTCGGAAACAATGCTAAGCCACAAAAATCATGAACAAGGCACAGAGATCAAGAAAGGACATATATATAAAAATTCCCGACAAACACCTTTCCAATATGTTAGAAACTCAAATATTAGCACATTTGGTTTCAACAATATACCAGTTGGACTTATTTTACATGTGTACTAATTAGTTCAAAAAAGATAGTCTCATACTATCATGTCCAACTCATGACCTCAGTTTGAGAAAGCGGAACGAAAACTATTTTCTGCGCACAATATTCAATATAAACTTTTAAAATATTCTTTTACTCACTCCATTTGAAAGTGAGCCTTTATTCAAAAGCAATACTATACAAGGAACAACATGTTAATACTCCCTTCAAAGCCATTATCCTATCAAAACCTGCCAGTGCATGGTGTCCAACACTTTCATTTGATATACAAGGGTAAATTTTAAAAATCAGTTAACTTGGGAGCTTAATTTTCAAACTAAGGACAATCATTCTAGAACTTTCATTTTGAAGAGAGGAGGGTGCAGTACAGGAAGTATAACACCTGGATTTCCAGATGGGGGAAGGTAAGGTTGATTTACTTTCTGAATCTAAAGCAAGTCTTTTTGCCTTAAATGGCCTGTGAAATATAAAACTCCTTCCTTCCCAAACAAATCGTGCCATTTGACAAGTCAAACTTTTTAATATTGCACTTTTGCTTCTATATATCTTCTATAATTTGCAGTAACATGGCAACTTTTTTTGTGTGATACGTATTAGAAAAATCATGTTTTTTAAAAAGAGAGAATTGTTTGAAAAGTAATTGAAGTTTATAGACTAAATTTAGAAACGGGCTAGGACTATTCTTCAGGACATACAAAAATTGAAAGTGAGACTATTGTTTGGGGACGTAGGGAGTAAGTTTCTTTCTTTCTATATGGCGTCTAAAAACCAGTATTGAATAGTTGTAGCGTAGAAAGAGGCACTAGGAAGGACACAGGATAGGAATCTCTATCAACTCCAACCATGGAGTGGACAGCCAGTAGTGCCAATGGAGTACATGAGCTCAAAGAGATTAAGGGAAGTGAAATTGGGTGAAACATTAAAGAGAAGAGTAACATTTACAGACCTTTATCTTTGTAAAGGCTGTTGATAAGTTCTTCAATACCCTCCTTGCCCAGTGTGTCTTTGAGATACATAGCTGCAGATGCTATCTCATCGGGAGTTACTTTGCCATCATAATCCCTGCAAAGAGATGTCAAAAATTTTATTTGCCAGATTTGTTTATCACATATAATCTAGATTGCTTAGGAAAATAAAGTACTCCCCCGTTCTAAAAAAAATAGAATCCTTTCCTTATTGAATGCCAACCAAGGACGATATCAAGTTACTATTTAACATACATTTGTTATGGTATAGGTTATAAAATTTTAAGCATCGAAAGAATATTAAGAAAACTATCGACAACAACTTTTAGAAATTTATAAGAACAACTAATTTTTTATGAATCTTGGTCAATGTTCAATGAAGTTGACCAAAAGAAGTCTCAGTGGGACTAATCCCCAAGATACAATCGGGTACTAGAAGTGTATAATATAGTTTTTGGTTGAGTTCAATTCCCATACATAACTTTTATTTATTATACTTCCTTTTTTATCTCATTTATCGTACTTTATTTTTTATGCAGTTTTTCTTTTAAAAAGGAACGAAAATAATGAGGCTTGAATCAGATAGAGAATAAATAAGGCTTGAATTATATACATAAATTATCTTTTATAACTATATTAATACAGAAAAAACAAAAAAAGTTTCATGAAGTAATTCAAAAGTATTGTTATTTTTTTAAGCATTAATGATGTTAATCTCATCTTTTCTATGCGTAACATGAGATTCTTATATTCAATTATTAAACAAGTTACAACTTGCACCAAAATTGTATTTTTAAATATTAACAACAACAACAAGAAAAAGATAATATGTTTTCCAGATATTTTAACTAAATTATTACATGAGTCTCGAGTATAAGAGAGATAAAGCTAGCTAAAGTTTAAAATAAATCATTAAATGAATACCGTTTTGAGTATAATGCAATTTTTATTTTTTCTTATAGAGTATATATTAATTTCTACAGTTTAATGTGTTTTTTCTTTCTCTTTATACATCGTATAACATGTAATGGAAAGCAAGATCCACTACTGGTGGGATAGACTGGAGTGGATTTTACTGAACCAAAACAAAAAACTTTGGCACCCACTGAAAACAGTTCTTGGATCTACCACTTCAAGAAGGATAATTGTAAATTAATTTAGGTTTTTTCACCCTTTAATATTTCCCCAACCTGAATTCCATTTTCTACTACAAATAAATTTCACCCTTCCCTCGAGACGCACACATCTATCCCTCATTCCTCAAGGCATGGGAATGTTGAAGTTTCGAGGTACACCTCTAAAAATCCCCCAAATAGACCTACTCCCCCTATTCCACATGGGGTTAGATAGTTCTTTAGGCCCCAGCCCCATTTGGATGGCAGCAGTGGAGATGGGGAATAGGATCTTCCCTATGGTGGCGTTTGGTCCGTGGCCGGAATGAAATGGCCAATTCCCATTTACCAAATATCATAATCATGTTTGGTTGCTTTTTTGGATGGAATGTCAATCCCTAGGAATGCCAAAATCCCTTACATAAAGGAATTTGAGAACCCTGGGGGAGGGGGTTTGGTTTTTGAAATCCCTCCAAAATCATTCCATGGGAATTTATTTTTGGGACCAAAACACCCTTCCCCACTTACTCCACCTATCGTTCAAGTGTTTGGTTGAGAAATGATATACTTCCAGGGAATACGTTAATTAAGGAAATAGAATAAATGAGTTCAATGCGTTATACTCACAAAGTGACCCAAACGACTATTCCCATTCTTCGGATAAGGAATGAGAAACCCACTCTATGGGAATCTCAATCATACAAGAATGGATTCCCCCTACAATAGTCTACACCAAGCATGAGTATTGGATAGATCATGAAAGGGATTCCCATTCCTTCCATCCAAAAGTGGCCTTAAGGATAAGGTAAACCCTGATCAAAAGTGCCTGATTAATAAACATGCATTGTCAGGAGGCATCAAAAAGTAGTGCTTCAGTCCTGAGACGCAAGGATATGGTGTAAATGGTTGAGCTCCGGCAAGAATTGTAATACCGTAATTTTCCTTCTCTCCACATCTCTCACTTCCGTATGTTCTTTTATCAGACCTTATTATACAACCAAATGCAACTCTGAGAACATACCTATCAAGCAACTGCCATCGATTCCCAATTTTGGAATCCACATCATCAATTTCTTTTTCAAGCTTCTGGAGCATAGAATCAACCTGTAATATAAATAACATAAGGGCCACTAACAATTCAAGTAGACATCGTAATCCAATATACATCTAGCTGTTAATGCAGATGCTTGAAGCCTTAAATTGGAGCTTGAAGCAATCAAGGATTCACCGAACATAAAGAAATGAAGAAAAATCCTTACCCTCTCTATGAGTGCGGAAGAAACCTTATCACCTATGGCTATCTCCACAGCATGGTCACTGTCCTGCATGGCAGCTTTATATGCCTTCTTGGCTTCTTCTTCACTATCAGTACCCTCTTTCTCCACCATGCTATTATACAACTCTATCTACAGAACAATTTTGCATCAGGAAAATATAAATTGAACCTAAAAAATTGGGGCGCAGAGAAGGAAAAAGAAGCCAGTTGCTCTTCGTAGAAGTTAGAATAGACAAAAATCCCGTTACGCAACTCCTAATGATTTAGAAAGAAAGAGAAAATAGCTTTAAATGTTTTAAGTAGAGATCATTAAGAAGAGATTTTCAAGATAGCATATCTTTTATCACAAAGAATAACAGCCAAACATGCATGCATAATATATTCCCCCATTCATTATTTTTTGGTCTAAAGTCAGCTCGATCCATTTTTTATTGTTAAGTATATAATAAAATTTACAAGTACCACCCTCTTCTCCAATAAAAAGGTAATACTTCAATTAATCAAGGATGATTTCCGCATATAAATTATAGTACATAATGTGATCGAATGACATATGACAATACCATCAAAGCCTTGCTCGTCAAAAGAAAACCCAAGATAATGGGAAGAAAAGTACTCCCTTTGTCCCAAGATGAGTGTCAATTTTTAGTACTTTGCAAAATTTAAAGAAGTTGACTCTTAGCCCATTTCAGCAATACATGAATGCCTTTAGTGTCCACATAGTATTGCTAGTGCACATTGTGACATAATAGATAGCACAGGAGACTTCAGTAACTTCATACAACAAGGGACACTCAGTTTAGGACCAAAAAAATTCTTAAAAAAAAAAGACACTCAATTTGGGATGGAGGGAGTAATACAAGGAGGCACAAAAAGGAATGACTAGAAACCAAACCAAACTGTCACTCCTATATATTTTCTGATTATTTCCTCCAAAAGGATTGACATAGAACTCTAGCTACATGTGTTAAAAGTAAGAAGCTTGCGGATGCAAAAAGGGGTGGAGATGTCACATCTTTGGACCTCGCAATATCGTTATATACTTGAAACCAAAAATGGAGATTCCTTCATTCGCATTCTTCTCTAACAGTAATCATAACAAGTTCTGGCTGCAAAACAATCAAGAATATGGTTGTAGCCTACTCGTTCTCATTGGAGATTTAAATATTCTTTTGGTACTTGGACATGAATCAGCTATATTGTGTTCTCATCCTAGGAAGTGAGCTATGGAGGTTTATCTGCTTAGTTATAAGATGAAATATGTGTTACAGATTGACCCTTGCCGGCTGTCTTGGTCTGAGAATAAGGATGACGCTGCTATGTACGTCACCTGTCCACTGAAATTCTCTTATTGTGGATTGATATTTATGAGATTCTTCGGGAGTTAACATTGGAGTATCCAGATATAAGTGCATTTCACTTTAAGCATGGAACCATGCTTCTACTTAGGAAGATTTTTCACATCTCCTGTATGAGCCCTAGTGGGGAAGCGTGGGAAAGTACGGTACATTGCTTCTACTTTGGAAGAACTTTCACATCTCCTGTATGGGCCCTAGCGGGAAAGTGTGTCAAGCCTCCCCAAGGTGTCAGTTGTTTACGATGTTGGAGTCTTTGCTCACTAAGAGGCCCCCATATCATTGTTTGACAGCAATTTCAGCTTGTGTTCGTGTCACAAATAAAGTTAAGAATTGATGTGGTCTTCAATAGTTCAGGGAATAAGAGCGGAGAGAGAGAGAGAGAGAGAGAGATATTTCCCCCTAGAGCAAAAGAAAAACCTAGGCAATGCCATGTAAACATGTATAATACATACTGTATATATGTGTATACATACACACACATGCACACATATATATATTGCCAGATGATTAGTCATCTAGAAGATACTACAAATCTCTCCATAGTTTCATCCCCTTCGTTTTCTTTTCTTCTGGTACAATTGAGAACATTCATTCAAGATGAGGTTACAAGTACAAACAGGCCCATAAGCACAACCAAAGATACCACCCAACTGCAAAAACCAACACTGGACACACTTCCGTATCATATTCCAGGTCGCAGAATACAGTGGAAGAAAGCCCAAAACCTAGGTGCTTGCCCAACTAAAAGTAAACAGGACTCAACCAGCCCAGCCTAAGAATCCAAAGCAAACTAGAGCCCAAACCAAGAAACCGCAGCCAGCAGGAGCACCAAGCCCGAAACCAGTCTCCGGAGACTCCAAACATGCCCACTGCCAAACCTTGAAGGCTCAAAAACCAGCTTTTTCTTCTTCTTTTTTCTTTGAAGGCTCGGACACCGGCCCCACATGCAGAAGAACAAAGAAACCAAGAGGCAAAGCACAAACCAAAACCCTCAGAACTTCACAGCTCAACAGATCAGTCCAAGGAAACACGAAGGAGAAATGAGACTACCAAAACCTGCCATTAGAGGGAGGAGGGGGAACCCGACATCTAACTTGATTGGATGGAAATATGGGAGGGGGAGCCATAGAAACTCCATGGCGAGGGTGCAACACCAGGGGAAACCATGAGTCACCAATCAAATAGATGCTGCTGGATAATTCACAGCAAAACAAGACATCGTATGCATAACCAAGGGGTAGACCGTTGGAAAGATGAAATTGACCAACCCAAGTCCCGAACAACACGAAACCAGCATGAATAGGACAACAGAGGCAGGAGAATGAAAACAAAATCAAACACAAGTAGAAGAGCAGGAGGCGCAAATGTGTGGGGTCCTCAAGACAGAGTGGACCTAAGAGCATCCCCAATGCTCAATTCTTACCCAATTCTAAAATAGGACAAGAATCACTCTCCATTGGGAGAGATTCTTCATTTTCCACTCTTCCCCCAAAATTCTTGCATAGCTTCAAATAAGAATTGTTCAACCTTAGGAGAAGGCCAGCTGCGGGACCTGGGAGTGAAACGCACGCACGCCTTGCAACGGGTGCGTGCACTTCACGCGCATTCCTCATGCGTGAGACCAAGGCCTGCCGGTTCTGCCCCTTGTCGGCCACTTTGTTTCTTTTTCCTTTTTTTCCTTTTTGTTTTGAAATTAAGTCTCTTTCCGTTTGTTTCTTTTTTTTTTTTTGCAACCTGACCGTTTCCTTATTTTTTTTATTTTTTTTTAAAGCAACCTACTTTTTGTAAAAAAAAATTCGTTCAAAGCTAAATAAATTAATTTGCTTGAAAAGTATAATAAAAAAAGCAGTGTAAATAAAGTGGATGATTTGGTAGTGGGACCCATGTCAGAATGGGGAAGAATGAAAACATTAAATTCTTAAGAGGAAAATTCTTAATATGGGGAGGTGGAAGTGGGACCCAGCTAAGAATTGGGTAAGAATTTTTTAGCATTGGAGATGCTCTAACAAGCTGAGACGACACATAGGGCTCTAAGAAACTGAAATCAGCCCTGATTGTTCTGGTGCTAGGCTGAGCAGCGAGGACTATTTGGGACTGAATGGAGCCGGACAGGCGGCGGCTGCCTGCTGGCTAATTTGAACTTTCTCTCTCTTGTTTCTTCTCAGTTATATGGATTGTTTCACCTCCTCTCTGATGCAAATTATAATTTTGAAGTTCGGCACTATAAGGAGTAACAAATTTGTCCCTGGTCAAATTGGGATGTTATAATGAAGAAAACAAAAGGATAAAATCTAGGGAATTAGACCTTAGGTCCTGGCCATTACCAGAAAGTATTCATCCAAGAAGATAGATGCAACAGTAGCCTGGTAGGTGGTGGCAATAGATTTCAAACAACTATTACCAGCTCAGAACATGCATAGACTCAAAATTATCAAGTGAGAGTGCTAGAGAGCAATGTGATAAGTTCAATGCAAGTTTCATCTTACCTCCACAACACCTCTACTCTCCCATATTCCTCCAGAAAATTATTGCGATAAAATAATAGTTGTGATGGTACAAAATTCTTTACAATGAAGGACATAAAGAATGGTGATCTCCTGTGCTATTTTCAATAAACAAGCAAGTGAAATTAAATTAAAGAAAATTGTCTATGGGTACCTCTTTATTGACTAGTCTTAAAAACTCCTCACGTTCCTTGCTCACTGACTGAAAGAATTGGCAGCAAAAATTAGTCCACATTTTTGGAACAGTTGATGACTTTTATGCATGACATCTAGTTTGCAATTCAACAATGAAATGATGCAGCAATCCCTACAGATGCTGATGCTAAAACAGCCAATGCACGACTGATCTCGCAAAGTTTCTCTTCCTTATCCAATGACAAGGTTTTTTCATGTTCTTTTGCGTCTTTTGCTGTTGAAAGATTCATTTCTTCTAGAGCAACATCCTTTTGCATCCCAATAGATTCCTTCATCCTGGCCTGCTCCTCTTTCTCTTCCTCCTATAATTGACAAGCTCAGAGCTATTACCAAAAGGATGAGGAAAAAACGAAGACCAATGACTACCAAAATTGAACCTCAAAAGTAAGTTGAAACTAAGAGAGATTACGATATTCGCTGTCTTATGCAACTGTTGTAGGGCTGAAGCACAGTATTTCACTCAAATAAGAATCTCAATGCAAAGTGACATTGGAAGGCCAAAATGGATCTGGTTTCTAATTAACATCTTATCGATGCTCTTCATAACATACTTTAGATATATAAAACCATTCCATTGTTAACAAATATGACAAAAACAAATAAGCTTATGCAGAGTTGTAGAAGCAGGATGGCAATGAAATACAGTAGGGGGTAAATGATTGGTACCAGATCACTAGGATAAGTAGCCATATCATGGAAAAATTGTGATTGAAGGTCAGAATGATCTTCTGTTAAAGTGCATTAACTGCTAGTCAGAATCATGGCCCTTCTTCAGTGTTTCTTCTAGGAGATTGAATGGTTTGAACCACAGATCCCATGGTTGAACAAATAATGGGCTTCCACTCATAATTAACCAGATTTGACCACAATATGGTGATCAACACTGTTTGCCAGTCTTTAACATTTCTGCTTCTGTCCTTTCCTATGGTAAAAGGAAACTGGAAAAAGAAAGTCACCTTGATAAGCTCTTCTTGCATTTCCAAGAACTCTAACTTCCTCCTCCTTTCTGCAACAGAATCTTCAGATGGCAGAGACGTAACTCCAACAGTGTCAACCACCTCATCTGGCAGGGAGGAGAGTGTAGCTTGAACAGCTTCCTCTGGTTTCACTTTACCAGATACACTGAAAGCTCTGCAGATGGTATCAGGTCACAGAGGAAGAATTCAGATGATGTAGAACATAAAAAAGAACATATGATCAAAAAAGAAGCAAGTTACCTAGAAAGAATTAACAACGAAGATGGTACTGAATGGTTTAGGGACAAGTCCAGCCAATCGCGCAGCTGCAATGAGGAAAAAAGAGGAACTTCCTAATTAGCACACACACTATGATGATTAACTATCATTCACCCCAATGATTATTAAACTCCAACTACATGACAATTATATGTAGTAGAAAGAACGCCTCCCTCCCTCACTCACTCACGCAGCTGCAATGAGGAAAAAAGAGCAACTTCACTACATGACAATTATCACGTACTTTATGGGCATACATAGACCTTACCTATGTAGTAGAAAGAACGCTTCTCTCTCTCTCTCTCTCTCTCTCTCTCTCTCTCTCTCTCTCTCTCTCTCTCTCTCTCTCACGCACACAGCCGCAATGAGAAAAAAAGAGCAACTTCACTACATGACAATTATGTTCCACGTACTTTAGGGGCATACATAGACCTTACCTATGTAGTAGAAAGAACGCCTCTCTCTCTCTCTCTCTCTCCCTTGATAGGTAGACAGTGGTGATTTCTAGCGGCCATAGTGATGGGCTTGATGATAATTGGTTGTACAAATATGTTGCTCCATAATCACAGCCTCACAGGTTTGGACAATGAAAAAAAGCTCTTTGTAGGTAAGGCAGCATGGGTAACTAATTTCGACAGAACGAAATGCCAGGAATCCTTTCACAGATATTTTACATTTTAGCTTTGTAAGGGGTGATTGAATCTCCTTGCTTCAATCTGGAATTCACCAGTAAAAGCCTAAAAGTTTTCAAAATATGAAATACCCAGCAGTAACAGAGCGCGACTCTTAGTTGTTAGCCCGCCATGATTTTCTTTATCTTATTTCTCTCTTCTGGCTAATAGTAGTTAGTGTATTACTTGTCTCCTCCATAATTTCCAGACTTTCTGCTTCAATATTCTTTTTACTGTTATCAAATCAATAGAAAATTAGCAATAGATGAATCTAAGAAAAAGCATATTATTTGCAGAGGTGTATTCTTAACACGTGTAATACTCCGTATTCTTTAGTTTGCTTGTTAAAAAGTAAATTAGTTTCTGTAAATACTACAAGATCAAGAAAAACCTGTTGCTGCATTTCATCAACTGAAAGTAATCCTAGTAAGCCCCGATCTCTACAGGCTTGACGAAGCTCATCCTCAGAAAGGGAGTCCACACCCTCTGCTAAAATCATCTTATCATCATCCTTGATCCTGTCAAAATAATGACCTTCTATGATATTTATACATTCATTGTTCATGTCAACTGTTTACACAAGGTACTCTTTTTTTCTTGACTTTGCTTTTGAGTTGTGAAATGGCATCAACGTTCTTTAATTCGTACGAAGATTCGAAGTGAATATGCATGATTATTAACTAGTAACTGCTAAGAGTTCAAATAAGAGAATAGGCCACACACGATTCGCACTTTAAGATGGAACAGCAATATTTCTAAGACACCGGAATTTTATGGAACCTAAGAAACAATGGTGATGAAAGCAATTAAATAAACATGCAAATGAACCTAATACATAAAAATGTATTTAAGCCAGTGACAAGCTAAAACATCAAAAAATTACAATAGGAGGACCCCTTGGAAATTCCTTACAGTAGATATCACTCATCAGACGCAATAAGAAATTTCTACATGGATTGATAGCATATCTACTAGATATGATATTCCCCGAACCACCATCTTAGACCATGAGAATATTCTAAATACCGAGACATGGATCAAGAAGTGGACATGGAAATCCACAAATACTATATATAACAAAGTATAGATATTACAAACTATTTCGGAAGTCACCCGTATGTGACCCGTTGCACCTGCCTTGGGGTGTTGCAGGAGAGCAAGCGGCATCACATCTCTGTGTGGCATGTGTAATGACCTTGCTTTGGACAAAATTGATGGTGGAAAAGGATTCATGTAGCCGACCCGAGATGATTGGAACTAAGGCTGAGTCGAGTTGAGTTGTATAGATATCACAACCAAAATAAATGTTAGAGAGAGAATGTTTTAATAAATACAAAGAGAAGAGACGTAACCCCTCCACGTAAACGAGAACGAGGAGAAGAAATGAAAACAAAGCTAAGAACCCCAAAGACGCCACAAATTAGCTCCATCCTTGCCTCTCCTAAGGTCTCTGTACTCAACCAGTAAAAGTGCATCATCCAAAGAGAGACCCCCAATGTTCCTCCATAGTGCCAAACAACAAATTCCAATAAACTCCAAGCAACAGGGCAATGGAGAAAAGATGTGCATGGGCCTCATGCTGCTTTCCACACAAACCATAGGGCTGGTGATAAAGCCTTAGACATATGTCTGAATCTCCAATCTTTAGC
This sequence comes from Platycodon grandiflorus, assembly GCA_016624345.1. Lineage (NCBI taxonomy): Eukaryota > Viridiplantae > Streptophyta > Magnoliopsida > Asterales > Campanulaceae > Platycodon > Platycodon grandiflorus. The sequence continues at coordinate 5,349,885 of CM028368.1, forward strand.
ATTTACAGATTAAGCACAAGAGACATGCAAAAACCTTACAATGTACCTTAGCTTATTAGATAAAGAAGCCAAGAGTAAACAAGAGGTAAGTGAGAGAACTAGCATGCATAAAAGGCAAACTAGTATAAACTCCTGGGGACTCAAACAATCAAGTACTCCAATCGGGAGTACCAGAGAGACGAATAGGAAGTAAGACAGCTAGTAAAGCAACTAACTCCTATAACCATGCTAGTTCTCTCACTTACCTCTTGTTTACTAGTATAAACACCTGGGGACTCAAACAATCAAGTCCTCCGATCGGGAGTACCAGAGAGATGAATAGGAAGTAAGACAGCTAGTAAAGCAACTAACTCCTATAACCATCACTTGGAAAAAGTTGAAATACCAAGAAATAGACACCCTCCATCATGAGGGAATACAGATGGGGGCATCATGGAGGGAGGAAACTCTAAATAGGTGGAAAAAGGAAGTGGCCAAAGGAGAATCTCAACCTAATGATCCTCCAAGAATAGTACCCATAACCCACGCCCAAGAACAGAATGAGATCAGGAAAGAAACGAGTGTAAACACAGGCTCATAAAAGTTTGTAGATGAGGAAATACCAGAATCCCACCCATTCTGTCGGACACCAAAAGTTGCTCTCGATCACTCTAGGACAATAAGACTAAGCTCTAGAAGACATGCCTTCATGACTTATCCACACGAGAGATGTTCTTGAAAATCAAGTCCCCGATTCATAAGCCCTCCTCGTTTGGTTTACTGCAGTGGCTTACCTCCTCCACAGCCCTAGCCTAGAAGCATCTGTGCAACTGCACACCAAAATCCTAAAAGAGGGGTTAAAAGAATGCTAGAAAGGCAAATTTATGAAGGTAATTCAATCCTTTAGTGAAAAATAAGCATGCTTCCCCCCCTTTAAACATTTGGACACCTTCTTGATCACGGATTCCAAGGACTGAGGGTTACAGCTCGCACAAACAGCTCAAATGAATAGTTTCTAGTTGAACTTTCTTACAACCCCAATAGGATGATTCAGGAGAAAATAAGATATTTATTTGATATTTACATAGTTTTAATTATTTTGTAATTTTAAGTATTAAGGATATTTTAGTAGTTCGAAGACAAGTTTAGTTTTGTAGACCTGTAAATCAATGTAATATCTCTCTGTGTAATTGCAGATTCGATTAATGATATTTTAGGTTCTTTGGTTGGAAATCCCTGGTGCATATTGTAGCTTTCAAATGTAAGTGTTGGATATTAAAGTGGTTCGGCATCAGTGACAGTACAGGCTGATTTGTCCTTTCGGGACATCGAGATAAGAAAAAGGCTGAACCTTCAATATTGGAAATTACAAGAGCATACTCATTCAAAATCAAATTGTCCAAATTAATCCTAACCAACCCCACATTTAGAAGATGGTCAAAATTCATGGAACAATTTTGGGGACGAATTTTACCATTGCCCTAGTTCAATCAATTCCATCAACTCCCCAAAAAGCACAAATCAGAGCAGACCTGGTCGAAGAAGTAAGCATGGTGGTGGCAGGAAGGTAACCCTCAAGTTGAACAGAAATTTGGAGAAGGCAAAACTCCTAGCCATCAACAAAAATACACAAGTCGCGAAAAGGCGAAAAGAATTAAAAAGACAGAGACAAAGAGGCAAATGATTCCATAGCAAAGGGTGATTTCAGAAGAAGAAACAAAACAATCACGGATGAAGTGGAACGAAAATGTGAGATTGGGAGAATGTTGGGTTTGAGAACCAGAGAAGGCCAAAAAGATGAGCTCGTGGAGACTTTCATGTCCATTATCAGCGACTTAAATCAAGAAGAGGCTGACGATATCAATGAAGAGGTAATTTCTGATTGAGTAACTAGTTGATAGTCCGGGAATCATTTTAGGCTCCCCACTAATAATAACCGAAAGAGAAGAAGAAATAAGGCACTTGGGCACCCATCTCCTACACCTATAACCAAAAACGTTTCCAAATTACATTGGCTGAATTTTGGAAATTTTTACAATAGCATCTTTGGGTGGAAATGAGGCTTGCTAGCCTTGCGTACACTTCACCAATTCTATTGATTATACAATACTTGTGTAACTGAGTGAGAAGAAATTGATGTTGTCTTAAGATTATGTTTGAACTTCAAGTGATTAACTTGAGATGACCATGTCTACTATGCTAATTCTATTCTTTCACGAAAAGAGGAGTCGAGCACAAGAAGTATTTGTGCAGAAATGGTCATGAACTAGAAAGTTTAAAGATAGTCAAATGAAGGAGCAACAACATCAAATGTGCTTCTCATCAATGAACATAATCAAAAAGAGTTAGACATGTTCCTATTAGTGTTTAAGAGGTGTTTCTACAAAACTCTCTACTCCTTATACTGGTGGAACATGCTAGAAACACGGATGCAAGTTCATATCTTTATATTGCACTTTGATGTAGCAGAATAAGGTAAAGAACAACAAAGCAAATTAATATCCTCCTCTTGCATTTAGAGGTAGCAGAATCAGGTAAAGAACAAGAAGGAATATACTCAACAGAATGTCAGAGTAATTCTACTCCTTATACTGGTGGAACATGCTAGAAACACGGATGCAAGTTCATATCTTTTTATTGCACTTGGATGTAGCAGAATCAGGTAAAGAACAATAAAGAAAATTAATATCCTCCTATTGCATTTAGAGGTAGCAGAATCAGGTAAAGAACAAGAAGTACAGGAATATACTCAACAGAATGTCAGAGTAATTCTACAGATGTCATGGTGATCCCGAGCAACTATAAATCAAATCAATATTGACTTTAATCAGTACTCTTAGAGACATCAGATCTCCTACGTCACAGCCTCGTCAACTGCTCAATGTGGCGAGGCCTAACTACGATTTTCATGACACCTATAGACAGATAAAGCTCTAGGTCCTTGAAGAGCCCTACGAAGTGCAACTCAGTAACTCCTTGAAAGCCACAGTGGCACACATCAGCAACTTCAGCATTGTTTATCTTAATCAATTTTATGGATACTTGAAGGGAAAATGAGCAATTTTATACATGGTCATCTTGTTCTCTACTCTTTCATGCAGCCTCAAGAAAAATGAAAGTGTCTATTGTGACAGTGGATCTAGGACGACGACGAGGTGAGATCAGTGGCAAAGTTTTCTTCACATAGTCCAGCTCCCACTCCTGCTCCCTCTTTATCCTCCCTCCCCCTCCTATCTATATGCAAATATTCATATACAACAACATATACAAACACAAGTTCTACCAACTACAGCATTTTTTTCTCGTTCGAATGTCGAAGGGGAGAGAGGGGATGAATGTTGTTCAAACAGGCAACGTTGGCAGTTATACCTTCAGCTGAGTTTAGCTTAATAGGCACTTTCATACAGCCCTCAAGAAAAAAGAAGTGCCTATTGCAACCGCAAATCTAGGACAACAGCAACATTGAGATCAATGGCAAAGTTTTCTTCACATTATCCGGCTCCCTCTCCCTATTTACCCCCCCCCCCAACTCCTCCGCTTCCTATCTACATGCAAATATTCATACACCAGCAAACCAGTTATATATACAAACAAGAGTTCTTCCCAACTACAGCAAGATAATAGTAATAATAAATCATTTGAATGTCAAAGGGAAAGGACAGAGTGGTCAAACCAACAATGTTGGCGGTTATACTTTCCGCTGATTAACAGACTCCCAGACTTAACGGCTAAAATAATGCTGCACTAGAAACAGGCGAGGCTAGCAAAATACAATGACAATAACAAAGAAAAAAAGCGAGAAAAGTTACTCTACGTAACCAAAGAATTCATCAAGAGACTTGGTAAACATTCACGATAGACAATTAGACTCACATCACCAAACCAGGCACCAACTTCCCACTCGGTCCATACATTTGCAGTGTAGCGAAACAGTCTGTTTCCCTTAATTTTGTTCAAATCTTCAGTATTAGGCATTTATCTAGAGGCTTGGATTTGCAAAATTTTATATTAGAGCTGTTGAATAATGGATCAAAGAGATTTCTGGGAAACTTTACAGATTAGACAGTTGAGTAAATTTAAGTGCTCTGAGCCAGAAGAAAGTATGCACAAGGAAGAAGAAGATAACTCCAGATCTTCAGGAAATGCTATCTACCTATTCAGCTCATGATGGATACCACTGTTATTTTGATTCATTATGGTCTTCGGCTATGGGCTCTTTTCAAGGGATCACTATTGGATCTATGTAGAAAGAAGAAGAGGAAGAAGAAACAAAGTTGCCTCTTCAAGTTCAATCAACAAAGAGAAAGAAACAGAGAGGTGTGACAGCCAGCTTCCTTAAGGCTTAAACTTTCTCCCATTGCCAAACCTATTTCCAGAGTAACAAGAAAGAGTTTACAGATGTCGTGGGCAAGCATCATCCCACAGATTGCTCATGTCACTCCTTCCTGCACTAAGATAAACACTAATGATTAATGACCATTCCATCATACGCAGGATATTGTATAAAAAGGTCATTACAATTACTGTCCCTCTTGTACATCCGCTGGGCGGCGTGCCGCAGATTAATACCTAATCTTGAGCACATTAGCATAAGTTGGTCGCATTAACTTGAAGCTAACTTGTCATGACTGAGAGCCCAAGTATTTTACCAATTAAATATAACATACAACTTTTAGGATTTTATGCTAATGTAAGAACTAGAAAGATATATGTGGTCGCAGTAGGATTGCACCAATTAGCACTCAAAGAACAAACTGCGTCCAGAAAAAGCTGGCCTTCAAAATTAGAGACAGCTAGTTTGTAAATTAATTACTAATCTACTAAAACATCAACTAGGTACTTCTTTTACAAAAAAATCTTAATAGTCTTCTACCTGAAAGAGTGCAGGATTCAAATCTGTGATGTTAGGGCATAATTTACTCAGAAACAATACAAGGTAACTTACTTTTGAAGTCTCTTCCGAAGCATATAACGTAAATATGCATCAGTGCCATATGGGCTGATCCCCATATATTTGCACATATTTACCAACCGAGGTCTGCATTTACAAGAAAAGCAAGTGTATATGTCAACAAAACAAAAGTTTCATTCATGAGCAAGACAAAATGGAAAATTATATAACTAACCTGCTAATGTTATCTAAAGTAAGCTCATCATTGAACAACTTGGCGAATCCTATGATTTCATCATTGGAAACACGAGCACCACGTCGGACCTTTTTAATTGTAAGAATAAAAAGTTCTTATGAAAAAAGAGAAGACAATAACTGGGAAACTCGGTGAAAAAGATAGCTCTCTTTACCTTTACAAACTCTAGTTTACAGTAAAAAAAAGGAAAGCAAAAGAGGCACCTAACGAGCTTACCTTATTCATGAATTCAATAAGATCTTCAGCTGTTTTCTTTGCTTCACCACTTCGTGAGTTTTGAACTTCCCTTGCCATTTCCTTCACAGTTTCCTGGAGAAACTTTGCGTATTCTATCCTCGCATTCAGCCTTTTCTTCAGAACTTCCTAAAAGTTGAGCATTTGAGTAAAAAAAGATTATAAAGCAAAAGACTTTTGAAAGGCTCGAGAGACACTAAAATGAAAAGGCTACATGTCATCAAATAACACATGATCCACAATATGCTTAAACAGTTGACACATCTTAAGAATTAGGACAAACATTTTTTAAGCTTTTTGTTGGAGCCAAAAAGGATTCATGCAGTCATTCCCCGGTATTGGGACAAAGGCTGAATTGAGTTGAGTAGTTTTCTGGAGCCAAAAGGACCATATAATTTACACAAAAGCTACACAACAAATAATAAATAGTCTAGCATGTTTTTTGATCTGACACTGCATCAGAATCATCCTGTCACTGTCCTCAAAAGCAAGAGTCAGAAGATCATCACTACACCGTTTGTATTCCTGTTCATTCCTATTTTAATGAGTAGCCTTAGGAACCTAAATGTGTAAAGTTGGTGGAAATTACTCAATCATATAACAAGCATAAAGAAAAATTAAACCCAGGCATTCAAAGTTCAAAGTTTTGCCTCACCATAGGAGGCACTAAAACAATTGTTAATTGGTTGTAAAACTATCCTGTTCCAACCTTTACACCGAAAGAAAAGCTTGGGAGCATGCTTCTCAATTTATTAAGTAGAATATAGGATATTGATGGGACAATACATTTTCGTTGCCTGCAATAACTTCTAACTTGAGAGGTGAAGAAGTTAAAGTGACACAATGATTTGACCTAGAATCTCCCCACCTTCTTGAATAATTATCTCATACTACAACCTAGAGGGAATCACATTAATCACTAATTCATCAACCTGATCAGCTGATGAGACACCTGCGATAGGAATTTGATTGAGCAAAAATATCTCCCATACAATACCGATGAGAAACAACCTTACAAAAGCCATGCATATTCCACACAACAGCAAAATTGTAAACGGAAACTTCCAAAGCTCTTGAATTTTTTATTTTATTTTTTGATAAGTAATAATAATATTAGAAATATCGTCAAAGCAGGTGACGAGTCCTTCTATACAGGGAGTATACTATACAAAAGAACTACTGAAAAGCTATACAATCAAAATTCATAATATCGTCAAAGCTCTTGATCACTTCACAATATCGACGAAGATGGTCTCCGGTTTCTTTGACAATGCTTTTCCAACTTAATCATCAAATCATTTATTTCCGGAAAAAAATATGATACAAATTAGAGTCACACATAAAAAGCAACCCTTTAAAGGCACTAGCAATTCCACCATCTCACAAATATGTTCATTTTCAAGAGGAATTCTAGTTTTACCACTTAGAAGGAAATCCATGTTGCAGTGACCTTTCATATGAGAATCTGTATGGTTGGAGAATGAGAAGAAACTGACATAAAAGCCTATTGACCACTTTATTATCTTGATGGATTTTTTGCATGCGTTCTAATAGAAAATAAGCACTTTCAAGCTGAGTGGCAGGAGCAGATGTAAAGCAAGAATATTAGTCTTTTTAAAAATGATTCTTGAATAATATAGTAGGAAGCTGTATACTTAGGATTAGAGTAGAAATATTTCTACCATGATCATAAATTCAAACAAAAATTAATTAGTATGATGTAATCCTTTTTTTCCAATAAATCTTAAACTTTCTTCTAAGCGCTCATTACTAAAATTATGCTATCATTTCATATAGACGCCTGCAATAAAATGTTCTTTACTTTTCTCTCTCATAAAGTTTTTCAGTAACCGTGAAGATATACTCAACTCAAGTCAACTCAGCCTTTTTCCCAATCCCTTGGGGTCGGCTACATAAATCATTTTCCGCCATTCGGTTTGGTCCAAAGCAAGTTCATCACACACACCACGCTCATTTATATATTTCTTTATTACAGATGTCCATGTTAATTTTGGTCTTCCCCTTCCCCTATTTCTAGTCTGGTTAATATAACCCATGTAATTCAATCATGAAGATTCACGCATAAACTAGATGCCCACATGGAGAGTTAACCAGTTACAGAACAACCTTTTAAAGAGCAGCACAAATTAAGTAAAATGAAAGTTGAGACTAGAGTTAGTGGAATTTCTAACAATTTTAAATGAACTGTGACGAGGACAGTTCGAGGACATCTCAAACATAATTACAATGACTACCTGTTTTTTCATGTTGTCCTGAAATGTTGATGGCAGCATGTTCGGAAACAATTTGAGGAACACTGGCAGCAAGAACTCCATGAATGGAACTATAATAAAGACTGCAAAAGGGACTAGCCTGAAAATATCAGCTGTAGTGCGTGTAAGTTGTTGCCTCTCCCTCCTAGATAGATTCTTTCCATTGGCAAGCTTTAATAGTAATCTTGAGCTTATCCTGGCATCAGCCCAGAGTAGCTTTGTACCCAACCAGTAGTGCTGCATTGTAGATTTAAATTCATCTTTCCAATGACGCAACTTATTTGCCCAGTCTTCCCTATAAAGATGGGGGAAAAGTGAATAACTTACATGAAGTAGATCAGTTTAGCTGAAAAAGTTCACCAATGAGGAAGTTCAACCTGCTCATTGAAGCAACAGCTCTGAAAGTTCGACTAATCCCTAAAAGCATAGCCCTCAATATCTCTACTATAGATTTAGAATCTTTTGGGGATTCAGGCAGCTGCTTGGCTTTTGCTTTGGCTTTCACTGTGCTCAAACCTTCCACGGCTTGGTCACATTCCTCCGGTGAGGCTTCCTTCTTTTGCTTAACAGGCTGTTGTTCGTTTCTATCAGTACCGGTACCCTTAGGTTGACCTTGGGTAGTTGTGGATAAATATTGTATTGATTCTACAACCCACCTAGCTCCTAAAGGGACAATACTCCCCCCTCTTAGTGTTCCGCAACCAAAAGTTGGAATTCTAATAGCATTAGACCCAACAAATTTTATTTCTGAAAAAGCTATAACTTCTTTGGTTAAGGAATTTGAATTCCCTCCTTTCTTACAATCGGTATCTACAAATTGATCACTTGAAGCACCGGAGAAATTCCATGGAACAGTGATCTGAGGTGATCCCCCTTGCTCAGAGTTCCAAACACCTCTAACAAAGTATTGGGGTTGCTTCACCGAAGTGAAGAGGTATTGCTTCCTCCGTAGTATTGCTCTGGATGCCATTATAGAGAAATTTACCCTTCTTCACATACAGTTAAGGTGACAAATCCTTGTAGTTTGGTCACTGGAGCCAATCTGACAAAACAATATTTTACACAAAATGAAATTGCTACAAGCAGTCAAAACATTCATTAGTGTTCAAATTAGTAGCACCAATTTTTTCCACAAATACGATCCCGATTTCTATATATAGTTTTAACAAAGCTACGAGCTAAAACTACATGTTATGAGATGGAAACACGTCCACACAAACGTTTACAATTCTAGATGCCTGAGCATTTCATAAGCAAAAATTAAACACATAGGAGACAACCCAGGGCAACAGACCAAGCCGCTATAATCTAAATTGACATGAGCTTTTACCCCGAAAGTATTGCCAAACATGAAATCCTAGTGATCATTCTATCTTTCCATTAAAAGACCTTTTACATCCACCAGTGTCACTTTCAGTTTTAAATATTTATCTGAAACACTTTTTGTGGAAAGAAGAGCAGTGACCAACTTCAAAACTTAAGAAACTATTTAGCCCGAACCAAATATGACCATACCAGAGGTTCCAACCTAAAACAAAAAAAATGAAAATACATAGAGTTAGAGAGAATGATACAAAATGGGATCACAATCACTTACCATAGACAGAGGCTCTCGAAGAAGAAGAAGAAGAACAGTGCGTGGCGTCAGTAGTAGCAGGAGCTCAGCTTGATCCGACAATGGCAGGAACGACCAGTCAAGTTAAACAATCATGAATCAGAACAAATTATGATTAGTATATATATATATACACAACAATAATAGAAGAGGGAGGGAGGGAAGTCGAGAAAGAACGAATGAATGAAAAGATGGATGAATTTGAATTTAATACTAAAAGATTTAGAAGTTTGTGGAATGAATGAAGAAAAAAAGAAAAGAGCACCAACCCCAATATTACCGTGGATACCCCCTTATGATTATTCCAAATTTGCAATTTTAAAAGATTATATTACCCTTAAAATTTTTGAAAACCTTAAGATATGTGCGGCACCCCCGGCAGCACGCCCTAAGGTATGTGCGTCGGACAGCCGCACGCCCTAAGGTATGTGTAGCGAACCACTATATATGTGGCAATTCGTGTCATCGTGTCGTGTTCGTGCCACATTATCATATTTTCGTGTTATCTATCTTATTTGATTATAAATATAATAATAAATGTTATTTTAACTAAATTTATAATTTCGTGCTTTTGTGTCGTGTTGTGTCTTATCGTGTTTCTTGTCTCTGTAATTCGTGTTTATAATCGTGTCGTGCTGGTTCGTGCAATCGTGTCGTGCCTGCCATTGCCACCCGCAGACTGCCGCACATTCCTTAGGACGTGCGGCCGGGGGTGCCGCACACTCCGTTCGTAATTTTCTCCAAAAAATTTAAAAAATTGCATACTCCTTGGCCTGTGATTGTGAATGACCTACAAATGCAGAGTCCGGTTGTTTTAGCAGGAAAAGAGCATGCTTTGCAGTTATCTATGTAATCAGTGTTATTAATTCCTAAAGGCCCATCCTTTTCTTCTCGTTTCATCCAATTATACCTCGGAGTTTGATGCCCAATATTAGGAAGTAACAGTTGGCGTCAAAGCAATGTGATAGAGTATGCATACCGAGTATTAAGGAAGCCTTGCAGCTGGTGAAGATCTCAGGCTTTGGAAGTGGGTTGGGTAGGTAGTGTTTTAATTTGGGTGGGTGAGAATTAGAGGTTTATTGTTAAAGGGTAAAATAAGAAAAATGTGGGGGTATACTTAGCAATATAGGTGGTATAATATTTAAAGGGGGGATGAACTAAGTAAATGGGTATACTTAGCATTTTGGGGGTTGGAATAGCGATTCTCAAAAGAAAAATACGAACATATTACGTGCCATATGGAGACTGTAGCGAGAAAGTGGGATGCCTATTTGTTAAGGTTACACGAGACCAACTGACTAAGAAAAACCCAAAAGACTCGCCGAGATGGTGATTCCGAGTGCTCTCTCTGCAGTCTGCTCATGAAGCGGAATATCCCCCCCTTCCTTCTTATTTGTTACAAAAATAACTTCTTCCTTTTTTTTTCTTTTTTCTTTTTTTTTTCGTTGGAAAATGCACGCAATGCATCAATTAGGTGTTATATATTTTACAACCCTATAAAAGATGCGGTTGATGCATTATGTGATGGATCAGTTGAAGTAGCATTACTCTATTTTTTTATATTATAAATAGTATTTTTACAAATTTCTTTTTATTGTGCGCAAATAGATTACGAACTAATCACATTAAACGAAATGACCAATTGTGTTGAATTTGGTAGTACAAGGATTAATTAAATCAATTTTTTTAATAGGGACGAATCTAAAAAAAAATCGTAAAGTCGGGCGACCATTTGTGTAACTTGTCAAAATAAAACACTTTTTCATCTCTCTTTATAATAAATACTCCCTCCGTCCCTAAATTATTGTCTGGGTTGACTCGGCATACGGATTAAGAAAACTCAATTGACTTGATTATTAATATTGGAATAGTATTGAAAAAGTGTGTTGTTTTCTTTAATGTTCATGTGTATGTGGCCCATAATTAAAGTAGGAAGAAAAAGTAAGGGTAAAATAGTAAAAGTGATGTTCTAAAAAGGAAGGTTTCAAACAAGACAATTATTTTGGGACGGACGAAAAAAGAAAGGAAGACAATAATTTAGGAACGGAGGGAGTAAAATTTACTCTTCGTTCTCTCTTTTTGAAACTCTAGCTCTCTGATTCAGGCCATGCATCAATTCACGATAACAGAGTTCAGTGAGATGACTATATTATTGAAATTCGTTATCTTTTCCTTCTTTTTTTTTTCCTAACAATCATTTGACATGTGTATTGAAAGAAATAGATTTTGAGTAATTTGTAATTCAAAGCTCAAGAAATTAGAAAGTTTGACGTATGTATTGTTATTACAAACTATTCGGTCGAGAATGGCACGACCGTGACACTAAGAGCCCGTTTATTCGTGTGTTTTGGCCAAAACGCAGGGTTAAAACGCAGCTTATTTCTTAACTTAGTGTTTCAATGCTGCGGTAGAAAACGCTGCGTTTTAAAACGCTGGAATTCCTAGCTTTTTCCCAAAACGCAGGTTTTAAAACGCATTAGGGAATAAGAAACTGTATTTTGACATAATATTCCAAACGCATTTATAAAGAAAAAAGCCGCGTTTTAAATAATTTGCGTTTTAGAAACGCTACGTTTTTAAAACACTGCGTTTTGAAAACGCTACACCAAACGGGACCTTGGTTTGTGTTAGACAAAATATAGTGTGGCTATTTTTTGGCTATAAGAATTGTATTACTGGATAGGATTGGTTAAATCCTTGTAACCCCATTAGCTAAGGAGGGTAAGTATCTTGTAATCTCTTTCTGTAATTCTTCATGCTTACAGTGGATTTGTTGATTGCCTTTGAATGAATTAAACCATATAGCGAGCGCATTTTCTTCCCCTTGTTTATTTTATTTATTTATTTTTTTTATTTTTTTGCCACTCTTTGTCCAAACCAGTGATACTATTACTTTTTATCTGCTCTGCTTCCAGATGCATGAAGATAGAAATTTTGAATTCTTAATCCACATAATAGATGTTAATGAATGGGAATATGACATAGATTGGCAGCATCGCATGCAGCTAACATGACAATTGATTGGCTCACGTTATCGTAGCATTCTAGTATTGCCGAAATCTACAAAAAGGTGTTGAAAATCAAATTCTAACCAACTGTCAATCTTCCAGGTGATAGTTAAAATTAATTTGATTTCTTTAAAGATTTTAAGATTCAGTCTAGGATTTAACAGTGATGTTGACTGAGCACATGATCTCGATGTTGAAGGGTGTCGTTGGCGACGAGGCTGAGAGGTGAGTTTTGATTTAGTATAGCGGAAGATGTGTTGAGTGAATAGCATGCATGGGATTAATGTGATAAATCAAGGTATTACTACTGTAAAATCCAATCATATGCAAATTGGCCAAATATGACGTAAATTACGCCTTATTTGCTTATTAGATGCATCTAAGCAAAAAACGTAGTGCAAACACATTATGAGCTACCATCATCGTTGTGATAATTACTCACTTAATTAGACATATATCACGTGCATAAAAATTTAAGTCATTAACCTGAGTCAAGGCCACTAGCCATGTATTGGACCAAACATCGTGACATCAAATTAAGCCTAATATCTAACGAAACAAATAAACATAAAGTGATAAAAAAGAATTGGGGTTAATGACATCTTATTGCCTTTAGGTCTACCCTAACGTTGTACTTTGGGAGTTTACGATCTTAATTTTCATACATAAAGCCTTATGGTTACATTTAGGTCCAGTTCGGGTTACTTTCTATTTGTTTTATGATATCATCATGTTTCCCATTTTCTTTGTAGTTGTTTTTTTTTATTTCTTTTTTTTAACTATGAGCGTGATATTTTTCAAGGATGTTTTAGTAATTTCACAAGACACACGACGCATACATGCTTTAGATATATTTCACTTTAAAACTAAGTTTTTTTTTATATAATTATTTTCAGGTTAGGAGGACAAATTTGTAACTTCTCTGGTTAGTTATGATCAACGAGCCAACAATTGAGAAGTCTGTGTCCAATAAAGGAAAATAAATTGCAAAAGAAACATAAATATCTCTATAACCTATCTCCATAAAATTAAAAAGATGTGCGACGACAGAAAAACGTTTGCTAACATCACCGCTACGCCTCTTTGCGTGAGCGTCACTCTCTTGTATGTGGACGTTACTTTCTTCATTTGTATTCTTGCGCATTTCAACCCACAACCATTTCACCCCTTTCTCACATTCTTTTCTATCGTGTAACTCACCATTCTTTACCTTTCTTTGTAGAGAGAGAGAGAGAGATTTTTTTTTTTTTTTTTCAAATGTAAGATACATATGATGGCTCAATGTTGTTGATCGACTGTTGAGGAGCTGATAGGCGGAAGTGGGTGTGTTGTCGGCTTGCCAAAAAAAACCTAGTGCCTTTACATGCAATGCAAAAACTGTGATCGGAAAGTGCAACATTGAGTAAACCTTATCCATTACTAAAGTAAAATGAGGAGGTCAAAATGAAACCCGTTTTTATTTTATAATTTTTTTTTTCAAACTTCTCAATTGTTCCTAATCGTAATTAGCACCGCTTACAAAATATCTACACAAAGATCAAAATCATCGTAATTTAAAGTAAAAAAAAAATTGTAAATAAAAAAATAATTAAAATAAAAATTAATCATTATGCACAAGCAATTTGTGTAATATAGTCAGTTAAGATGTAAAATGGCATTACAAGCCCAAGTATTGTGAAATGTAAGACTCTATAACAACACTCTATACCACACTCTAAACACCTTATTTTTTGTTACAGTTTTACTTTTTCAACACTCTAAAAAAGAATTCACTCCAACAAGCACCCTCTATACGACCTTCTAAAAATTTAATCTCTCTTATCTCAACTAACAAATCTAACTACCATTATATTTTTCCTCTTTTATCTATATTTTTCCACCTCAATTAAAATAAAAAATTCTAAAATTTAAATTTTATATACTATGAAAATTATATTGTACTCTCTCCATCCCTAAATTATTGTCTTGTTTAACTCGACACACGGATTAAGAAAAAATAATTGAATTGATTATTAATATTGATATAATGTGTAGTTTCTTTTAATGCCTTGTGTATATGACCCATAATTAAAGTAGGGAGAAAAGTAAGGGTAAAATGGTAAAAATGATACCTAAAAAGGAAAGTTTCAAACAAGACAATTATTTAGAGACGGTAAAAAAAAATAAGACAATAATTTAGGGACGGAGAGAGTATATTTTAATAATTTTCATTCCAAAATATTAAACAAAAATATATTATACTCAAATAAAGTGAGGAGAATGTGGAGTATTTGAGTCACTATTCATATTAAAATTTACTTTATATTTGAAGGGTGGTTTAATTGATATTAGAGGAAAAAGATGGACTACAGGGACCACTGTAAAATAAAAAAATGATAAAAAACTTTAAAATTACTTTTAGATGGTCGAGGGAGGGCCCCATTGTGGACACTCAAAATCTTCGTTTGGCTGAATATAATATAGAGGGAGAACTTGAATCCCATTAATAATCTCATTTCTTTTCCATAATAATAAGAGCATCCACAATCGTAGTATTTTACCAACTCTCTGAAACTAATTTTAGGGATTTTTAACTCCTCTACTCCTACAATGACTCCCTTTATTAACTCTCTATTCCTAAAATAAGTTAAATCACTCTCTTAATATAGAGAGTGGTTTAGAAGGAATAGTAATTACAAATTCCAAAATTATTGTCTTTCTTTACTTCTTTGTCCATCCCAAAATAATTATTTTGTTTGAAATTTTTCTTTTTAGTACATCACTTTTACCATTTTACCATTACTTTTTCTCCATACTTTAATTATAGGCCACATAGACATGAGTATTAAAGAAAATTACACACTATATCAATATTAATAATCAAGTCAATTATTTTTTATTAATTCATGTTTGATCAAACAAGACAATAATTTAGAGACGGATGGAGTATTTTTTATAGAATATGTATATTTAAAATATAAAATATTTTATTTTAATTGTGGAAGGAAAATAGAAATAAAAAAGTGAGAAAATAGAATGATAGTTATGTTTGTTAGTTGAGATGATAGATATTTAATTTTTAGAGGGTTATATAGAGAGTGCTTGTTGGAGTGGATTTATTTTTAGAGTGTTGAAAAAGTGAAACTGAAAGGTATTTAGAGAGTGATATTGGGAGCTATCATTGTGGATGCTCTAAGGTGACAAATGGTCCGATTCTTGCCTATTCATGACTTGGGGTGTTAGGGCGTCCACAGTGGGAGCCCTCCCAGTGCCCGCTAAAAACAATTTTAGAGATTTTTACCCTCCCTTGATCCTACAGTGGTCCCTCTAGTTCACCCTTTATCTCTAAAACCAATTAAATCATCCTATAAATATAAGGTGAGTTTTAACATGAATAGTAACTCAAATTCTCTACATTTTCCTCACTTTATTTGAGCACAATATACTTTTGTTCAATATTTTGAAATAAAAATTATTCAAATATACTCTCTCTGTCTTTAAATTATTGTCTTAATTTTTTATCTAAATATACTCTCCCCGTCTTTAAATTATTGTCTTATTTTTTTTATCTGTCCCTAAATAATAATTATTTTTTTATCCGTCTCTAAATAATTGTCATGTTTTAAATTTTCATAGTTTAGGAGATTATTTTTACTATTTTACCCTTATTTTTCTCCCTACTTTAATTATGAGTCATATACACATAGGCATTAAATGAAATTACACATTATACCAATATTAATAATCAAGTCAAATTTTTTTTTAATCTGTGTGTCGGGTCAAACAAAACAATAATTTAGAAATGGAGAGAGTACAATATACTTTTCATAGTATATAAAATTTAAAATATTTTACTTTAATTGTGGTGGAAAAATATAAATAAAAGAGGAAAGATATATTAGTAGTTAGATTTGTTAGTTGAGATGAGAGATATTTAATTTTTAGAGAGTCGTATAGAGGGTAGTTGTTGGAGTGAATTTATTTTCAAAGTGTTAAAAAAGTGAAATTTGAACGGAAAATGAGGTGTTTAGAGTGTGATATAGAGATGTATCGTTTATGCTCTTAGTCTTAGATTGGCAAAACAACTAATCTGCGTGTAATTATCATCAACAAATCCTCACCGTTGTCAAATAATCCAACGGATGCCAATTACAAGCCGGGCGTACACCTGGCAACAACCAACCACACTAATCCCATTTTTATCTTTAGTTTTTTTTAAGTTCGAAAATCTGAAAATTCGAAAAGCAGAGGCGCTCCTTGAAAAGTCAAAATTAAAATTTTGGTTTTCAATTTACTATACAATTAAGAAGATAATATATATAGATACATATACATATGCGTAGTGAAGCTCAGCTTTTTCAAGTTCGATCTCACGGTTGGAAGTTGTGATTTCTGTTTCTTCAACTGAATTTTCAGCTCATGTGCACGTAGGTTGGCCAACTTACCCAGCTCCAACAGTTGTCGCCTTTTGAAGCAAAAGCTAGGGTTTCAATTTTCAAGGATTCGTCAACGTTTGGTCCTTTCTCGAATAGCTCAGATTTCATTTTGGCTCGCAGTTTCGTGAATTTTTAGCTCAATCAAGCCAAAGGGGGCTCTCAATTGTTTTAATTTTGATGTTATAAGCAAGCTGATGTGAGTGCTCAAGTTGGGCTTTTTTTCTGTTTGGTGTTCTTGACAAGTGTGAATTATGGGTCCTGATTGAAGGTTGAAAGCTGGTGTCGTTAGGTGGGAGAAAAATTGGGGGAATTTTCCATTTGTCAAGGTCTGTGGTTGTTGGAAAGTTAGGGTTTTTGATTTGTTCGTTTGGGAGTTGTATGAATTATTGGGGTTTAGTGGAGGAAAACGAGGAGGGATGTTTTATTCACAGTTTATATTAGCGAAAAAGGGTCCGCTTGGAACGATATGGATCGCAGCCCATTTGGAACGCAAGCTTCGGAAAAATCAGGTTGCTGATACTGATATTGGCTTCTCTGTAGGTATGTAAGAAGTACTTACACTTTTCTTGTTTCTAAATTTTCTTGGTATGCTTGTTTCCTTGCATTGTAGTTACCTTGATTGAAGAAATGAGTAAATAGTGAATATTGACTTATGGTGACTGAAGTACTTATTGTTTTGAACATTCAATCTTTAAATTGAATTGCTTTTGGAAACTGTATTGTTTCTTCTGTAGATAAAGAGAGGGAGGTGAGGAGGGGATGATAAGATGATATTATAAAAAAAAATCTGCATTTATTTCGCTTTGTGCATTGATATATAAAGAATTCTTGTTTCACTGAGTGGGTGCTGATTGGGAGATGGGAAAATAAGTAACATAAAAAGAACTATGCAAATTTTCATCCATGGACTAGATGCTAAATTGCTTTCTGAGCTAAAGTTTACGATTAATCTTTCCACGCTATAGTTTAGGAGATATGAGACTTGCTGATGAACAGAAATCTAGTTCTGCCTTATCCCCGATCAGTGCTGAAGCCCACATCACTAGGCTAGTTATGTAATGGGCAAGATCTAATAGGTACAAGAACAAGAATTTTTTTTACAGATTGTGAGATGCTAGTTAAACAATGGAAAAGCGGGAAGTAAAGAAGCATTGAGATTCTTCACATCCTTCTAGATATCAACACTTGGAGCCTGGCTAGTTATTCAACTAATTTAGTGAAGTCAAAAGAACTGTCGTACAAGAAGCCCATAGGGCAGCTAGAATGGCCAGAACATCATTTTGTAATCTTCTGGAACTCCGTTACCAGAATTCGCTCTACCCTTGTGTATTTTGTGGCAAGTTTGTATTGGAACACTGTCCATTTTCATTCTGTTGCGTAAAATTGCGAGTTTTGCCAAGACGAATTAAGGTGCCGAGAAAAAAATCAATAAATAAAACTGGTCTTTGAAAGTGTACCTCAGGTTATATTTTGTATGATGTCAAACTTGGTGTTTGCTTAAGTTAATGAAAAACTCAGTCTTAATATGTATAAGTGGATATATATATATATATATATATATATATATATATATATATGTATGTCATATATATGTACATATGAACGCACCAATCCCAGAAAAGAAGCAGAAAAGTGCATACTGGTTGAACCTATTCCGTTCAAACTAAGCGATCTGAAGAATCCTACCCTTAGTGTACCCCGTACCATAGCAAGTAATGTTTTCTATTCTAGAACCCGTTCCACGCTCCGCACTGATCCGCTTTCCTAGTAACATTGCTTTAGAATAAGTAATGTTTTCTATTATTCTCCCAAAAATAAAATAAAATTTAGGGGATGTAGTTAAGTGGAAGAAGTTCATATTTTGGTGTGTGACAAAAGGCTAAAATTACTGATGTTGCTGGGTCTTCCGCTAATTCTTTTGTAGAGTTCGTGGATAGCTTTAGTACTTTTTAATTCTTTTGAGTATACTCCCAGTGTACAAAGGATGCGACACATGTTTTGTCGCTCTCTGTTTATAATATATCTTACTTATGAAAAAAGAACACTTCTAAACAGTTCCTCATGCTTCTAAAACCCACGCACTTTAACCTCTAACCCATTAAAGGCACTCTTAACAATTTCCGTAAAATCATAAAGTTAATAATTTAATCCATTAGCAATTTGGATCTTCAATTATCTTGGCTTGGCAGCTTTTTTCGTCTCCACATCAATTTGTTTCCCATGCCGCAAAGTTAGGCTCTACAGTATCCTGCATTAGGATGCAAACAAGCTTGATGCTATATTTCACGTGTCTGAGTGTATCTGGCTCTACTTCAAAGCAAATACTGCCCAAGCTCAAATATCAAGCTTGTAATGGTAGTTCTTCTTGTATTATCTTATTAGTTTTTGCTAGGTACATAATGACAAATAGTTTTTCTTGAGGTAAAACATTTGCTTCACGAGCTCCATGACAAGGTGAAGCATGAGCTTTACTTCTTAAATATTTTCAATCTAGCATTATCCACAATGGGTGCAATTAAAATTACTACAAAGGGTTGCCAAAAGCAATTATTTGGCATGCACATATTATTATGTTGCTGGGCAACAGATCATAGAGCCCAAGAAATGGTATCCGCCCACTACCCTTAGTTATTAACAGCAATCAAAAGTTACATGAAAAAAGTTTTGTTTGTTTTCATGATAAATTTAGGGACTCTCAAGCAGATATTTGATTGACATTCGTGGTTTGGATAAGATCAATGGCTTTAGGTGTTGAAATTTGGAAGGATCCTGAACGGATGGGATTATCTTGAACTTTAGTTGTATGAAACTTGTGCACAAATTTCATGCGTGGAACCACAATTTGGGTGTATTAAAGCTTCAATACTGAACCATATAAGTAGATTACAGCTTATTATACGATGAAAACACTTCAGTTTCATTCTGTTTCTGTCTCAATACTTGAAATATATCTAACTTATGTTTGCTGATATACAACACCAGGGTTTGTAGGCAGGATGTGATAAGTGTTTTGGTCCCTAGATTTCTTACAACATTTTTACTTGAAGGCCTCATTTGAATGCTTCCATTATTATTTTTATTTAAAGCTCAATAACCTTGTAGAAGACATCTAAAGCTACTTATGCCCTTCAGCTGATATACATTGATCAATGGTAGATTAAGTAGTTAACATGAGCGAATGTGGGTTCGGGAGGGAATAAGTAAAACATTGTAATCTGACGTTGGTCTCATATTGGTGTGTAGCAAGTATTGCAAACTGTAAGTTAACGAGAACATATTTTTAAAGAGGAGGGGTTTTTGAGTTAAAAACTGTTTCACACTCATTAAAAAAGAAAAGAACATTAATTTGATCTCATCCCCAAGGCCGCACCCAACCCAAAAAAAAGGCCTTTTCTTTTTCTTTGTCTTGCTAATAGATGCTCCTTACTAAGCAGCAAAAAGGGATGTAATACACTCCCGGATTGCCCTATTGGTCGAAAGCTGCATAAAAGAGTACCCCCATAATGGTCTGGCCTAGGAAGCGTCGACACCCCTCCAAGGCCATCAAATTTCAACACCCTTGGACACCTGACATACTGGATAAAGCCTGGGACATACCCAAAAAGTGTCCAAAATTTTATTTATTTATTTTAAATAGCTGAGAAGCTTGGGACACGTTGGGGACACTCGAGGGGCCAAAATATTATTTTTCTGGGTCAAAATATAACTAGAAAAAAATTCATAAGTTTATTTGCTTTTATTTGCTATACTTGTGTTGCATGTTCATGTTGAATGGATGATGTTAATTGTTCTTATTATTTGTTAAGGTATTATCAATTTTTGTTATTATTATTCTCTATGTATATGTACATATATTTATAAATTATGTATATTTTATATATAACGAGTCCCCCAGCGTGTTGTGTCGAAACTGTTTGAATTTTTTTTGTGTTGGGGTGTCCAATGTGTCCATGTTGGTGCTTCTTGGTCTCTGGCCACATCACGTGCGATGACAGTGGTGAACTGATTCCTTGTCCCTCCTGCACATACAGCACCTGCTCACCAAGACATTCCAAAGCTGCCTCCAAGTTTTTCATTCTCGTCAACCTGCAAAACATGATCTAAGTAAACCAAGTAGGCTATGTTTATGTTATTTGTGTTTAATCAATAGAGAATAAAGAACATTGATTATGTAATTTAAAAACAAGCATCAGTGGCTATGGAATATAAGAAAGCCCTAAACGGCACTTCCCCTTGACATAAATCTCATCCAAATCTGTTCCTAAAATCCTAATCATGTAATTTTTGTATTCCTCGAGTAAAGCTGGTCCTTTATTTCCCAACTAACCACTGGAGTGTCAAAATATGTTTCCAAGACAATACTTTATTATTTGACTATCAGAAACAACCTTAAAAAATGTAAATAACTAGAATTTAGGACTTACATTTAACAAAGTAAACAAAATTAATTGCTGTCCTTTTTCTGCTAGATATTGCTTCCTCCGCTGCATCAGTTATTTTTCTGATATACCAACTCAAATTGATCATGATCCAGGAGTATCTACTTTCTTGCAAGTAAAGCCTTTTAAATTTCAGAACTCATAAATTCTCAACCATTATTGGAGACCTAGATTACTTTGGTAAACGCGAATATCTTTGTTATCTTTAAAAGGAAAAAAAGATATTTAGACCAATGGACAGGTGCATTGCTGGAAGACATGAAATGCTCCATGAGCAGGAAAAGACATTACCCAGGTTTTAAGTTTCTATATACTGGTTGGTATTACTCCCTCTGTTTCTGGAAAAGAGTCCTGTTTGACTCGGCACATAGTTTAAGAAAAGCTAATTGACTCTATTATATGTATATTAGGATGTTGTGTGTTTTCCAATAACGCTCATGTGGGAGTGGGATCTATCAATTAAAGTGGGAAGCAAATCAAGGGTAAAATGATAAAAATAACATCTTGAAAAGGAAAGATTAGAAAGGGAACATTTTTTGGAACAACCTAAAAAGGAAAGATGACTCTTTTTTAGGAATGGAGGCATTTTTTTTTGGGGAGGGGTCAGTTTTTATTTCTTTTTTGTTGCTCATGTTTTTCTTGACTTTGTTTAGAAAGTAACGTGGCTTGTTTTAGCAGTAAGATTTGAGCTGCATTGTTAATATTTGAAAAACAAAGACAAGAAAAGCAATTCACAGTCTCTTGAGAATTCCTCCTTTCCAATGGGAACACTTAGTTTCTCTACTAACTTCTTCTGGCTGTCTTCAACAGACTCAATCCTATTTCCTGAAGTACCAATTGCCCTCCGGTTGTCTAGCCATCTTCTGCTTGGTGTGGTTCGGATATACTCGAGAAAGGTGAATTACCTTTTTGACGATTGCAGTGAGGCCTTGCTCAAGATTAAACAAGCTTTTCGCTCGACTGCGGTGGACTTACCACCTGAAGAATCTACTGCTCCTTACCATTCCATCACCTTACCAGAGACTTTTGATCTTGATGATTTTGAGCTGCCAGATAATGACATTTTTCATGGGTTAGTTTGGAGAAATCTAGTAGTATCCCTTATATTTTCAGTCAAGAATGTGCATTTCAGTATCTGTTTAGTTATTGTTTTGCAACTTCGTTTTCTGAATAATAATGATTAAAGCACTGCCAAAAAAAAAAAAAACTAGTTTCCTATCCCATATCCATTCACTTTTGTGAATTCTCATAATGAAAATAGACAATAGGTTTGAAAAAGGCCAAATGAGCAGGTCTGAACTTCTTTAAAAGATTCAAGCTTTTTTGGGCACTGTCTTGCCTTAATTACTGGCCTTCCTTATATGTATAGTAGATTTCATTTCTTGGCCATTCACAAACTGTAGAAAAGGGCATTTTACTTTTCCTGCGACGCTTGGGAAGCAAAACCATAGTTCTTTCTTTCCATTGATGTTTTTGTCAATTTGGTTTAATGTTGGTGTGCTGACTGCCGAATTTTGCAGTAATTATGTTGATCACCACGTCAGTTCTAGGGAGCAGATCACACTACAAGACACAATGGAAGGTGTGGTTTACTCAACGTCCCAGTTTGGATTGGATGGTCAGTATTGAATTTTATGAGCAAAAACATTTTCTTGTTATGCATGTCATAGCTCCTATTTCTTTTTTAACCTGTTCCCCTTGGTTTATTTTAGAGAGATTTGGCGATGGTGATACTTCTGGTTTGGACCTTGATGAGGTAATATACCTTTCCAATGCTATGTAATTCTTCCCGTCTATAATGCCTTGGAGGTTGATGTATAGAGAGCATATCTGGTTGATTTTATCATTAAGTTATGACTGTAACACAATGTTGACAGTGCATATGCTATGCTCCCGGTTTGTGATAAAAATAATTGCTATGGTTGTTTCCTGTCATTCTTCTTGTGAAGCCTTGAACTGTTGATGATGTTGGGGGGTCTGAATGACACAATTGTTCCTAATGTGCACCAAGTTCTATTTTTTTGTTTATCAGTGCAATAGAAAAGCAAAATTTAATCAGCTTGGTTCTGGTGAGGGTGAGGGGAATAGGGAAGAAGAAATATTCAGTTTCTTCAAAATTGACGTGCCATAATGGCAGACATCTATTCTGAAACGATTATTTTCAGATAGGTTTCACCAATTGTGGCTCCCAAAGATAGCACAGAAGTATATAAGTTGTCTAAACAAAAGTTATATAGTTTGACTGGTTTTTCAGATTCTCAAAAAGCTTTTCAGTGGATACCAAATGGGCATCGGTGAAGCAACTTATGAGGGAAGGTGGGCAATTGCCCTGCCTTTGCTTAGAAAAATAACTATGTTACTAGTATTGAAATGTAATTGAAAAATTTATGCTTTTAGAATAATTAAATGACACTTCAACATACTTTATAACATAGGAAAGGACCGATTTTGTACTTTTCCCTACTTCATTTATATATGGGGAAGAAGAATATGGTGTCCTTTACCCATTGTCTGATTCTCTTTTTTATTTTTATTCTATTACATTCTAAATAACTTTTTCCCTCTTTTGTTGCTATTGGCGGATATATTCCTATGGTATTCTTCTCACTCCCACCTGCCTGATCCCCTAAATGAGAACTTGGCTTTGTCACTACCAACAGAGATACTGGTTGTGCATAGATGTTAACAGGACTCGGGTATGTAGGGGTGTCGGTATGTGTCTAAGTGTCGGATGATCAAATTTCCCAAATTGACGACATGCTATATGGCATAACTTCATATATGTACACAACTTTTTGTTTATTTCTTGGTATAGGTTAGTGTTCATAGTAGTGCTCACATGAAATATAGTGTTCAGAACAGGCAATTCACTCAGTTTTGAGCAATTTTTTTACCCGTAAAGCACAGTTAGGCCCAGCAATTGCGACCCTTGACCAACCAACTCATCCATCCAAAGCAAGCCAAGCCAAGGCCAACCAAACCCAAGGCAAACCAACCCATAAGAATAACCGGGTTGATCACCCATTTCATCATACAGTTTGAAATGAGCTAAATACGTCGAGCCACTACCACCCTCTCAGTTTCTCATTACTTGAAACCCTTTGCCATCAGGCTCCAAAAACTCTTTATCTTATATTGTTATCTTATATTTTCAACCTTTTTAGTTCAAATGTTTCCCCCAAGAGAAGTGAATAAAGGGCTGACAGTACAATATTTAAATTATAGTTAAATAGTAAACCTTATATAGTTTTGTACTCAAAAGGTCATTCTTCATTCTCTCCATCCGAGCTCTGTAAAGAACGTATAAAAGCCCAGTCTGGGTGTACAACACTTGTTTTTATGCATGAATGTGCAGTGGTGAGTTGTAACTTGATCTTCCCGATAATATTTTCTTAAAATGGTTTTCCGGGGCTAACCCAGCCCCTTTTTGACATGATCCATTTCAACCCATTAACTAAGTAGAAAGGTGTCCTGACTTGTTTCGACCCATGGCCCATCCTAGCCAGTCAAAACCTAACCTAGCCCAACCATTTTCCATGACTTAGCTCAGTTTTTGGATAAACTTGCTAGTAGCATTTCTAGTGAGAAGTGTCCAATCGAAATCAACACTCTTTTCTCAGTATCCGGTTTCAGAAATGGGTACTGAAGCATTTTAAAGCATTCGAGTAGCATAGGACTACTGACAATTGCAAATCTGGCTAAATTCTGTATCTATTCCAAATAGTATCCTAATTTAATTTGGAAAAACTAGCTTTGGCGCACTTGACTTATCTATCCATCGAGTAGACCAAACTTATAAAAGGAATTCTTTTGTTCCAGCCATTAATGATTTCTACATTTTCGTTTTCATGCAACATTGCAATTTTATTTCTTCACAACTTAGGTTGAATGTGTCTTCTAGATCGAAATTAAGTTGTGAAATTCTTATATTTGGCTGAAATTAAGCTTGTTGTATCATGGTTTATATTTGCCCTCCATCCCAAAAAAGAGTCACACTTTTCGTTTTGGTTTGTCCCAAAAGAAGAGTCGCGTTTCTGAAATTTAAGTATCAAATCTTCATTTTTTTCCTATTTATTCTTTCTTTTCGAAAACATGGTATTTATCTTACGTGTCATGTAAAAAAATATTTATATTTATTGCAATATTAAGAAAATATAGAGAAACAAAAGTACAATATGAAAAAAGTTTGGCTTGTCAAATGCAACTCTTATTTTGGAACAGAGGGAGTATTTTTTAGTATCCTGCATAGTTAACTTAACCAATAATCCTCGAGAAAAGTATGGCATAGTAAAGTATTTCAATCAGCACATTAACAGAACTACTCCCCCTTTAGATATAGGCAATAGGCAGAATAAGAAGAGGCAATCTTAAAACCTTAAAATTATGCAAAAGGTCTAAATTGATGGTTTCTTGCTAACAGGAATTACTTATGAACAAGGTTGCAGCTGAGGAACATACGACTATTCTGCTGAGTTCAGGGTATGCTCCTACTCTCTTTGGCCCCAATCCAATTCTCTCTCTCTCACTCTCTCTCACTGTGTGTGCGTGCTTGTGTGTATTGGTCATTGTCCTTAGCTCTAAATGTTTATTCATTTCAAATTTTGCATTGGTTCTAGCTATCCCAATTTTCATCCATTTATCTTTTGTATAACAGAGAATTTATTGAGAAGAAAATAAACAGATTGGGGAAGGACACCAAGTCCTCAATACAAAGTCGAGAGAAATTTGAAGGAAAAAGAAAAAGAAAAGGATCAAAGTGAAATAACTCCTGGATCCTGTTGCTAACTTCAAGTAGAAAGAAACTAATTTTGAAAAAATTGGAGAATTCTATTTGTTTGCACCAAGTGCAGTAATAAGCTACTCTGCCACATCACCTTGCATTTCTTTCTGTTGCCTACCCTGAACTGTATATAGGTATAGGAAATTTTCCCATCGTTAGCATGCTGTATAGAAAATTGTTTTGTGGTAAGAGTATGCATTATATACATTAGTAGACTGCTGGTCTGTTAGACTAGTTGCACCAAATTAAATAGGTAACTGGAAAGATAGAAAACAACATTGGATATCTTGTATGAAATGTTATGTTTGGTGAACATTTGCAGTTGGACGATGTGTGTGACCTGTAAGATTTTCCCTTTGCCAGGTTTCATGCTGGCAGGTGAATAATCATTACTTTTTATCAGGTTAGTAGTTAGAAATTTGGCTCACTGGCAGTGGCAACTTTGAACTTTAAAACTTAATTTTTCAGCTGCTTCAAGGTGAATGCCACATATAGTGTAATTCTGTTATTTAATGCGGTAGATACATTGCCCTACATTTATTGTCTTCTCACATTGTATTACCATCCTAGTCAATGCTTTTAAAATAGGCATTCCTTTATCTGCCTTTGGGGGATAATTTTGTAGTAGAGGATGTAATTTGTAGGAGAGGATGTAATTTGTAGGAGAGGACAGTTAAGAGTTTAAAGAGGTCTATTTGAGGGAGGAAGCTGGAGACAGAAGACTATTAATAGGAGGAGGAAGACTGCAAGTTGTTTGATGCAGTGTCTAGTCTCAAAGGAGTCTTGCAAGGGGATTGGGCTTAATTCTGGAGAGGTTATTAGCAACTCATCTTTGATTGAAGATGGAATATTGGGATTCTTCAGGAAATTCTACGAGGAAAGATCTGGTCTGAGTTATGATGAGAAGAGCTCTTGATTAAGGAGACCACTTGATGGTAGGTGATATGAAGAGGTGGAAGTGCGTAAAACAGATGATTAAACCATTGCTTTTTCTGAGGGTGCAGCGACAACATTAAGGATGATAGTGTTTAGTTTGTTTGGTGTTTCCTGCCAACAGTCTTGGTTGTTATGAGCACTCATTTTACATGTATCAACCTTGCACCCTATAAAAGGGTTCTTCCAAACTGATTTTGGAAATGATATCCTGTTTGAGAGTATGTGCAAGATTTTGGAAATGATACCCCTATAAAGGGCTCTTCTCTGCTCGGGTCGTAGAGATTGGGCGCGAGCGCGTGGGTTGGCGCAGTAGCGCCATTTGGGCAGGCGCGAGCACCACGCAGCGATAAGCAGTTTTCAGGTTTCCTTGTTTGTATGTATTTAGGGCTTGGTCTTGTATCCTATATATAAGTTGTAACCCTAAAACGTGTATAAGGTTGGAATAAGGATATATAACAGTCTTTAACCCCAAATTCTCTCTTCTCTTCCAATTCTCTTTGCTTGATATTTGTTATTACTGAATTGATTGTTCGTTTGCTTCCGCTGTCGCACAATAGATGGTTTATGGTTTGAGATGGAAGTGGAATAGGAGCCGGGGGGTAGAGTACATTGTTAGTAGGAGGCAGGGCTAGTGCTTACAGTTAGTTGATGACTCCATTTTCTTTGCGCGGATCATCAATTTAATGTTCAAGGGCTTGTAGCTAATATTAATTGGATGCAATGATGGCGTAGCAGTGAAGCTTTGGTTGGTGTAATGTTATCAGAAGGAGGTAGCATCTCACATTTATAGTTGGTTGATGATTCCATTCCTTTTTGCGTGGCTCGTGATTGGAATGTTTAAACGCATTTAGCTAATGTGAATTTGGAGGACTGGTCAGTGGCAAGAAAATTGTGTAAGGACTTGTTGCTGAGTTGGTCTTTGTAGAACCTGAGTAGTCTTTGGCATGCAACACCATTGTGCATGTATTGGACTATATGGAAAGAGAGAAATTACAGAGCTTTTGTGAACACCGACGAAATGCATATAATTAGACTGAATATGATTTTGCATGATACATAACTTTGACGCGTAATGGGAGCTTTGGTTAGTCTTGCCGTAGTATAGATCCTTTTGCTTGTTTTGTCCCCTGTACATAGTCTGTTACCCTGACTTTGGCGCTTTCTTTATAATTTCCTTATAAGAATGATATAAAAATAAAAGGTTTATTCAATGTGGTATAATTTTGTAGTTGCCTCATGTGATTAGTGGCGAGTTGTGGAAGCATGATCAATTTCACTGCATGAATCCCATGGAATACTTTCTTGGGAATTTCCGGTGAGTTCTGGTAGCTCCTTCGATTGAGGGGATTTGCTTCTGTGGAATCTTTGCAGTGTATGGGACATTTGGTCCAGAAGGAAAGCTAAGGGCCGCAGGACCAATTTCATTAATTGATCAACTGTTTGACAAATTGGTGCTTGTTGTGTCTTTATGGGCTTTGGCCAGGGACCATGTACATAAGCTGCTCCTTGGGATGCCCGGGGAGATCAGCTAGTGCTCTCTCTGACGTTGTTATCTTGTTTTTTGATTTTTGAAATTTCCTTTCCGAGTGGTTTTCTGTACTCAGGGGTTCTCCCGTATCTTTCTATTTATTTCCACCTCCATGAGAACAAAAATATCAATGTGAAGGTTATCTAATTGCCACATATACATTTTCGCCCTAAAGTTATAACACAGAAGAGATAGTTAGTAGTGTATATAAAGTTCATAATAGAATAATTTCATGTAATATTGTTATTTTATCCTTAAATGATTAACTACAGATAATTGTTTACTGTAAACTGTCCCATACAATCCAAAAATTACCAAGGTCTGACATATTGAATCATTTAAATCCAGTGCTGATCCTCAAGCATCGGTCCAACCACTGACACCTCTTAAGAAAGATGAAGATCAAGACCCAACTGCTGTAAATTCGGGCACCATTATGGCAACTGGCAGTGTAAACCAGGTTAAGTTAAACTTAAAGGATAGCGTGATCTAAGAACCTCTTTTGTTTATTATAACAGCTCTTTTCTTTGAAGCCTTTTTTGCACGGAATTATGTAGTATTCAGTGATGAATCAATGTCCATTATTATGTTTAACTGCATATTATTACATTGAATTTGTTCTCATTGGTTTAGTAATGATCAGATTGATGATTTTGATGGAGATGCCGATCATGTTGAGTATGCTCAAGCTCCATGTACTCCTGGATTATGGGAAGAACCAAACTTGTCCAATGTTCAAGAGACTTCGGCATTTGACGATCATCTGGAATCAGAAAATCATAATTTAACAGAATCTGCAATGAGAGAAAACTTAGAAAATGCTTCAAGTAATTCAGATTTTTGTAACGGGCACAAAGTTGTGGAGGTGGCGGATGTTGATCCAACTCTTTCAGTGTCGACTTTGGAGAATGGGTACCATCCAGGTGACCCAGAACTTAATCAACTTCAGCCACAGGAAAAATTATCACCTAATACAGCGACAGTGGAACAAATATCAAAGGGTAAACTTGACTCTATGTCTTTAACGGAGCCCGTTTTGGCTGACGAGACTAGACACACATCTCCTGTAATAGAATTGTCTGACAAAATCATTGCTGCATCAGCTGGAGTTGACCAGGTGGAAGATAGACAGAATGTAGCTGTTAGCAGCACGGAGCCTGAAACTTACTCTGTCGGTGAAACCTGCAACGAGTATGTAGAGCTCCAAGGCAACGGGTTGAGTGAGAGTAGCCCACATGCATGTAGTTTAACTCGCTCCTGTCAGCCAGTTTCAGAAAGTATGCCAGTGAATGCTCATGCTTCACTTGATACCGAGTTAATTTCTGAAGTGGAGATCACAGGAAATATGGAGAATACATGCCCCCTTAGCAATGGATTGGAATCAAATACTGAATCCTACAACATAGCCTGCCGTAAGGAACAGGAGACTCCGGTTTGCCAGGAGCCACAATATTCCAAGAATTTGAATATTTCAGTCCTTCGACCATGTACCACTCATTTGATTCAACCTGATATGTTAATTCCTGGAGGTAACAATTCTTTAGATCCTGAGATACCATGTGAAGGTCCTGGGTTGCACTCACTCGGAAATTCAGGATGTGAGGAGCTACCCCATACTTCGGAAGCTGCCACGTTGGTGCAAGGTTTGTCAAATAAGTTTCGAGTAAAGTTAGATTCCTATTGTAGGTCTGATGTGTTCCCTGATTTGATATTGAATGTGCATAACTTTACAGGTGAAGGGAGTCATGCAATCGATGATTCTGACCGAAGATTAGAGGAAACTGATATTAACGCGTCTTCTGCCAAATCAAATGATAAAGTGGACAACACTATTTCAGGAAGTAGTCAAGTAGATAAAATTAGTAGTTCCACAAGTTCCGAATTGCCTGCTCCTGAAAAATTGCTATCTGTACCTGAAGAGCTTGCAAATCTTCCTATTACTTTATTACCGGAGACCACTCCAGACAGAGAAGTCTTAGAAGGTGGTGATGGAGGTGATACTGGGAGCATCACTCTTACAGGAAGAAAGCGGAGTTTTGCTGAAAGTGCACTGACAGTTCAGAGTATGAATACTGTTGAATCGTCGGGGGCATTCGGTACGAAAATGACTGCAGAATCTATTCCCAATGATGATGATTTATTGTCTTCCATATTAGGTATATCAAAATATTCTCTCTCTCTCTCTCTCTCTCTCTCTCTCTCTCTCTCTCTTCGTGTTTGTGGTGTGTTATATAAAATAGTTGCATACACTGCTTGGAATTGAGAAAGTATTATCTCCCTTTCCCCTTCCCTTGTTTTTCCTTTTCAAATTGTAGTTGTTGCTTTGTGAACTCTTTCGGTGCTCCTAAAAGTAAAGATATGCATTTGAATGTCTCTGAACTTCACCAGATTTTCTTTGCTACAGTTGGAAGATCTTCGGTTTTGAGAGTGAAGCCCTCTCCTCCACCTGAGATGACCTCTAAGAAACGACGGCAGTCCGCCCCCCGAACTGGTGCTTCAAAAAGGAAGGTGCTTTTGGATGATACCATGGTTTTACATGGCGAGTATGTGTTATTTCTGCACTTGTTATTCTGTAGTTAATTTGCAGGCAGTACCGCGTTTGCTAGATAGAACTGAACTTCATCTATGGCGGTCCTTACAAACCAATACTTCCTATCGTCACTCTTTTATTCTGGATATTGACAACTGTTCCCTTAAGAAGAAACAGATTAATTGTTTAAAATTGTCTTCCGGCTGTCTGCTTCATGTCTATGCTGTTCTGAGTTGGCAGCAGAGAGGGTCTTTCCTTATCTTCTTCATCGTAATGTAGTATGTTCCCATGTATTATTATTGGTATTGCACTAAGTTTGAGTATTTCATCTTAATGTTAATCGTAAGCATTAGCTGAACAAAAGGACTTGATTTTTAGCTTGTTAGATATCTTATAAATTACTAATGGAGGTTTCTTTTTCCTCATCTGAAGTACAATACGTCAGCAACTGACAAATACTGAAGACATACGCCGAGTACGAAAAAAAGCTCCGTGCACTCGGCCTGAAATTTCAATGATTCAGAAACAATTCTGGGAAGATGAACTTTTTACTGAACCCATATTTACTGGTTAGTCACGCAAGAGATCAGAATTTTTTGATTTCTACTCTTAATTACCCCTTCTAAATTTTTAATATATATTACTTTTAGTTGTACCCTGATATATTGTTTTAAGTAGCTAGAGTCTATGTTGGATGCCTACATTATCTGGCAATATGTCTGTTGTCATTGTCTGGAATCCCTATTTTGGAATTAAAGATGACATCATTCAGTATCTTACTACATTCTTTTGGAAAATGGGTTGGACAATTGGCATTTTAAGTTTGTTCATAGACGAATGACACTCCTAGCCTGAAATGCTTTATATAAGGTTGAACTGGCCTGGAAAAAAACTGCTCCATTGAAGTCAGCATTCTGACCAAAATTGACATTTATTAGGGACAGGTGCATACATTTCCACAGGGCAATAGTCATGTAATTTGGGTTAGCTCCTAGTTATGGCATCACATGAGCCCACCTTTTATTCCACCTCAGATCCAACTGACCTGTTGGGTACAAATCTTCTCCGTATGTGGGTAGTCCTGGGAGGGGTTTGTACATGAGTTTATGCAGTTGGTCCGGTCGGCCATGTCATGCATATGTGTGCTTAGATGAAAATATGCATTTCTAATCTAATTTGCTTGTCCTGCATTGACACCAGCAATTTGTTTCTAAAGGACATCACATTTTCCCAACAAGTCATCTGAAATTCTATATTATTTTCTCAGGTGTGTCAATGGAATTGGCTTCTTTGCACAATCAAGCATATGATCTGTCTGAAATTAGGATCTCCCAAACCGATGCTTCTTTTGAAAGTGCAATAAACATTCAGTTAGTTTCTCAGAATGAGAATAGCATGCACTTGGAAGCATCAAATGATATGGATGCTGACATCAAAGATAACTCTGAAGCACAACCTGTTGAGACCCCTGTGCTGAATGTCAACCAGCTGGCTGAAAATAATACCATTGGCCCAGAGTTTTATGGTAGTGAAGTGGAGATTCATCCTTTTACTGATGTCACAGAACCCAGGAGTTTAGAACATGAAATTTTGGAGATAACTTCATTGGAAATTGATGGTAAAGCCCATTCGGATGCTGATGTAGGAATTCCCGTCGTGACCGTTGAAGTTGAGTCATCATCACACCCTGGTGATCTGGTTTTAGGTGATGCTTGTGACATGTCAGCATGTACAGTTCAGTTAGTGTCCTCTGAAAAAACTGGTGAGGCAGATGCTTCTCTACCGATGAATGCACCAGGTCTGCTACAAGATCAAAAATTGGATATGCTGTCTACTGAAATGGATGCTTCCGTGGATGGAGGCTGTGATACAGGTGTTGACACTAATGTAGCTGCTGAGAAAAAGGATTATAGTGCTGCAAATGAAGCGGAGCTTTTGTTGGAGAGAATTGAAGATGGTGCTTCAATAGAAATCACAAGAGACAATGAGACAGATTGTCTTGAACATACCCAGAGTGCAGTTCCTTTTCATGAGATTGGTGATGGCAGCACTCAGATCCCTACCATTGACCAAGCGATGGAGGAAGTTAGGGAAGATGACCAAAAGCTTATGAGCGGTGATCCATTCTTAGATGCAGAAGTAGAGTATAATGCAAAGAACTTGGTTTCTGATAGTATCTACGGAGATGAACTTGTACTAAATCCTTCATATTCAGCTGAATTCAATGGGCCTTCGGAAAATGTTTTCTTCGATGATGGGGAGAATCCAAGCCAGCAGGAAGCTTATCCACTGGCAACACCAAATGCAGAAGTCTCTACCATTGAAGGGGATGATCAATATGTAAGTTCTTTTACTTCATTTTCTCTTCTGAGTTCTTTTTTTGCAAATTTGCGGTTTGTTCGAGCTACAGTTTTGCCTTTGTTCAACAAAGCTCTAAGAGGGTCTGCCAGTCCCAACTGAATCTGACCTCAGCCCTTGTTACCCCAGCCAAACCCTGTTGAGGTCTATACCAGGAGCTTAAAAAGTTGGGCTTTAAGAAGCAGGGAGACATGAAAACAATTTCCTTTTCTCTTATTAGGTTCATAAGGAAAAATATATGGGTTTAGTGATTAGGAGCAGTGAACCCTCCTGTGAATGGGTTGGCGATTTTATTACATGATGGAACCTTGGTTATGAAATATTGTCTTGCAGCTTCTTGTCTCTGTCAACCTCGGTGCACTGTCATTTCTGGTCTTATTTCAACCTAAATAGTGATGCTGTTTTCTTGTTCACTTAGGAACAGAGTGTTTCTCTTCTAATTTGCTAAGATATGTCTAGCATTGACTTTTTGCCTTCTTGGTGCAGGATCTGGATTACGCAGCGGTTGGGCATGATACAGGTTTGCTTATTTTCCTTTGTCTGCTACTGATTTCCATCTTTTCTGATGCATTATATAGGAATCAATCCCACTTGCAAGGCTCATCTACTAAATGAAATCCTGCTAATGAGATGTATATAAACGATGTAAATGGTCATCTGAGGTTTGACATAGGCATAGGGATTAGGGAAACCCTTAATTGAATCTTTTGGAAGGTCTACAAAATCAGTTCAAGCTTTCTTTGTTTTATTGGAATTGAATGTGACAGAAGATTTAGAGGGTCTTTATATTTTTGAGGGTTCTTGCTTTTGTAACTGGGTAATAGTTGGTTATTGGAGTACTAATGAATTTCTTCCGAGTCTTTGATTGCAAAAATTTGTAAATATCATACAATTGTATTTATGCATTTACCTGTACTGTATTTAATCTACTATTCATGCCTGCTTTTTCAGAATTTCTGAATGTTGACGATGATGATGAAGCTGAAGCAGATGGTGATTGCATGCCTAATGCTGAAGAAGCCTGCTTTATTGACAACAGTGGATGGTCTTCCCGTACCAGGTATGTATCTCCAAATCTGCTGTCGCCTTCCAAATTTTCTGTATTTCCTCAAATGCTTTGGATGAGTTATCTTTTGTCTATTCTATGCTTCATGGAGTTGATGCTTGTTCAACATGATTTGATGAAAAATGGTCAAGTGGAAATGGCTTGGTCCAAGACCTGCTTTGTGCTGTCTATTAATCTAGTCTATTCATCTATTGGACAAGAAAAGTGTAACCCCATCCTACCTCGTATAGATGTGGAGAAATCTATAGGCATATAAGTGGCCACGTGTACCAAATGGGCACCAACTTATCCATGCACTTTTGGATGACCTGTGGTGGCCTGTTGACCTAGGTGCTCTGCATGGCCCATGATATAGCAGACCAAGCTTTTGAGCCTGGGGCGTTGCAAATGGTATCAGAATTGACACCAGACTGCAGTTGCGTAGACTCTAGTAGGCCAGTTAGTGGATCTGCCAGTGGGGGTTACATGATGACATACTGTTAGTGGCCCACCAATGGGGATTAAACATTGGTGGTGGGCCCCACAAGAGTACGCGTCAACTGTCTACCGAGGGAAGATATTGGGGACTGTTTGGGCGTTGACGAGGACGTCAAGATAAGTGGGGAGGATTGTAATACCCCATCTGACATCAGATGGATGTGGAAAAATATATAGGCTTATAGATGACCACATGCTACAAATGAGCACCAACTTATCCATGGAGTTTTGAGTGGCCTAGTTGGCCCAAGTGCTCTTTGGGCACCGGGATTTTGGGCTTGGGACGTTACAAAAAGTTTGAGAGAACTGTTTTCTTACTCTTCACCTTTATGTGTCTGATTGATTTTTTAAGTTGTAGTCTTTTCACTTTCTTGTGTGTCTACACTACTCTTCAAAAGATTAGCTTTTACAGAAGATGGAAATAATATTGTTAAATGGAAGGATTAGTTATTAATCTTTGTTGTTGCAGTTCCATGCTGAAAGAAATTCTTTTTCGCTTGAGGATCAAAGTTTCTGCCGAGCCCCTAAAATTCAGGGACTGGGTTTGGATGCGGCAGTTAACGATCCGCATTCCTAAGCAAATGTGATTCTTAAAATTTATTTGACTCGTTGATACCTGAATATTTGGGGTACTACAAATTTTTTGATAACTTCGCCAAGTCGACAAGTTTCTTGGAAAATCAAAGAAAAGTTAGGAAATCAATGGAGGATATACCTACTTGGATCTTCTTGGCTGCTTTATGCTAGATTCAGCCTCTCTCTCTCTCTCTCTATATATATATATATATATATATATATATATATGTGTGTGTGTGTGTGTGTATAAATATAAATAAAGAAA
Organism: Platycodon grandiflorus; assembly: GCA_016624345.1. Classification (NCBI taxonomy): domain Eukaryota; kingdom Viridiplantae; phylum Streptophyta; class Magnoliopsida; order Asterales; family Campanulaceae; genus Platycodon; species Platycodon grandiflorus. Next base: position 5,385,511 of record CM028368.1, read on the forward strand.
TATATAGAGAGACACACACACATATGTGTGTGCGCGCGTGTGTCCAATACTCTTACCTAGCCATTTTGGAATTTATTTGGACAGCTTCTCCGAAAGTGTATATTTGAGTTGCCTTATTTTCGAGGTGCTTTGAACTTTGTACTGTGTACATGGGTTTTTCTGGTGTATAATTTCAATGTACACGGGCAGTGCCCCTTCATTTTGTGGCTCCTCCTCTTCTAATAATATTCATTTATCAAATTTTTTTGAAAGGAAGAAAAAGAAAGAAAGAAAAGGAGCAATATACGAAAAGATGATGTGATTCACCATGCCGCTAGAAACATTAGTATTAGGAGAGGTAGCTATATATGGTTTGTGTGCTGCAAGAATTCACGTGTGTTAAGCCTACCTATATCAAAAGCAAACAAAATCCTTCAATTGAAAAGGAGACTTTGCTTTCCAACTGATTCCCACCATTAGGATACAAGTTGGATTTGTAGAACAAGTGAGGTAAGCCATAAAGGATCTAGAAGAAATATCTTCGTAGGGTTGAAACCCCAAATCCATCCGTCGTGTTTAGGATGCTCAAACCAAAACAGAAAGTTGTGACACTGAGGAAGTCTTCAGACCAGCTAACTCTATCATTTATATTCGGAAGGAAAATTTTAAGACATCTTCCCAAATAACATTAGAAAAGAGAGCATCAGGAAGGCTTGGCAACCAAGTAAGTCATTGATGAACGGTTGAGAAAAAGGCATTCCCAAGCCAAGTATCATCCCAAAATTGAATCAAGGCCATCCTCAACCAAGAAGCTACACTGGGCATTAAAATTTCTTCTTTAGAAAAACTTAGGGATTAGCAACTACAACTTGTCAAACTCTTTTTTTCTTCCCTTTTAATCACTTTTTGTCAAATGGAGTGGAGTCCTAAAGGAAAATTCTATACTCAAGTATTCCATGAGGTGTAGTTGATGGAGTAAATTATCGGCCAGACTGTTTAGGTGTGAGTTCCATAATTGCCACCTTCTTAATTGAGTCTTCAGTCTTTCCATGTCTCTATAGAGCCTTGGCCGATTGAAGAGGCAATACCTTTTAGAAATTGTTAGGTGTTAAGTTATCAACTCGTCTAAAAGCTTAAGCTTGTAAAGAGGGGCTCAACAATTTTTATCAAGCTTAACACTCCCCCTCACATTTGACCCGTCCACACGTGGAGAGATAAACACATGCCTCACCAAGGGCATCACAAAGCAAACAAGGCACCAATATGCGCCTCACAGTACTATGAGTAACAAATGCAAGCGCGATGACTTGATCCCAAGATGCTGGCATCACAAAGCAAACAAGGCACCAATATGCGCCTCACAGTACTACGAGTAACAAATGCAAGCGCGATGACTTGATCCCAAGGCGCTGGTACCATGTTAAGTTGCCAACTCATCTAAAAGCTTAAGCTTGTAGAGATGGGCTCAACAATTTATATCAAGCTTAATAGTAGTCTCATATAGATCAAGACTATTTTGTGAAATAGGATCACCGTTCTTTCTGATAGGTCGTTCTATCAAAAATAAATAAATAGATCAATAAACAAAAATTCAGTACCTGACGTGCCTAAGCCTTTCTCTTCGACTGATATTATCACGCAATATTGAAGTCCAAATTTATTATGTAACACTGCACATATACCCTGCCTTGAGAATCAAGCAGGTTGTCCTCTCTGTGTTGTTGTATCACATTATTAAATTCATGTGATGACTTCTTTTGTCTCTATAGGCCGTTGATATAGCTATTGTTCTTTACACTTTTGGCCGTTGATATAGCTATTGTTCTTTACACTTTTGGGTTTCTGTTTATTGTAGAGCTGTTGCCAAGTACCTTCAGACCTTGTTTGATAAGGAAGCAGAACGTGGAAGGAGGGTTCTTCCCATGAACAACCTACTAGCCGGTAAAACTCGTAAGGAGGCTTCGAGGATGTTTTTTGAAACACTGGTACGCTCAGCTAAAGTTTCTTGATGTCAAAACATTTTCGAGTTTATGGTGTATTTTGTGTTTTTGTGCATCGACATACTAAGCTCTATATTTTTGGTTAGCTATTACTCCCTCTGATCCAACCAAAGAGTAGACTTGACTTTTTTGGGTCAACTCACTTAAAGTTTGACCGATGATCTACATAGATATATTTGTTTTTACAAAGTTGTAAAAATCGTAATTCATAGTATTCTTAGTATAGTTCTTAGTGAATGAGATTTTATTTTCTAAAATATAATTAAAGTATGTTAATTTTTTATTTGATTTAGTCACATGTTGACTTTTAAAAATAGAAAGTGGACTCTTTGGTCAGAACGGAGGGAGTATTTCTTTCTGAACCTTCTGGTGCATTCAGTATGTCGATCTGATTTAATTCTTTTCATAGGATAGGAAAAGAAGATTTTATAGATTAGAGAATAAACAGAAGTAGATAAATGATTAGCCGCTACCAAAAAGAGAACAAAACAAGGCATTGGCGAAAAGAGCTGCCTTCCAAATGTAGAGCAGCTCTTAAGCAAGATGCCTCTAACGAAAACTACCAAGATACCAACTCTGGCTCCTCCTAGCGAGACGAAAGACCCAATACCACTCTCATCCTAGGTTGCTGCTCACCATAGTTAACAGCAGCCGACATCAATCTAAGCATCTCCCTGACCCCTCTATCTTTTTTAGGATTAGCCGGTGACACTCCACTCTCATTGACTCCCCGGACAGACTCACCAACTTGACCTCCATCTGGGAAAGGGCACAAAGGACCCTAGTGGCTGAATGGATATAACCCGAGCTCTATTCCCTTCCTCCTCTTGAACATCTAGTAAATCAGAGCAAGAACCAGAACTTCTCGGGATGGGAAGGATGCCCTTCTAATTTGATAAACCCACCGATGGGAATCTAACGTTTAGACCATGTGAAATGTTCTCGACTAGAAGCAAGTCCATCACACACTAACCCTCGTTCTTCAGGCTCTGCTGGAACCTTATCTCGGGAAGAAGAAGGAAGTTCACATTCTCGCCTCAGAATTTCAATAAGCAATCCTTCCTCTTCCTCTTCCTCCTCTAAGTCACACCTAAGATTCTCAATCATCAACCTTGCTATCTGGATAAGGAAGTCTTGGACGAGTAGGCTAGATGTATTGGTCAAGGCTTAGAATATGCTGTGAGCAACTGAGAAGTATACATTGATCTTTAGAAAATGTAGAGAGAAAACTTGGTGATATCATGGTTCATCTGATATTAAGAGGCATTCATTCTCTTCTGTTGTATGTTGATTATCCACGGATCCTGTGAATCTCATACCTACATTTGTGTTCATTCTGCAACTATTGTGTGGCCATTGGTGCCAGGGTTCTTGGAGGAGGGGCTGTTAATTTGCGAGTTTCTTACTCGAGGCTTTGCTTGGACATTGTTCAAGGATTTGGGAGGAAAAGGTTGCCAATATCCTATGGCAAGGCTGCACATTTACAATATTTTGAAGTTTTAGGTCAGAAAGGAATCTTCTTTGAACAAGGCTCTTTCCATGCAGTTTTCAAGAAGGGTGATTTTGGCTTTGCCATGGGTTTTATTGGAAAAAATGTGGTTTCTACATTTGTGGAAGTTGGAGGCAAATTTATTTTGGTGGATTTTGGTCTGCCTGATTTGTACTCCCTCTGTCCCATTTGGAGGGTCCATTCTCCTTTTGTAAGTTGTCCAATTTAGGAGTTCCATTTTGAAATTCAAGCTTACTCCTCGAATATGTATTTACATTTAATCCTCATTTATCAAATAAACAAGTATAGTATGAGGTAATTATCACTCTCAGGGGCAAAAATGGGATGAAATAAGCTTTAATCATAGTGATGGCAACTTCTTGGGCATTTCTTGGGATTATTGAAATTTAACACTGAAGATTGTAAAGGGTTGTAACCAGCAGATTTGCCAGCTTGCTTAAGGTGAAGATGCTGCCTATCTTAGCTGGACATGCTGGTGGTAGTACTTGACGTCCTGCCGTTGAAATCCTCGGAGAGCTTGAAAGTTATTATGCATCAACCCCTCTTGCTCATAACTACAATAGTTTTTTGGGTTCCATTACTTTTACATAGGTGCTAAATACAACACCTCAAAAGTGTTAAATACAACACCCCTCGGGAAAATATTATTTTGGCCATCATTCAATTATTAAAAATAAATAAAAAATAAAATAATAATAAGACCCCCTCGGGGTGTCGGTCCTATGGAGGAAGACCCCCTCGGGGTGGCGGTCCTATGGAAGAAGACCCCCTTGGGGTGGTGGTCCTATGGAGGAATTCCTTTAAAATTTTAACGATTTCGTTAACTTTTTAATGAAAACGTTAACTTTAGGGTATTAAAGTGTAAAAAAAACCTGGCGGAATAATGGATGGAAATGGAAAAAAAAGAAGACCCCCAAGGGGTGGCGGTCCTATGGAGGAATTCCGTTAAAATTTTAACGATTTTGTTAACTTTTTAACGAAAATGTTAACTTTAGGGTATTAAAGTGTAATTTTTTTTTTGACGGAATAATGGATGAAAATGGAGGACCGCCTAATTTAGGTGGTTCTTTGGAATAGGACCGCCTAAAGGTGGCGGTCTTGTCAATATATTTATATATATATATATATATATATAATTTTTTTTTTCATTTATAACATGGGCAAAATAGTAAATTTCCCCCCCGGGGGTGTTGTATTTAGCACCTCTCTACTTTTACTATTGTTGGTAATGAGAAATAAAGTGAGTGCTGCCTCAGAATGAGCACAAAAGAACAAAATTCTTCATATTAGAAGGAGTGATTTCATAATTATATGAGCCATCAGAATGAGAAGAAGAAAGGAAGGAAAGGAATAGAAGCGCTTTTGATAATGAAGAAGGGTGTTTGGATCAGTTGAAAAATAGTTTCTTCGCACTCTTTTTCATTGGTGCTCGGAGACTACGGATGCTTCTATCTCTTCTAGCTATTCTTTTGTTGATTTTGTAAATAGTTTTAACCTCGAGTAGCTCGGGTTGAGTATACTTCTAGTGTACAAAGGATGCATCGCCTGTTTTGACACTTGGGTAATATACTTTACTTATATAAAAAAAAAAGGAATTGTGTATTCTATAATTCAAAGGGCTGTCACTGGGAAGAGGAATATGGATTGGGATGAGAATTCATGCAGCTCTAAGAATCCCTGGTATACTATGGTAGTCCTTGACCATTCCCGAGGAGAATCAGGGGCCTGTTGGTTTGTTTGCTGGATTGAACAGGATAAAATCTGATGGGATAATGTATGGAGACTGGACCGGACTTGACACTTCGAATTAATTCCTGCTGCGTATTTCTTTGAAGATTTGCAGGGATATAGATGGGAGGAGAGCATGTTACAACAGGATTGTCATCTTCAAAGTCAACACTTGTGGTTTCTGCAACCATCAAAGATGAACTCCCTTCTCCATTTTCATGACCACATTGGCGGGGATGGATCAACTTCTTGGACTCCAACCCCTAGTTGTCACAGAAGCTTAGCTAAGTTTGTTCCGAACATGGTATTGGATATCATTCAATTTGACGTCAATTATATATCACTCCCAAGAAGTCCAAAAACCTCTTTTTGAAATACCCATTTTCAAGACAGAAGGAAGGGAGGCCTTTAGCCAGAATAGAGCGAAAGAACTGAAAGATTAGGCAAGATGGCTCCTAATAAGAAAGGAAATAATTGGGAAATAAAAAGAGTCCGAAAAAAGGAAATACCCATAAATAGAGCTCAAGAATTTCACAGAAATGAGCCTGAAAAAGAAAGAAGAGATATATAGTAGGCAAGAAGGTGACGTAGAAGAGGGGACCTGCAGTATAAAAGATAATAACTGATGGGAGGCAGTCATATTATGAGAATCGACCCACGCACCTCATTTGCACAAAGGAGATATTCTTAGTTCACCAAGGTTCGTCATGTCGCCTTTGGGCATCATGGTTAGCATCCAACACTCGTCTTCCTAAATCGTATCCTTATTTGCTCTTTTGCCATTTGACACCAATCTGGTATTAGAGCAGTGATGGACAAATAAAGTGTAAAACGTCCAGAAGCCCAACTTTAATAATTCTCAAACATCATTATGCAAGCGTCCTCATCATTGGCACAAGCTCGTCATTCTTTCTGGCACTAACATCATCAAACTAAAATATGTAACGTTGTAATCAAAAGTGTAACTTTCTATTGAGGATGAGCCAGGGCAATGAAATCATCATCCCATTATTTTCTGCTCGGTACATCATGATCCTCAAATTGTTTGAGCTAAGCGACACTAGCCCAATCGCAATCTAAAGCATGCAGCTCAGAGACTGAATTTCATGAAAAGCCTACAAGTGGATTATTGGGCGCTCAAGTGGAATAACCCTTTGTCTCCACCAGTCGGTTAAGATGATGAATGATTGTCAAAATACTAGTGAGCTTTCTATTGGAAAAGCATGGTGGCTATAGAAATCTGAGGGTGAATTAGAACAAGCTGGCAGTAGGAATGGCGATTCTCAAATTCATCAAATTACTTGAAGAGTCTTGTCCTGAATAATTACGGCTTCTAAACCAGAAGACATAGGATAGCTGCTTGGTTGAGAGTAATGCAATGTTGGAGAAACCAGTCAAGCGAAGCAACTCATACTACAAATGGTAGAGTTTTGGCTGTGCAATTTGTGATTGGAATTAATTTCCACCAGAATAATTTGGTCTGTACATGATTTTGAGATCGTCTTCAACCAGCATACTTGTAGGGATTTAATTTTACGGATGACTTTAGATGGTGAGGAGTTAAGGCAGGAAGTTTCTGATAAGAATGAATCCTCTCAATTCGCTGGATTCATCAGGAAGCTCACAGTATCTCACGATGTTAAATAGTGCCGTCATTCAAAAAGAACAAGTTGTTTGATTTTATTCCTTGGTCATGGAGTCAAATGGATATACAAATTGTTACAGTGAATTCTTTTTGACCTTTGCCTGCGGATGTTATTTTGGCACAAAACAAATTTAGCTCTCTCACACACACGCACACATACATGCATTACACCCATTCATGCATACATAATTACATATGTATGTTTTATTTTCTCTAAATACAACTTGGATTTATGTATTCTTGTTATTAAATATGGGATTTTGCAGGTTCTTAAAACCAAAGATTTCATCCATGTGGAACAGCGGAATCCCTTTGACAGCATTAATTTATTGCCACGAGTAAAACTAATGAAGTCAGACTTTTAATCCTGTGATGAGAAGTCATATATCACAGTGGCGAAATCAAAGGTGCTTAAATTCCTGAGACACTTGGCTTAGCCTGGGGATTGTTCTTACTTAGATCCATTCTTTTGCTTTTCCTTTTCAAATTTTAATGCCTAGTAGTTTAAGTTAACCTTAAGCAGTTAAGTAACTGGTAGTTAAGGTAGTTTAACCGTGGAGCGCATGTACCACTAGTGTGAATTGTATAAACAGTGATGTAATATGGAACATATTTATTTGTATATAATCTGTAAAAGTAAACGTCATTTGCAAGTGATATGTTGTCAATCTCGTAACTTGTGGGTTGCTGGACTTGGACGATGCCTGTGAATAGCCTATGACATAAAGGGGTAAACTGCAGCGCCACCCCTTATAGTTTGGCCCAGTTTAAGAAGTTCCAGGGATTGACATCACATGGTGAGGAGGAAGCTATTATATCATGATGTTTGAGTGTAGAATTCTCTCAAAAGAGTGATACCTACATTCTGCCCCAATTTCAAAGAGGATTGCCTAATCTCAATTTGGCGAATGGTTCCTCAAAGCAAATTTGCAAGAATAATTACATCATTATTTTGAATATTAGAGGTTTGAAGTTTGTAGAGGAGAATTTACTGGTATTGAATAGGGGAACAAAACCAACATTTTGTTGCCATTTTGGTGCCCAAAGACGAAGCTAGTGACCAAAACCAGCTTATTCTGCCGAAAAGGTAAGGTTTCATCAGATGATCATATCTGGATGTTGTGGAGGGATAATGTCCTGTTGGAAGTTTACGATCAATTACGTATTCCGTATTAACAGTACACATACGAATGGCCTTCTGACTAACCAAAATTGGCTGCATTACCTTCAATCAAGACCTACATATCTGAATATTCCTTCTTTCCTATGTTTTTGGTGCCTGCCCGATACAATCTTGAGCTCAGATGCAAATAAAAAGATGAGCAATCTCCCTGTACGCATATGTGGTACTATATCAAAGTTTCTAGCCCTTTCGGATACTCCCTCTGTCCCCCAAAAAAAAAAAAATGTAGTCTCATTTGACTAGTTAAAATTTTCAAAATTGTAGCTTCACTTATTTGTTCCTTTAAAAACATTTTAAAATTGTAGCTTCACTTAATTGAAACTATTTTTTGAGACAAACCAAAGAGTAAAGGTACAAGAATAACTAAGCAGTAGTACAACTCTATCCCACAATTGGGTGATCTTGTTCAATGATGGTAAATTCTCAAGATACTAGAATAACTAAGCAGTAGTACAAGAACATTATACCAAAACTAGGTTTTTGTTGCTTCAACTAAGACTCGGCAAGAGTCGGGTCATGGTAAGAACTGTAACAGAAACACGGTAGTACATATGTCGAGTGAAACGAATGATTGGTCAATGAGCCAAATAATTGAAATTTAACTACTCTTCTTTGCCACTTTTCCCTTCTCCACCTTTCAAGAATCGCACGAACCAATAAGCAGACGATTTTAGATGCCGAGTGAGCCCATTTTTGAAGTCCACGTATATCAAACCAAAACGCTTTGTATAACCATACTGCCACTCAAAGTTGTCCAACAATGACCATGCAAAGTAACCCCTCACATCTGCTCCATCCCTGTTCAATATCAATATACGTCATTCACTTCTAAAAATTGGAGCTTTATGTAATAATCAAACATAAGAATTGATACAAAAATTATAAACGAACAACTAAACTAGGGCTGTTCGAGCCAGCTCGGGCTCCTGACTAGGCTTATCCGAGCTCAAACAAGTTAAATAGGCTCTATAAACGACCCCATCTCGAACAAGCCAAGCTGAGTCACGAGCTTGCTATCCGGCTTGCTTAATATTAGTTGTGCACAAGTCGGCAACCTGTCTGGTTTGTGAGGCACAGAGTGATGCACTTGCTTTATCTCTCCATGAATGAATAATGCCTATACACGAAGGGGAGTATGAAAGCTTAGTCAATGTTAGGCCCTCCCTTAAGTTTTGAGATGAGTTGGTTACATAATTGCTACAACCGTTAAAGTCTTTGAACAAGTTCATAAATGAAACATTTGTTTTCCTTTTTCTTTGGTAAATGGTTGAAGGGGGGATAGACATTAGCCGAACCTCTTATTACTAATGCCTTGAAGGTTACAAAATATTTGAAATAGAAGTGCTCCTAACAGGCGAGAACAACCTGACCTCTCCATTGGGAGAAAAGAGTGGTACTAGTTGAGCTAGAGCTCCTTGGTATGTTGTTTCTCTCACGCAGTTCTCAAAACTATAAATTTTGAATTATTCTTCAACAAAGAATAATGCAAAAATGTTAGTCCATCCATACGAAGCCAAACACGCAAAAAAAAAAAAAAAAAAAAAAAAGGTTTAAACTGATTTACAATAATTTAGCATTCTATCCCCCAATAGAGGTAATAAATGATTATTTTTCCAAATTACAAGATTGCCAAATCAAACAAAGTAAAGAAGGAAACTACAGGAGGGTATTTCCTTGACGATATACAATAAATTGACTAAAGTATACATTTCCCAACAGAAGAGGTTTAAAAGAGGAATTTTGTGTCTATCAATCAAATGGATTTCTTCAATCATACTCCCACCGTCCCGGATAAATATTCCTACTTTTAATTTTGGGATGTTCCAACTAATGTTCCTAAAGACTTTTGATGTACCTATTCTCTACCATTCTTCCTAATATACCCTTAAAGCTTCATTTAATATAACACATCCCAAAGAAACCCAATTATTTAAGATAGTTGAACTCATTTAATGTTCATGGGTATTATTGTCAGAACACATTTTATAGTACATCATTAATTATGTTTCTTAATTCCTGTGTTTTATCCACTAGAAACATTTATTCGGACGGAGGGAGCATGTATTTTAAAAACAGGTGTTTCTCCATTAAGAAAGTAAATCAGAACAGCCAATCAAACATCATATACAAGCGGATACTTTCCAGTCTTTTGAGGGTGGGGAAATCCTTTTAGTACGAAAAATTACATCTCTTTTGTACTTCTAAGTACTACAATACAGACCTGTTTAACTTTAGAGAGTAAGGACACGTGATTCGTCACGAGGTAAAAATGGAAAAGATAAAAAACAAAAGGTAAGGATAAAGAAAACACATGAAACTAGTACAAGTTCGTGTAGATAAAATGATACTCTCCTTCCATACCAAATGAGTGTCCTTTTAACATTTTTCACGAAATTAAGGATGTTGACTTCTTCGTAATTTTAGTAGCACGTATGCATAATTAGCCTCAGTTTACACATCATAGAAGTGCAAGTACACACAGGCAGGGCCGGACCTGACCCATGGCAAGGAGGGGCGCTTGCCCAGGGCCCAAGCCAGGGGAGGGGCCCAAATTGAATGACAGTGATCTTGTCTCATGTATTCTTCTTAATTTTTGTCATGCTTTGTTTAATTAGCCAGCATAAATTAACCTAGAACTTCTTAATCAACCATGTCAAACATTAATTAAAATTAAACCAGCCAAGTCAACTCATTTTCGCATAAAAATTTTCGGGGGTTGGTGGGACGAAGAAAAGTTGAATAATATGTACTCCCCCATCTTATAAGCCACTTTTTTTTTTTCTTTTTTCATTTTTAGTCTCAAAGCTTTGGAGTTTGGGCTACATAAAAAGGTCAATGAGCTTTATAAACTAATTTTTTAACTATGCCTCTAACCAAGTAGAGTATTAACAAGACAAACAAATACAAATAAGAAATCAAGTTATAATAAAGAGTATACATGAAATCAAAATATTAAAACATGGATGTAGATGCATTTCTAAGTAATTCTAAGTTTAGGGTTTGCTTATTGGGCAAAATTGAAATTTCGATTATGATTAAAGCATTATAGAAGGTTACTTTTGTTCAATTAATTCATTTTCTTAGCAATATTGACGGAGGAGTTAACATTGGGACATTCCGGTAGGAAAAGTTTGATTTTATTAAGACACAAAGACATAAAAATTATTTTATGAATTTCTTAGATTGGAAACATTTTCTCAGAAGTATTTTTCCCTATAAATTTTAGTAATATTACTTTGACGATATGCTTAAACACAAAAATAACATATTAAGTAATATAAAAATTTCAATAAGAAATCAATTTAATAACTCAATTTTTAATACTGTAGATATTGTTGATTTTTGATTAGTTATAGCAAAGATCAATAAGAAGAAAAGTTTAAGGAATGTTGGCTAGAAAGGTTACTGATTTTGCATCAAGAAATGCTTGAAGAAGTTACTTTCTATAATTATTTGTGTGCTTTTTAGTTTTTGTAGGTGATATATGTGATGGCTTTGCAACAGATAAGATATTTTCAAGGTGATGGATGGCTTTGCAAGTGGATGAAATTTTCAAAACTGAAATTCAATGTATTTATTGAGATTTGTAAAAAAAAAGCACAATATTTTTTTAAATGCAATAAGAAGTATAGTTTGAAATATAAAGTTTGTATTATAGGCATTCACATTTGCGTAGTATTAATTCATTAGGGCCCTTATTTGTTCATTCACCCCGGGCCTATAAAATGTCGGGCACGGCCCTGCACACAGGGACACATAGTTGACAAATGTAAATTTAGTAACTTCATTAGCGAAGGGACAACACTTTCGGACAACATTTTTTAGGAAGCGACATTCATTTTGGGACCCAAGGAGTAAGAAATAATGGTAACTTACTTGACAGCCTGAGCAACAGCAGTTAGGTAGCCCTTATAGTAAGAAACTCTTAATTTGTCATCCAGCATCTCATGGAGGGGAGAAACATCATTGTCTTCATCGTCCATCCCTGTAGATGGTGGACCATAAGGATTTCAGGAGACTAAATATAGTCACGTACATGACTATAAAGGAGCATCCACACCACAAAAGACAGTTGCATACCATTCTCAGTAACATATATTGGTGGATTATTGTATCTCTGAGCAATGTAATTGAGAACTTTTTGAATGCCCCAAGGAACAATGTAAAGCCAAGGTGAAGCTGCCTGCCATGCATAACATCTTTTGAGCTAACTGGACTCACCATGTGTATGTGCACACATCTAACCATAATGCCTTGATGTTTGCAAGCAAGAAGAGATAAATATACCTTCGGACCAATTGCTTCTCCTTCGCATTCCGCTGATGATAAAACAGAAAAAAGGGGAGTGTAAAGCAGATAAAAAAATCACATCGACTTCAAGTAAGTTATGATGGTATTCTTACCAATTCTTTCCACCTCTTGTACTCTATAATATTCATTTTGTTTATCAGTTCCTTGTCTCACAAACCTTGAGGTATAGTGATTCAGGCCAACAAAGTCCACTGAATTCCTGAGTAAATCTTTATTTTTCTGGGAGAATATTGGAAGTGAATCTCCAAGTCTCTCTTGCATAGATTCAGGGTAGTCTCCATAAAATATTGGATCCAAATACCTACGACGAGACCTCCCATCAGAAAATAATAGTAACAGTAGATGCTGATACTGAAAATATGTCTTTGTGTTGACCTTTATTTTATATATTTATGGTTCAATAGAATGTTTAAACATGCTTGTGCTGTCTGACAAGGTACACAAATTTGGAAAATGAAACTTAAGGCAAAGGAAATGTGCAAGCAGTAGTAGAATAAAGGCATAACTGAAAATAATAAAAAATAAGAAGATCAAAGTCACTTCTCAACATCAATCATTCAGGTCTGCATAATTCTTTAATGGAAGTCCCTTTATATAGGAAATCCAGAACATGAATAGTAATAGTAAACCTAGACCAATTAAAAAAAAAAAAAAACTCTCAACAATAAGAAAATAATTAAATTACGGATTCATTATAAAACCAGAACATGAAATAAAACTACTATCTACATCTGAATGTACCAATGTAGGCTGCGGCTACGCTTGTCACATATAATGCAGTTTGCAATTTTCGTGGACATCTAGCCCATCTTGATCTCCATTATTTCCTCCACCCGTGACAACATACAATGCAGTTTGCAATTTTTATGTCATAATCTCGGCACGCGGAGTGTACTATTGGGTATAGAAAGGGTGTAGGTGAAAGCTGTCACTAATGAGACGCAACGAAAAAAGGTCTACAATCTATATGAATTATATTGCAAGATAATATTCTTGGAGTTTTCTGGCAAGAAACTTTCCTTCTTAAACCTGGCACCACAAAAATAACCTTCAATATTGTTAAGATATTTTTCCAACTTATCTTTAATTGTAATAATTAAAATCCCCATCTCCAATGTTTTTGCTATCTTTTAAGTTACCAACTGATTTAAAAGCTTAAGCTGTTAAATAGGGTTCAACAATGTATATCAACCTCAACACTCCCCCTCACGTGTGACCCATCCACACGTGGAGAAACGAACAATATACATCATCAGGGCATCTCAAACCAAACATAGTGAGAACATGCACTCACAGTATTTCGGGTAACAAATGCAAGCGGGACGACTCGAACCCAAGACCTTGCCAAACCAGAGCATTAATACCATGTTAAGTTACCAACTGATTTAAAAGCTTATGCTGTTAGATAGGGGTTCAACAATGTATATCAACCTCGACACTATCTAACTCTTGACGTGTGACAACATTGAAACATAAAATTTAGATGTCTATGCATGGTTATATAGCAAGTTAAGTTTGTTAAAGCTTAATGCAGGATAAAGAGGAACAAGGAAAGTAGATAATCACCAATAAAAGGTTTAAATTTCCTCAACTTCAAGGAGAATGAACCCCAGAATTGATTGTAGCTTTCTATAAATAATAAAATGAAAAACAATAAAAAATCAGCACCACTAAATAAATTTCATCATGGGAGGCTTCAGCTTTATGTAAAAGAAATTGCTCTCCTTCTAAAAGTGCATTAATGAGCAGATAATAAAGGGAATTTCACAGTGACTTCAGCAACCAAGAAAAATACATATGGATCAAGTAAAAATACCATCCAAGCTGAAAATCGAGACGCCTTGCTGCAGCATTTTTATCTTCTATATTATCTGACAAAGGCTCAGCCCATTCACAATCCACCACCAAGCCTATTTCTCCACCTTGCTGCTCCTATGGTGCACTAACACCACAAACATCAATATATATGCATAAACATGCATTATAGTGGGCATACCTTAAATTTTTCTCATTATGAAGAATATCATAGGGCGTACCTTAAATTTTTCTCTATATATCGAAACAGCTTCAGCATGGGCCAAGAGCTGGTAATGAGCAGCCAAATAAGGTTCAGTCGATGGATTTTCATTTTTTCCAGGTGCATATACACCAGTACAATATCCATTGATTGCTGTCTGAAGAGGCTCATTTATCGTGATCCACTTCTTCACTCTGTCACCAAAACTGGCGAAGCAAGTTTCCGCATAGATGGCGAAACACTTTCTGCATGTTTGACATAAGTAGAAAAAAAAAATCCTCTGAATAATGTATATGATTTAAAGGCCTTAAGAGGAGATTGCGTTGAAGTGTAAAATTTCTGAGAGAAAAGGTGAATGCTGCTAAATCAACATGTTTATTACGCTAAAGCTTAAACTGAATTATGCCTTTCAAAAATAGGAAATCTAAGGAAATGTTCTCCAATGATGCAAATTAATGATTCATCCGGACAATAAAGCAATTAGTTGAATAAGCAATCAGCGGGAAGTTATGCTATAGTGCTTTTGTGGCTTTATTCAACATTATAAAAAAATCTTAGTAGTACCTATGGCGATGAGCATTACTGCAGCCTGTTTTTTTGATAAACAACAAACTTTATCTATATAGAGCGTGTTAGATAGTAAGGGTAGTTACGTAATTGTGTTGATAGGGTATAGTAGAGTATATATATACTATACCCTAATACGTATGAAATAATAAAAAACGATAGCTGCTTCCTCTCTCTCTTTCTCTGTTCGACTTCTTCTTCTTCTCCCTCTCCTTGATTCTCTCAATTTCATTCCTTCATATTGTTGCTATGCATTAGTTACATGGTATCAGAGCATGACTAATATACAGCAACAATAATTGACGATACACAGCAACAGTAACATCAAGAAGTGAAACCCTAGTTCTGCCTTATGATCTATTGAACGTAGCAGAGAGTTTTAATGGAGATGCCGAGGCTTGGAGTCGACTCGGAATAGCCAGGCGACCCTGTCTGTGAAGGTCGCTGGCCGGAGTGGGTTGTCTTCCGGTGTCACGCGCCGGCGCGTGGAGGTGGTGTGCGAACCCTAGCTTTCGGAATATGATATATATGGGTCGGAAGACTGTGTTTCTCTGTTTGGTGGTGTCAATTAATGATTCTGTGGACTTATAGTCGTAGATTTTGAGGATTTGTTGGTCTGTTTGGTCTGTTTGGACTGGAAAATTGAGATTCAGTCCAGATATTGTTTTGTATTGCGATGGCTGAAGAAGCTTCTAATATGGGACAAATCATGACGGTTGTTTCGACCCAAAATAAATTGATTGACATTATACTGGAGGCAGATGGGTCTAATTTTGCAGAATGGAGGTATTTGGTACAGGTAAACATGGGTGGATTGCGGAAAGAAAGACATCTTGCTGACGATTGTCCTACTGATGCGAAGGCGGCTAAATTGTGGTTGGATGATGATAAAATGTTGTTTCCGAAGATTGTGAACTGTATTAGTAGGAAAGTTATACTGTCTATGCAACACTGCAAGACAGTTAAAGAGTTATGGACACTTTTACATAAGTGGTTTTCTGGAGCAAGTAACTTAAATAGGTTGTACAACTTGTCACAGGAAGTTCATCGTCCTAGCCAGAAAGGGCGGAGCATTATGGATTACTATTATGACTTCATGCGTGTGAGCGAGGATTTCACTGCTGCTATGCCTATCTCTAGTAATGTAGAGGAGATGAAAGCTCAACGTGAGAAGTTATTGATGTTTAGCTGGCTGTCAGGCTTGGAGAAGGAGTATGATGTGGTTCGATCTCAGCTGTTGTCGAGTAAAGATTTGGGTACTCTCTCTGATGCTTTAGATAGAGTTTTGACTGCAACTAGGAATGGGAATGGTGAGTCATCACATGTGGATTTATCAGAGCGATCCGCATTAGTTTCACAAGGCAGTGGATATCGCGGAGGTAGAGATGGTGGTCGAGGTGGTTTTCGAGGGGGAACTCGTGGTGGTAGAGCTCCCGGAGGTCGTGGAGGACCTAGAGTGTGTTACAATTGTGGAGAACAAGGACATTTCAAGAACCAGTGCCCGAAACCTATCACTCAACAGCAGCAGGAGTATCAGCAAAAGCAGCAGCAACTCAAGTTCGCACATACAGTTTCGCAAACTAGTGAGCATTTGTCTCAACCGGAGACCCACACAGTTGTTATGAGTGATGAAGAGTTTGCCAAGTTCACACAGCACTGATGTCCCAACACCTTCTTCCTCCTCCTCCAAAGCAACTCTAGCCAAGTCGTAAATCTATCACATGTCTTATGTCTTCGGCTAGGAAGGGGAGATTGACTCAGGGGCTACTGATCATATGACTGGAGATTCGGGTTTGTTATCCACTTATGAGTCATCAAATAAATTTACAACTGTTACTCTTGCCGATGGATCATCTTCCAAAGTCTTGGGTAGTGGTAGTACCACTGCCGCTTCTTTATCATTGAAATCTGTGTTATACTTGCCTCGTTTTCCTTTTAATTTAGTGTCTGTGAGTAAAATTACTAAGACATTAAATTGTTGTGTCTCTTTCTTTCCTGGCTATTGTCTTTTTCAGGATTTGAGGACTTGGGAGATTATTGGTAAAGGAAGTGAATCTGATGGGATGTATCTACTCGATGAAGTTGTTGCCGCTCATCCATCCACCATTGCATCAGTTGCATGTCGGAGTACTTTATCCCCTTTCCAGCTACATTGCCGTTATGGTCATCCATCTTTATCTGTTTTGAAGAAATTGTGTCCAGAATTAGGGTCTATTTCTAGTTTACCGTGTGAGTCTTGTGAGTTTGCTAAACACCATCGTGCGTCATATCCTCCTAGAGTTAATATACGGGCTGCGTCCCTATTTGAGTTAGTTCATACTGATGTTTGGGGTCCTTGTACTGTCCCATCTAAAACGGGATTCAAATATTTTGTTACATTCGTTGATGATTATTCTAGAAGCACTTGGTTATATTTAATGAAGTCTAGAGATGAATTGTTTGATATATTTTGTTCTTTTTGTGCTGAAATCAAAACACATTTCCATTGTCCAGTACAGAATCTTCGCAGTGATAATGCTAAAGAATATTTCTCAGGCATTTTTTCTTCTTATATGTCTCGAAATGGGATCATTCATCAATCATCATGTATTGTCACCCCTCAACAGAACGGTGTTGCTGAACGCAAAAATCGCCATCTGTTGGAGGTTGCTAGGGCATTGATCTTTGAAATGAATGTTCCTAAGTCTTTTTGGGCCGATCTGTTCACACCTTGCTTTTCTTATAAATCGACTCCGTCGTCTGTTCTTCAAGGGAAATTCCTATTCTCGTCCTTCGTCCATCGCAATCATTGTTTCCGATTTCTCCTAAAGTGTTTGGTTGTACTGTTTCGTCCGGATGTTCGACAACGAGTTAGTAAGTTAGACCGACGAGCACTTAAATGTGTCTTTCTCGGATATTCTCGAACCCAGAAAGGGTATCGTTGTTATTCCCCAGATTTGGGTCGGTACCTAGTCTCAGCTGATGTTACATTCTTCGAGTCTAGCCCGTACTTGATCGGTCGTCCTCTTCTAAGTCCGAGTTTGTGTCTTAGATGATTTCCTCACTTATACATTGGTTCGGACTTCGATCCTACGGTTGATATTGATTCTACATCACGTCCTCCTATAACTCAGTGTATGCTCGACGCCCGTTTCATCCAAGAGACAAGGTGGCGGCTTCTCCAGAGATTCACTACCGATACCGGTCTCTCCGTCATCGATCCATCTCTAGATCTTCCTATAGCACTTCGAAAAGGTACACGTTCTTGTGTTCATCCTATCACCTCTTGTGTATCTTATGCTCACTTGTCCGATTCCTCTCGTTCGTTTGTTACTTGTCTTGCTTGATTGGCACTCCTAAAGCGTGTCGATGCTTTATCTCATAGTGGTTGGAAGTCGCTATGGAAGAGGAAATGAAGGCTCTTGAGGCTAATGAGACACAGGACTTGGTAACCCTTCCTCAAGGTAAGAAGGCTATTGGGTGTAAATGGGTGTACGTGGTTAAAATGAACCCGATGGGATTGTTGCCCGGTTAAAAGCTCGTCTCGTTGCTAAGGGGTATGCACAAGTGTATGGTGTTGATTATAATGATACTTTTTCTCCTGTTGCTAAGCTAACATCTGTTCGGCTTTTGATATCCTTGGCTGCTTCTAACAACTGGGCCTTGTACCAGTTAGATGTCAAGAATGCCTTCCTTCATGGTGATTTACAGGAAGAGGTTTACATAGAGCAACCTCCGGGTTTGTTGCTCAAGGGAGTATGAGAATAAGGTATGTCGGTTGAGAAAGTCTTTGTATGGGTTGAAACAATCCCTCGGGCTTGGTTTGGAAAATTTAGTCTTCGTGCTAGAATTTGGGTTACGAGGAGTACGTGTGATAATACGTGTTCTTTCGACAAACGATAATGGTTGTGTTGTGTTGGTTGTTTATGTAGATGATATTGTGATTACAGGGAGTGATACACAGGGAATTGAAACACTTAAGTCGTGTCTCCAAACTAAATTTCAAACAAAGGACTTGGGTACTCTAAAGTACTTTCTTGGGATTGAAGTGATACGATCCAAGAAAGGGATATTTCTGTCTCAGAGGAAATATGTTCTTGATTTACTTGAGGAAGTTGGGATGCTTGAAGTGAAACCGTGTGACACTCCAATGGATCCTAATGTAAGACTTGTAGTGGAGAAGGAGAGGTGCTTGAGGATCCGACGATACCGGATCTTGGTTGGTAAGCTGAATTATCTTGTTGTGACTCGTCCAGATATTGCGTTTCCGGTAAGTGTAGTGAGTCAATTCATGGCAACTCCTACTACTACTCACTGGAACGCATTGATTCGAATTGTGAAGTATTTGAAAAGAGCGCCTGGTAGAGGTATCTTGTATGCGACTACGGGCGTATGCAGTGGAGGCATTTTCGATGCCGATTAGGCGATCACCGGGTGATAGAAAATCAACAACAGGATATTGTGTATTTGTGGGCGGGAATTTAGTGTCTTGGAAAAGTAAGAAACAGTGTGGTGGCAAGATCAAGTGCGAGTCCGAGTATCGTGCAATGGCTCAGACGACCAGTGAACTTATGTGGATACAACAACTAATGGAAGAGATTGGTTTTAGGGTTGCGTTGCCTATGAGATTGTGGTGTGATAATCAAGCAGCCATGCATATCTCTGCGAATCCAGTTTTCCATGAAAGGACTAAACGTATAGAGGTTGATTGTCATTTTGTTCGAGAAAAGATCCAACAAAATCTTGTGACTACTTCGTATGTGCGTACGGGAGAACAACTTGCTGATGTATTTACTAAGGGTCTTACACGGATAAGAGTGGATTATATTTGTAACAAGCTGGGCATGATCAATATCTATGCTCCAGCTTGAAGGGGAGTGTTAGATAGTAAGGGTAGTTACGTAATTGTGTTGATAGGGTATAGTAGAGTATATATATACTATACCCTAATACGTATGAAATAATAAAAAATGATAGCTGCTTCCTCTCTCTCTTTCTCTGTTCGACTTCTTCTTCTTCTCCCTCTCCTTGATTCTCTCAATTTCATTCCTTCATATTGTTGCTATGCATTAGTTACAGAGCGGAAGGGCTGTTTTTCAAACAGTCACACTTTTTCAAATTACTGAAATTGCCCCTAGCTATATAATAATTACCAACTCTCACATGACATTGTATTTTAATACTACCTCCATCCCCCAAAATATAGTCCCATTTCCTTAATGGAAAATCAACTTAAAAAATATCAAATTTTAATTAAAACATACATGTATTATGTTTTAGCTTATTAAATTTCAATCTCTGAAAGAATATTAAGAATACCATCAATAAAAAGATCTAGAATTCCGTAACAAGTAATTTTTTATTAATCTTGGTCAAAGTTTAATCAAGTTGACCAATAAAAATAAAAGTAGGGCTAATTTTTTGGGACAGATGGAGTAATAGCGTACCCAGCTTCCTCAACTATCCTAAAAACTAACTACAAGGAAATCAGCAACTCTCAAAAATTCGAGGAGGGAGAGAGAGAGAGAGAGAGAGAGAGAGAGAGAGAGAGAGAGAGAGAGAGAGAGAGAGAGAGAGAGAGATTATAAACTACAAAAGGATAAGCAGAAACAAAGAAAAAAGACCACATACACATATTGTGTGCCATCTTTACTTGTTGAACAGAAAGAGGACAGAACACACAAAATATCAAGAAACAAAAGACAATACAACCCAAATGAAAGCATCAAGACAGAACGGCTTTTAAATCCCTGCACAACCAGAAGCAACAACTCTCAGGAAAGCGTCCATGGCCGAAGATCATAAAGAAGCCAAAAAAATCACCTTAGTACTGATCCCTATAAAAATGCTCCGTAAAATTGCAAAAATACCACACATCCACAAAATCTTCGTCTCTTTATAAATACCAAGACTTCAATAGAAAATCAGAACCATATCTACAATCAAGGATGATGAAATCCCAGATAAACCACACAACCCTATAAAGGGAATGGACAATGCATATATAGGGGATTACATGACTCATCATGCTGCTTACAAGTATAATTTAGATAGTTAGTCAGGACGTCGCTTCCTATGCTTCCTTGGTTTACAGCGAGATCTTGGAAGGCCAATTTCCTACTAACGTATCTTCTTGGAGGTAACCCTAGACTGGATAGGTGGAAGCGGGATTATTTTTCTTTTGGGGAACAGGATGCTGATTAAAGCTTGCCGCTCTAGTATCCCGACCTACATGTCATTATTTGGGGTTCCAGTAGGTTTTGCAGATAGGGTTGAAAGATCATGCGTTATTTCTTGCAGGAAGGATCTGGTGAGGAGAAGATCCACTTTATGAGTTTCACATTTAAGCCTAGGGAAGAAGGGGGTTTGGGTAACCTTGCTCTCAAGAGTATTTTGCTTTTGCTGGAATGGTTATGGTGTGTCCTTTAGAATCCAATTCCTCTTGGCACAAAGTTATCATAAGTAAATTTGGCATGAATAGGAACGGTTGGGATGCGAGCATCAGTGCCTTTTGCTAGGTCTTGTGCTAGTCCCTGGAAACTCATCCACAGGGTTTTGGACTCATTATTCCACATATTCCGTTAACAGTCGGGGATGAGCCTGCTATAAGGAGATGCATGATATGGCAGGTTCCTTTCTTCGCTCTGTGTCCCAGACTTTTTTGATTGTCAACCCTTCATGATGCCCCTGTTTCTAATTTACCATCCAGGAAGAGGAGAGGATCTCGTGGGATGTTCGGAATCTTAATCATAGAGAGTCCTACGAGCTAGCACTACACAGCCTATAAAGCAGCATGAATAGTCACTAGAGTGTTTAGAACAAGTGCAAAAGGCACATGCAGGAGAAAATTAAATTATGACAGTTTTAACAGTATTCAAACACTCCAAGGTCATCATTATAAGTATCTACTAAAATGTCAACTGAAAGTTGTAGAGCGCTTATGGAATTATTCATCAAAAACAATTGTTGGACATATTCTATGTAAACCAGTTTAAAACTCTGCCATGAAATCAGACAATTTTATTTCCATGTTTCTAATGTGTTGTCAAGGAGTTCGATTCATTGTCTTTTAAACAGTGAGAAACAATTCAACTCGTCCTTACTATAGTCTATAGCCACGAAGGAAGAAGGTAGCAAAGCAATATTTTCACTCTAATATGCTACAAAGTGGCTTGAAGGTTCGCCAACCACAATCAGAAGGGAGAGGAATTATTGCAAAAAACTTTTGATTCTCTACAGTATATAAACATTATGAATGGCTAAATGTACTGTAACACCCCGACCCAACTTCATTCCGAGTTCACTCGTAGTTTATCGATATTGACCTTAAAACCCTCGGAGAGTGAGGCGTCATGCTTGTTAAGCGTGACGTGTTAGATTGAAGACCATTTGACACGTGTTTAACTCATGGCGAGTTGCACCTTGTTCCTATATCCGTTCGAGATCATCCTCGACTTCGTTTAGCATTTGTGTACATTTCATTTCCTTTCTAGTTGGTTATGCTAGCCTCGGCTTGGATTGGTTCATAAACGACAAGCACGTTCGCTTTGTCATTAACCCGTATGTTGAGATAGTTTGAGATCCATTTCGCGTGTTTAACTTGTGATATGTGTGAGACTTATGTTCGTTATCATTCGTGCCTCGTCACGAGATGATTCAGGTGTGTATTGGGTGTGTTTTGATGATGATTTGATGATAGGATCACACCTAATAGTGACCAAGTGATCAAACCTAGGATAAAAGGGCAAAACAAACTGAGTTTGGGCACATAAACCTTGGCACGACCGTGCAGCCATAATGGCACGGCCGTGCGAGAGTTCTGATAGGTTTGGAGGCTGCCATAAGGTTTGGCACGACCGTGCGCCTATTTTGGCACGGTCGTGCGAAGATGGACAGACCCGGTGCTCTGTTCGTCCGGTTTTGACGTTTTCTCGGTTTTTCGTGTTTTTAAGTGGTTTAAAATGCTCAAACAAGCCCGGGATTGGACCAAATACTTACCCATGGTATTAATAATAAAACCCAACTCTATTTTCTCCCTTATTCTCACCCCCAAACCAGAAAATAGAGAGAGAGAGTCTAGAGAGAGAAAGGAGAGAGAGAAGAGGAAGAATTCGCGATATCTCGTTCGTTCGGAGTCGGAATTGCGAGCCGTCTTCGCGGAGTGTAGCTAGCGACGAGGGAACGTTTCCAACCGAATGGATCGTCCGATCTGTTGAGGAATCACCACCTCATCTCATCTCCCACGTTTTAGAGAGAGAAGTGAAGTTTTGAGAGAGAGAAAGCTTGATTCAAGCTTGGTTCGAGTTTGGGAACGTCGATTGGACTCCGTAGCGGCGTAGAGGTCGTAGAAGAGTACATTTCCACCCGAAGCCCTTGGATTCGTGGAGGATTTGCGTTGTGTAGTAAGTTACTAATCTCCTTCTTAGATTTTGAGCATCGTAGAGTAGTATCGCGATGTTTATGTGCTATCTATGTGCATATGAACTCCTACATGTTATACTTGTTCAATGTGATACTCTAGCATGTTAAATGATGGGTATTGATGAATTGTTGTTAATCTTGTGGTCTCCGAATGTTAGAGACTTGTGGAGTTCATTGTGTACACGTTGTTGTGGTTATGGCGATGATTGTTGTCTCCGAGTAGTAGAGACTCCTCGAGATTGTGTCGTGATTATTATTGTCGTTGTTGTTGTTGTTTTTCCCGAGCTATAGACTCGTGGGTTTGTTTTATAGTTGGGTTCCGGCCGTATAGTCGCCGATGACTTGTTTTAGTTATATCAAGTATTTATAACTTGTTGAGATTTCAATCTTAGTACACTCGTGAGATTTTTATGAGTAATAGATTTTTGGTATATTGAGTCTCGTGGTTGTAGGGATGACACTACGGCTTGTCCCGATGATTTGAATATTTGAAAGACCCGAGTGTAGTCGTTGGGATATGGTAAATCGAATATTACACTGAATGGGCTAGACTTTAGTTGTGACTGACTTCAGTGGAGTCGAATAGGACGTTAAGGTTATACGTTGTGTAATGAGTTGACGAGTGATGTTTTAGTCTCCTACAAGGTGGGATGACGCATCGATAAGACTTGATCGAGTAACTTAAGTTAGGTTGACTTAGTCAACGTTGTTGAACACACGACTACTTGATTTGGGTTGGAGAATTATAAATATATATACACCTTACGCCCAAGCTTTGATTAGTTATTAAAGGTAAATGTGACTTCATATAGGTTACTAATGAGTTGTGTACGGCCACGTGTGACGTACGTTGGGAACGACTTAGTCGCTACGCACTGAGCGACGTGTTTGTGATGAGTTGGTCATATCCTAGGTAGTTAATGATACACCTTGATTATCGTTCCATTTCGGGCAATGGGACTTGTATGGAGTCGTAATATATTTAACATACGACGGGAATGAGGTGGATTATATATACATGAGATGGAGTGTATTGTGATCGTAGGATACCGTAGAAATCCTAAGTTGAACGTGTTAGTGACGCATTGAATTATGTTTGTAAGTACGAGTAGGCTTACATGTGTTATGGTTATTAAGTCTAGCGTTAGCGGACTTGGGTGATGTGTGGTATTTGTGATTGTTCTAGTAAGCAATAGGACAATCATCCTACTTTGATGATTGATTGTGTGTTTAGTATTTACAAGCACATTATGATGATTTAGTATGTGATTCAATAGAACACATTATGGTTTGATTTCTTTGGGTTGTGATTCAGTAGAACACATCACGTTTTGGTTTATTAAGTTGTGATTCAATAGAACACACATAGATTAGTTTGGCATAAGTAAACATCTACTTGTGCATTGCATCGAGTCCAGCTGGCATATGTGCATTGGAGGTGTATTGACGCTCGGTTATTGCGGGAGCAGGGGCTCCGTAATAGCCGAAGGCCAATACACTGGGCCTCGCCCTACCGTTGGCCACGGTAGGGGTTTTCTCTAGTCCCACGTTGAACGGAATAAACGGCGTGTGCATTGTCGACATTGTTTTGTATGCATTGGGATACGGACACCGGTCCCTTGTGATACCTATAAGTGGCTAGAGCCGTATTGTCTCGGGTCGTAGGGGATCGAGCGATACGTCGACGTGGATACGGAAATGGTCCACAACGGGTACTTGTAGACCGTGCGGGACGCGGTCGGGTACATTATCGGTTGGGTACTTGTAGATCGTGCTTGACGCGATCGGGTACCTATATTTGATTTGGGGATACGAGCACCGGTCCTCTCGTGATTTGTGTACGGCAGCGGCACAATCATCTATATCATTTTATGTTCGGTATTGAGAGATGTGTCCAGCATCGACGGCACGATTATTTATTATGGCTTTACGGAGCGGTGGCGCAGAATCTATTGTTATTATTATCTTGTGGGATAGCAGAGGCATCCTTACGGTTCCGTGGAGCGGCGACGATCGTTTGCTACGGCTTGGAGCGATAAGGTCGGAAGTGTTTCAAGGGATTTCGGAGGTGTACCTCGAATCCACCGTATCCACCTTTATGTGTTTATTTACATTTTATGTGCTTCCTATATGAACGAATGTTGGTCGTGGTCTCCAACCGGTGCATGACGGTTGGCGGCTCGAGCCTCTCGTGAGTATAGGGTTGGTTGTCTTATGTGCTACAACCTGTTTATTTTCCTGTTATTCTTATGTGCATAATGCCATGCCATATTGTTTCATTAGTAGCTTCTTGGGTCATTCGACTCATCCCTTCCATATTTGTTTTCCTTAGTTGCGGGATACGTTTCGCGCTGAGGCTCTAGTTCGAAGACCCTCTAGTTGTATCTAGTTAGTATTTTATATTTATTTCATGTATGTGTGAGATCGTGGGTTAAACTGAGTTATGTAAACTTAGTATGTCGGGTAGAGATTCTTGTATTTTCTATTCTTGTATTTGGTGCCGACTCGTGGAGTCGTGCCGGTGGTACTATTGTTATAATTCCAGTTTTCTTAGTTGTTGTGGCCGTGTGCCCATTGGTATTTTACTATTGGTTTTCCCAAGCGTTGACTCGCGGTGTTGTAGCTGTTGTTGTTCTCCGGCACTTGTTTAGCCGTGGAGGTTATTTTTATGTTGTTGGGGTTTTGTTATTCGAGCTTGGAGGCTCAAGTTCATTTGTTGTTCCGCTGCCTTGTTTTAAGTTTTCCGCTGCTCTGGTTTTGATTTCGAGCTTTTGTGGCTCTTTTGTAATAGTTTTGCTTCGCGTTCACGCCCCGAGTTGGGGTTCAACACCGGATCCCGGACTCGGGTCGTGACATGTACGGGTACAAGAGATCCTCAAAAAGCCTCACACTGTTGCGGACTGTGACTTCATTAAGAGACATACTGGACTGCACTTGTAATATATACATGCATGAGCATAAACAAACAGAGATACCCAGAGATGATGAATGAAAATTACCATACGTTTGTTATGCCTTGATCTTTTTGGCACATAATGACAGAAACAGTGTAACAAGAGAGAAAACTTAGGGTGAGAGAGAGAGTAACAAAATTGGAGGGAAAAGAATCTTTCAGTTGATCACAGGCTGGCTTTCATCATTACGGTCTGGAAGTATTATACCATATTGAAATAATAGAAACATGAGAATGGTTACATCCAAAAAAAGAAAAGAACAAAGCTAAACTCATCACCAAACAATCTCTAACTGAAACTAACTCACTCCTCCGACTCGACTGTTGCATGGCAGCTGTTAAGCACTAACTCAGACATTGACCAAGATGCCCTTGTTGTGACCCAGTAAATGACCAAAATACCCTGCTGCAATTCTTTTGAAGGCAACGATCTTCCGCAAATCCAATTTCTAGGATTGTGACAATGTTTCTTACTGAGAAGTCTAAAACAAAGTCTTACATAGAATAATGGATCTCTCCATGCGCCCTTAGCTCTCTGGCAGTTCTCCAAGGAGGACAACCCTTATTATTTACTAGATTGCCTCAATCCCTACACACATAACGCATACCCTTCTCTGGGCTTTGGGGGCCAGGCCCCAGGGAGCTCCTCAAGCAGTGCATTCATTTTGCCCCATCAGAAATCCTATCAAGGATACCCAAAACTGTGCACTATCTAGTCCAAATATGGTCCTGGGCTGGTTATGGTAGTCTTTCTGTCTACACACACGTAGCCATGGAACCACCTAGTATTCCCCATACCACCTACACGTTATCTTTTGCTGAATTGGCCTCCAGACAAGCACCTTCACTTGAACAACCGTTCTCAACTGGCGATGTTCTTACACATATAACCAGATCTCCCACGTGCTCAATCCCTATATATTCAGGATACTGGCAACGAGTAGGGAATCACAATCAGGAACAGGATGTCAGATCTGAAGCTATTGAATTCCAATGTGAATCTTTGTTTAGGCCATATATTGAATCATAGTAGTTGTTCAGTCTGCAAGCTTTTTGTTTCCTTTATTTCCTGGCTTTCACTTAATTAACAAACTCCTAAGAAGTCCAGACATACATTACCTTCCTGAGCGATAAATTTAAGATTATCTTCCATAAAAGTACTCGGATCCGAATTCAGCAAACAACCCAAACGTGGCATAATGGTCGAAACAGAAAAGAAAATGACCAGAATGGCCGAGAGTATTAGTTTCAAGCTGAAATAAAGACAAGGGACATTGCGGCATGTAACACATCCATGGTTTCTGGATCTTAATGGTGAGGTTATCTCTAAAGGTGGAAAAAGTTTGAAAAGTTGAACAACAACTCTTTTCTACTTTGCTATGCTTGAGGCATACCAAGTACGAACCAATACACAACAGAAGCATAGAATATGTTCAAAGTATATTCCCTGAATGTTTGTGAATTCCCTGGTCACATTTAAACCTAAAATTTCATGAGTATTGCTAGGTAACCCAAACTCTGAAGCTTGACTCCAAACAGGCATATGGTTGGTTACTTGGTGAGCCCCACAAGTAGTTCGGTGCATGATTAATCACAACCTGGATCATCCGCAAGGTATGATCACTTCGGGCTACCTAGCATTACTTAAATTCCATTGACACTGACAGTCAAACTAGTAGACACAACAGTCCAAATTTTGATAATAATGAATAAATTTAATTTCCTTTTGGGTACCGGAAATAAGGAACAATAATAACATTACAAACTTACACAATTGACTCATTTAACCACCCTCCGAGTGACTCATGAAGATGCAATGGAAGATCCCAATGGTATAAAGTTACATAAGGCTCGATTCCTGCAATAACATGCTTGCAAGTTACTTGTGACCATTAAAAAGAACGAAAATGGATAACAAAGATTTCATACCCTTCTCAAGAAGAGAATTAATCAAATTATTGTAATGCGCTATCCCTTCATCATTGACTTTGGTTCCCAAGCCATCTGTTAGCATAGAGAGAGTTAGTTCAGTATATCCATTTGTATTCTTAACATACTGAAACTCAATACTGAAAAGAGACATCATATAGAATATAACGGCAATCATAGAAACCCAAATATTCAAAACAAGGCGGTGATAATTATAACTAGGGTACCTTTTCAATATTGAAAAGCGTTCAAAAGAGGAAGAGAAAAGGAATAAAAATTGAAATATTGGAGATAGCATAACTAGTCCTTTCATTTCTGAAGAGGAAGAAGAGTTGAGGGCCATCAACCAGTAAGAAACAATTTGGCTGGATTTGTTGCCAAAGTTGCAAGGAGGGCCTCTTCGAAAAAGGAAGCTATAACTAGAAAATTACAGCAAAAGAAAGACATAACATGCATTCAATTCTTAAACAGCAAGAATCCTCACCTCACACCACCACCCCCGAGAAAGAGTTTGAACACTATTATAGAACCACCAAAACAGTTCACCGGCATAATTTTAATTAGAACTGTGAGGGGACTAACCAGGATATATACGTGACCAAGATATAGAAAACCGATAAGCACCAAATCCCAATTTGGCAATAAGGTCAATGTCCTCCTGCATTTCAGAGGTATACATTAAGAAAGAAGAGAGACAGTGAATGACATTAACAACACAGCATCATAGCCATTTCATTTCAAACACTAAACTGCCAAGAACCAAGCACTAATCAAAACGAACTGTTTTGACTTGTTACTGCAAAATCACAACCAACCAACATATCAACAAGATCTAATAAACAATCCTCTCATAGAAAGACTTCAAAAATATAATCCAATTACCAAACCCTAAAATAAATTGTAAAGGAAGAGTGTGAATGGTTTATTCCGCTTGTCCTTGAACAATTGTCAATCATTCCCTTATTTGATGTATCAAAGTAAGCTTCTGATATCAATTTGGTCTATTAGTACTCCTACATATCCCATTACACCCTCTTACTCCGAACTTCAAGATTTTAACATTTATTAAATGAAAACATTGAAGTGGGAATTAAAGTAGTCAATATTTATGCATTCCCACAACTCATCTTGAAACCTTGTGCATGGTCAATGCAGTAATTATCTAGGTACGAGGAATAGAATCTTAACATGTACATGAAGTCGAAAAGGAAATACAAAAGAAAGAAGCAACAGAACAAGTAGTTTTAGCGACAGTTTTGATCAAACTTTTTCTGCTGCTTTTGCACATTTTCAAGAACCCAAAGAACATGTTTGGCAAATCTGTGTCTTCCCCTCCCCCAACCCCAACAGACACACAAACAAAAGTTTCTGGTATCGGTCTCAAAACTCGAAGACAAAAAGGATGTTATAATTTACTTTGCACTTGACATGCGTTAATGCTAAGATTACTAATATCTATGCATCAATCTCCGTGACGAGCAAATAAGGCTCTTATCCAATTTTATTCTCCAATTACAAGTTACAAAGCCATCTATCCACACCCATAACAAAATCCTCCAAGTTTCCCTTCTCCAGATATCCTATGAAGAACAAGGTCTGCCATCATATTTCAGCACCTTACTTAAAAATATTCTCTATTTCAATTATATCTAGTTCTTTTCACTCGCAAGTCGCAACCTCTGCTCTATTACTGCACGTTTGGCAATCTCCATATTTTTATCGGTAACATATGATGACATTCTTTTGATTGGTAGCAACAAATTATGACGGCTTCAGTTTTGTGGACAAAAGGAGATAGATTGGGGGTAGGGGTGGTATGCTCACAAATTTAGATTCCAGATGCAGACAGAATGGTTGTTATAGATACCCAGATATTAATCACGGCTCTTTGTTAGCATTAGATCATCTCCTTCGACCCATATACTGTAAGTCTCCCATCCATTGAGTAAACACTTGCTAAAGTGTTCCCAATGAGCATCATGTAAACACATGAATGGTGGTTTGCTTATGGTTGGAGAGGGGGAGTACGGATAACTGTTTAAAAAAAAAAAAGGGGAAATTAAACGTGAATGAAACATAATTTTATTTGTTCTTCTGGTAAGGTAACAAATTAAAGAACAAGTGTTTTGTGAGGTTTGTTAACCAAAACAAAAGGTTACCAGAAGACACCTTAGATTATAAGGAAAAATACAAAAACACTACAAAAAAAAAAAAAAACAAAAAAGGTTCCTGTAACAAATTACTATATCCAAGATAATTCAAAACAATAATTTATCTATCTGGCCAATCCTAGCGTTGATAAAAGGAATAGCAAATATAATTTTTTATTTTTTGCAACTAAAAACTGTCACGTTTAAAAGATTGATCTAATTGTCCAATTTTCATATAACCAATACGGATTTGCCCAAATGCTAACTTTTTGTAAAACCAATAGAATACTGTATTGTTTGGCACAAAACTACCCTCGATTCATTCACTATTACACCATCCTATGCTTCCAACATCACCCTTGCCACCAAATCTGCACCTTATAAATCCAATTCCATCATTAACCAATGACCCACCTTGCAAATGAAGTTAATTAATTTGTTCATAGCACTTTCTATTTCTCCCTCTGACCAACTAGGCCTTTAAGAGCATCTCATAGTTAATAGGATGGAACTAATATTGGGAGGGACCAATGTTCATTTTTTTCCATCTTTAGCATTTGATTTCTCAGATGGACGAGCTGCCCGTCTTGGTTTTGTTGGATAGGGAAGATTTTCAAAGAGACTGAAAGGTACTTTTCCCTAGATAATAGTATAATGTTCAAGAACTTCCAGTAAACTCTCACGCAAAGCCTCATAAGACAATGTGAAAACATGGATATTAAGGTTTCTAAAGGTTGACATTAGTGAATTTTCCAAAATTAAAAAATATAAGAAGAGAGAAATAAAAGAAACAGCTAAAGGACCTTGTAGCGATGGTATTGATCAACTGCAATATCTGCATCTTTTCCATCACATATCTTGCCTGGCAATGAATTGAAGAACTAGAGATGATTAGACAAAGCTTAATTAGCAAAGTGTGAAACTAAGAGAGAGGAAAGCAGGAAACCTTCAGTATGTGAAAAAGCATCCCAAGTGCTAGGACCTCGACCACCCTGATTGCAAGCTCCTTCAACCTGATAAGCAGAAGTGGCGACGCCAAAGAGGAAGTTTGGGGGGAAGTTGGCTCGACAGAGTGGGTTGTTGTTGTTGGAGATGCAACTACTCCATTCTTGCTCAATTTCTCGCTTCCTCTCCGTTATACTCATAATCGGCAATTAACTGTTACGAAAATGGGGGAAAACGGATGGAGGGGAAAGAAGTGTCCGTACGTCCCAAAGAAGAAGAGAATTGCTATTCGCCCCGCTTCTCTACAAGTAGGCCACTTTCATTATTACAAAAATATCATTACAAAAATTAAAATATTTATTTTTATTGGTGTTTATCAGTGGTGATCGAACACTCTTTACCAGTGTTTTATTATTGATGGCCGAACATTGTTAGCTTTATTCTTTTTAGTGATGTTTGGTCGAGTATCGATCGAACAAGTTTAGTTGGTAATGATCAAACAACAATAAAAGTGTTTAATCAACTATGTTCGAACAATATAGACTAGTTCACTTCGAAATTTAACTTAAAATGTAATTTTTTTACATAAATCACCAATTTTAAACTTAAATTGTAAAGAAAATCGTATCTAACTTAACCCTACCAATTTTTACAGATAGCTTGCTTTGGGAGTAGAGTTTTGAGATGATGCTAAGGTTTCTTCACTCTTGTGTGTGTGTCTTCAAAATAAATTTGGTGGAATAAAATGAAAAATTGAGGGGAATTTAGAGAAATGGTGTTCTTAAAGATTAAGAGGGTGTAAATAATAATCCGCAAAGAAAAAGTGAAGCATTGAACCGTGACATGACAGAGACCTTCATTACATGGCAATTGTCTCTCTGATCATATGCATCACGCTTCTCAATGGAAAAAAAAATTAAATAATTTTTTAGTCTCTCCACTTTAACAAATCTATGTATTTAGTCTCTCTTATCAAAATAATTTATTTCGGTCACTTAATTTACATTTTTTTGTGAGATTTTCCCTTCAAGTCGTTAACGTTAAATTTTCCTTCTATTTTTTAAAAAAAATACCCAAACTACTCCTTGCCTTCTTCTTTAATTCAGTAAAGTTAAATTTTTTAATTCATTTTTTTTGTAAAGATTAAAGGAAATTTTCAACCCAGAGAGAGGTTGTAATAGTAAACGGAGTTTTTCAATTTTCACCCCCAAAGGATTGAAGGCACTGTATTTATGGAAATCAAACAACATGAATGTATTTTTTATTTTTTAAGTAGTCGTAATCACAAGTTCAACAACAAAAAAAAAGAAAATCAAAAAGAAACAAGAGAACATGGATGATGGACAAAAGAATTAAATACATTGAAAATTGAAAAACGAATCAAATTATTAACGGGCTAGTAACAAATATGACTCAAATTAAATACATCCAATTAATTTGGGGCCAAATTGAAAACCTAATACCCACTCTTTCCATATATAAAGTCAGTTACCTCTATAACTCTCATTTACTTTATTTCTACCAACCGAAACATTAATCTAAAGTTTTACTCTAACACACATATAGTGTTTTTTATAAAATTTTGTGCATCGTGATGCACAATTTGTGCATAGCGATGCATGATTTTGTGCATATATTTACACAATGTGCATTTTTTTTAATTACGAAAGAATATAGGTATAAAGCGGTTGAAAATTATCCATAGGTGACCGCCTAAAATTCTCCCTAATTCAAATTAATAAAAATCAGTCCGACCCAAATTGAATTACCCTAATAAATAGGGCCCAACATTCCGACCTACACTAACCAAATATAAATAGTTAAATACCCAAAAATAGCCTCCACCCTGTATCCCCAAATTCCTCTACGCCTTCTCAGATCTCATTGTAAAATGAAAGGATTCGGTAAGAAATTATGTTTGACTTTTCCATTGAAACAATACTTCAATTGTTCTTTGAAATTTTTTTAATTTTAAAATGATGTTCGTCTTAGGAAAAGAAAACGATTATTAAAAGTCAGAATTCACTACATGATAACTAATTTCAGCCCATGAGGTATTTCTTTTACCTATTTATTTCAGATCTAAATTTATTATACATTCAAGATTTGCTAGATTTATAATAATCTAAAATATTCCAAATATAATATTATTGATCATTCAATTTTATTTTGGTTTAATATACAATTTGGTCCCTAAACTTTACACCATTTCTTGGTTCGGTTATATAACTTTGGCATTTCCTATTGTGGTCCCTGAACTGCCATTTAAGCCTAACAGTTAGTCCCTGGAGTGACGGCCGTCACTTTAAACGTTAAAAAAATTATTAAATGGCCAAATTGCCCTTACTACATGCTGAGTGTGTTTTACTGTGGACAAATCTTGTTTATTTAGATTTAATAATTTTTTTTAAAACTAAGTTACACTCTATCTCTCATTTCCCCCTCTCTCTCTCTCCCTCATTCTTTCTCACTTCAACTGTGCAGTCACAACAACTTGATATTGCGCTCTTAGTCTCCGTCGCTGCCGCCTCCGACGCCGACGATCTCATCCGTTTCTGGAATTTCATTTGTTCACTGGCCGCGAAATCTCTCCCTCTGTTGACAACTCTCTTCTCCTCCCTCCTACTTTCTCTCTCATACATTAATAAACAGTCCCACTTTCTCTCTCTGATTGTGCGAAATGGAAACGTCTTGTTGATGGAAGATCAAATCAGAGTGATGGAAGATCAAATTGAAATGAAAACGTCCCCAGATCTGGGTTCCTCTCTTTTTCTCTCTCCCTCTGTCCGAGTGTGTGTGTGTGGGTGCAATTTCTATGTTTGTCATAAAGGTGGTGCAACGGCAGGGAAAGGTGGTTCAAGCTTACAGTTTGGGTGCAATTTCAGTTGTTTTACACAATATGATTATCATTCTGCACTGTTCAACCTCTTTTTCTGGGCAAAAATTGATCTTGAGTTGATCTTGAAATCGGGTTATTGAATTGGAGAAAGAAAACCCTAATTCGAATTTTAATGATTCGGATTTGAAAATTTGTGGGAAGGGTGGAAATTTATATATTTATATAAATTTATACATTTAAATTTTAATGATTTGGATTTGAAATCAGGTTATTGAATTGGAGAAAGCAAATTTATACATTTGTTTTGCTTTTTAAGAAGTCTATGCCTGAATGGGAATTCACGCGAACGGCGTTGTCTATTGGCCGGGTCCGGACAGTTATCTTCTTGCCTATGATCTGGCAAAAGAAAGATCTGAAACAATTCCAGGGTATTACAGAGACATAGCTTTGGGAATGGTGGAAGGAAAGCTTTGTCGAGCTTATATGAGTGGGCATAAGTGTGCTTTGATGTTGTGTTATTGTTTTTCTTTTTTGTTGTTGATGAGTGAATATAGAAACATCTTTACATAAATACCTTGAGCTATTGACTAATGATTGGCAATGCCATGTAGTTAACATATTCCGTGAGGAAATGAGTGTGCTTGCCACTCATAAACTAAGGCTGGATATGTCTGGTGTTGTGTGGCCGAGGAAGAGTAGGTGACGTTGGGCCATTTGTCGGCCTCCTCTGTACTAAGGCTGGATATGTCTGGTGTTGTTCTCGATTTCTAATAGATTTAAAGAGAGAAAGAAAAGACAAGCAAGAAGAGAGAAGAGACTCAGGGGAGAAGAAAGTGAAATGAGAGAAAGAAGATACACCCAGAACAAGAGGGAGAGAGAAAAGAAAGTGAAAGAGACAAAAAGAGATAGAGAAAGAAAAGGAGAGAAAAAAAAATATTAAATTCAAGTAAGTAAGATTTGTTCACGGGAAAACACACTCAGCATGTAGTGAGGGCAATTTGGGTATTTTAAAAAAAATTAACGTTTAAAGTGACGGCCGTCACTTAAGGGACGAACCGTAAGGCTTAAATGTCAGTTCAGGGACCACAATAGGAAATGTCAAAGTTCTATAACTGAATCAGGAAAAGGTGTAAAGTTTAGGGACCAAATTATATATTAAACCTTTTATTTTAGATAAAAGTAATAACGACATTGTCTAGTTTTTAATATGGGCTTTAAATTTTCTATCTAACTCCCTATCACATTCTCTGTCCCATTAAATCTCAGTCCTACACGTTTCCTTGTAAAAATTGTAAGAAGAAGATAAATTAAAATAACAAGGAGACGTGTAAGGCTAAGATTAAGTGGGACACAGAGTGTGATAGAGAGTGGAATAGAAGATTTGAAGCCTTCAATATGTGGGAGTTTTTGGAAATTGAATACAAATGTCATATCCTGTTATGACTTACTATACAAATGCTCGTTACCTACTGTCTCGCATTGTTGGATTAATTTCATCTTCTTCATTATACTATTGTGGTTATTTGTAATTTGTGCATGTTTTTAATTTTTTTGTTATAAAAGACACTAAATGTATTTTTCCTTTGGATAATTCAAAATTTTAGCCCTTCATTTTGTGTTGATACTTTGGACAATTGTCATGAATTCGGCTTGTGTCTGTATATATTACTAAATTTTTGTGAAATTGTATAATTAAGTAAATTGGATTGAGCTTGGTACGGAATTATGAAATTTCTAGTTTCTATATCTTTAAAATTTTATTTCAGATCTGTATAATTTTCCAGTTCAAGGAAATTTCTGTTTCAACATAATCGGACAAACTATAATTAACTAAAATTTTGAAAATTCTAGTTTATATTTACAACGTATCATGATGCAAAGGTAAAATGTTTTGTTTGAACATAATCGGATAAACTATAATGGACTACAAAGTTTTCAGATCTGTATTTTTTTCAATTAAAGGAAAATTTTTTTTTGTAAAACAAATTTCTCAAAAGATTTGCGGATAACAGTACTACGATAGGGCTTCTATGATGACTTGGGAGTTTGCACCAATTTCTTTTGCTTCATTTGTTGACATGGCTTTGCTAGCATGGTTTAAAAGCAAGCAATTCGATCAATTTCATTCTTGATCCCTAAAAGCAAGCTTCGATCAATTTCATTCATGATAGGTGGTGATTGAAACTTTAACAGAACCAAATAAGGGTGGCATTTGCTGCAATTCTTGTTGATCTCACTGTATCTGAATCAATTGCTAGCTAGCAATGGGTGAGTTAAGTTTTGGAGGAGGGACTGTCTTTGTGAGTTTCGTAGGAGCTACATTTTAGTTTTGTTGGATGGACTGTCTCTATTTATATTGTTTGAGATTCTTGAATTTCAAAGGTCATTTGTGGTTGACCAAAGCAATTTGTACTTTTATATGCATAGTCAATATGTAATTAAAGATTGATGAATGAATTTAACATTTAAGGCCTTGAATGTTTTTAGGGCAGGCAAGCTTTCAAAGCAAGTTTTTTAAATGTATCTATTTAAAAATTGATAAATATAAAATATACAGAACTGATGTGTAATTAAAACATAGAAATATTTATATTCAAGGCGGCCCCGTTTTCAATGAGGTCATAAAAATGGTTCAACTTCTGTTCTTAGAAGTGGAAAATTTTGTTTTATGTTTTTTTTTAAACTAATATATTTAATGTGTTGTATAAAAATTGGAGACATAGAAATCTGTGAACTTTTTTGTCTTCCAACGCATGTCCAGATATAGATCGGGGCCTTCTTTTTTTGGTAAGTGGGTTTAGGCGGGAAAATGTTGTATTTGGCAGGGATAAGTGCTTCTGCCATTATATATATCTATATTACAATAGCACTCAGTTCGTATCGTGTGCAATTGACTGAGGCTAACTACTGGCCCAGATTTACTGAGTTACCAAATTTCTACGGCCAAGTTCGTATCGTGTGCAATTGACTGAGGCTAACTACTGGTCCAGATTTACTGAGTTACCAAATTTCTACGGCCAAGATCAAATCCCAGATTCACATGTGCGAACGGCGGTTGCTATCTCTCTCCAGTTTTGCTCCACTCTCTCTCAAGCACTTTCTCTCTATCTCCACGTTTGCTGTCACTCAATCGGTAAATCCTCTATTTCTGTCATGGATTGCAACTTGCAAGCCCCAAACAGAGTAGTGCGCTTTAGAATTCGGTGAAATAGCAATGGAGTTGCAGAAGGGATGATGAAAACAATTGATTCTCTCTCTTCCCTCTCCCATTGAAGCAATTTCATGCGGCAGGTTCGTCTTCCCTCTCCAATTGATTCAGTTTCTTTATGTTTTGCATTTAATTGAAAGCTTCAATTTCGTGTGATTGGTGGTTGAATTTTAGGGCAATTCTTTAGAAAGACAGCCCAATATCTTTAAGCAAAATCAAGTTTGAAGACCGTGAGTGAATCTTCCTTCGAAGATGTAAGTTTTCTCAAATTTTCATCTGCTAAGCTTTTGCATCTATTTGGTCAATTAATCTGCTAAGCTTTTATTTTATTTTTCAGTAATTTACATTTACTTTTTTATAGAAAGAATACGGTTTGTGTATTGAAATCTGCAACAGGTTAGTTGTTTTCTTAGCTTTATTTTTGCTGCAGACAAATGGGAGGATTTTGTGAAGAAGCCCATGAATCACACACATTCTCAACTCCCAACATCCAAGTAGGCTAACAACTTCAACCCCCATTAGTTAAAGATCGAGGGTTGGGATTTTCTGGTAAAGTTTTCTTAATATACTTTTCCTCGATTTATATGCATATCTGTCTATCTACATTGGTGGGTTCTATTTACATTTGGTTTATGAATCTAAGACTTTAAATTTGCTTATTGGGCATTTTTTGATTAGAAGGCAAGGTTTAAATTGTATTATCGGGAACTTACTTCTTCCATCTTTCGTTTTTAACGTTCATTATGGCTACAATGTTTAATATATAATTGTAGTATCAAATGGGTTCGAATTTTGTTCAGGGGCTAATTTAAACTATACATTCATATAATCTGATAGGATATATAACATTGATCAGTAGCAAACTTCTCTATCGTCGAGGCCGCTATAAAGTTTGTCTTTAGGACACTAACGAGGATAAAAATGTCTATACTCTTGGGTCTAAGTTATATGAAATAGAAAGCTCGGTGTAGGACACTTGACATCATGGAAAGATTGATGAGCAATGAGAAGATGTAATTCATTTGAGAGCCTCTACAACAATTGTCAAAAAATAGATCTAACAAGCAAATACTGTTTTGTATTCATAGAAAGCAAATACTGTTTTGTATTCATAGAAAGCAAATACTGTTTTGTATCCATAGAAAGAAACATAATAAAGAAAGAATTTGACCAAAAAGATGATAGGTTTATATCCCCCACTTTCCTCACTTTTTGGTTCTTTAGATATTTAGGTTGTGCTGTATCAATAAGATCATTTCCCTTTTTGAGTTCTAAGAAGATATTCCATTCGTTCTACTTAAAAAAACTCTTGCATTCATTTTTGGGATTTTTCCACCGGAAAGAGTCTCATTTCGAGAATTAAGCTTCTAATTCCCATTCTCTTACTTTCCACCTCATATATGAAATGAAACGAGTTGGATACAAGAAACATTTTTGTTATAATGGTTACTTAGAGCCCGTTTGGTCGAGCGTTTTGGCCAAAACGCAGGGATAAAACGCAGCTTATTTGCAAAAAATGTGTTTCAATACTGCGGCAGAAAACGCAACGTTGTCAAAACGCAGTTGCGTTTTAAAACGCTGGAATTCCCAACTTTTTCCCAAAACGCTCCTAGGAAAAAAAAGCTGCGTATTGAAGAGATATCCCAAACGTATTTATAAGGAAAGACCTCCGTTTTTAAAACACTGCGTTTTTTAAAACGCTGCGTTTTTAAAACACTGCGTTTTGTAGACGCTGTACCAAACGGGCTCTTATGTGGGTAATTATGTACCTCTCAAATATTGGACTTTTGAGACATCGGCGGTTGAGTGGAGCGGAGGGAGTAGTTCACATTTTGAAACTAAACTTTTATGTTTAATGAAATTCCAAGTTATCTTTTTCAATGGTGTAGGATGCGGATATTGTTGGTTCTATAGAGTTGAAATTGATTATGATCCCAAGTGTAAAGTGGAATAATAAGACTCTCTAGACAAATTGCATTGGTCTTTTGTTGATGCTTATGTAAAGCATCGGTGTATGTTATTGTATATTAAGTTTGCAACATCGAAACTTGACTTTAGTATGGGAGCCAATCAACCGAGAAAACAATTAATTTTAATGAGGACTGACTACAAATGACTTATTTTATTTTATTCTGTTTGGATTGAATGTATATTGTATATACGGTTATTTGATAAATTTCAATCCTATCATAAAGAAAAGAGGGATTTATATGGTTTCCTAGAAGATTGGTTGGTCGAGACATCATATGACCTTTGTTAATTGCTCAATTGGTTACGTTATCTTATTCCTTTTTTATTTTGGGTATGGATGTTGGTATTTATTTTGATTAATTTTTTTGTTTCTGTTCTCTAAATTGTTGTATTCTCTGAATCTCTTCAATAGGCCTTGAGGCAGCAATCTCAGTTGATGCAATTAAAAAATTTGCTTGCGAGATCTTATCTCACCTCACAGAAGTTTGGAGGTACTGGAGGTATATACTTCCTGTCAGCAATTGACACCGCCTTGGACATTAAACAAATACTGTTTTGTATTCATAGAAAACAAATATTGTTTTGTATTCATAGAAAGGAAAAAAATAAAGAAAGAATTTGACCAAAAGATGATAGGTTCATATCCCCACTTTCCTCACTTTTTGGTTCTTTAAATATTAGAGATTGTTTGATTGCTTCAGTGATTCCCAAAAAATAAAGATTTTGATTGGAAAAATAAAACTTTAAACTCTTGCAAACAGTTTGCTTGCG
Source organism: Platycodon grandiflorus (assembly GCA_016624345.1). Classification (NCBI taxonomy): domain Eukaryota; kingdom Viridiplantae; phylum Streptophyta; class Magnoliopsida; order Asterales; family Campanulaceae; genus Platycodon; species Platycodon grandiflorus. Next base: position 5,425,617 of record CM028368.1, read on the forward strand.
TAAGAATCATAACCTTTACTTTGGGGTTGGTTACAAGAATCATTTTTTTCCCCAATGCAGGTTATATCTTAAACTCAACTCAAGATCAGTTTTTTGCTGCTCAGTTTGGCCAATGCCAATCAGGGGAAAAAAGTAAGAGGCTTAAAAGTTAGATTTTATGAGTGCATTCCTTTTCGGAGGCATACATTACCTATGTTCTAAGTTTACCTATTAATTGTTGGTTGGATGCATTTTTCTTAACCACATGTGATGAACAGTCTAAGCTTTCTCCTTGCATAACCTTAGTACTAGAAAGCATTGTAGATGTGTTTCATACACATTCATCGGCATAGTATGATGGCATAGTGTAAAAAATCTTTTTCTTAGTGACATATCTTAGTGACATATCGAAAAATTGACGGAGCAGATCTTTAGAGATTGTCTCATTGTTTGAGTGATTCTTAAAATAAAGATTTTGATTGGAGAATGAAAACTTTATACTCTTGCAAACAGTTTCCCTGCGTAAGAATGATAACATTTACTTTAGGGGGGGTAGGTGTTAATGAAAAGTGAAAATTAGAATTTTAGTCCAAAATAAGTTGAATTTGGTTAGTTATGGTTAAGTTTGGGATTTTATGTAGGCCATTAAGTAGTCTGTGGATACATTTTATAGATATAGAGACATACTGATTTTTTAGTGCATTTACAGCCTGCAATGTGGAGACCGCAATATATCTTTTACCCTCTACTAATTTTTTTTTGGGGGGGGGGCAAGGGTGGGGAGTGGAAGTGGCGGTGTGTTAAATGAAAAGTGAAAATTAGAATTTTAATCAAAGCTCTGGAGGTTGTCAATTGCAAACTTGAGTCCAAAAAAATGTTAGAATTTGCCCTTGGAGATTTTATGTAGGTCATGTTGGAAACCTTTTCCTTTTTATTTGACCTCATTTGTATATATATATTTTTTGTTGAGGGGGTGGTGGGGGTGTAGCAATTTTAAAGTCAATATCAAGGTTCATGTTCTGTTTGACATGGTCCTAAAACTTCCTCCCTCGCCCCTACTTTGATTGTATCCATTGCGCAAATTTTAATTTTGATGAATTTTTTTCAAGTTGCTCCTTTTCCCAAATTTTTGTTTCACTCTGTGTAGGGTTTGGATTTGTAGAAAAGAAGGACTCTCTCTTCAAAGAAAAGGCAGAGTCGTTGCTCCTTTTAATTTGGATTTATCTTGAGTCATAGGTGCGTATCCTCACACCCAATTTGCATTTACAGTGCCTGCATTCTATGTGGAGACTGCAATATATCTTTTAACCTCTCACTAATAAATTTTTTTGGGTGGGTGTGAATGAAAAGTGAAAATTAGAATTGTCACACCCCAATTCAAGCCACTACACGTAGCCTAAATTTGGGCATAGCCCGGCTTAACATAATCAAAATAACCACCTGATAAGCAATATAACAGTGGAAATAAAAGTATGTTGATAAGCCATCCAACCTCATAAACTGGAAATACACAACTGAGTGTTCACAACTCAACCAACCGATGTACAGACTAACAAAGAAGGCATCCAGCCTTTATATACAATACAACAGAAACAGTGTTTGAAACCTAAACAGTATAACAACCACCGTCTAACATATACACAATAAAGTCTACCCCAAAAGAATAACAACCTTCTAATCTTGCGGCGAGCTACACAGCCTCACGTACGTGAACCCTTCGCCTTGCTTCGATCTAAGGAAAAACAATAATGAAAGGGTGAGTCACTTATGACCCAAGAAGATTCCACTAAACTTATGCATGTATGCAAAGTAATAGATGCTAACACAAGCGACATAATTGGCATAAGTTATAACCAAGCAAGTCACAAGTATTCAGTATAATCAATGATCAACCAAGTCCCATTACTAGCGTAAGAAGGATCACGACTGCCAACTGTGCCATACCAGTTGGGAATAATGACCAACCTACAAAGTAATGAGCTAATAATAGTTCATATCACATATTAAACAAGTAAAGATCATGTATTAGGATATAAGAGTCGAGGTATACCTCCGATTCACCTTCCCTTATACACCATTCGGCTTTAAAGTTTATATCAAATCATTGTAACCATGTAATTCATATATCAGATATTCCGCGGAACAAGTCAACATGCCCCAAGTCCCTACAACCTTGGCATCCATGTGACAACATCACTCTTGTCCAACAATCTACGTGGTGTAAACCATACTTTGGCCAGAAATAGGGAGACAGGCCGGATCAAGGTCGCCACAACCCGACTATCACTGCATTTCGCCCCGTGACAATCGGTTGTCAACCAAAACCCCCTGAAAGTTAGTATTCTAATGTGCACATCCGGTTAGTCAAGTTCACGTTCACACTTTATTCCATATTCGGTTACAAATTTGGCATTTTGGTTATCCTCCAAGGATCAATTCGAGTTCTAGATTCACAAATCAACATATTGAACACATTAACCATCCCAAATCATACAATAACAAGTCATAAACCCTAAATCACAGCCATGTTACACACTTTATTCAAGTTGGTTTCTTGTCGGTTTCACCAATTCAAGTTACAATTGAACTACAACAATTCCAAGGCTCATATGATCATCAACACACTTTATTAACACATACCCACAATCATATTAGCCTAATAAACATCATAGCATGGCTGAAAACCACAAACTTTCCATAATAACAACTTAGCAATTGATAATAGCCGAAATAAACCGATTAAACACAAACATGAACAAGTTAATGGTCCCTTACCAAATCAAAGAGTTAAACCCTTGTTTCTCCCCTGTATTTCAGTGATAAACACAGCCACAAACTCACTTAAACAAGTTCCCTTGAGTTGCCTTGGTGGAAGGACAAAAGCTTATGCAAGAACACACACAAACCCTAGGTCAAAAAGTGAAATTCTGTGAGGATTTTGGAGAATTTGAGAGAGATTTTTGAGGGTTTTCTGAGTTTAGAAGGCTGGAGTATACTCTTTTAAGCCTTAACCACATTTTTGATCAGATAAGGAAAGCCAAGCATGAGGTGGAAATCAAGAAAAACCAAAAAAAACCAAAATCTGCCCAGACTGTCCATACTAGGCGCGCTGGGGCGCAGGTCTGCGCGCCTAGGCGCGCTCGTTCATCGCTTGCAGCCCGTTTTACTCCGTTTTCTCGATTCGATCGCTCGTACACCCCTAGGTATGATTGTACAACACTTATAACACATCAAAGGATGTCCCCAAGGGTTCGATATCATTCTTGGATCGATTTAAAGTCACGAGAAAGTTCACGAAACCGAACACAATGTCGACAACTTTTTCGTTTTGTAACTTTCAATTAACACAACGTATTTCACTTTTTCAAAGCCCGATTTAACAACACGAAACCTCTATAACATCATGTATATCTAGGTATAAAGTATCATGGTTCAACTCTTTCATTTCGGATCAATTTACGCTACGAAACAATGTAAGAAAGTAACATACCGAAACACGAAATCATGAGTTTACGACTCATCAAATCAACACCATGAACCACAATAATCACATTAACAATGCATGCACATAATTATATGATCAACATGCTAATGATATGCTCAGTTATTACAAGAATTTTAGTCGAAGCTTTGGAGATTGTTAATTACAAACTTTTTTCCCCAACTGTATTTATTTCTTTCTCTGTCTCTCTTTCCTCCAATTTTCTTACAAATGCCCGATCTTCCAATTTCCATCCTTCTCTCCTCTGTTATGGATGAATTTTCGTCCTTCTCTCCTCTGTCGTGGATTGCAACTCGCAAGTGACCTTTTCCTTTTTATTTGACCTCATTTGTATTTATTTATTTTTTTGGTGAGGGGGTGGTGGGGGTGTAGCAATTTTAAAGTCAATATCAAGGTTCATGTTCTGTTTGAGATGGTCCTAAAACTTCCTCCCTCGCCCCCTACTTTGATTGAATCCATTGCGCAAATTTTAATTTTGATGAATTTCTTTCAAGTCGCTCCTTTTCCCAAATTTTTGTTTCACTCTGTGTAGGGTTTGGATTTGTAGAAAAGAGGGACTCTCTCTTCAAAGAAAAGGCAGAGTCGTTGCTCCTTTTAATTTGGATTTATCTTGAGTCATAGGTGCGTATCCTCACACCCAATTTGCATTTACAGTGCCTGCATGCTATGTGAAGACTGCAATATATATTTTAACCTCTCACTAATAATTTTTTTTTTTGGTGGGGGTGTGTGAATGAAAAGTAAAAATTAGAATTTTAGTCGAAGCTTTGGAGGTTGTTAATTACAAACTTTTTTCCCCAACTGTATTTCTTTCTTTCTCTGTTTCTCTTTCCTCCAATTTTCTTACAAAACGCACGATCCTCCAATTTCCATCCTTCTCTCCTCTGTTATGGATAAATTTTCGTCCTTCTCTTCTCTGTCGTAGATTGCAACTCGCAAGTGATTTGATTTTGATTTTAATCGGTTCAAACAGAAGGGTCGAAAGTCTCAATTTCGTGTGTGCAGGTTTAGATTACTGGCAGCCAGGTTCATCTTTTCCAAATCAAGTAACCTTCCACACAATGTTCTAGAGTAATATTTAATCACCTTCATATTAGAGGATGACTGCTTTGATACTTCTGTGATTGGATGATTCACTTCAAATGAATGTAAAATTCTTAGTTACAACTCTATTTGTTTAATTCTCAGTATGTGATAAATGTATTGAATGTAAAATTCTTAGTTACAACTCTATTTGTTTAATTCTCAGTATGTGATAAATGTATATAAACAAACGTTGTATACAACTATCAATGGCAATTGAAAATCTCTTCTTTTTTTTTCATTTCAATATTTTATTATTGTTTTTTTTTTTTACGAAATAAATGAATTATAATTAATTAAATTTTTTTTTTTTTGTCGTTTAGTGTTATTCACCTCCTACAAAACTCATTCATACATTAACCTCGAGCATACATTGACTCAAGCTTACATTGATCCGGTCTCTGACACCGTACTATAGGCACAGACACAAAAACCTAGTTCATTACAAAACTGCACAAATTGCAGTCATTCTCCCGCCGCCACCCTCCCTCCCAGGCTTTTTATTTATATATTTATTTTTAAGTTATTTGGTACTTTGTAACCGAACACCACTATTGATGCTCAACAACCCCTAACCGAACACCCATAGTGGTGTTCGGCACCTCTTACCAAACAGCTTGAGCTGTGTTCGGTGGGGAGCTGCCGAACAATTCAAAATACCTTCTTTTTTTTTCAAACCTAAAAAATGAAAAATACATAAGAACATTTATGTCAAAATATATAATGTCATTTTTGTAATAAATGAGTAAGGGTGTACTTAAAAGGTATTGGGGGTGTTAATAGCAACTCTCAATGATTTATCCCTTTTTATTCAAGACCATGGACAAAGAGACTCAATCTGGGACAAGCATCTTATTTTGAAAATAAAAGAATATTAACAAGAGGATTCTTCAAATAGATTCTCACATCTAACCTGCTTTATGCCCAGAAACTACTGAAACTCTAAAATGTAGTAACAAGGAAAACGCTGTCATATAGAAAGATGCAAAATTGATCATCAAGATACCCAAAGTCCTTAACACACTGGGAAGAATGTAGGCTTTATATGATGATATGAAAGAGAGATGATACGAGGCTACAAGTGTGCGTGCGGGGGCAGGGTAAGGGGGGGAGGGCACCAGATATGAATTGCTAACAAAACAGGATATACCAGGCTTGCAAATCTCTCTAAATCTTGTACTTCCCGAACTTCACCATAAAAAACATGGGAGTGAGGGAAATGAAAATCAGATGTTGTACCTCAATGGTAATTAACAGTTCAGATTCAAAGTCAAAAGACTTTGCTGGTAGTAAGGTCACTACATTGCTTTCCTTCCTCTATGCAAAACAGCATAACTGTTCAGGCCCTTGCAACAGTTCTTTTCAGCTCTTGAAGTTATCCTACCACAACGTATTTACACTGGCCGTGAGCCAATAACTTCAAAATTGTACATTTAACACGTACTACTGGGGTGGGAAGGCGCTAACAACAGCAAACTAACATGCACCGTTTAAACTCTAGATCCTCAATCAGCTTCAAGTTCAGCCCCAAACTGCTCCAATCTCTCAGCATCATATTCCAAGTCTCTGACCAAAGCATGGTTGACAGATCCATCATCCTCACTAGCATGTATTTGTCTACCGCCAAACCTGCACAACCACCCATAGTCATAGAATTACAGCCAGTGAAGTTAGTATGGAGAGAGGGCCGTGGTCCAAGTCTCATACCCAAGCGAGTAAACTGTGAAAATAAGTGAAAAGTCAATGAACCCTCAAATCCTTTATGGTCCAAAAGTCCTACTAAATCATTTAGCTCTGTCTATAGCAAAATGTGTAAGTCACAAGCACCCTTAGAATATACCTCATGGTCTTTGCAAACTTTAACTGATGATGAATTAAAAAAAAAAAGGTCAATTAAGAAAACAAAAACAAAAACAATACCTTAACCCTGCTACCTTGACTAAACAGTCAAATTCATATAGTCCAAAATGAAATAGCCAAATGAAAGTAAAATATGGGCTCTTCAAAAGATGAAAAATAAAGAAATCTAACATATGAAACGGGTGATTAGTAAAGCATGGGTGAATTCCGCGGTCACCTGTCTTGGCAAAATCCTAGCGCCTAATCCTCAAGTTTGAAACGTCCCACTACACCTCTTTTGCGAAGTTCCAGTAGATTCAACCGTTGAAGTAAGGGTAAGACAGTCTTTTCTTTTTGCTCATTCCATTCTTTTCCCAAATCAATATTTTTTGAGTTCTAACTCATTGCTATTTGCCAATTCAATACGTTACATGAACTAAATTTTCAGCTTAGATATAGTACTCAATCTTCTGGAAAAGCAGTAATCTACAGTAGTACAAAAACTACCACAACCTACCATACAAGAGAAAACCCTTTTTAGATTTAAGGCTATGAAACTCAAAAGATGGTGCCACAATTTGCTGTTTGTCCACCAGTCCACGGATCAAGCAGAAAACAAATTTGTGAACTCAATTAAGCAGGGACTCAAGTCCATTCAACGTATTTTCACTGTATGCGGTGTCAGCCTGTAGCGAATCTAGGAAGTTGATGCAGGGTGAGAAAGTAAACTTATTACGAATAAAAATTGTAATAAATTTTTTTTTTGTTTTGATAAGAAAAATTGTAATAAAAATATTCATATTTAAAGTTACAATAATAATAAAAATACCAAGCAATGATACACGTTCATCAAAAAATCTGAATTCACACAATCTTTTTGGGTGGTGGGGGTGGAGGGCAAATATAATTTTTAAAGAGTGGGAATTTTCGCATATGTAAGCAAATTTGTAACACTAGAGTGACATTTTTTAACTCAGGGTGGGTTGGAGAAAGAAGGGGGTGTGCTGGCGGGCAGCAGCAGGTTCCCTCTCTCGGATTTGTATGTGCATCCGTCACTTGTAATCTTTCTCTTTTTCATTTTTGTATGCTTGTGTTATGAAACAAGCACTACATACCATCTCATCTAAAAGCCAATCCAGATTGTCTGCCTGGTCCTAGCCTTACTGATTAAGTTAACAATCATGGGGCAGCCATGATCTTTTCAAGAAAAGTATGAAGTAGCGAATGAGTGAACATTACCATCGGCCATTCATCAACTCTATGCACTTTCGAGCATCCTGCCTATCCTTGAATCGTACCAAAACAACACCCTGCGGGTGATTCTCACAAACCTGCAGATTAAACCAAGCCATTCATTAGAAGCATCAAACAAAATGAATTACTCCAAAGATACTGAGAATGGAGAAGATACATAATCTTGCAATTTAAATGGAGATCACATAACAAGGCATCATTCCGATCAATCTATTCAAGTTAGTACATGGAAGCTGGATGCAAGTAATCATGCAGCAAGGAACAGCCTTGCTTACTTTGATCCAGGCCATTAATTTTGAAGGGAATTGGGCGGGGCCGCGGATTAGCTAAGGAGCCTAGTGATCCTGGTCATCTTTGCCAACAGTGGACATCCAAATATGCATATGTCACATCTCTGATGTTTAATTCAGTGTCACCTGCTATTGGTGGCCATTTATTATTACATAACGCAACTTAAACATTTTGATGTTGTTGCTAAGACATATTCTCAACAAGGTAATGATGTCTGGGCGGTGAAGAAGAATCCATGAGACAGTCAAAAGGGTGAGTCATTGGCTGTCGCTTGCAGATTTTTCTGGCAGATTGTGCCAAGTGATGCAGTGAATTTCCAGAAAATGGCAAAAGAGCAGTGGCAAGCCAGATCTTTCTGGTAAGAGGGGCAAAAACAATACTAGTTCTGCCTTAAGAGAAATGTCATGTTAAAGTAACAGGACTGGAAAAAAAAAAAAAAAGTCATTCTTTTTTATGATAATTTACACTCAGAAGTGGTAGTATAAACAAACTTTGTTTGCCTTAAAACCACAATAGGGACCAAACTTACTAAACAATGTAACTATTTCTTGATTAAAAGAGGGCAAAGTATCCTAAAAAGGAACTTTTTTATTTCTTAAATGGAGATCACAGAACGATTTAACAAAAAAATAGATTTTCTTAAAAACTGGCAATTGCCTCCCTTTAAATCTGCATATTATTACCCCATACAGAGGAGTGTAATCATATTCAGGCTTAAGTCCTTCCTCTGACCCATCATATCATAAGACGAGAAAAGTCGGAACACAATAGTCCATGCTCTTAATGAATCGGTTATCTCCAACTCCTCACCATGATCTCAGATCAAGTCCTCCTTTGAGCGCGACCCTAACCGGAGTCTGAGGATACATATCTCAAAAAATAGAGTGTGCTTGAGCACATACCCAAGCTTTACACTTGTATACTATTCCATATAACATAGAGCAAAAGCTCAATTGACAACCCCAAGGTTGCAGATATAATTAAACAAGCAAGCCAAAGGAGAAAATATTGCTAAAGGTTATGCAGTGCAGTTCATTAGAAGCTCACCAGTAAAGAGAAGTTAAGGATACCCAATCCAGAAAAAACAATTTGATCTTAAAGAATGAAGACAGCCCAACTGGACCTTTCAGTGTCGAATTTTTCCATAAACAAAGGGGTACTTCTATTCCAGTAATTTGGCATTTTCACATCTTTTTGTAATATAGATCAATATGGGCTGAGGTCCATATGAGCTGCTAGACAGGCTTCTACTTTTGAGGTCGTGTCTTGATGTGAGTCATGTTTGCTGCAACAACTACGCACGCATAAGAGCCAATTGAAAGTCAAGACCTGGACAGAAAAACCACTCCTATCACCTGGTTGTGGTACCTAAGTTGTGTCCCCTTAAATTATCCTCACTTAATAAATGGTACATTAACTTCGTGTTAGAGATGGAAATCAATATATCTTCCCTACCACATGCAATGTCTGATACATCTTTCTCTTGACCGTGACGCCTAGAACCTAGATTTGATGCCTAAACCTTTTCTACCTTCATCTTTCGTCCACATTATCTTTCTCTACAATGACAATGTTAAGAAAAAATATCAGATATAATTCATGTTGTTGTTTATTTTAAGATAAAAAAAGAATTTTATTAAAGCAGGAGAAGAATATACAAAACAGCCAACAAGCCATCTGCTGAAACGGAACAAAATAAAAAACAAAAAGAAGGAGAAGCTAGAAACTAATGAAGAACCGCCCTCCAATCTCACGAAGATCAGCAATGGGCACCCCTCAAAAAAGCGCCTAAAGCTGAAGCCCAAAGAGAAGCATTCTCTCTTGCAAAAGAGAGAAAGTAGGCACCTGATCCTGAAAGATGCAAGAATCCAACTCACTCCCTATACCGCACAAGGTACCAAATACCCCACAATGCCAAAGAATCTGTGCATCCTTGCTCCCCCCAAAACCCAACTATCTACCCGTGAACAAAGCCTCCACCGGATCAGGATGAACCCACTCATTACCATGAATATCAAATATAAAACACCACAATTTCCAAGTAACCAGACAATGTAAAAAGACGCTCATGGGTCTAACTATTCCCTCAACACATGATGCAAATATCAGGAGAAATGACCTTATTGGACCTTCGCCTTTGGCGACAATCATTGGTGTTCAAGTGGTTAAGCACGACGAACCAGGCAAATGCCTTAAAATTGTACGGAACCTTGGATTTCCGAGTGAAGGTAGCAATAGGAAAGGCAGGAAGAATTAATAGTTAAAATTTTTATGAAAGATTTAACGGAGAAAAGACCACTAGAATCCAAGATCTGCCATCAGCCCGATCGGAAGGATGGAAAGAAAACAATTGATCAAGTAGACCTAGGACGTCCTAAGCTTCCCTGTCAAATTTCTGAAAAAATGGAAATTCCAGGAAAAGCTATTATAATCCCAAATCAGAAAACTAGAAATAGAGGTCGTAATGCCATTCAAAAGGAGGTCCTCCATCACTTAACCCATATACAGCCGGACCTTTCTAGCAGCCTCATTAAACTAACTTAACTCACCTTTTTTTCCCCACTACTTGATGTCGGAAGTACCCTTAGGTTCTCACTTCGGGCCATTTTACAAGATAAATAAGATCTCCTAAAAACATTATCGAATTCTGCATAATTCCACCTCAGCTGGAGCTTTATTTCTAGGTAGTATCAAAACTCGGTGAATGTTATCACAGCCCACAGCTAACTTTCGGCATGATTTTCAGTAAGTTCTTCTCAAAACAGCTTATCTGTCACCGAGAACTTTAACCCTCATTTTAAAAAGTGACTTTTCCAATGATCAAAAACTCGTCTATCACTGCCCAATTGAGCAAGGTCGTACAAGTTCTTTTTGTGTAAGAATTGAAGGATGAATCCAGTTGGTTACAAAGAAAGTTACACTACCTTGACTGATTCAACTGGACCAATTTTTACAGATTCCTCCTCAACATCTGCTGCTAGTTCAGATTTCAGATTCTCATCTGCCTGCATTCAGAAAAACAATGTCAGCTTAAGGAATTCTACTTTAGAGCAATAAATAGGACAATAGTGATTGTAATACTTGGATGAATCACCAAAAAGATTAAAATGGGAAAGTGTTATAAAGGGTTTTGAAGTCTTTTGAACCACAAAAGGTATGCGTCTACAACATTGATAACTGTTTTGACATTATGATGATCACTACTGATGGTAACAAAATTGAATTTTGAGTTAGATCAAGCATATAAAGCCTACGGATTAGATTTTAATAAAAACCACACAAAAAAAAAAAAACACAATCTCATGTTTCTTTTTTCCGGGGAGGGCCGGAGGGTGTGCGTGTGTATTAGGGATGCGAGGGTTGTCGCTTGAGCTGATTTTAAAATATTACCCTCATTTCTGCAGGAGAGAACATATAACGAAGAACAACAGTAGCTGGAATCGACAACTTGGCATCGTCTCGGCCACCTGAATCGTTGGAAGGAAATGTTATGACCAGAGTAACAAAATACATAAAGGTTAGCTAAAGAGATAATTGCAAAATAAACCCTGTACTAGTTTCGAGATTTCAAATTAAACCATGTGTTTATTTTTTTTTCAAATTAAACCTTAACCTATATATTTTTTTAATCTGAACCTTCCGTCAAGTGGCTGTTAAGCCAACTAACGGAAAGGCTGAGTTGGCAGATGACGTGGATCCTACGTGGTTTAGGCGGGGAAATAAGAATTCTATCCCGCCAAAAGTATTTCAAAATAAACCCTGTACTATTTTTAAATTTTAAAAAAAATCCTGTACTATTTTTAAATTTCAAAAAAAACCTTACAGTTGACAAATTTTCAAACCAAATGGTCCCTATACTTTTTGGGTATTTTGGGGTTGGTCCCTGTGTTGAAATTCAAAAAATTAATTTTTTATGCATTTCAATTTGTTGTAATTGCACTTTTTGTTCAATTTTATTAATTCTTTGTGGTTAAATTTTCACACGTGTCTCCCATGTTATTTTTCTCAAGTGTAAAATAGTCATTTTCTTTTTAAAAGAACGGGGACAAATTGTGCAATTTGGTGAAGGAGATAGAAGAGAGAAAATTTATTGGGTTTGATACGATGATGGTCAAATGCATTAATTATAAGGCAAACCCAATTCCTTTCTTCTTCCTTCCTCCCCTTCCCTCCCAAACCCAGTTCCTTTCTTTCTCCCTCCCCTATTTCTTCAATAATTCCTTCCCCCTTTGTCAGAAACAAAACACAGGTATACAACATAATTTTTTTATTTTCGTTACAAATTGTAATTATTTATATAGTAGTTTATTTTAAAGGAAATCTCCTCCTCATCATGTTTATCTTCATTCTCCCTCCACCGAATCGATTTCGCCCTACCTCTTTTAATCCCCCCGAATTGGTGTCTCTAAATCTGCCCCGTTTCTCTCCGAATTCGACCGCCGCCACCGTCATTCTCTCTTTCAACACCAGCTCTGCCTCCTCCCCACCTCCCTCAACCACCACCACCATCCCCATCTCTCTCCTGCCACTCCATTACTACCGATTGCGAGCAGCAACAAGTCAGTTGCTAAAAACCACCCTCCATAAAACACTAAACCAAACAACATCGCCATCAACACCACCACATTGACACAAACACTTTTAAAATTTAATTCCCTGAATTTTGGTCAAGTTACAGCAGCCAACCTAAATCTCCCAAATTAAAAGCAGTTTTCCATCGAATTGAAGATGAAATAAAGTACTCTGAGGGAATTGAAATTATATATACATATATATATATATATATATATATAATAAATAGGTATCACTTATGAAATAATTTATAAAAATATATTAATTTTTATTTATGTAACAAGTATAATTATGTCATAATTGGCATAATACGATTTTACAAATGGTCCTGTAATTTTTAAATGAAAATGAATATATTACCTTTAGAAAAATAATTATGTCATAGTTTGGTTTGAAAATTCGTCAACGTAAGATTTTTTTAAATTTAAAAATAGTACGTGTTTTTTTGAAATTTAAAAATAATACGGGTTTATTTTGAAATACTTTTGGCGGGATAGAATTCTTATTTCCCGCCTAAACCACGTAGGATCCACGTCATCCGCCAACTCGGCATTTCGTTAGTTGGCTTAATGTACCACTTGACGGAAGGTTCGATAAAAAAAAAAATAGGTTAAGGTTTAATTTGAAAAAAAATAAACACATGGTTTAATTTGAAATCTCGAAACTAGTACGGGTTTATTTTGCAATTATCTCGTTAGCTAAATCATCATAATATTATATAATGATTCCAAAATGAACGAACTGTAAATACATAAAAGGGTACCTATTTTCTTAAGCTGCATATATACTAAATTTAGGGTGTATATCACGGAAAAAAGATGTTCTTTCAATTGTAAAACTTGCACCTTATTTGATGAACCTCACATAGTGTAAATGTGTTTAAGAGACAATCTTGGATCCTAAACTGAGAGGGCTACTCAAGCGCTCCTGACATGGTGGAAACTCGTCCCCTGCAAAATTCCACCCCCTCTCTTTCCATCCTACTAAAGTAAAATATGCTACTCAAGCACAATGAAGGTGGAATCTCAGCCCCAGTAAATATAATATCCCGCCCCTCCCGAATCAAGCGTACCAAGCCCAAAGGAGCGCATTCCATTCTTCATACACTTGAGACACATGACAATTTTCAAGCGCTGACATTCCCGCTCCAGCATTAGAGAACCAACCAAACATTTGCAAGTCAAGACATCAGCAATAGTCTAGAAATAGAATAGCCAAGATAAATCATATAGCTTCTGGTTCCATCAGGCTTTTGGATCACAGAAATGCAACAGAGGAAGAAAACTGGAAATGAAGGAAATAAAATCATCTTTATGAAGATATATCTACCAATCATACATCTTAAAAATATTAAGTATATATATATTTATATATATATATATATATGAGTGTGTGTGTGTGTGTGTGTATATTTATATATCTTTTTCTATTCTTTTTTTGGCTAAAAGAATAATTCCACCAGATTAATAGGAAAAATTTGCAAAGTTAAGGAAAGCCAAAACAAAAAGGAAAACCAAAACAAAAAACTATTAAAGAAGTGCGCTCAAGTTCCAGTTCCTACTCAAAACATTAACTGACACTCCTCTAAAAACACCCAAAGCCAAAGGCCAAAAAAAAGGGAGAAACATAACCCGATCCCGCGAAATAGGGAAAGAAACTGCTTGTTCCTTAAAGTTCTGGAACTCCTTCCCTTCCACAAACACCAAAGACCTTGAACACTTCACACTGCCATAAACGCAAGCAATCCTTACCCTTCCTCAAACCTCCAAAAGTTGTGTGAGAAGTAGTTTCAACGGATAGAGAACACAACCATTGCTCTCGAACAGTTCCAAACAACACAAACCACAATCTCCAAGCCACCAGAGAATGAAGAAAACGGTGCTCATCAGTTTTGCTATGTTACCACACATAACATGTCCAGCGAGAGAGCTTTACGGGGCAGCTGAAATACTCCTAGCAGGTTATTGTTTTTGGTGTTCTTTGGAAATGTAGCTGGTGTTACATAAAAAGGCGCACAACTAGTGCCAGCCGGATCAAGGAATAATGTCCATTTCCAAGTGCAGAAAACTGGTGGCAGTGAAGATGCTATTTGCACATCCAGCTTTATAACAGAGGTAAAAGAAAATTTTAATTAAGTGGACACTCACTGATGAGAATCGTGACCCGAAATCTAGGGCTTCAAATCAAGGCCTAATCCATATTATCAATTGAAGAGAAGGCTTTGGACAAGATGCTCGTGATCATGACCCGTTGGGCATAAATGGAGGAAACACAAAGAAATAAATAAACTGCTACAAGTCAGATTTTTTAGTTAACTTCAATGGGCCACACAGAATGTTCTGGAGCTCAAAAATTGGTATATAATATATAGTTGGAAAGCCCTGAAAGTCTAGTTTCCAATCCATCAAACGGATTTCAATTTCGATGTCTCTAGCCGAAGTTAAGCCCAAAATACTAAAGGCTGGTCAGAATGGACGGGAATGCTAAATTTGTGTTATTTCTTTGACCAAATCAGCCTAGTTTTCACCAACAACCTTTGGGGTTTTTTTAGAGCACGTTTTTTTGTATGTTTTGTGAGTCCTTGATGAGTCCTTTTGAGCCTATAAAAGGCCATGATCATCCTTGTAATTGGTACACAAGATTGAATCAAAATTAAATATTTTTCCTTTCACTAATTCTTGAGAGAATTGTGAGAAACCGAGATTCTTGAGAGAGAACTTAACTTTAACTTATCAAACTCGTGAGTCGAGAGTTAGTGGCGTTCCGTAGCGAGGTTCATAGACAATTGCGTCTATCGGGTTTCGTTTGCACCCGAGGTTCCTATTCATCGTGAATAGTGAGTCGAGGAGACTCAAATATCCATCTTTTCCATTGTTGCTACCTTGGTCGTGTTTCTTCAAGCGTGTTGGAGCTTCTTTGATCTCAATCTTGGTCGAGTTCACATCACTCACATTATGGCAGCTAGACGTAATCACACCTCGTTGTTTCAGAGAATGTTAATGAGATTAAAGATCAACTAGAATGTCAAACTGGAGAAAAAGTGAAAAGGTAGTTCCAAGATTAAACTCCAAACAGTTAAATAAAACATACCCCAGCCAAGCATCTTGTGTTCAACTTTCTGAAGCTTCTTCTTTTTCTCTTATCCACTTGTTTGGCTATAAATTTATCCCCTACAAAATGTATATTTCCAAACCTCAGTTATGAAACATGACAAGCCTGCCTTTATAAAAGGTAATACAATTTGAATTAAACGGAAAGTTGACAACTGCTCCATTTCATATAATGTGAGTTTAAACAACGTAAATGAAACTTATCCAAAGTAAAATATATCCATAGGCATTAGTCAATCCATCTCACCTTTCTGCTCAAATTTAGCTGGCGTGACTGACAGTGGAACACTGCCACCAAGGCGTAGAGGTGCCCCATCAAGCATTTGGATTGCCAAGGCAACTGAAGGTTCCTGAAAAGCAGTATAAAATACAGGAATATACAGGATTCAACATCAGGACTTGTCACCGAGTACATAGCAATGATTGTCTTAAGCACAGTAACAATGAAATTGGTACCTTCAGATACTGAAACAAGTGCATCACCCTTTTTCCTTCCAGTCACTTTGTCATAATAGATCTTCACACGGGGCTTTTTGTTTCAGGGTCCTATATATATCAAGTACACAGAATTATTATTTCCCAGGAGTTAATTATTCATAATTATTGGATTCACTATTAACTATTTACATCAGAAAACAATGTCCAAAGATAGTTTACAAATAAATAAAATAGCAAATACAGTCTCATTCAAAAGGTGAACATCCCAAGAAACATGGAGCAACAATCCTCCACCAGGAATTGGGGACACCTCTTCTTACAGGACATAATAACAGTTACAGAAAAAAAAATTCAAAGCACAAGCCCATAGCCCCAATGCGCAACCTTTATGCAAAAGAACAAATGAACCAAGGAGAGAACCCTTAATTGTTCATAACAATTCAGAAACTAAGCATGTATAAATATGGGAGTAAATGCTATCACAACCACCGACATTTAATCAATTACTAACGACAAGTTCCATCTGATCACTTAATGCAAAAATACTTGGTCTTTAATATCATGTACATCCGGTAGTGATGGCAATGGGACAGGATTTGCCTTTCCCATTCTCGCTCCATCTTTAGAATTTTCATTCCCATTCCCGTCCCATTCCCGTCATGGGAAATTAATCACTATCCCATTCCCACCCCACTTGACTCCATTTCCGCTTATTTAAAAAGAGTTCAAATAAGAATTATTAGAATGGAGTAGAAAAGATATTACTTTTCCTAAATTATAACCGAGTGCTTGTCCTATACATAGCACATAGATTCATTAGAGTATTGATTTTCTTTGAATTTTAGGAATTCTTGAATAAACTCTCTAACAGTTAATTTGTACCACTCAATTTGATCAACTCAATCAAATTTCACGATGTGTATCCCAACTATGATACCAAAATATCTCACCTCAAAATCACACATGTCACATAATTGGCGCATGTCTCCAATTTGTTGGTAATGTTTCAATGTAAAACATTTCCATACATACTCAACTGGCCCGAGGGCACTTGTTCCCTTAGAAGATTTAGGTCTACATAGAATGGCATACTAATTTTGCCTCCCCAACCCCCTCTGCCCGCCAATATCTACAACCATTTCTCATATTATTACTCATCCTTAAAATATCTAGGATGGCAAGGTGAGTGCTGCTGGGATCACCAAGACGTACACTAGTCACCAAAGGACTTTACAACAGGATTCTTATGCAGCGGGATGTTCTGTAGCTTAAATTGGAACTGACCTCAGTGGCAAGCGAGATAAATTTTAAAGGCAACTCATGTTTCAAGATGGGAGGTCTAGAATAAGACAAGAAGAAAATGAAACGTTACAGAATATAACAATCAACAACATCCCTTCATATAATCTGATTGCACACAAGTCCCCTACTTCATTTTTCAGGAAAAACAATTGAAGTATGCTCAACTCTAGAGTAAATTTAGACATCTGAACCATGCAATTAAACCTTTTCCACACAAAGATAGATACATTACACAATATAGAGATTGAAAAACAAGTTCCTCACCTCCTTTATTATCCCATACTTAGAAAATACTTCCACAATCTGCAAGAAATTCCCATAAGAGTGTCACCAAGGCAATTAAGGGTACAGCAAGCCGGAGAGCATCATTGTCATATTTATCATAGGAAGAAGTCCAACAAATATATGGTAATCAGGAGATTCTGTTATAAAACGTGACCTCGTCAAATGTAACATCATCAGGCAACCCATTCACATAAACATGTGTATTAACTTTCAGTTCAAACCAACTGTCGGGAGGCTTGTTGGCTTCCTGTACATTTACCCAAAAAGAAAAGGTCAAAAAGCATATATATATATACTTGAAAAAACTGAATTCATAAAGGGTATCATGAGATAAACCAAGAACTTCTTAGGGAAAACCAGCCCAAAAGTGTTGTGACGACCACCCTCATATTCAACACAATATAAATATAAAAATATTTGGAAATACTAAGTTCGAAAACAAGCAAATAAACAAAGGACTATTATAGGCTGGCATTTGATCAAGAACTTGATGGAAACTCTTTCCTGAAAGCCTAGAATGAATCAATCTTCTTGCTCTACCAAGTGAGTGAACCTATCTCAATTTATACGAAGCAAAGAAGATAACAAAAACAAAAACCTTCTTCTCAGTCGGTTTCTCAGGCAACTTTCTTTTGCCATTTGTTTCAACAGCATCACTATTATCCTTGATCTCTTCTTTTACAGAGTCACCATCAGCTCCAGTATCATCTGCTCCAATTGCTCCAACTGTTGGAAAGACTTCCTCTTCTTGCTGAAAAGTCATCTTTTCAACATCAAAGTCATCACTTTTTGCATTTGTGTCCTCCTGGTCATAAGTTAGATCAGTGAATATCTATATATAGATATGCGCACACACACACATGTGTGTGTATATACATACATACATACATACATACATACATATATATATATATATATATATATATATATATGTATATGTACATGACACAAGCATCAAAAGGACTAACCTGAGGCACCCAAACTCCAAGACCCTTATCCCACTTGTACGTAGTCCCATCATCGTCAGTGAACTCTTCCTCCCCATCTGGGGGTGTAGAAGGCCTTTCATGAGTATCAACAGAGTCTTGGTTGAGAACCCCAGCCTCAGCTTCTACCTCTGCATGTCTCACCTCGTTCTGCCACCTTTCAAACTCGTCATCATCCACCGAAGACAAGGGAACTGCAAAATACACCCACCAAAATGAGGCCAATAAATCAATGCGTAAACAAACATCACCAATATAAATCAGTACCCAGCTGAGAGACTTCAGTGATCAATCCTGGAACCAATGACAGTGGCTGCCATTCACTCCTTCCTTCCGCCCATACAAGAGTGCTCTCGGATACGTATCCACTAGAAAAATGCTCTGTCCAGGCGAAGAAAACATTGGTAAAAGGTGGTTCAATGGCTCGTAAGAGCAGTTGAACATCATACAGTTGGAACAATTATCCCGAAACCGTGCCTACTGGGTAGAACTGAAATTCAAGGAAAGGAAAGAAATAAAGAAAAGAAGGTATCCGAGAAACCAAGGCCGTGAAAATCCATTAGATTACCAATCTACTAGCTGCACAACAATGCAAGCTCCTAAAAGAACAAAAAGGTCATAAAAATCAGCTTGTAAATGATATCAACCAGCACTCACCTTGCAATTCAGAAGAAGCATAGGGGCCAATATGCTGTTGATCTTCGCCCAGAATATACCATCCAACTTCAGTATTGATTCCAGAAATCTGATAAACTTCGTTTTGTGAATCTACTAATCCAAACGAGATACAATTTCAAGAACACATCACGTATGCATAGCAAAAAATATGCAAGTAAGTCGAAAAGGAACCCGTATTATATCTATATTGGGTGAAACGCGACATAATTAACACACATACGTTCATAATCTTCTTGAAATTAAGGTTTTAAGCCTCTAATTTTCACATTCATGCCGAAGGATACAGGCGGAACAATTAGAAAAGGGGGAATGCGAACTTGTGAAGAATTAACAACGCGGAAATTGGATTCACTCACTAATATGTTCTTCTTGTTGTTGCTGCTGCTGCGGCTGCTGTTTTTCTTCTTGTTGCTGTTGTTGAAGATGATGCCCGTCCTCGTCATTCACCGCCATAGTCGACATGATTTCTAGAGCTTTCGCCTTCCTTTGTTCCTGCTTAAGCTGAATTAGAGAAGAAACCAGGTCCGGCCGAACGCCAAACCCAAATCATTTACCGAAATGGTTTGGAACAGTTTTCATTTGCCTCTCCCAGTGTTCGGAGATTCGCAGTTGTTTCCCTTAATTCTAAAACTTGCATGACAAATGCCCCTAGACGTTGACTTATCCACATACTCCCCCTTCTCAATTTTTAGAGGGTTGCTATTTACACTCAAGATTTTATTGAGTGCACCCCCTGTAAATATTATAAAAATGTCATTATAAATTGTAATTTAAATGTCTTTATTTATTTTTCAATTTTTTAGGTTAAAAAAAAATATTTTTTAATTACTGTTCGACAGCCCTGCCAATCACAGCTAAAGCTATTCGGTAAGGATACCGAACAACTATAGTATTGTTCGGTAAGTGTGCCGAACACCACTATGAGTGTTAGGTTATAAAGTGCCAAACAACTTTAAAAAATAATAATAATAAACTCAATTTTGGATTCAGTTGATCGAATCCAATTGCAAAAAATAATTCATGTAAGTTGAGTTGATTAATTTTTGTCGTAGTTTATTCTGCTTTTGTTCAATAGAGATACTCGGTGATGGAGGCGAGCTTGACTGGCGTGGGTGGGAGGGAAAGGAGGACGAGGAAGGAAAGAGGAGGAGGCGGGAAAGGAGGGAGGAAGGAGGTGGACTTGACCGGTATGGGTGTGGTGGGGGGAGAAAGGAGGAGGAGGAAGGAGGGAGGGGGAGGCAGGCTGCACTTGTGGTGGGTGAAAATGACGGAGGGGGAAGGAGAGATGGGAAAGGTGGGGGAAGGGGTGGGCTTGACCGGTGTGAGTGTGGGGGAGAAAGGAAGGAGGGAAGGCAGGCTTCACTGGTGGGGGTGGGGGGGGTGGGGGTGGGGGAAGGAGGAAAAAGGAGGGGGTGTAATGGGCGTGAGGGGTGGGGGAGAAATAAGGAAGAAGAATGGTGGGGTGTACTTAGTAAGATGTGTTAATTTTTGGGAAAATATTGTAAGGGTATAATAGAAAATTAAGAGGATGTACTTAGCTTTTTCAGTGGTAAAAAATATTTGGGTGGGGTGCACTCAGTAAATTTTTTGGTGTGAATAGCAATGAGATAATTACAAAATAAATCCTGTACTAGTTTTAATATTTCAATTTAAACCATTTATTTTTATTTTTTGCAAATTGAACCTTCACCTATTTTTGTTTTAATCAAAACCTTCCGTTAACTTGCTGTTAAAATAAATGACGAAAATTTTCAATTTAAACTATGTATTTTTATTTTTTGCAAATTGAACCTTCACCTATTTTTTTTTTAATCAAAACCTTCCGTTAACTTGCTGTTAAAACAAATGACGGAAGACTTATTTGACAAACTATGTGGATCTTAGGTGGAAATGGCAAGAAAATTATTTTTAAAAAAACCCTTATAATATTTTATAATTTCAAAAAAACCCTTGGTTGTTAACGAATTTTTAAAAAAAGAATTTAAAAAGAACCTTGTATAATTAATTTATTTTCAAAGTAAACCCTAGCAGTTTCTTTAATATATTTTCATAATAAACCATGATCTTTGATTATTGAAATAAAAAATTAATATTGAGTTTATTAAAACCAGTTATAATCAATTTAATATCAACCACATTGTTATATATTATTAAATTAATATTTTAAATATTATTATTTAAATTAATTTAATTTTTTAATAAAATATCTAATATTTTCTAAAATTTTAGTAGACAAATGCCTTAATAATATTATTTTCTTATAATGGAACACGAGATGCGAGTTATGATCATGATTGACTAAATATATTTATTCTGAAAAAATAAAAATAGAAAAATAATAAGTAAAAATTAATCACTCTCTAAAAGGAAACACGTAACAAACTCTACCTCTGTCCCAAAATAATTGTCATTTTAGCAATTTACACACAGGTTTAAAAAGCTTACATTAAGACTGATGTACCCTTATTTAAGCTCATTTGTTGTAGATAAGTTGAGTGAGTATTTTTTTTTTCTTTCCACTTAACAACCCTCTTTAATGAGGGTAGTAAATAAAGGTAGTTTTGGTAGATTATAGGAAAATATTTTTTGAAGTTCTATAACAATAATTATTTTGGGACAAAAAACTTTGCTAAAATAATAATTATTTTGGGACGGGGTAATAATATTTACAATAAAATTAATTAATTTTATATAATATGTGGAATGAATCAACAAGCAAGTATATTTTTAAGAATAGAGGAGTTTTTTTTTTTTTTTAGTATTATTATGAGTTATGAGTTAGGAGTATTAATTTTATATAATATGTGTAATTAATTCTAGGGTTTATTTTGAAAATAAATTAATTGTACAAGGTTATTTTTAAAATACTTTTTTTTAAAAATTCGTTAACAACAAAGGTTTTTTTGAAATCATAAAATAATACAAGGTTTTTCAGGAATAATTTTGCCGCCATTTCCATGTAAGATCTACGTGGTTTGCAAAATCAGCCTTCCGTCATTTATTTTAACAGCAAGTTGACAAAATATTTTGATTAAAAACAAATAAAAATGTGAAGGTTTAATTTGCAAAAATAAATAAATAAATACATAATTTAAATTAAAATCTCAAAACTAGTACGAGTGTTTATTTTACAATTATCTCGAATAGCAACTCTCGAATTTTTATTGGTTACTTTGACTTTCTACTTCTTGTAGTAATGCTTATTTTGAAAATAAAATAAAATTTCGAAGAGTAATGCTAGAGCAACAGATTTAATTTACAGCAAGTAGCAAGATATTGTACGATACAAGCTGACTATGAATTAATAGTTGTATTGTACAACACTACGATGCTGAATATAAATCAAATCCGTTGTTCTTTCATTTTCCAATTTCTACATGATATGTACCTTTTCATTGACAATAGTAAAGTAGACACTAATCAATTCCTCTACTTTCTTCGTGTTGTAAGTATTTCATAATTGAATAAAATTTCATATGATTATTCCTTTTTTTTTGTTTTTTGTTTTCAGTTGTTGTAATCAAACGATGTCGCTATGCTAATTTTTTTTCTTGTTTGCGTAACTGTATATTGCAGTTGTGATAGTGCTCAATGAAAGGCGAAGACCATCATCAAATTTGTCTGAATTTTCAAGATTGAATTTAAATCCTAATCCTCGTTGGGATTTATTTACTTATATGCACTAACATGATTTCATTACATGGCAATGATAATAGAAACCCTTGCCTTGTTCATTACAGAGGATGAGAATTAGAGTTCTGAGCGAATTGAAGTAAAGCCAATTGATTGAATTGAAATTCAACACTCTCTTCCAAACAAAAATATTTTTCTCTGTCAATAAATTAAAATGGCCTGCCTATCTACTACTAATTAGTCAATGATCCCATAAGGTTTAGTTTACAGAGAACAACGAGTTTGATCCCTATAATTATAGCTTTTGAACCAAAAAACAAATACTACATCCGTCTCAAAATAATTGTCGTTTTAGTAATTTGCACACAGATTAAGGAGACTTACATAAAGATTGTTCTATCATTATTTAAGTTCATTTATTGTAGATAAGTTACATGACTATTTTTTTTTTCTTTCCTCTTAACAAACCTTTTTAATGAGAGTGGTAAATAAGAACAATTTTGGTAGAATATGGGCATTTTCTTGAAATCTTATAACGACAATTTTATTTTAGTATATTTCTCTTAAAGAGTCTACTTTAAAAAATTATGTCTACAATATCTATAAAACTTTTAACTTTATCCTCCATATATGCTATAAACATCTTAATTATACTAAAATATTTTTGTAATTATGACCGGCTCTTATGATAATTATTAAACTTTTCAAATGTAGACGTTTTGGGTAGAACGGAGGGAGTAGTATATTATTATCTTATTGAAAACATATTGAGCAACTTTCAAAGAAATCGCATGTGGATGAAGTAGATGTTGAGAAATTGGGAGAGAGAAAGAGAACACATTTGCTGGGTTTTGATTTGAAGAAAGGTAATATGGGTGATGGTGACTTGTTAGGTCGATTTGGGGATGCGAAAGGGGAAGTGGGTGGGAATGTATTTGTTAACAAACGGATATACCTATGTGGAAAAAAGTCATATAACGGTAATGGTACTTGGACGAGATAACTTTTATTTACCGAAAAAACTAAGCAATAAAAATTGTATAGAAATAAAGAATGGTACGTAAGCAATAAAAATTGATTTAGGATACGAAAGGGGAAGGTGGATGGGAATGTGTTTGGTACCAAAACGGAAATACCTTGTCATACAATGGTTCGATGAGATAACTTTCGTTTAATGGAAAAAAAAAGAACTTTCGTTTAATGAAAAAACTAAATAAGAAAATAGTGAAAGCAATAAAAGTTGTATAATAACCAAAAAGAATGCAATAACAAAATAAAAAGACAATATTTGCAATAAAGGCACAATACAAGAATGTTTGGTGTAATTTATCCTTCTTTCTTTTTAATCAAATATAAAAAAATTTACGCGATATGGTTTTACTATTGACAAATACTATTTGAGGGGGCATTAAGATAAAGCAAAACCACAGGGGGTATCATGGAAATCAACATTTCATAAGTCATAACCATATTCCATAGGCCCATGGTAAGGTCTCCCCTTTCTTTCTATATATAATTAGGTGCTAGTTTGGTACGAAACTATCACAATTTCTTTCTATCCAATTTCTTTCCATGTATTTGATGTTTGGTTCGAAACAATTGTAATTCTTTTTAATGTTACTTAAAACTATCACAAAATGAAACTTGTACTCCCTCCGTTCCTTAATTATTATCTTGTTTAACCCAGTACACGGATTAAGAAAAAATAATTAACTTGATTATTAATATTGGTATAATGTGTAATTTTTTTTAATGCCCATGTGTATATGACCCATAATTAAAGTAAGAAAAAAAAAGTAAAGGTAAAATGGTAAAAATGATATACTAAAAAGAAAAATTTTCAAACAAGACAATTATTTTGGAACGGACAAAAAAGAAAAGTAAGACAATAATTTAGGAACAGGAGAGTATTAAAATAAGAATGATTAGAAAGAAGAATACTGTCATACCTAATGAGCACTTATAGATACCTAAAGTCTAGGATGGTACCAAACATGCACTTCATTGAAGAAACCTGGAGTCTAGAATAGTACGAAACGAGCACTAAATTCATAGATACCTGGAGTCCACGATCGTACCACGAGACCGCATGACTTATAAGAAATATACCGAGCGATTGACCAAACTCCGCCACCATCACAAGATTACTGTAATTACCATATCATACTATAGAAACTATTAGCTTCTAATCAACATTTTGTCAATACAGAATAACATTTGAACTTAAACAACACTCGTTCAAGGCAAACGGAACCACAAACCTAGCCAACTACCAGTGTCCTTTTCCAGCTGATACGATGTGAGCCACACCAGGGGAAAAAAGGAGGAAAAGGAGGCTTACCTACCAGCCTGCTACTAAACATAACACCAACTTATCTTCAGACAACAAACAAACCTTATAGTAGTTTACGAGACTCTGCAGTATCTTGCTCTTGTCCTTTGCAAAGGTTGCTGATGAGAAAGTAGCCGACATTTATCTTTTAAGCTACATTCAGAGCTTAATTTCTTTGCCAAAAACCCAGCTGAACGGCACAGGAGAAGCTTCCTTGGCCCGTGCTTGTGCTCTCTCATCCAACTTTCTAATCCTTGGAGCCAATCCACAAACATAGTCTTGTGCTTTACGACCTTCACCAGAAAGGCCAGTCAACTTGTCCACATTCCATCTTCCCACTAAGAATTCCAGAATATCTGCATAGTCATTGGCAGTGTAAACTCCAAGCCGCTGTGCAACTGCAGAGAAATGTTCGAAAAGGTTGTCGTCCTGCCCATCATACATCAAATGAGCTGGCATGGAGATTTTCTTCCTCATCATGTCAGCAATAGCCAAAACGGTGTCATTTGGGTCGATCTCTAAGAGCTTCTCCACAATCTTGGTATACGCAGTTTCATGGCGTTTCTCGTCTGCCGCAATGATACCGCATATTTGAGCAAGTTTCATGTCTCCATGTTCTTTGGCAAGCCTTGCAGTGTTTCCATGAGAAATGAAGGTTGCTCTCTCTTGAAACGAAGTGTAGATGAAACCTAGGTATGGGCTGTTTTCTGTCCGAGGATCCTAAAATTGTTTTGTGCACAAGGAGAAAGGGTTACAGACTTGCAGTAGATAGTGAAATGGTATAAAACAAGATACATAAAAAGCATATTTACAAAATCATTTCAGCAGATTAATGGTCGTCCATATGCGATGATCTACCAACAATAACAAAGTATTGATGGCATAAGAAAGAGAGGTAACCTAGTGTTCAGGACTTGCAAATTTGAGGCTATGTCCTGGGTCGATAAGCATGAGCCAAAAAGTTATTTGAACTTGAATGAAATTGTAGTCTGACTTTGCAGAAATTTTCTAGTTTTTTTCAAAGAAAAAAATGAAGTGAGAAATACACCCCATCCACAAAGGATGATGTAGGACTCCATTTCTTCTTTTAGCACAGCTTCTTTGACCTAGACTTCTTTATAGATCGGGCTCGCAAAAATGATTTGCAGGAAGCATACAAAAGAAAAAGCAAAAAGCCAAATGCAACAAGTTCATCGTCTGGATTCAGGAAAAACTTGCTATCAGACCCATCTTTCATTTGGTCTTTATTTATTATTTTTCAAACTTTAAGCAAATCCAAACTTCAAAAGGATCAGGTCAGCCAAGATTAGACATGAGGACTAAATGTTTCTAATGAGACTTAGTTGGATTGAAAAACCCTTTTTCGTCAAACCAGTAGGTTACTGCTTTCTTAGAACTTTCCACCAGCATGTCGTATTAATATATAGCTGATTCAAACAAATTATGATGGAACTGAAGAAACTTACCATTCCAGATCCTATCAGGTACTGAATTGTCTTCTCAATTTGCTTCATATCAACTCGTCCTGAAAGATAAAGATACTTGTTGAGAAGGTCACCATGCCTATTTTCTTCAGCAGTCCATGCCCTTGTCCAGATAGCCCAAGGAGAGAGGCTTGCACCGGTCTCATCCCGAACTCCATCTAGAGTGTTAAGCATGGTCTGGTATGTTGGAAGAGCTTCCTCAGTGATCATGTCTCCAACCAACACAATAAAATAGTCATCAGGGATTTCCTTTGCTCGTTCCCTCAGCTTCTTGACTTCCGAATCAAATCCGTCAGAGGCAGGATCTGGCAGAAAATCGGTTGGCTGCCAACATTTCTCAACATGCTTTAAGTGCACCAAGATGTTCTCCTCAGCCCACTTATCCAAAGATTTGAATATCTCAATTTTCTCTGGTGGCATGGAGTGTGTCACTTGAACATGTACCTCTTTTGGTGGACCGTATGGCTTCTTTACATTAGTAATCTCTCTACATTCAGAATGAGATCTAAATCAGCACTTCGCCAGATATGTAATAATCCATAAACAGTAAACTACAGACTAGCCAAATAATTCAAAGAAATGTCAAAGGAAGCAAAACAAATGGGAAGCAGCGAGGCAGAGAGTCAGGGGGTAGTCGGCATCAATAGGTTCTGAATCTCTGCTGCCGATATACTAACTTCTTCTACAGAAATGACCATCTGTTTGAGGTTTTTAGTGATCATAATAAATCTTTGAAAAAGAAAGATGGACATAAAGGAAATCCTACGTCCAGTCAAGCTTTTGATCTCTCCAATATCTGAACTGCGCAGGTAATTCAATATAGTCTTGTCGAACATAGAAGTTGAATACTAGTTTAGTTTCTACTCATAACAAATGGTAAATAAAAAATAACTATACTGTTGAATGTTTGGAAGAACCTCCTATCGACAAATAACCAATTGAATTATTTCGATGACAATGGCTCTGCTAAACATGTCATGAGAGTTTATTCACTGTAGGAGAAGCAGTTGGAAACCAAGAAAAAGAGATTCAATCAAATTAAATTTAAAAAAGCAAAAATGAGTTCACACTTCCTTCACAAGGTGAATTTAAAAATTGTTCAAAGAAAGAACAGAATCTGCAAAGGATACTTGATTGTTATGTTCAAGAATATTGGTCAACGTTGACAATCAGAAAAACTGTTGCTCAAAATGTCACAGAAGAAATCACAAGGTGAAATCAGATATTAACAATACTCAATACCAACGGTTAGATATGCAGATGTTTAAATAATTTAAGCATGATCACAATTTATTTAGCAAAAACTTCAATGTTTACCACACACACATTAAAAAAATGCAAAAGGCAATCATGTAAGCTCACTCATTACTCTCTTTACCATATTTTATTCAGGCATATCAAGTTTTTCTTTAGATTTGGACAACAGTACAGCTGATGCACAAAGTTTCATTCTTAACTTAGCCACACACACACACACAACGATAAAAGAAAGAGAATGCAATTTGAATTCGAATAAATTAATTACGAAAAAGAAATGAATAAAAAAACCAACAAATTTAACAAAGACATGACAAAAATCAAACCTAATTCACAACCAAGAAAACATTACTAGTGCACACTGCACACGCAACCTTAACACCAAAATAGAGCAGCAGAAATTCCAAAATCCACATGCATTATATCAACCCATAAAATTAAATGAGGAAAAAACAGAATTGGTCCTAGGAATAAAAAAAAAACAGAATTAAAACACCGAAATTATATAGATTATGTATTTTCAATCCAATATAGAATGGGAAACCCAAGCGGTGCATGCATCAGTTACAGATTTCAGATCAAATTCATTTATAACAACATGCTCTATAGAGAAGTGAGAAGAAGCGGTGATTGGATCATGTTCATTTGATGAAAATGAGGGAGATAAGAAAAGGGACTCACGTAGAGGGGAAATGGAGAGTGGAGGAGGAAGCCATGGAAACGGATTGAGATCTGATGATGTGCTTGGAGTTGGATCGAGGGAGAGCAAATGATGCAAATTTGTGAGATTGAAGATTCATGTTATTGAATTTCAGTGCCATTTTCTACAGTGAGCTAAAAGCTTGCCTTTTTCTTTCAAATTTGATTCAAGCTTTGAAAATGGCAATTCCTTCTTGAATCATAAACAACGCGAGCGTGCTGAAAAGGACGGAGAAAGAGAGAGAGATGCAAATAAAACGTGTTACATCCACAAAATGCCTAATTTGCTTTCAAAAATTACTTGAATGCCATCCGTTTTTTGTTTGCTCTCTCTTTTAAGGTCTTATTAATTATTAATTAATGCTTTGAAAATTTAAAAGAGAAATGCTATGGGTACCTAAAAAGTATTAAATTTAATGATGTGTCAGCCGATGTGACAGCTGATGTGGTACAAAAAACAAAATTAAAAATTATAATTAATGCATCACATCAGTTGACACATCATTTGGTGCAAAAAATTTAACTCTTTAGGTACCCATAGCATTACTCAATTTAAAAAGTTTGACTTATTATTTGATACTTAGTTATTAAATTATTATCTTGTTTGACTTTTTTTTTTTTAATAGTGAAACACTATACTTTTCAAATTCAAATTTGATGTATATATTTTTTTTTACTTTTTTTCAAAATCATAAAACAATACTTTTTTTAAATCATAAAACAAGTACAAAAAAATTAAAAAAAATATACGTCAAATTTGCATTTAAAAAAATCATATTTTTTTACTCCCTTCGTTCCAAGCAAAAATTCTACTTTTCTATGTTTCACTTAAAAAATCTACTTTAAAAAATTATGCCTACAATTTTTGTATATCATTCAACATGCTCAAATATTTTTGTAATTATAATCAATTCCAAAACTACTAATATATATATATATATATATATATATCTTAATTATTAGATTTTTTAAACATAAATTAATTCGGTGGAATAAAAGAAGTATCTCTCAAGTAAGAAGAAAAATTCGTAATAAACTCTTTTTCTTTACTGTGGCTCAACAAGGAAAGTGATTGAAGACTAGCAAAGGATTAAACTCTTCTATCATACTCCATTTTTTTTTTTACATTGCCCCCAGTCACTCTCCTTATCTCATTGACTATTACGAGAACAAATAAGGACATGTGTAGGTCGACAGGAAAAGAAAAGGAATATTGAAATGTGAGAGAGAAGAACTAAATCAATCGTGGTATAGGAGAAAGAGGAGAGAGGAAAAATTGGGGTGTGGCATTAAGTTACGTGAGTGAGAGAGAATATGGATAATAGCGCATCTTGAAATCACATAGTTGAGATGAAAGTGGCACATAAGTAACACAATTTGTGACACAGGAAATTTGATTTCGTGACTTAGTGAGAGAGATTAGAAAGAAATAATAAGAATATATATAAAGAAAAAAAAATCCAATAATAATATATTGTTCAAAGGACAAAATAAGTCAAATAATAAACATCAAACATAGAAGAAAAAAAATGTAATTAGCAACTCTTTTCTTTTTATTTTCTATTGCCATCAAGAACCAGACAACATTACATTTGGAATCTTAAAATTGCTTATTCAAAATTATTTTTGAGGATGTTTTACTGTAAAAGTTGCTATGCGTTTAAGCTATGAAAACACAAAAAATTGCGTTTAGCCAAAATCACCTATAATTTGCTTTTGCCAAATTCATTCGAACAAATTTCTAATTTTGATGTATTGCTAATAAAGCCTCGTCTTTATATAATAAATCACAATTATCCAACTAAAAACTTTATTACTATTGAAATTTGATAGTTTTAAAAGAGTGATGCAGCAGCAGATTTCATTTACAGAAACAAGCAACAAGATATTGTACAATACAACTTGCCAAAGCATCAATAGTTGTACTATACAACACTACAAACAAACGTAAGCCAAATCTGTTATTCCATGAACCAAAATTATAGTAATTTAGATCATAAATTTAGTAGTTTGGATCAAATCAGATCGTTAATCCAATCCACTGCCTACTCGGCAGTCATGATGCTCGGCTAGTAGTGCTCGACTGAGCAAAGGACTTTCATTTCCCTTTGGACTTTGGTACTCTTGACAAAAAACACTTCAAAAGGGCACTCAAAGATGATCTTACAAGCAAAAGAAAGACAACTATCTGTTACTACTTGGTCCAAGAAAAGAAAGAAAAGAAAAGAAATCCCACTGTAATTAGGTTTTGTATATGTAATTACATGACATGGGTCAAAAGGTGTGCACAACATTTATCCAGAAGTGGACATAGTTAGAGATTGGTGGGATGCTACTGATGAGTATTACCATGTGTATTGTTCTGCTGCCCTTCAACAACAGCTGATAGAGGTTTCTGCAGAGACTGGGGAGAGGTTTCGTGTGGGTTGCTAGTCTTCCCCCCCAGTGGAGGAAGGCACCTCTTCGAGAAGAATGTAGCTATACTCCTATTACTCCCTCGGCTGCTCTTGTCTGCATATTCGGAAAAAGGAACTCGTTTAACACATCAAAACCAACTGGTGATACAAATAAGCCAGTTCAATACATACCTGGAGTAGTTGATAGACCGAGTTTGTTGAGAATATCTTTCTTCACCTGCATTCAAGAGATGATGATCGCTAGGAATCAAGAGTAGACCTTACAAGGTAACAATGAAATGCAGTATCTAATTAAATTATCTTCAGAGAAATAAACGGTTCTCTAACAGCTTCACAACAATTTGTTTCCTGTTGTTTGAACTAAAGCATAGTGCACATTACATGACTGACTAGAGGTCACAATATAATACTAGAGTATCAAAAGGTAAAAGATAAAGAAAATTGACTCACCAGCCACCGGTTATCCGTGGAATTGAAATTTGATATCTCACGCACTTTATTTCTCAACTGGGACTTTGACACTGCCGAGAATTTCTGATGCAGAGCCTCTACCAGTTTGTTAATACTCTGTGGGCTTGACTGGATTATGGATACCTGAAACATCATCCAAATTTTGTCAAAAGAAAAAGTCAAAAGAGTGAACTTTTATCACGTCTATGGCATAGTAAAAAGGTAAAATTATTGTGTTGAGTTCTTCTAATTAGTATGTAAAAGCAAATAAATTCATTTCAACTGCAATGGTTCTGAAGCACAATGATTATTCCCTATGATTTTGGTCAGTGCATCCTATTAGCCAAAGGAAATTCAAAACTTACTATTTCAGGCAAATCATTGTCTAATATAGCTGTTCCACTGGCCACTGGTGTGGTGCTGCCCTTACTACCCAATGGCGAGTGCTCTTGAACTTCTTGCACGTCGTTAACAACACATATCTCTATAGAAGGCCCCACAGGAAAAGCACGAATACTCAGAGCTTGCAAGCACATTTGTTCGCGTTCTGGAGTTCCAGTAGGATCTTCATCCAACAATGATTGAGCCTTTTCATGCATTAGATTTAATATAACCAAAGGACGGTTTTTCCAAAGACATGCTCTGTCAAGTTTTGTAGATGCTTCTGCTGTCGAAGCAGTACACGAAACTCCTCAGCCTCCACCTCCTGCTTACAATCTGGTGAACTTCTGGCCTCCTCAACAAAATCAGTGCTGTTCATTCTCTCGACTTGTACCCCCTGAACATAGAAACAAACAAACCACATCATCTGACAATTTGCTTTCAAATCTTTGATATGCGACAAAAGAAGCATAGGTCACACCTCAACAGAGACAAATTAAAAGCACGCAAGGGGCTTATCTTTCCTGAAATGTATTATAGCACAAGACTCTACACACGTACACAAAAATAAACAAAACCTTAATGAAATTGAAACATCCCTTAAGAGATTGACTTCTGAAATAAATGAGCCAAGCTTGAACAAGTCCAACAGTAACTAATCTTGGGAGCTCAGCTTAGTAAATGAATACACTCGAGATTAATGAAAACAAAATCACCCACTCAAGCTTGAGGTCATAAACAAGCCTTCAATAATTGGAACGGAAGCTCGATGTACCTAGGTTACCTGGACTCTATCTAGTCAGGCATACCATATGGACATCACATGACACCATAAAGCAGCTCGGAGATTTGTATCAGATACAGCACTCATTCGGGCACGACATTGTTGTTAAAGGACCTAGACACACGCCCAGACCCAAGACTCAAAAAGGCTCACCTCACATGCCCAAGGCATCGCCTATGCACTCTTGCTCAGCTTGATCCTTTTTTCCATTAGAAACAATTGTTTTAGTAATTTAGGAGTATACTTGCCTACAAATCACTTCAATGTTATATCAAAGTCAGCCAAAGGAAAAGGAAAACACCAGGTAGCCACTTTACCATTTACAAGTGATTGCTTGGGAGGGTGTTTAGACAATAATGAAGAATCAGGAGCCTATCAAATATTATTAAGAAAGGCACTTCATGGGTGAATGAGTAGTTATTTTACTTGTATAAGTTCCTAATTTGTTCAATATTTTGAATGATAAAAATGTAATTGTTTCGGTCCTTTCTTAAGGCAGGCGTGAGCGCATTGTACACCTGGACCTGAAAAGGCCAGTTTGTGCCTAGGCCCTTTAATAACTATGTGTCAGCTCACAACAGCAAACAAGATCTAGAAAACTGGCACAAGGAACATCAATGGATTTTAAAACTCTTTTGCACTACTTTTAAAACTCTTCTGCACTTGTAGAACAAACACAATGGTAGTTGCACTTTGTACCCCTGAACTCGTAGCTTCAAAGTGAATCCTGCCTCAATGCATCACTCTTTGATGTAATGCACATCAAATAATGATATTAATGCCTAAATATGGCTGATTAACTGTTCAAATGTGTACGATGATAAATTAATTTTAAGCTGCAAAGGGTGATACCTCATTTTCTGAGAGATATCCATCAGGTACAAAGAACCCATCTTCACTTTCATCTTCAT
Organism: Platycodon grandiflorus; assembly: GCA_016624345.1. Taxonomy (NCBI): domain Eukaryota; kingdom Viridiplantae; phylum Streptophyta; class Magnoliopsida; order Asterales; family Campanulaceae; genus Platycodon; species Platycodon grandiflorus. The sequence goes on from CM028368.1 coordinate 5,459,284, forward strand.
CATCAGCTTTTGAATATCCTTCCTCCATACTTTCCTCTTCCTCTTCCTTATCACAATCGGATAGGCTTTCACCGGGTTCCTCCTGAGTGAAACATCAGTAATGAATATCTTCCAAAACATATTGAAAAGGTTACAGACCAAAAAGTTATTTCAGACCAACAGTTAGATGCCAATATATAGATCTTAAACAAAGTTCATAACTGGTATAGTATTGACTTAAATGTAAACATACACCTCCCCTAAATTCATTAAAGAAGAAATAGACAATATAAATACCTCTTCCCATTCTTCATCGCTATCAATCTCGTAATCCAGTAACGGATCCTTAGCAAGAGGACGACGAGGTCTGACAGTTTGACTGAAGAAAAATAGAACCAAACCAATCAGAGTCGTGATCCAAATAAAACCCAGCCCAATCAACAGCCAAAGATGTACTCCCTCCGTTCCTAGTCCTGGTTTGACTTTTTGAGTCAAACTAGGTGTTTTTCACATGAAACTTTGACGTATATTTTTTTTTCAAAATCACAAAACACATAATTTGTATATAAAAAGTACTACGAATCACATGTTTTGTGTTTTTTTTTTAAAAAAAAAAGATACATGTCAAATTTTCATTTAAAAAACACCCGGTTTGACTCAAAAAGTCAAACCATGAAAATAATGTTGGAACGGATGGAGTACAATTTAAGATCAGTTAAGAGCTTCATGTTAAAAGAGAGACAAAATTTTGAATATAATGAAGCTCACAAAACAACAGTCTATAACATCTCTTAGAACAACCACAAGCTGTTAATTGGGAGTAGGCATAAAAGGCTTACAAGTGAACTTGCCTATATCAACTATATGTTCAAACTAACAAATGCGTTCAAAGTTCAAACTGAAGTTAATGGATTCTATCTGTTAAATCAGGAACTGTTCTGAAAGCTTTAACACATTAGAGAATGATCCTTTTTGTCAAGAGATGCACATTAATTTTCCTGCTCAATTGCAAACCCTTGTTTGATGCAGGGATAAAGACAAACCAGGAGGCACCTATGCACGGACAGAACTGATTTGGGGAAACTTCACAAGTGGGAAAATTGAACCCAAGAGCTAGCAGAACCAAGGGTCTGATCTGAGTCACACAGTCCGTGCAACATGGGTAATGCTCTAGCACAAGTTCAAGAATTGAGTGTGAATTCATTGCCAATTCACGGATTCAAATTCACTGGGCCGTGAACTATGTTTAGGGCTCGCAAATTCATTGCAAAATTCTTCCTAAGAGAACTTCTCCTGCGATTGGATTTACATGATTTATTTGAAGTTATAAGACACATCAAATCTCTAAAAAGATTGAATTGTTGGGTGTTCTGCACTTCAAAACAGGGGGGGAAAGATAGATTTTATATATATATATATATATATGGGGGAGTATTTAATGGTTACTTTTTTATTTAACCATCAATGGTTACTCTCATTATCAACCATTGGATCAAAAATTAAAGGTTGAGATTTAATGGTTAGTTGAAAAATGCAATTAATGCAAGTAGGTGAGTTATTTAATGCATTAAATCTCAACCTTTAATTTTTGATCCAATGGTTGATAATGAGAGTAACCATTGATGGTTAAATAAAAAAGTAACCATTAAATACTTCCCCATATATATATATATATATATATATATATATATATATATATAGAGAGAGAGAGAGAGAGAGAGAGAGATAGATAGATAGATAGATAGAGAAGGAAGAACATCAACTGACTTGAATCATAAACGAAGGAGAATTTAAGTATCATTGGATGATGATCAAGCAGCTTTCATTCATGGCACTGAGTTGCAGATTTGTTTTTCATGGTTTATCAGTATATAAGTTTCTCCACATGAATACTGATGGAGAGGGTGAAGAATAGACTCTAAGGATTATCCTGCAAATTGAGATGTTAAGAGATGACATGTATTTGATATGTGCCCCGTATTAGGAATCCTACACTCTCTTAGAATTGCTAGTCAGACTCACTTAAGAATAAGAAGTTGGACTTTGGATTAGTATATAGTATGGTCTACTAATGTGACTTAATTGTATTTTATTTACTTTTGAATTTAACAATTATTAGTATACGTTTTTTTAATTATATATACGCACAAGCTCTGAAGGGCGCTCCTGCTCTGATCAAATTTTGAAATTAGCCGCTCTTGCTCTCGAATTCGCTGTGTAATCTACCATGTAGCATCTGAAGTGCTCTAAAAACTTAAATAATCAGAGGGAAGGTCCAATTACATATATCATTCTTCAACGCTATAGGTCTAGGTGTCTTGGTGATTAGTCAATTGTCAACCCATCAAGTCACTATTTGGTACAAAGCAAGTGTAAACCATACTTTCAAGTCATTGAAATATTCACCTAGGCTTTATCTCAGATCATTAGCAGATAGTCTCCAAACTAAAACACGAAGCACATAACATATTCCAAATAATCCTACTTCACAGTAAAAAGATAACTCCAAAAACAGTAGGGTACCTTTTCTTGGGCCAAATACCATAAAATGCAGGTCTATGGCTCTTATCGAACTGCAGCAATTGTTTCCTCTGACTGCACTTCTGGCTACTAGGACAAGAACTATCTGCATTTGTACTACAGGATCTGCCATTAGCTTTTGTTTCACTCCATCCATCCTCAAACTTCTCTAAGCTCGAGTCATTATCACAAGACAGTCCACTACTTGCCGTTAGCTTAAGTGCCTTTACTACTTCAGTCTTAGGCTTTCGACGAGTGCCCCAATGCTGTTTTCTATCAATAGAATGACCCAATTGATGCCAAGAGATCAAGTGCAACCTGTAAAGTGTAACAAAACTACTTAATTCTGATATCAAGGAAACATTGGGTTTAAGATAAACAGGGGGATAGAGATGAGAAAGGAGAAAAGAAAACCCACTTCCATATCTCCTCAACATTAATCTCTTCTTTTAATGCGAGAGCATTGTCCATTGATTGAGCAACAGATTCAGGTATCTTTTCACTTCTATCAGGGGCTGCATCAGCTGGCAATGCTCTGGTTAAAGACTGGTCATCCTGTGAAAGTGGGTTATTTTTGCTTTTCTTAAGGAAGCGCTCCAGGAGTGATGCTTGCTTCTGCAAAGCAAGTTTCTTTTTGGATTCAGCTTCTTCCTTCTCCCGTCGTCGTTGTTCTTTCTCTTCTTCCTCTTGCTGTCTTTTTCTCTGTCTCTTCATTTCCGATTCTTCTTTCTCACGACGCCGCTCCTCTTTCTCTGCCTCATCTTGTAAACGCTTTAGCTCTTTTTCCTGCAGCCAAGCAAGAAGTTCAGACAAGATTGGAGAAAGGAACGTAGATGCTTATCAATTGTTTAAAGAGCTACTGCTACAGTCACTATTATATTTCAAAGATATCTGCCAGTTCAACGGAAAAGGCTGGTCTTGGGAGTTTTACAAGGTAAAGGTTTAGGAATAAGGCCAATCACCTATGAGCTTGTACACTAGAAAGCACAAGGATACCTGCTGCAATTACTGATAACTCAGAGCTGAAAAGCAACTTACACTTTGCAACTTTTCTTTCTGAAGCTCCCGCTCCATTTTTTTCTTTTCCTTCTCAGCTTCTCGTTTGTTTTTCTCCAATTGCTTGACCATAAGTTTCTCTTCGTGTTTCACTGTCTTCTCAGCCCTTCAACCATGAACAAGATTTAAACATGCGAAGAAAAAAATATTAAACAAGTAAAACATACTTGACAAGACGAAAATGGATACATACACTTCAGCACCAGTTTTTTGCACCATGCTCTCAACTAACGAACGGATTTCTGCCTCATTCAGCACTTTACCAAGCCTTTCTAACACTTTGGTCACGCTTTGTCTGCAGTTCTGATGGCTATCAGACTTCACTAGTTCAGTTATTACCGCTACAAACAAAACACAAAGATCATAAACCCACTTAAGCATCAAAGACATTGTGGGGTTATAAACATGATCATCTGCCTGAATATATAGTCTTCCCAATCTTGAAGTCTTTAGAAAATACCAATTACCCAAAAGGCCTTCCCAACTACTAGGAATTGGCCAAATGGATTAACCCTACTTGTGTTCAAACAATCTGGGTCAACCAGGGGTTTCATAACAGCATGGTGGATATATCAACCATCCTTATCTTCCACATACTACATGATGATACAAGGGAAATGAGGTCAAGATTGAACAGATAGCAGCATTTTACATACCCCGTGGCAGTGTCTGTTCCTGGAACATATGGAGTGCCCAAGGACTGAGACACCACCTCCCCCAAATAAAATAAAGCACACTACTCTTAAGGATAGTGAAGCCAAATCCACAAGAACAAGAATCATAAACTGGTTAATTTATCATAATCTGCTAAAGGAACAATTTGTATCATTCTTGTTCCTATGGGCAACTAAAACGAGAGAACTATGCTATCACTTTATTGCACACTAGGTGTCTACTAGCACATCAGCAGAAAGATTGAATGCATTGATGTATGATTACTCTTCCGATACCATTTTGCTCAAGGGAGAGCAAAATTATCATATTTACTTGTGTTGAAATACCCCCAAGGAAACATTTGGGTCATCAAATAAAGCCTCTGGTAATCTAAATTGAAGTCCTTTGCTCAGGGAGGATCTTCGGACAAGCCAATGATGCTTAGCTGGTGTTTTCGGATTAAGCAATAAGGAGAGACCTAACACATATATCAAGATTATCACTCCCCCTCGCATGCACGTGAATAGACAAACTTGCATGCATCAGTACTTAACAAGCAGATTGCAGCACCAAGTGTAAAAGAGTTGTCTTATCTCTTTCAGCGCAGGTGTTTCCACTTGCGCTCATTCTATCCTCATGATTTCCACTCAGGCCACCAGAGGTCTTCCTTGAAGCTACTTTGATCCAGCTAAAAGACTCAGAATTATTTTGCAGCTTGAGTTAAACAAGACCTAGTGTAATCAATTGAACCCAATGAAAATCCTACTATAGAATATAAGCTGTCATAGAGTTAATATGCCGTTTCAGTTTAAGGATGTCTTTTGACGATCTTATTGCCAGGTGTAATTTGGTGATTTCAAATAGAAAGATAAAGGAAACAGCATGTGCTGAAATTTTGCCTTGTCACTCGCTCCCTCTACCCAAATAGGTTCACATTTGAGCAAAAAAATAAAGAAAAAGAGGACAGCCAGATGCACCCTATCCAAGATTCAAATCTTCTATCACACCCCCAGTCACACTCTATGTCCCATAAAATCCTACCCTTACACGTGTCCTTATAAAAATTGTAAAAAGAAGGCTAGTTAAAATAACAAAGACACATGTAAGGTTAAGATTCAATGGGACAAGAAGTGTGATATGAAGTAGGATAGAAAATTTGAGGCCCCCTATCCCTTCAAGTTGTATCCATCATTCAAATCTAAGTTGCATAGAGCGGGAGCAAGGATATACGTCAATAGATTTTTTTCAATACACAGATACTATTAATATTCTAAAACAATATTTATTTATTCATTAACTTACTCTTTCCAATTATGGTTATTGCTTGTCCAACACACCGTAGTATATTTTTTCCTATAGATATCGACATAGTTCATTTATACTCTAAAACAAAGTATTTGCTTATTCATTAAAATTCCTATTTTCAATTAGAATTTATGCTTGTCCAAGACAAAGACCTCCTCAAGGACACTTGAAATTTTTCTCCCAATGTAAGTGGAGCATTGGTATCATGCCTCTTGGACTGGCAAGAAACTAAAAACAAATCTTTTTGCTCCGATTAACTCCCACAAAGATTTAGATTTTGGGATCTCGTCTCAACATCCACTACACTCTAGGTTAGAATGGCACAGTAGCCCATGACCGAGAAAGTAACAATATTCAAGATCTTGGAAAGAAAAGGATGAGAAGTACCAAAGAAATTTTTCACTCTCTAGGTCTCATAATGTGCTAGTCGTCTTCCAAGATTACACCTTTCATTTCATATTTTCCAAAATCCCAATATAGAAAACAAATTGGACAAACACAGGCGAAAAAGCTTTTGATTTAGGGGATTTTGGATTATAAACTCCAATTCACGAACTAGGAAACAAGTCTCGCACTTTTAAGAAACTTGAGTTTTCTAATTGACCACGGATCAACACTGAGATCGCTGTTTGTGCTAGGAGCTAAGGAGCGGAACCCTCACCTGACAGATTGTGTGACTGAGATCTGGGGGTCAACCATGTCACCTTTAAGTCAAAAAGGAGTATACTACCTAAGCCGCATAATAAAATAATAATGATCCAAAAAAATTCACTGGCTGAGCTGTGGAAAACTAATTAAGAATGTATATATGCTAACAACCAAAATTTTGTACATCTCTGCTTGAGATTTTCAAAAAATTGTGAATCTGCGTCCACAACATGAATTTAGGATCTGTTTGTTTCACGGAAAATGATTTCCAAAAAACATTTTCCTCATTTTCTGGTATTTGGTAACATTTGGAAAATGTAGTCAATGTAAAATCTTTTACAAGTCAACGGAATATGAAACCTTCTTTTCAGGAAAATGACTAACGAACTCCATTTCCGTAAGTCATTTTTCAAAATTTGTTTATTCTCATTTTCTCCTAATATCACCTTTGCACATTTGAATGTGCTATATTCATTTCAACTTTTCTTTCAAGAAAAATAATCGTAATAATTTACCATAATCTTTTGAAGTGATTCTATGAACAAAGTTTTATTTATATGCTATTTTGTTGATATTGTCAAGATTTATGAAAACTTTTATAACAATGAAAAATAATATTCCTATCCGTCCCAAAATAAATGTTCACTTTTATTCACGATCACAAATAAAAGTAAATATACATTTTCCAATAGGAAAGTAACCATTATATTACAAATTCAAGTAATTGAATTTCAAAAATATTTTAACTTGATATTTTAATTAGGGTTAATGACACTACAAATACCTCGACTCTGACCGATTCCACCAATAGTCCCTTAAGAAATTTTTTCCAAACTTCAGTCCCTTGAATACCAAAAAATCACGCGATTAGTCCTTTTGTTGGATGCCGTTAGTAAAATTCTGTTAAGTGACCCATGTGCGTTGCACATGCCATTTTTTAAGGGTTATTATGGAAAATTCATAATAAATAGTTAAACAATAAAAAAATTACAAACACACCCACACACACTCTCTATCTCTCTCTCACAGACAAACACACACACACACATCCAAAGACACCACATACACCCACACACACACTCTCTCTATCTCTTTCTCTCTCTCACACACACACACACATCCACACACAGTAACAGCAGCAACAACGCACAACATCAACGCCACCGCTCACCCCGAAACCCATTTCCAAATCTGAATCAAATCCCTACCCGACAATCTTCTCATTCTGTAAATTTGAATTCTTCCATTTCAAAGTACCACAACCATTTTAGAGGAAGAGAGGAGAGAGAGCGTCAGGAAGCCTAAGAGGCAGACGCATTGCTTCCATACCGGCGATTTCTCGGAAGGAGAGGTGGTGGAGAGGCAGGTGAGGAAAGGAGAAAAGGTGTCGGGGGAGAGAGTTAAAGCGATGGACTCGAGCTCGGTGGTGGCGACGGCGAGGGTGTCACGGCCGAAAAGTTTGTTGAGACACGTGATCACTCGGTGCTTGAGATCGGATTGAGGAGGTAGAGTTAACGAAGTTGCAGTCTCAGCGGAGGAGGGTAGAGCAACCGGTTGGGGCGGTGGCATAATTGGGGATATAAGTGAGTATATCCGGTCAATTTGGTTTGCAAATGCAGGGAGTGATTTTAAAGGTTGAGGAGAGAGAGAGATGGAGGGAGGAAGGGAGAACATGGGGAAGAAGTGAGTAAGGGGGGGCAAATGTGGGCATTGAAATTATATAAATAACCTTAATCAAAGGCGCGTGATGGGCACATGACGGACTTAACGAAAAAATACTAACGGCATCCAACAAAAAGACCAACCGCGTCTACTTTTCATAGTCAAGAGACTAAAATTTTAAAAAAAAAAATTGTTAAAGGACTACTGGTGGAATCAGCTATAGTTGAGAGACTAGTGGTGTCATTAACCCTTTCAATTATAAATACTAAGATAGAGTGAACCTGTTATACATATCTTGTTTGAAGTCTTTAGTGAGTTGATTTAAAAATTTAAATTTATTTCTTAATACTTTAATTTTTTAAATATAGTATTACAAAGAATAAAATCTTTCGTTGAGTACATGAAACTTCTAGTATAATGTTTGAGTTCATAGAATTTCTAATTTAAAGCTGTAATTGGAGCCTAATATTATCTTTGCACTACTCAATTTTAATAAATACTCCTTTCGTCCTAAAATAAGCATCCATTATTTCATTTGAGACGTCCTACAACAATTGTCTCTTTCTTTTTTTTTTTTGAAACGTTCGTTCAAGTCATTTATCAATTATATCATTCTTATTTGTGGGATTGAAAAGTAGATAGACCTTATTGATTTGATACCACTAGTGATAAATTGGGAATTATTAAAAAATATATTTAAAGTCGAACACTTTCTTAAAATCAATGTATATTCAATAGGGTACACTAATTTTAGGACGAAGGGAATATAATTTTTTGTATGTATTCATGATATATTTTCAGTAACATTTTCTATGTGTTTGTCAAGCACCCAAAAATGTTTTGTAGCATATTTTCAAAAGATTTACCAAACGCCTGAAAATAAAACCTTTTCATTTTCTAGAAGCTATTTTCAAGAAATCATATTCTAGAAGTTATTCACGATCACAAATAAAAGTTATTTTCACATTAGCAGTAGTCTCAACATTTCCATGAACAATTTGAAACATAAAAAGACTTGACTTTGCAGCAGCATCGACATGCTAAATACTTGAAACAATTCGAACAGAGCAAAATTATAAAGCCTGTCAGAATACAAGTATTAACTAACCAGAAACAGCAGTAATCCTCTCATTGATCTTTTTACGACAAGTCCGCTGGATCTTCAGGCCAGCTCGCATAGACTTGGGGATTAATTTTACATCTCTTGTCTACACAAGAATAGAAACAGATGGTTAATCAGATTACCCTGCCTAGGAAAAAGTAATATTGATGAACAGAAAATTGAGTAAAGCTAATAACAAGTGATCAAACACATACAATATATTGAAGTAAATCAACTATGTGTGCATAAATTTATTTGTTTTTACAGTCATAAAAAAGGTAATCTATAGTATTCTTAATGTAATTTTTAGTGAATGAGATTTTATTTCCAAAAACATAATTAAAGTATGTTAATTTTTTATTTGATTTAGTCACATGTTGACTTTTAAAAATGGAAAATGGACTCTTTGGTCGAAATGGAGGGAGTGACAATCAAGGATCAGTACATACACAAATAATCATAAACAGCATTGTACTTCAAAAAGAGAATAGAATACCAAAAAAAAAAGATATACAGATTCCACATAACCTAATTGATAAAATGTAAACCGTAGAAACACAGAACCGAATAAAAATGGAAATTTGAAGTAGCAAGATACAAGTTTCCAAAATACCAATATAGGAGATAAATCAAGAGAAGAAAAAAATACTATAAATTCCACTTAATCATCAATTAATAACAATGATTACCGAAATCAAGAATTATGAATTTCTCACCTCCCAACACCAAAGACAAGAGGGATTGTCATCTTCAAGAATATCGGCATCAGGATCGGGCACTCCATAAGAAGTTCTCTGCCCAATTAGAAGCACGGAGCTCTTCACAGAAGCCGGAGTTATTAAACCATCCCCAATCCCATCTTTCCCCTTCAACTTATCATAAATCTCCCCAACCAATTTCGACAACGGGAGACTGCTCTCCTCCAACAAACACGCAATAATCGAACTGATATTATTCCCTCCCAAATCACAACTTAATGCTAGTTTTTTCTTTCCCTCGTCATAGTACTTGATTAAACTATCCAGCTCTCGGCGCAATTCGCCAATGCGAGCCTCTCTCTCTTCTGGAGCCATGGACGACTCTACTCTCTTTCTCTTCACAGACTTTCTCCCGCTCCCACAACCCTTCATTTCCGGAACGTCGATGACCATGGCGTCCCCCATTTGACCAAAAACTCAAAACCTGTGAAACCCTTAACCCCTAATCGAAGAAAAAAAAAACAACAACAAACACCCCTTCCGATTCCAAATCTAGGGTTACCGAGAAAATGAGCTCTACACAAGCAAAAGCACGAGCATTTCCTTGGATTTTCTTTCCCGGGAAAATTAACCAACCCAGCAATGATTTCGATTGAATCGAAAGAACCAATTCATCAAAGATGAAATTTCTGACAGAAAATGTTAGGTTAAAATGAGAAAATAAAACCCTTGAGCGAGTTCTACTGTTCCTCTTTTTTGTGTGTGAAAATGTAATTTGGGGGAGAGGATTTCTCGTTAAACGGGACAAAATTCAATAAAAATACGTGGCGTAAATGAGAGTGCGCCAACTTGATTTTCGCTCTCAAAAATGTTTTCCCGCCACCGCTGAAAAAATTGGCTTTGGCGCCCTTTGTTCAATTTTCCTCCCAAATTTCCTCCCACTGCCAAAAATATCCAAAATCTACTTTCTTTGTCGCTCATTCAGAGTCTCTTTTATACGAGTAGTTTTTTTTTTTTTATATATAAGATTTAAGAAAATGTTACTAATTGTTATTTTGAATAGGTCTTCGGGGTATATGGGCCCAAGGGAGTGGGTTCTCAATAAAACGAGCCCAAGTATAAATTATGCCAAAAACCCTCGTCCACGATAAGTCTCATTTTTTACATAGTAAATATACGTGTTTTTTTCTCTCTCTACCTACTACCTAGAGACTGACAAATACGTCAGAGGATTTTTACGGAAATAATTTTTCCGCACGCTTTACGGATCTTTTCTGTTGACAGATCAAACATTCTAGATATCTAAAGCAATGATCACATTGGCACCCCCGACCACCCGATTTTTATGTAACAATAGTCAATTTAATAGTACATATATATATATATATAAATATTTTGGTCTTCGACTATAGATTGGTAATTACATGTATATTTTTTCTAGCAAGTGCAAATTTGACTACAGGTAGGTTGGGCGAGTATGGACAATGCCCATGTGGGCTATGGGCTCAAATAAACGGGTAAGTATATGTTCAATTGATAACATGAGCATAAATAGGGGCGACATAAATTGGTTTGGGCATCCATGGGCACCCATTTAACCATTAACATAAAATTATTAAATAAAACAAACATTACAAAAAATAATTTTAACTAAAGCCTTGGACGATGGTAAAGCTGGCAATGGGTTGGGCTGGACTGGGCCAACCCAACTCTAACCCATCGGGTCAAGCCTTGAAATCAGGCCGGCGGGGCCAGCCCAAATTTGTATCAGACCTTTAAAACTGAAGCCCAGCCTCTCTTCATATCGGGCTGGGCCGGGCCAGCCTACGGGCCAACGCATCGTTTCAGGCTAATTTGCACTAATTTTGACATTTTTGTTAGCCCACATGTAAGTCCATCGAGTCGAGTCTTAAAACTGAACTGGGCCGGCCCTGCCCAAAGTTGCATCAGACCTCCAAAACTAGAGCTCAGCCCGTCCTAAAGTAGAGTTAGATGGGCCGGACTGATTTTGCCTGCTCTAGACAGTGGTGGTGATTGCGAATGGTGGCAGCCGAAGATGGTGTTTATAGTCGCTAGAAGTCATTGCCAGTGGTGGTGGTGATTGTCATAGGCGATGGTGGACGCCAGAAAACATTGTAACACGGAGGAGGTGGTGGATGCCGGAGGTAGGCGTCAGAGGTTTTTACTGGCGGCGGTGGCGACCGCCGAAATTTGTTGCCAATGGTGGTGGGCACCAAAGGTTGTTGCGGGTGGTGGTAACACCCGTCAGAGATTGCCGCCTGCGGCGGTGGTGGTAGTCGCCAGAGGTTGTCGCCAGTAGTGATAATACATCATAGTACACTCTAATATTTTATCAAAGTAAATGTATATATGACTAAAAAGGATATGGAAGAGGGATGGTTGAAGGGGATCACAATATCTTCTACCTCGGTAAGACAGTGGAACTCGCCTAATGCAGGAAAGCTAGTGAGGGAACAAACATGAAAGATTGCCACGGACATGGGATCGGTCAAAAAAAATACATTTTGACTTTTGTGTTAGTAGCAGAGTAGGGTACCCCTAGGCGTTGCGATCTAATTTTGATGTCAAAAGTGGATAACCGAACCACATAAAAAACACATGGCGTGAAGCTCGTCCTTTTTAAGATCGAGCACCCTATTGACCTAATCATGCTAGTCCGTGGTCTCGTCGATGATGAAGGGCGTCGGAGTTATGCTAAACATTCTAAGGAATGGCACTTGTGTTTAGAGAGATTTTCTCGGTGCGATAGAGGGGATACACTGGATCCTCAAAGATTTATTCTGGGTAAGACGGTGTTGAACATATGGCCGTATCATTGAAGCCAAAATTGACAAGGACATTGTCATAATTTGCTATAACAAACTCAAACTCATCCATAGTAGTGTAAGACATTTGGCCACCGAAAAAGAAATAAGATTTCGGTGAGAAGGAGAGAAAAGAAATAAAACTGCAATGATGAGACGAGAGGGGGCGACTACCTAGAGTTCTAGCTGGTTTAGAACATAGACGATGATAAGACTAAAGGGTTTTCCCAATTAGGAAAGGGATCCAGAATGCACACCCCCGATCTCGGACCCAACCGAAACCAGGTGCGCGAGGTGTTGTCTATTCTCAATCCAGAATGCAATTAAAATAATACGCAAACTTGCAGCAGAATAAAATATTTTTTCCTCAAATCATCAATTTTATACAAAACACAATTCTGTTACAATTTTGATAAAACTTAAAAATAATACAAATATCATTTCTTTCAAGACTGAGCACTCCGATCGCTACCCCAACTCGCAGCTTGCCACGCTTCAACTGCATCACTCGATCACATCACACTACAAAACCTCAAACTGGTTGGGCTTGAGCTTGTGAGCCCAGTAAGGAAAGGAATACACAATGAGCTTTTATAGCTACTCCCACGTTTTCTTAGCTAGGAAGGAAGTTATATGGTCAGTCATTAGTTCCTAATACGAGGTGGCAACACGTTCAATTTGATGAGTTAACACCCAAGTACGAGGTGACATCATCAAAGAAGCTCAAAATAATGACTTATCGTCCATTTTGATGAGTCAACACCCAAGCACGAGATGTCATAATTATTGAAGCGCTAGGTGTCAACAAGATAGGATAACAACTTGATGTGGGACCCGAGCCAAGTACTTACTTAGATCCTTCCTCACTTATCTATAGGAAAATAATTCATGATATTAGTACTCTTATTATTAAAATCAAAATAGGTAAATTTTTTAGGTGTCCCGCTTTAGGGATGTAAGTGGTTCGGTTTGGGCTAAAACCATGAACCGAACCACCCCCTTCGGTTCAATCTTTTCCAAAACCAAACCGCCACCAAATTGAATTGATCTGTTTTGTTCGGTTGCATGGTTTAATTATTTAAATATTAAAAAATTCTTAAATTAAAAAAATGCTTTTAACACAAAATAACTAAAAGTCAATATATATATATATATATAAGCAGAATAGTCTTCGTTTATAGTAAAATCCTGCCAAATTTCACTTTCTAAAAATAGAAGATATTTTGTTTATTGTAAAATATGAAAATTCATCTTTATCTTTATTTATTTATTATTATTATTATTTTGCTGTTATCTATAAAGAATTCTAGCCAAAAATAATTATTTTGATAATTATCTATAAAGAAATCTTAACAAACAAATATCTTTCAAATTGAAATTACGTTTATCATCTTTAAACAATCACTTTCAAATTATATTTATGTACTCTAAACAACCTCTATCCTTTGATCTATAAATAGTGTTATACGATTCGGATTTCTACTCCTCCATCATTTGCAACAAATTTTATATTGGGGTACTTACTCTATCCTCTCTCTGTCTTTATTTATTTCGTGTCTTTTTAAATTTTATATATATATTTTTAATTTATATTGTTGAACGCCGCATAGAAAGAGAGAACGACGAAGATAGAGAGAGAGAGAGAGAGCAAGAACTACGCATAGAGAAAGAGTCACAGTGAGCAGATAAAAAGGGGAAGGAGGTTGGAAAGAGTAATGCTATGTGTACCTAAAGTGTGCACCAAATGTACACCTAAAATTTTTGTTGGCATCTTTTGATTGGTGAGAAGATTTTTAAATGGTAGGACCCACAAATTATTTAACCAATCAGAATATCCCAACTGAAATTTTGGTGCACATTTAGTGTACACTTTTGGTGCACGTAACATTACTCAGTTGGAAATATTATTGGGTTTGATTAGTATGTGTTATGCCATTTTCTGTATGCAAAAGAAAAGATTGCTGGGATCTTGAATCTTCTGTGGAAGGGACCAATTGGATTTGGTAATTATTCTTCACTTAGCTATTTGATTAGTGTACCTATTTCTCTTTATTATAGATTATAAACATTGTGATTAGGTGTATAAAACTATGCTGGTGATTTAGAATTCAACTTTTCCGAACTGTAATTCTTTTTAAATTGATGAATTTGCAAGTATTTTGGAATTTCATTGTAGTATGAGTCATCTATGATGTTCATCTACCGGGGTCGGGAAATAAAGTTAATTGTAAAGGAATTAAAAAAAAAGTAATACTATAGGTATTTTAAGAATACTAAATTTTTTGTACAAAATAATGTTTCAGCTGATGTGGTAAAAAAATAAAATTAAAAATCATAATTAATACATCACATCAGGTAACACATCATTTGGTACAAAAAATTTGATACTCTTTAGGTACCCATAGCATTACTAGTTAAAAAAACAAGAAAAACAAACAAGAAAAAAGAAAGAAAGAAAAAACCCCAAGAATAGGCACTTGCGTGTCTCAGTGGGTGAAGGAAGAAGATGATGAGGGTTACAATCGGACCCCCTACATTTTAGGTAGTTAACATTCAATTTGTTTTAGGTTTTAAAAATTACAAATTAACCCCTAAAAACACAAGAGGTAACCTCTTAATTTGTTAACTTCTACATAGAAATTGTCCTTTCTTTGAGATATAGAAAATGCAATTATTGGTAAATATTGTGGAATTTACCTTGACGGCCTAGTGTCTGTTATTTTTTTAAAGTTGAAAGACAGAGATATTGGTGACAGAGTTAACATGTGTTTTTTAAATGAATCTTTTATTATTAATTTTTCTTTTAAATAGAGATATATTTAATATGTAATTTTTTGTTACAGTTACGTTCGTGACAATGCATCTAATTATGATAAGATTATTCAAGTTGCAACTGTGAAAAGGTCCTTTATAGATAGTTTTCATCGGCTTCTAAAGAAAAGAGATTGAAGGTCGTTATCAAGAAAGAGAATGACTAAATGATTTTGATTACTGTTATCTTTAGTGATGTTTCCTTGTGTATGCTTTGGTTGAAACTCCTTAACTTAACATATGATTTATTTTTAATTGTCTTATTGATACAGTATTTTAAAAATTCTTATGGATATTTTTTTTATTTGATTGATGTAATTTATACTGCTGTTTTTTTTTAATGGGTTTTTGGGTTGAAACTATAATGATTTTTGTTGGATTTAAAAAAAAATGTTTTATGAATACTTACTGTTCTTTGTTTAGATTTCATGTTAACATTTTTTTTACTTCTATTCTTTTTTATGAAAAGTGTAGCTTTGTACCAATTTTTAAAATTTTTTTTTGTAATATTTAAATTTTGCTTAGTTTTATTGTCATTAAGAATTATATTTAGAGAATTTCGAAGTGCCTGATTTAATCATTTCACAATATACATATATACAAATGTAATTATCTACTAAAAAATAAAACACATTAAGATTAATAAATAATTATAAAGGTGAACTCAAAAACAAATTTTACATCAACACAAATAAATTAATTCACCCATATAAAAAATTATATTGAAGATATAACAAATCCTAATTTAAGTAAGAACATTCTAAATCTATATATATATATATATATATATATATATAGTAGACTAATCTCCAAAAAAGGAAATATCTCGCCAAAAGTTCGGTTTCAAAAAATGGACAACCTCTTATTTTTTTCTTTTCAAATTTACATATTTCAGTAAATCTATTAAAATATCTATCTAATCTTCTTTGATAGAAAATCTTTCAAAATCTTAATATTGTTAATCGCTTTAACCAATTAGGACATAGAGATATCTAAATATCTTATTATCAAATCATTAGTCTATTATTATTTAAAATTTGAACAAAAACTATCTATCCTAACAAATTACCATTATCTATTGTTTACGCTTTACATACAGTCTTTTTTATTTTTAAGAAAATAATTAAGACCCCGGAACCAAAACAACTCTTTTACAATTAAAATAGTAGTACTTTTTTTTTTTTTTTCTAATTTGAAACCATATCTACAATTAGATGACAGTTGTATATCTTTAACAAACTTATCTTAGAGTTATAGTCACCTGAACTAACCAAATTATTTTTATCTAATAAAATCTCAAATTGTTGTTGTTGACTAATTTACACGTGTTTTAACATCTAGATAAAGCATATCATTGTATTTTCTGGTTCTCTTTTACAAACAAAATCCATAAGGATTATAACTCAAAAAAAAAAAACTCATTATTTAAAAAAAAATTAAAATAAATGTAGTACAATATAAAATCTTCAACAAAGATTTTGAAATTTAAATCTTTAGTGATTCTATTCTTTAGTGATTCTATCGGGATCCGTACTATATATACTTTACTTTACCACTTATCCACTATTCTCCATCTCTATCCCTCGTATTCTTATCAGGATCCTTAGTACTATATATAGTTTGCCTAACCACTAATCCACTATTCTCCATCTCTATCCCTCATATTCTTATCAGGATCCGTAGTACTATATATATTTTGTCATACCACTAATCTACTATTCTCCATCTTTATCCCTCATATTCAAGTCTCTCTCTCTCTCTCTCTCTCTCTCTCTCTCTCTCTATCTACTCTTTTTATATTTACTCTTTATGTTCTTTCATCTTAAATGTATTTTTGTTGTTAGAATACAATTACCGAAAACTTTAAAACATATATTCTGAAATCTCATGTTGAAACAAAGAGAAGAAAAAAACTAAACGGAAGCGTACCCGAATCCATTAGACGAAGTTTGCGGAAGCGTGGTTGAACACGAACAATTTTCGGGACGATTTTCCACTTCTATTCTTTATGCAATTATTATGTTCACTAAGGAAAGGATATAATGAATTTTGCATCGTAGAACGAAATGGGGACCATAACCCTTTATAAACTTTTCCCGACACCCGTTTACAATGTCGACACCCATTGGCACTGGTTGACACCCATTAGCAATCGCTGCCAATTTTTTATTTTCATTTCTGCCCCTCAAGGAATTGAAAATTACTGAATGGTATCTACACATTAGTTTCATGACAATTATACCCTTAAACTTACTAATAACTAAATTAGATCATTTCATAATTTTTATAGATGACAACACATATTAATAATTTACATATGTGGTCCCAATTAAGATTATTAAATTAATTATAAAATTAATCCAACAATCTCTCACTGGACCACATGTGTAACCTAATAAATGTTTTAACTAAAGTGAGCTCAGAAATTCATTGTCATGTCCTGAGGGTATCCGAACAATCTCGTCCATTAACTATATTAATATAGGATCAAAGCGGTCTTCGTTTACATTAATCGTAATTGGACCCATCAATAGTCACGTATACTAACATAGCCCAATGACATAAATCAATCATGGATGCACAGCATGGAAATTACATGTAATGTGATCTACACATGTTTATTTCCAACTGGTCCTACTTAACTTTATTGAGATCAATACTTCAAAAAAGTAACAAAGTGTGATAAACTAAATACCACCTGAACTAGCCAAATTATTTTTATCTAATAAAATCTCAAATTTTTGTTGTTGACTAATTTACGCGTGTTTTAACATCTAGATAAAGTATTATTTAAAAAATAAATAAAATAAATGTAATGTAATATAAAATCTTCAACAAAGATTTTGAAATTTAAATCTTTAGTGATTCTACCGGGATCCGTACTATATATATTTTGCCTTACCACTAATCCACTATTCTTCATCTCTATCCCTCGTATTCTTATCGGGATCCGTAGTACTATATATACTTTACCTAACCACTGATTCACTATTCTCCATCTCTATCCCTCATATTTTTATCAGGATTCGTAGTACTGCATATACTTTGCCTTACCACTAATTTACTATTCTTCATCTCTATCCCTCGTATTCAAGTATCTCTCTCTCTTATATACTCTTTTTATATTTACTCTTTATGACTTTCATCTTAAATGTATTTTTGTTGTTAGAATACAATTACCGCAAAATTTAAAACATATATTAAGAAATCCCATGTTGAAACAAAGAGAAGAAAAAGAACAAAACGGAAGCGTACCCGAATCCATTAGACGAAGTTTGCGGAAACGTGGTTGAACACGAATAATTATCAGGAAGATCTTCCACTTCTATTCTTTATGCAATTATTATGTTTACTAAGGAGAGGATATAATGAATTTTGCATAGTAGAACGAAATGGGGACCATAACCCTTTATAAACTTTTCCCGGCACTCGTTGGCAATGGTCGACACCCATTGGCTAGAGCCAACAAAATTAGTCCGGCCTAGCCAACCCGATATTATGAGGGGTTTGGGCTTCAGTTTAGAAGGCTCGAAAAAATTGGGCTTTTTTGGCCCGGCCGAATTGGCCCGTGGGTTGATTAGGCTCAAGCCAAAAAAGCCCGAATTTTTCGAGCCAACCCAGCTCAGCCCAAAACAATTTTATTAATTTTTAAATTCATTTTTACTACTTAACTTTGAAGTGTTGCATAGGCTGTACAAAAAAAAAAAAAAAGGGTGAAAAACCCACACAGTGAATATTCAACCGAATTCTGTTTAATGTTTTCAAAGTTTTATTTTCGGTCATTAAAAATACTAGGAGACATAATATTTCTAATCTTACTAAGACAAGTAAGTTTATATAAATCTCTAATGCAAAATGAAACAGATGGAGTAGTGTTATTTTTATAACATTTTTAGTATAATTTTTTTTTTGCTAGTCCCAAGTGAGGCTGGAGCTCATTGTTAGTGCACGAAGTAATTAAGTCAATTTTCATTAGGGTCTGAATATGGACCGTGGAACTACAATGCAGAAATTTTCAGGCTTCTAGCTCATCTAATAAAATCTGAAAGATGATATATATATATATATATATATATGTGAAAAGTTAACTAATAAAATCCGAATGATGTTTAATTTTTTATTGTCCACACCATAAGCCACAGGGGTTTATTAATGTGAATTTTTTATTGTCCTCCTGAGTCCTGTCTACAAACAATTTACGTAGTTGTATATTAATCCATCAAGATGAGACTTATTATTTGTACATTTTATTTGATAAATTGTAGACTTGTAATAAGTTGTGAATTTTTTTTATGTGATAACTTGTAAATTTTGTAGAAAATATGTTTTGGTACAAATTTGGGCCGATGGCACGAAAGCTCGATGATTTGTAACTGGGCTCGGTTGAACTAGAGGTTTGAGGCCCGATGCAATTTTTGGGCCTGGGCTGGCCCGGCCCGATTTTATGAGTTCGTCCGATGGGCGGGGCTGGGCTGGCCCAGCACAACCCATTGCCAACTCTACCATTTGCAATGGTTGACACCCGTTGGCAATCGCTACCAATTTCTTATTTTCATTTCCGTCCCTTAAGGAATTAAAAATTACTGAATGGTCTCTACACATTAGTTTCATGACAATTATACCCTTAAGCCTACTAATAACTAAATTAGATCACTCCATAATTAGACCTTTTATAGATGACAACACATATTAATAATTTACACATGTGGTCCCAATTTAGATTATTAAATTAATTATAAAATTAACCCAACAATCTCTCACTGGACCACATGTGTAACCTAATAAATGTTTTAACTATAGTGAGCTCAGAAATTCGTTGTCATGTCCTGAGGGAATCCAAACAATCTCGTCCATTAACTATATTAATATAGGATCAAAGCGGTCTTCGTACATTAATCGTAACTGAACCCATCAATGGTCACGTATACTAACATAGCTAAATGACATAAATCAATCATGGATGCGCAGCATGAAAATTACATGTAATGTGATCTACATATGTCTATTTCTAACTGGTCCTACTTAACTTTATTGAGATCAATACTTTAAAAATGTAACAGAGTGTGATAAACTAAATACCACCTAATCTAACCAAATTATTTTTATCTAATAAAATCACAAATTTTTGTTGTTGACTAATTTACACGTATTTTAACATCTAGATATAGTATTATTTAAAAAAATTAAAATAAATGTAATGCAATATAAAATCTTCAACAAAGATTTTGAAATTTAAATCTTTAGTGATTCTACCGGGATCCGTACTATATATACTTTGCCTTACCACTAATCCGCTATTCTCCATCTCTATCCCTCGTATTCTTATCGGGATCCGTAGTACTATATATACTTTACCTAACCACTAATTCACTATTCTCCATCTCTATCCCACATATTTTTATCAGGATTAGTAGTACTATATATACTTTGCTTTACCACTAATCTACTATTCTTCATCTTTATCCCTCATATTCAAGTCTCTCTCTCTCTCTCTCTTTCTCTTATCTACTATTTTTATATTTACTCTTTATGTTCTTTCATCTTAAATGTATTTTTGTTGTTAGAATACAATTACCACAAAATTTAAAACATATATTCTGAAATCCCATGTTGAAACAAAGAGAAGAAAAAGAAAAAAACGGAAGCGTACCCGAATCTATTAGACGAAATTTGTGGAAACGTGGTTGAACACGAATAATTTTCGGGATGATCTTCCAATTCTATTCTTTATGCAATTATTATGTTTACTAAGGAGATGATAAAATGAATTTTGCATCGTAGAATGAAATGGGGACTATAACCCTTTATAAACTTTTCTTGGCACCCGTTGGCAATGGTCGACACCCATTGGCAATGGTTGACACCCGTTGGCAATCACTGCCAATTTCTTATTTTCATTTCTGCCCCTCAAGGAATTAAAAATTACTGAATGGTCTCTACACATTAGTTTCATAACAATTATACCCTTAAGGCTACTAATAACTAAATTAGATCACTTCATAATTAGACCTTTTATAGATGACAACACATATTAATAATTTACATATGTGGTCCCAATTTATATTATTAAATTAATTATAAAATTAATCCAACAATCTCCAACTGGACCATATGTGTAACCTAATAAATGTTTTAACTATAGTGAGCTTAGAAATTCGTTGTCATGTCCTGAGTGTATCCGAACAATCTCGTCCATTAACTATATTAATATAGGATCAAAGCAGTCTTCGTTACATTAATCATAACTGGACCCATCAATGGTTACGCATACTAACATAGCCAAATGACATAAATCAATCATGCATGCAAATCATGGAAATTACATGTAATGTGATTTACACATGTCTATTTTTAACTGGTCCTACTTATCTTAACTTTATTGAGATCAATACTTCAAAAATGTAACAGAGTGTGATAAACTAAATATCATCTGAACTAACCAAATTATTTTTATCTAATAAAATCTCAAATTTTTGCTGTTGACTAATTTACACGTGTTTTAACATCTAGAAAAAGTATTATTTTAAAATAAATTAAAATAAATGTAATGCAATATAAAATCTTCAACAAAGATTGTGAAATTTAAATCTTTAGTGATTCTACCGGGATCCGTACTATAAATACCTTACCTTACCACTAATCCACTATTCTCCGTCTTTATCCCTCGTATTCTTATCGTGATCCGTAGTACTATATATACTTTGCCTAACCACTAATCCACTATTCTCCATCTTTATCCCTCGTATTTTTATCAGGATTCGTAGCACTATATATACTTTGCCTTACCACTAATTGACTATTCTCCATCTCTATCCCTCATATTCAAGTATCTCTCTTTCACTCTCTCTCTCTCTCTCTCTCTCTCTCTCTCTCTCTCTCTCTCTCTCTCTTATCTACTGTTTTTATATTTACTCTTTATGTTCTTTCATCTTAAATGTATTTCTGTTGTTAGAATACAATTACCGCAAAATTTAAAACATATATTCTGAAATCCAATGTTGAAACAAAGAGAAGAAAAAGAACAAAAAAGGGAAGCGTACCCGAATCCATTAGACAAAGTTTTCGGAAACATGGTTGAACACAAATAATTTTCGGGATGATTTTTCACTTCTATTCTTTATGCAATTAATATGTTCACTAAGGAGAGGATATAATTAATTTTGCTTCGTAAAACGAAATGAGGACCATAACCCTTTATAAACTTTTCTCGGCACCCGTTGGCAATGGTCGACACCTATTGGCAATGCATGACACCTGTTGGCAATCGCTGCTAATTTTTTATTTTCATTTCTGCCCCTTAAGGAATTGAAAATTACTGAATGGTCTCTACACATTAGTTTCTTGACAATTATACCCTTAAGCCTACTAATAACTAAATTAGATCACTTCATAATTAGGCCTTTTATAGATGTAAACACATATTAATAGTTTACATATGTGGTCCCAAATCAGATTATTAAATTAATTATAAAATTAATCCAACAATCTCTCACTGGATCACATGTATAACCTAATAAATGTTTTAACTATAGTGAGCTTAGAAATTCGTTGTCAAGTCCTGAGGGTATCCGAACAATCTCGTCCATTAACTATATTAATATAGTATCAAAGCGGTCTTCGTTACATTAATCGTAACTAGACCCATCAATGATCACGTATACTAACATAGCCAAATTACATAAATCAATTATGGATGCGCAGCATGAAAATTACATTTAATGTGATCTACACATGTCTATTTACAACTCGTCCTACTTAACTTTATTGAGATCAATACTTCAAAAATGTAACCGAATGTGATAAACTGAATACTTTATTTATGCAGAAAGTAATCTGAATGTATAAACAATAATACAAATACAAACTTCCACTAAACTGAACTGTCCTCAAATAAAACAACACCCATATGAGCAGTGTGTTCATGAAAGATCATGGATGGTAGTCCTTTCGTAAGCGGATCCGCTATCATGGAATTTGTCCCAATGTGCTCTTATAAAAAGCTTTCCACTCTGTACTCTTTTCTTTTACAACAAGAAACTTGATGTTTATATGTTTTGACTTCGTCGAGCTTTTGTTGTTTGTTAGAATATAGAACAGCTGATTTATTGTCACAATATATTTTGAGTGGTCTTTCAACACCCTTCAAAATTCTCAATTCAGCAATAAAATTTCGCAGCCATATTCCATGATTGGATGCCTCATATGTGACCGAGGCGTTTGTGCCATAATGAGGCTGAATTATCTGTATCTAACTTACGTTTTGTACCATGTGATTCCACATGCAAGGTTTTATTATAAGATGGAATAATTTCTAGCAAATATAGATTATCGAAAACACTAAGTGAACCAGTATCAATTATATTAGAATTTAGAGATAAACTTGGTGCAAAAATTTTGGTACTCTTTAGGTACCCATAGCATTACTCATTTCTAAATTTACAAGTATATCCATATTTGTCCAAAACAGAAATTGAAACTAAATTCCGTATAAATGATGGTACAACAAATGTGTTTATCAAATCCAAATAACAACTAGTCTTATCAATAATCTAAAAAGGCCCTATTGCTTTTGTTTCCATCGAATTGTCATCCCCACGTAAATGCGTCTTTCAACATTAGTTGGCTCTCGGTAGTTCAGACAACCCTGCATAGAAACACAAATATGAGTAGTAGCACCGGAATCTACCCATCAAGTGTTTCTTGGTATTGAAGCTCAGTTACTTTCGAAACAAACCAAAATAGTAAATGCACCTTTTTTTTCCCGCCAATTAGCAAATTTAGCGCATTCCTTCTTCTTATGTCCGGGCTTGCCACAAAAGAAACAACCATTTTCAGCCTTTAGTTTCTTTTGTTCCAGACCTTGAGAAGCAACTTCTGTCCCTTTATTCTTCCTTTTGTTGCTCCCTTTAGAGGTGCTAGCCAAGTGAGCACTTTCAGCCCTGTCTCGCTTCAATCTCTTTTCTTCTTGCACACAAAATGAAATAAGCTCATTGAGAGTCCATTTCTCCCATTTGGCAGTTGTAGCTGACCTTAAATTGATTGAATTGTGCAGGTAGAGAGATCAAAACTAAATGCACGAGCAAATCATCTGATAAGTCAAACTTTAGTGCCTTAAGTTTTGAAGCAAGATTAGACATCTCCATGATGTACTCCCTCACGTTCTCATTACTTTTATACTTCATTGAAATCAAGTTTGCTAAAAGCGTACTTATCTTAGCCTTATCGTTTTTAACGAAATGATTATGAATTTCTTTAAGGATCTCACTGGTAGTGACATCGACATCTGTTATTGCACGTCTGAAAGCCTCTGGAATCCCACGCTTCATGATCATTAGACTTAGCCTGAACGGTCCCACTTTTCAAAGTATGCAATTTCTTCAGGAGTACATTCCTCAGTGAGATCATTCAATTTCGGCATTCTTAATGCCAAGTCTAAGTC
The DNA here is from genome assembly GCA_016624345.1 of Platycodon grandiflorus. Taxonomy (NCBI): domain Eukaryota; kingdom Viridiplantae; phylum Streptophyta; class Magnoliopsida; order Asterales; family Campanulaceae; genus Platycodon; species Platycodon grandiflorus. Next base: position 5,483,983 of record CM028368.1, read on the forward strand.
CATGCAACCAAGAATAATCAATATATTCTCTTTCCAGTCCTTAAAATTTGTTCCACTTAACATTGGAACATTACTCATGTTTGCAGATATCGAAGTAGTAGACATTAAAGCTGAATAGAGAAAAAATGAATAAACAAGAATACTCACATCAAACAACTAAATAAATAATCTTTAAATATGTTTATTTCATGACAACATCGCAAGATACCTAGCATAACCTTAATACCAAGTCTTTGGACAGTAATATTAATTGAAAGTGGTACTCTTGTTGTAATGATCAAATATTGACAATAAGTTATGTCAAATAACAAATATATCTTTGGATAGATTTATTATTCACATTAGGTTACCTTGATAACTGTCACATATTTACCATCACAAGTGTGTATTAAATTTGGCCAAATATAAACCCTTCTTTAGATTGATTTATAATCGCATGAGTTAAACATACACAAACATCTAATCATTCTTTCTCACAAACATCTAATCATTCTTTCTTTACGCAAGAGAGGTTACTTTGGTAACATTTTGTGTAAATTTCCCTTAATAGAATGTTTAGACAAGTAATAAACAATTGATGTTGCATGTAATTAATCAAATTTAAATAAAAAGAAAAAAATTCTTAACAATTGTTACAATGTTAACAGAATAGGGGCTGTTTGTAAGATATGTAACTAAGGGATCAATTTAAATGTTTTAAGGCTACTTGTAGAACAGCCAAAACAAGGGAGGTAAATGTAAATATTAGCTTCTTCTTCAACGAAAAAACGCATAGATACAGAGAACTGGGTTCTCCATTTTTATTTTCCATCTTCTTGAAATTAAGGCCCTTTCTGCCCCAAGACAAATAAAATACTCACAAAACTCATTTCCTTTTGCTTCCCTCCCGTTTCCACGTTGGCCAATCATCACGACCTCTGCCGGTGTAAGCCCAACCCATCCCGACCAACCAACCACCGTATAACAGGCCAACATGACGACGGCTTTGCCAAGCGAGTCACGAAACCCATCACACTCACCTCGAGCCGCTGCTTGTGTTTGCCGAGATAACACCATCACTGTCTCACCACCAGGCCAACGCTCAATTTCTAGACACGCGATGATAATTTTCGGTGGGATCTGAATTTATTCGATGGAGTTGACTCTCAAAGTCTGAATAAAAAACCTCGACGACTACCCATCTTATTATTATTTTATTGATTAAATCCATAATTCCATAAACCATGTGAATAAAAAAGGAATTTCTGGAATTCTTCTTCGCTAAATTGAATTCATACCCCAAATTTCTTAATTCAACCAAATTTTTTTGTAACTATTGTCTATTGGCCTTCTTCCCCATTAAAACGCACAGACATCAACTGGGTTCTTCATTTGCATTCTTCTCTTCTTGAAATGAAAATCCCTTTTTTTTTTAAAAAAAAATTTGCTGCCGCCTTCTCGTTTCCCGCCGGCTAGCCATCACACCACCGCTGGTGTAAACTCTCTTATCCCGACCAATACCCACCGCACGACGATGACTTCGCACAGCCGTGTTGACGATTCGCGAAATCCATCGCGCTCGTCTCAAGTCACCACTTTAAGTTATTGTTTCGGTGTTTGCCGGAATTAGTCTATCACTACTTATAGCCAGGCTGACGCCCATAAATCTAAATCGATTGGTTGGTGTTTGCCGGCAGGAACGCGAAAAGCCACACGGGCTTGGGTTTTCAAATCAATATTTATGCAAAAAAAAAAAAATCAGAATAATATGTTTAAGTAAGGCATATGCATATATAAGGTTTGTTCTATAATTCCAGAACCCATGCAGCAGCAGAAAAAATAAAATTTTAACATGTATAGAAGACTCACAGATTGACTAAATTATTTCAATTGGGTTGTGAGCACTCAGACAGGCCATATGAGAGGATGAAAGAGGTGAACATTAGGATCCCTCTCCGAATCAAAAATACACGAATGAGAACTCGGATGGGCTTGAAATTTGAGGAGCGTTGTGGTCAATCAAGACCGATGCAAGTATTAGAAAAAATAATTTTAAAAAAATCTCATGAAATTAATTCAAAAGACTTTTATTCATATTGCCCAGAATCCATATAATTCAAAACTCAAAACTTATAAATTCCCTATGAATCAAACATGGTTGGCTCTGATATCACTGGTTAGAATACAATTACTAAAAATTTTAAAACATATATTCTGAAATCCCATGTTGAAACAAAGCGAAGAAAAAGAACAAAACGGAAGCGTACCTGAATCCATTAGACAAAGTTTGCGAAAGCGTGGTTCAACACGAACAATTTTCGGGATGATCTTTCACTTTTATTCTTTATGCAATTATTATGTTCACTTAGGAGAGGATATAGTGAATTCTGCATCATAGAACGAAATGGGGACCATAATACTTTATAAACTTTTCCCGGCACCCGTTGATAATGGTTGACACCCATTGGCAATGGTTGACACCCGTTGGCAATCGCTACCAATTTTTTATTTTCATTTTTGCCCCTAAAAGAATGAAAATTACGGAATGGTCTCTACACTTTAGTTTCATAACAATTATACCCTTAAGCCTACTAATAACTAAATTAGATCACTTCATAATTAGGCCTTTTATAGATGACAACACATATTAATAGTTTACATATGTGGTCCCAAAACTCACTTATTTATTTGCCATCCCCAGTTTAGTTGCAAAGTTTGCAAAATGTCTAGTTCATTTTGTTGACGGAGTTCAACATTGAATATATAATTAACAAGGTTATTAAAGGAAGAGCTGTAGCAGAATTCTTGGCACAGAATCCAAAAGTTTTATAGTTTAGGGATAAAAACAAGAATACCGACGGGCTCCTTCTTCTCCGGCGACTAAAAAAATGGTCTAAATGTGGTCGGTTTCATGCGGAATTTTTATAGAAAAATTCATCTCTTCAAGGGGGTTAATGTGACGATGCGAAGTCATCACCTGCTTTTCAATACAACCAAATTTATTTTTAACTAGCAGCGGAAAGAATTAACAAGGATGTTTCCTTAATAATACTATTTCTCATATATAATAAAATCTTATACAATTCAATCAAAACCAAAATATTACAACATCACTTCTATCAACCAATCACTAGATTCAATCTCTACCCCATCTCGTAGCTAGCCACGCTTTCGCTGCGCATTCTGATCAAATCAAACATGCAAAACTAAAATAACTGGTGGGGGGTGAACTTGTGAACCCAGCAAGGGAGGAAATATACAATACCACAGAATAGAATGAAGATATACGATTCAAATATCACTTTGTCCATAAAGTTAAACTATATATGTACAATAACTCATAAATCAATAAAATCATGCTTTTGGCAAATCAATGTTCAAAGAACGAAACACGGTATACATGCTCGAAGCATCAAAATATACTGCTCAATCATATATCACAGTCTAGTATACTATCGGGCTCGAATTCAGTGGCAAAACATAGAACTCATATACATCTCAATCGTTGGCATTCAGAATTTGAGTCCACCAACTAAATAACAATAACGGGCTCACTGGGACCGATACACCAACTAATATCACAAGACTATTCTACATAATCATGATTTTAACCAAATTACGATAAATCACAAAATCACGATAAATCATAATAAACACATCATTTTCGATATCCATTTGATAAACAAGATGGAACGAAAGCAATAAATCATATTTCAAGATATGAAATATTTTAGAAACGATCACATGATAAAAACGACACGGAATCTGTATTGCATAGTTTCCCTTATCTCAAAATGAGATAAAACCCAATATCGAAAATTGTCGGTACAACATCATGTTTCCAGATAGAATCGATCTACTCTTCAAGCATGTCGACCCTACGAAGTCGGTTCGTCAAAATACTAAAGTATTGTGAACCAAATCGATATCGTAACCAAATATAATTTGTACAGTTTGTAAAGGGACGGAGGAAGTATAAATGTTTAATGCGAGTTACTACCGGAAATATAAGGTTTCTAACCTGAGTAATGCTATGGGTACCTAAAGAGTACCAAATTCTTAACACTAAATAATGTGTCAGTTAATTTAATACAAAAATAAAATTAAAAATTATAATTAATACATCACATCAACTGTCATATTATTTAATATAAAAAAATTGATACTCTTTAAAACAGAATTTAACCTTTCAAGACAAAAGGAGATAAAGACTAAAGTTGTAATTGACTAATTTAATGGCGGCGACTCACGGCTTTGCACAAGGAATATTGAAAATTTGAAATGGAGAAAGAGAAAGTGTATTGTTGATGAAGATAGCTGAATTCTCCAGCTCATATCCGGAAGTTGTAGTCAACAAGTCCACCGTACCATGTGGCAATTGGAGGGCTACCCATTTATGAGGTGTTGCGATCTGATTGATCCACCTCAATTCTTAATAGCTAAGTCTCTTCTCATGAATTGTCTGTACATAACATCAAAACCCAATCAAATAATGTGATGACTTTTATTGTTAAAACAATATATATACTAGGATGTTATTTAAAAGTATATATATTAAACATTAACTTTTACTTGGTCAAATAAATTAAAATTATTATTATTTAAAATAATATAAATAAATAAAAAGTCAACAAAATATTTTTAAGTCAAATAAATTAAAATTAATATTCAAATCCATTTATATTTTTAGAAATCAAAATATGTAAATTTTTGGGGTTTCACAGTTAAAAGCCCTAACTTAATTTTGTGATTTTTGAAGAGTTTGAGGTGTCTATGTTTTTGTTCATGTTCATTGTAACAATGCTTGGGCAGTTTGCAAATTAAGGCAGAATGGAGTTGTTTGTACTTACTACTTAGGCAGAGAACATACAAATTATGCCAAACAATTTTTTTTCTATCATACACAGTATAATCTTTGGCTTGAAGCATGCATCTCTATTGAAGAAAAACAATTAGTTAGGGGATTTTGATACCTTTGGGGGAGCAGAATTTTCAAGTAGATCACCAAGAGAGTGTACTCATAACGTGTTGAAAATCAAGGCCCATAGCTTCGATCCAGAATTGAGTCACATATTTGCTTTGATGATATACACATGCATAGTAGAGAAAGAAAGAAAATTTGAGAGAGATGCTTTGAAATAACCCAGCACAGCAAAAAAACTGACGAGAAAGGAAGGGGGGTTTTCTCATTGATGATAGGCAATTGAGTAAACACGTATTGTATAAAATACAACACTTGGATACAAAAGATGACTCAATAGACCTACTATCTAGATGTTACATATAGACCCCTATATTACTCTCATCTCAATAGGAAGACCACTATATATATATATATATATTATTAACAAATATTTACAACAAAATCAGCCATATTGCAGAAGACTCTTTACTAAACTAGCTGATATTATTAATATTATACGTCTTGTTTGATCTAAGCATGCATTTTTTTAAATATTTTTTTTATAGTTGTTTTTAGCAAAGACTGATTATATATACTAATTTGATCTGCATGCATGCATATATACATGAAAGAGACTTCATCCATTAATGTTAGACGGACCGGACCGGTATGTCCTTCGGCCACCTGAGCCGCTCTCTCTCTGGCAGTTAAAATAGACTGCAGCCACGGGCGATCCAAGGTTGTACAGCTCCGCAAAGTCTCGCGTGTTGAAATTTTGACGCCACCCTGGTGCATAAACCGTCTGTCGGCCCAATTGCCGAAACAACACGAACACGAAACGATGAATTCCCATGGATGGCCTCGGACTCTCGTAGCACACAATTTCTTGACCTACATCCACCCAAAAGTTACGTGTTACCATTAACCAATCTTCACGTAAATATCATGTTTTACAGCAATATTATTTGTGAGATTAAGACGTAGAACATAACTTTTGACGACGGAGGTTAATTATTAATTTGACCAAAAAAAAAACTAGATCAAGAAAGCTCAAATTCCGACAACAAAAGTTGTTTTCGAAACGATAATGAGACAAGATAAGGTGATTTCGAGTGTCATATGGATATGTTGGTTGATAAATAGGCATAGATGTGTGAAAATATGTCCAACTCAGTTTGTAACAATCGAGGGGTTCAAGTGAAAACGATGATGTTGGAAGAATAATAACGTTAGAAGCAATTACAAACATGTTTTGTTGGGCCGGTGTTAGAATCTTGTTACAACATATCTATCTATAAACATTGTCGTCGATAATCTTATACGATTACTTCATTAATTAGTTGATGCGATGGTTTAAAATCAACCGAAGAACACAAAAATGATAATTTGATACCTAGCTTCTTCGGAAAAAAATGTTCAAAATTATAATGAATGCAGCAAATGCTATCTATCTACTCTTTGCTTTTCTGTAAGATGAATCAAATTCATGGTAATGCATGACGGACAGGTCGTTGTCATGTCGATCTTCTTCTTTTTTTTTTTTTTTTTTTCAATATATAGAATTATACATCCTTTTTATTTTTCTTAGTTTCTTTTGGTTTTTCATTTTGTGCTATAGCCATAGGGAGTATAATTTTTGGGTGATTATTTTCCAATATTTTCATTGGATTTTTTTATTTTATAATTAGAAATATTCATAAAAAAGATGGTAAGAAAAACCCAGAGTTATATATATATATATATATATATACTTACCGAAACGTGCACCAGTGGTTCCCGGGATATCAGTCACCAACCTATATATATAGTTTCACATGAAAGAATAATAGTGTTAGAAATATAAAAGAATTAAATGAACTAATAAAAAATGATTTATTTTTCTTATTGTTTTTCAAAATCAAACTAAGGAAATCAAATCAAGTTAAGAAAAAAGGCAAATCAAATCAAATCAAATCAAGATATATATATAAATATATATATATATATATATATATATTCTTAAAAGCGAAGAAGAAGGAAATTCAAAATCATTAAAAAGTTTTTGATGATTCTCTTCGATCACTAAACGACTGAGGTAAAGCAAAAATAAAAGTGCATTTTCTGTTTGCCTGCCTCATATGCTACCGCACAATAGAATACGAGAATTGAAGAACGACCACAAAACTTTATTCTTTGTTAATTATTTATTTTATCTATCGAAAACTATATATAGTACGTACATATTCTCTCTTTGGAGGTCGTCGTTTTCTATTAATGAAAAAGAAAGTAAAAGAAAAAGATTGATAGCTAGGTTAGTTGGGAATTGAAACCTCTATTCCTCGTAACAACAACAGAAGGCCACTTTTTTTTTTTCCTTCTTTTGTAAGATATATATATATATATATATATGGGCTGTCCTACCACCCAACAACAACAAGAACAACAACAAAAAAAAGTGCCCATAAAGCGTTTGCGACAAAGAAAAGAAAGTAAAAAAACATTACTTTTAGTTTGTGGTCAGCTCTTACTCGTCAAACTCAATACCATACTTCATAGTCTACGTACGTACGGTAACAACGGATCATAGTTACAACAGAATAGAACAGAACAGAACAGAACAGAATAGAACAGTAGTATCGAGCGAGTCATTTAATTTTTTTGTATCTAGTTAAATATGACAACTACGTATTTAACAATTGAGGTAGTATAATATTTAAAAAGTAGTTTTAATTTTCAAATAGAGTTAATTACACCATTAGTTCCTCAACTATAGACTTTTTCACCACTAGTTCCTTAACAATTTTTTTTCAAATTTCAATCCCTAGAGTACCAAAATTAGACACGCTTAGTCCTTTTGTTGGATGCCATTAAGATTTTTCCGTTAAGTTAGTCATGTGCCAAACACGTAACTTTGGTTAAGGACTTTTATGAAATTTCATGTGCAAGATATTTTGTAATACTTAAACAATTTATTCTTTTCTTTCTTTCTCTCCTATCCCTTCCCACCCCTCCCGACCCCATATCTTCATCCCCTTCCTACCTAACTGATGTTGTAGGTTGGTATTACTATTACCCAAACAAGGGAAGAGAACTACATTTGATATCTGAACTTTTATGTTATTATTCCGGATGGGTGGCACAATCATTTTTGTTTTGGCTTTAATCCTTGAGAGGCTCAGTCGCCGGCCTTAAAATTTTCAACGATGATTACAGGAAACATAAGTTTGGAGTTGGAAGACGCCTTAAAATTTTCAACGGTGATTACAGGAAATTAACACAAGTTTAGAGTTGGAAGACTCTTCAAATGATGCTTTCATTAACGAAAGCAAAATCTATGAACAGTTGTGTGTTGGGCTTATTTGATCAATCATTTAAAATTAAATAACCCATTCCTTTTCCATGTTCCATTCCATCCATATAAGTCAAAAACAACATGACTATCTTTTTGACTCACCCTGACATGCCAAAGATAAAAATTGCCCTCAAGAACAAGCCCTAATTTTTAAAAGCCCATTGATCACCTGGGTACAACAGAGAGAAAAATGGCACCGGCAGTGAACAGTGAGAAGGAATTGATGCCGGAGGTTAAGAAGGTGGCTATCGTATATATTGAACATTGAGAAGGAATTGATGCAGGAGGTTAAGAGGGAATGAGGTGGAGGACAAGGATGTGGAGGAGGTGGTGCATGGTGGGGTTAGTAACTGAGATGGTAGGAAGGGGATGAAGAGGTGGGGTGGGGTGGGGGGGAGAGGAGAGAGAGAGAGAGAAAAAGAAGAATAAATTGTTTAAGTATTACAAAACAGCTTGCACATGAAATTTCATAAAAGCCCTTAACCAAAGTCATGTGTTGGGCAATGACTTAACGGAAAAATTCTAACGACATCTAACAAAAGGACTAAGTGTGTCTAGTTTTGGTACTCTAGGGACTAAAATTTAAAAAAAAATTGTTAAAAGACTAGTGATGAAAAAATTCATAGTCAAGGGACTAATGATATAATTAATCCTTTCAAATAAATCAAACAATGATGTAATTAACGACTGAGACTGTGACTGAGACTGAGATTGATAATGAAATATTTTTGAAAAGCCAAGTAACTGAAGTTTTTAATACGTACTAGTAGTATTATTGACATCTTTTGCACGGTTAGGAAGGAGTTTTCAGCCATGTTCACGTTCAGTCAATTCGTCTAGCAGCTATACGGCTGGATGGATGGATGGTGTAGTAGAGACAGACAGAAAGACGATTTACTAAATCCCGTCCTTCGGGATATGATGACAGCTTTATAGGGTTTTGGACTTTGCTTCCTTTGTCACACAAGATATTGTTTACTGTATCTGTTTTTTTTTTTTTTGTCTTATTAATTATAAAAGATAAAAAAATATATGGTAGGCAATAGTTAAGATAGTAAGAATAATAACAATAATATAATCACGAAAATAAAAAATGATACTCACCAACGTTATTAAGGAGATCGCTATATATAGCGGATCCAAGAAATATATATATATAATTTTTTTTGGGGGAGGGGAGGGGGCAACCGGGGAAGGGGGTTGAATTAATATTTTAATAGCTTATTTTTAAGAAGATTGATGATAGATTATAAGGAAAAAAAGTTTGAATCAACTTTGAGGTGGTTGTGGCCCCCCTCGGCCACCCTATATTATTTTGTTTAAAATAATTAACTTGATTATTAATATTAATATAGTTTAGTTTTTTTTAATGTCTATGTACACGTACGTGATCTATAATTAAAGTATGAAAAAAAATAAAGATTAAATAATAAAAATATTAGTCTTAAAAAAAAAACTTTCAAATAAAACAATTATTTTGAGATTGACAAAAAAAAATAATAATAATAATAATTTAGGGACGGAGGGAGTGAGTAATGCTCTTAAATTTTAACTCAACACTAATAATATCTTATTCCATTTGTAGCAATAAATTGTGATATAGTCTCTAGAGTTTAGTGGTAAAAGATGAAGAGCTAATGGGCATTCTCGAAAATCACATATATGTATGAAGGTAGAGCTTGTGTGTGTGTGGTGGGGAGTGGGGGTTGGGGTTGGGGTTAGGGGAGGGGGGTGTTGTACGTACCAATGCAGGTATTCCCTCAAGGTAGGGTCACTTGGACTAGGAGCATCAGGGTCCACCATCACCTACAATTAATATAACCAAATTAGGATGCATGCTTATACTATATAGTTGTATACAAGGGCTTAAAGAAAGAAACAGTTGAGGAAGAAGAAGAAGAAGTTAAGAAGTGACCAGAGTGTAAAAAGTACGAAGGTCGTGGCCGCCGATATAAACCCTAGGTTGATTAACGACCTGAGAAGGACGAAGCTCACACCCATTGCTTATTTCCCGGCTGTTGTAAGCCACTGTTAGATCAACAGACCTCGTGAAACTGTCCAATACATCACCAATAACTCTCCCTACAACCAATGGGTCTCTCTCCCTCGGCATTGGCGATTCCGTCGAAAATATATACGACTCCTATATCCTAACTAATCACTCGGCCGGCCGGCCGGTCTCACTAGATGCAAGTGTTATATATTGCATTTTTTTTTTTTATGTGTGTTGTCTGTGTCATATTTTCAACAGCAAACTTGTTTCCTTATATTTATAGACCGCCGTTTGTTTTAGAAGGGTGAAGTAGAATCAAACTTTTTGTGTGTCTTTGCCTAGTTTTCAGAAGTGAAAGCCTCGTACGCAGCACACCACTAGATAGTGTTTGAAAGAGAGAGAGAGAGAGAGAGAGAGAGAGAGAGAGAGAGAGAGAGAGTCAGAGAGAGCTGCTATGCTAATGAAGTGGGACCATGCATCATCAGCTTGCCATTAGACTGTTCATATATTCTTTTCCTTCGTGTGTGTATATATATATATATATATATATATATATGACGTGTGTATATATATATATATAGCTTAAATCGCAATTCGATCACCATACTTTGATAGAAAATTCATTACGCTCACCCTACAATTTTTTTTCTCAATTTCATCACTATACTTGACATAAATCCCACGTTAATCACTCCATCCAGATTTTTGGATTAAAAACTTACTATTTTTTAAAATCTCAAAAATACCCTTACTAATAACTATCAATTTAATCACTGCACTTAGACATAAATATCAAGTTCATCACTCCATCCTGATTTTTGAATAAAAAAGTTTAAAATTGTCTTAAAAACCCGAATTTTAGAGTAGAGTGAAATTGAAAAAAAAAATTGTAGAGTGAGCTTAATGAATTTTTGTCAAAGTAAGATAACCAAATTGCGATTTAAGTCTATATATATATATATATATATAAATATATGGATATCATCCTTCATTTTGTCATATTCTGCTCACTTCTCTACGTACTAAAAATTCCCGGGAAATAATGATATTACAAAAGCTGCCTACCATAATTTTCTGATAAAACATCATTGTAAAACATACTGGAATATATATTAACGTGGAGCACTCACCATCCTATGTACGGCGATTCCTTCATCCGAATAAACTTAATTTCTACGGTCTTTTCTTTGAAAGAGTAAATATTGAATCCAACGGTAATATCATGTTATTGAAATTAACAAGTTTGCTATTTTGGAAATAAGTAAACTGATTTGGTGAAAAGTGTTAGAAATAACGCTAATATTATCGTTGCACCCAATATTTTTCCCATATCTATACGTGATATGTTACTTTCTTTTTGGTTTTTTAGTTTTATTTTGCAATATATATGGAGGTATGCATTTGGATGCTTGATAAAACACAGAGAGAGAGAGAGAGAGAGAGAGAGAGAGAGAGATATTTGGTGGTTGAAAAGACAAGCTCTTTGGTTGTAAATATATATATTAATATCAACCAAGGCACGTTTCGGTCAACAAGCAACATTGTGTTTAGAATTAACTAGTTTTACCCCGCATGCGGACATATATATTTTTTAATTAAATTATAATTCAAGCAAAACAAAGGCAAATAACAAAGGTAAAAAAAAAAGATAAAATACATAATTGGGCCACTATATTTTAGGAAAGGTTGCAATTCGATCACTTATTCTTTGAAAATGTTATTTGGGCCACTATACTTCAGTTATCTTGCAAGCGAGCTCACCAGAGCGTTAATTTTAAATGAAATTTCTATTTTACCCCTATCTTCGTCCTCGTTTTCCTTAATGAAAACATGGGTAAAATAGAAATTTTATTTAAAATTAACGTGTTAGTGGGCTCCCTTGCAAGATAACTGAAGTACAGTAGCTCAAATAACATTTTCAAATAATAAGTGGCCGAATTGCAACCTTCCCCAAAGTACAGTGGCACGAATTTCAACCAGATCGATCCTAGTTGCGTTGCCCAATATACTGCGATTGGCGAATTAAAGGCATCCCGATGCCTAATTCAAGGCATCCCGATGCCCAATTTAATATAATATCAAAATGGTTATTTTTGGTTGAGAAATTTACGTATAAACATGGTATTGACTTCTTATAACAATATGGTATTGATATTATACAAAATTCAAACTCAAATCACTGATTAAAGTCCCAAAATCAGTCCAAGAACATCTTCCTTTGTTTTCGGACAGCACATTATCAAGCTCGATTTTAATCTCGAAAATAATATTTTTTGATAGAAAAATTGTGTACAAATGTAGTACTAAGTTAGGATAACAATATGTGATTTATTTTAAACAAATTCAAAGCTTAAAACAGAGATTAAAGTGACCAAAACAGCCCAAGAACAAAGAAAAACAGGATGAACTCAAAAAATTCGAATTTGATAAAATTAATTCGTGTTTTATGCATGAAAATTGATACCAAAATATGAGGAAAGACTATATTAATAATATGAAATTATTTATACATCAATTTGAATATCAAATCTGAAGTAACGATGTTATTGATGTCATTTTAGGAAGGAAATTTTCAAAGTGCCTTTTAACGGTTAAAAAAAAAAGGGTGGACCGGAGAGAAATTTTTTTTTCAAAAAATGGACCAGCCAGCAATTTTCTGTAGAAAATATTCATAAAATAATTTTTTCTAAATTTTTCCCAAAAATATAAAAGAAAACAACTCACGACGAATATCCTCGTGATACGCAATACTTTTCCGTACAAATGGAACCCAGCTAAATATTTTGTCACTGGAGCCAACTAATCCCGTTAATTTATTAGTGACCGAAGATACCCAGATAACTAAAGGTTCTTGCCTTTTTGTGTGGACTTCATCAAAGAATATAATAATAATAAAAAATAAAAAAGTAAATAAATTGTGTATATACATTAATTTGAACGTGGGATACATACATGAATCTATAAGTTTAAGGTATCTTTGGGTCGGTTATTACAAATCTGCTTTATCTATCAATTGGACCAACTTGTCACGAAAAAATTGACCTGAAACATGTAAATTTCTTTTTATTTTAACACACTCCCTCCCTCCCTCCCTCGTTCGTCTGACTGTGGGGAGTCAAACTCGGTCATCTTCCTATGTCATGAGTGTGTGTTGAGATAATTGTCTTCAAAAATTAAATAATTTTTTTCAATAAATATATATATATATATATATATATATATATATATATATATATAAGAATCAGAGATACTGATCATGGTGCAAAGCAAACTTTATGAATTAGTAGTAGTTTCTTTTTGCCTGCGTGGTGGTCGTCTCGTCTGTTATCTTTTGGGTGCTAAAGGAAGAGAGCTGATTGGTTGTGGAATAACCTTCCATATATGGAAAGAATTAGCTTGGTAGCTAAGCCAGCAACTTTTTTTGTCCACCTCAAAGCTAACTAAAGAAACGGGATACCACACTAACTATAACTAGAAGGAGATTTCGTAAAGATAAAAGGGGAATAGATAAAAGTTGCCTTTTTTTTTTTTTATCCAGGGACACAAAGACTAGACAAAGCATTCCCTTTTACAAGGGCCCTGCAACAAGAATATATCTAAACCCATAGGGTAATTAATTAGCTTTACCTCAATTAATCTAAGAGTCCGTTTTGTATAACATTTTTCAAAACGCAACTTTTTTCTTATAAATATACTTGGGATATTGCCTCAAAACAAAACACATCATTTTTTTTTTTTGTGTTTTAAAACTTGCATTTTAAGAAAAAGTTGAGAATTTCAACGTTTTAAAACGTAACTGCATTTTCAAAACGCTGTCGCAGCATTGAAACATAATTTTTGCAAATAAACTGTGTTTTATCCATGCATTTTGACCAAAACGAACAATCAAACGGGATATAAATCAAAGTTAACTCCCAATGATATATCTCAACTCATTTTTAACCCTTGTTTGTTTGGTTCGAGTCTCTTGTGTGATGAGCTGCTTTTGACTAGATCGAACAAGTGTATTAGTTGAGATGCGTGTGAATTCGCCCCAACGCTTAGAGGTGGTAAAATCAGTCCTGCTCCATAGCTTGCCCAACCAACCCGAGCAAGCTGGGCTTTAATTTTGGAAGCCCAATGCATATCTGATCAAGTCTGACCCAATTTTATGAGTTGACCCGATGGGCTTATGCGTGGGCTGGTAAAAAATGCTAAAATTAGTGAAAATTAACCCAGCCCAATGCATTAACCTGCAGGCAAGCCTAGCTCAGCCGATATTGAGCGGGTCTAGACTTTAGTTTTAGAGGCTCAATATGCAAATTCGCACCAATCTGATAGATTCGGGATAGGCTCGCCAAGGCCATTGTCAACTCTACTTCGTTACCGTCAAATAAAAGAATAATAATAATAATTTTTTTAAAATACAAGGAAAAAATCCAGAATATATCTACTACCTCCTCTATTCCAAAATAAGCGTTTATTTTCAATTTTTTATAAAAAAAAATTAAGAATATCGACTTAGTAGCAAATATACATAAATAGATTTACTATACATGCTATACCATTACAAGTGACGCTAAGACATTATAGTTATCAAATGTGAAATTTAATAAAGTTATACACACGAATAAGCAGTCATTTTAAGTCCAAAAAGAAATACTAAAAATGACACTCATTTTAGGAAATACTATTATTTCTTCTACTAATACTTTTACTTCTCTAGTCGGATGTCATATAAACTTGGTAGCTAAGCTAACATACATTGAACATGATTTTGGAATTATTATACATGCATTTAAAAAATATATATATATATATATGTATATTTTTTATACTTCCCATTCTAAAAGAGTGAATTTACAAAAAATTTACCCTTGTGACATACATTGAACATGATTTTGGGTCAAAAAGAAATTTGTAAAAGTAACATAAAATAGTAATACTACTTGTGTAGTTGAATTAATTGGCTGTCATTGTCATACTACCAATCTACATCAATGGTGGATTACATCTATCTAGCATCAATGAGAGTACTAGTAGTGCTTTTGTTTCCTAACTATTGTTTTGGTGTGCGTGTGTGTGTGGGTCAAAAGAGCGTTACAGTGGTGATAGACTCTCGTTGCCACACTTTAAATACCTTATTTTTTATTTCAGTTTTATTTTTTTAATGTTTTAAAAAATTCACTCTAATAATACCTTCTATACAATATTCTAAAAATTAAATATTTCTCATCTCAACTAACAAACCTAACTACTATTCTATTTTTCCTCTTTTTATTTATATTTTCTCACCACAATATGAATAAAATATTTTATATTTTAAATTTTATATTCTATGAAATAATATTGTATATTTTAATAGTTTCAATTAGTTTTATCTAAAAATAATATATCAATCTAATGGGCAACTTATGTTTTGAAAACAATTTAATTATTATTATATATTAAAGACACAAAACAAATGAATTTTTTGGCTAAAAAGAATTTGCAATTATTTTATATAATAAAATAGGTATCTTTATATTTGATTGATTGATCAAGTGTACAATAATAATGTAATAAAAAAAATATGTTATCAGTTTCTTGTAATGAAAGGAACCTTAAGAAAAAAGTTTTGAATAAGCAAGCGGTTTCTAATTACCACAATCGTATTTGATAACCCACTATTTAGTACGACTACAATCGTATTCAAAATACATGCATGCACCAATTGTAAAACCAATCCATGAACATTATCAAAAATATGCATGCACCAATCCATGCATGAACATTATCAAAAAACATGCATGCACCAATCCATGAACATTATCAAAAAACATTATCAAAAAAACATGCATGCACCAATCCATGCATGAACATTATCAAAAAAACATGCATGCACCAATCCATGCACCAAAAGACATGCATACACCAATCCATGAACATTATCAAAAAAGACAACAACAAATGTTTTCAAGGCAAATACATGACATTCCTTGCTATTTTGGGAGTACTAAACCAATTGTAAAACCACAACAGCGTCAACATCACCACCACTTTAACTCATTTCTTCCTCCACTGCTGTCAACCATTTTTGCATTTGAATCATTGCTGGTAGAACTATTTCTTGCCACAATGTGTTCCAATTCAACATTTTTCTTTTCAAGATGAGAATTCCTCCTTTCAAGCTCTTCATTGCTACTTTTCAACTCAAAGTATTTGCTCATTAGCTCCACCCCAAATGTCATTCCTCTTGCACATGCATAGGGGTCAGCCCAAGCAAAATAGCCACACGAACTTTGCTCCCTACAAAAATCAAGAACAGAAACAAGAACATCATTTTCTAAATATCAATTGATCCAAAATAAACACACTGACAGATATTTGATTTTTTATCATATGTAATCGAAATTCAAAAGAATTTTATTCATTTAAGCAATTATTTTGCCTCTGTTTTTCTAACTTCAATTATGCCTTTGATGAATTTTGGACGATAACATTACTTAAGCCAAAAGCCAAACAGTAATGACCAATCACTATTAAGAAAAATAAATAAACTCTTTCATCAAATTACTAACGGAAGATAAACTGAAATAAAGTAGGAAATTCCAATTATAAACCGAAGTTAACAAAGAAAAGCCTATATGATTTGTATTCTTTACTTGCAAATTCTCTTTTGCTTTCTTCCACTTTCTCATCAACCACGCAAACAAATTTCACCACAAATCACAGCCTAAAACCAATTAAAACAAAAACCAACGTGACAACCATTTAAAAACAACAAAATGAGCCCCTAGAAGAACAAAACAAATACAAAAATTACCTGAAAAATCTTGCTGCCCTCATTGACTGATCGCAGAAGCTCCATAGCTAAATTAAAAGTCATTTTCAACAATGTAACGAACTTGACCCATTATGTAGGAGTCAAAGCCAAATTGAACTACAGGTGATAAAAGTAGACAGCTTCAATATTATAGAGTAAATGTGTAGCACTTTAAATAGGTTTTGATTCTTTATCAACTTACCCATATCTAGAAGAAGAATGCAATCTCAAAAGCATTTTGGAAGATGTTGGATGTGATGGCTCGATGTCCTGGCAAGAGGCCGGCGCCCTCTGAGGGCACGGCCTGGTAGGCGTGTAGACTGGTAACGGGCCTCAAAGGGCGTCCGCATGGCATATTGAAATCTATGCGGCTGCATAAGGCGTGCGCATAGAGTTTCTGAAAACCATGCGGCCGCATAGGGCGTCCGCATGGAAACTTGGTATATCGTATGCGGCCGCATAGTGCGACCGCATAGCGACAGGTTTTTATCTTTTAAGGGTTTTAGGGTTTTCTATTGTATCCATATATAAATAGTTGTATACCTAGAACGTTTCAAGGTGTAAGCCTCTAATAAAATTTCGACAGTCTGTTGACCCCAATCTCTCTCTCTTTCGATTCCCAACTGCTTTTGTGTGTTGTTTTGTCAATTGTTTCCGCTGCGTTGCACAACAAAAGAGGATAAAGTTGATCAAGAAGAGGACAATGCGGGGTTGATGGAACCAAAAGTGATCATCTGAAGGTTGTACTACTAGCTCGCCTTCTATGGCTATATGTTTCTTAGCAACCTCATGAGCTAATTAGGAAATTTTGTGCTCCAGCTTAGTCCCCAGTGAGTAGCACCTAAGAAAAATAAGCACTAGTATAAATTACAAAGAAACTAATAAAGAAGGATCAAGGCAACCCGAAATCCATGTTGCAAAAGACAGAAAGCACAACTCAATAAAAGGCTCTGTTATCCCATTCTCCCATTATAAAAACGCTAGCTGGACGTAGAAGCAAACATGATCTTCGTTATTTTTCAATTCAAGCATGGACTAATCAAATAAATTGATTCTTAAATATGTTTAAATAAGATGGTTGGTACGTTGATGAGCATGATATAATGATAAGTATATACAAGCATGCACATAAGGTTAACCATGAAACCACTCACGATGAAAGGAATAAAAGCTATCCCAAAGTATGTATGCCAACCTGCAAAAAAGAAAATAATTACTTTTGATTAAAACTCTTCATAAATATGAGTATTAGCAAAAGCAACAAACTCCACAAACATTAATAAGCGGAAAAAATTCAGCCTTGACGCCTTTTGATCTTCCAGCTTGACCCCTTTCTGATCTTTAACTTTGTGCTCGACTACTTATACGTTTGGTGTGTTATATTGATGAATGTACATAATTGTTATCTCATTGTTAGCATTAACTATTTTTTTGTTCATAATCAACTATCTTGTTCGCTAGAGGTGTGGAAACTGCCTTACCAATGCAATGCGAAACGGGCAACATTTGAGTAATGATAGATCGATCCTCTTTCTACCAAAGTTAAATGAATGTATTCAGTCATTTTATGACTTGATCAAGCAAGTTTGCCAAAAATGGCATTGATGATCTTATATATATGTCAAGATTTAATGCCAGAATTAGACAAAAAAAAATATGAAATACATTTGCTCTCTTGTTCCATATTATGAAAAATTGAAGATTTCACTCAGCAAACGGCATAAAATTCTCGTAGGCATCAAATCTTAGCGAAAAATTCTCGTAGGCATCTAATCTTATTGAGGTAAACTGAATATTGTCTAGTATCCAAGAAATTTATGCAATACCCAGATGTTAATTGAGCAAAAATTCAATAATTATACTGAAAAACTTTCTAAATCAGTAAGCTAACGAATATTTTTTCCAACAGTAGCAGTAAATGTCTAATATCCAAGAAATCATGTAATTCCCAAATGATAATATATCAGGAAATTTAGGAATAACAATGATTTTTTTTCTTCTAAAAACAGTAATTGAACAAGAAAACCACCACCAACAGCGTTTGATGTCCAAATCCAACAAATGAAGCAACACCCAAATGTTATTAGAGTAAGAACTTCAGAATTTTAATGAAAACCTTCAAAACTAGTAAGATAAGAGAAGAAATTTCGCCAGCAGTTAAACCCTGTTTGGTTTACTATTAAATCTGAGGGATAATACCTGAAAATGTGTCTCTTGATATCTATACACAAAGAAGAAATTTTCAGAAAGTTGTTCCATAAAACCCTACAAATTGAAGAAATTGAGATTTGAAATTACTTCCAAATTGTGGAATGAAGAGCAATTGACTGGACGTTGTGCTCGATTAAAGGGAGGAGAATGGAGAAGAGATTGGTAGGAAGAGAGAACGGCAAAAAAGACGCACTGGAGGAGAGAGAAAACGGGAAGGAAGTTACTATTCCCTCTAAATTCATCTCTACAAGTAGAGGGTGATTTACTCCATTTTAGAGATAGATGATGGATTAGAGTCATTACTGTGGGCTTCAAGGAGCTAAAAATCTCTAAAATTAGTTTTAGAGGGTTGGTAATTGCTACCCACTGTGGTTGCTCTAAGAATCACAAATCTAACAATTTGGAACTTCATACATTGTCAATCACTATTCACTAATTGGTCTATAAAGAGGCTTAGCTTTCTATGCACTTCACTAACCTATTATGGGAAAAAAGAAAAGTAATGGCTCATGTCTATCTATGTTTATCTCTCTCACATATATCTTTATATACACTAAGGTTGTACCCACCCAAATTATAGTAGTATATCTTTCTTTGTGGGAGGAAGTTAGAATAAATGACTCGATTTCAGTTCCTTTAGATCAGGAAATCTAAAATATCCTTCTCGAGACTCGAGTGTGACCACCTATTGGGAGGATCTTAAACTTGCTTCTGGTGAACTGAAGGATAGGTGCTTCTATCTACATGGTTATCCAGAGTGGCACAAGTTTTATGGTTCCAAACCTGATTTGTCCAAGATGCCGAAAAACAAAGGCAAGACTATGGCTGCAGTTGTTTCAAGTGGAGGTTGTTTTTCTGGCAGAAACTCTGAAGACGGTACTTCACATAACCTTACTGCTTCTCAATATCAACAATTAATGAGTCTTCTCTCATGTACCAATATAGTAACAGACAATCATGAGTCTCATATTGCAGGTAACTCTAGTTTTGTTAATCCTAGCTTCCTGTCTAGTTATAGCCTTAATACCACTGAGTGGATAATTGACATTGGTGCTACTGACCATATAACTTTCAAATTTGATTTTCTTGTTGATCCTACTCCTGTCAATTCATTTATTCATCTTCCTAATGGGCTCACAGCCGAAATCACACATAAGGGCACTGTTGTACTCAGTGACGACATCGTCTTACATGATGTCTTATTCATTCCTGCTTTTAAATTTAATTTACTATGAGGAAGCAAATTAGCACTTGATAGTAAAATCAATCTTGTATTTTCTTTTTCCATGTATTTGTTTCAGGACCCAGCACTCAATAAGCTCAAGGGGATTGGTAGATTGATTGATGGATTGTATAAACTTCTAATACCAAGGGCATGTTCTCGTTCTAACAAGGCTATTAATTGTTCTTAGTCTGGTACATGTACTCAGTCCCTATGTTCTCATACAACTACTTCACATAAAGATATAACTCTTTGGCATTTGAGACTTGGGCATATTCCCCTTAATTCCTTAAAGCACTTGAATATTTGTAATATTAATTATTTTGATTCTATATCTCCATGTGATGTTTGTCACTTTGCTAGACAAATAAAACAACCATTTCAACTTAGTGACTATCATTCTCCTATATTATTTGCTTTACTTCATTGTGATGTTTGGGTCCATATAGACACGTTACATACAAAGGGTATACTTCTTTTTTAACCATTCTTGAGGATCATTCCCGAACAACTTGGATATCTCTTCTTAAATCCAAAGCCCAAGTTTACACATACTTGCAAAAATTCTTGTCCATGATCAAAACTCAATACAATGCCACTGTTAAAGAGATTAGATCAGACAATGGCTCTAAGTTTTTTTAATTCTTCCATCACACCTCTCCTTGATTCTCTTGGAATTATCCATTAAAGTACCTGTATTGATACACCTCAACAGAATGGTAGGGCTGAGAGAAAACATAGACACTTACTTGAATTATCTAGAGCTCTCCGATTTCAATCTCATCTTCCCATTCACTTCTGGGGTGAGTGCTTATTGACAACAACTTACCTCATCAATCGACTTCCTAGTTCCATTCTTAAGTTCAAAACTCTATATGAAATTCTATTCGGTCACCCACCTTATTCTCGCATCAGAGTCTTTGGTTGCCTTTGATTTGCTTCTACTTTGAGTCATAATAGAGATAAATTTGGACCAAGAGCCAAAAAGTGTTTATTTTTAGGGTATCCTTATGGCAAGAAGGCCTATAAACTCTATGATCTTGTTACTAAATAGGTGTTTTGTAGCAGTGATATTATCTTTTACGAACAACACTTTCCTTTTCTTCTTCAGAACCTAAACCTGCTACTTCAACTCCCCTATTTCTTTCATTTTCTGACTCTCCTGTGGAAGATTTGTTCACTTCCAACCCTTCTGTGTCAACAAGTGTTGACACCCCCTTCCCTTCTTCTGATAATATTTCTTCTTATCTGTCTAATACTGAGACTATTTCCATGTCTAGTCCTGCACATACAGAGAATGTTTCTCAGCCTATTCCACTTATTTCCTCACCGCCTGTTAGAATAAGAACTATACCCTCCAGGTTCAAGGATTATGCTGATCTACCATTCAAGCTATCATCCACTAATGCTTCTATTGTGCAAAGGTATTTTCCTCATTCTCTTGCAATACACTTTCTTATTCCCATCTTTCTACTTCTTATCAGTCTGTTATAGCCAATATTGATGCTTTGTATGAACCCAAAACCTATAACCAGGCTGTCAAATATCCTCATTGATGTCAGGCTATGGCTTCTGAATTAGAAGCACTTGAAAGAAACAAAACTTTACTTGTTTATGTTGATGACATTGTTATCACTGGTTCTTGTTCTGTGGCCATTGTCAAGCTCAAAAGTCAGCTTCATTCTATATTCTCTATTAAGGATCTTAGTCCCTTGAAGTATTTTCTCAGCTTTGAAATAGCCAGAAACTCCTTTGATATTTGCTTGCATCAGAGGAAATATGCTCTTGATATTATCAAGGAAACATGACTTACTAATGCCAAGGTATCCAAGTTACCTATTGTTCACCATCATGGGCTTTCTTCTGAGACAGGGGTATTGTTATCTAATCCTGACAGATACAAGAGACTTGTGGGGCGTTAATTTATCTCACTATTACAAGACCGGAGATTGCCTATACTGTTCATGTGTTGAGTCAATTTCTGGCTCACCCTAGGCAACCTCACTTTGAGGCAGCACTGAAGTTAATAAGGTTTCTTAAGCAATCACCAGGACAAGGTTTATTTTTCTCTGCCTCTACTGTGTCGAATCTTTCAGCATATTGTGATGCCGACTGGGATACTTGTCCTACAACAAGGAGATCAGTTACTGGTTTCTGCATTTTTATAGGCACCTCTCTCATTTCCTGGAAAAGTAAGAAACAAAACACGGTATCCAGATCTTCCGCAAAATCTGAATACAGGGCCATGGCCAGCACCTGCTGTGAGTTGACATGGCTTACTGCCTTACTCAAGGATTTTTATCTTCCCAGGTCCACTCCAATTCCGTTATTTTGCGACAATAAAGTTGCTCTTCACATTGCCGCCAATCTTGTTTATCATGAAAGAACCAAACATATTGATATTGATTGTCATATTGTTCGTGAAAAAATGGTTCAAGGCTTGATAGCTACCTCCCATGTGTCTACTTAGGATCAACCTGCTGATTTACTCACCAAGGTTGTCTCTTCATCTCAAACAACACATTTATTATCCAAGTTGCACAATCTCTTCTCCACTTCCAACTTGAGGGGGGTAATCAATAACCAAGGGCGTAAGGTGTACTATACTGCAAGTATAACGGTTCTTGTGAAACTTAAGCAGTTAATTATGCAGTTAGAGAATTAGTTTTAGTCAGTTATTTATGATTTTCGTGTGTTTGTATAAGTATGTAATTTGACTGAATTGAATGGTAAGAAAAACAAATTCTATTTCTCCCAAACTTGTTCATATTTTCTCTCTCGCTCTCTCTATTTTTATCACACACGCAAACACCTAACACAAAAATATGTTCATATAAACTGATTGTTTTTGTGTAATTCTTAGGAAAAGATGATTGAGGAACAAAGAAAATCTCTACCTATTGCTTCAGGTATCGTGGAATGGGATGATGAATCATACTCCCCCGTTCCTAAAGTATTGTCTTGTTTGACCCGACACACGGATGAAGAAAAAATAATTGACTTAATTATTAATATTGGTATAGTATGTAGTTTCCTTTAATACCCATGTGCATGTGGTCCATAATTAATGTAGTTAGAAAAAGTAAGTGTAAAATGATAAAAATATTGTCCTAAAAAGAAAACTTTTAAACAAGACAATTATTTTGGTACGAACAAAAAAGGAAAGTAAGACAATAATTTGGGGACGGAACGAGTACATAGTAAACGAGTACCAATTAGGGGTGTAAATTTGAAACGTCGAACCGAACCAAACCAAACTGAGCGGTTTGGTTCAGTTTTAGTCTTTTAGACTAGGGTGGTTCGATCACGTACGGTTTGAAAATTTTATAAACCGGTCGATTCGGTTCGGTTTGTGAATTTAGGGGTCAAACCAAACCGTTTTATATATATATATATATATATATATAGTATTCTTGTTATAATATTATATAAATATAATATTCATGTTATTAATAGTTATTTGATTTATTTTGAAAATTTTGAATCGTTGAGTGAGATCTAAAAAATTTTAAGAGTAAAGACGGTAATTTCACGCCTTGGTCTGCCCCCTCTTTTTGTTTTTCTCTCACTTCAACGCAATGTCGCGCCTCACCATTAATCTCTGCCATTGTCTCTCTCACCTCGCTCTCTCTCTCTCTCTCTCACCTCTTTATACTAGAGAAATAAGGTTCCATGATCTAAATTACTTTGTAGAAGCACATGATGTAGTGGTTGTGGATCGATCTGTTGGTCTATATGTGACTTGATTGATCCAACACATGACCTTAATGTTATAACACAGCTGATTTTTCAAAGATGAAGATATACAGTAGTTGTTTGTAACTGATGTTTGAAGGTTTATGCCAAAATTAGTAACTTTTCCTCTTCGTAAGACATGACGACATTCCCTAACTTTTGATCACAAGCTACGTACAAGCATTTCGGACAATTTGGTCCTTTAATTAGGTGGAGAGCAGGCAGCAGCAGCAGCAGAATTGCCAGGAGACTGGGTTTCGATGGGTCACAGCAGCCAGTGGGTCTGGTATTCTGTCTATGCAATTGCAAGGTGATCAATCAATTATTGCTTAATTATATATACTCCATCAAACTGAATGTGCATGGGGAAAAAGAAATCAAATCATGCATGGATGTGTAGCTGCAGGTACGTACGCTAGTTTTTATATATGTGCAAGGTGAATCTGATTTAGATTTGTGTTTTCACATTCGATCAGCAAACAAGTACAAGGATTCTAGTGGTGTTAACTTCACCAGCAGCAGTCCCTAGTTTGAAATTTGTACCAGCAGTCCACTTTAATTTAGGGGTTAACTTCACCAGCAGTCCCTGAAACTTTGGATTTTCTACCAGTAGTCCCTAGTTTGAAATTTGTACATTACTCATCCGTAATCTTTTAATTTTGCACGCTACAAGTCCCTCCCACCTGATGCCGTTAAAATTAGAACTGTCAAAAGTGGCGGGCGGGTTAGCCCGCAACCCGCCATAACCCGCCAAAAACGGGCGAAACGGGCGACCGCCAAATAGGCGGTCTGGGCCTTCCCAACCCAACCTACCACGGGTTGCGGTGGAACAGGCCAACCCGCCAAAATGGTGATTTATTGATTTTCGATTTAAAACTTAAAATGAATAAAAAATTTTATAATACTTAGAGAAAACAATTAAAAATAGAAAATATTATAATATTAATATTAGTTTAAGTGGGATTTCCACCAAGGTTTAAATATTAATATTGGTTTAAGTGAATTTCCACCAACTTAATTAATCATCTTTTAGTATTTGAGATCTAAAATAAATGTTCAACTTTCGCAACTTTCGTTCCTTTTTCTTAGCCTAGGCCCTAGGTTTATTTGAAATTTTAAGCATCAATGGTCCAGATTTAATCAATGGGTAGAAGCAAAAAAAAAAAAACCCGCCCGCCCGCCTCAACCCGTGACCCGCACGTTTGACCCGCCCCTAAACGGGACCAATTTTCTCAACCCAACCCGCCACTTTTAGGTGACAGGACGGGCGGCCGCGGGTTTGGCCCGTTTTGACTCGGTTAAAATCTGAGAGTTTATCATGTGCATTCCACGTGAAATTTTTCCAAGGGCATGAAAGTCATTTCACGTTAAGGCTTTTATACTTCACCCCTTGGCTTGTTTGAATGACCTATATACAATTCCAATATTGCACATCGCGTTGCCCAATCGGGCCTCTGTCCCTCCGGCAAGAAAGGGGAAAATTCCAATATCTTCAATCCCAAGCTCCAGATATCACCGGCATATCCCTTGTAATTGGCGTCGTACTTGTCCGAGTCGAATTGCTCCTAGCTCATGTACGCGCACGTCCCGACGTACAAATTGCAGGCGTCGAGTGTTCTCTCTAGATCTGCGGTGGTTATTGAGTTCGTTGCGGGGGTGGAGGTGGTGGTGGTGGTGGTTGCGGTGGTGGGAGGAGGGGAATTAAAGGGAAGCGAGGCGACGTCACATGTTTGTAACTGTCTCGCTCCCTGTAAATTCGTAAAATTGGATTTTTTGTATTTACTGTTCAGCTACCCTCTGTTCCATTGCCAATTTTCTTGGGAGTTTGAGCGAATTGTCCCGTCATTCACTTCTTCTTGCAGGTGAAGAGAGTTCATCAATGGTTGTTCTTACGCCAAATGGGGGCAATGTGAAGGATGAGGCCTTTTATGGAGATTATGATTATTCCAAGGTTGTGGATGATTATGACTTTTGTTAGTTAATGTCAGTTTTACTTTGTTCTCCAACTGATCTGGAGTGGTCCACATTGTTCATTTTTGCAACCGCTAAGAAACCGTCTATCTAGTAACTTCCATGATGGAAGAAGTTACAAAAGGGAGGAGTTGTTTCTGATTTTTGGTTCGGTCCCTAAGTTTGCCTTTTTCATTTTTGTCTGATACACCATCTATAGAGAAAGGGAGAAAACTTAGAAGCATCGAAAGACCAAAGACAACAATCGAAACTGGGTACGAACCAAGTGAGAACTTGGAAATCATTTCGAAGTGTTCAATATCAATGGCTGGAGGTAAGTGTCGAACTCGATCCTTTCCTGATTATTCCGCATTAAGATCGTTGGAAATGCTTACATTTGGTATCAGAGCAGGTTAATACCTCTGTTTTGATGTATTGAACATATTAGTTTTCATACCCGGATGAAAATTTATTGTTTTGGGTTTTGATTCATGATGTCTTTTGATGAAATTGAGGTTAGAAATCATTTAGTGATAGATTTTCTAACGTTTCTGTAAGTTGAAATGTGAATTTTCATGCTTGAATGACATATAAACCATTGGGTTTTATTTTGGGTTGAAACTGGGTTGGGCGACCCATCTAGAGGTTGAAGATGACCAGTCCAATAAAATTTTTTTTTTTTTTTTGCACCGCGGGACTCAAACCTGGGCTATATGTGGGAGTGATTGGCTGTAATACCTTCTAGTCTACCAGCATCTTGTGTTATTTAAAATATGAAAATGTTATAATTCAGTATGCAATTGCAGTAAAAGAGGTTAAAATATGGATTGCCAAGACTCGAACCAATGTAGTTGGATGAACTGGAAAGGCCTCACCACCATCTGGGCTATCATGTGATTGGCAATTATTTGACTCTGTTTAATTTATATATTGTCTACTGAAATGGGCATTTTCTGCATGCTTCTTATGGACTGATTTTTAAATGTTATGTGATTCATATATTTTAATTGATTAGGAAATAGCCACATCATTCTTAATTAGTTAAAATTATATATTAATGCTTTTAGATCACATATGGTAAATAACATTAATTGTAATTAATCATATATGATATAATTAAATCTACCCACAGGAATTTCAATTATATTTGTATGATTAATTAGGATAAAATATTGAATTATATTTCTTAATCTACCCGCAGGAATTAAGAAAAGGAACATAATTTGATAGTTTTGTCTTAAAGATTAAATGAATCTAATTGAATATGACTTTAGCCCACAGGCAAGTTTTATGTCACTAGATTCATATATTTTAACATGATTTACATTGGTAGAACATGTTATATGGTTTTAATAAGCTTCAAAATTTTAGTAACATGAGCATTTTTGTTTAATTAATGCAGTGATTCAATCTATTAACTACTCTGATATGAAATCTGATGTTCTTGAGCTTAATGGGGACAACTATAAGGTTTGGAAGGAGAGAGTTCTCCTTCATTTAGGGTGGATGGACATTGACTATGCTATAAGGAAAGACGAACCACCTGCTATAACTGAGAACAGCATTCCAGATGAGGTTGATCTTTATGAAAAGTGGGAGCGGTCTAACCGTCTCTGTGTTATGTTCATAAAGACCAGAATACCTACTGAAATTAAGGGTTTAGTCCAGCAATATAACAATGTTCGTGCCTTGTTGAAAGCAATTGATGATCAGTTTGTGTCTTCTGATAAAGTATTGGCTAGCACCCTGATAATGCAATTCTCATCCTTAAAGTTTACCGGGATTAGAGGCGTGCGTGAGCATATCATGCGCATGAGGGATATAGCGGCTCAGCTAAAATTACTGGAAGTTGAGATGTCAGATTCTTTCCTGGTTCACTTTATTTTGTGCACTCTTCCTCCACAATATGGTCCTTTTAAGATCTCTTATAACACACATAAGGACAAATGGTCAATAAATGAACTAATGACCATGTGTGTTCAAGAGGAGGGGCGTTTGGCTATAGAAGAGGGTGAAAAGGTGAATATGGCAACAACATCAGGAGGAAAGAAAAGAAATATTCAAGCCAAAGATAAGGGTAAGGATAAGATTCCTCCCCAAAAGGACATCAAGAAAGAGGGCAAGTGCTATTTTTGCAAGAAGAAAGGGCACATAAAGAAGAATTGCCCTAAGTACTTAGTGTGGCTTGAAAAGAAAGGTACTCAATTTTTATTTGTTTGTTATGAATCCAATATGGTTGATGTTAATTATAACACATGGTGGATTGATTCTGGTTCTACAATCCATGTTACCAATTCTTTGCAGGGATTGCAAAGCCTGCGGAAACCAGTGGGAAGTGAGCAATGCATCTACTCTGGAAATAAGATGCCCTCACATGTGAAAGCAGTAGGAACGTGCAAATTAGTTTTAAGTAGTGGTTTTATTTTGTTTTTGGAAAGGACATTTTATATTCCTAGTTTTGCTAGGAATTTGATATCTGTTTCTAGACTGACATCATCTGGTTTTTCCTTTAATTTTTCAAACTGTACTTTTAGTTTATCTTATAAATCTGATTTGGTTGGAAATGGTATTTTGTCAAATGGTCTTTTTCGTCTTAACTTACAAAAGGATGACAACTATACTACTTTGCACGTTCATAATAATGTTGGTATTAAACGATGTGTTGAAAGTGAAGATTCCTCTATTTTATGGCACCGGAGATTGGGACACATCTCCATTGAGAGAATTAAAAGATTGGTAAATGAAGGCATACTTAGTAAATTGGATTTTACCGATTTTGAGACTCGTGTGGATTGCATTAAGGGTAAGCAAACTAACAAGTCTAAAAAGGGTGCAAAGAGGAGTACAAACCTATTGGAGATCATACACACAAATATTTATTGTCCAGATATGGACGCAAGTGGTCCGAAATACTTTATCACCTTCATCGATGATTTTTCACGATATATGTATCTCTACTTACTTCGTTCCAAGGACGAAGCTTTAGATGCCTTTAAAGTTTTCAAGGCTGAAGTAGAAAATCAATGTGGTAAACTAATTAAAATCGTGAGGTCTGATCGAGGTGGAGAGTACTATGGTAGATACACTGAGAATGGACAAGCACCTGGTCCGTTTGCGAAGTTTCTTCAGGAATATGGGATTGTTGCCCAGTACACTATGCCTGGTTCTACAGACCAAAATGGTGTGGCAGAAAGAAGAAATCGAACCTTAATGGACATGGTGAGAAGTATGCGGAGTAACACAAAACTCCCTGAATTCTTGTGGACTGAAGCTCTAAAGACGGCTGCGTACATATTGAACCGAGTTCCAACTAAGGCTGTCCCAAAGACGCCTTTCGAGTTATTCAAAGGTTGGAAACCGAGTTTGAGGCATATACGCGTTTGGGGATGCCCGTCTGAAGTGCGAGTTTACAACCCACAAGAAAAGAAGCTAGACCCAAGGACCATTAGTGGGTATTTCATTGGATATGCTGAAAGGTCTAAAGGGTATAGATTTTATTGTCCATCTCGCAGCACTAGAATTGTGGAATCAAGAAATGCAAAGTTTCTTGAAAATGACTTAACTAGTGGGAGTGATCACTTTCGAGACATTGTTTTTGAAAATGATCATCATGAAGCTTAACCCTCTAGTTCAAGTGATAGGTTGATTGTCATTTATGCCCCTCAAGTTCAAACGCGTGTAAGACAACCAACCATTGTAGTTCCACAAACTGTTGATATCGATCGAGTAGATCAAACTGTAAATGAGGAACAACCAGATATTGTTGAACACCAAGAAAATGTTGAACAACCAATTGAACAACCGGTTGAACAACAAGTTCCTCTGGAGGATAATCATGTAGTGTTAAGGAGATCTACTAGAGTTAGGAGATCAGCAATTCCTAGTGACTATCAAGTGTATCTGCTGCAAGAATCAGACTATAACATTGGAGCCAAAAATGATCCTGAAACATTTTCACAGGCTATGAGTTCAACGCTGTCAGACTTGTGGCACAATGCCATGAAATATGAGATGGACTCTATGGCATCTAATCAAGTCTGGGATCTTGTTGAGTTACCAAATGGTGTAAAAGCTATTGGATGTAAGTGGGTTTTTAAAACAAAGAAAGACTCAAATGGTAACATCGAGAGATATAAAGCAAGACTTGTTGCCAAGGGATTCACTCAAAGAGAAGGAATCGACTACACAGAGACTTTCTCTCCGGTATCCAAGAAAGATTCTCTTCGTGTAATTATGGCGTTGGTAGCTCATTTTGACTTAGAGTTACATCAAATGGATGTGAAAACAGCTTTCCTTAATGGTAATCTAGAGGAAGAGGTTTACATGAAACAACCTGAAGGATTCTCCTCTAAGGATGATGAGCATTTAGTTTGCTAACTCAATAAATCTATATATGGATTGAAACAAGCCTCTCATCAGTGGTATTTGAAGTTCCATGAAGTCATTGATCCATGAATGTCATGGATCAATGTATATACCAGAAGGTCAGTGGGAGTAAGATTTGTTTCCTTGTATTATATGTGGATGATATTTTGCTTGCGACTAATGATAGGGGTTTGCTAAACGAGGTGAAACATTTTCTCTCAAAAAATTTTGATATGAAAGATATGGGTGAGGCCTCTTATGTTATTGGCATTAAGATCCATAGGGAATGATCTCGAGGCATTTTGGGTTTGTCTCAAGAGACCTATATCAACAAAGTTTTAGAGAGATTTCGGATGAAGGATTGTTCACCAAATGTAGCTCCCATTGTGAAGGGTGACAAGTTCAATTTGGACCAATGCCCGAAGAATGACCTTGAGCGGGAACAAATGAAGAACATTCCATATGCTTCAGTTGTGGGAAGCCTTATGTATGCTCAGGTTTGTACTAGGCCTGACATTGCATATGTTATTGGAGTGTTAGGAAGATATCAAAGTAACCCAGGTGTTGACCACTGGAGAGCTGCAAAGAAGGTGTTGGGATACCTTCAAGGGATAAAAGGTTACATGCTCATGTATAGACGAATTGATAATCTGGAGGTGATTGGCTACTCCGATGCAGACTTTGCTGGGTGTGTTGATTCACGAAAATCAACATCTGGGTATGTTTTCATGCTTGCCGGTGGGGCTATTTCT
The DNA here is from genome assembly GCA_016624345.1 of Platycodon grandiflorus. NCBI lineage: Eukaryota > Viridiplantae > Streptophyta > Magnoliopsida > Asterales > Campanulaceae > Platycodon > Platycodon grandiflorus. The sequence continues at coordinate 5,515,208 of CM028368.1, forward strand.
TGGAGAAGTGCAAAGCAGACTTTGACTGTTACTTCCACTATGGAGGCAGAGTTCGTCTCATGTTTTGAAGCTACAAGTCATGGTGTATGGTTGAAGAGTTTCATATTTGGGCTTAGAGTCGTGGATTCTATTTCTAGGCCATTGAGATTATACTGTGATAATTCAGCTGCAGTGTTTATGGCTAAGAATAATAAAAGTGGTAGTCGAAGTAAACACATCGACATCAAGTACTTAGCCATAAGAGAACGTGTTAAGGAGAAGAAAGTGGTCATTGAGCACGTTAGCACTGAATTGATGGTTGCTGATCCTTTGACTAAAGGCATGCCACCAATGGGTTTTAAGGATCATGTAGATAGAATGGGACTTGGTTAATTCCCTTATGTGATTTCGTTGTAAGAACGATGTTAGTGAAACTCTGATTGTGATGATTTCTCATTTCTGTTTTGTGTACACATTCGTTCATCTATTTTTGAGAAATATCATTGATGTTTGGACCTAAAATAAACATAAGGTTTATTTATTAAGATATATAGTGGTTTTGGGGATCAAAATACATTGTAATACATGGAAGATAATACTTGTTTTAGAGGACCTATCGCCATGATTCATGTATTTTGTTTTCTATGAAGGTAAATGTGGTAACATATGGACCAAGTGGGAGAATGTTAGTTAATGTCAGTTTTACTTTGTTCTCCAACTGATCTGGAGTGGTCCACATTGTTCATTTTCGCAACCGCTAAGAAACTGTCTATCTAGTAACTTCCATGATGGAAGAAGTTACAAAAGGGATGAGTTGTTTTTGATTTTTGGTTCAGTCCCTAAGTTTGCCTTTTCCATTTTTGGTCTGATACACCATCTATAGAGAAAGGGAGAAAACTTAGAAGCATCGAAAGACCAAAGACAACAATCGAAACTGGATACGAACCAAGTGAGAACTTGGAAATCATTTTAAAGTGTTCAACATCAATGGCTGGAGGTAAGTGTCGAACTCGATCCTTTCCTGATTATTCCGCATTAAGATCGTTGGAAATGCTTACAAATTTGACCCAAGTGCCCCTTCTCCGTTTAAGGTGGCTGACATTAGGGCTGCCATTCCCAAGCATTAATGGGTTACGGACCTGCCGAGGTCAATGAGTTATGTCTTCATAGATCTTGTTGCGGTGGTGGACCCATAAAGTAATTAATAGTTTTAACTACTTTACTACCAATTTTTATTTGTTTCAAATATTTTAAAGATAAATTATAATTTAAACAAGCCAAGGGTGAAGTATAAAAGCCTTAATGTGAAATGTCTTTCATGCCCTTGAAAAAATTTCACGTGGAATGCACATGATAAACTAACGGCAGATTTTAACGGCATCCGGTGAGAGGGATTTGTAGCGTGCAAAATTAAAAGATCACGGATCAGTAACATACAAGTTTCAAACTAGGGACTACTAGTAGAAATCCAATGTTTCAGGGACTGCTGGTGAAGTTAACCCTTAATTTAGTGACTGAATTGATTCTCAAATAGCATATAATATACTCTCTCTGTCTCTTAATTATTGTCTTATTTGACCCGGTATACAAATTAAGAAAAAATAATTGACTTGATTATTAATATTTAATGTCCTATGTAGCCCATAATTAAAGTTTTTTAAAAAATAAGGATAAAATGGAAAAAGTGATGTCCTAAAAAAATATTTTCAAACATAACAATTCTTTTGGAAGGGATAAAAAAGAAAAGGAAGACAATAATTTAAAAACGAAAGGAGTAGCAAATAAACAAACTCAATGTATCGGTCAAATATTTTATTCATGTGTGAAGTCGATCTTTAAACAAACTTGGCATACATACATGACTTTATACGTATCTATAATACAATAAAAGGGGGTTCGCACGCATGCAATTGACTCTGGACAACTACCGGTCCAGATTTACCGAATTACTAAATCTCTACGGCTGCGATTTAATAGGGCTTTTCGCATGTGTGAACGGCAGTTGCCGACTCTTCCTCTTTTGCGTTGGATCCTTCCCCAACTGACTCGCTCTCTCACCGTCGTCTCTCCTCCGTCATCCGATCATAGCTCCCGGGTTTGTCCTCTCTCTCTCCCTCTACTGCCTTTTTCAATTTACAGTTTACTTTTCCTCTTCAATTTATTTCAGTTTCGCGCAAATTTCATCTCTGATTTTGCATCTCTCACAAATTTCATCTCTGATTTTCACAAAGCGAAGGGGTCGAAGAAGCCTGTTTAAGCTAATCAGTCAATTCATTCCACCCCGGTACAAAGGTCAGTCCCTGGCCTGCTTCAATTTGATTTTGAAATAGCCTGCCCTAATCTCCCCCTTTCATCTAAAATTTTCATGTTTGTGGATGGTGGTTGTGTTTTCTATCGCAATTTCATTATCTCTGTGTATTCCCAAATATCGACACTAGAACCAGTTCCCCAGTACGGCCTTTGGATTGGTTGTGATTCATTGGAGCAGTTCCCATCTGTGCCAGCCTTCCATTCGTAGCTCCTGTTTATGAAAATATGTCAGACATGTCATTGCAAAGTATGGGTATTTTACTACTTTTAACGTGCTGTTTGGTACTCACCACAGATGTGTTGGAGACATAGTCATGAAAAATAATTTCTGAGCATTAGGGTTGATTTTGGTTTCTATCCAGTTTGCCCATGTTTCCATTGCTATTCTGTATGCAGTGGTTACGTTATATTCTTGAACACTTTGCATATGGTTAATCTAGAAGTTGATTTTTTGGAGCCTAGAAATAGGCATAACATAGATGCTCTTGAAAATGTCGTAGGAGTTAAAGAGCAAGTTGCAATTGTTTGGGTAATATGTATAATTTTTTAAATTTCCATCAATTTTAGACTTTGGTTGGTTGCAAAAAAAATAGTTATTTAGGTGTTGTTTGGATTTTAGGAGGTGCTAAGTGAGTCCATGTGGCAAATTCAAAATCTCGTACTATTTGGTATTTTTTTTCCCAGTTGATTTCTTATATGTCATGATTTGTTTAGTCTCATAACCCGTTTGATATAATGCCTAAAAGGGTTTATAAAATCACCAAGATATTTGGGTTCTTCAATAGGTTGATGTTTAAAGGTTTTGTTAAAGTCACAAGCATCGCTACAAGGTGTAGTCAATATTGGGAAGAAAATCTTAAGCTAAAAATTGGTCATAAGAAACTCATGCCTTAGTCTTTGGGTAATTCTATTTAAAGTACACTTATACTTTGAATCTGTGTTAGTTTAACAGAACATGGAAAATAAATATCACTTGAACATTAATAGCACGAGTATTTCAAGATGAGAGCAGAAAAGAATCAATTTCACCGGTCAATCCAGGATTCAAAATCATCTCACAGTAACACATAAAACCCAAAGTAACTTGGTATTGAGGCCAACGAATGAGTGTTCTCTGGACAGCGGCGAAGCCGTGTACTTGGTAAGGGGTCAGTTGACCCTTTAATTTTGAAAAATTCACACTTTAGTATTATGAATCTGTTACGAGTTTCATAACAATGACCTATTTTTGCAATTTATGGATCCTTTCATGAAAATTGTTTATTCTGCGTGGAATTTTAACCCCCATTATGATGATTATTTTTGAAAATTTTGTTCTAACCACATTCATCCTCAAGTAAATGTTATATTTTTAAGTCTATTTTGTTTCTATGTGAGTATTACTTTATTAAATTTGTACTTCCAATTTATGGTTATAATGGCAAGAACGATTGTATAAACTTTCTCCCCCTTCGCCATTGTCCGTGGACACCGGACAGTATGAAATTGTTTGCTTGAATTGTAAGTTAGAGTGCAGTTGAGTTGGGACAACTACTGGCCCAGATTTACCGAATTACTAAAAATTTAAAGTCTCATCTTGCTAACACATTTTTTGTTTTGCTTTATTTACATCACAGCGTGCAACCAAATTTACAATCACATTTTTCTACAACTGAGTCTTCCAGTAATCCATCCCCAGGTGATCACTGAACTTAAGTTTTGGTTAATCATATATGTATTTCTTCATTCCATCTGTCACATGAATTTCAACGGACTAATTATTCGATATTCGAGATCGCATAAAGAGTTAACTTGAATTAGTTCATATCTTCTTCCTTAATTATCTTCTTCCGAACTTTGTGATTTGGGGTTTTGCTGAATTCTGCCTATGTTTTGCGCGTACTTAAGGATGCTGCTGAGCTTGATCAGTTGATCAATTACTTAATAAAAAAGGAGGATTCCGAGTGAGTGGTACTACTTGGTTATAGTAGTGGCTGCCAGGTAGGTATTGTTTTTCTTTCTTCAACTTTTACACTTGAAGTATGTACACGTGAATGCTTTATTTACTTAACCAACCATATTTAATAAAGAAATAAATTAGTAATTTATTTGGTTTTCTATTAGGATATTTTCTATTACATGCATACCAATGTTGCATGCTCAAGAGCTGTTCATGCGCTATTTTGCTGGTATCAACTTTGTCATCCATCATTTTTTTTCTTTCCAATGTATCTTCTGTCGGTGTGAATATTTAAAGCTTTTCTTTTATGAACCTCTTCTAACTTCTGTCCTATGTATGCTTTACATATTTTGTTGATCATGGTGAGTTTTGTTTTGCGCTCCATAACTTTTATTGTTTTTTAATTTGGGTGCAATGGAGGGTTAGGCTCAAAAACAAGACAAACTAAAAATTAACAAGACGATCTCCAACGACTCCTAGCAAGTCATCTCCCAAACAAGCTGATATTTTCACTCTATATGTTGTTTCTTATAGATTTTATATAGTTCATATTTGCAAATTAATTTAGAAAAATAAAGTCAAAAATTGGAGAGTTTGAAAAAGAGTTGGAAAGCTTGCATGTGTCAGTTCAGTCAAGACGTTCCTAATGTTGCCATGTACTATATTGAGTTACAGAATCACTATGCTATCCTTCTCTTTTGACTTAATTTAAGTTAAGATATGTGGCAAAGATTGAACATGGTTATTGAACATGATTAGTGGCTAAGATTTACTGATGTTAGATTTTCAGCGTCATCTTTCTTATAATTAAGAAAGAGGATAGCATTTCAAGAAACTTCTAAATTTAGTTCTTTGAAGAGCTTTAGAATTTTCTTTATGCCCTCAAGAAACTTAAGCATTGATGCAAATCAAAGTATGAGTCCACCTTCTTGCCCTAATGCTTATGTCCATTTATGTCACGGACAAGTTCATAAGAATTATGGAAGTACTATTGATAATAGTTATAGCTACACTATTCATTCTACAATATCTTTGGGGCTTTAATGTCTTTCCTATTACTATTGAAATAGTAAGCAACCAAGTTTTTGGTTTTATTCAAGATGTAGTGTCTTCAATTTCTCATAAGAGAAGTGACAATAACATTCTGAAGGATGGTCTGATTAGTAATGAATTTGTCTTCGAAAATATATCTCAGTAGAAAATACATTTTTCTCAAACTACATTTTTCTTTTTAGCACCCTTCTTCCTTTATATCATCTGATAAGTAATGTCACCTTCTCATACTCCCAACTGCACTCCAAAGACACTCCCTGAATCATACATATGTTGTTTCAACATCACTTGACACTTTTCTTAGCTTGATCTCACCACAACCTCAAGATGCCTCTTAATTCTCTCCAACCAAATGAACCCTATCAGCATACGTCTGTTTCTGAACTGAGTTAACAAGAATTTGGTATTAATTCAAGTTGAAATTTAAATGATTCAAATTGCTTAAAAGCTTTTTGTCTTTGCCTCATATTTATGCAAAACATGCTCCTTTCGTTTTTCATTATATGACTATTATATAAGAAATTTAAGTTTTGGTTTTCTCTTTAATCTTCCCCTTTCTTATACTACTTGGAGATCAATTTCAAATGTCAATTTTTTCAAAGTAGAATATTTTCTTTTGCTCAATTATTGACCTTTTTTTTCTTCATGTTTGGGTATTAGGTTATTTGAAGCCTTTGCAATGTCAAAAGCTAAATAGACAATCTGTTTTACTGAAAATTAGCTCTTGAGATAATATCGTTGTCTCAGCATTCAGTTATGCAATCGTTTACTTAGTATTGAATAAACAACTGCCGATTGAGGATGAGTGTTTTTTTTTGACTTGGCATCTATATTTATATCTATATAAAAGCATAGTAGTCTCCAAAAAAGGAAATATCTTGCCAAAAGTTTAGTTTTCCAAAAATCTATTTATATAGGATAGTCTTCAAAAAAGAAAATATCCTGTCAAAATTACATATGTATCTCATTCTTTTGTCCTTCATGTGATTGTTTGATTAACAATTGTCCTAATTAAATGATTGTCATTAGAAATTGATTGTAATAGACAATTTTGGTGTTATTTTGGAGTTGTTATTGTCATGGTCCGTAAGCAACAGAGGCGTGAAGAAGGTGGAGTTTTTTTTTTTTTTTCATTTGTAATTATTTGACTCTTTGTAATGTGTGTTCTAGCTTGAGGTTACGCTAACTCTTAGTTCTAACTTTTTTATTCTTACTTATAACTTTTATACTTTGTTTATATAATAGCTGGATTTTTTTTTTCCTCTCCCATAGTGCAGATGTTCTTCTACAGTTTGAATTTGAATTTCCTTGACTTTTGTATTTACAGTTAGCAGTTAGCAATTAGCAGTCAAGTAATGGAAGTGGAGAACCTTAATTCAAAAATTTGCGCTGATATTATGAGCCAACATTATACATGGCAATTTTCACTACTTGATTTCACTTAAGGCATCAAATTATCTGCTTTCTAATATCATTTCTTTTTAACATGTGGTTAAGGGTTTGAGGAAGGGCTGTTTGTTAAAGCGAAAATTAAGCTCAGCGATATACGAAAAAGTAGAGCTTAAAACATTAAGACATCATCTTTTGACTTAAAATTTTGGCTATTTTTAAGAGATACTTAATTTATTAAGTGATATAATATTGCATTATCAAACAATCTTATTTTTAATATCACTTAAAACTTTCCTAATTAAGCTCATAATTGGGTTACCAAACATGCCCGAAGCGAGTTTAAGGATCCTTATGATATCTCTTCTAAATTCGGAAAGAGAGACATTGGTCCATATAAGCTTTTATTCGCAGTTGAACAATAATATCTGAACCGAACAATAATATATGTTTTCTTAGTTGACAGACTAAAGTAAGCACTTTTTAAATATATTTAGTCGTCTTTTTACTTGCACTTTTTTCATTCTTATTCAACCAATTTATAGCATATTTACTAATTTTCAGGCTTCTACTTGGGAATAGGCATTTCTAGAACATGGAATACCAAAGAGTCTTCAGTGGTATCATTTTTATTTACTTTTGTTCATGTTTCTATTCAGGTTTGATCGTAGTAGTTACTTTTGTTTATGGATTTCAGTGTAGAATATTAGGAAGTTGGTCAAGGATGGTTCCATCTCACTCCTAAGAATTGGCTCACGTGTAGGTAGAAGTAATGGAAAAATGTATTGCAGCTCGCGTTTCCAAAGCAGACATTGTTGTAAAGCAAGAGCCTCCGAAAGAAGATTAATTTTTTTTATTGAGAAAACAATAAGATAATGTTGCTTTCATTTTTATTACAATATTTTATTATTGATTTTGTTACGAAATAAATAAATTATACTTCATTATTATTTCATTATTTTTGTGTCATTTAGTCTTACTCACCCCTTACAAAATTTTGAGCATACGTTAACCTCAAATATACAATAATGTGATCCCTACTGTCACCGTGTCATAGACACGGGCACAAAATCTAGTAAATAAATAAATGGACACTATCGTACAAGTACGATAAATTAAACATTGTCCACATATATATATATATATCCTCGTTCGCAAACCTCAACACATGATAATTCAGTATTTGGTTTATCGATTATATATATTACGTACATTATACGTATTATTAATATACCACCGACCTTGCTCACTCACTCCCTCGTTCTCGATCGCTTCATGCAAGAAACTTGTAAAACAAGGCTTCGAATTTCTTCATTTCCTTGGCAGGCAAAGCTACCAAGACATTCACCCCACTGTTGTTTGCCTCATCCATATTAGGAAAGAGTAAGATGATGTCTTTCCTGTGATAAACCACGGGGCAGCTATAAATGGGCTTTCCCCATGGGTATTCAACGTCGGCAAACCCTAATCTCCACCACGAAGAAATCAGAAACTCCCCGTGTGGTAATCCTTTGTACACCTCTCCCCAGTCGATTGCAGACCTCGCGTACTCGTCTGTCATCCTAGCGGACCCCTCCGTCACCATTTCCACCAACCTCGAAAACGGCCCTTCCTCTAGCTCCTTGCACGCCGCCGTGGCGTAGGCGCTAAGAACCGCATTGCCCGTGTACGAAGCGGGTAACGGCGGATTCAACCTCCGGCGTATATCCACCGCGTAGAGTACAGTGGAATCCAGGTCTGGGTTCTTTTCGGACTCGTTATTCGACAGGGCCTTGCACCTCCATACGTGCGCCGTGACAACGTTAAAACCGGTGACTTTAGCACCGCCGTTAACAATGAGTCCCGCTTTCGCCTTTTCTTTAAGGCGAGTCACGTCGTCGGAGCTTAGGCGGAAGATTTGAAAGTCAAGATCCTCCAGTGGGCAGTCAAATACATTAGTAGTACTAGGGTTGTTGCTTTCATGGGCAGTGGGGAGGTGGTTTAATTTGAGAAGCTCAGGGTGTGGGAATGTGACTTGCGGAGGAGATCTAGCGGCCAGGAGGCGACGGTCATTGCATGGGGCGACAGCAAGGTGGGGATGATCATAAGCAGCTTGAGAAGCCAGATTTTGCAAGAAGAGTTTGAAGCTGAGGCCATCAAAAGTGGCGTGATTAGTTGATACGCCAATTGCAAAACCACCGCATTTAAATGAAGTCACCTATAAAAGGGAAACAACAATTAATATGCGCGCCGCAAATGATATTACGAGCTCGAGATTGTCGTATTCCTACGAACTTTAGTGTTTATGTCGTTCGATTAAATTTACTTAGATCTTATACAGTCAACTCAAATTGGCAAACTTGTTCATGTCATCAATTAGAAAATCACAAATTTGATTCGACGGTGTAAAATCTAAATAAATTTAATCTGATAACACTAACACTAAAACTTATAAAAATATTATAAGCTCGAGCTCGTAATACTATATCTCTTTTTGCATTTACAGATGTTGAGTGTGGTGAGAAAGGGAAACACTACCAATGATCTATATATATAGTCTTCTTATAAAAAAACAACTAGAGAAAGGAAAAAGAACACGCACGCACACACACACTGTATTAAGTCTAAACTAACAATTATGAATAATGGTCACAATAGTAGAGTTTCCATCATGTAGTTGAGCGATTGACCAACACTAATTGGGAGGATAGAGTTTCCATAATGGTAGACTCCTACCTACCAATGCGGTCATACATTAGCATTTGTTGTAAGAATAATGGTATGTGCATCGAATAAGTAGTACCTAACTCTATGCATAAAATGACGTGGCGCACTATGTATTATTTTATGAGAGTTGTAATTAACATTCCCTACCCTCTAAATACACTCCCTCATATATTACAAAAATATCATTACAAATTTTGTTTAAAATTTCCTTATTTATTCTTTATTTTTTAAGTTAAAAAAAAGATTAATTACTGTTCGGTAGCCCCCTACCGAACATAGCTAAAACTATTCGGTAAGGGGTGCCGAACAACCATAGTGATGTTCGGTTAGGGAGTGTCGAACACCACTATGGGTGTTAGGTCATACAGTACTGAACAATTTCAAAAAAAATATATAAATAAATAAATAAAAAATAACAAGCTCATCAATCAGGGCAACGATGAAGATATGAATAATTCATATATTTTTGGAAATGGGTTCTATTAGTAATATGTTTGTCTCTTTAATAAAAACTATAATTTGATTTTCTTGTAATTAATTTAGGTTAAATATAGAAATGATGAAGACATGAACACGATGAAAAATGAGGAATGAAGGATGAAGAAGGAGGAAGGAGGAAGAAGGAAGGAGGGAGGAAGGGAAACACTACCAATGATCTATATAGTCTTCTTATAAAAAAAAACAATTAGAGAAAGGAAAAAGAACACGCACGCGCGGACACACACACTGTATTAAGTCTAAACTAATAATTATGAATAATGGTCACAATTGTAGAGTTTCCATCATGTAGTTGAGCGATTGAGCCAACACTAATTGGGAGGATAGAGTTTCCATAATGGTAGACTCCTACTAATCATAAGAATAATGGCACGTGCATCTAATAAGTAGTACCTAAGTTTATGCATAATGATGTGGCGCACTATCTATTATCTTATGAGAGTTGTTATTAACATTCTCAAACCTCTAAGTACACCCCCTCATATATTATAAAAATATTATTATAAATTTTGACTTAAATGTTTTTATATATTCTTTATTTTTTGGGTTAATAAAAAAGAAAAAAAATTAAATACTATTTGGGAGTCCCCTAACGAACATAACTAAAGCTGTTCGGTAAGGGGTGCCGAACAACTATAGTGGTGTTCGATTAGGGTGTGTCAAACACCACATGGGTGTTCGGTCATATAGTGCCAAATAATTTAAAATATATATATAAATAAATAAAAAATAACAAGCTCATCAATTAAGGCAATGATGAAGACATGAATTCATATATTTTTTAAAGTGAGTTCTATTGGTAACATGTTTGTCTCTTTAATAAAAACTATAATTTAATTTTCATGTAATTAATTTAGGTTGAATGAGGAAATGATGGAGAAATGAACACGATGAGGAATGAGGAAGGAAGGATGAGGGAGGGAGGAAGGAGGAGGAAGGAAGAAGAAGGAAGGAGAAAGGAGGGAGGGAGGAGGAAAGTCGGAGGAAGAAGGAAGGATGAGGGAGGGAGGAAGGAGGAGGAAGGAAGAAGAAGGAAGGAGAAAGGAGGGAGGGAGGAGGAAAGTCGGAGGAAGAAGGAAGGAGATGGGGGGCAGGCGGGATTGACAGGGAGATGGGAGGAGGAGGAAAAGGAATGAAATGGGGAAGGGGGAAGGGGAAAAAAGAGAGGGAAAAATAGAAAAATTAGGGGGTGTAATTAGTATTTAAGGGGTTGAAAATTTAGGAGGGGATGTATTTAAAAAGTAGGTGTACTTAGTGCTTTGGGGATGTTAATAGCAACTCTCTTATCTTATATGACATCTTATGGGTTCACTGTGAGTTAAACGAAGTCAACAAGATGATACACAAGATGTCACATTGTTTTATCCACAAAATTAGATACTCATTAGGTGGCTCTAGCATTCCTCTAGTCATAAATAGTCACACCCCTCTGTTTCAAAAAAAAAAAATCATTTATCAATTCAAACTTTTAAAAGATTTTTGCTTTACTTGCTTGTACCTTTTTCAAATTGCACTAACTTTAGTACTCCCTCTGTTTCTAAATAGGTGATGTTTTCTTTTTTTCATTGGTTCTAGAATAACTGTGTAGTTTCTAAACATTTTTTTTAGAAAAATAATTTTATTATTTTACCTTTACTTTTCTTATTACTTTAATGATGGTCCTTTTTGCACATAGACTTTAAAGTAATATACATAACATATCAACGGTTATAATGAAGTCAATTAGTTTTTTTTTTTGGTAAATCACACATAACCCCCTTCAATTATGAGTCAAGTTTGAATTGGCCCTTTCAACTATCAATTAAAGTAATGTGCCCCCTCAACTATAACACTTTTTTAAATCGCACCTTCTGTATAGGCATTGTTGTTTGAATCGACGGAATTTGCTCACCAAAGACTTACATGACCATCTATACAGTTATTTTTGCCATAATATTCAAAATAAAGATAAAAAAAAAAAATTGCCCATTTTTAGTCTTAGAACAGCAAGGGTAAAATAGTCAATGAAAACACTAAAAATGCACTATGGTTAAAAATAATACCTAAAGATGGTCACACGAGTGTCAAATGGGGATTTTACGTTAAATCAAATGGTAGTGCCTAAAGAAAAGATGCAATTAAAGAAAATGTTATAGTTGAGGGGGGAACATTATTTCAATTGGTATTTGAGGAGGGCAATTCGAATCTTACCCATAGTTGAGGAGGGTTATTTGAATTTACCTTCTTTTTTTTTTTTTTTCCTTTCAAATATGTGTGCCGAGTTAAGTATGACAACTATTTAAGAATTAAGGGAGTACTATAATTATTAGAAATAAGACTATTTTATTTGCAACATACCAAAGAAAAAAGAGAGACTATTATTTTGAAACGGGCGGTCTCTCGGTCGAATTTTAAAAATGCAATGAGAAGTGATTCAACCAAAAATGAAAAAATAAAAAAGGTACAAGGTTCTCTAGCTAGCTCGGTCAAGTTTAGTTTATACCTGAAAAACAGCAAGCGGTTGATCTTCTGATTCGAATTTATCAATGTTGTCGGTGACAAGTTGTCGAAAACCTGGGTTAGGATAAACGAGGTCCCCAATCTCGGACAGCAAGAAGTCGCTTGAAGCGACCACGAAGCCAATCCCAGCAGCATTGCAATCGAACTCTAATCGAGCCGACTGATCAGGATTCGACTTCAACCTCCCAGCCAAGAAATCGTAAGGCACCAATACTTTGGCGAGGGCGGATTTGAGCTTCTCTACCACGAGTTGGGGAGGAAAATGAGGGTTGGGAGGAAAGAAATGGACAGTTTGGACATGGAAATTTAAAACTTGGTCTATGTTTGATAAGAAGATGGATTTTCTCTGGGTTTCTTGAAAGGGAAGAACTATTGTGGAGTGTTGAACGGTGACCTTGAGGTCTTGGATGATTGGATGATGATGATCATGATCATGTTGTGCTTGGTAAAGTTTGGTTACCATTGTTGGTTCTTTCATTTTGTTATGTTGGTACATGCATGGCCTTGACTGAGATCAAGACATTATTTTATACTTGTGTGTGTGTGTGTGTGTTAGTTAGAGAAGACATTAATTAGAGAAAACAATATTACACCTACCATACAAAACATGCATGGTCTACTCTATTTAAATTGACGAGCTTTGTCTTCTTCTTCTAGTGCGGTTAGGGAAAAGGTCTACTTTTTTTTTTTTTTTTTTTTTTCTTTCTAGTTGAATTAATGAACGGCATTTGTAACAAAAATAGAAGGAAAAAAATTCAGTAAAATGACAAAAATGCTAACAAAAAAAGTAGAATAGTTTTAAGTGATTATCAAGTATAATGGTCAAAAATGGTAGTAGGCTTAGGGAGAATCATTCATATGGTCATTACTTGTGTGGATTGAGATCTACTTTGTTTTTCTTAACGTACATCACTTGATTTGATGGATGCCGGCTTGCCGCGTAAATCTTTTGCTTATTTGGCTACCATAAGCCGCGTAAATCTTTTGCTTATTTGGCTACCATGATACGTGACACCCATCCAATCAAGCTTTGAGAAAAATTGCGTTAAAAAATAATAATAGAGACCAGTCAAATCGTGATTTAATGACCGAAAAAGTACTTGGATTCACAAGTATCGTATCGTCTCTTTCGCGCACACATATTTGTGTTTGTGTGTGTGTGTGTTTCCCCTTTAAAACCACCGTATCCCACCTAAAGTGTGGTCCTGTGCCACCAACTGCAGTACAAAAATTAAAAGTATAATAAATAGAAGGAAAAAAAATTCAAAAAATAAAAAAATACATCTCTTCATTTTCAGACAAACTATAAAAAAAATGATTTTTTTTTTTTTTTTGGATTAGGGAAGGAGTAATATAAATGGAAGAGAGTAGAACAACAAACACAACAACTGCCCCTTGGGGGACGCAAAACTTTAGTCACTGTCGAAGATATATGAAAATTAAGAGAGCTTTGATGTGCAAATGGGTAACTATAAATGAACGGCGGCACATCATGTGATGTCATTAATACAAACGAATGGATGTCACTAACATAAGGTTTTTGGCCACTTGCACGCCACCCATTCTTCTTTAACGGTGCAAAAAGTGGACATTAAATTGTACACAGTGATCCAGCTAACTTCGTGTACGTGATGCCATCTTATTTGACATTTTTTGACTTCACTCTAATAATAACCAAACATAGTGAAGAAAGACAACAGAATAACACTTAATATGCCACATTATTTTGTGCACAAAATTAGGTAACATTACTCTTACCAATGCATGCAACCATTTTAAACCATGAAAATGCGGCTATGTTAAAATTTGTTACTCCCTTCCCTTGATAGGCAAATGCAAACAAGAAAATTGGCTATACATACTGCCAATATTTTTGGCTACCTACTAAATTATTCCAATATTAGACTTAAAAACAAAAAACAAAACATAACAAAAGAAAATTCATTCTAAATGCCTCCTCATCTTCTCCAACATTTACAACAATCACATAAGAAAAGCCCAAAACACATTAACATTGTAGTTGTTGATCATCCAAATTGCACTGTGTACCTACTGCAACATATCTACAATTCGCAGATCGAGATCCATTAATATTTACAGCCTTTTACCGACTCTCAGACAGGATAATAATGAATGAAAAGGCTACCCCTACCAACATATAAACTTCTAGAAGAGACCAAAGTTGAAATTGTATCTCATACTAGTGCCCACTGATGTTGATGATCAGATCTGATTACTAAATGCATGGCCTTACCAGGTCACGGCACACTATCCATCATCATACAAGTAACAGTCCAAAAGCAAATTGATAAATCGTTGCTCCTGAAAATATGGCAAACAGAAAATATGTTACGGGTAAAATCTAGTATGTAATTGTGTATGCATGTGAGTGGAGTGAGACGAAATACTACAGCCAACATGGTCAACCCTAGTGAAATGATAATTAGTACTTGCACACTAGTTCCAGATAACGCTGCTTTGCAGCCCGTGGTCAACAAGGTAGGAGCGAGAAGTATAGCAAGCGACGAAAGCTCCAACGGATCAAGTACCGTGCTATAAATTACTCAATCCACAAGAAAAAGAATGGGACAAAGAAGGACCACTTTCCTTTCTCGATCTACCTTACAGATAAAAAGCACAGGGAAACTCTTGTACAAAAGGTAGAATTGTTGCTGAGGGTTAATTTGAATAGAGGCCCCCTCAAAATGATGAACTTTCAAATAGGGAGCGTTTCAGCCGAGTAGTAAGAAACAGAAGATTAACAGCAATAATTGAATCAAAAATTCGTATATGCACTTCTAATGAGGCGAAGGCATGATCACAGGTGCCATCCCACTAGTCATCAGACTGGTCAAGCAGATCCTCTTAAGGATGTGAAGCCCATGAAGGTGCTAATGTTCTCATTACCCCCTCCCACCCCACCCAAAAAAAAGAATTAATGATAATAATAATAATAATGATAATAATAATCATCTCCCTTGAAGCAATAAAATTAAGAGAAGCCCAAGTGAAAGCATGAACATAAGCCAAAAAACACCTCCTAGAAAAGAATGAAAGAGAGTTGCAAAGGAGTAAGATAAGAGGAAAAGCCTATCGTTGCCCAGAGAAGCATTGACTTAACACAGGTGAAGGGATGACTTGATTCTGATATTCAGCTGAATCGATTCTAAAATTAAATGCGTGTCACTAGAGCAAAGTGACAGAAACCATCAACAAAGAAGAGTACATATAACCGAATTCCCGACCAGTAAACCTTTGACAAAATTATGCTTGTTATGGTAGACTGGTAGTGTGTATCTCCAAGGATGGATCAATAAAAGTCCATCACCTCTCTAACATTACAACCAAGGAGAAACTGATAGCTGATCAAGCTTTAACACAATATCAACAACCAACCAAATCAAACACTTCCAGATAGTTCCAAAAAGAGCCTACTGAAGTACATCTAACTCAAAGATGCAACTAAAATGGACCGTTTTCTCGGTGAAAATTGGACCCAACTAAATTGAGCCAATAGAGGGAATTATTTCAATGGCTTAATTCTCAATTTCATCACCCTATTTTCGCAAAAGGTCCGATAAGCTCACTCTACAATCTTTTTTCACAGATTAATAACTACACTTTACAAAAAGTGTCAATTTGGTACATAAAATGAACGCCGTTAATTTTTTTTAACGGAATGCTGTGAAAGGACTGAAATGCCCCTTACAAAACCCAAAATCTTTCATCTTCAACCCTTTCTCAATTTTTCTCACCCCAAACAGTAACCACAATTTCTGTAACTCCCTCTTTGTTTGCTCGATCTCTCTCTCTACTCGATTTGCTCGATCACAACTTGGAGTCAATCCGAACCTATTTTCGGTCCACTTCCCCCACGCAAATCGTCTTCATCGTTATCTTCTTCGTCGACCTTCCATGTCTCCGGTCCCAAATCCCCAATATACAAAACCCTAATTTGAAATCGCAATTCCTCTTTCTTGGCTTTCCAGAATAGAGGAATTGTCAGCTGGGTTGTGACAGTTGGGAGATGACCACGGCGACGTGGGAAAAAGATAGTGGGGTTGCTACATTGGGTGGTTGTCCGACGCTGGAAGGGCTAACGGTGGCTAGGGTTTGGGTTTCTGAAGATGGCTGACTAGGGCTTGTGTACACTGCTATTGTGGGCAGCTGGCAATGACAGATTGAGGGAGTGTTGCTGCCGGCAATTTGGTTGAAGAAGAAGATGCAGCTGGAAAAGGGAGGTGGTAGCGCTGGAAAACTGAAGCGGCCGGAGACTGAAGAGAGAGAGAACCTTTCCCAGTGGTGCCACCCACCAACACCACTTGACACCTACCAGATCTCACCACCACCCGTCTTGATTCCATCTCCACCACCACCACAACATCTCCTCCACAGCATTGATAACAATTATGGTAAGTTTATTAGGAAATGGGGTGTTTGTGATCTGATTCTTCCACCGACACCAAGTATCAAAGGGTTGTTTAAAAGGGGGCAATTCAGGTAGTTCTTTACATTTTTAGTATGAAATGGAACTGATTTAAGGTATTTGTACAGTGGTTTGTTGATTTTGGCCAAAGAGGCAAAGATCAAATTAACTGGAAAAAAATTTATGGATTAAAATAATGGATTCTTTGCCTAGTCCGAAATTCCTTTCGAGCCTTCTTTTCATTGTCATTCTTCAGTGAAACCCCTAAATTGAGAAAAATAACTTATGAATTTTTAGTTCCCAAAATACTTAGATCTCGTGGAGTAATGGGTTTGGTGATGGTGGTGGGGGTGGTGTTTGGTCTGAGGTGCGTGGAGTAATGGGTTTGGTGGTGGTGGTGGTGGTGGTGGTGTTTCGTCTAAGGTGAGGGGAAGGGAAAGAGAACACGTGACTAGCACATGATAATACTAAGGGTAATTTTGGGTTTACACAAAAATTTTAAGCGTACTTAACAGCAAAAGTAACGGAGTGACTAACGTGACACCTTTTGTAAAGTATAGTTATTAATCTGTGAAAAAATATTGTAGAGTGAGCTTATCGGAACTTTTGCGAAAGTAGGGTGATGAAATTGAGAATTAAGCATTATTTCAATATACAAGAACAGTAACCTAAATAGACCCAGCATACTTGGGCACCCTGGTACTTACGGAGGCAGCATCCAGAGCCAAGTAACTGATCCAAGCCTTATTCTTGGACATAATTAAAAATGCATTTTTAGAAAAAGAATGAACTAGTTCAATATCCAAGTTACTTTCGACCTTACCCCAATCTAGCATCCCGGAAAGCCTAGTCTTTACTATAGACCTTGTACTTGAAGTCACTTTCACCCTCAATCTCGCGAAAACCTTTAGAACGTCATTGCTTGTCATTGCAACCCTTGAACAAAACTGATTCGTGAGTCCCATTGCCACCCAAACATGTTATCTCCCTTTGCTCCAACCAACTTTGTCATTCTTACTCTGGATCTCTTAAACCCCTTTGAACCGAATATGTAGTGTACTTGACACATTCTTTAAACCTAGCACAGTTATAATTTAAATCATCCCCAGCCCAAGCTGCAACTTTAGCCCAACCACATCTAAATGTATCAAATTCGATCCATCCTTGAATCAAAGAAAACCCAAGCTGCCTTACAAAACCGATCTCGCTCCAAGCCTCCTAGCCTCCAAGCCAACCAGTCCAAACTAGTCCACAACCAAAAATAGCATGGGAAAAAACTAGTGTTTCTCTTCATATGTCTTCCACTATGAACCTTGCAGAAGAGCTAATTGAGAGCATTTTTCTGAATATAAATAGTCAGATGAATGATTTGCATACTACCATAACAAATTCCTTTTCCAGCCAACCAAGCTGTTATGCTTGGCAAGATAAAAGATGATTTCCAAACCTATGTTGATGACGAGGAAGCTGCAGATGTCAAACATGAGTTCGACATGGTCACGACCAACACTTGGTGTCAACTGAAGAACCAGCGGAAGTTACAACGTTGAAGTCTCTAAACAAGAAGTTGAGCACATTGACTATGTTTCTCCATATGATTCCTTTGAATCAAACACCTCCAATAAATTTGGTTTATTATCTCATCTCTTCGTGAAGATTGTACCCCTGAGATAACATGGGTATTCGTGCTTCGAGGGGAAACCTCTCCTCGTTCATGCCTCAGTCAATCTGTAAAGATTAAATGCAAAACAACAATACTGCTTTCTATAACAAGCATATCATATAGGCTGCTCCTATTCCTCCACTGACTCTCGAGCCACTGATCGACCAATTCTATATCTATCTATAAAATATCCTAGATCCTAGTAAACCCAAAGCAAACAGATATATTCAGTTCTGACAAATGAGTACCGAAAAAAAATTCAGATGCTTATTCCTGCATGAGAGAGAGAGAGAGAGAGAGAGCACAAGTTACCTTTAATAGGCATGACATCTGGTCTTGCAGGTCACAAGTCACATGTTCTATTCAAACCTTTGATCCATCAAATCAGTAGATATCATTCAATCGAAAATATATTCATCTGACAGATAATGTGTTAAGAAAAACATATCTTCAATATAACAGAGAACCTTAGATACTAATTTCCTCCTCTTTTTCGGAGTTATTTGTCGCTTCCCTCAGAGCAGCCCTTCTTTTGGTTTGAATTTGATTAACGTACTCCGCAACTATGACATGGAACTTGGGAGCAAGTTTACTTGTAGAATTTACATTTAACCCTGCCTTCTTCAGAGCCCTTGCGACATGTTTTTCGGCCTTTTGAAAGTGAAGGGGACAGAGAGATGGAACAGTGGATCTCAATATTGGTTTTCCACAAGTTATTGGTCCTGCCTGTGAACTGATAAAACAGGAAACATAAAATACAAAAAGATTTAACCACGTCAAGTCTTTTCTCTTCAGAACAATAATAACAAAAATAGTAATAATCATCTCAAAGCTGGAAAAATACCCAGAGTGCATATAAAATACTATACTACGGATATTTCACAATCAGACATTAAGGGAACCACATGAATGCCAAGTTTCTTCTGTTTCTTTTTCTTTTCCTTTTTTTGGTTCATTAGCATCCACATTAACATTGTGTGGAGCATTGTCTCAGTTCTTTGACCTAGACGCTTCTTGTCCGCCGAGTAGACAATTGATATTTAGCTCCATATAGCACACAGCAAATACATTACATATCAGTCGGTCTATGATATTAAAGGCATCCTTAGCTCCAAAGAAGAATGAAATATAAATAACAAGAAAGTGACAAAAAAACAGAACTTTAAGATATCCTCCAAATTTGATACGAAGAATCAAGTAAAGAATCCCAAAACAAAAGACAATAGATCGTAGGAAGCAAATCCATAGAAAAAGTTAGGTCATAAAAAGTCCTCACCATTCTCTATACATAAATCACATCAGCACATAACAAAGTGAATGAAACAAATGCAGGCAAGGAGACTTCAACCAAAGACCTTGCCAAGCCAGATCATGTCCTAAACCGAGCACAACCGAGCCTGAGAACACTACATGAACGCGACATCTGAGTCAACTCGCCTAACACAAGTCCATCCAATCAGGGGCTCAACTCCCTGATCGAACCCCTCGGGAGACAGAGGAAGGTACTTGGCCTATAAGGGCTCTACATATGGGTCCCAAGCATTCCGTATAGCATAGCACTTAGCCAAGAACGTAAGTCGGCTCCCACATATGGCCAAGGCTTGCTCTAATACCTATTTCCTGGCCAGAAGCCAATGAACTAAAATACTGCATCAGTAGTAATTTGGATAAAAACATGGCCATTGAAGGCAACCATATATATCAGAAGATTTAATGTGGTTCAACCACATAACCAATCAAAATGGGTTATATCAACACCCACTGATAAACGACTTCACTAATGTACCATGGAGTAGGATCCTTAATTTTGGCTAAAGTACCCATGTCAACAGGATATGATACAGGTGCAGGTGTGGCAGTTTTGCACTACATCTTAGTATAAACCTTAAAATTTGGCATACCCATATCCGATCCTCATGACGGATTCCTGGTAATATAGGTACATTCTCCCAATTTATCTCATATAAAGGTCTCACCATGAATTCACTCTTAACACTAGGTAGGGAGGTCTAACACCCAGCTACATCAACCTCTACTTTACAAACAATGAGTAGAAACAAACCCTTCACACCAAGGGAGGGGTGCATTTGCAAGAGACTTAGATGTCTAGGAAATCAATCTAGAATAAATTCAACATCACATTGGGAATCTATACGACTCCGAATTATAATAGAATATACTATCCTAAACACCCAAGGAATTCATTACACTAATTTCGACTAAGCCTCCACCTTGGAGAAAATTCTGCGGGGTCGACTTCAAAACGATACCTCCATGATGTCCACCTTGCTGATTGCTGTCAACAGAAGAACTTGTAAATGTCACAAATACTCCCCTTTCTTCCACAAAGGCTCAAAGTGATCTTCAACTCCGTAGCACCAAAAATCTTCAATCATAAAGCTTTGCTAGCAAAATCTTCAAGCATGAAGTTTGCCACTGAGATACTCTATCTGAACCATTACACTTATAACATATTAAGTATCCAACTGAAAGCTTTTAACTTGAATGGCACCCTGCCTTCCAAATAAAAAAGGCTAGCGGAAAGAAAGATGTGTTGCGAGAGGGAATCAAAGACCTCATTAAGGATTTTAATGTGAGCTTGTTGGTATGGTCCAACACCCAAAATGGTGGGAATGGGAAAGCCCATCAAATAGGACCAATAATTCCTATGCATCCCTATCACAGAGATTTCTGAAACGGTGAAAGTCTGACGAGAGGGTGTCACCACTTCAGCTCCATAGACCAATAGTAACAATGTCAAGGCATTCAAACCAAAGGTTGCGAGTTTAAGTTGAAGTGTTAACAGCAACAGTCACAATGAGGGAAAGTCACTTTCCTAGACAACATATTGAGTAATGGCGACACTGTGCAAGGAAGATGGTCTATAGAAGCAGAGAAATGAATAGCGAGGGACAAGTCCAACCTAATAACCTTCCCAAACTGCACCATAAGACCATTCCCAGTAAGAAAACGATCATGAGGCAAGAACAAATGGAAACATTGATGGATGAAACCAACGACTCACAGATGTGGTAGAATATCCAATATCAACATCCCAAATATTCTTTCAAGTTCCTAATCCACTTTAAATAGCTCATATAAATGGAAAGAAGCTGAAAAGGAAATCACCAAAAAAAAAGAAGCCACTTCACCCACCAGAGAGATGTATATTTTCAAAAACCATGTTCCTAATAGGATGTGGAGACACCACCTCCCAAGAAACACTAGTCTCCACCCTCCACATCCTACCCTTGCCACAAAAAACTTCCCATGATGCCTTGCAACTTGTCGGCTATACTGAATGAAATACAGAAGATAAGCAATTAATAGGAATGCTAGAGAAGAATAACACAACCGGCATAAATCCATCCCCTAAAGTATAAGGGCACCCTCTTCCACCGTGAGGACGCTTAGACACCGCCACCACTGGAACCAAAAACTCACCTAGGGGATTACCTCCCAAGAGAACCCGAAGACATGTAAAAGGCCAGCTTGTGATGGTCCAACCCAAGAACTCACCTAGGGGATTACCTCCCAAGAGTTCTTAGTAAGCTCAGTTTTGCTAGTGGAAGAAGGCAGTGTGGTGTGGAATCTAGCATTTCGTAGACACTTTCAAGATTGGGAAATGGAGTCTTGTTTTCTTTTCTTTGATAAAATTTACTCAGAAGAGATTGGAGGGCTCAGGGAAGACAAGGTGCAGTGGGAAGGACTTAGAGGTAATAAATTTACTGTTAAGTCGTATTATAATATCCTATCGAGTAGAGTTGGTACTTTCTTCCCATGAAAATCAGTGTGGAACCCTCAAGCTCCCAGTCACGTATTCTTTTTTCCTTGGGAGGCTTGTCACAAAGCTATTCTAACACGAGATAACTTAAGGATTCGGCGTAAAGTTTATGTTAATTGCCGTTTCATGTGTAAGGGAAGCGGAGAGAGCATTAAGCACCTGCTGCTCCATTGTCCACTAGCGATGGTTTTGTGGAATTTGATTTTTGGGTTGTTTAATCTCTCATGGGTTATGCCAAGATCAGATATTGAGCTGGTTTTTATACAAAAGGAGGAGAAATTCCTTAGGGGGTTTGTTGGACTATATGGAGAGAGGAATAGAAGGGCTTTTGACAATATGGAAGGATCTATGTATCAGTTGATAAACACTTTGATTCGTACCCTATTTTCCTGGAGTATCGAGACACGGAACCTTCCCTATGTCCTAGTTATTCCTTTGTAAATTTTGTAAATAGATTCAATCTTGACTAGTTCGGGGTGAGTATACTTCTAGTGTACAAAGGACGCGTCACCTATTTTGACGCTTTTTGGTTATAAATGTTACTCATCAAAAAAAATTAGAGGAAGCATACTCCCTCAAAACCTTGTCCTCAATGTTACTACAAGCTGGTCTACAATCCACATGTTGGACAAGCTGATTTTCACCACAAAGACATTCAAAGTTTCAAACAATTGCAACATGGTAATCACGTTCTTAAACCCCAAAGCCCCTCGGAGAAAAGGAAAGGTGCCATTCGCATAATGAAGGTGAGATATCAGAAGCTCTTCCTTTCAATCAAAGACACCCCACACTTCACCTCTCAAGATTAGCCCAACTCAAGGCCTTCACCTCCAGCATAAGAGAAACATAAATTGACTCCTAATCACTTTGTGCCAAAGGGACGCGATTCTGAAGGAAAACAAAATAACCACTTCCAAACTAGGGAAAACTTCCAAAAGACCAAGTAAATATAATGTTTTATTGGTTATTTTTAGCCCTAATTCCACTTAGGCAAGGAAATTTATCTAATCATCAGTCAATTCTAAGTATTGTATAACTTCAATTAATTGGAACCATTTATTTAGATATTAAATTGGGATTGGTGTGTCCACTTGACAAAGTACACATAACCTCGACCTTGAGCCTACCTCCATGTTAATACAACAGCTTCGACCAAACCAAAAAACATTAAACATCTAGCAACATAAGGTTATAACTAGTTGCACGTTCCCTCAAGATGTAAAAACAATAATTCTTTGTGTCACAGGGCCTCAACAATTTGCAAGTCATGTGGCATGCAAAAAATTTTGGTTCATGAAGAAGTTTCTGGACAGCGTTGGTCTTCCTATTCGATACACTGCTCCTAGTATGAAGCCAAGAAAAAAAAAACGTTAACCGAGTAAACCTAGGATAAATGGTTTGTTTAGAAGTACATATGTTCAAGCCTGCACTTAACTACGAACTAGAATCAAATCCTCTCCCTCGTGCGGTGCAAGACTTTCTATCAGAGGAATACAAATGGACTACAAAATTCTTTCCCAGTGGATGTTCAACGTGCACTCAGGGTATCAAGTGTGCCTAGCTTAGATATGTTGGGGGCGTTCCTTTTTGTTCTTTTTAGGAGAGATTTATTAAGAGAGTGTGTACGATGTAGAAATCGGAGCATAAGAAGTCTTTATACGAGACAAATCTGGATCTAAGATGCAGTAAATGGGTTTTTTTTATAGTCCACAGGAAGAAAGGCATACATAGGAAAAATAAAGAAAAAATAAATCAGAGTTCTCCAATCCTGCTCCCTCACTAAAAAGGGAACTCCTCTAAAGGCACCCCTAGCCGAGGGCCATAATGAAGCAATAAACACCACTCTATGCAAAGGAAGTGTCTGTGACTGACCCTAAAAACTTTTAGAATTTCTCTCTATCCACGGATACCACAAGATAGCAAACACCCACACACAACAAACTAGCATCCTGTCTAGCTGTCCCTACCGAAGTCACTAACACAAGCAGCTGCAGAAAGGAAGAAACAGAATCCGGACAAATCCAAGATTCACCAACAGCTCCAAACAGCTTATTCCAAAAACGCCGAGCTCTGTCACAGTGGAGAAAAAGATGATTGTGAGACAAAGGCATGCTTACAGACCAATCAGGAGAATCCTCTTAGGACGTCTACAAGCTTGTCCAACGTCATTAGTATTGAGCATGTTAAAAACCACCGACCAAACAAAATAACTGAACATGAACAGAACCCTAGGTCTCCAAATAAAAAAAGATAGGGGAAAAGGCAGCATGTATGAGACCGAATCAAGAGAGACAAGAACACCTCCCTTACAAGAAAAGCACAAATAAATAAATGGGTGTTTTATTAGTCCAATCCAACATTATGTTTTCATTCCTCATATTTTTTATAACAAAATGATACCAAGAGATTGAACTATGTCCGCATAAGGTGAAGAGCTCGCTAGCATCTAGCCTGGAATCCATGTGGTGCCCCTTTCTCGTGCTTTTCCTCCTTTCTTTTCTTTTTCTATTGTGAACCAGCTTGGAATCTCCATCTCTCACGATTAATTAAATAAGAAATGTAAATCTATAAAAAAAGGTTATGTGATGGAATTGTTAGAGAGTTGGAGCCTACAGGGGGGGTAGGGGGGATTTAGTATGGATTCAAAAATCCCAAAATGCCCATATGGAGGGATCTTAGTTTATAAATACAGTTAAACTTCACACAAAATAAGGTTTGATTCTCAACTCCCTTTGCCTCCGCATACAACATACCAATGTAAATCCTCATCATGGACATTCAAGAACTTTGACAAGGAAATAAACTCTGCCTGCAGTGGGACTTAATAATCCACACAGTAAGTCATTAACCTAAATTCCTTAGACAAATAAAAGCTCTCCATTGTTCTTTTACCAACATTGATAAAATTGAGTTATTATCTTCACATGGTACCATGATTATATCAAAAGCAATTATCTGGAGTCAAATATCGGAAGTGGGATTGTGAGCATTATGTTAGGGCATTACCTAATCCACCAATTCACGAAAATCCTATTCTCCCAACAACATAAATTATGCATAACTAGGCGCACAGGAGCCAATCAAATTAAGAAATCAAAAGAGCGAATGCTGAAACCAAACCTTTTGATCACGTAATTGCAGCCAATATAGAGTTTCTGATTGGCATCAGACAAAATATGGGTGTGACAGAATTTCGTCAATGCCATGGCCTTAGATTTGCAACCATGGACCGCACATTGACTGCCTGCATTATTACTAGCATGACCACCTAACCCTAGCCCTTGATTATTACCAGAGTTGTCTCTCTCCTCGTCGTCTAAAAAGGGGCTTTTACCGTACTCCCAGTAATACTCTCTGTACTTGAGCTTGAGTTCGTCCATGAGAGACCAGTAATGGTCTTTGTAAACCTTGGCCAGTTGCTTGAGACGGCGGGAGCGGCGTCTCAATACCTCGTCCCGAGTCAAGTACTCGGACTTCGATAGGACCGAGTCTTCTTCTGATCCGTCTATTGCCATTGATGCGGCCGAGGTCGAAGCAGCTACTTTGGCGGTTAAGACGCTTCTGCTGGCGGCGGTGGAGATGTTTTTGGGGGCGGTGGTCGGCATGAATGGGTCTCGAAAGTAGTCGAGGTTAGGTTTTTTGTGATTGTCCGGGGGGTGATCGATGGAGGGAGTGGGTTGAGGATTTGGGGGAATGGGATTGATTTGAAGAGGGATGGGTGAAGAAGCATGATGATGATGATGATGATGATTATTGGAGTTGACGAGAGACGTCATGACGTTTTGCAAGAAGACATGGAAATACACGACTAACCGTACAAATACCGTGCGGCGAGTCGGTGGTGAGTTGTTTCTGGGAATTGCTACAGTTTAACGAGACAAGTAGGCTCTATTTATTTCTAGGAAAATAATTTTAAAAAAATATACGAATGTAGAGATTTAGATTGCTCAATTGGTTAGAGTCTCACTTATTCTGTTGTTGATCCCAGAGTCTAATCTCGTTGGAGGGGTCTTTAGAAATTTAAAATAGATTTAAGATATCCAAAAAAAATATATATATATATATATATATATACACCAATGTAAAATATTGTAAGATCAACTGAAAAATAAATCATGTATTAATAAAAAATGATTGAGAGAGGTGTTAGTCATATTCAAAATGACACCTCATTTATCTCTGCCTCTTCTAAGAGCATCAATAATGCAAGCAAATGTAAATGTAGAAAAAAATTATGTATCACTTAAAATTTATATATTTTTTAAATTAAAAAAATTATTTTTGATGCAATTATGAAGGAAGGTTGTGAATACAATATCTCAACTAAATTGTTTTACATTAATTATGAGACTTATAATTTTTTGACATTCAAGGCAATTGTGAATGGGTTAAAAATATTGGAGATTTGTATTCACATACCTCCTCCACATTTACATTGAATGTAAAAGGACACCCTCTACAATCACCCTCTACAATTTTGTTGACACATCGTATACACAATCACCATCTACAATTACATTGAAAATTTTTTAAAAAATATGTAAATCCTAAGTAACATCCAAATTTTTTCACATTCACATTTATATTGGTGATACTTTAAGGGGTCGTTTGATAGTAGGATAAATAGGGGGATAACACTAAATTATCCTAATTTTGTGTTTGGTAGAATTTATGCATGTCGTATAAAATTATCCGTATACCCGGATAACCCACTTATCAGGAAGTAAATAATACCTCACCCCCCTGTTATTATTTAGTCCCGGATAAGAATAAAACGAGACTATTTTTTACATTCGAAATTGCCCTTGCGCGTATTTTTGGAAAAATAATGTTATATTGAAATTAATAGTGGCCACCAAACATCGTACTATAAGATAACTAGCGAGATAAATTAATAATATCCATGATCTATCAAACGTCTCGTAACTCTATAACCAAGATAAAATAATAATTGATAAAACAATCTATTTTTTTCGTATTAATTAGTGTTATCCGGCTTTGCTACCAAACGCCCCCTAAGTGTTTGAAACAATATACTCCAACACATTCCTTCACACTAAATTTTGTGCCCGTGCCTATGGCACGGTGACAGTAGAGATTAGATTATTATACACTCGAGGTTAACGCATGCTCGAAGTTTTGTAAGTGGTAAGTAAAACTAAATGACACAAAAATAATGAAATAATAAAGAAGTATAATTTATTTATTTCGTAACAAAATCAATAATGAAATATTGTAATAAAAAAAATAAAAGCAACATTATTTTATTATTTTCTCAATAACAAAAACTTAATCTTCTTCCGGAGGCTCTTGTTTTACAACAATGTCTGCTTTAGAAACGCGAGATGCAATACATTTTTCCATTACTTTCACATACACGCGAGCCAAAGAAGATGTCAGACACATTCGTTGAACAATATTTTATGCACAAGAGTTGATTAATTTAAATATAAAAAAAAATTACCGCTTCTTCTACAAAATTCGGATCATCCCTAATATCATCATCTAATATAATAGGCATATGTGTAGTTGGAGTTGTCGGTGTAGGGGGAGGTAGAGTTGCAGGTAGAGTGTCAAACAGAGTTGCAGGGACCTTTTTGAAAGCATGTATTAGATAAAAATTAAGTAATTATAAAATTTGAGTTATATGTAATTATTAACACTTATCTAAAAATAAGTTATACTTACAAATTCTTCAACAGAATCATAATTTACGCAATCAGGTCTAGGGGGTGATGGAGTTACAGGTATAGTGTTATATGAATTTGCGATGACCTAATTGAAACCATGTGTTAGATAAAAATCATTTAATTGTAAAACTTGAAAGCTGAAGCATGTTATGAAAGAATGAGAATATCAGAATATGTTACTTATATAATTGAAAATTTTTGGTATCAAATCTGATGTAGAAGCATTATAGAAGAACTTCAGGATAAACAATATTTGTTGTGGAAGTATCTTGTTCTGATAGTAAGAGAATTGTTATCCGATTAAATATTGTACATCGGGATAGTGCAACGTATAATTGACCATGAGTAAACACTGGGGTACGAAGATCAATGCCGACAAATTTAACAGATTGACCTTACGATTTATTTATAGTCATTGCAAAGGCCAACCTAATTGGAAATTGTCGCCTTGTAATGGGAATAGTAAGTTCAGAACCAGAAGGAGTAAAAGAAATTCTTGGTATAAATACCAAATTGTCAGCTTTATCTCCGGTTAAAATTTCAGCTTCAATGATACGTTGCGCACATAGAACTACCCTCAATCTCGTTCCATTGCAAAGACCATCCCTTGGAACAAGATTCCTGATCAAAATAACAGGATCACGCATATCATCATCCGCATTTTTGTCTGCTGATAGATAACTAATGACATTTCCTGGGAATATCTTCAATGCTTCAACATTGATATCATTAACATCATCATTACGTGCAGAGAGAATAGTACGGTCAGTTAAGAATTTCGCTGTAGAAGTCCCTGTTCTATGCAATTGTCGATACACTTCTCTTATTAGTTCAATGAGGTCTTTACACTTTCGAATTGTAGAAGGTAGTTCGATAGTTTCATTTGGATTGCTTCCCACCTGACAATTGAAATTCAGTTAATTTTAATTTTAAGGTTATTAATGTAAAGTTTTACTATAGAGGTCAAAAATTGATATTACCTCGTTCAAATATGCTGCAAATTCAACATTTGCTGGATCATTTCGATTTAATCGCATGTTTTCTGATAAAGTCAAGACGTGTATCTTCTTCCAAAGTGTTGATTTTTGAAGAGTTGACCCCACAATTTGCTCACGGTATGCTTTCGGTACAACTAGCAAAGTTTGACGAAAATTCCCACTAAGTATAACAGTTATCCCACCAAAAGGGTGGTTGTTATCACGAACATCTTGAAGGTTGCGATCAACGGCCTCAACACAATAGCGATGCTGCATAGGGACCTCATCCCATATTATCAATTTCGCCTCCCTGAATAGTTGGGCATGAATTGACTGTTTAGTGAAGGAACATATTGTGTCTTCCAACACAATCAACTGTAGACAAAACGTGGAATGCGCAGTTCTACCGCCTATCAACAATAATGATGCAATCCCAGATGATGCAACACAAATCACGATATGACCAAGAGCTCGACATTTTCCTGCTATGGTGTTGTATAAAATGTTTTACCTGTTCCGGCACCCCCATTCAAGATGAATGTTCTCCCTTGATTTTCAATCACCGAAGAGATCACAGCTTCGAAACAGTGTCGTTGACCTTCATTCAAGCAATTGATATTTTCTTCTGCACCGGTTGTGCGATCATCGTATTGGAGTTGCCTATGTTCCCACAATAGTCTGTTGTTGCCTATGGGTTGTGCCCAATTTTCAATTGGGACGGGCATCGGTGGAAAATCTTATAAACTTTTTCCTGATTCTTTCAATATTTTATTCAAGAGATGCAAACCATAATCTGTTACTTGACCATTATTCGGAACTGGAATTCCAAAGTTCGTCCGCAATTGGTGTGGAAGATCATCGCATATAATGTGTGGAATCCAAGACTTCCTTTAAGTTTGAGTCACTAAGTATATGTAATCTTACATTTTTAGGGATATGTAATTTTGCTAAAGTTTTAATCTTTGTTTTGGATATTTTTTAAATGATAAATATTTAAACTTTGAATTGGATTGTAGTTTTAACATTTGTTTGGTTAAAATCGAAAATCGAACCGAACCAAACCAAAAACCGAATTCAAATTTGGTTTGGTTTCTTGATTTTTTATTTGGTTTGATTTTTGGTTTTAAGGTTGAAATAGCAAAAACCAAACAAACCAAACCGAACCGAATAACCCGAAAATCGAACCGATGAACACCCCTAATTGCAGGGAACAAACCCATATGGTTTTTGTTTGGTTTTTTTTTTCCTGTAATTTTCACTTTCGCTCTCCTTGTTCTCACTATTTTTCTCGAACACTTTGACTTCTTAATTCAATTATTACAACACTACAAAAAATATCACAAACTACAAAATGAATTGTCTACCTCAAACAGGATCACGATCATCGATTGCTAGAACCAACGAAAGACTACCTTCAACTCATTAGAAGGGCTCTGGTCTCTTAATAAATAACAGGTATAGTTTGGAATCCTTGTGTATGCAAGAGAACTTTTGCGAGAGAGTTCCTAACTTCTAGCGTACGCCAATATCTTCAGCCTTCATAATAAGTATAATCTTGGGCCTTTGGGTCTGAAGATACATTAAGAAAGCAAAAATAAAAAACCATAATTAAGGAAACGAATATGATGCTGAGGTTGGCGACTTAATTGAAAAACATTTATGACGCAATGGTAAAAACATACTCCTTCCATCCCAAAAAAAAGTTCCATTCATTTTAATTTGTCCCAAAAATTAGTCTCATTTCTAAGAAAGGATATACTTTTAATCTAATTTAAAGGATATACAAACAAGCAAAGTTATAATCTTAAGAATTTTGACTTATCAAATTAAACTATTTTCTTAGGACGGAGGATATATATGTCTTTGATAATATTTTATGACACATCTTGAAAAGTAAATTTACTCTTGCTTACATAACGTCTTTTTCAACGTGTAATAGAATCTTACAATTTATATCATATAAAATTATCGGCAAGTGTAGTTTTTTGCATGGTGCGGACAACCCGAGTGTAACCTTAATCAATATGCTTATATCATATTTAGAGGTTAAAGCTAAAAAATTTATGAGATAACATTCATAATTCATTGAAAGTAGGCTATGAAACATAAAAAAAAAAAATAAAGAGTGAAATATTTACATAGAACAGAGGGAGTATAATATTTCATTCGTTCTAAAGTAACTGTCCATTATTGACTTTACATGAAATTTAAGAGATTATTTTACTTATTGTAATATTTTCTTATAGCCTTAAATTATTATTTAATGGTGTCAAATTAATGTGACTCATTTCTATCTCATAGTACCTCTAATCCATAATAAGTGTGATTTTAGCAACAACAAAAAAACCCCAATATAAGTATCGTTTTAGGTTTTCATGCATAGCTTTCGTAATTTACATTTTTCCTTTACTAAATTTCAACAATTAATCATCTTATCATTAAATATTATATCTTCTTTCAATTATCATTTTCATACGTTGTAAAACAAAATAGAAAACAGGTTTTTTTAGGAAGGAGGGAGTGGTTGAAAAATATATAATGCTAACAATATTTTTGGAATCACTATTAATATAGTACGCATTATTGTAACACCCGAGAGTTTCGAATTCATATCATTTGCATGCCATTGCATTTCTTATGCTTATACGTAGGTTAGGTGCTTTATTTTGCTAAATTATATATGTTGGGTTGCTTGCTTTGAGTCTAGCCTTGAATGGTGGACTCAAGTTGTAATGGTTTTATACCCTTACAAAGGTGATTCCCGGTGTTGTTTACGCTTTGTAAACACTTTGGTTTGACTTTGAAATCAACCTAGGATGTTTAGGAGCCTTTTAGGACCATCCTTGGTGAGTTCTGAAATGTCAAATACTCTGGTTTTGGCGCGCAAGCGCAGTAAATGTCAAAGCAATCGCGCAAGAGGCAGAAAAGTGGATAACCTCGAACCGATCATAGCGCGCCGCGCGAGTCACCGAACAGCAACTAATCAAAGCCCAGTTTCACCTTATTTTGACTTGTTGACCCCCGGACATCATAAGACTTGGCTGAGAAGCTGAGTTTAACATACTTACACACATCAAACACTCTTATCTCTTTTACTCTCTCAACAAGTCATGTGACACCTTTGTATACACGGCCGATTTGACGCTGGCTTCTTTGGGTTTTCGACGAATGAACTCCGTAGGATCGGCGAGCTTGACTAGGGGGTCAATATTATCAGAAAATTTTGTGTTTTAATCGGTAGCATTGCGGTATTGGGTAAGTTACTACTTTCATTTAGGTGGTATAAAATTGTCCCATACTAACTTTAGTACCATCCATGCTAGTATACCGTTTATTTGTGAAAAAGTGTTATACTTGCTATAAGTGCTGAATTGTAACTAGCTTGGGTGTATAAAGTTGTGTTTTGACTTGTTTGGAAGTTGAAATTGATAATAAAGTTGGCCATGCTACGGGTACGAGCGAAGACACCAATTTGTAAAATGGTTGCATTTGACTCCACGAAGTCCATTAGTGATACAGTTAAATTATGTTGGGACGTGGGATTGATCCTAAGAGTATTTGTGAATCAGCTAAAGTTATAAAATATGGTGACTACATAGTGTAAAATAGCCAAATGGTAAGTTAAAGTCCAAGGGGTTATGGTACCACCAGAGATTCACAAGGGCAAAGTGCTAGTGATAGCCATTGTTAGGCCATATACTCGGTCTGCACCTCGCTAATTGGCCCAGCGGGGTGGCCTACTTCATGCTAGCCGAAGTGGTTGTCGACTTTTGTGAACCCAAGTCGCCATGGGGGATTGTGACTACGATTGTCTTTTGCGCGCACTACTATTGATACAGTTATACGGTCATTGATACAATTATTGATCGAGCTCGTGATACAAAAGAGGTGATAAGGTTAGGTGTTGGTCGGAGGTGTATCTCGAACCCGTATCCTTTCAAATGTGTTACCTATATTATTCCTAATACAGTTTTACACCTGTTATATGTGTTACACAAAAGCATGATATTATTGTGCATACAATTGACGGTAGTTTATTCTTTAAACTCATTAGCATGTCAGCATGTCGTGTAATTGCATGGTAGTAACTTACTGAGTCTTTGACTTACCCCATTCCTTTGTTTTCATTAGATCGCATCAACTCGATAAGTTCGGCTCGGTGAGGCCAGTATACAGTATGTGGGTTATACGTGGTGGATTTTGGGTAGTTACCTTTATTTGGTAGCATATATTGTACTTAGTGAGGATAATGGTTGATAGAGTTATAACGTCACGTACTTGTTGCTACTTGTTGTTCCTATTGAGTCGACACTTGGTGTCGCGACATTGTATACATGTTATGGTGGATGTATACCCTTTTATCTATTTCAATTGATTTTGAGCATGTTAGCTAGATGATATTGTGTACGACTTGTGTTGTTAAGCCGGTTTGGTATTGTGTATGGTTATCGAGCTCGTGTAGCTCCGTGATACAGTTGTAACGGCGCGTTGTGACCGTTTATTATATATATACATATATATGTGTGTGCCGAGCTTCTTTAGCTTGCTTGATATAGATATTTGCTATTATTATGTATGTGTATCGCATCCCGTTTGAAAATTAGAGTGTTAATAGCAATTTACGGGAGTGAGACCTCTCAATTTGGCACAACTGACGCTCCATATAAGTTGAAAACAGACGAACTTACAACAGTGACGAAATTAGCACGCTTCACATAAGTTGGAAAAAAGACGAACTTACGACAGTGACGAAATTAGTACTTTTTGAAACCTGTTGATTTAAACATGCCAAAATGTGTTTTTTTTTTAACTATTAAATGAAACTTATCAATATATTGGTAAGTTTTATGTTGATAAATTGAGAAATTTGATAGGAAATTGGAGATTGTCCATCGTTGGAGTCTTAAAATTCACAAAAGCCCATTTCTTGAGTGGTTGTTGAAAGAAATTCACAAAAGCCCATTGTTTGAGTGGTTGTTGAAAGAAAGGATAGTGATCCACAAAGTGAGAAATATTTTTTAAAGTTCACACATGTGATGCAAAGAGATTCAATATGTTTAGTAGAGAGAAAGAGGAGAGTGATCTACTTACGTTACATGTGTAGACTTTAAGAGTAAGTTAGAGCTTCCCCAATGCTATCATCTAGTTTTTTCTAGGGTTAATGACATTAGAAGTCCCTCGACTATGGCCAATTCCACCAGTAGTCCCTTAACAAATTTTTTTCAAATTTTAGTCTCTTGACTATGAAAATTAGACACAGTTGGTCCTTTTGTTGGATGCCGTTAGTATTTTTCCATTAAGTCGGTCATATGCCCATCACGTGTCTTTGGTTAAGGGTATTTATGAAATTTCACGTGCAAAGATATTTTCTATTACTTAAAACAATATATTCTCCACCCCCACACCCCCTACAACATCTCAGCCCCACTATCTATGTCTGATTTTAATTCCAACCCCTCTCTCTCTCTCTCCAGCCACACCCAGTAAGCGGCGTACTAACATTAGACCTCCAGCTACCCATGACTTTTCCGGCGTGATGCGCCGCTGCTTCCGGCAGAACCCCAAGTCTTCGCCCTCCCGGTTGACACACCCTACCACCAACTCCTCTCCGAAGGCATCGAACAACGACTTGAATTCTTGAAGAATCTTTCATCGACCGGGATTGCTTCCTACCCTTCAAACCCTCCTCACCACTTGCTCCACATCGATCGCAGACTGACCCAACTCGAGTCTGCTTTTCGGAAGTGGGACGAATATCGTAACTCCATTAATTATAACAATGCCTCGATTTTTTCGTATACGGAATCTTGTTTAAACGATGATGGGGAAGGGTTGACTACTGAGTTAGGTTTTCCAGATCAGTACGAGGTGCCTCCACGATACAAGTTTAATGGGAGGGTGGTGATTAAGAGAGAGAAATGAAGGGTTTGGCTATGGAGATATTGTGCAGTTATGGTTTTTGGGATGTTGTTTGGGGCAATTTTAACGATGAGTTGTTGTTTTTCTTATGCGGATTCCAATCAAGGTTTTCATACACCTACTTAATTCTTCTGTATTTATTTTCTGATTTCCCTAAATTTATTACTCCTCCGTTTCCATGTTGCGGATTCCAATCAAATTTATTTTCAGATTTCCCTGAATTATCTGTAGTTGTTTGGTTAGTTTCTCACCGTATCTTTGCACGAGAAAATCCACAAATACCCTTAACCAAAGGCACGTGATGGGCACATGACGGACTTAACGAAAGGATACTAACAACATCCAACAAAAGGACCAACCGTGTCTAACTTTCATAGTCAAGGGACTAAAATTTGAAAAAAAAATTTATTAAGGGACTACTGGTGAAATCGGCCATAGTCGAGGGACTTCTAATGTCATTAACCCTTTTTTCTATATTACATGTTTAAACAAGAAAATTTATTTTCTATAAGGCAAAAAATATAAAGTACAGATAGTATTTTTTCTAAATGTGCTCCAACCCAAAACTCTTTTTAGAACATTTTTTCAAATGTGTCAATTTTTTTAATTACAAAATAATATAATAAAAATTGTTATTTTATTCATCAAGGCCAAAATTGATAGTAAAAACAAAACAAAATTCACACCAATCTAAATAGGTTTTTAGTTTTTATTTAATTTTGATAATGCATTAATTGTAATTATTATTTTTTTTAAATCTTAATGTTTAATTATTATTTGATGACGTGAATGAAAAAACATCATCTACCCCTACCTTTATATGTCTTATAGTTTACACTAAATAGTAGTACCTTTGTCCCAAATAATTATCGTTTTAATAAAAAATTTATATATCAAAATAATTATTGTTATAGAATTTTAAAAAATATTTATCTATATTCTACTAAAGTTGTCCTTATTTATTACTTTCATTAAAGAAAATTGTTAAGAAAAAAAAATATTTATGTAACTTATTTATAATAAATAAACTTAAATAAAAATAAATTAATTTTTATATAAATATTTTTAATTTACGTACAATTTACTAAAATAATAATTATTTTAAGACGGAGTTATTATTCACATTGTATATCATTAATATATGAAAAGAAAACTGCGATGGCGTTGGGTGATAGGTGGGGCCGGAGGGAATCTCTGGATAACACGAGGTGCGTGTGCGTGCGTCCACTCAATTTGCCACCTCACAACCGCCCCCCAACCCCCCCACTCCAACCCAAAAAAAAAAAAAACAAACCATCCAACTCCCAACCTTAAGAGCTAACTAACGGCCATCCAAAACCTGCGTTACTTGCAGTGAAGCAGACAAATTCCAGAAAGACAAACAGGGGAGAGATGCTTGGTAGAATCTCTTCTGTTTCAACGACACTCTTCGGCATTCAGAAAATCCCGCCTCGATTTCCGAGCCAAATCATTCACATTTCAAATCCTAATAATTTTTACACTAGTACTAATCACAGCAGCAGTTCCAGTCCATGGAGTAACGGGAGCAGAAATAGCAGCTATAAGATGGAATCATCTTCTCGCCTCGTTACCCGTGCCACGGTAGCAGTAGCACAGCCTCTTCAAAATGCCGACGAGCTCATTGACTCCGTTGAGACCTTCATCTTCGATTGCGATGGTATTTCCACTTTCAAATAAAATTTTAACGATAATTTGCTTCTTTTTTACTCCCTCCGTCTAGTTGCACTTTGGAATTTCGTCACTCAAATTGATTTAACTTTGTCCAATAATTTATAGAAATTTGTTTGTTTTTATGAAATTTTAAAAGTTATGGTAGTTTTTTTTTTTTAAATATTTTTTCAATGATTAAAATTTTATAACCTAGAGCATACCGTATCTCTCAATGAGTCCACATTTAATTAGTCTAATAATTAAGAAATATATTAGTAGCATTGAAGTTCATGGTAATAAGTTAATAACACAAAGGTTAAGCATAGCAAAGACATTTATACATATGTGGAGGTTAAAGCTGAAATGTATGGAGAATGTAGTCCTAATTTTTTAAAAGTAGACCGCGTAAGTGGAAGATCCCAAAATAGAATACGGGGCTCTTTGTTTGGAAAAGAGGGAGTATATGTTATATAGTACTCCGTTCCACCCCAAAGAGTCCACGTTTGTAGAGTCTAATAGTTAAGGAATATATAAGTATCATTTGAATCGGTCATAATTACAAAAATGCTTGTTAATATGTTTATTATGTGGAAGGTAAAGTTATAAAATTATGAACATTATAGGCATAATTTTTGAAAGTAGACTTTTTATGTGAAACATCCCAAAATAGAATAATAGGCTCTTTGCCTGAAACGGAGGGAATAGTTTGATATTGTCCTAAGTTGGCTTTTCAATAAAGGAAATCTAAGACTATCTTTTTCTTTTTTGAGACGGGGAGAGTACAATTTAAAAAGAGTCTTGCTACCAAGTGTCTCTACGGCACTTGTCAAGTTTTCCCAATTAGAAAATGTATTACATTGAGAATCAATTTTAATATATTGGCAAGTGTTTTCACATGATTTTCAATGCAACATGTTTCTACTAGGGAGCCTATCAAGTTTCATAGCAAAACTCATTAAAAAATATGAGATTCATAATAATACTTTCTATGCATGTTAGAACGGTTATAGCTTTATTCCCTTTTCTTTAGACACTGCAAATAAATGAATTTTAATGTTTCAAATCTGTTTTGTGCCCCTTTTTTAACAAAGAAGATTGAAAACAAAAACTTAATGTGGTTCAGATTGCATATTTATAGTACTAGTAATTTTAATTTTTACTTATCAAAAAAAAAAAAAAAGAAAAAGGAAGGGAGTAGTGCTAGAGGGACAAAAGAATATAATTTTTGGATACAAATTCTCAGTTGACAGTTTGCCAATTGTCCCACCCCCCCCCTTGACACCACCACGCACATATCTTCACAGTTCTCAATTAATTATTTCTGTCCAAATAAAAAATGTTCTTTATTTAAAATCTTTCTCAACTATGTTAAATATTGATTCGAAAAATGATCAAATTTATTTTGAAAAGCAAAAAGGAGATTTTTTTTTTGGGGGAGTGTAAAGCAATAAAGCTAATTCGCTATGGCATGCTATATACCCCTTTACGTAAATTACTGTAATATTTTTACAAATTTTGATTATTGATGTATAGCAAAGTAGTTGTGAATAAATACTGGTAAGCAGAATGTGTTGTGTTGAAATGATGGAACAAGGCCCTCATTTGCCTTCTTGTGTTATTGAAACCACAAATATTGGCTGCCAAAGTCGTTTTCCTTCTTATTAGTATGCATATCATTGGTTGAAAATTGTAGGTCCGATACTTGGGCTGCTTGTTTCAAAGAAAATGAATTCCAGAAAATGATTTATGGAACATGATTTCCAGAAAATGAGAAAATATATAGAAAAACATTCTCAGATGTTTGGTAAATCTTTTGCAATATATCAAAAAACTATATAAAATTACTAGTACTATAATCAGCATAAAGGCTTTGTTCTCATAACAGTTATAAAGTGCCCGAGTAGATGCATTTATCAGTCAATGAAGAAGTTAAAATTTGCTATCATAAAGTGCTGAAACCATAATCTAAATGATACAAGGTCACTTGCAATAATCTGGATGAATCCTTAGTAACTTTCTGCAGTTAGATGTTCATATTCGTTTGTTGTTGGCGGTAAAGGGTGTTCACTCCCCCCGGTGTGGTTGTGGTCGCGTTGTGGTGTTGCTTGTACAATTATTTTTTCTTGCTAATGACGTGAAATACTTCCTCCATTATATTATACAGGAGTCATATGGAAAGGAGATAAACTGATAGATGGTGTCCCTGAAACTCTAGATATGCTCCGATCAAAGGTGTATATTCTTCTTCCTTTCTCTCTTTTCTTGTTGGTTTAGTTCTTGAAATGATTGTATGTCCAGTCCAACTAAATATGTTTCTCCTTTCCTTTCCTCATTAAATTTAGAATTCTATCAACTCATAAGACTAGTATTTCTGGCAATGACATCCGATTTATGCTTTCCTTTATTTTTCCTTTTCTTCAGGGAAAGAGATTAGTTTTTGTAACCAACAATTCAACGAAGTCTAGGAAACAATATGGGAAAAAGTTTGAAACACTTGGTCTTAGTGTCAGTCAGGTAAGTTATGATT
The DNA here is from genome assembly GCA_016624345.1 of Platycodon grandiflorus. Lineage (NCBI taxonomy): Eukaryota > Viridiplantae > Streptophyta > Magnoliopsida > Asterales > Campanulaceae > Platycodon > Platycodon grandiflorus. The sequence continues at coordinate 5,554,238 of CM028368.1, forward strand.
CTGTTATGTTGGCTTTTGCATACCCTGTTTGCGCGATATTTCTAACTGCAGGTGAAGGTTTCAGGAGGAAATTTTTGCGTCGTCATTTGCTGCTGCTGCGTATTTAAAGTCAATCGATTTCCCAAAAGATAAAAAGGTATGCAGCGTAGAAATTAGTATATCATGGATGAATGGTTAACAAAGCACAAGAGCTTATTTTGATACTATGAAAATTAAGTGCAGGACGACACATAATAAATATAGACACCATAGAGAAAATGTTTATATTTTCAAGGCTTCTATTGCCTGTATATGGTTTAATCAGATCTATTAACACATCTACACACAGACACTCACATGCTTGGAGGATAACTTTTTTTTGTAGGCGGTTATTGAGTTTACCAACCACTGAAAGTAATAAGAATAAAGTTAACTTTAGTACGCAACTCAACTCAATTCAGCATTTTTCCAATCACTTAGGGTCGGCTAAATGAATCATTTTGATTCGATCCAAGGCTAGGTTATCACGCACACCACACTCATTCACATCTTTCATTATTTGTTCATGTTAATTTTGGTTTTCCCCTTCCTCTATTTCTAGTCTGGTTGATATTGATGGAGTCACACTTCCTAATGGGTCACTAATTGGTCTATTTTGTATTTGTCCAAACTATCTTAGGCGGTTTTCTCTCACTGGGGCGACTCTTACTGTGCCACGAATTTGTTTATTACGAATTCTATTTCCTAGTTTTACCACATATGCATCTTAACAATCGCATTTCAGAGACATATCTTGTTAACATGATGTTTCTTAGTTGCCCAACATTCGGTTCCACTAAATAGTACGGGTCTAATGGCTGTCCGATACTTTATTACGACTCGTAACCTCATCTCCCAAAGTTCTTCATAACTAGTACACTAGCACCAAAGGTACCTTCTATGAAAAGTCAGATAAAGTTGTAATTTCACCCTTTTATCTGAAAAAAAACACAATTACTAAAGTTATCTAATAGAATCATGATGTCAAAGAAAATGCCCGAGAGTGGAGGAAGGGTATTATAGCACCAATATACAAACATAAAGGTGATATTCAGAGTTGTACAAATTACAAGGGTATTGAGTTAATGAGTTTGCAATGAGACTTTGGGAGAGAGTACTTGAAAATAGATTGAGACCGGAAACAACAATATCAGAGAATCAATTTGGCCTTATGCCACGATGGTCAACAATGGAAGCTATCTACTTATTAGGAGGATTGATGGAAAAATATAGAGGGGGAAAGAAGGATTTACACATGTTTTTTATTGACCTAGAAAATGCTTATGATAGAGTTCCTAGAGAGTTAATTTGGTAGGTGTTAGAGAAGAAAGTCATTAAAGTGAGATATATTGATGTGATTGAGGATATGTACGATGGAGCTGCGAAGTTAGTTACAACTACATTAGGAGAGACCCATGAGTTCCTGATTACCGTCGGATTACACCAAGGATCGGCCTTAAGTCCTTGTCTTTTCACTTTGGTGATGGATGGATTAACCGAACATATACAAGACGATATACCATGGTGCATGTTGTGTGCTGATCACATTGTTTTGATTGATGCGACGAAGAACAAAGTCAATGATAAGCAAGAAAAGTGGAGAGAAACTTTAGAAATTGAAGACTATAATAAGTAGGAGTAAAGCACAATACATGGAATGCAACTTTAGCAGTAAAAAGAGTAATAGCGGGGACAAAATTAGGTTAGATGGTCAAGACAAACCACAAAAAGAAAAATTCGATGTTTAGGATTAATTATCAATCAAGACGGAGAGGTAAGAGACCATAGTCGTCATAGGATAAAATCAAGGCTGAGTGAAGTGGATAAGTGCATCTAGAGTGTTATATGATGGACGTATACCGGTTATTATGGTGGCTGTTAAATAAGCATTCACCTTCAATATTGCATGCCATATTTTAACTTTATCATGTCTGATTCTGTATTTTAAGAATTTTGTTTTTATAAGATATTAAAACCTCTTAAGAAGTACTTTGCAACTGATCGGTACTTGAAAGATTTGCGTGACAATTATCTTGAGTACATTGTTATAAGATGTAACCAATAAATAACTGACATTTCCGGTGGCCCCTTTTCCAGGTTTATGTAATTGGAGAGGAGGGCATCTTGAAGGAGCTTGAGCTAGCAGGGTTTCAATACCTTGGGGGTCCGGTATGTATGAACTACAGCACTAGTTTGACTGCAGTGCCTATAGTGATAATTAGCTCAACTGAAATCTGCTTGCAGTTGTTGAGATATATATATATATATATATATATAGAGAGAGAGAGAGAGAGAGAGAGAGAGAGAGAGAGAGAGAGAGAGAGAGAGAGGCTCTAACGATATAAATTGACTCTCTGTTCTACTCATACCATGATGTTTAGCCTTAATGAATGTTGCATTTCACTTTTGCAGGATGATGGCGGCAAAAAGATAGAGCTCAAGCCTGGGTTCTTAATGAAGCATGAGGAGGATGTAAAGTTTCATTACTTTTAGCTTCTAATAATTTGTGGCTTTTTTGCTTTGCCTATCAATGATTACATATAGAGTCTTTGTTACATTCTAATTTGATAGGAAGTTTCAAATTTCTCAATGAAAATGAAGGAAGCTTAGACTTTCCATTTGGTGGAATACGTAGGCATCAGAATTCCCATTAAACTCAAACATGTATTCGCACCTCAACTTTCAGGAATTCAATCTTCTAGCCAAAAAGGAACCTGTCAAGTTTTTTTTTTTGGCTGCCCAATTCAGCTGAAATTAACTCAACCGTTCTCCTAAATACTTGACAGGACATGAACTATTTTCCACCATTCTATTTCCTTACAGGGCAAGACTTTGTCAAACCTTCAGTGGATCTTTCTTAATTTTAGATGTCCCTGTTAATTTGGTCTTCCCCTACCTCTTGCATTTCCCTTCATATTGATACTATCACTCTTCCTAACTGATGCAGTTATTGATCTACGTTATTTGTACCCAAACTGTCTCAAACATTTTCTCTCATTTTAACTAAGCAACTTTTGCTGTCTCACAAATATGTTCGTTTCAAATTTCATCGTTTTCTTAACCAGACATCCGCCGTAACTTCGGATACACTCATTTAATAAAATGTTGTTTATTATTTGCCCAACTAATGGGGAACAAGGTGGCGATTAGAACCAGATTATAGAATAAGATGGGAAAGAGGGAAAAGCTACCCTTGCAAGGGATCGGTAAAAGCACACACAAAGCTCACAAGCTTTAATTCTCTAAAACTCAACTCCGCTTAAAACTAACAATTTCAACCTATCTTTATAGTCTACTATTGCTCCTGCTAATACTACTAGGACTATTCTAGATAAAAGCTCCTAATAAACTAAAAGACTAACATGATCTTCACTAATGATTAAATAACATAAATAATACTCCCTCCTTCCCTAAATTATTGTCTTCCTTTACTTTTTTGTCCGTCCCAGAATAATTGTCTTGTTTGAAAACTTTCCTTTTTAGTACATCACTTTTACCATTTTACTCTTACTTTTTTCCCTACTTTAATTATGAACCACATACACATGGGCATTAAAGGAAATCACATATTATACCAATATTAATAGTCAAGTCAATTATTTTTTCTTAATCCGTGTGCCGGGTCAAACAAGACAATAATTAAGGGATGGAGGGAGTACTAATCTAAACTACCTAGGACACTTGCCATTGGGCTCAAAGAACTTGTTGCGTTGCACACGGACTTCGGCTTGGGCTTCAAAGTCCTGTCATATTTATCCATATAGCTAATCTGTGCTGCATCATCAACATTCTGCACCATAAAGTGAAATTTGTCCAATGGTTGCCCTAAAGAATTTTCCTTTCAAATTTGACGGATATACGCCAATCACATAAAATTCCATTTGCTCTTTTCCTCTTCATTTACCCTACTTTTTATTCTATGACTAACATCAGTTGCATCTCTCCCTTTTGATTAATAATTGGCCCTAAATAACAAACTTATCCCTTTGTGGTATATCTTGGCCATCTAACTTAATGGTGGCCCATTAGTGATCCTCTTTTTGCTAAGGAAGTTGCATTGCGTCTGCTTTGTTCTGTTACTATATTTTAAATCCTCTTACTTCTAAGGTTTCTCCCGCTCTTTTCTAATATAGAAGTAAATGCCACCTTCATCTAATCAAGATGGATAATGTCGGCAATTAACATCTGCCATTGTATGTGAATTTGTATATACATTTAGTCAATCCACCGATCACTAAGGCAAAACGATTAGTGCTTAACTTCAGTCCTTAATGTAGTCTACCATATTGGAACTCACACATTTCTTTTGCGGGAGTTCCAACTATTCTTGGAGCTTCATCATTCCTTGATCACATAAACAAATATCAGTATGGTTCCTTTCTTCTTGAATACCCACCCACATTACCTCTCTGGGCATTGGACCATACTCTTTCTCAAAGCTGATGAAAACCATACATAGGTCCTTTTTTGGGTGCCAACCTATCAAGAAAGTCCAATTAAACATGTTAGAGTTAATTTTTAAACATCAATTATCTTGAAGAAAAAAAATGATTTGTTGAATTAAAGGGCACTTTGGTCATTGTCCAAAAAGTTAAAAACTTTTTACAAATTGTGTGAGATTCTCTAAGATTCCACTAATTTTCTTTGATAAGTAAGTTGTATTATAGACAAAAGCGACAAAACAGGTGTCGTGTCCTTTGTACACAAGCAATATACTCACTAACTGAACTAGGACTAAAACTATCCACAAACTCTACAAAAGAATTAGTCACCGGACCCCTCAGCAGCCAAAAACCAAAAATACAGCAAATGAAGAAGAAAGTTCTTCAAAGCAGGCAAAGATTTTTCCTCATTATCAAAAGCTCTACGATTCCTCTCTCTCCAAATAACCCAACACCCCCAGCGGAACAAGCTCCCAAATAAGATCCCTTCTTCTCCTTTTGTGCGACCAACATAAAAGGAGATCCTTCATGTTGCTAGGCATCACCCAAGACAAATTAAATAGCCTGAAAATCATGTTCCAAACTTCGCTTGCTACTGGACAGTGAAGCAAGAGATGGTTAACACTCTCTCCATCTTCTTTACACAAAAAACACCAATTCACATACACTTTGTTTCGTTTCCGTAAGTTATCCCCCGTGAGAATAGCATTATGGACTGCCTCCCACACAAAAAAAGCAACTCTCTCGGGAGCCTTTGTCTTCCAAATGACTTTCCATGGAAAAAAGCCCCTATCAAACAAACCCAGACTACGGAAAAAAGATCTAACAGTGAAAATTTTGCTCTTAGAACGCCCCCAAACAGCCTTGTCCTCTCCGTTTCTGTCAACATGCTGGTAGGCATTGGTCAATTCAACAAACGACTCCACTTCCCAATCTTGGTAGTTCCTTATGAAAACAGGATTCCAAATAGCCTTGTCATTTTCAAAGTAAAGAATAGAGCTAACCATAGCATTCTTATCAATGGCGATGTTAAAAAGAGAGGGAAAGGCTCTCCGTAATTCCAAATCCCCGCACCATCTATCTTTCCAAAAGACTCTCACTACCTATTTCGAACGAAATATTGAGCAAAAGACTCCCAAATCTTCCTAATCCCTTTCCAAACTCCAGTCCCATAAGACAAAGAAATCTCATTTGGACACCAAAAATGAGACCCTTCACCATATTTGCTCACCACCACTTTCCGCCAAAGGGCATTTCTATCGGTTAAATACCTCCACAACCATTTGCCCAAGAACGCATGATTAACCCTTCTCAAGCTCTTAATTCCCAAACTGCCTTCTTTCCGACTCAAACAAACCTTGTCCCACTTTACCAAATGATATTTACGATCCACCATCGATCCTTCCCACAAAAAATCCCCCTCTAACTTTTCTGACCTCTGGCCGACGGAAACAGATAGAGCAAAAAGGGACATGAAATAATAAGGCAAAGTGGAAAGGGTGCTTCTGATGAGGGTGAGACGACCCCCGCCTTGAATTACGTATCATTCTGAATGAGGTTAATTTTCATTCTATCATATTCATTCATCCTGATCGTTGATCATGGAAAATTGTTGTGAATTAGTTAGTTAACTGTAGGTGAGATTTTGTAGATTCAAGTATCGACATGCCTGATAAATCTTACTTCTTGAGATCTTACTCCCAAGAGCTATAACTTTCCAGAAATTTGACTCATCAATAATTGAAAGCCAGATAAATGAACAGGCACTGCAGAAAACGAGTTCAATGTGTCCTCAATAGTCTAATTTTCCTTTTGCGCTTTTCCTCTTGTATTTCTTGGAGGACTCCATGTCCACTCTGTATATTCTTCCTTGCTATCTTGATCATTAAAATATCTTCATTTATTAAAAAATTGGAATAAGTTCAATATACTCGTTACTAGTCTGCAACTGTAAAGTTCAAAGCCTAAACTTGTGCTGTAGTTTCAGTTGCATCTTACTTAAGAAATTTCTGCACTGCGTTTAGGTTGGGGCTGTTGTTGTTGGATTTGACCGTTATTTCAACTACTACAAGATTCAGTAAGTTCTTCAAATCTTTAACTGATTTCTTCTTTCATAATAAGTTTTCCCTGCTCCCTATTTTTCACTGTAAAGCCCCCTGAACAACCCCCTCCCCCCCCCACCCCCCCGCGGGAATTGCATAATGCAAAATACAGTCATTATAATATTATCACTTACGGCAACTTCTCTCTCTCTCTCTCTCCCTTGTCCCCCCCGCTACCCACACATATGAAATTCTCTTCTTTTTGGGTCTTTAACTGGTCATTGGTTTTTTAGATCTCCAAATGAACTTTAAATTTTGAAACTCAGAAAGTCAGAGTCTTATCAAGGTGTTAATGTTTCAGCTATATATATAATCCAAATTGACATGACTCAGTTTCTCTGTGTTCTATTTACTCCTTTATGGTGTTTCCACTTTGCCTTCAAGAGGAGACCTATTTACCTCGTCCAATATTGTACTGTGTTCTTGGTTTGATGTATGTAATTCGTGATTCTTTGTGTATCCTGATAAGGTATGGGACACTATGCATCCGTGAAAATCCAGGTTGTCTTTTCATTGCTACAAATCGTGATGCTGTCACTCATCTTACAGATGCACAGGAATGGGCAGGTTTATTTCTGATCTGATAGTTTTCTTGCAAATTCGACCATTTAGTTCATCTTCTTGATAATTTAACTAAACTTTTTGAAGTTATGGAAGAAATAAGCTGGTTGGCAGATGCTTATCATTTACCAAAAACGTGCATTCTGGAGAATGCCCTGTTCAGTCTGGTTCACAGATAGGCATCATTGTATGATAGTAAGCTTACTAGGGCCATCGTTTTTTAGTTCACTTTTAAATGAGATAGGATTGATCTTCAAGAAGAAAGATTTGTAAACAAAGTTTCTGGAAGCTTTCCAGATTAACTTCACATCTAACTGTAACTGTTACACCGAGTACAGGCTTTATTAATTATGGCCTCACCTCTATATCAAAAGTTTCAACCAGAGCATCACTATCTATGTTTAATTCCTAAAACTGAAATGAATTGCCCATTCTGCCTTATTCATTAAAATGTGTGGTGTTCTAATATTCTGTGCACACACACACACACACATAATCACATAGATAATATATATAAACATATATGTACCGACATATCTATTCATTTTCATAGTGTCTGTAAATATTTGGAGAACAGAAGGAATGTAATTTAAGACGGACTAAAAAATTAAACTTGTTTATAATATGCGAGTATGAACTACCCATAACTGTGTTACTGCACCATATACTCGATGGGGTATTCTTCGAAATTAGTAGATTTAACTGGTTACTTTCTGATGCGTTGTATATTCTGGTTATTTTTCATTTTATGAAATAAGTCAGTTTAACAAGTCCCTCGAAGAATAATGATGCAGGATTAAGATAATTTTGATAGATCCATGTCACATTCTAGCCAAGCACCAAACCATAAAAAATACTAAAATTGGAGTTTGTTTCTGGTTTCCTCTAAGATATTTTGCCATACGGCTGTACGTTTTAGAAACTTATATCAGATGTATTGTGCTACATGGCAATCTCATGAGGTGGAAGGTCTGAAGACTTTGGGGCCTAATTTCTATGTTAAGTAAAACAGAAAATTCCGTTACATAATGTAATAGTTCTAGACCTGATGATAAAATCATGTTCCTATTGATTAAATTGAAGCATTTTTCTGTGATAGTAACTCTTTATTTCTATAGTATCTTATTGTGACAGTTATCATGTTCTTGATTTAGGTGGTGGTTCTATGGTTGGCGCCCTCGTTGGATCTACTCAACGCGAACCACTGGTTGTTGGAAAACCGTCAACATTTATGATGGACTACTTGGCAAATGAGTATGATGCCTGTTTCTTTTGTTTTGTCCTCTACGTATGTTTATATTTAATTTTCACCTTGGTCGAAATCTTATTGATCCCTCCTCCCTCCCTCCCCCAAAAAAAAAAAGAGATAAATAAATTTAAAAAAAAAAGTACACAGGCACACACACAACCCAAAGGAAAAATAAACAACCGATTATGATTATAATTAAATTAATAATAAAAGCTTCTTTGGTAGAAGAAAAGACAAAATCTTTATCACTAGATGCGACAAGAAGTCCACCCAAAGTGTGAAAAACAGAAGGAAAAAGAGAAATACAGAAAAGAAAGAACTGAATATAGGATAGGTTTTAGATGTTTGTCTCCAAGTTGAAACTTCTCAATAAGCAATTACCCAAAGTCTGTTTAGGCAGCTTGTTTACCTGTGGCTCATACACGAGTATATGAATCACTATTGGAGGTATTGTCCATATGCACGTAGTTCAAAACTACAACATCATAACTTAATCTTATACTCGTCATGGTGATTCCTACTGTAAATGGGGTATCTGACCTGGGTCCCTTCCTTCTTGCTAATACGAGCAATCTTTTTCCATGTATGCTTAAGCAACCAATTGGGACTCTTTTGGTGGTAATTAGAGATCAGAGTATAGTCTTGAATCACTCAGACCTCATCTGTCTCCACTCCAATCATTTCTTTCCTGCTTATATACTATCTGATATATGATCTTTAGGTGGTCAAGATGAGCAGTACAAAGACTTTTTAGCCATGACGAAGCATTGACATTGTCTGACCAGCTTTTCCTTGACAAGGAGGATTGTGTAAAAATTATGTAAGATGCAACAGGATTTGGATAACCAACCAATAGGATATTCTGGTTGTTTAGCACACAACTCTAGAGAATTGTACGTGGTTTCATGTAGAGAGGATCTCTTGTATAGAGTCCTAAACCACTGAAATTATGCTACTACATATTATCAACCACTTCATTAACTGCCTAATCCTACTATCTCTTTAACATCCCCCTTCAATGGCCATTGGGTCTTTAATCACCCAAATTTATAGAGAAATACTTGGGAGATTTAGCTAGAACCATTTTGATGTAGGACAAGATATAAGAAAACTGGTTTATGTTTAGGAGTTGGGTTTGTTTTGGGTGTTTGGGCCTGTGGTGTTGTGTTGACCTTTTGGGCCTTATTTCTAGGAGTGCTTTTATTTGGGGTATTGGTGCTTGTTTAGGAGGTTTTTGTTAATGTTTGGGTGAATTTGGGAGCCCTTAGTGTTGGGAGTTTTGGAAATTTGGTTGTAGTTTAATCACTAAATAATATAAATCAATTTTGCCGATCAAAAAAATAAAAATAAAGATATAAGAAAACTGGTGTAGGACAAGATATAAGAAAATTTGTTTGTAATTTTTATTGTAAATGCTTTGAGATTTGGCAAATATATATCTTAGCTTAGAATCAATATCAGGGAAAATTAGTTATTCATTTTTATAGAAGTATCATCATCAACCAGCGGCATTATCAAGTACCCATTACCAAAAACTTGCCCCATATTTTCTTTTACCGATTTGGAGAATTCTCTCCCATTTATCATGTGTATTTAAATGAAATTACCATTTGTCGGTCTTGATATCTTCACATTTGTTATACCTTCCATGATTTCACGAGTTGTTGACTTATTAAGTAAACAAATAATTAAATAAAATTGATTCTTGCTCAACAAAATGATCTCAGGCTTGGCAAATCTAGGCACTAATGTGTTTTTGACAAAACCCTCCAATATTATCTTGATATGGCTGGAAATTTTGAGAGAGATGTTTTTGCAGTTTTTACATTCTATACGTCAATTGATAAATGTATAAAAGGAGCCAATTTTTTTCCAAATCATCTGCTTCAATGGGGAGATCCAAATGAATTTAACGGATTTATTTCCCGCTCCAAGTACAAACACATACTCCATGGGTGTAAGCATGTTATAAGAAATTTAGAATTTGGAAATGGAAAATAATGATGTTTTAGGTGAATCTTCAAAGATGTTAATGATGGCAAGCAGATCTTGAGCTGGTTTCTCATCTCAATTGGAAAAGGACAATTTTGTCCAAGTAAAAATAAATGTAGTGGATAAGTATAAAAAAAAACCTTGAGGTCCTTGGTTTAAATCCCCATACCAAGGGGCCATACTTACCTATCAAAAATAAAATAAAATAATGTAGTGAATAAGTATAAAATGTAGTGAAAATAGTCTCTCCTTATTTATAATGAGTCAATTAGCTTTTCTTAATCTGAATGTCGAGTCAAACCAGACTCTTTTTTAGGACTAGAGGGAGTAAAACATTTGATTTAGAAGCTCCTTTTTTGATGCTGTAAATCATGGCTCTGTAACCATATGTGATGAGCCCTTACTTCAAGATGACCTAGACATTAATGTGAAACAGTATAAAAAATCATCTTGATATATACAAGTCAGTAACCACATTTCCATAAAAGAAAGATGCATCATCATTTTGTGCATGAGATGAACCCGATAACTTCCAACTTGTTGAAGATTTTTCATCAAAAGTAGTTTCCGGTTCTCAGATTTTAGTCCGTAACCTAGATCTCTATGTTTGGTTCAACAACAGATTTGGCATTCTCAAGTCACAGATCTGTATGGTTGGTGACCGATTGGATACTGATATTCTTTTTGGACAAAATGGTGGATGCAAAACCCTTCTTGTTCTCTCAGGTGATCAATCTGCAAATCTTTGGGTCCTGAACTTTAAGCTTGATGTGATATCAATTTCAATAGTTTTCTCTTTTTCTCTATTATAGGTGTGACGAGTTTGTCAATGCTTCAAAATCCAAACAATTCCATACAACCAGATTTTTACACCAATAAGATCTCAGATTTTCTCTCCCTAAAGGCTGCTACAGTCTAACTATGTAGCGTCTGATTCATGGCTGGTTGAAATCCATGATTCATTATCTTGTATAGTATGACTGGAGAGGCTCACCTCAAAAGCCCGAGCCATTCGATTCGTTCCGATCTACTTACAATTGAACATTAGGGAAAACCAGAAAGTGATATCATTCAAATGTACATTATTGTTTCGGAGCTACAAAGGCAATGAGAATTGTTGGAGCAATTTTCAATAATGATGTTTGGAAGGTAATAACTTTCCATGTAAATAAAATGTTCTGAAGGCAAGCAATTTAACTCTACATATCCGACAATGCGAGTGTGTTTGGTTTAATTGTGGATTAAAGTGTGGGTGTTCTTAATTAGATCTCAGATTTATAAGTATATTTCAACAAGGAGTGGATATATGTGGATTAGCCAAAACGCTTAGCTGGAAAACTAAGAGAGAGTTAAGAGCTCGTTTGGTGCTGTGTTTTCAAAACAGAAACGCTCCGTTTTTAAAATAGAGTTTTTTCTTATAAATGCGTTTTAAATATCGCTTTAAAACACTTTTTTTTTTCTATTAGCGTTTTAAAATGTGTTTTGGAAAAAAACTAAAAATTTTAGCGTCTTAAAACAATTTTTTTGCAAATAAGCTACGTTTTAGCAAAAAACGTACGACCAAACGGACTTTAAAGTAAAGATGATAGCATGGAAGAAAAAAAATAGTATAGTACTACAATGATAAAGTGGTTAAAAATGGTGAGAGCAGTTCATGGAAAGGAGTCCAACTCTCTAAGACTGAGGAGGAGTAGGAGCCATACTTGATTTGGGGAAAACCATTCACTTTCTTAACCATTATCATCAAAACAGAAACCAACTAGGAGAGCTCTCTTTGGTAAATTATACATACTATAACACCTAAGATAAGCAAAACCTACACACACACACACACACACGAGATGGATAGACAAACATCAAAGTTGTATATTTGCACAAAAGGAGCACATGGGTTGTTGAACAGTGTCATCCCAACATGATATAGTCAATGAGATTCCCCTCCAAACACTCTGCTCAAGTCACCCAAAATCTTCGGTGCTTTTTTTATGAACTTTATAAACATGGTAGGAGAAAGTAAGAGAAAGATGAAGAGATCAATATCATAATAAATTCTAAATTCCAAAAAGTCTTAAAATCTTAATGTACGCAAGTTACTATTTGATTTCATGTAACCATAGTGCAAATTGTGTTTCAAGATCATTTAAATGACATGAAAAGGAATCAACAATCATCATGCATATAAACTAGCACGAACCCACCCTTCTCCCCATACAAACAAACACACAAATCCCCACCACCACTGCTACCGTAAACACATCCAATTGAGAAGTCAAAGCAATTAAAGAGCAAAGAAAACAATAAGGATTCGTTTGGCTTTGTGATCAGTGACTTGATTTTAGGTTTTGAGTTTTCATTTTGCAACGATTGAAGAGAACGTAAGAGAAATTGAGAGAAAGCTGATGAGATCAAAGAGAGAAGAAAAAGTCATTAAATTACGCAAGAAATCTAGACCGTAAATAAAGAAAGAAGAAGAAAAAGTTACTATCTTTACTACTTACAACAACCAATGTATCATTATTGTAGAGAAGTGGTCGCTGGGCTTAATTGCTCTTGTCCAACTTCTACCCACATTCATAATAGTTTTGGTTGGCCTCAAACAAATAATTGACAACAAACTCCCAGCCATCATCTAATGCCTTCTCCCACCACCACCAATATAACTCATCATCTAAACTACACTACTACTCATTTAAGATTGAATAATGCTATGGGTACCTAAATTTTTTGCACCAAATGATGTGTCAGACTGACACATTATTTGGTGCAAAAAATTTGGTACTCTTTAGGTACCCAAATCATTATTACTCTTTAAGATTATTCAATCCTTTCCATTGTATCATTCTCCCTCGCGCTCCTAAACTATTGTCCTGTTTGTTTTTTTTAGTCAAATGGACTATTTTTCAAATCAAAATTTGACACGTGTGTGTATATATATATATATATATACAAATTTTTCTTCAAAAAAAGTCAAACGAGACAATGATTTAGAAAAGGACGTAGTACTATCAAGTACTACACCAACTGTCATTTAAAATCACATGCATAATAAAATCATCAACAAACAAACCCATGTGCCAAATAATGGACCCAACCAAAAGAAAGAAAGCCACATGGATTACTAACAAGTAACTATAGACATCACTCGGCTCTTCTTTTGCCCATTTCACTAGTACCAACTATACAAACGACTCACTTTATCAGGAATCCGGCTATTACCGCTCTAATTTTCAACTGCGATACTCCACGGTATAGTTTGTGAGGCATTTGGTACAAACAAAATAAAACATCCATGAAGGAGTGCTAATAGCAATTCCCCCTTTATCGACTAAGATGTGATCAAAATAACTCAACGAAATGGTTAAACGCCAAGGGCACAAACCAATGAAACAGTGATCCAAGACATAACTACTGATCACAAACTAATGAAACAGTGAACCCAAGGCACAACCAAGCACGAACGAATAAAACCAGTGAACTATGACTTGTGTCTAGTCGACGTATAAAAATGCTTATGCAACATTAAAAGGGATTAACGAAGATGTCAACTCGTACATATTTATGTTGTATGCACAAAATATAAAAACACAAAAGTAAAAAAATTATTGACAAATGATGCAAAATAACGCACGCCCGCGAACCCACTCATGGGCCCCACAAATTCCTAACGTCGTAAATGGTTAGGACCCAAATGTGCCCAAGTTCCTATTATAAGCCAAGACCATAGCCAAAGCAAGTTTGCCTCTCACCCTATTAGAGTACAACAAAACTTGCAAAAAGTACAACCTCAATTCTGTTGGTGCTGTAGCAAAGCTGTAAGTTAGTTACCTGGTAAAAGCATTCTTCAGAAGGGTGCATAAAAATTAGTATTAATTACAGCTGTACTAAATAAATGATAATCACTAAATAACAACAATCATAGCTAATTACATTTTCAAATCAAGCACTGTATCAACTTCCTCACTAAGCAACATTAGAACACTCTAAATGGGTAAAATTACCATTGTGTATACACATGAATAAATATAGCTTTCCCTTTTTCTATTACTAGACTCCCTCAATACTGGATCATTGAATCTATATGTCCGTTTGTACTTGCCAATCATCTCACTAGATCATCAAATCGATGTCCATACATTTGTACGTGACAATCATCTCACTGGATCATTGTACGTGACAATCTTCTAATAATGCATAGAAAAAAATAATAATAAATAAAAGGATCTCGGTCCAAATAAAATAGTTCCACTAGTTTCTTTTGATTTGGGAAGATAGATTTCCTCTCTGAATATATAAAACTAGTATTGCTTAAAAATAATACTGCTTCTGCCAACCAAAATTTCGCTACTCCCAAGAAAAAAGACAGAACCATTTATGCCTAAAAAAGTGCCTAGTTTATTGTGTAAGGCACAAATCTAGCTACAAAATAGTAAAAACTTACCTGGAAATAGCAGACTCCTGAAGTAAACAATAAACAAATAAAACCAAGAACAGATATTCTTCTTCTTCCCATTCACACTTTCCCAAATAAATCAAAAATTAAAATGGTAAAATTGAAAGAAGAGAGAGAGAGAGAGAGAGAGAAAATTGATTGATACTAATTCAGAGATGGCAGCCAAAACAATTACAGGCTTTGGGAGTGAAAGAACAGAAGCCAAAGGGTCTGTTTGGAATGTTGCAATTGATAGTGTAGCAACAAGGAGATGGCAAGCAGTATCCCTTGGCACCACCGCAGCAAGTGCAAAGTGCACAAATCTGGAAGCTACCCAGCTTCCTTCTGCTCTCATTCATCATCATCTCCGCCTTCCCCGCCTCTATCAACGGCACCATCTCCGCCTCCGCCGCAGTCACGTTTCCTTTCTCCGCCGCCGTTACCCACCCATTTGCCTGTCAATCAACAACAACCCCACAATAAATTAATCAAACAAACAGAAAATTGAAGTAAATTGGGAGAAAACCCAGAGAGAGTAAATGCATGAAAATTGGAGGGATCTAAGGAGACCCACATTGGGGGAAAAGAAATGAGAAGGAACTTACTTCTCCAGTGGGAGTGAGGAAGAAGAAGAAGAAGAAGAAGAGGAGAAAGAGAGAGAATAGAAGGGAAGTGGCAGTGGCAGTAGCAGAAGCAGCAGACATGCTTGGGTTCACCAGATGGGGAATTAAGGGGTGTTTTTATTTATGTTGGTGAAAGTTGGAAATGGAATCTTTGGAGAGAGAGAGAGAGAGAGACTGTGATTCGATTGCAAGTGTACTAGGGAATGGTATTCAAATTGAGGGACGATAAATGATGCATCCAATTGTGCTGAGTATTGCATTCATTTATGTTACATTTACTAAAATATCCTTCATCCTATTACGTTAATTTCTTCCTCTTTTATAGTCGGGCCAGCATTTTAAAAAAGAGTGCTCTATTAAATAATATCGATTGGTATTATTTAATAGAGCTGGACCGGCTCTTTTTTAAAATGCTGGATCGCCTTTTTTTTTTTTTTTTTAAATATTGTTAATTTGTAATTGTTATTGTCATTTAAAATACGTGATCAGTCGTAAAAATATGAGACACATCAGTAACTATTCTGTGTTATCATAAATGATGTGAATATCCTGTAAATAATAATGTAACATAAAAAAAAATCAAAAACGTATTGAATTAAAGTGTATAGTATCATTTGTATTTTGAATACAAATAATATAACATAAAAAATTTAGCAAAAAAAAAAAAAAAAAGAATAGGGCCAAGATAATTTTATTTTAGACACGTATTGAATTAAAGTGTGTAGTATCATTTGTATTTTTTTTTTTTGCCATTTTTTTTCTTTTTAAACAGGTATTATTTGTATTTTGAATACAAATAATATAACATAAAAAATTTAGCAAAAAAAAAAGAATAGGGCTAAGACAATTTTATTTAAAAAAAATAAAATTAACATTTAGGAGAGAGCCGGGCCGGCACTATGGGATATAGCCGGCCGGCTATGTAACAAATGGCCGGACCGGCATTTTGTAGTATAGCCGGGCCGACTATATCCTATAAGGCCAGGTCGGCTCGTTTTTTTCGTAAAAAAATCCTTAATTAAATGAAAAAAATAAAAAATATATACCGTGAAATAGTCATTAACATTAATATAAACTCTAATCTTAATTTATACTTAATAATAAAGACTTGTTTGTATAAGTAAACAGTACATCCTCCGTTAAATTTATCCGAATTGTACCAATATATTTATTTGTCAATACCATTAATATAAACTCTAATATTAACTCTAATCTTAATTATATACTATAATACTAATCAAGGGCACTTTCGTCATATTTTATAAAAATTCATTGAAAAGGTACGACGCTTAGCACAATTGGATGCGTCATTTAGCGTCGTAGTTCAAATTTGGTTTGCGGGTTTGTGAGTGAGCAGTGAGTGGGTTTTAACAGGGAAAATTATATTTGTGATCATAATAAATGATTTGATCAATATATTTTTAATATTTAAAATGTGATCAATATATTTATCGTAAATATTTTATTTAATTTTTTAACAGATTGTTAATGTTTCATTTATTTTTTATGGGGCTACTAACATGGACTATGTGAGTTCCTATTTCGCAAAAATAGTTGCTTACGTGAACTATGTGTACTTAGTTGTACAAAAAAAATGTTTGATAAAATAATTATGATGAATAGTTATGTTCATTAATTTGATAAAATATTATACTACAATTTTAATTTATTATTATTATTTTTTGTACAACTAAATATACATAGTTCACACAAGCAGTCAATTACGCGAGATGAGGGCCGACATAATCCACGTCAGTAGTCTCATTAAAAAAATGAATGTGACATTAACAACCGTTAAATAATTAGATGACGCATTAACGACAAGGATCATATCGCACTCAAATCGTGAATATATTAGTCAAATCGATTATCTTCAATTTGTACGATGGTCAAAAATATAATTTTTCGATTTTAATGAGGGTATTGAACCATCAAAGGTGGTGACAAATTGAGGTTTCTTTTCAAATGGGTTTTTTTTGTTAGGATATAACTTCAATGTTTGTAGTAGTATAGCAAGCATACTATTTCTACAAGATTTAGTGTTAATGTGGTCACATCAAATTATTTAGATCTCTACATTTTTAAATTAAATTTGTCATTTTTTAAGTAATGACATGAACATTCTAAATTATCAGCAATTTAACAACATTTAAGTTGTGTTCTAAAAATCGCCCTAGACACTAGGCGTCACAAAGGTGCCTAGAAATTCAGCAACTCAGTTACCTAGGCACTTTTAAAAAGTTGATCCAAAATGACGTTGTTTTAGATTTTTTTTATTCATAAAAAAAAATAATTTAGATTATTTTGTCATATTTATATTGCTTCAGCATGCGTTATAAACCTATGATGTATTGAGTTGTTAATTATTGTTGTGTTATTTTAAATTTTGAAATAATATTTAGATTATTTATCTATTTTGTGATATTTACTAATAATATATTTGAAAGTTTTATTCTTATTAATTAGATTATATTAAGAATAATATTTTAAAATTAGGATAATTATGCCTTAAATTTAGTTCCCGCCTAGGCCCATAGGTACTAGGCGTCCACCTAGATAATTTTTAAAAAACTATAGTTAAGTTGACACAAATATTAAAGTTTATAGTTAATAATATTATTTGCCTACCAAATATACAAAGAGATAATTATAATAAAATATAATTGCAATTTATTTGAAAATATTTATTACACATAAATTTGATTGGAAAAAGTAACGCGCTTTTTGATAAGATATTTGTACATATTATACACAGGTGGAACCGAAAATGGAAAAGGGAAAGCTGGAGGTAGAGAGAGAGTAGGTGAATGAGTGCTAGCTAGCTAGCTAGCTCAAGGCCGTCCCAAGTGCCCCCAGATGTGTGTGAATGTGACACCCTATTGGATCATAAACTTTTTAAATTTTTTGGGTCTGACATTTAAGATGTGTTTGGTTTTGGGATTTTCATCACTTTTGTAATGACTGAAATTGAGTAAAATAGATAGAGAAAAAGTGGTAAGAACAAAATGAGTATTAAGTTTAAAATTATACTAGAATAAAAGTCACTAAGAGTCTGTTTGCAGCTTATTTTTAAATGATGATTATTTAAAATACCGTTTTTTTCTTTATAAATGCTTTTAAGATACTATTTTAAAACGTAATTTTATTTCAAAACTGTGTTTTAAAATTTGTTGTTTGGAAAAAAACTAAAAATTTTAGCATTAGAAAAAATAGTTGCCTTTAAAAAATACTAAGTTGAGTAATAAGCTGCGTTTTGGCCAAAATACATGACCAAACATGCTCTAAATCATGATGGAGTACGCACTCTTAATTATTTTTTCGACAAGTAGTTTGGACCGTTAGATTTGACGATCGAAATTACATTTGAATTCGTGCAAACCTTGTAGATTAGCAAAATCATCATCACGTTGATCCAAAACACTGTTTTTTTTTTTTTTTTTTGCCCCTTGTTAGAAATAATTTGCCAAAACTACTAATCTCAAAAAATGATTAGAAGTCGGATCCTATTTCTTTTACGGTTTTACCGCTATTTCCTCCGTTACCTCTTAAGCTTTAGCATTATTGGCTCCACATTGAGTTAAAAAATGAAATCAACTGGATGACATATAGGGTGCCACATTATATAAGGCACAAAATTTGGTACTCATTAGATACTTCTAGTATTTTATTTTTCAAAAAATATAAGGGAAAATATCTAGACATTTGAAAAATGTCAGAAAAGGTAAAGAAAATAATCCTTAAAAAAAAAGTCGTAATCCTTTCAAAAACTATACATTGAGACTATCATATCATGTTATTTTGTTGATGTTAAGATAACATAGTTTGATGTTTCACTTACCTTTCAACATACGAGAGAGTCTTCCGATCAAAATAAAGCAAACCCCTAGATCTAGGACACCTAATATCATTACCCCCAAGTGTTGATATACATTGCTATGTCATCCCATATTACTCTAATAACTTTGTTGTGTCTGACTATGTCGCTGAATAACTTCTTATTGCTTTCACACTAAAGCACCTTCTCTCCACCATCACCAACTACGTGATGGCCTGTTTTCGATTTCCAAAATCTTTTTGCAATGAACTTTATACAATTTTCAACATATTCCTTTAGCTAGGGGTAGTGCTATAAAGTGAATTAAGCAACTTGAATTCAACTCAAGATCGGTTAAATAAAGTTTGGCGTGACTCGAGTCCCTTTAAAAAATAAGTCACCTCCCAATCTTATAATTAGGGCTCATATTCCAAATCAAGCAAATCTTAAAATCTCGACTTGATAGGCTCGTGAGTCTCGTATGTTTAACGGGCTTAGTTGGGGGATAGTTCTAGTAAGGGAATTCATTGGACAAAATGGAATGATTTAAGCATTCCAAAACATCTTGGAGGTCTAGGATTTAGGCATGTGGGGTCCAAGGCAATGGAGCACCTTAGGCAACGGAGAACTCTCCTTATTGAGGCCAATTTCCCAAACCATTTGGTGGGGGAAAATCACCTGCATTCACATCCCTGAGACAAACTGTCAATATATTTTTATTTGGGCTCACACCAACAATGGAGAATGTAATGTCAAATCTGGATATTTCCAAGGTTGGCATAAGGATAAAGATACTAAGGAGCGTTCCATTTAGGGAAGGGAGATATCTCATATTTGACTCTTACCAGATACAAATAACGACACTTATTGTCACATGGCAGAGATAATACTGATAAGCACGGGGCATGGGAGACTTGTTGGTTACCCTCGAAAAACATGCGGAACACTAAAAAGGCATTGCGGAAACAGCTCTGGCCATGTTTGGATAGATGAGAACAATGGCGAGGCAAAAAACCATTTTCTTTTGTT
This sequence comes from Platycodon grandiflorus, assembly GCA_016624345.1. Classification (NCBI taxonomy): domain Eukaryota; kingdom Viridiplantae; phylum Streptophyta; class Magnoliopsida; order Asterales; family Campanulaceae; genus Platycodon; species Platycodon grandiflorus. The sequence continues at coordinate 5,574,497 of CM028368.1, forward strand.
AGTTTGATTTGCACATCGGCTCCTCTACAGTAATCTCAAAGAGGGGAGAAGAGATAGTAGAGGAGGCGGGAGATAACTTATAGAACCAGTTTGACTAAAGTTTCATTCAAGCTTGGCCCTCGTATCTGTTAAGCCAAGAACCTTCTTCAACTCAAGTATGACAAAACTCTTAAACTGAGATTCCAACCAACTCATCTGAAACTAACTGAAGTATGAGAAACTCTTAAACTGATATTCCTTCCAACTCATCAAACAATATGGGTAAGATCGCGTGTTGTGGTGACCATGAGAATCGCTTTAGAGAGCGAGAGGAAAAACTTGCGTGAATACAAGAAAATTATAACACTCATTATGAAAGAAAAAGGTGAACGGATCAACGCGCGAGAGAGAGAGAGAGAGAGAGAGAGAGAGAGAGATGAACTCTACTAATATATTTTCATAATATATGCTAATTATAGAAAAGGAACCACCTGGAAGATAAGGTGTTGTTACAATTGTAGTTACAATTTTCTTACTGACAACATGACAAATATTGTGAGTATAACTTACTATTCCAAAGAATCAGCCTTATAGCCTATTTCTAGTTGCTTACAAGGGAGGATAGAAGTAAGATGACAACGAGAAACCAAGGAAAAGCAAGCCACCAACTGTGGCGACCGTGCCTTGCGAGATCTTGGATGCCAGCATACTTCCTCCAACCACCGCCACTGATGTACAGATCGTGTGTCCTATACAAGCCCCCACTGCAACCCCAAGTGCATTTTTATGTGTCGCCAGCTGCAAGATTTCAAGAGATAATAAAAAATGTTATCTTATCGCCCAAAACTACAAGGCATAAGCATCACTAGTCATGAGTGAAGTAAATACTACTACAAATATGGGCACTCAGAGATATGCACAAGAGAGCCCGATGCAAAAACAGGAATAGAAAGCTTTTCGCCTGTTGAACTTAAATAATGAAATAGCTATCAAGAACCAATTTTCACCGAATTCCCATAGACAAACAAGGGGGGGGACAGGGGGCACAAATGAGATAACGAAACAGAATGGCATGGTTCATAAAAGAGTTATCAGCAGATGATCATAAACATCCATTCCAATTGTTATACATGATCCTACACTCGTATCCGATAGCCAATAGCTGAAATCAGCCCAAGTGCCATTGTTCCTTCAAGCTCGAAAGAGACGACCACATTAAGGTATTCTTCACACCTGAAAAGAAAACACCCCTTTCCACCCATCAAGACGCCAAGAGATCCTCTACAACAAGACCTAAATGATACCAACCTCAATTTACCCCATAAATAAACACTAAGATACAGCTCTCAACTCTACTCAGCCTTTGCCCCAATTACTTGGGATCAGCTATATGAAACTTTTCTCTCCATTCTGTTCGCTCCAACGCAAGATTATCACACAAGCCACACTCATGCATATCCTTCTTTTTACTGTCGTCCATGTTAATGTAGGTGTTCCCCTGCCTCAGGTTTGGTTGTTGAAATTTATCCAACTACACTTCCTAACTAGTGCACTTAGTGGTCTATGTTCTATGTTGTGTCCAAACCATCCCAACAATTTTTTCTTACTTTTACCGTCTCAAGAATATGTTGATTTCAAGTAATACTAAGACACAAAGAAAAAATCACGACTCCATAACCTATTAAAGAATCAAGCTCAAAGAAGCAAGCACTTTAGAAGGTTCACTTGAGGCATGAGATACACCCAAGGCACAAATACCTGAAGGACAGTGAGAATATTGCAAGACCACAACCACTATCTGACAAGAAACCTCCCCCCCCCCCTTTTTCTTCCACCCATGAGATCCTCCCAAACACAGGATCCAGAAGGAAAGCAACCTCGAATTAGCCCATAAAGGAACACTAAGATATAGAATGAAGAAGTAAACAAAGATCATGAACTCCCAGCCAGCCTCTCAAACAAACAAGCACTTGGAGGTTAACTTGAGGCCTCAGATGCACTAGAGCACCTGATGGATATGCAACGCTGCTAGGGCATTATCAGACAAGAAAAGACTAGCGCCATCGGTTAATTGATATGAGACACCCTGACCCTACTTACCAAAGAGACAACCCTCAACTAAGCCCAACTCCAAGGCCCTTGACAGCATCATACTCAACTTATCATCCAATAAGGTAAAGAGAAAATGAGAAAAGAATAAAAGGGATCTACTTGCCGAAGCCCACTAGAAGCCAAGAACCAAGACTTGCCCTCACCATTAACAAGAACAGAAAAACATTATGATAAAGATATCCCGTAATCGACTTCCTCCACTTGTGACCACAACCATTCCACAGTGAAACCTTATGAGAAAATACTCAAAATAGGTCCCACCTTTTCTGAGTAACAGTATTAAGTTTCAAATTTCAATCTCAGTATGGTATACCAGATGTTACCATTCAATCCTAGAGCGATCAGAAAATTAGGCCACATTTAACTAAAGTCGAAAAAACCTCATAAGTCGGTAAATAACTCATCCGTGGAACTCAGAAAATAACTCATTTGCTATCATTTGCTAGAAAGAACATGTGAAATGCAATTCTTTCAGCACTCGTTTGATATCAAAAACATAAATCTTGGTCATCAAGAGCCATGGGCTCCCAAGTTAAATATTTCAAAAAGAAGTTTCCAACTGAAAATGCTATACCATGTTTCCACTTCAATTAATTCTTACAAGAATGAACCAGAACATGTAATGCAATCAAACACACATATATAAGTGCACTGCATACATAGCTTGTCAGCACTCAATTTAAGTCGATGCTAAAGCTTCTAAGAAGGAAACATCTTACAGCAATTGTCGCTATCTGGCTACGATCCCCCCACTCTGCTAAAAATGTTAAAATGAATGACTGCAGGAAAAATAGACAAACACAACATCAATCATATTCTGTTAGGATTTGCCCAGCAGGAAATAGATATATGATCTTTATAAGATATTTTTCAATGGATGATATCAAGACCGCACCAAAAATAATAGCATAAAAGCACCAAATCTAGAATTAGTCCAAAATGTCTGGAAACTATAATCTCATCAAGAGTGCTCCAGAAGTAACACTATGCTGAAACAACCTTAAATTCATTGTGACATTTTTTTCAATTGTAGAAACGTAACCAGCATGTTACTGAAGAATGTCAGCCCAAAACATACCTCCAAGAATATAGGTGTACAAAATCTGGAAAAGAAACGTCGAGCAGTTGATTTCCCTTGTCCAGACTCAAGTTTCTCTTCTACCTGAATAAATGAGATGATTAAAAAAGAAGTCCAGAAGAACCTAAACATCACCACCAAGACTGACACTATTTGCTCTGCAGCTGGTAGTTTCAGTCCCAAAACATAACCACCAAGAGAAACCTAAATGGGAAACTAATACGGACACAAAGACAGTCATGCATCCAATTTTGAAAACTAATTACTTTTAAATGTGTGATGGATAAGGTATATAACATGTGGACACAAGTTATATCACTATCGAAGTTCACACCATCACAGCAGCTAGCAAAGATCCAAAAACTAGAATAAAGGCAAGCTATATACCGAAAGGCAAGGAAAGGCAACAAATACCCTAGGAAAGTAAACAAAACGTAAGAGCTGACAAGCATGATATTGTTTGAATTCAAAAAAAATGGGGGATTAATTTCCAACATTCAGAAGTGCAACAAGTAAGCCAAAACGAACAACTAACTCAAATTACATAAGCACAGGAAAAATATTGTAATGTATCATACTGAGTTAGACAAACATTTTTTTTGATAAGTAAGCTGAGTTAGACAAACATACCTCCTCCATCTCTTTTTTCTGGGATGCTTTTGATGAATCTGATCTCCAAGCAATATAAAGCAACCGCAACCCAAAAAAGGCATAAAGAACTGCATCAAGAAAGCAAGTTTAGATGCCTGCTAACCCCCAAGATTCAGAAGGATAGATTGAATTCAGTAGCCATCCAGGCAATGGGATGTAGCAGTCAGTATTATAAGAGCTCCTAATTTCTCTACTAATTTTGAGAAGCATAGTGAATAAATTATTCTCCTTTAGTAAAACAGGTAGCAGGAGAGGATAAACATGCGATTGATTCTGAAACACATAATATGCTGCAAGCCACAGTGGAGGGAGGAAACAAGGACATGAAGATAGATTAGCTGCTGCATTCCATCTAAAGACACCCAAAAAGGGAGGAGAGGGAAGCCAAATCATGCAAACAAATACGCGGTAATATGCAACAGCATAAAAGGCTAAAACTTCAAACCACAGCATTCAGCCTGCAGACATGATGACAGCCCAATCATAGGATCTAATATATGTTATGCACTCAAATCATATTACAGTATAGCCAGCGCATTAGAGGAAGAACATCAAGCATTCACATACATGGCAGTTCAAATAGATTGGACCTCGAGTTTTTGCAAATAGATCAAGGATTAATTTGGTGTCTTGGGAATAATCGGAGACTTTACATGCTTTGTATTATAGTACAGTCATATTATTGGGTATTTGGGTACTCCTAGTCTGTGTTACCCAGACCCAGGAATCAGGGATGAGAACCTTAAATAATTAAATTGTTGGGGTATGAAGGGTCCAAAAATATGTGATACAGGCACACACACGCACAGTACACTTAATTCTGAACTTCAATTATCCATTAGATGCGTTGTCATCTAAGAAGGATTGGTTATTTCATATTGTTTTCTCTATTTATCTAATCTTCTTTTCTATTCAAAGAAAAAATTACTGTTCTTAGAATTAAGATCAACAATCAAAATGTGAAGGTCTAAGGTGGCAGATATTAAATTTGCCCTTGCCTTAATTCCATGAGCATAAACCCCCAACAGTTCAAAGCGCTAGCAACCAGATATACATGGCTTTTTCGCACTTAATTCGTTTCCCAGGAAATTATGGCTATTTTAAAAACAAAAGAGATGCATGGCCCCACCAAAGAATGGTGTAACGCACAAAACTAAACACTCTGGTAAGGCTACAAAGTACGACTTTTACCCCCCACCCCACCCCATCCCCCAGAATGATGTGTAACATCTATTCTTTTTAGTCCAGTTTGACTATTTGATCCCTACGAAAGGCTAGCACCAGCCACTAAGGAAGGTAATCAAGCTGTCACCCAAACAAATTAAAATCCACTCAGTTCATTTGGAAATCAACTAGCTGCTTTTGGATGCTTTAGAGTGACACGTTACTTGTGACTTTTTGTTTTATCATCGCTAATATTTTCTTCTTTTTCTTTCCTTCTTTCTCATTTCTGTTTTTCTCTTGGTGTACAGCTTGTCCTCCTCCCTTGAATCTTTCCCTGTTTTCTAATATAATTAAATAAAAAAAGGGAAATCAATAGCTAAATTATGTGGATATCACATTCAGTCCTCAAGTCTCATTCATCTTTGTCCCATCTTTAGTGGATCTAATGATACCAACGAGGAAAATCAACAATATATTTGTGAATTGCAAACTTAATTGTTTATTCTTCTTCCTCTCACGAGACTCAGCCACCGAAACTTCAGCTGCCAGATTCGACTCGAATCTCATACCCACTGCCACGTCTTGCTAAGTCAACACAAGCAGCCTCAGTAAGAATGAACATAGGTATCCTCAGTAAAATGGATTTAATCGAGGCATCGTGCACTAGAGATCCTAGATGATTCAGGTACCATTGTACCCTCTAAATATTGGCATAACCCCAAAAGAAATTTTTTGATAGAAATTTAATGGAGTTTTGAGCTTTTGTGGCACTGTAATCCCTTTCTTCTTCCCTCTCCCTCCTGTGTGGACACTAGTACTCCATCCATACAAGTAATAAGTGCATCCAGACATACACATATTATAAAATAACAAAATATGAGATACAAATATATATAGAAGTTTTATTCCCCATTCTACAATGAGAGATTTAAATGCAGAAGTCAGCACAAGCAACCATTAAGTTGACTTTGGGGTATCCTGTAGATTATATGAATGGTGAGGTTCTGGTTATCAATTCAGCCATACATACAAGCAGATGTGCTTGCTCATCCGATCTGGACTTAATTTTGATGCTAATATGATTCTTAAAGCCATCTTTATTTTACTCCCTCTAAATTCAATGACAAGGTGCGATATGGACTGTAGGTTTCAGTACTTAGGCTTGGTTTTTTGGGCTTATATGAGATCTGGCAGTTGTGCTAACCAGTCAAGTAATTTACGTATATCTTTAGTCTCATCATCGTAGGCAAGTAGACTGAATATCTGGTCCTTGTTCTTTTGCCTAATTTACATAAATGGTCTATTACTCTAAAAATATTGAATTACTCCCTCCGTTCCACCCAAAGAGTTCCATGTTTGAAAAGTCTAATAATTAAGGAATATATAAGTATCATTAGAGTTGGTCATAATTACAAAAAAGTTTTACTATGGTCAACATGTTTATATCAATGTGGAGGGTAAAGTTGAAAAAGTTATAAAGATTGTAGGCATAATTTTTGAAAGTGGACTCTTTATGTGAAACATCCCAAAATAGTATAGTGGACTCTTTGCCTGGAATGGAAGGAGTATGTCATAAAGACTGGACATGTTTTCCTTTCAATAGTCCTATGAGGGCCTGTATACAGAATTTTTCCAGCTGTGTGCCCCTTGTGATCTTAAGGAATTCCTCATTTATACCAAACTTAGTTATCAGGAGCAAAGAAAGAAGGAAATACAAAAATAGCATATACAGCACATTCACAGGACATTGACTATCACTGGGGATAAAGTTTGTCGTGGCTCGAAATGTACTCAAACTAAAATATTTGTTCAATAATAATATCTTGGTAGCAGAAAATCTAATACATGCCTGTGGCAGCACTGTTTGTGTGCTTCCTCGATATCAAATTCGGTACAATCCTTCCAAGCCCAGTCGAAAGAACCTAAATCACATGTACACAAACTAAATCTTGACGTAGGTACTGTAAGAGGAGAGATTAAAGGCACTACTCCTTAGTAGTAAAAACTGATAATGGTGTGGCACCCTCAAAGGAACAGTTTGGAAAGCTTAGTTTTTAAAGAAGATCATAAAAAGCTAACATTTCAAAAGGTGCATTACCAAACTGTACCAGTATCACGCAAGGGAATGCCAAGACATAAATAACACATCATATCAACTAGTGTACGATTAAAATAGCTAGCATACCGTCATTACAAACAAGGCACTGAGCGCTCCAGATAGAACAATTGACTTCGGGTGACGCATCGCCATAAGAGCTGCTATTATAAAAGTCTCATCTCCAATCTGGGATCAAATTCAACAATGAAGACATGGGCTAGATACGAATTTGTATAAATCTTGAGAAGGATACCACTAAAGAAAGCAATTGTTTGCCAAATTACAATTAAAGTTGGAACAGTCACCAATCATAACTTTTTCCTTCTTCATTTTAATTTTATGAAAAATAGACAGCAAATGAACTAATATATCGTGAAAGTGATCAACCCATATCTATCACAAATGTGCCCACTTTAAGCCACACGTACAACAGGGGTGTATGCATTGTACAAGAAACTGCAGTAGTGGATCAAAAGTTTAATGGTAGAACACAAAACATTATGAAGAGAGAACACAAACCTCACTGACAAGAATCATCGAGAAACTTGCAAAGAATGCATCGAAAACTCCAAGGCCAGAATCCAAATTGAGATCAAGAACAACAGACCCGGGATCATTCTTGCCATTTGTAGCATCCCCCTTCTCCAGAACAAGCTGCACCCAAAAACTTAAAATTGGTCTATACATAACAAGACATTCTAAGAATATATGGAAAAAGACAAACTGGAGCAAGTAAAGGTATCAAAAACCAGCAGCTGAACAATATTAGACAATTTAAAATAAGAACGATATTAAATTCAAATATGATCGCAAAATGCCAAAATCTAGTTTTGGATGCTTGGGCTCGTCAATATGTCAAGACTTGAACATGTAAATTTGTTTGTAAATAAAAATGTTAGCTAACTTATTTTATCCAGTTGAGGGAAATGACTTCTAGAATGGCATTTCCAGGAAGACAAGTACGTAAAGTCCCAGTTTAAACAATAAGAAGAGACCGTGCATGAGCTACAAAGAGATTCAAATGAAGGAGACACTCTGTCTGGACTGATCAAGGATAGGGGGTTAACATGCAAAAACATTAATCTAAAGGTTGCCGAAAAGGAGTTCAAGAACAACTTTAAGACATGACTTACCACTAGCTCAACTGGTTCTCCCTTAAAAAAATCTCTTCTGGTGCAAAGGAAGCTCAAATGAATGAAATAATCCCTAATTGATGTCACATCTGTTAATTTAGGTTTGTTTGTTTGACCACTTTTTCCTCGTATGAAATCCTTCACATCTCATAAGATCAAAGAAACATAAGCTATGTTACTTTAAAACCACCTTTTTCTACCAATTGCTCTTAACAAAACAGAGCCTAAACAAGATATGCCCCTAGTAATAAAGCCTAACTCCAAAAAAAATCAAAAGACCAACATGCTTAGCTGCTCTCCATTTCCACATTTTCAAGACACTGAGTTTATAAAGGAAATCAGCTCAGAAAACATACTCTGTACTAGTTTCTAGCGCAAACAAGATTGAGGGATTCCGCAAAGCCGTTAAAACGAGTAGCTTCTTACGAAGAGGTCATTTAAGTTCTTTGTAATGTCCTGAAGTTAGTCTACCCCAAAAATTTAATTCGTTGATTATGATTCAATTACTAGTTTCAACATTACAACTCTCCAATCACACAATAACAATTCAAGTAATGAATTTCCAATCAGTATAATGTTAACATCTGCCTTTTTTTTTGTTTAATTCATGAGAAGAACAATTAAAATGAAAAGGCAGCAGACTCACTTTGCCACGGCGGCCCAGATCTACAACGGATCCTTTTGAGTCCTCATTATCAACGGATTCCTAACAAAAACCAAAAACAATGAGCCGTTAGAAACAAAGAAATTCAAACGCACTTGAATTAGAAAAAGTCAAAACAAATGAATTTGGAAGAAAACCTGAGCAGAAACGCGGGAGACAACGAAGAATATAAAAACGACGAGGAGGACAAGACAAGGAGAGAAACCATTCTTCTTCATGATTTGGTCGGAATCCGATCAATGGACGTAATCAGACGGACGGCGAATTGTGCCGACAACGAGAGAATCTAGAGGGATAATGGGATCTTAGATCCAAGGGAGAGAGAGAGAAATCATGGGGGTGTGTGTGAGAGAGTTGAGAGACTGCAGCTGCATTTGAGCAAGATCTCCCGAAAACATTCCCCGAAGCGGCCTTTCCTCTCTTCTTTTTATATTTTAAAGGAACCGCGTTGTGTTCGTTCGTTGTTAATCAGTCGCCGCGAAATGCGAAACTGAAGACCGGGCGACGATTTTTGCCACCCAACACGTGAGTCAATCCATTCACGAGTCTCATCTAATTACGTGAGTCCGACTCGTTTTATTAAACTAATTTTTCATCTCAATCTATGAAATGTAACGAGTCAAAGAGTGATATCACGTGTTTGGACGAGAAAGTTGTACAAAAAAATTAGTTCAATCACAAGTGTCATCTCATTATCCGAGTCCGACTCGTTCTATTAACAAATTTTTTTATCTCAATCTAGATGAAATGTAACGAGTTCAAGAGTGATATCACGTATAAAATGAGAAACTTGTACAAAAAAGTAGTTCATTTTGTGGTTAGTAATTTTTTTTTTTCGTAACCTTGTAATGATTATATATATATATAAAGTTGGTGAGAAGGCATGACAGTTTACCACCTCATACCATTTTTATAAAACTTCATTTTTATGGTTTGACTTTTAAAATTTTAGGAAATATGTCATTAGCTAATAGTTTTAGCTATAGGACTATAGATATAATATTGTGGTATATAACATTTTTCAAATACATTAGTAGAAGAACTTTAACTATTAGCCAGAAAATGAAAAGCTAGAAAAAAAAGTGATGTTATCAATGAAAATTAAACCCACACTCAATATGTATATATTGAGTTCGCGTGTTTGACATAAGTGGACAGACAATATGTATTTACCATATTATAATTGCATTTACAAATGATTTTCATAAAATGATGCTGACTTTTACTCATCAATTTATTTTATTTTGTATTATACAGCTAGTCATGATGCAATATAATAGTTGTTATGCATAAGCGAAAAGAACATGTTATCTCGCCCAGTTTTAGGATAAAGTGTGTCGGTGGCACGTCATAGTATCACAAGATGTATATGCTAAATTCATGAATTGTCGAATTTATTGAATTAAATCATAGAATAATGTGTGCATCTTATGCTAATATAATTTTCACGGGACAAACTGTGGTAATCCGAGTCAATAACAAAACACAAGCCACTTACGAGTTTTATACGATCAAAATTAGAGTTGCATGGTGAGTTCATTTTCAGTTGAAGCATAGTGATGAATAGAGTTTAACTCGTTTCTATTTGAAAAATGGGTGCATAATATTGCAACTATTTGATATATTTGGGCAATAAATAAATGGGCTTATAGCAGTTTTAACTTGACTAGCATTTCATAATTTTTATAAGCGGGTAAGTCCGTGTTACACGGAATCAAATGCGTAAGAGAATATATTTTATACCAAACATTAAAGTAACGAAATACTATTATTTGAGCTCGAGATTTTAATTTTAATCATCGCGTTACTTTTATGAGCATAACATGTTAATTATTAGTGACTTGCACTAATTATAAGCAATTAATAAGCATATGAATTGCATATTTATCCTCAGTTTAAGATTTGGTAACTCGTTTTCTATTTTATACTTTTGCTATATCAAAAACATAGTAATGAAAATAAAATATGTAGAGATTGAGGGTAAAAATGGAAGGAGATTACCTTAAAACATTGTGGAGGGGACCATTAGTAACTTTTCAGTAGGGCCTAGTTAATAATTTGTCAGAAGTTGAAGGACCAGAGTGCCAATTGCTAAAAGTTTAGGGGCTTGATTGTCATTTATAAAAATATGGGGCCAAACTGCTTAGATTTCAGAAATTAAGGGGCCAAATTACCATTTTTAAAAGTTGAGGGACATGTTTGTAATTTCTTAGATCTAAAGGGGCATAATTGTAAAATTTTAGAACCAGATGGACCATTATGTAATCACTTAAAATTAGAGGGTCTTGATTGTAATTACCCAAAACTGAATGGGGGATTGATTATAATTTCCTAAGACTGGAAGGCCCCTAATTACAATTTATAGGAGTTGAGGGCCCTATCTACAATTTTTCAGAAGAACCGAACGCATGGCGCGTGTGATGGGGAGTTAAATCTACCTCCCCGGCGCGTGAGAAGACGGTGACGCCGCCAGCCGCTTCTGGTGGTGCGCACGAGCGCGTGAGACCTCCGTCGGCCATGATTTTTGTGCCGTTATGCTCGTTTGGGCAAGGCGCATCCGATGGCGGTGTTCGTTTTCAGCTATAGGCTCTCCTGCGTTGACCTAGGTCGTTCAACAGCCTCCATGGCCGTCGGCGGCGTGCTGCAGTTATTTTCTTCCACCATTTTCGGTCTTTTGTTGTCACTTGAGAAGGCCGGAGGCTTTGGGAAGCAGTAGAAGGAGGCTCTTCTTTCTGCTTGCTCCCTTTTTCCTTTGTCGTGCCTCTCTTTCTTCCGTCTCTCTCTCCCAGCTTCAATGGTGTTTTTTTCCCCTTTCTTTACCAAAAATGGAAGCTGCCTGTTTTGATACCAAGCTGCTAGTAGCGAACCATTCGTGGTTGTGCGTCGTAGCGTCGAGTCCCAACAACGGAACTAAATTAATTACGCAAAAAAAGGTTCGGGTGATCGTGTCAAGTCCACGTGTGCAGCTAGTTGTTGGTAGGATCCTCTGGCTTTTAAAATGCTAGTGTTGTTGGAAATTGAACGTTGAATGGTACCTGTGATATCAAATAAAATACCTTTAGGGGAGCCGGACGTGGTCCGACCCAAGCCCTCCATTGTAATAATCAGTATCTCGTTGTACAAAAGAGAGAAAGAGTGTACTGAACATGTGTGGAGGGAGAAAGAGAGTATGGCGAGAGAAAGATGAGACTTAATCCAGAAGTCCCTTTAAGGTAAGGGAGAGCCCTCTAGTTATAGGAGGTCGTTCCTATGTGTACGGGCCTAACCCATATATCTTTGGAGTACCCTTTCAAAAATATATTTTTGGGGTATATATTTATGCTCATTCGATTCCATCACTTGCATTCCTTACCATGCCACTTTCCATCAAAGCTGATCAGGATACCTCATACATCCACGCTTTGCATAGTTTTGCTGTTGTACTTTAGCCTTTTCCTTCAGCTTTGCATGGTTTGCACTTTAGTTTGGCACTTTCAACTTTTTCTTCAATTTCTTCAAAAAAAAGTTGGCTTGATTTAACATACTTTCGCTTGAGTTATTTTCATCTTCATTAATAATCCTTGGAAGTTGAATCATCCATCATCAATATTGCACATTCCATTAGTTTTTATCTTTCCCTTTCTTTATTTTCTTTTGTTTTGTTTTAACCCAAAACCATATAACTTTTTCTTCATTTTTTAAAATTTTTTTAATCACATACCAAAAAGTCAAATCTTCTATCTTCCATTCGTCCGTCTGTAATAAAAAATAATCTCTTTTCTGTTAATAGGTAAATATAATATAATATATTATTAGGTAAACAAAATTTATTATTAATATATACTTGAGATTTTGTAGAGGTCAAATTCATTTAATATTTTGTGCAGTCACCCCTACAAAATCTCAAGCATATATTGATCCGTTCCCATATTAACATCGTGCCATAGGTACGGAGCTAAATCGCTAGTTATAAACTAAAATACATCAAAATAATACTCTCTCGATTCTTAAATTATCGTCCTGTTTATTTTTTTTGTCAAACAAGTTATTTTTCAAATGCAAATTTACTATATATTTTTTATTTTTCTAATATTATAAAATACATATTTCCTCCGTTCCTAAATTATTGTCTTCTTTTCTTTTTTTGTCTGTCCCAGAATAATTGTCTTGTTTGAAAACTTTCCTTTTTAGGACATCACTTTTATCATTTTACCTTTATTTTTTCTCCTATTTTAATTATGAACTACATACATATGGACATTAAAGAAAATTAAACATTATATCAATATTAATAATCAAGTCAATTATTTTTTCTTAATTCGTGAGCCGGGTCAAACAAAATAATAATTAAGGGACGGAGGGAGTAATTCGTACGTAATTTATAGTATTTTAAAATACTATGAATTGTATAGTACTCTTTCTGTCCCCCTTAATTATTGTTTTGTTTGATTTGACACACAGATTAAGAAAAAATAATTGACTCGATTATTAATATTGGTGTAATGTGTAATTTTTTTTAATGCCTATGTGCATGTGTTTCATAATTAAAGTAAAGAAAAAAGTAAAAATAAAATAGCAAAAATGATGTCCTAAAAATATTTTTTTTAAATAAGATAATTATTTTAAGCCAAAAAAAAAAGAAATAATTTAGGGACGGAGAAAGTATAATTTAAAAAAAAAAAAAATAGCCGAGTACTTGGTCTTCAATAAAGTGGACAATACTTGTGAGATTTAAGTAAAAGACACATGATGCGGTTGATAAACTTAATAGTCAGGTGACGTCATGCATTCATTTTTAAGTCCCAAAAGTATCTCCAAAATGACGACTTTATAGACTTTTTAAGAGCTAACCGCCGTACCCAACACGTGTTTAGCAGGAGACAGAGAAGTACGTTGATTACCATACTCGCGCGAGTAGGTGAGGATGAAGGCTCGTCCGTTTTGAGTACAAACGCCGGGTGGGAAATATATATATATATATATATATATATATATGGGGAAGTATTTAATGGTTACTTTTTTTATTTAACCATCAATGGTTACTCTAATTATCAACCATTGGATCAAAAATTAAAGGTTGAGATTTAACGCATTAAATAACTCACCTACTTGCATTAATTGCATTTTTCAACTAACCATTAAATCTCAACTTTTAATTTTTGATCCAATGGTTGATAATGAGAGTAACCTTTTTATTTAACCATCAATGGTTACTCTCATTATCAACCATTGATAAAAAATTAAAGGTTGAGAGATGCATTAAATGACTCACCTACTTGCATTAATTGCATTTTCCAACTAACTATTAAATCTCAACCTTTAATTTTTGATCCAATGGTTGATAATGAGAGTAACCATTGATGGTTAAATAAAAAAGTAACTATTAAATACTTTCCCATATATATATATATATATATATATATATATTTAAAGCGGGTGGAAAATATATATATATATATTTAAAGTTGGTGAGGATGATTCTAAATGTGCCGCATTAATTTTAAGAAATAAAATAATGTTATCAATGAGATTTGAACTAACACTCTTTTAAATATAATTATACACCTTAAATTAACTCAATCAATTATATTGTATGTAAAATTTTTAAAAATATACTATATTATTCTATAAATTATTTTATAATATAAACCAACTAATTTTTATTTTTATAAATGATACTCTTTCTATGTCAAATTGACTCTCCTATTCTTATTTATGACGTCCTAAAATAATGTATATAATATGTGATCCATATCAACAAAATTTTAAATTATTTATTCAAAATTGATGTTTATGTTTTTTTGATGTTTGTGTAAATTTCTTTTTCAAACTGATAATGTATAAAAAATATGTAAATATAGTATATAACTAAACATTTTCTAATCATTTAATGATCTCCAAAAATTATTTTAAAAAATATAATTATATTCAATTCTTAAACAATTCTTATTTGTTCAGTAAAATGTTATATTTCTTCAATATATCCCAAAGTCAATATTTTATTTTTAATTTTGTAAATTTTTTCAAATATTTGTCTAAAATATCTTTATTAAGTGCAAGATAAAAAAAAGAAATAAAGAAATCCAATAATATGATATCATTAAAAGATACTTAAAAAATTTAAAAATATATGAAAACCAAAATACATGTATTGACCAACAATAAAAAATATTTATTTTAAAATAAAAATATTATAATAAATGAATACCAATTTACATATATTGATAATACATAATTTTTATCAGACATTAAATTAACAAACTTTTATATTCAATAATGATAATTTTTTTAAAATAAAATTTTTTAATGTATTAATTAAACACAAAAGTTAAATTGTAAATGTGTAACTAGTAAAAAAAAAAAGCGCAAAAAACAGATGACTGATTGTGTGTGAGTGTGCGTGTATGGTTGGTTGGTTGGTTTTTATTCCTCTTCTCCTCGTTTGTGGAGAGGAGAGAACGCTTCCCCTTCTTTACCCTCTCTTTCTCTCTCCTCTTTTCTTTTTCTCTCTCTCTCTCTCTCTCCCTCTTTACTTTCTCTCTACAATTTGATCGTCGGAGAATTGGGAGAGAAGGCTTGGAGTCGCAGGAGTTCAGTTCAGTTCAGTTGAGGTCGGAGACGGAATCAATGACAGTTGCCGGAGGTCGTTATGACTTTACCAGCTGCTGATGATGGACGGCGTTCTTCAGGTATGGACTTCGTCGACGCCGGAATTCAGATGTCTCGAGCTGCTGTTGTGACCGAGGTCTCCTCCTCCTCCTTGTCTCCTTCCCTCAGCGAAGGTCACTAATCTTTCTTTCTTTCTCTGTGTGTGTGTGCTCGTTTGAATTCTGCGAATGCTATTTTGGTTTGATTTTGCCTTTGTTTTTACCGGTTTTTTGTTATTGATATGGTGAGCTTGTGGTTCGATCAATGTTGAATGTGATCTCACTCTATGACTTGGTCTATTTTTGCCTTATTTTGGCTAATTACGTTGAATTTTTTGTGTTTTCTGTTATCACTATTCTAGAACTTTTCACTAGCTTTTATAGGCTATAGCATATCGGATGATTGCTTGTGTCTTGCTTAATATATATATTTTTGAATTTATCTTTATTGCTGTCAGTTAATTTCCTGACTTCAGTTATGTAATGTTTGAGCAAGGAATTCATTCCTTGGAATTGGAGATGAAGCTCGGCTAGTTTGACACCTAAAGTTAGTTTGCTCAAACTGTAATTTCAGTGCCTGAACTAGATGCTGCTAGACCTGGTGTTTATGCTATTCACTGTTATCCTAATTGTTGTGTCTGAGTACCCTTAAAAAATTCTTCTGAAACTGATGAAAATGTGGTAATGTGATCTAATTGGCATGCAAGGAAGTTCAGAGAATGATGAAAAAGTGATGCTTTTTTCTTGCTTACCAAATGAAAGCGGTTTGTCTCAATCATTCTGTTCTAATGTAAGTATGAATTAAGGCAACGCTAGGTGTCAAGCATGTGATGGGTTAAAGGGTGACATCATATGCTAAGTCATGTAATATCTTATCAATTACATGCTTGCTACCTAGATTGGGATGAGAAAGTTGTACGAAAAGTTTCTATCCCTATCACTACTCAAAGGAAAATAAAAAGAAAAACAGAAAACAGGGTAGAAGAAACCGAATGAAACACCAATCTCTCTATCTCTCTCTCTTAACTGTGCGATTGATCCACGAACTACCTTTGTGATGTTAAATGTAATGGAATTAAGAGCCTTCTGCAATGTTATTACTTGTAATTGTGAAAACAAGCCCTGGGATTGTATTCACATTTCCATCATGTATTAAAGATTATGTTTTTTTGAAGAGGATTGCTATTTATACCCAGAAAATTACTTAGTACACCCCATTACTAAGTACACTCCACCCTAATATTTTCAATCCCTTAAAATACTAGTTACACCCCCTACTAATTTCCTATTCTACCCTTATCAATATTTTCTCCAAAATACTAAATACACCCCACCTCAAACACACCTCACCCCATCCTCCTTCTTTCTGGTACACTCCACCCCTTCCACTGCCTCCTTCCTTCCGCCCCACCCCCACCCCCACCCCCACCCCCAACACAAGGCCTCGTTCCTTCACCCTCCCCCAACACAACCGCCTCCTTCCTCCTCCCTTCCAATCCCACCTCCTTCCCCCCACCCCACACACACCCACCCCTTCCTTTTTTTTTTAAACAGTTTGTTTGGCACTGGGTTACAGAACACCCATAGTGGTGTTCAGTAGTGGTATTTGGCACCCCTACCGAACATCACTATGGGTGTTCGGCACCCCTACCGAACTTCGGTAGGGGTGCCGAACAGCCTAAAAAAAAAGGGTATTTAGGTCTAAATTTATAATGGCATTTTTGTAATTTTTGTTAGGGGTGTACTCGGCAATTTTATGGGTGCAAATAGCAATTCTCTTTTTTGAAAGGTAAAGTCCACAATGAAACTTTTTTATCAGAGGTAAACGTATTGCATCTTGACTAAGCTTTTATTTTGATGATTAGCAGTTTCCTACGTTTATGATTTTCAGTTTACTGCAGTTATTATCAAATATTATTAGTGGAATCAACTGACAGCGCTAATAGTATTTCAGATGCATTGTGGCAAATGAACTTGAGATCAAGGGAAACAATGGAATCAGGACCTTATCCTGCGCGCGAAGGAGAGCCGGACTGTTCTTATTACATCAGAACGGGCCTATGTAGATTTGGTGCAACATGTCGATTCAATCATCCTCCTAACAGGAAACTGGTAAAACCTGCAGTTTATTTTGACAAGTTAATGCATTCAGAGGTTATTAGCTGAATAGGGCATGGTTGAGCATTATGAAGTGGGCTTTAGTGAATATACTATTAAGCCTTTTTCACTATTGTTGAAAAATCTACTAAAAGCTAGAGGATTGTGCAAATGGATGTTATCTCCAAATCTTATTTGATAAAACAGGATTGGTTTCGCTAAAAATAACACTATTCACCTAATTCCTGTCATATGTTAAAACGTTTCTTGCTCCAATTGTATATTTCCTGTTTTTTCATCTCTCGCTTTATATTTTTACAAGTGTCTCTGCACCAGAAGCTGCCCTCTAGATGTTATTTGTATGAGAATTTTGATTTGCACACTCAAACACGTGCACAAACTGCACTTGTTCACAAGCCTACTCACTACTCCTGGGCTCCTTTGCAGAACCCAATCCTTTGCATGCATTATCTGATTAAGAGAGGACCACATTTCTTATGCATAATCATTGCATAAAACCCCTGGCAAAGAGGACTCATACTTGGTAGGAGAAGTGCCTGAACAAATAAACTATGAAAGATGGGCCATTAATCTTTTTCACGGGGAAGGATAGCTCATGGCCCTACTGTTCTTTCTTCCGGTGCAATGGTGGTACATATTTGGATCTACTTTATGTAATCTTATAGGATACAGTCTCCTGCCCAATCACATAATTCTTTGAATCATTTCAATCGATTATTGTCTTCATTTGCTGACGTTTATTTGTTAACTCACACGTTGATTCATTGAGAATTTATACTCTAGCTAGTATTATTTTTTTTTGATAGATAAATATGGCCCCTTGGTATGGGTATTACTCTAGCTAGTATTATTAGATGCTGACTTCCTCCCATATTGATTCTTTTCAATTTTGTCTTTGTAAACAATTGAAATCTCAGTGGCCTTAGATTCAATTTCCTTTTATTTATGGCAGGCTATTGCCACTGCAAGAATGAGAGGAGAATATCCAGAAAGAATAGGACAACCTGAATGTCAGGCATGTACCTAATAGCATTGTTTACACATTAAGTTTGTTCATACTCGTTTTAATTTTATTTATATTCTTTTTCAATGGTAAAACTATCGTGTCAGCAAGAAGCTACCTTTTATGCTCTTATTTGTTGAATCAACTTTGGCTGTTCTTTTGTGCTCTCTTGTGTACATGGGTTGTGTCCCCTTGACGCTTTCTCTTTTATATACATTCTTTACTTATCCAAAATAAAGATAAAAACCGAAGAGAGGCTTTTGGTTGAAGAAGGATAACTTTTCTAGCAGTTAGTCCCATTGGAATCGTTAAAGTCCATTCTGCGAGATAACAGCATTTTCTGTCATAATTATACCTGTGCAAGCTTCCTTACCATATTGGAACTAATTGGATGCGTAACTCTTCTGATCTGTTTATTAGCTTTGATATAATACACCGAAAGATACAATCCCTATGTAATTCTACTGATACACAGATTGTTTTCTCTATACCTAAGCTGCAATTTTTGCCTATAAGTAATTCTTTTATTTCTATATTTTGGTTGGGGAGATTTTCCCAGGCTCTGATGTCATGGATATTTTTGCAAGATTTTACCTACTTCGGATTCTGCAGTGTTGTTTTTACTAGGTTCCCAGTTCTAGGGGTATTTTTCAGTGCCCCGCTTTTCCTTTATCCCTTTTCATACTCTTACTTATCCAAAAAAAGAAAAGAAAAAGTGAAAAACAAACAGATCCAGCTGTGCTAGATGGAGAATCCACTTACCTTTTCTGTGGTTTAGCCTGCTATTAAGTGATCATCCCTTGTTTGGGAGATTTCCCGAGACATCCTGAAGCCAAACGTATCTAAAATTAGAATGTAGGAGATAAATTCAACAAGATATATATCAGCTGGTGTTTCATGTGCAAGAGCAGCGGGGAAGATGTGAATCATCTGCTGCTGCACTGCCCGGTGGCGAGAGAGTTATGGGATTTTTTTCCTTCAGCTGTTTAACCTTTCGTGGGTGATGCTGAGGTCGATTAAAGAGCTCTTTTTGAGTTGGTCTTTGTTCAAGCGTAAGAGGTGGAATATTATCTTGGAGGCAGCTCCTTTGGGGATTTGTTGGACGATTTGGAAAGAAAGGAATCAAAGGGCCTTCGATAATGAGGAAGGGTCCATCATGCAATTGAAGATCCCTGCACATTTCTCAGTTAATTCCTTTGTAGAATTTGTGAATAGCTCTTCCTTATAGCTCTTTTGGTAGAGTGTACTTCTAGTGTACACAGGACGCGTCACCTGTTTTGACGCTCGTTGATATCATATTTTACTTATCAAAAAAAAATAAAATTCAGCTAACAAGATTAACTCAAAGTCAATTACAAACTTCAACTGACATGATGCTACGTGGACCAGGGGTTTGTTCTACCAAATAAGAACTGAAAAGTATTGTTCATTAACCAATAAGCTAAACAACTTAATAATAAATTAATAACAGTCCTGTAAACTACCATGTGCACTTGTCTGTCGTCCATAAGAATCTGTTGCTCTCATGCAGTCCATGGGAATGGCTTTTAGCTTATGCTAGCAGAATGCCAACTGTCACCAGAATATCTTTTGACTTCCTCACAATACTCCCAAGTCGTCACGGTTGTCCCAGTAATACACTCATCACTATCTTCTCCTTGCAACTGGTCATAGTGATTAATTCCTGTTAAAAGGGATTGAGATGGACAAAACATTTCAATGTGGTGGTGATCTCATTTATGCCTATGATGTGCATAGACACAGTGGAGGTAGGAGCTTCTCTGTAGCATATCATTGCAATTTTTGTGGAGGGAATGTGTGAGATGCTTTTGGTTTCCTCAATCGGTTTAATGGAATGAAATCACTTCCTTGCAGATTTACGAAACAAAGGGTTTTCTCCTGTAGTCAGGACAAAACTCCAGGGACTTGAGTGGAGTTTCCCAAATTAGAATTTGCAAGATGAAGATAAATATCAATAGTAAAAGATAACTACCGAAAAATATGCAGCACTTGTAGAAATCTCATCTTATTCTTTGACTTACAAATTTGTCTGGTTCTCTGTTCTGCTGTATATTCAACCCCTTTATCATCAATTTCTTGTCTATAGGATTAAATCCATGTGATTTTTGTATTTGTTGCACTCTGCATTTATTTAGGACGGATTTTCTTGATTTGCTATTTTACGAATCATTGCTACTGTCAGACTTATGCTGAGGTTTTACCTTTGCCTGGTGGTACCATTATGTTCAGAGAAAATCTGTTTAATTAACTGATGGCGACTAACTGATAATTATTTTCAAACTTCAAATTCTTAAAAGCTTTAGTGTACAGCTGTTGAAGGTTTCCGGTGCTATGAAAAATTGTCAGTTAGTTGGTTATTTAGTGAATTGAGAACTATTAAATCATTTCATAGTATTGGATTAAACATGATTCTTGTTTTCCTTCAAGTTTTGATGGTCTCAACTTTTTCCTGTATTTTAATGTCAGTAAACTTGGTGGGTGCTCTTCCAGTTTTGGTAATACTTCCATTCCTTGTTTTTGGCTGCACGAGCGGTGTTTTATGGGTTCTGTATGTTAGTGTATGCTTAAGTGTCCTTTTCTGTAGAGGCTAATTCAGTCTCACCCAGGTTGAATGTACTTTTTATTACTTTCTTTAAATTTTGAGTTGGTTTTCCTCTTGTGTTGTTTGTGCAAAGTAAATTTCTGTTAACCTTTGTCTTATATTTGAATATCAACTTTTGAACTCTACTTCAGTACTACTTAAAGACTGGAACCTGCAAATTTGGGGCCACATGCAAATTTCATCATCCTAGAGACAAGGCAGGGATTGCTGGAAGAGTTTCACTGAATGTGTTGGGCTATCCGCTTCGACCGGTTTGCATTTTTGATTCTTGTTCTTTTTGTAATTTTACTGAATGCACCTTTTTTCTTTGACGCAAACACTCACCAATTATTGGCACATTTTTTCTTATGTTTCTATGTCCATTTACTTCTACTTGCAAGTGCAATATTTTTGTATGTTTAGCATTGCCAGAAAGAGAATGTTGCATGATGCATGCTGATGCAGCAATTTAGAACATTCTATAGTATATATATCAGTGTGCTTTGGGTCTGGAAGTTTCTCTTATAGATGCTTTTCCAGGTACATTTTCTTTTCTTGTGTGTAGAAGTCTTGGTCAATTAGGTTTCTCAAAGAGGTCTTAAAAGTCAAAGTTTTCTGTAATTGTTTCTAGGTTTGATTATCCTTTTAGGATTCTAAGTGCATGAATGGAGACCTTTGACAGACCTTTTATGATCTATTAATTCTTTATGCTATATATTCAGCCAAGGACAGACTTCCTTTTAATCATAATATAAATTAAATCTGGGGGATCCCCCCTTTATTATCCTTCTAAGACTCAATTGCTGTTTACAGCAACTAAATGTTTATTCGCAGCTTTTAGTGCTGCAACACATGCCAACATAACCAAATTTGAGAAAAGTCAGGAGGGATGCCTTTTATCTTTCACCAAGCTTCCTTTTCTTCTTTGATGCAAACACCGATGGCACATTTCTGCTTTTCTCTTTTGTTTTCCCCTTCCCTTGCACTACAAGTGCCATATTTTGTTTGTTGGAATGCTGAAAAAGAGAATAACTCACTCTGCATCATGCCATAACATAATTTCAGAAACTTTGAGGAGGGATGCAGGGAGATTATGAACTTGTAATAATACTATTCATGGAAGGATTATTTTGACCTTTGTTGAGATTAAAGCTCTATAATTTGTGGCATTTAGTAAAGTCACATGGTTCTAAATTTTATCATCACTATGGAATTAAATTGATAACAATTGAAATACCAATTTGTACTTGGGAATGCATCTATAAATTTGGCCGTGGCCACACACAAGAACCACATGGAAGTGTATTTAAGCTTACTCATAACAGTGGATGGGTTTACATCCCCCACCTGCATTCTCTGTATGTGTCATGCTAATTGAAATCATTGGTTTTGTGACACAATCCGAAAGAGCAGGAGGGAGGACCAATATGCCTTGCTCTTCCTTTCACCCCTTTGATGTGTTAGACTAATAGAAGGTCTGATCCGAAAGTAAGAGGTGAAAGAGATGTGGACAAATAGGCTTATCGTCTATGAAAACAAAAAGGCTATTGAATTTATCATATTGTACATGTCAAATTTGTCTCAGGTTTTGCAATCTAAATCACAACTTTAATGAATACTTTAGAATGTGTAGGGTGTCCGATATGTGTTTGTGAGTTATGGTCAATTGGTTGGGGGTGGACATGCAACTTATGATTAATAAGATACGGTATTCTGATTTAAGTTTCCTTCTTTATACTTGCATGCAGAATGAGGCTGAGTGTGCTTATTACCTGAGAACTGGACAATGTAAGTTTGGAAGCACTTGTAAATTCCACCACCCTCAACCATCTCATATGATGGTTTCATTTCGTGGTTCTCCTGTCTATCCTTCTGTCCATTCTCCAACAAGTCCTGGTCAACAATCGTTTCCAGGAGGAATTACAAGCTTGCCCTTGTCCAGAGCTTCCTTTATTCCGAGTTCACGCTGGCAAGGCCCTTCGAGCTATGCACCTTTGATTCTACCACAGGGTGTGGTATCAGTTCCTGGATGGAATGCATACACTGTAAGCTGTTTTGTTGATTTGTTCTTACATTGTCAATATTGGATTTTTTTTTTTCTTCTCTTAACTTCGGGGAGGATTGATTGTTCAAGTGGGTAGGATCGGAACTGTGGAAATTTGTTTGTTTGTTTGTTTGTTTTTTTTTTTTTTGATTTTCAACTATCACATGATAAAACCTGTAAATTACCAAAATGATCCTGTTGATTTATGTACAAATGAAAGCGAGAGGGAAACAAGTGAGAATTATTTTCCAAATATGCTCTCTAGCCCATGATACCTTTCCTGCATGTTTACACTCAGAATCCTAAAGAAATCTTGTAAATAAGCGATACTGTCGCAGAGCTCTTTGCTCCATTCTTTCTAAACAAGGAATTCAATAGTTTACAACGAGAACGTGAAAGTGGAAACTTGGTTATGTTAGAGTTTAAGACACAAAAACATGAGTTGAAGTATTCGCATAATGCAGAGTATGTAACCTGTTGAATTGTTTGTGGTGCAAGTCATAACTGCCAAACAAATGGCATATGAAAAGTAATCACTCCTGTTTCTATTTTTGTTATATATAGTTGAGTAGTACTTGTTATGGTTTTTAACCTTTTCTATCGGTTTTATTCTAGTCATCAGATGATGGTAAAGAATTTCCGTAAAACTCAAAAAGATCCAGAAAAGTACAGTCTTTCTTATAAAGAAGTTTCTCTTCAGGGTCAGCTAAGCTCAATTCCATCTTCAGAGGGCCAGCACCAAACAGCTGGAAACAGTCAAGTTCCTGGAACTTCTCGCCAGATTGAAGCGTCTAATGAAGGATTACAAGGGGCACATTCTTCATATCGTGCTGGATCTATACCTGCAGGATATTATGCATTACCAAGGGAGAATGTATTCCCTGAGAGACCGGGTCAGCCTGATTGCCAATTTTATTTGAAGACTGGAGACTGTAAGTTTGGTGCTGTTTGCAGATTTCACCATCCTAGAGAGAGATTTATTCCTGCACCTGACTGTGTCTTGAGTCCAATTGGCCTTCCGTTACGACCGGTTAGTCATGCCTTCAGTAGTTACCCTTTATCTGTAAAATGTAATTCATACTACAAGGACTATCATCCATGTGCACGTGCTAGTTGTAAGATAACTGTAGTTTGTACTGGTGAATAATATAGGATAACAAAAAGGAACAAATGGAAAGAAGCCTAAGAATGAAGTAGGTGAAGAAGCTCAACAGTTCCAAAGGGAACATTAAAAGTAAGAAATACTAGGGGGCCCTGGTTTGTAGGATATATAAGCGTGGTTACTTGATTACTCTCAAGGAACTTCTTTGACTATTTTAAGGGCAGTTGCCATGCGGAAGATAGCCCGTTTCTTATTAATGGTGTTCTCGTATTGCTTGCTCTTCTCTTTCTCAGGAACTTACAGTTTTGTTAATTCTCAACATGTCTTTGGCTTTTAGTGTAAAACATACCCATACAAAGAAAGAAAGTTGTTCTCTAATCTACAACTTCCTTGGGTCTTACAGACTTGCGCATGCAACTTTGCTAATCTACAGTATCATTTATTTATTACGTTTTCCTTTGTTTGTTTCCCGTAATCATATATTGTTAACGTTAGGTCCTTGAGATATCTTCTTGCTTAGAAAACGATTCTCCTGTAGAAGAAACTTCATTTTGATTCAGTCTTTTGTAGAGAAACATCAGGATTTGTCTTATAATCCAGGTGAAGATGTTTTTGTGGTGGCTATTACTTGGTTAGTTGTGTAGGGCTTGGGAGATTTCTGGATTTCTTGAAGTCAAGCTATGGGCTTCTTTAGGAAGCCTTTTCAATCAAAATGCAATTGTTCATGTTGGTTGTGGTGAAGCCTTATTGTTCAAATTGCAATTTTCCCATGTTGGTTTAGTTGAGCACATTTGCAATTTTCACATGTTACTATTCATTTGTTTTTGGTGAAACTATATTATGAAGCAGTTCCAATAGGCTGGGTGGAAACGACCTTTTGCCTAAGGTTTTGTTATGTGCTATGAAGCGGCAGCGCATGTTGGAGCTGCATTCTCATACCTGGCAACCCTAGCATTGTAGCACGTTACCAGGCAGTGGCATCCGTGGGAATCAGAATTTGGAAAATAACCATTGACGTATACCTGAAATGTTAAGAAAGTTGTTGATTCGTTATTTTGTTTCTCTTCTCTATTCCATCATGATCTTTGCTGACTATTTGTTCCCTGCATCACCATCTTAGATATTTCACATTTTTATCTGGGGAAAACAGGGTAAATGATGGAAGGCGATAAGATTAACGGCATGTGAAATGAATAGAATTTTGTCTGAATTAGTAATTAAACCTTAGCTCAATTAAGTTTGACACAAAATTGAATTAAGAGATTCCTTGGGATTACCTCCAAGTATAAAACACACAAATTGAAAGATCGATAGTTGTCGATGAAATGCAGAAAAAAGAATGAAGAAGGGGGAGAGGAGTTATTTATGAATGTAAATTCTGGGATGGCGTGTTACTCAGTAATATGACTGATTGGTTTTGTTTTCAATTTT
This sequence comes from Platycodon grandiflorus, assembly GCA_016624345.1. Lineage (NCBI taxonomy): Eukaryota > Viridiplantae > Streptophyta > Magnoliopsida > Asterales > Campanulaceae > Platycodon > Platycodon grandiflorus. The sequence continues at coordinate 5,600,302 of CM028368.1, forward strand.
CCACAGGGAGAACCTTTATGCATTTTCTATTCTCGTTATGGAATCTGCAAATTTGGTCCAAGTTGCAAGTTTGACCACCCTATGGGAGTCTTCACTTACAATCTATCTGTATCTACTTCGGCTGAGACCCCAGTTGTTCGGCGTTTGCTAGGGTCATCCTCAGGAAGCGGTGCATTAACTATGTCATCGGAAGGGCTTATTTTGTCTTCGGAAGGTCTTATTGAAGCAGGTTCAGTAAAGCCCAGGCGAATTTCCCTGTCAGAGACAAGGCAGATGGCCTCTAGTGATAATAGCATTGACACTGAGAGTTGAATGCCTTCAAAAGCTGGGCTATTTATCTCCTTCCACAATCACTTGGAGAATGGCAAGAATTGTCTGTAAATTCATTTCCATTGCTGGAGATGTACAGAATACATAATACAGTCGACCTGTTCTTCTGAAAATTCAATTCAGTTGACAGGCTTGATTTATCTGAACTGTGTTTTATGCATTGTATCAATCCACATTTTTGTCACATATGGTCTCACCCAGTGTGAACATTTCATCTGTTTCAAAAGTATGTCTTTCTGGCTTATGTGAATCATCTTTTCTGTTACTTAGGTTATGAAACATTTCCCCCTAACAGTTCATTGCTTCATTCTGCTTTCTGGTAGTCTATGTTGTAATCCACATGGCCTAATCTCATCAGGATTGATGCTTGTACTCATCAAGGTGATCTTGTTCTCCTGGCTTGCATGTATGTGTTCCTCTTCTTTCATTCTACTTCTATTCTCCTGATTTTTGAGAGAGTTTCAATGGGTGAGTGGCCTGCTTTGGTTGAGCCTGGATATAAGCTTCTGTTGCGTAAGAGGCTGATTTCATCGGTTGTCTTGCAGAATCAAGTAAATACTGCCTTCCCTGGAGGCTTTGTAGAAAGGCAGAAATCAGTCTGAGCACTCAGAACTCACCCTGCAGAAAATCCTCTCTTTCGGACTTGTCTCTTGAGGTTATTGGAGGTACTTAAAGAATATTAAACGTAAGTTTTTTATTTTGTGTTTCTTTTATGTTGAATGAAACTTCTGCCAGTTGAGAAATGGTTGCTATTATGCCTTGTACATTTTAGTAAAAAACATGAGTTTTGTGGGTTGTGGTATGGAATGCAAACAGGTTTAGCAGAGCTGGCTAATGGTGCTAATAGAGTTTGTTCAGGTTCTGGTATAGCTCATATCAGGCCTGTTAAGTGTGTGCGAGGTTCGCTCTTGAAGCTCTTGGAGACTCAATTTTGGCTCGGGCACTGTATTGAAACTATACTACATCAAATGTAGTCACTTAGTGTTGCCAAGAAGTATCTAAATTGCTAAAATAAATGGATCATCTGCTTTCAGATTGTTCAATGATAAGGAAAGAAGTAACAAGTTATTTTGGAAACTACTTATCAGGTTCATGGTTTCTTCTTTGATAAACAAAATCTGCTTGAGAATCTCTATTTAAGTAAGAAAAAAAAAGGAAAGACTCGGAAAACAGTTTACTGTTCTCTGCTAAGTCCCTTCAAGAGAACCAATAGATATGCATACTCTCATGCACTTATGTAAACAGAACAGTAGTATTTATAACCTGAAAAGGTGATAATAGGCCTCATAGTAGTGTTGAAGACCATTTCAACTGTTCCAAAGGCCTTCAATGGTGAGAAATGAAATGATCACGGAGAACACTGACTTCTCATTTTTAATGATCCAAAACTAAGGAGAAAAACGGGAATAAGAGATTTGAAGCTGATTATTTGTACCAAGGCACCATGTTTTCATGGTCAAAGTTCAGATTTTGGAACAAGAGGATTCAATACATTTCACCTATCTATTGTCAACTTGGGACTTCAGCTCAGAACATTGAGCAGTTAGCAAATATAGAGCCTGGCCACACTTAACGGAAACACAAGCATCAGTTAGTTGCAACCGGTGAGAGAAAAAAGGTTGGTGAAAATAACATTTTATTCATTCTTAGGGACTGATATTACTATATAGGGCCGGGAGCAAGAATTTTCTTAGGTGTGCATGTACGGTTGTAATTATTCATTCTTAGGGACTGACAGATGCAAGTGAGGTTTTGCTATCCATTTTGGTGGCTGTCACCGTTCAGAGAAAAAGGGTTAGTGAGAATAACATATTTGTTCCTTCACGAACTTCTAACGTCCTAATTTCCTATATAGTTCTGAAATAAAATTAGGATATCCAGCAAAACTATCTTTGGGTGCCAACAGAAGCAAATTCTTGCTCTCGGCTCTATGTAGCTATTGATCTTATAAGCTAAGTCAATAAAATCAGGACAACTATGGAAATTATCCTTGGATGCCAACAAAATCAAATCCTTGCTTCCGCCTTTATATGATGTACATGCAGGATGAACTTGATCAAACTCTCTTTGTTATGGATTGTGTTATGACAAAGTATGAAAAACAGATAAATAGAACAGAAATTAACAAACAGATTTATGTGGTGCGCCCCTCAGTTTGTGTAGGCTAATTCCACATGCTGAGAGGAGCAAGTCACAATTCAGTATCTCTGAACCTTGAATGTGGAGATAAACCTTAAGCTCCTTATTACACCCAAGAACAAAATGTTGTGCATTCCCTAATGTACATATGTTAGAAGATATATACTCGAACTAAATAACAATGCGGGTCTGTACCGAAGGGGCTCCACATGCAAACCTGCTATATTTTGTAACTAATGAGTTTTAACCCTCGGAGGGTTGTGTCGATGGGCTTAGCCTCCTTTCCTTTTCTTTCTTACGATCCGGGTTTAAGGCACGTACATAATACAGTGAATACAACGGTTCATGCGTGTGTGTGTGTGTGTGAGAGAGAGAGAGAGAGAGAGAGAGAGAGAGAGAGAAGGAAGGAGATTTGTGAAAATAAAATGGGGATAACTGTGGATATTTTGTTTGGATGGACATCAAAAGAAAATCCTTGCTCGGGGCTCTATATAGTAATATAATTCAGTACAGTTTTTGATGCTATTAATACAATTTACTTAACTAATATTGTTAATTTAGCATACTTGGATTACCTTTCAAATCTAATCTTGTTATGGGAACTTTCTTTTCTGTTTGCTAAGTTGATGTAATTTGGCTTTCTGCTTTTAAGTTTGGACTTTTTTCTTCTACCTCCATATAACCGTTATCAAGTTTATAGGATACAAATTCGCATTCGGCTTTAAATTATGGTAATTAATCACTTCTCCCTTCTTCTGGTTGCATGGAAGTGCTCACAAATTTCTGCAATCTACTCTTTAAGGCACTAATTGATCCGAGGAAAGCATTTTTAGCAGTCATTTTCTTCAAATATATTTTCATTTTAGTATACAGATATGGTGGAGTAGCTTTCTCTATCCAGTGGCACTTTTATTTTTCTTATTTGCTTTTAAATCAAACGGAACTGTCAAAAAGCTTACTTGATATGCGGAGTTAGGAGGTAAAAAACAATATTCATCTTTGGATTTTTAATTGTATTTGTATTTTTAAAGCTTTTTATGGAGTTTGGTGACCAATAGCTTTTTGTTGATAGTAGCTGAGTACATGATTGTTTTAGTTTCTGGAATATGTAGTAGGAGGAATTTTTCAAAGCATTTAAATGAGGAGAAGATCTAGGTCACCCCTTCATAGGAAGTATAAGTAGTTGAGGAAAGGCTCTACATTTTATATCATGCTTTAATACTTTCGCCTCGGACCCTGCTTGCACATGGAATGATGTAGACAGACTAAGGTGTAATGAATACATCACTAACACAATTGAAGAAACTTTGAGGTACTCTATGCATATGGGATGACATGAATCTACGCTCTTGTGAAATCAGAACTAAGTTGTTAAAGAGAATGCCCGACAATGTATACCATGCCTTTACTTGCCCACTTCACTGCTGATATTATAAGTGAAAAGTTATATGGAAGTCTTTCCTTTATTGAAATTATAACTGATTGACTGAAAGGCTAAAGCTTTCAAGATATTGATGATAATACTATGCATGCTTTTTAAATTTCCTTTAGGCAATGGAAATAGATTGCTAGGTTGGAGTGGTTATTTACACAAATTCAAGCACGTCTTCATTATTTTACTTAAACCTTGTTATCATGTGTATTCTAACTAAATCTTTGTGACTAATAAAGCACTTCTTGAACTAGTTGGTTGTCATCCGTTACTATGGAATAAGGAACTTATGTTATTGCTGCAAGTTTTCTGAACTTAAGAAAACTTTGTGTTCTGTAATATAATTTGGTATCTTCTCTTTTCTAACATCGAAATATGTATGGTGATTCTCCTTCTCAAATGGCATCCGATCAGACAATCTCATCTGAAGCTTCCCCTGTGGTTATTTCTTCAGCACTACTGGCTTAATCCTGGCCACTTCATTCTCTTATCTCAGATGTGATTTAAGGAAAGGATGATTACAGACAATAAAATGATTAAAGAAGCCTATGCAACCAGGGGCGGACCAGGACCTTAGGTTTTTTTTTTTTGGGGGAGGGTTGCGTATGTGTGTGTAGTGTGAGGGTGGGGGGTATTATGTGAAATTATAATATATATCAATATTAAAAATATATGTAAATTATTGAGAAAAAATAATATTCTACCATAAATTGACTATATCATATGGGTTTCATTTATAAGATCTATATGACGAGAAATCTAAAGATGTTATAAATTCTTAATATTTGTTGGGGCAAATGTCATATTGATAAAATACTAATATACTAGTATTTAGAGGCTTCATGAAACTTTCTTAGAAATTTGGGGGGGGGGGAGGCAATTAATACATCACTATAACACCAGTCTGTAAGTTACCAATTTGACTTGATCTGAAGCAAAACCTACACACAATTTATGTATATTATTATTTGGCATATATTGCCTAATACTTGCCCTGCTCCATTTCGAGTATTTACAATTAAGGCGTTTAGCACACACTACATGCCTACTCGAGCGACAAGTCTACAAAAGGGCTCATGGCCCGGCTGCCCTTCAGTTTTCCAAGGTACCTTCTCATATCCTATTCTCTTCCCACAATTCTGCCCCCCCCCCCTCACACACATAAATAAGTAAAATTTCTAGATTTGAAATATTATGTTAACTTGTGTATTCCCTTGATGTGGTTTCACAAATTTTATTAAATAAGTTAACCTTCTCATAGTGAGAAGGCTTGGTGTACTTGGGCGACTTCCTGTAACAAGGTTATTTTTAAGTAACAATTGTCTGTTTGTCTAGTCTTAAAATGTGGCTTAACTTATACAATATTACAATTGAACTTGCAGTAAACGCCAAAGTGTATGTTAATCTTTCTCTTTTTGGTTCTGTAAACATTTTTTTTAGAGTACCCGGGTAACTTCCATAGAAATTGAATAACTTCTATGGAAATTAAAATTTGGATTTTGTCACGTTGCAAAATTGTTAATTGTTACGGATCTCATGTAAATAAAGTTATACATAAGCAACAACAGGTCCACTAAGTGTGAACTGTCTTTACTTATAGAATGTGAGTGTCTGTGTCTGTGTCGGGTGGGGGGCGGGGGATACACATGCCGGATAGAGTATGCTTGGCCTGACAAGTCGCAATCATGGAACCTTGGAGGTAGAGGTCGAGGTGGCAGACATGACTGATTTAAGAGAGAAAGAGTGCAATTGCTAATAAAAGTGAATTCTACTCAAGATGCTCTCTAATACACACTATTCCAAGTCTTAGCACAATAATTCGTGAATTGGAAATAAGGCAAGGACCTATGTTTATAGCGAGTAGTAGATGACTAGGGATTGCAAAAACTCCGGACCCGGCTGAAACCCTCAATGGCCCTCTCCTAACAGGGAGGGTTTGGTTAGGCATTTTCAAAACCCGTTTGATGTATATTTTAACTAAATTACCCTTGCTATATTATTTACAGTTTACACTTTCTATATAATATCTCTTTCTTAGGTTTTCCTTAAATTCCGTATTTTCAGAGTTCATTTAGTTTTGGCTTAGCTAGAAAGGGCTTGGCTGCTTGGGCTTGGGAAGAGTAAGGGTGGCCTTATGGCTTTGCGCAGTGGAGCGGGTTCGAGTTAGAGGGGGTCTAGAATAGTAGCGGATTTCGAAAATGGCAACTTGCCTCGCCCGACCCGTTGCCATCCCTATAGATGACACAAGGAATATTCTAAGATTCCTGCTATGTTTCATCATCTTAGTGACCCTTCAAGGATCATATGACTAATGTCCCGTGGATGGGGACTTTAATCAGTTCTGTCTCTAGGTCACACATGTCGCATGTGCTATATAGAACGCATGTGACACACGTGGCTTTCTCTTGATGCCAGCCGCCAAATTACTCTCGAGGTTCCTAAAGCCGGCTTGACCTCGGGGGTCTACGGACCTTTGGCGGCCACTATGCTTAGAGTAGATTTCCTGAGTGCCCAATGTTAGGCCATCCCCAAGGGATGTAGCCGCTAGTGGTAGGTTGTTGCCCCTACTCTTGGGCATGAGATATTTCCTTAGAACTTTTGACATTGGAGGTGGGGGCTCTAGGGCTGCTTGACCTCTTAGGAGTTAGGAACAAGTTAGAAAAGGTCCTCCTTTCTAAGCATCTCGGTGTTCGTGCCGCCTTGCTCGTAGCGGCTTTTGATAGTGTCGTTATGCGGCTGCGGAAACCTAAGTGTCATTACCCTTGTTCTAATATGCTTGGTACCTGCCCCCTTTTGGCCATCTCAGTGGGCCTAGTACGTTCTCGTCTGGTAGGCCTTAGTCCTAGAAGACAATCATGCAATGACGTGGAAAAGGAATGGCGTAACCCATACATCCCTTCTGAATACCAAGGTTATTTTGCAATGACTTGTGATCACCTTTTCCCTTTATCTATCCTGCCCTCTTTAAATTTCCTTAATGTTCTATAGTTTACTCTGTTTATTTATTCATGCCTTGCCTTCTACCCATTCAAGTGGGTCTCTCTTTGTTGTTTGATTGTTGGATGTACAAAAACATGTCTTTTGTTAATCAGACAACCATTGTAATGTAAAGAGGAAAAGAGAGAGAATGGGGAGGTAGAGGGAGAGAGGAAATTGCTCTAACTTAGTAATTTTATTCTCTCTTTTCTTAAATTGAATGGATTACAACATACTTATAGGCTAACATCAATCATAAATCCGAAAGGATTCCAACGTCCATAACATCTTCTAATCTTAAGGTGGGTGTGTCATTCATTGAATGTCCTGCAAAAAAATGAACAATGATACAGAGATGCTCAGTTTGGGGGTAGTTGAGTCTCTTCTAATTAAGCAGTAAAAAGGGGAAAGAGAAACACACTTCCATGGTATAGACAGTCCTGCTATATAGTAGCTCCTGTGGTTAGAAAATCATTAGGACTGGAATTAAATTTGTGATTAGCATCAGACTGGAAACTTTGAATGTCAGTTGTGGTCATAAGATGCATTCTTCTCATCAAAAATGTCTATTTACCCACACTAGTGAAAACAAACACGGTTTTGCAGTTTGTGCTTACACACGCGTACAAGGTTTATTTACCATTACTCTGTAAAATTACTATACTGGTTTTTGTCTATTAAAAATGTTGGGCTGTGGGTTTTTATATGAGTATCAGGTTTTCACGGTTGACTCTAGCAACTTTTGTCTCGTCTTACCTAAAAAGAATCCTACAACCCTACAGATTAGGAGTTACATGTTTAAATCTTTAATGTTTATTTATTATAGCTATAGATTTTCTAATTTTTAGTAACTGTCTTGCAGCCAAAAAATATACCAAGCATCTGGGACACTTGGTTGTACAATCTTTTCCATTATGGAAGTTGAACTTTATTTAAATCTCTTTCAACGCAAGTTCTACAAAATATGAGCCCTTGTTAATCTGTCTTGTCTCTAATGATTGCTCACATGGAGTGTTGCATCCATTTTTTGAAGCAAGATATAAGAGGTTACTATTTAGTTCACGGTGAAGTGCTCGAGCTAGAGCTAGATCAATCACTTTGTGAGATTTCAAAGGTTAGTTTGTAACCAGTCTACCTCTCCCTTTAATCTACATAAGCAGCATTGCTTGCCTATTTATGCAGTGTGTAATAGCCATTTCTCTGGGGGATGACTACTCATGTATATTTTCCTTCTACAGGACGGGTTTATAGTTCTTATTTCTCTGATAAGATGACATGTGGCTCTTCATTTGGATCACAGTGGTGTACAATCTTATACGATATAATGTAGTTTTCTTTATTATATACTATGTTGGGCCATCACAACTTTGTTCTGAATTTCTCTTTGAACTAGAAGTTTTAGCATTATTACTGCTACCTAACCTCCACTCATGCGGACCAATATCTTACACGCAACATGCTGTTCCCAGTATAATATACTTCCACATGTTTTGCCACCTGAAAGATCACATTGATCTTTTCTACATCATTGCAAGCTGGTATTCTTTAGAATATTGTATAATTCAGGTCTTGACTTCACTAATTTATTCTTAAATTTCACTTTGCAGCCCCGATTCCCCTTGAGGCTAAGGAAGCATTGTGGCCAGATCTATGCCTTCTTGTCACCTGCTTTACCCCTTGCATAAGCTTCTACTAATTTTTTAGTGCAGTCCAACTGTGGAGAAAAACTGCAGTGGTTGGAGGTATCCATTGCGGAGTTCACCTGGGTACATGTTGTCTACTTCCATTCAAGTACCCAAGCACCAATTTGAGGAAGCAGCAAAGAGAAGGTGGCTGAGCATTAATGAAATTATATGACAATTTTCAAGTAACAGATGTATACCTATCTTTCCAAGTATGTAATTTCCAATTTTTAGATAAATATTTTTGATCTCTCCTTTGGCTGTGTTGATTTTAATGCGTTCTCCGGTTGCATAGGCAGCTGAATATTCTCAGTTGAGATTGAATGTCATCCTTTGGGCATCATTTCTCCCTCTATAGGTTCTGAACTCTTTAGATCCATTTCCTTGGAATTTCGCAGAGGATGAGAACACTGGGCCGGAACCAAACGCTGAGGTTGAATTGCCGTAATATCACGTTGGAACATTTCCTCGAATTTCATTGCCTATTGGTCCTTTCTAATATTTTTCTAAAGATGAGGGGGTTTTGACCAGCCTGGTTGCATATGGACCTTTGGACATGATCTGCTTTTGCAATGTTAATCTGCTTGGTGTGTGTAGCACCAAAATTTTCTTTATACCTCATTCTGCTGCCTCTCTTAGGTGAATCCTGTGTCCTGAATATCTTGCTTTGATCCTTGAAATCAGCTGATCTCATTCACATGTTCTTAACTTCTTAGTCATGTTTGAAACTCCTAGGAAATTTTTAAGGTTGATGTCTAATGCTTGGACAGAAGTGTTAAGTCTTATTTCCTTTGATCAGGTTGAATAATGTACCAAGATTTTGTTTGCTAACTTGAGGGGCTACTATCTCCACCTGTTCCACCTTCTTTTTCTCTTTGTTTTATCTTTCTCCCCCTCTCTTACCCCCGCTTTTCAGCTGTAGAGTGAATTTTGAAAGGCGAGCATTTTAGTGCGTATGATTGATGTTCTCTTTCATCCTCTTTTAGGTCTTTTATGGAAAGGCTACTCTCAGTCTTGTTTTGATATGAGATTTTGCACTTTTTTGAAGACATCCATCCTGATACTAAGTGATCTCTTAGCTCTCACATTTGTGTTTACTCATCATCTAGGTTGACATTGGAAGACCCTTGAGTGAGCCCTACCCATAATTTGATTAATCTCGCGGAACTATGATTTGGTAACTCAAAAGAAGCCTTGCAAGGACGCGCAGTCGGTGCTCATGATGCATGTCAGGACCATTTCCAGGTTTGACCAGAAGAAATCCTACAATCTTGAACAAGTAACATTTTGAGCTCTCTTTTGCTAAAACATAAAATGCTATATTGACTTCAGAAAAAAAAAAAAAAAAAAAACCACGTGGTTTTCTTTCAAAAAAACAATCATCAGAATCTTTCCTTGATAAGTTTTTGGCTTGAATCTGTTTTATGACTGCAGGTGCGAGATTCTGCAAATTACGGGGACATTCCAGTCGTGGTTAGTTGTTGCTGGATCAGGGCGGGTGAACGTCTTGTCTATAAAGCCAGCCATGAAGACTATAGTTCGAGTACTCTAATTCATCATCAGAAATGGAAAATTGAGGACTAGAAAATGGAGGGGATGGACGAAATCTCTTTCTTGGAAAGAGGGAAAACTGGAGGGTTAAATTTGCTTGTAGCCCCAACTAGCCCGCAATAACCTTTTTGAATCTATATTAGCACTCTCTTTTTTTGATTATGACACTCACAGTACGGTTTGTTAAGCATTTGGTACTAGCAAAATAAAGCCAGGATAGCCGAGCCCCATAGTTGCTGTATGGTTGAAATTTGGAGTGCTAATAGTTATTCCCACTTTTGGAATAGCTAAACTTTGTCCACCCAAAACCGGCGGAAAAGAAGAGTTGGAGAAGTGCATGATCAATAATGACCTTTCAAACCCCCCACGTTAACAACACACACTTGTATTTTAATGGTAGTAGATCATTTCCTTTCTTTTCTTCTTCACTAGTGAAAGGTTGTCTATCATTTTATTTCTTGTTTTCATTTTCGAGATAGTATCAGTTATAATGCGTCAACCTTATTGAATAATTATTCTTTCTAGGAGGAAGTATATCAATCATTCAAGATAACACATGTATTGGCCAATTTTCTCCAATTGCTTGCATTATCCAAACACTGAAAATTTGATCGTCCTAGTTTTCCTCCCTCTTGACAAATATCATCAATTTGCCCTCTCGCTTCCCATCGTTTGTGTTCCATCCGCAGATGGTCTAAATGACTCAGCCGAGCTTTAGTAAATAATCAAATGTTGCTAAATACTAATGTTTTGGTTCAATTTCCCTTCGTTACGAGGAGGCATTAGCGCAATATGATAATCTTATACCCCAATTCAATTGGTGTAATTTCCTTCCTTAAAACGAAGTAGTAATTTTTTAGCACAATTTTTAAGAAATACGGTTGCAACGTGACCGAACATCATCTTGGATACATGTACATTCTGTATGTATGTATGTATTAAACATGAAAAACAGGAAAGAAAAACAGGAAAGAAATGAAAGGGGTGGTCTCTCTGGAGATGAACTGAAGACAGTAACGTAGAAGGCCTACCAATCATAAAGATATTATTTTTCAGCTGACACTGCTAGATCGATCACACATCTTTTACGCAGTCTTCAATACACCCACCAATCTGGTCCGCCAGGCTTCTTTACGAGGATCTGATTATATTCTGGTCTTGATGTCTGCAATCAATTCATTCACAATTTAGACTTTCCAACATTTTCAGATAAAAAAGGAATTGGTGAACAAAAGCAGAAGTTGAAAAGGTAAGAGCATCAGTTGAACAAGATAAACTAACAACAGGAATCCCTGGTAACCAAACCTTCAATTTCTACACAACCATGTCTCCCTGTGTTCATGGTCTTGTCACGAAAATTTACATTCTCATATCCTCATAAGGTCAAAGGATAGAACTGACATCTTCAGTCAATTCCTTATTAATCACTTCTCTAAAATAACTTTGTGTCAACGAAAACCTTAAAAAAGAATCTAACAGCAGAAGTATGACATATTTAGGGCTCCAAAAAGTTCAACTAATGAACCACTCAACCTTGCCAATGCATTTCTTACTATTCACTGCACCTAATAAATCTGGATTGAGCTCATTACAAGTCAAATGACAGAAATGATCCATGAAACCAATCTCAAAAAAATGTAATGCCAACTCTAAAATCTGCTTGAAAGAGTCCCTCACGTCCTCTGAAAGCCATTTAGGGCCAGAGCCCCATTCTACACTAAGACTATGAAGATTAGCTTGAAAAAGTGCGAGGGAAGAAGAATCCAGGAACACCTAAAAAGCAGGGAAGACAAGGAACGGCCGAGTTAAGCACAAATAAGAAAGTCCCCAAACCAAGGAACACGGTCAACCAAGTACAAAGAGCCCAGAATGCAACAGAAAGGAGAAAAGGTGAGGCAACTACAACAAACTTGTATCATGGACACTTGCTTGGCTACTAACAACATCGTCTCCATTAATTGTGCAATTAACACATGATATCAGGCTCCCAAGGAAGACCTGCATCTAGGACCAACTTCCACCAGTCCAGAAGATACAGAACACATGCTATCAAATTGGATAACTTGAATCAGCAAAAAAGCATAAGACATTGCTAACCAGACATTGCTTTCAGTGAAAAAAAGGAAGATCGCTTTCTGACTTGATATGGATTCCCTACACCAACACCATTCCCTATCAGTGGTGGATCTAGGATTTTTGGTCAGGAGGATCAAGATTAACAACAACAAAAGGATATTTTTCTAATGAGCAAAGATGATAAAATTGGAACAAGCAATATATAAAAAAAACTAAATTGCTTTCCATAACAAAGATTTCAATAACAATAAGATTTTTTACAAAGGCCACCCATCTTATAAATAGTATCTTTGAAGCAGAGCCGTTAACCACCAACAACACAAAAACAAGTAATACTCTAGGGTACTACCAAATAATATATACAATAGCATTTAAACAAGGCCACTGACCATCAACAAGGCAAAAACAATTACTATAAACTAGGCTATTGGCCACCAATATTGTTTACACCATTTAAACGAGGGCCACCAACAATGCAACAAAAAGTTATAAACAAGGCCATTGGCCTCCAAAATGTAACAACGATAGTTAACAAGGCAACGCGTTACAAACATGCAACTACAAATATATGCAAACTAGTAAAGGAGAATTAGACGTTCCAACATAACCTCTGCATGGCATATTTAACTCCCAAGCAAACCTGACTCATAAGTCTCTAAGGAAAATGATCTATAAACAGATTTCTTTGTACAGAATAATACAGTACAACACCTTAAAGCAATTTCTGTGCAATTCTGTACAAAGAATCTGTATATACATCATCACTCTACTTTATCTTAAAAGTTCAATCTTTAATACTGTGAACAAAAATAATATACAAAATTATCAATTTATAGAAATTGGAGTTGAAATGGGTTGTAATTTATCAAGTTTATCGATTCATTGCGATTTCCAATTTTGCTTTTTGTAACTCATTATTTCAGATCAAGCGCAGAAAATAAAAAGGATCAGCGAAGGGAGAAGCACCAAAGTCTAAATCAGTCGTCGATTCCGGAGTTGTTTGTCACAAACATTGCCTTCAGAGGAGAGGGAGGGAGAGTGCCTGACTCACTGGTGGATTGAGTGGGCGACATGGAGAGAGAAAAAAAGTGAGTTGGGATTCTTTTTTATTTTGGTTTAAAGTGAGAATTTTGCTTTTATACCTATAAATTGTTAGTGTTACACAATCTAAAGCATTTGTTTCAAAGTTCAAGGGGGTAAATCGTAATCCTCAAAACTAGAGGGGCAGTTTGATATTTTTGGAAAAAAAATTCCAGGCCACCCCTCTCCTTAGTAGATCCACCCATCTTGGTTATATGCTTAGCCGTGCTGACAAGACAAGCTGATCATATCAGTGAGCTGTCCAATCATTGATTGGCTGAATATTGGTATTATACCTGGCTAAATCTGATTACCAGGTTAGAAGAACCTAACAATATTCAAAACATATAGTAGAATCAGAACTAAATCCAATTCATTGACTAATATAAATAAGGATCTCGTCAAAAGAGACCCTATTTCTAAAAATTGGATTCTAGCTAACCAGTCCACTTGCATCTGGGACAATGAATAGTTACTGTCTCGACTCTCGTCCTTTAAATCAATAGATTGAAGTGCTTTTGCTTACTTGTGTAATCAACCCTCCTTTAGCTTCAAATCCAGACTTGTGTATCCACACTATAGCTACTACACAAAGATTGTGACTATATTCAAGAATTTATCCTCTTGCTCTTGCAAAGCTTGAATCTCAACACAAGTTTTGAACCCACTCCTAGCAGAAATGAGTACAGTAGGAATGGATTATTTCGCTGAACTTGATCTCATAGACCAGTTTGACCATGGTCCCTGACTTGATTCAGGTAAACTTTTTGGAAGGCAATCTTGGAATCCGTTGTGATATCATGGATGACACTTTTGGGATCCATTATGAGGCTCAACTCAACATGAAGTCTCTACTGAATGCCACATATATTAGTCCTTTAATTAGGTATCAAATGCTTCAAGGGATAATGACTTTGGTCTGAGTTCACAAGGAACATGCTTTTTCTTGCGAGCTGTCATTAGGCATAAATGCACCTAGTTTGAGCCTCAGTAACAAAAATGTGGTTGGAATCCTGCAAGCTTTGAGTTAATGTTCTCGTGCTGACCAATGGACAAAAAACAAGTTTCACTCAATCTCAGTATGAAGATTTGGAATACACCGAAATTTTGGATCGTAGAAGGCACGCGGTAAGAGTTAGGATTGGTGGCTTGAATGAGGAAAAAACATAGTTTGAGAATGTTCAGGGCACTGCATAAAGTACTAGTGAACAATTTTTTGGTTCTTTTTGTATTTTAAGTTGCTATGGTTGGGAGAAATGATTTGCATTGTAGATTATCCTACTAGGGTTGAGAAGAGAAAATTTTTAATCTGACAGCAAGCATCAAAATAGCAAAAAATTAAATGAAGAATGGTCAACATTTGCCGACAGATACATGTTAGGACACTACTTTTTGGAAAAATCTCGTAGGACTAATTAAATTTTCATTCATTTTCACAATCAAAAAGAACAAAAGATAGTTTGCAAACCGAAAGCTTGTAAGGTTCAAGTTTAAGACAAAAGGCATAGAATTTATCATAGCAAAGATGAACCAGATCAAACAAGGAATGAATTCAAATACTTCTAGAACCACAAAACATCACATGTTCTTTAACTGCTCCTCCCACCCCCAACACTTCCAAACAACAAACACACAGGCAGTCACACATATATAGTTCCACCATACCCGGTGCTCAATGCTTGGCAGCTTTTACCCCTTTTTGGGTTTTAGGTGCTTTTTGGATAAATTTCTCAAGCGCTAATGCTCATGAGCTCTCTTTCTGGGAATTGATTTCGAGGTTATGCATATCTGTGCAAATCAGATCACTGTCCACTCCCTAAATTTGCTCAACCAAATGCTAATTTGAAATAGGAGCAAACCAATGAACCAATCTTCATAGTAAGCAGTGCGCAGGTGATGACGAGGATGCTATTAAGCTTGATTAAGTGCTGCCAGGACGGCATATGAACCGTTAACATTGTCGTTTGGAAAAATTCACTTGATTAACCACTTGCATGAAATAAAACCAATTTACCGCTGTCACATATATAGGACACTAGTTCACTTCTAAATCTCCGCAAGTGAAAAGGACAATTTCAGCTTAGCTGAGAACCCGGGAAAAGGGGTACTCTAGAACCGTATTAAAGTTGAGGTTTCTGGACACGGATAATAATGTAGTACAAAAGCTTTCGCTTTGAAGTTTGGATTGCACATACTAACTCTGCCTCTCAGAGGTTCGAAGGTCATAATGAGCCAAAAGAATGTGTCCTAGTGAGGACTCTGTTAGGTGCTTTACGATGGAAAGTTTTGGCATTAATATATTTTTCCGCAATTAAGATTCATTTTTCATAAATAATCAACAATGATATAAGGCCAATATCCAAGTCAGATAAGCTTCAGGCGAATGCAATTACTCTCTTTGTTCAAATAGAGCCCGGTTTGAATTGGCACACAACTTAAGAAAAACTAATTGACTCTATTATAATTTTTAGGAAGTTTTCTAATTCCCAATTATGTCCATGTGGGAGAGTGACCTATCAATTAAAGTAGCAAGCAAATCAAGGATAATATGGTAAAAGTAATATTTCAAAAAAAGAAAGATTATGGAGTGAACAATTTTTTGGAACGGTCTAAAAAGGAATAATGGATTTCTTTTAAGGAATGGAGGGAGTAATATAATTCATGAGGAACTATATATTTAATACTCCCTCCGTTCCGACCAAAGAGTCCACTTTCCATTTTAAAAGTCAACAAGTGACTAAGTCAAATCAATTTAACATAGTTTAATTATGTTTTCAAAAATAAAATCTCATTCACTAAAAACTACATTAAGAATACTATGGATTACAATTTTTATGACTTTGTAAAAACAAATTAATTTATGTAAATCTCCGGACAAACTTTAATTATATTGACCCAAAAAAGTCAAAAGTACTTCTTGGCTGGAACGGAGGGGGTATATATCTATATTAATATTTTCTTTTTGAGGAGTATATATATATACACACACACACACTTTTTGCAATTTGATTACAACATAAAAAATGAAGATATCAAGCAAGACTTGTTCTCATAAAACGAATTTACCAAATAATTCAAGTATAAAATGAGAAATCTTCATAGCATTTTTCACTTCCTAATAAATATTATCGATAAACTCTACAATTATCTAAGCAATCAAACAAGGAAAAACAAGATATTCAAACTCACAACTAATCCAGACAAATAATTCAAAAAGAAATGGTATAATTCATGAAGTGATACGATGGAAGAGAGAGAACAGACCAAATCTTTGAAGATGAGGAAAGCAATGGCGAAGAAGAGAACAAATAGGATCTCGAACTCGGCGAACCGAACGAACCTAAACACTGAGCTCACCGTCCGAGTCATCAGAGACCCTTCATCCCTTTTCCGACTTGCAGGAAATCGCTTGGCCATCTTTTCCGGTCTTCTTCCTTTGTGAGCGTTCACCAAAAACTATTCAATGTGGCCTCTTTGTGTTTTGACTTTGATTTAGGGTTGAATTTGAATATCAATATTAAGGAAGGGAGGTGAGTGGAAATATAGATCCATTTCCAGAGAACCCCTTCTACTTTAATCATTGGCACTTATATCACCTTTCGTTGTTCATTTAAAATACAATTTGAAATTTTGAGCGTGCTCGTAGGAAATTTTATTACTCCCTTCGTCCTAAAATGTGTGTATATTTTTGTTCATGATTTTTCGTTCTAAGTAGGAGTGTTCATCTTCAATCATAAACTTGAACAAAAATAGACAGACATAGACTTTGGGAATAAATTGATACTTTAATTCATTTCTATAAGTCATTTTTCAAAGTGAATTTCTATCAATAATTTTTCAATATTATTAGCTAGTTTGTTGGTACGGAGTCGTTTGGTAGTCAGGATTAAGGTCGGATAGAATTAATAAATCGAATTATATGATGTTTGGTACGCAATAGTCGGTCGGAACTATTAGCACGAGTTATTCGGATAAGGTTATTTTTTCCTCACTAATAATACCAAAGGAGAGGATGTATTATTAGCACACTCAAAAAAAAACATGTAATTAATATTTTTAATTTTAAAATTACCTCCTATATATAAGTAGGGATTAATAGCGAGGGCGCTAATAATATCGAGATTAATAATAATGATTATTCATGCCTAACTACCAAACAACCCTACAATTGTAACGAGAACATTAGGCAGACACTTTCTCATACAACTCCCACAAATGCACTTGATTATAAATGTTTCTACATGATTAAATTTGTG
Source organism: Platycodon grandiflorus (assembly GCA_016624345.1). Lineage (NCBI taxonomy): Eukaryota > Viridiplantae > Streptophyta > Magnoliopsida > Asterales > Campanulaceae > Platycodon > Platycodon grandiflorus. The sequence goes on from CM028368.1 coordinate 5,617,824, forward strand.
TTGTAAATCTTGCCAGTTAAGTTGAACTAATAGGGACATTAGCGCAGGAAAGACTTGTCCAGTGCAACAACTAAAAGGGATAATGCATGCGTTAGGCCGGGGCGACTCTTCCAGCCCATCGATCCAAAGCCATGGCATGCCCATGGTCATGGGAGCTAACTAGTTTGGTGCTTCCAACATTGTCTTCTTGCCCACCTCTTGACCTACCTAGTCATGCATCACACGTAAAAGTAAAATGACTTTGTTCATCTAATTGGAACCAACAAGAATAAGTCACTGATTCGAACCAACATGCCTCAAGGTTCCATGACATTGTCAATTAATCCAACACTTGAACTCATTCCGTAATTAGCCACAATATGCCATCCCTACTCACAAATGCATCGTGTACGTTTTATCTAGTCTAAGTTCAATACACATTCTGTCATAAATTTAGACTACCATGTGAGTGACAAAAACAGATATATTCTAAGTTAAAACGATGCCCCTAAAACCTTAAAGGAGTCTAAAGTGCCAAAATAGTTCCTGATATGAAATGCAATTAAATAGCAAGCACGAGCACACTTACAAATATAAAACCAACATGTTCCAAGTCTCAAACCCACACTTGGCACAAGTAGCTCAAGTGGTACTCATGTTTCACTCCCAAAGGCTATATCCTGGAGGCCAAGGGTCGAAACCTGGTAGCGCCAGTTTCGGGACATGAGGGAGAGCACAAACCCACTACCATGGAGTGGGTAGACCCCTGTGGCCTTAGTCGGCTCGAGCTGTGTCAGTCCGCGCCGCTTCAGCTCGGACGATTATGCGTCATCACTACTATACATTGGGATAGCTATTGCCTTCTGAAATCCCTTGTTTCCAACCAAACTAAAAAGAAAAATAAAATTAAATAATTAAACTAAACTAAAATTAACTTGGATCTACAATTACATTAAGGTAACATGAAAATTCACGGTGTATCAACTGCAAACATTTCCTGTATATTTATTTAGTACAATACAACTACATACCTCCCAAAATAATTGTCGTTTTAACAAAGTTTTTTTTGTTCCAAAATAATTGTAGGATTTCAAGAAACATCTGACCATATTCTACCCAACTGTTCTAATTTACTACCCTCATTAAATAGGGTTGTTAGGAAAAAAAAAAAGTACTCAAACAACTTATCTACAATAAATGAATTTATATAATGTAGATCAGTCTTTATGTAAGTTTCCTTAATCTATGTGCAAATTGCTAAAACAATAATTATTTTAGGACGGATGTAGTATAAAGGGTCTTGTTAACTTGTACCTAAAGATACATGTCAAGGAGCATTAAATAAGGTAGTTAGTGATGAAAATTTGTGAAAATAGGCACTAATTAAGATAGTTGGTAGGTTGATTAATATGCAAATAAAGTGATTAATGTAAAAGTAAGCATTAACTACCTTATTAAATGCTCCTTAATTAATATGTACTCCCTCCGTTTTAAATAAGTGTCGTTTTAGCACATATTAAGAAATTTTGTAGGTTGACAAATATATCCTTATTAAATATCATTAATTTTTGTGCTAGGAGTGATTGGAAAAATAAATTAAGAAAAGATAATTATTGGGAAAAAATAAAATATTTAATAAAGAGATAATTAATTATTAAAATTTGGGAAAAGAAAAAGATAAATTAGACAAAACATGCATAACAACCTAAACGACATTTATTTGAACAATTTTTTTTTATAGCTAAAATGACACTTTTTTTAAGACTGAGCGAGTAGTATCTCTTTTAACTTGAATAAATCTTCATGGATCAATTTAATTCGGCTCAACGAAGTTATTTTTGTAATATCTAAGAAAATAAAAAAAATATTTTACCTAAAGTAACTTTATTGAAAATTATATCCATTGCCATGAACAATAAATATGTAAAAGATAAAAATATTTTTTTCAATTATTTTATAGATCAATAAATATTTTTTCTTGAAATTTAGTAAGAAGTACTCCATAAATACTTTTGAGATAGATCAATTCATCGAACCGTTTTGCATTATTACTCTTTTTAAACTTTTTGTACTAGTATGTATGTGTTATACATGGCCAAACGGTTCCAACCGTCGGTTTCAAAAACCACCAGACAACAAACCGTAATCGAACCGACAAATCACGGTTACGGTTCCGGTTCCGAACCGGCTAAGCCGATTCCGGTTCTAGTTCCAAACCGTAATTTTTAATTATTTTTTTAATATTTTCTTATAATTTTTTTAAAAAAGATTTCATCTTAAAACTTTATACAAAGCATTTTTTGAATTTTTGAAGCTTTGTAAATTTTTCATTTTTGAAATTATAGAGTAAATAAGGCAATTTCAAATTTAAAAATTTAAATTTTGGCGATTTTTCACGGTTTGAAACCGGCGGTTCACGGTTTTGAGAAATTAGAAATCGAAACCCAACCGTGTAACCGGCGGTTCCGGTTCAAAGACGGTTTCGGTTCCTTACAATTCCGGTTTATGCAATTTTTTGAGCGATTTGATTCTAGTTCAAACCGTCGATTCCGAACCGTTTGAGCATGTCTAGTATGTGTATTATCCTTGTGAGAAATTTGATTCTACCGAGGAGGTATCGAAAAGTGGGGAGTAGAAGACGAATCCAAATGGTCCGCTTTCCAATTCAATGATTGATACGTAATAAATTTGCTAACTTTTTACTGCTACTCATCTTCTTCCCATACTCAGAGTCAGTGGCACTGCCAGCCATCTCTCTCTCTCTCTTTCCAACCCAATTTTGATTCCCCCTACCCTCTCTTTCTCTGTCTACAATCTCAACAGCAACAACATCAGTAGTAGTAAAGACAACTGATTCCCCCGCAAAATCTTGCAGCAGAAACGGAGCACATCACTGACTTTGAAAGAAATCCCGCCCCTTCCCCAAAAACACAAACAAAACAAATCTTTGTATTTGATGGGCCTTCACCTCCAAACTCTATGGCTAATTCTCTTTCTCTTTCTCACTTCATCAATTTCAGACCCATCTCCTCTTCTCTAAGATTACCCATTACCCGCTTTCACCTCCTCCTTATCTTCCTTCACACTCTCTTATAGCTCAGGATTATTCTTTTTGTTTCTCAAGAAAATCCGACCCATCCATCGTATTTATCACCATAATTTTTATTTTTTATTTTTCTTTTTGATTTAAAATCAAGGGTGTCATGGCATCGGTGTTTTTGTACCACGTGGTGGGAGATCTGACGGTGGGTAAGCCGGAGCTGGTGGAATTCCCGGAGACGGAGACGGTGGAGGCGGCGATTCGGGCAATTGGGGAATCGACGGAATGCGGAATACCCGTTTGGAAGAAGAGATCTCCCAAGACTTTGATTGAGAATGCCGAAATGAGACAACAGAGGTTTGTGGGTCTCCTTAATCCGCTTGATATTGTGGCTTTCTTGGCCAGAGATGACTGTTTGAGTGATCAAGACAAGGCTATGAAGACCCCTGTTTCTGAAGTTATTGTTCCCAATAATTCCTTGCTTAAAGAGGTTGATCCTGGTACAAGGTTAGCTTTCCTGCTCTCCAATTTTGTTTATTTTATATTGTTTGAAGCTTTACATTTGAAGCATTGTTAGTTTTTGATTCTTGCTGGTTAATCATTCTGTAACAATGTACTGATCTGATGGACTGGAAATTCTTTAGTTTTGTAATCTGTTTTCTTCAGATCTGAGAATGGAATGTAAACCTCGCAATTATGACTTTATTTGGATATAAGAAGTGCTAGAGAAAGAAACACGAGTACACAACTGGAAAAGGATATTTTTTTAATTAAAACAAATAAGCTTGACAATGATTATCACACTTGATTTTAGTATTATATGGAATATTTAGTTTTGTAGGTGTACTTATAAATAGATATACCTCGTAGCGATGCTTTTACTTTTTCGACGTTTTCCTTCCCTCTCACTTGAAATCCAACCAGAGCCTATGAGTGATGAATTTGGGGCTCTCACAATTCATAAAGGATAAAGAAATGAAGGTATATAAAGGAATTTAACATTTTCACATGACGTCTATTTAGAATTTCATCTGAAAGTGTCTTCTCAAGATGTTTTCCAGGATCTATATTTGTTTCTTGAGCGTATGGGATCTACCACTTTTTTTTTAGGATTAAGTTTGAAGTTTATTAGCCATTAGACATCAGAATTTTAACTATTTGGTGTCACCACTTAATTGGTGTGAGGAATCCTGTGCTTAAGGCCGAAATGGAGTTAGGAAAAAGGGGGTCAAGTGCGAATACTGTCCTTTGAAAGAATGTGTTTACTAGATAGGAACCACACTTCTTATCATTTTAATCTGAGAAATGGTGTGCACTTTAATTTGAAACTGAAGAGTTTGTTCTAGTGTGTGATTGTGAGAGAATAGTGCATACCTGCAAGTGACTAGAGAGAGAGAGAGAGAGAGAGAGCAGAAAATGGTAGGTAATTACATATCTGCATTTGATGAGCATACCGAGAGATCACTTTTCCTCTTGTGAGGGAGAAATTCTTTTTTCTTGCATCCCTTTGCGCTGTAGCTCTCGAGGCTTTTAGAGGAGTGCCTGGGGTAGATCTGTCAAGTGATTGGAGGGCTGCTTTTCACTAGTTTTTGGTTCTCTCTTTAATTCATGTTTTTCTTCTGTTTCTTTTTGTTTCACTTCATTCTCCGCAGATGACTTGTTCGCTGCTCATTTGTATTCTTTGTGCTTTCCTCTTTTGACCAATAAAATTCTTCTTTTATCAAAATCAATTTTTTAATAATGAGCATGTTGAGAGATAGTGTTGTTGTTACCAACTAGGGGTTCTGAGGGTACATTCTTTTGATCTGTCAATTAAAATTAATTTCTTATCAAAAAAGAGAAAAAGAAAAGAAAAAGCGGGGGTCTAATATCCTCCCCGCCACTTCTCTTGGGAATCAAATGGAATCTTTAAGTAGATTGATTGACAGAGCAGTCGCTGGTGAAGTTAAGAGGTTTATAGTTTGTGGTTTCAGGGGACGCCACTGGTGTTTCACCTAAGCTCTTGACGGATAACACACTGATTTTATGTGTGTTTGAATTCTAGCAGCTGGGTTATTTACGACTTCTTATATTATTCTTTCAAGATTTCTCAGGCTGAAGGTTAACATATCCAAGAGCGAGATTATTCCAGTGGATCATGAAACTAAAGTTTAGGCTGTTACTTCCTTTATGGGTGCAAGGTTGCGACTATCTCAACCTTATATTTGGGCCTTACTTTTGGGGCAGTCTACAAATTAAGTTTACAGGGAGCCTAATGATAGACGATTTGAACTGCATTTAGGAGGTTGGAAGAAAAAACAGTTTTTATCAAAGGATGGTCAGACATTGGTCAAAAGCTCCTTTTCTAGCGTAACTACATATTTCATGTTTCTGTGTTTCCCGCTTCAGTGGCAAAGAGGTTGGATAAGCTTGACAGGTTTTTCACGGGAAGGTGCAGCTGAGGAGTGCAAATATCATCTTGTCAACTGGAACGCTGTTTGCTCCAATTGGTTTCACCGATTTACTGGAGCTTTTCTAGGTAAGTAGCTGTGGAGATTTTCAGTAGAAATGGATGCTTTACGGAGAAGGGTAATGATGCAGAAATATGTAGAAGGAGAACAATTTTGGTTCTTAAGGCAGTTTTTATGTCTTATTGAGTGGAAGTGCGCACCTGGATTTGGCAACGGTTGGAATTTGTTCAGTCGAGAGACTTTTGTTGAATTAGGCAATGGTTCTTGCCTTCATTTTGAAGAGAGAAGTGGAGTGGGATACAGAGTTGTGCAGAGAATTCTTAGTTTTTTAGCCATAGCAGCTGATAAGGTGGTTTTGGTGGATACTGTTATGCTTTCTCAGAGAGGAAGGGTCTCGTAGGATCCTCTAGGCCCTGTTTAAGATAAATTTCCATGATTGAGAGCTGGCCTCAGTAGCTGTTGGAAAGCTTTATTCGTAAAGCGTGGATTTTAGTGGTAAAGAGGGTGCTCAAAACATTCGATTACCATAATAGCTACTACAGCTCTAACCATTTTAATAGGAAGACTCCTTCCATCGGGTAATTTCCTCATTCATGCTTCTGACGCTCTCAAATGGGTGTTTATCAAAATGCTTCCATTAATCAAAACCTAAATCCACCAACATAAAAATTCTTATGTAAAGGAACCAAAGGAAGATCATAGACAGATCACATTCATTTGGTGATGCTGCGTAGGTACTTAGGGGTAGAATATATAGGCTAGGCTAAGTATTGGATTGGGTCATTTAATAGGCAAAAAGTAGAGCTCCAAGTACTCTGGGCATCCCCTTCAAAGTGAAAGAAGATCTTTAGCGGCATGGGCGAGGCTGCAGGGGTTGCAAATAGTCAAAGGCCCCCTATTTGATGTGAGACTTGTATTATGGGTTTTAGATAATGTGGTGTATCTGTTCGAGGCTGTGGCTGACGTCTTAGAGTGTGAAAGAGCGATGAGATGCTTGACTTGGGGCTCTGGGCCCCAGCTCATGATATGATTAAATTATAATGATCTGATTGTGATATACTGCATCGTACTTTTATCCGTTAAGTACATGTACTTTCATAGACTACATTGCTCTTCAAATTTTCTGCAATTATCGTGCAATTTATGAAATTCTACGTGAATAAGTATTTCACTTATTTTGTTGTTAAAAGAGTCAAGTCCCACATAAAAGAAAGACTAAAGATTTAAGGTATATTTTGACTTTCTTTTTTTTTTCTTTTTCCTTGAAAGTGGTTGTTTGTTTATGGGGGCTAGTAGGAAACAGAAGGGTTTTTTTTTTCATCAGGAAAAGGAATTTTATTAATCTGAGAATAAAATACAACCCAAGGACATCCAAAGACAACTCACAAACTCCTCAATTGAGAAACCTCTACAATTGCGACAAAAAGAAGTTGAAAACACCTAAGACCAAGACCAAGACAAGACAACTTCAAACACCACGACAATGAGAAGTTGAAAAATAATAAAGGGCATTTCATGCAAGTAATGATGGCATTTTAGTTATATAGTGGCAGTACATGTTGTCAATTGAAATTTTGTGCAAGCATCCTCTAATTATCTGCAACTAGGCCAAATATAATAGTTTCCCTGAAGGGAAAAGGTGTTTTGGAGGATTCGGTCTAGTGTAACGGACTGGAACTTGTTTCAGCTTGACACAGGGACTTCTGTGAGAATTTTGACGCCTTATTAAGGGACTTCAGATATAGGGTAATGGAGAGAGTAACATTTTCAAAATACCCATAGTGGTGGGATGCTGGACTAAGTCTCTGGCTGGAATGTGTTAAGAATCGGAACCAGAATGATGATAAATGCCATTGGTGAATGAGAGGGCGAGACTGTATGTGATATCCCACATCGAGTAGACGTGGGACTTGTGTGTGTCTTATAAGTGGCCACCCACTACCATTGGGCACTAACTTTCCATAAACTTTTGGGTGGGCTTGTGGTAGGCGTTAGTTGACCCAGGTGCTTAGTAGGCTAGTGTTGTGATATCCCACATCGAGTAGATGTGAGACTTGTGTGTGCCTTATAAGTAGCCACCCACTACCACTCGGCACCAGGGGTTGTGGTAGGCCTTAGTTGACCCACATACTTAGTTGGCCAGTCCGTGGCTATGTGTGGTGGATCGGGCTTCGGGCTCGGGTCGTTACAAATAGTATCAGAGCTGGTCCCGGCCGAAAATGTGTTGGAACACATCGCCCGGGGTGCCAATTCTTTGGGCCTCCTTTGGGTCTTGACGAGAACGTTAAGGATTCAAGTGGGACGTCAATGATTCAAGTGGGGGAGATCGATCCTTTGGGCCTCCTTTGGGTCTTGACGAGGACGTCAAGGATTCAAGTGGGGGAGATTGTGATATCTCACATCGGATAGATGTGGGACTTGTGTGTGCCTTATAAGTAGCCACCCAGTACCACTGGCACCAACCTTCCATGGACTTTTGGGTGGACTTGTGGCAGGCCTTAGTTGATCTAGGTGCTTAGTGGGCCAGTGCATGGGCTATGCGTGGCAGACCGGACTTTGGACTCAGGTCGGTACACTGTATGTACCAGGTCGAGCTCTCAAGTGGAATGCATTCTGGGATGAGGACTCGAGTATTCTGCAAGTACGTGAATGCCTTGGAAAAGTCTGACTGGATTCTTCATAGGAGTAGAGGAGTGTGCCTGGGGAATCAATGGTCTCAGGATGCATTAGTGTGGTAACTACTGAATTCTCTTGTTGAATCAGCCTTTGGTCAAAGTAGGGGCCAGAGTGTCATAAAGTTCTATGTTGATTGGGTTGGGGGGGGGGGCAGGTGTACAGTTTATTGTAGCAAAGCAAAAGTAATTAAACTAAATACTCAAGTCTGCAATCAAAATACCAAAGAGAAAAGTTTGCTTTATACTTAACCGAACGCGGGAATCATTGATATAATTTGTTGTAGTATCAGAACTTTCTTGTGGTTTTAGCATTGTTATAATTTGTTGTAGTATCAGAACTTTATTTTGTTTTTAGCATTGTTAAACATGTTGCATTCTGCTGGCAAATATCATATGGTGTTGGACTTCACTGGAAGTCCTTTTACATCTAAGACCGCCTTCTGTTTACCAAGCAGCTTTATTCCATGTATTGATTTTAGATTTGTAGATGGTCATTGAGTAGAACTGATAACTTAGGTTAGTGATAATATGTAAATAGCTGAATATGGTTATAAGGCTTTTAATTTTTTGAATAGTGTTACATCTATTCGAGTTCAGAAGAATTCACTTAATTCTACATGATAAAGGTTTCCCCAGAATGTGTTTCTGTTCCTAAACTGTGGCACTACACAAACCCATTCTAGTATGGATGTGTGTGTGTGTGTGTGTGTGAGAGAGAGAGAGAGAGAGAGAGAGTCCTCTTTCGTATTTTGCCAGTGCATAAAACAAGGCATTGGTTTCAACCAGTTGTTATAGAGAATCCTCTTTTGTATTTCGCCACTGCATAAAACAAGGCATTGGTTTGAACAAGATGTTATCTCTGGGGTCCAGATACTCGCTACTGGCACACAAGTTATCTCTGGGTAAAAGAGCTTATAATCATTCTGATAACTAGTTTCCGATATTTCATTATTATGTTATGATAATTTACTCTAAATGCTTTGAATCAATAAAAGTGAAAGAATATCGGGTGTGCACAGATCCAAGTCCCAAATGGTCGAAACTTGGATGCAAGTTTGCATGTGTACAACAGATATTTGTCTTATCTCTAATGTAATGATATCTTCGTTCTTGTGCCAGATTGATAGATGCACTCGAGATGATGAAGCAGGGTGTGAGGCGCCTCCTTGTTCCTAAAAGCATTGGATGGAGAGGCATGAGCAAGCGCTTCTCAATTCTCTTCAATGGAAAGTGGCTCAAGAATGTTGACACCAATTGTATTGCGAATGCCAATCGCCCTTCCTCATCTTCGACAACCATCATCCGTGACAAGTTCTGTTGCCTCTCAAGGGAAGATATAATCCGTTTTCTCATCGGTTGCCTTGGTGCTTTAGCTCCACTACCTCTCTCCTCCATCTCATCACTAGGAGTTATCAACACAAACTACTGCTTCATTGAGGCATCATCCCCAGCAATCGAAGCCACTCGTGACATTCCTCGAGAACCCAGTGTCATCGCAGTTGTGGAGGCCACATCAGAAGGTCAATGCAAGATAATTGGAGAGATATCGGCTTACAAACTGTGGAAATGTGACCATTTAGCTGCAGCATGGGCACTGGCTAACCTGTCTGCAGGACAATTCGTAACGGGGGTCGAGGATAATATGTCTTCAAGGTCACTCCCTGATTTTGCTACTTTGGCTGGAGATGCCAATTTAGCTAATGGTGGTGGTGGCGGCTCAACGAGGCTTAGGAAATTTAGCAGCCGGAATATTGGGTTCTTTAGCAATCCGTCAAGCCCGGGCCTTGGTGCTAGTAGGAGCAGGTATCGTGGTAGAAGTGCACCATTGACATGTAAAATGACAAGCTCATTGGCTGCAGTCATGGCGCAGATGTTATCTCACAGGGCAACGCATGTGTGGGTGACTGAGGCTGACAACGAGGAAGTAATTGTTGGGTTGGTGGGTTATGCTGACATCTTAGTTGCAGTCACCATACCCCCGGCACCGGCTCCAACTATCCTGGAAACTCACCCATCATGAATGGGTTCTCACTGAGTTTGGGGTTACTCTGCAACATAGCAGTTGTAATTATAGGGGAATGATCCTGTTCCAGTAAGGGACTTGGGGAGGCTCCACGGTATGCTTTAGTTGTACTTGTGCTATATGAAATAAAAAAGTTGTCCGTTGGAGCGGCCCTCCCAGTTTTTCGACTGATCGATTTCCCAACCTTGTTACATGGTCACAAAATGGTTAAGTGTGCTAAACCCACTTAATTTAGAACTCGAAATTTATCCATGGTTTGAGCTCGCGAGCATAGCGTATTGTATGCCTCCGATATGTTGTTTGCATTTTGTTTTGGAAAGAATTTATGTACTCTTTTATCTTAGATTGGTTCTGTCCGTATATTCTATATGCACTTTACAATCTGAAATGTATGTTTGGAGCTTAAATTTATCCAAACTCGGATCATTGTGCTGTTAATTTTCATTTGGAGTAATGTTTGGAACACAAGAAAGAACAGAGCATGCAAAGGGTAATTTTCTAAGGCTTTGTTTATTTTGTTTTTCAAAAGCAATGAAATGACTGTTTTGCCCTCGTGATTTGAGTCCATATATCAAGTGAACCACACCTAATCCCATAGGATAGGTCCTATCCAAAATCATAACAATATCAAAATTTCACTTGCTCACGTTAAGTGAAGTTTGACGACTATAGTTAACGGAAAAGTGCTATTTAAGCAAACATTGTCTTTGAAGCAGGTATATTGTTGTAATAATAGTTATGGAGGGTAATTTCCCGTTTCGGGTGTAGTTGAAGGGGTCAAATTGTACTTTTCCCCTTAATATTTGTATTAATCTCCCAGGAGTCGTGCTTAACTGTCTTTCCCTCTACTAAGCATTTGAAATTCCCGCCGTAGAATGCTTAACTCGATTAAACGGTTCAGCTCAGTTCCAGTTTCCCGGCCATCAGTTCTTTCAGAAGTCAAAGAAAAAGTCAAACATTTGGTGTTGCAAGGACAGCATGACCATGCTCTTCAACTCTACAAACACCAACTACACCTCCATTTTGATACAACCTCCATTCTACCTTCAGTTATCAAAGCCTGTTCTCTTTCTCGAACCCACTATGTCTTCGGTCTTGAGCTTCATTGCCATGTTCTTAAAATGGGTTCCAATTTGGATCCCATCGTTTCCAATTCACTCATCTCTATGTACGCTAAGTTTTCCGATACTGAATCAGCAGGTAAGGTGTTCGATTCAATGTCTCGTGGAGATGTTGTCTCGTGGAATGCTATGATAAATTGCTATATTCAGAATGGGTGTTTTGTGCAATCGTTAAGGATGTTCGTGGAAATGTGTAAATGGGGTTTTGTGCCCAAACCCGAGTTAATTGCTAGCGTTCTTTCTGTATGCGTTCAGACTGGGTGTACAAGACTTGGAAGAGAGATTCACGGTCATTCGATTGTCGACTGGGGGATTAAGGAATCGGTATTTCTGTCAACTGCATTGCTTGATTTGTATTGGAGGTGTCAGGACTCGTTGATGGCTTTTCATGTTTTTAGTGACATGGAGGTGAAAAATGAGGCGTCGTGGACTGCCATGATTTCTGGGTTTAATGCTACTAATGATTATGGCATGGCACTTCACTGCCTTAGGGAAATGCAGGTTGAACAGTTGCAGCCAAATAAGGTGACACTTCTTACTGTTTTACCAGCGTGTGCCGGGATAGGCTCTATTGAGCATGGTAAAGAGGTTCATGGGTATGGTTATCGACATGGGTTTGATTCGGATATTCATTTCTCATCGGCCCTCATACACATGTATTCAAAATGTGGTGAAGCGTTGCATCCTGCCAAGCTTATTTTTAAGATGTCAAAAACTAAGGATGTTGTGCTGTGGAGCGCAATCATCGCAAGCTGCTCTACTACTGGAGAGAGTGCTGAAGAATCAATAATGCTTTTTAATCAAATGCAAAAAGAGGGAATTTCACCCAACTATGTGACATTACTAGCAGTAATTTCTGCTTGTACCAATCTATTGTCGATTAACCTTGGACATGGAGTACATGGCTACATCATGAAATCAGGCTTAAATTCTAATACGACAATTGGAAATGCTCTTATAGATATGTATTCAAAATGTGGCTATCTTAGTGATTCACATCAAATATTTGGGGAAATGTCTATTAGGGATTCTATTTCTTGGAGTGCACTTATCAATGCATATGGTCTTCATGGTTTTGGCGAGGAGGCATTGCAACTCTTCTCTGAGATGCAAGAAAGAGGGATAGAACATGATGCAGTCACGTTTCTGGCAGTCTTATCAGCGTGCAGCCATGCTGGTCTTGTAGAGGAGGGACAGAAGCTCTTTAATGAAGCTTTAAACGACAGTAACTTATCAATAACTCCGGAGCATTATGCTTGCCATATTGATCTTCTTGGAAGAGCAGGGAAGCTTGAGTGTGCTTGTGATGTTATGAGGAGAATGCCCATGCAACCGAGTGCCAGAATTTGGAGCTCTTTGGTATCATCTTGTAAGCTTCATGGAAGGTTAGAACTTGCAAAAATGCTGTTAAGTTGGCTTATTAAATCAGAACCTGATAATGCAACCAACCATACCTTGTTGAGTCTGGTATATGCCGAATCTGGTAAATGGTCAGGAGTGGAAGGCACTTGGAGAGATATGAGAATGAGGGGATTAAAGAAGAATTATGGGTTCAGCAGACTTGAGAACTAAATGAAACTGTAACTTAGCTATATAGAAGCTTCTAGCTTCCTACATCTACCCAGTCCCAATCCAGGTAAGCTGACATCTCTTGACATCAGAAATGCAAAGTGATTGGGACACATATATTTGCCTACTCTACATTTCGTGAGTTGCCAACTAACTAATAGCTGTTGTAAATACCGGTAGGTTAGAGTGTATATATGTCCAATTGTACTACTCTTCTTATACATCAAATTTCATTTACTTGGTTGTTCATAAATGAGGATTATTTTTAATAATCTATGATTTTCTTAGTCACATTATCTTATTTGACAGCTGCATTTCATTTTTATTTGACGATGTGAGAATAGATGGTAAAGGTCTTCTAAGGCCACATTTGTTCTAAATCTTATTCTTTGCTTTCTGTGAATTTATGTTGAGATAATTTCTGCCTAACCACAGGATCTTTTCACTTCGCAATTAGTTATTTTCAAAAGTCTCCTTGGCTCCCACAAGTTTGGATTTGAAGGAACCTTTAATTTTCGGACCTCTTTACTCTTAATCCTTTTGTCCTTTCTATGCTGCCTTTCTCCGGCTTTAATCACTGATATTGTGTAAGAAGAGATGACAAAGACCTAAAGGACTAAATGTTCTCTGGTTAACAATCTACCAGTTTTTCGAAATGTAAAACTCAAGCACTGAACGGTTATGGCCAACCTTCCCATATGGCATCAACATGAACTCCCATCGTGGAATTGTGCTGCTCCTTTTAAAGAACTGCTTCTTATACATGGTTTAGTACGAAAGCAGATTGAAGCGAAAAGGCTAGTGTTCTCCTCAAGTAACAATATTTATACTATCTTCACATGTTGTTTTACCATTCATGTCCCTCTATTGTTTCTGCCTTTCTGACACTGTTGTGGTTCTCCTTAGTACCTATGGCTCTATACTCCATTAATTTTTGATGATTCTTCCATTTAATCAGTCTATGTTATTGTAAACACGCGAGCCTCTCGAACACGAGAATGTCTTGTTTGTAGCTCTGTATATTCGGCCCTCCTATGGTCGTGATTATGTATGTTGAACTGTTTATGGAACTGCTTAATGCTTGTTTCCGTTTCTGGTTTTTCTCCTTCGAGTTAACGAGCCTTACAAAAGACTAAGTGCCAACTGCACATCCTTACTGGGTGCGTACTTCTCCAAGCAGTGCACAGGGATCACATTTATAGGTATTGTATTTCATGATTTCTTGCCATGCTTGCATCCTGGGTGATCTTGTAACCATTCTGAGATCCTTGAGACCATATTCAAACTGAAATATCGTTCTGTCCAATCATTAAGCGTTTGCCAAGTCTTAATGAACATCTATATCTTGCAGTAATCCTCTTTGCTGGTTCGTTTGGTTTGACTTCAATCAAGAAGCTCGTCTGGATTCAACTTCCTGCATATGCATCTCCTCTGCTGAGCTCTGATATGTAATATAGCATGTTAATGTTGGCACTTTATGGTAGAAATATTAGGATTATAGAAGCTAGTTTAATTTGCTGTGTACTTCAAATAAATTTGCGTAATCTTTTATGCAGCAAAACTTTTCTTTCTCAAGTTTTGTTAATAATGATCCTTCCGAGACTAACCCATGATGTAGCAAATATGAAATAGAGAGCTACTGAGATCTTGTTTATGGTCTTCTGTAATTCTGTGTACGTATCAAACAGTTAAACTTAATCATCTAAATCAAGATATCTTTTTCCCTGTTTGCTTTCATCTTCCTTATTACCTTATCTTCACTTCCACATAAATTGGAATTGAGGAAACCAGGTCATGGCCTGGCCGAAAATGAAATATAGCTCATTGTTTTGAACTTGATAGTCAAATGCATGCAGTTCTTGCAATGATTATGAACATTGTGTTATACTCCCACGAGTAGATATTATCTGTGTATTTGGTGAGCTTACTTTTGCTTATATGAACATGTTCTGAAATTTCTTACTTAATTTTCTTCCAAATTCTGAATAATTTCCCGTCCCAATTTTACTAGTCACAGATTACACCGAATGAAACTATTTAATAAACTGTCGTTGCTTGTGCAACCAAAACGGATTGTTAAAGAAAGTTCTTTATATATTTATATTCACAAAGACTCCTGTTTCTTTTACTTCTTCATGTTCCTGGCCTGGCCTGCATTCAAGTGGAACCCTCATTCTACAACTACTAGTCTGGTATTGTTGGATAGTTGGACTTTAGTGTTTGTTCATCCCGTATAGGCAAACACTATGATCTAATTATTTAATATTATGCTATAACAGTTTCACATTTTTCTTTATTCTGGTTGAGAATTTTATAATATTACTAAAACAAATGGTAATATGGCATTTGGTTATTGGAATTTGTAGTTGTTTTGCTGGTTTATTTCCTTGAGTAAATTGTTCATCTGTAATGCTAGTAGTTCTTTACAAGTCCCCTTGATTGAAAATGGTTCGTGCGTCTTTGTAAGGACTCTCCTCAATGGTGTTTTGAGAATTTGATATCTTTATCATTTTCGTTCTTCGATATGAATCAGTTCACTAATTATTTGTGTATGCACTACTATTCTGTCAAACATGGAAGTACAATCTTGATTCTTAATTACTTCTCTCCCCAACCCCGGGGAACTCTTCATCCATCAGTCATAGGTTTAGCTTCTCATAGATGCACTAATTTTCTACACATCATTTTTATTTCTGCTCCTTATGGTTGGTTCCACCCCCATCGCGATTGAATAAGAACGGATAAGAAGCTCACGCGGATGGGAGAAGCACGCTAAGTAGACATGAATTGCTAGTCTGGATATAAATATAAAATTGTCGCTTATTATTATTTTTTTTAAAATATTGATGTGCGTGTGTGGTCCTTTTAGGAAGGGTGGTCACACTCGCTGGCATGCTACCATGCATAATTAGTCATGATCAAATCCACAATTATTTCACTTAGCACTTGTTTTCTTACATTCTACTCTTTCAGTTTTCATTTGCACCTTTTCAATAATACAATGCGCACATACACACACACACATATATATATACACACGCGTGGATTGCTATGCTACATGCATTACCAAATCCCAGTATGTTTTTATCATAATTCTCTTTATTCTCTCACATCCAATGGAGGTTTTTGTTCTTCTCTATCCACTTGTAATCATAGTTATCATTAATACACATATATATTATATGTACAACTTATTGAGTTAAAGCTTTTGGGAATTTTGATTATTATGCTTTACAGGTTATCGAGTTGAAGGTACGTATACACTGCAAGGCTTGTGAGAAGGCTGTTCGGAAAACCTTGTGCAAGATCAAAGGTACGTGTGTACGCACAGTTCCATTTCAGCAACTCATATTCATGTCAGATTAAGTACTAAACGTTATAAAACTCATCATCTTTTCAGTTTTGATTCTTTCGTTTCTCTAATGACTTGCCAACTTTCTACATTCCAATAGATGGATTTTGGTATTTCAGTATCAACGGATCGAATGACCAAAATATTGATTCTTAATAGTGTAAAGGATTTTTTGTTTGTTTGTTATTCTGGTATAAACAGGGGTAACTTGTGTGGAAATAGATGTGATACTGAATAAGATCACGATCCTGGGCTACGTGGATCGCAAGGTGATCATAAAATCTGTGAGAAAGACTGGGAGAACAGCCGAGGTCTGGTCGTCGTCGTCGTCATCGTCATGTGGCCGGAATAAGTCTCGGGGTTTCGGTTGCATCATTCCCATATGTGTCTTCTGAATCAGTAAATGTAATGAAATTTGCTTCATTTTTCTCTAAAGGTTTCTGAAAACTTAATAAATTAATTAATTTAAAATAGATTTCTATGGAAAATTAATTTTATAATTAACATAAGTTATGCTCTTTTGGGGTAAATACGACCGATAACATTTATTTTCCAAAAAGTAGTTAAAAAGATTCTACGTAATGCTTCAGAAACTTTTATGAGCTGTTGTTATGCAACATTTGCTAATGGAGGTAACTCCGTTGCCAATCAAAAAAAAATTAATAATAATAAAAATATAATTTTTAATTTTACTTTGAAATTAAAACTCTTGATATTTCAATTTCTTCAATGGATCTATGCACAGTGGATCATAATATTTATGTAATTGCAATAGCAAGTCCCACGTAATTGTGCTAAAAGTGAGTATTCCGTTACTAAATAAAATAAACGAAAAACTGAAAAATTATTTAGTGAGGTGGTCATACCACGCTATCTTATTAATATCGTGTGATTAGGGATGCATAACGAATCAAGCTACTTAAGTTTCACTCGTGTTCAATTTGATATTTGAGGTTGAGTTGGTAAAATTAACAAATAAAGCTTGAACGAATATTCAAACTCATTAGATTATTAAGCTCAGCTCGATAAACTCATAAACAAGTTTTTCTATTGAAAAAATCAAGATACTCAAGCTCGACAAAAAGCTCATTGTTTGAGATCAGCTCGTCCGAGAACTAATCAATCACGTTTTTGAGCTTGACAATATTATCATACAAATTTTAACATTCAAGCATTCGCTTCACCTTGACTTCATTTCACCTACTTTGACTCCGTTTCACCTACTTTTGTCACGTAGAGTTCTAAGTAGTTGTGGAACACATCACATCCACTACCCAATATGATTAATGCCCCCCCGCTATGACAATCTCATTTAATTATTTCTCCTAGAATGACATGTAAGAGTCGTTAGTGAGCAGGTTGCAAGTTGCTTGTGTGGTGCACTCATCAATGTACCATGAAGAAGGATGGATGATATATATATATACACAGAGAGGAGTATTCAATAATTATATGAGATATTTAATAGTTACAGATAATAGTAATCATTGAGTTTGGTAGTCATATAGAGTAGGATAAGACTAATAATAATTAGGATGTTTGGTACGCGTTTAGACATCCGTATTAATAATGGTCGGATATTTTTCGTTATTTATCAGGGATGGGGGTGGTATTATTATAGACCGGATAAGCAATAATTTTTTTAATACCAAAAAATACCCTTATATATATACTCCAAAAACACGCTAGGGCAATCGATTTGTCTCTCACCGGTGAAGGAAGGCGACGTCTATCTCTCGCAAAGAAGGCGACGTCTCTCTCTCTTGCAAAGGAAGGCCACGTCTCTCGAAGGAATTGAAGGCGTCGATCAATCGGAGAAGGGCAATCAATTCGTCTCTCTCATTGGGTTAGTAATTTCTCTCTCTCTCTCTTCTTCTTTTTCTCTTCTTCTTTTTCTTGATCGGATGCCTATTGGGTTAGTAATATGCATGACAGTAGCTTTATATATGCAGATTCTGGTTGACATATATATAATATATCACTAATACTAGTGCATAAGCTTATCACCCCATCTAATATATTGGCTGCATGCCAAGAAGAAAAGGAAATCATTATTGGATTTTTCCATGTGTTTATTTCTTGATAGCCAAACAAAGCATTGTAGAAAAAACAAGAGGGCCCCAAATCAGTTTTTGTGGTTGGTGAAAAACATAACAGAATGGGAGCCATTAATTGATTCACCTGAAATAGCTTGTCGATTTCTTTGCTAGTCAAAAAAGTTGCTGAAAAATTAATTAAGTTCAGGAAAGCTTTAAAAATATAAGTCGCATAAATACAATCGGGATGATTTAATTTGGACCTTGGCAAATAAAGAGAGAATCATGTATATCATGCTTTATGCTTTATATCATGATAGTTATATTTTAAAATAATTATTAAATACTTCTTCATGTATATGAGAAAGTATTTAATAGTTACAGATAATAGTAATTATTGATGGTTATATTTTTAAAGTAATCATTAAATATTTCTTCATATTCATATATATATATATATATATATAATATATATATATATATAGAGAGTATTTAATGATTACTTTTTTGGTTCATATATATATATATATATATATATATATATATATATATAGAGGAGTATTTAATGGTTTTTAACCATCAATGGTTACTATCATTATCAACCATTGGATCAAAAATCAAAGATTGAGATTTATTACATTAAATGACTCACCTACTTGCATTAATTTCATTTTCCAACTAATCATTAAATCTCAATCTTTGATTTTTGATCCAATGATTGATAATGATAGTAATTATTAATGGTTAAAAGAAAAGTAACCATTAAATACTCCCTATATATATATATATATATATATATATATATATATATTTGAGATCTAGAGAAAGAGGCAAGAAGCATGGAACTACCAAAAGAATTCATGCTTTCATTAATAATGCTGATCAGCAGGATTTATATTTGCTGAGGAGTAATGCTATGAGTACCTAAAGAGTATTAAATTTTTTTGCAACAAATGATGTGTCAGCTGATGTTGTATAAAATAGAATTAAAAATTATAATTAGTACATCACATTAGCTGCCACATCATTTAGTACAAAAAAATTAACACTCTTTAGGTACCTATAGCATTACTCAGTGCTGAGATACATAGATTCAACTGTTTGCTGCAAATTTAAAAGAACAATAATTGAACAAAGAAAACAAAAAAAAAAACATGACAGTCTGGTCGTGATCCAGACACTGCACTACCCAGAAAACAAAGTCTTAAAAAAAAAAAATGATCAAATTTGACCGCATGGATCACTATGAAGTTAGGTGAAATATCCCATGACGGCATTACACGGTTACACCAACTGTTTTTTTTTTTATTTTTTCTCTTTCCTTATTCTATCTCCGTCTTTTGCTTTCTCTCTCACTCTCTGTATGCAATTAAAGTATTATTTTGGGACATAATTATTATTTTGTTTGATTCATTATATAGATTAAAAAAATAATTAATTTAATTATTAATATTATTATTGTGAGTAGTTTTTTTTAATGTCTATATATATGTAGTTCATAATTAAAATAGGGAGAAAAATAAGAGTTAAATAGTAAAAGTGATGTTTTAAAAGAGAAAGTTTCAAAAAAAGATAATTATTAAGACAAAGTTTCAAAAAATATAATTATTTTGGAATGAATAAAAAAAGAAATAAAAATAATAATTTAGGAACGGAGGAAGTATTAAAGATTCAATAATTTGAATTTAATG
Source organism: Platycodon grandiflorus (assembly GCA_016624345.1). Classification (NCBI taxonomy): domain Eukaryota; kingdom Viridiplantae; phylum Streptophyta; class Magnoliopsida; order Asterales; family Campanulaceae; genus Platycodon; species Platycodon grandiflorus. The sequence continues at coordinate 5,637,760 of CM028368.1, forward strand.
TTTTCTATTATTATAAAATAGAACCCTTATGTGTAGACATCTTATTGGACCGGCAGATGTTGGACGGGTATCTAATGTGGCTTGAGTAGTAATGTGGTGTAAAAGTTTATATACGGTTGTAATTTGGAGTGTTAATAATATTTTTTTTATAATTTGACAAATCATTAATTGTGTGCTAAGTTATTTAGCGTAGTGGTTGTAACTTAAGGTATCCTAATGATCTATAGGTTCTATTGTATTTTGATTAGATAATAATGTCATTTTTGTCAAAATTTAAGAAATTTGTCAGTGACGTGACGTAACAACTCATTAAAATAATTTTTTGCTTTTCTAGCATATAAGTTTTTCTTATTGGTGCTATTTGGCCCAGCTGTCATATAGCTTAATTTGATTTTTTTTTTTTTAGCTGATTACAAAGTTGTATCTCGAGTTTAATTAGACTATGCTTAAAATTATTTTACAGATACTAGTCACAAGATTTGATCTCGATCGACTCAAAAAATAGGAGAATTTTTTTAATGAGACAGTTACGCCATATCAGTACTGTAATACAATAAGATTCATCACGTAACACACTAACCTTATACATACACTTGGTAAGAGCAATCCTAGTGCTGGTTGCTACAAGGACTCTAACATTGATTTTAGAGATTTTTTTTTTGCTACAATGGACACCCAACTCCACCCACTATATGTAAAATTATCTAATCACAGTATTAATATAGAGTGTGATTTAGAGTGAATAGTTACTTCTTACAAGGACTATAACATTGATTTTAGAGTTTTTTTTTTTGCTACAATGGACACCCAACTCCACCCACTATATGTAAAATTATCTAATCACAGTATTAATATAGAGTGTGATTTAGAGTGAATAGTTACTTCTTTTCTCTCCCCAAAATAATCACTTGTCTTGTGTCCTTAATATATAAGAGGACAAAATAATAATAATGAAAATGTATTTTGAACATGAATTGCTTTTAGAATGACATATATTTTTAGATAAAAGTAATTAAAATCATTAAAATATATAACATTTTTTTCATAGAATATACTCCCCTCCATTCCTAAATTATTGTCTTGATTTTTTTTTAAAGTCAAACAGACTATTTTTAAATTAAATTTAATGTATATGTTTTTTTTTATTTTAAATTTTACTCCATCCGTTTTAAATTATTGACGTGTTTGACTTTTTTGAGTCAAACAGACCACTTTTTTGAGTCAAACAGACTATATTTCAAATAATTTTGAAAAAATAAAAATATACATCAAACTTTGATTTAAAAAATAGTTCGTTTGACTAAAAAAAGTCAAAACGACAATAATTGAGGAACTAAGCGAGTAAAATTTAAAATATAAAATATTTCATCCAGGATGTGGTAGGAAAATAGAAATAAAAAAAGAAAAAAATATTGGTAGTTAAGTTTGTTAGTTGAGATGAGAGAAATTTAATTGAATTGCGTATGAAAAATCAACGTTTTTAGAAGGTGTACTTATTAGAGTGAATTATTTTTTAAGTGTTAAAATAGTGTAACTGAAATAGAGTACAATGTGTTTAGGCCAATTCCAATGGTCCTTTCCAGCTGCGCCATCCCACCAATTTGGTGTCAATTCTTCCTCCAATGGTCACGCTATCTTCTGTGCCAGTTTGAAGATGGGTGATTTTCACGCCAAATTTGGCGCAGCACTGTTACTGCGCTATCTTCCTTTTCTCTCTTTTTTTGTTTTTTTTAATATTACTTAATTAATTTGTAAAGTGTAAACCTCTCTTATTTTTGTTTGGTAATGTATTATTTACTTTTTGTGCATTATTTTAAAGTCTTGTATTTAATTATTTTAAAGTCTTGTATTATTTAATTTAATATTATTTTTAGTTATAAGTGTTAATTATAAGTTATTTGTATTATTAACATTATTTTTAATAAAATTTATGAATATTGCACTTAGAGATGCCTTAATTGATCATTTGTGGGATGAATATACGAATTCAGAGAATTAAATGATCATATATCATCGTGTTTGTATTTTAATTATAATTATATTTTAATTAAATGATCGTCGATCATTTGTATTCCAATTTCAGCTGTATTTTCAAGTGTTTTGGTCTTTAAATATAATTTGTTAATATTTTAATTGTATTTTAAAGTATTTTATTTTATTATTTAATTTTAATGCATATTATTTAATTTAATATAAATTGTATTATAAAAAATAAAATATACTATTCAATATAAGATATATTTGTTTTGCTAATATATTAACATAAATTTAATGAGATAAAATATATGTTTTAAATAGAATAATAAATAATATTCTTAGAATATTCTTTTTAGTATAAAGTTTAAAGTTTGATGATTGATGATGGTGAAAAATATTTGGAGTAAAAATTGCACTATTATAGTAGGATAGTGCAATTTTTGCACCAAATGGTTGAAGTTGCCCTTAGAGAGCCATATGTATGAAAACCATTGTGAATGCACTAATGTATAAAAAAGAGTAAATGAATTAAATATCACACAACACCAATATAATACTTTCATCCGTTTCAAACAAAGAGTCCACTATACTATTTTTTGATATTTCACTTAAAGAGTTTACTTTAAAAAATTATACTTACAATCTCCATAAATCTTTTCACTTTACCCTCCACATATGCTATTAACATCTTGACTATACTCAAATATTTTTGTAATTATGACCAACTCCAATTGTACTTATATATTTATTAATTATTAGACTTTTCAAACGTGAACTATTTAGGTGGAACGGAACGGAGTAATAATAACGTTATTAAACAATGATAATTGCTATTCACACCCCCATAATTACTAAGTACACCCCCTCCTAATTTATAAACCCCTCTAAATACTAAGTACACCCCCCTCAATTTTTCATTTTACCTCTCCCTTCCTCCTCTTTCCCAGCAGCCCCCCTTCCTCTACCTCCCCAACATCCCCTTCTTCCTCTTCCCCCTCCTCTTCCCAACACCCCTTCCTCCTCCTTCCTCGTCATTCCCCCTTTCCCTCTCCTGCAATTTCACATACACACACACTCTCAGTGAAAACCCGTCATTTTGAAGAAAGAATGTATCTATCCAAACATGCCCAAACCTCCATTAATACACTATCGAGAGAAAACTCACCATAAAATTTACTGTCTTTGAGTAAGAAATCGATAAGTTCGACGAGAATCTATAAAATATAAGCAATAAAAATTGAAACTCACTATGAAAATGGGAAACTCACCAAGAACTAATTTATTTATCAAAATCAATATCATCTTCCTCCATATGAAATTCACAGAAGAGTTTAGTGGTGTTCGATAATCGCTAACCGAACACCTAAAGGTGTTCGATTGAACCGAACATTTTAATGACATTTTTGTAATAATCGAATAAAGGGTAAATATGTCAAGTTTTATAATGACATTTTTGTAATAATCAAAAGGGGTGTACTTAGTAATTGGGGGGGGGGGTTGTGAATAGCGATTCTTTAAACAATTTCACCAAATATAAGAGAATTGCTATTTATACCTCAAAAATTACTTAGTACACCCCACCCATAATATTTTTAACCCCTTAAAATGCTGATTGCGTCCCCCTAATTTTCTATTTTCACCTTATCAATATTTTTCTTAAAATTAACTAAATTTACTAAATACACCCCACCCAAAACACCCCTTCCTCCTCCTCCCCCCACACACAAAACACCACGCCGTCCTTTTTTCCACCTTCTCCACAAAACCTACACCCTTCCTTCTCCTTCCCCACCTCCCCCCTCACCACACCCAGTCAAGCAGCCCGCCCCTCCTATCTTTTCTTTTTTTTAAATAATTTATTTGGTACTGTATTATCGAATACTCATAGGAGCGTTCGGCACCTCTACTATTCGATAGGACTGCCAAACAGTAATAATTTTTTTTTTTTACTTAAAAAAATAAATAATATTTAAGTTAAAATTTATAATAATATTTTTTATAATATATAAAAGAAGTGCATTCAGCAAATGTTTGGGTGTGAATAGCAACTCACCGAATATAATTGAAGTATAAATGTAAAGAAGTTGAAAAATCCTAGAGATCCCAAATCAGAGAGATGTACTAGTGGAGTACTATAAAATGTCATACGTAGATAGATAGATTCAGGAATTGATTTGAGTTCCAAATAAGTAAATCAAATTCAGGATTAGGATAAAGATCAGCAGCAATATTTAGGGGAGGGATTAAAGGTTAATCGTTAATGGTTTTCATGACTACAGTATTGGCTTTGAAATGGAGACCCACGACCACAATTAGCTGCTTCCCTGTCATAAATTCATCATCATCATCGTCGCCCTCTCCAAAATCATCTCTTTCCACTGTGAGAATGGCTCTCAATAGTAGTAATATCTCCACCACCGCCGCCGCAACTGCAGTAGCAGCCACCACCAACAACAACAACCACTGTAGGCGGCTGCCAGTGCTTCTGTTTGACGTTATGGACACCGTTGTTCGAGACCCTTTTAACCACGATATCCCTCACTTCTTCGGGTATATATTTTCCATTCTCCCAACTCTATTTTATTATTGTACTGAGTATCTATCATTTTTCAATCACTGTTTCTAGTTTCTCACGATTTAATTTCAGTATTAATTTTTTGAAAACCCAATTCATGATTTTGCTTGCCTGTGTTGACTTCACTCTCCGGTCTCAATCCCTTCTTTTTTTTTTTTCAATGTTTTGGGGTTTATAGTCATTAGATTAAATTCTCGAGATAGTAAAAGTCGTCCACTAGCGGATAAAATGAGAGAAATTGCTTAACATGGTCTTGACCGCATGACGTAGACTTCTTAGTGCACCTGTTAGAAAGTGTGATGTTATCAATATCAACTGGGCTAGAAGTAGGGAAAGACTAAAACTAGATGAACATCGGTAATAAAGAAAGATATGAACAAATGTAGCAAGTTTGATGACCTTGATTTGGACTGAATTGAATGACAAAAAATGATTCATATAGCCAACCCACTCAAGAGATTGGGACTAAGACTGAGTTGAGTTAAGTCATTAGATAAGTAGATAGATAGAAATACCCGTTTGATAAATTTGGGACTACTGGAGTTGGTCTGGCCCCATTCATTTAGCTAACAGCCTAAGATATTCAGATTAGTTTGTTACGCATTAGCTGATAGCTTGGAAAATCCAGATTGCGGAATTGATCTTGCAAGTAGGTTTAGGGCCTAAGGATGCCGAGTTAATTACTTTCCTTGGCGTGAGTTTGTCCTTCTGGTGCTTCCCACACGATTGGCTTGTCAGGTTAATGAGCTGTACAAGTAGTTGACCGTGGCTTGAACTAATTTGATATGCTATGACCAAATTACTTTAGCTGCCTTAGGTAAAAGCCAAATTGCTTGAGCTCGATTCTTATTGGATTTGTTATGGGTTTCGGACTTTGGCTTAACATTTAGATTTGCTAAACTCACACTTAATTTCAGATTTGAGTAAATAGGTCTGAGCTTGAACAATCAATACTCTTCTTTTAGTCCATACTGTGGAAAAGCCATCATGATTATCAATGAGTCCTTTTTACATAGCGGAGCCTTAGAATCAATCTAAGCCTATCAATGTGTTTATGGGCGTAGCTTGTTTTAGTGTTAGCCATTTTACCATCTCTTCATCATAATCGTTTCACTCGTGTACCAGAAAGAAGAATCCATTCAGATGTAGGTCCAGTCCAAAAACTATTTTATTTTTTGTCTGAAGGACGGGTGTCTGTCTTTGTGGTTTTCATCATACCTATAAGAGGATGAAACATTTTCTTTGATGCCCCTGCAATTTTGATGGTGTTAACTGTCTGCAAAAGGATCTGGCCAATCAGTTTTAATATTGTACTTCAGCTACTCTTTTCCCAGTTTTGCTGCCTTTGTAATTTCAGTTATTACGTAACGTTTTCATAAAATACCTTTCTGGAATTTACCCTGATAACCTGATTCCTTTCTCTTGTCTTAAGAAGATATGAGTTCTGGAATTTAGGTTGTGTCTGATCTTTTGTTATTAACTTTTATCAATTTGAGATGTTAAGGTCGGCATGTCTACGGAAATTTTCTCCAGAGTCATGAATCTTAATTGTGTCAACTGTCAAGGAAAGGATCTTGTTAATCAGTTTCAACGTTCTGTTTCTGCTGCACTTATTTTCAGATTTTATCTATTTGTTATTTCAATGTTGATTTATATTGTGAGTACAATAGCCATCCTGATTCTTCCTACTTCTGATTCTTTTCGACTCTTTGATCCAATTGAGGTGTTCTGTTCAGAATGTCTATGAAGGAACTATTAGAATGCAAGCATCCGACTGCCTGGATTGAGTTTGAAAAGGGTCTCATTAATGAGGTATAGTAGGACACGAAGCAAAAATTTTATATTTTCCACAATCTTAACTACATAAATTCTTTTTGAAGAGAATTTGGGTTTATGATTAATTCTTCTGATGGTGTATGAATAGTTCCACTAAAGGATGTCCGACTGCCCTAGAATAGCCTTCAGTCATGATGCTTTATTGAGTTGTTTAATCAGATAAGCAATTACATAGGTAGAGAAACTATTTCCCTCCAAATTTGCAATTGGAGTCTGCCGAGGAACAAGTGGAAATGACCATAAAAAATCGAAGTGAAGGCAACCTAAAAGAATACATCAGAATAATAACCTTACAATCCATACAAAGGACCGACATAGCGACTCCCCGAAAAGCCTCCACGCGGAAGACCATAAAGAAGCTAAATAAACAATGCTCTTCTTCCCCGTTGAGCTGAATAGACATGTTCTCATCCCTAAAGATCCTGGAAATTTTCTTCCGCCAAATGCTTCATAATACCTCAAAATACCACACGTTCATAAAATGATCTTAGCTTTACAACTAAAACCTCGATAGAACATAAGAAGCATATCTTTGATCAAGTATGTGAGAGCCACGATTATCCAGGACTCCTAATAGCTCACACCACACCTGCAAGGCAGTTCTTCAAATCTTGTTCTGTATTAAACAAAAGAAAATATAGTGATGTGTAAAACTAAATGTTACTTTCACTTTACATGACAAACAGACATTCCCACATGGTCAGTTTTCATTGTCCTTTCCTTTCTTTACCTCAAGGATTTTGAAATCCAATCAATGTCTTTAAGACATCAAATTCATCAAAAGTAATAATCAAAAAAACATAAAATAGCGAGTAGACAGAGAAAAGGAAATTTCCACGTGACGCCAAGCAGGAGAGAGTCTAAGGTAGGTCTTTAATTATGTTATATACATCTGATAAGATGACATGCAACTTTATTTTCCTTCTTATATGGATCCATTTGTGACACTGTAGCTCGTTTGCCCCGAGTGCCCCTTCCCCTTCCCTAGCACCGCATCTTCATACTATGTCTGAGCACTGATCCTGTTAGCAAATGCAAGAGGAATTGAAATGTATAACATGTCGCACACGCATGCTAATAGATCCAATTCTATAGAAGGTAGGGTCAAAGAAAAATAATTTTAAATTAGACGTGCCATTTTTGGTGTTCCAACTGCCCCACAAAAGTTGTAGGCTCTTCTCCATTTCTACATAGCATGGATATCATCGCAGGACTTTTCAATTAGTTTCATCTAGTTTGGGAAACTGGGGTTTTGGCTTCTCTTTTCTTATAGACTCTAGTCTTGTTTTCGTTTCAGGTGGAGCTAGCAAGGAAATTTTTTAAAGATGGAAGGCCACTTGATTTAGAAGGTAGGTTAACCAGATTCATAAGTTTCCCAAACAGTAGTAGAAAAAGGATCGAGCTGAAAAGGACTATTTAATGATTTATTCCCTTCTAATGCTAACATAGTATTGTAGAACTAGACTTAGTGAATTCGAAAGTCAGTGATCAGACATATTTATGATATGGCAGTGTATAATGTCTAGACACATGCTACTCAGATCTATCTGCTTAAACATTTCTTTGGTGAATAGTTCAATTATTTTCCTTTCTACCTAGCTGAACATGCTAGTGAATATGTAGTGCACGCATAGCTACGCATAATGCTGAAGCTTTTGGCTATATTTGCCTTGATTACATTACTGAACATTATTATGTTTTAGTTGTGCATGGCACCATTCGTGACTTTGAATTGGTCGACCTTGTTTTATATCATACCCAACAGTTGCATATTAGGGAAAACCTTACTTCTTAATTATTTCAATGAGCTCATTCATGAGCCAAAATAAGGTTGACTATATTGAGTGTTATTGATTTAAGTCAGCTGTATGTGTCTCTCTGTTGGCGTTAAGATCCAATTTATGCTGTTAATTGATCTTTCCAGTGGTTCTTTTATTCTGGCTTGTACGCTTGTAGAAATGACATTCAGTTTTCTTTTCAGGTCTCAAAACTTGTATACAACGAGGATACTCCTACATAGAAGGCATTGAAGGATTGCTTCATGCATTAAAACATAATGGCTATGAAATGCATGCTTTCACAAATTACCCAGTCTGGTATAGTTAGATTGGATGGTTTTACTAAATTTGATTCAGCAAATAATTCAAGAAGGGTTATGAATATCTTTCCTTTTGTAGGTACAAAATGATCGAGGACAAATTAAAACTCTCCACCTACTTATCTTGGACATTCTGTTCATGTATAACTGGTATCTTTTGGTTTGACCTTAATTGTGCTTTGTTTATGTGAATTAGGATGCATACACTTGCTTAGCTCTGTGTAGGTCTCACATTTTTCGTCGGCTAATATTATCCTTTCTTTAAAAAAAAGGATATGAAACTATAAAGTCATTGTGTCGATCATGAATTTGTCATCAAAGTATGTTCTCAAACAGTCAAACTCTAATTCTTTAACTTTCATCTTTACTTGATAGTAGAGTTTCTATTACTCGCTACTGTTAGCCTGTTTGTTATGTCTATTAAGAGCCAAGTGTTAAGTTAATTGCGTGATATTGGAAATAATGGTGTCTGAAACTGTATTATTGTTTGCTTCAAAGAGTGTTTCCACAGTAGAGAGGTTGACACAAATCGGTCGTGACTTAAAATAGGGCTGATGTGGCATATTTTTATATTTTGGTGATGATTGGTTGAGAAAGTATGATACATATTGGTCTCTTTAAATAAGTTACTCATGACACTAGCAAATTGAGATATTGGATGGAACTCTTATATAGTGCCGGGTAGTCTTATGACGGAAGTGTCAAAACCAGGCTATATATATATATATATATATATATATATATATATATATATATATATATATTAGATTTGAACTTGCATGCATATATATGATTGGCACTATTCCCTAAAGTAGTTGCCCGAAACGAAGTCGACACAAAATAACACAAAGCAATACTTTAGTATAAGATTAAAAGTCAACTGATTGGTTGTTTAACAATTATTGGTTATGAGGCATGATGGACTTCAATTCTAATGCTTAGTCTGGTGACTTTTATTTCCTTGAACAGCATTTGGTTTGACCATCCTTGAGGCTTTACATTGTTCTTAATTTTCAGAAGGATTGTGTTGTCCTTGCAACTGAAATTTGATTTCAATTGTCCTTTAATGGACTTCAATTATATCATCTCTGTTTCTATTGTTGCTTCAAGCACAAGCGTGTATGTCTACAAATTGCAGTTGTTTGCAATAGGATATACTGTGGCTTTCGCCTTTTCTAGCTTAATTTTGCTTGAAATTATTCTTCTTCCTAAATGCAGGAAAAAGAAAGCCTGATCCTGTTTTTTATTTAGAAGTTCTGAAGCACCTCGACATCGAACCTGCGAGTTGTGTCTTCATTGATGACAGGTATAGTTATTAATTTCAATATGTAAATGTGCATATACTTTATTTGTTCTGAGTTTGTTACATATGTTGCATTGCTGTTTTGTGAGAGTTTTTTGTGGTGATTTGGCACTTGCAATAATATTCCGAGTATGTTCCTTAAAATGTTGAGGATTTACATATTCAGTTGGTATCTTTCACGAGCTACTCGGAGATGACATGGCATTCTACTCATCTAGTTTTCTCTATTAGCATCTCACCCAAATTCATTTGGGTTTCACGTTCAATAAACGTAATTCGTGTTTTGAGGTGGATAAATAACTATGATATTTGGCTCTGAAGTTGGGTGGCCAGCTCCTGAATCATTTATTCTGTTTTTCTTTTTGTTTCATTGAACATTAAAATACCCACTAGTCCTGGAAACTCCAGCAAATGTTTTGACTCAACCCAATTGTTGTACTGGTTTCTTTCATGGGCTTGTCAATCAAAGTCACGTCTTTCCCAAAACCCTAAAACTTGTGGAATTTTAGAGCTTGCATGATTTAGACAATGGTTTATGCCTGAGGTAATTCAAAATGGGATACTATCAATTATGGAGGGAGAGGGGGGGATTCTGATACTAATACACCGTTGGGTGGCCTGAAACAGGATGAGAAATGTCGAGGCTGCAAAAGAAGTTGGCATCGTGGGTCTTCAATTCAAGAATGCAGGGATACTACGTCAGGATCTCTCTCTCCTAGGAATCGACATCTCAACACATGAACAAAGCGTAAATGAAGATCGTGCAGATATTCCACAAGAACAATTGTCCTGATGTCTCAACTCATCATTCTTTTTCCTTAAAAGGAATTTTACCTCCTGTTATTTGAGAAATCGATTCCAGAAGATGATGTAATGGCCTATATTTTTGTATTCCCTCATCTCGGATAAATGTTCCTGATAGATAAAGCACAGGAATTAAGAAGTATAATTAATGATGTGCAGTAAAATGTGTTCGACAGTTTAATTATTCTAAATAATTGAATTTTTTTGAAATTTATTATATTAAATGAAATTTTAAGGGTATATTAGAAAAAATGATAGAGAATAAATACATTAAAAGTTTTTAAGAATATTAGAGCACCTCCAACACGCTGTTTATAAACCATTGTAAAGCTTTATGAAAAGCTTTATACCATTGGAGTGAAAATAAATTTGCTGACTAGAATGAGATAGGTTCACATTTATGAACCAGTTGATCCTTTGCTGATTGATCTAAAAAAGCATTTTTTATTACTTTCTTTCCACGCGGCTAGGCTGATTCATAAAGCAAAATTCAAACACTTTATCCAATGCACTACAATGGCTCTTTTTGCTAGAAAAAAAAAAAGTTTCAATATAGCTGTTGTAAAACGGCTAATTGAAAAAATATATATATAAATTTAAATGTAACTTTTTTATAAATAGGATTCTAAAAAATATTTTTTTCCATTACATTTTCTCAAACATATTCATTCTTTTTATACCTTCTCATTAAACTACACAAATTCTTTATTTCACTTCTTTTTTTATGAATAACAATTGATTTACGAATTTATTGAACTCTTCAAATGTCGAAGATTCTGCCAATGACCGAACTCCTCCAAATTTTCAAGGTCTCCAAATTTTTCAGCTCCATCGAATTTTCAAGATCAGCCAAATTTTCAAGCTCTGCCAAATTTTCAGGCTTCACCAAATTTTCATTATCCAAAATTTCAAAGCCTTCAACATTTGCAAGTTCCTCCAAATAGTGAAGGTACTTCAAATGTTCCAAAATTTTCTTATCCTTCGTATTCTCAATTTTCCATATATTTGAACCATGGATATTTTAACCCAGTTATGGAAAATCAATATACACCCGGTTCTTATAACCTAACTATGGGTAGCGGACATCCAACAACACCGATTGATACAAGAAATGATAGTATCGGTGAGTTTGAAATTCCACCCATTTCCACCCAACAAGGGTTGAAAAATATTATTCTTAATGATGAGTGGACAATCAAGCAAAAGACATACATAAAACAAAGTGGAGCATTGATGATTATGGAAATGAAAATGAAGGAAGAAACTGAAAACTCCCATGGTCGTAAACGCACTCGAAAATATATAAATCGAGAGCGTGAAGCTAGACATGACCGTCTGTTCAACGACTATTTCTCCGATGAGCTGGTTTACACTGATCAAATGTTCAGAAGAAGGTACTAGATGAGTAAGGAGTTATTCCTTCGAATTTTAGAAGCCCTTTCAAATCATTAAGAATATTCTCAGATGAGGGTTGATGCAACCGGTAGAAAGAGACTTTCCCCACTGCAAAAATGTACTATTGCTATCCGTCAGTTGGTATACAGCACGCCTACCGACCATTATGACGAGTATGTACGAATTGGTGAAACCACTGCAATCGATTGTCTAATGAAATTCTGTCGATTTGTGATTGAGATATTTGTAAGCGTATACTTGAGAAGACCCAATGCTCACGACGTCCAACGTTTACTATACATTCTAACGTCCATGGTTTCCCCAATATGTTAGGAAACATTGACTGCATACATTGGTCGTGGAAAAATTGTCCAGTTGCATGGAAAGGTCAATTTACTCGAGGAGATCAAGGGGTTCCAACAATTATGCTAGAAGCGATCGCTTCTCAAGACCTTTGGATATGACATGCATTTTTCGGGGTTACAGGATCTAACAACGATATTAATGTGCTCAACCAATCTCAATTATTCAACGATGTATTGCAAGGATACTCTCTTCAAGTTGAGTTTACGGTAAATGACACACAATACACCAAATGATATTATCTAGCAAATGGTATCTACCCGGAGTGAGCTCCATTTATCAAAAGTTTTGCATATCCAGAAAACCCTAAAAAGGATAAAGTTCAAACAAATGCAAGAGGCTGCAAGAAAGGACGTTGAGCGAGCGTTCGGAGTTCTCCAATCTCGTTGGGCAATAGTACGAGGTGCGACACGATTTTGGCACAAGGAAGCTTTGAAAGATATAATGTACCCAAGCAGAAGATGCAATTAAAGAAAATGCTATGGGTTAAGGGGGCACATTGCTTCAATTAATAGTTGAGGGGGGCAATTTGAACCCAACTCATAATTAAGGGGGATTATTTGTAATTCCCCAAATTTTAATGCTAATGGGTAAGAGATTACGAGAGAAGAAAAAGATAAAGAACCTACCACCTTGTGAAGTAGGGAAGGAGAGAGAGAGAGAGAGAGAGAGAGAGAGAGAGATAACAAGGGCGGAAGTAGTGGTTGAAATTTTACAATGAGTGTTATTATTGTCACCCTCATACCTATAAGTACACCCTCTTCATATATTACAAAAATGTTATTATAAATTTTGACTTAAATACCTTTATGTATTTAAAATTTTTTTTTTTTTAAAAAGAAGGCATTTTGGTGTTCAACAGCCCCCCACCGAATAAAGCTAAGGATGTTTGGTAAGGGGGTGCCGAACACCATTATAGGTGTTCGGTCACATAGTGTCGAACAGCTTTTTCGAGCTTTTACGGTAAAGGAGAGGCTTGCTTTTGAGTTTGCGGCTTAAATTGTGGAGAAGAAGAGGAGACTGCTGCCATTGCTTGTGGAAGAGGATGTTTGTAGACCAATTTCTTTATGCTATGGAAATGGAGAGGAGGTGTAAAGGCTGAACTGGTGACATCCTCATTCATGGGACCCCCTCATACAAGAACGATCTCAAAGACTGTCTTGTGCTGCTGTAACTTGTTGAATTCGTCTTTTTTCTTTATTTGTTTTTCCTTAGTTGCAAGCGGAGATGAGAGAAAGAAAGGGGTAGGGGACGCAGAAGGGTAGGGGAGAGGGGGTAGGGTTTTTGATTTTGATGATGGTGAATTAGGAAGGGGTAAAATAGAGAAATAAGGGGGGTGTATTTAGGTCTTCGCGAACAAAATGGTGTTTTAATATTTAGGGAGGTTGAAAAATTTTGGGAATAATGTACTGGACTACTGGTGTAGTGCATGTACTCTCGTAGCTTTTGGGGGTGACAATAGTAACACCCTTTTATAATTTGCTTAGGGACAAATTTGTCCAAAACTAGTTCAAAGGCGTCACTGATCCCAATTTTGGGATGGACCATTTAAAAACACTCTTGACCCAATCAGAGGCTGCAAACGAACGGACTGAATAGCCCATTCAGAGGCCCATTAAGGGCTATCAAACAAGCTCATTTTGTGTACGGTCACATCACACGGCGACCAGAACTAGACTAGTACAGTACAATAAACCGAAAACAACGGAATTGGGGGAAAGTGGGATCAAGAAATCTAGGGTTTCAAATCGCAAACTTGTGGTTCTTATTGATCATCGGCTTCTTCACTCTTCCATCTGTCTTTCTTCCCCACCACTATGACTCTCGCCCAATTCGCTATGGTAATTAATTCTTTACCTCTCTTTTTTTAATTTCCGAGCTTTTTTATCTATTATTTCGTCTCCGTCATGCTCATATATATATATATATGTATATATATATATATGTATGCCTGTGAATTCTCGTCTTAAACTTCAATATTTACTTGGGTTATTTTAATTCTTTACTAAGTTTTGAATTTCACTGCTCAATTGCTCATGATCTGATCTTAGTTAACTTTGGCTCTGAAAATGAAATAGAATCATTTATCTAAAGTTGTTGAGTTCAAGTTTCTTAATTTACTAATGTTTCGTTTTCAAGTGATGCAATTCAAGTTGATCGATAATTTGAAAGTTGAACTATTGAACTTTTTAACTCATACTCACTCTGTTTGCAAAGAAGAAAAAGTTAGTCTACTTTCTGTATTGAAAAGTCTAGCATGGGACTATATCATATCAATATTTAACATATGGTTACTATATTTTAGGTAATAAAATTTCAATTATTAAAACTACATTAAAAATGCTACCAACTGCAACTATTACAATTTTGCAAGGACAACTAAATTTTATAAATCTGCGGTCAAAGCTTAATCAAGCTGACCAAAAAAGAGACGAAATGAGACTACTACTTTGGGATGGAGGGAGTACTTAAGGATCAAAATAATGATAAACTCTACTTTTTTTTTACTTCTTTTTTCTGATTTTATTTTTTATCGGTGTACCTAGATTCATGTACCATCTCCTTGAAAACTCTGAACCAAAGAGCAAGCACTTTTATATATATGTAGATTTTGAAGTGAAGAAACCGAAAGAAGTCGGTCTTTAGCAAATAAATAGAGTATATCTAATGAAGGCTTCAATTGCATAAGTAGATGTTGGAACTTTAGATTATGATAAATGAGAACTCTTTATGAAAGTTGTAATTGTAAGCTAAAACTCTGAGCTGTGTGTGTGGAGTGCAACTTGATTCTCATGGTTTAAAAAGGGTATAACTTTAAACTCTGATATTGGGAATATTAGATTGTGAATGTTGTTGAAGCAAGTAAAATTGAAATATGGTGAAAGTGTAAACTTTTGATATCCTTAAGATAACTTGCACACAAGTCTCCCCAATAAAGAGTCTTAATCCATGAATTATTGGATTGGCATAGAGTCAATGTTCCTGCTTGGAGAAGGGTATATGGAAAAAAGTATTAACCATCTTATGGAAAAGGCCTCCTTCAGGCCAGAGTGGATATTGACTGTAATTGACATCAACAGTGAGAAGCATAATGCAAATTGCTAAGGGGCCAATTATGAGGCATTGCTAGTGACATTATTGGCCCTACCCTCGGAAATTAAGAAGGTTTGAAATTATTCTTGTATTCTTGCTAGGATTATAAGTTTGAAAGTCCTTATTTACTCTATTTGTGAAGGGAAATAGGAGTCTCTAGAATGACTGATCAAATGTGGAGGGAAGTGGGGTAAATGGCAAGATGGGAAAATGGAAGAGGATATTTCCTTTTTTATTACAATGAGAAAGATTGAGTAAATCTATGTTACGCAGACTGGGTTGCTACTTTATTGTGAAAGATGTTACAATATCCATGTTCAAGGTCACGTGGATACAGCATAAGTTTGTATACTTGTACATTTTTTTCTTGAGATAAGCTGTTGTTTTCATGGTATGTAGTGTTCAAAATGGGCACTTTACACTTGATTTTAAGCAATTTATTTTCTGCTGAATTTGAGTTATAGAATATGTAGCTTTGAAGTGTCTGGGAAAAACCCATGTGTTTGTCATTGGACACAGTTACTTGATACATTTTGAGGAGCCTGGTACCAGAGGAGTATACTACAGAGTTGAGGGAGAGATATAGAAGTAAATGGCCACAAGAATTTTTCTAATCAAAGAGAAAGAAAAAGAAGAGAAGCCCAATTTAGAGAAAGAAATTCTTAATTTTTCGTATGAAGGATGAGAAACATTTTTATTTTTTGGAGGTCATAATATGCTTGCATAAATATATTGATAGAGAAATACATAAAGGGGCGGATAAGAGAAGGTCCCACAGCGACGCCTCTGAGCACGATGGAGGAAAACCTATATCGATGATAATCAGATACCGGATCAATTACCAAAGGAAAACTTCTACTGCTCCAGAGCCACCATTCAACGAGACTGTCAAGAACAATTGGGCATGTGAATCACTAGACTTTATGCACATGACACACATCTGGAAGAACAACTTATAATTAGAAAGGCTAGGCTTTTACTTGAAATTAGAATCTCTCATCTCCTTGTTTTGTCTTGATTATGTTGGTTTTAAGTGTAATTAGAAGCTTAATGCTTTTGCATCAGTTGTTTTCTAGGGATATGATATTTGATTATATGGTTCCTTTTAGTTATTGATAAAAAATAATGATAAATGTAAACGAGTATATGATTCCTGTGAATGTCAGCATATCTGTTCTTGTAGGTGCCACTAGCATCTGAAGCTGCTTGTGGCTTCCCCGTTAATCTCTTGCAACATGCATGAAATTTCAGCAGCGACTTCATTAAGGCTTCCTAAGTAATCTGTAGAAGATTACTGCCCTTCTCGAGGGTCAATCATATTAGAAGCTGTGTTTGGAAAAATAAACAAAATCGTATTCCAGATTTTTTGACTTCAATTTGCTTACTTTTTCCCTGCTTCAAGATAACATCTGTTCTGAACCACATAGTTATGTGATTGCAGGTTGAAGAATTAGCTTTTCTTATTAAGGACAATCTTCCTTGTAAGCACCTTGTTCTCTCAATGGAAGAGACCCTAGTTGATTTTCTTCAGTATGATACAAGGTACCTTTGCCCATATACCTTGGTATTGTCTCATAGGCTCCACTGAATGTCATTGAAGTTGAATTGTTTGATGGTAAAGCCTATCAACTGTCACCAATTCCAAATTTATTTAGAGTTACATTATACGTCAATTAAGCATTTCTATATCGGCAAAGCTAAGAACTCTATAGCACTAAGCCTACTGTTTGAGCTACAGCATCAGAGTATTATCAGATTATATACTCGAAGAAGAAATGATGACATTGAAAAAGGTTTGGTGAAAGGTAAAAGGGGTAGGTTATGTCAGCACGGCTGAAATATAAGTGTTCCTTGAGATGTAGGTTGTGAAAACACGTAATTCGTAGTACCAAAAAAGTATTACGAATGATTTTGAAAAAATAAAAAAAAATATACGTCAAATTTCCATTTGGAAAATAAACAATTTGACTCAAAAAAGTCAAACAGGACAATAATTTAAGAACGGAGGGAGTATTAAACTTTTATGTTTCTTTCAATGAACTATACATGAACCTAGTTTTGTCACCATATGGATTAATGTGTTCTTGATGGTGTTGCTTTTGTTTCTGTCCCATACTGCTTCAGTTTTACTGCTCATTGTTTGGGGGTTGTAAAACTGTTCAGGAAACTGCAGGAATTTGATTATGTTGTATTGCAGCTTAGATGGGGTGCTAGAGCTGGAACCAATGAATCCGTACAATCGGCTTCTCTTGCATCGTCTAGCCGATATTTTTGGGTATATTCCTTTTGTTGTTCCCGTTTCTTATATTGACATCATTTCAAATTTTGTTGTTGAAGGAGATCTCTGTTTATTGATGGTAGTATGATGCTTTCAGATGATGAGTTTCTTTGCTTGTTTGATTTGCTAGATTTTCTCATCAATCTACTGGTGAAGGAGACGATCGACATTTGATTTTAAAGCGATGCCAGGAGTCATCAATGTATGTAAACGGACACGAAGCCAATGTTTAAATTCTTTTCTTTCTTTCGCTAGGAAGATTAGTCATATTGTCTATTAATATTCTTGAACCTGTGTCTCTACTTGTTATTTTAATTGTAGTGATACTTGGAGCCTGTAGCCCATATCTAAGTTTTGGGTTGGGTCATGAATCATTTTCGTCACTTTATTTGGTCCAAAGCAAGGTTATCGATGAAACTGCAGTTGTATCCATCTTCAGTATCTTTGTCCATGTTTGGTCTTCTTCTACCACTTAACAATCTTGTTGATATTGATATTATCGCTCTTCCTAAGTGGGAGTTATTGGTCTATATTGTATGTGTCCAAATCGTGTTAGGGGATCTCTATCATATTATCTCCTACTGTGGCTACTTATACTATCTTGTCTGTGTTCGTTGGATTTTTATATTTTCTAGTTTTACCAGGCATCCATCTTCCATTCAGCATTCGCATTTTGGCTACACCTTGTTAATATGCTCATTTCGGCTACACCATCTTAACATTATTTCAGCTACACCATCTTAACATTCTTATTTCAGCTACACGCATTTATCTAGCATGATGCTTCTTAGTGGCCAAAAATTCCGTACCGTTAAGTTTGTTGTTTCTTACTTTTACTATCTAATGGCTGCTTTATGGAATTTCCCTTTATGCTTTATGGGTATGCACCGTCCACATAATACTCCTGACGCACCTTCTCCAGTTCACCCAACTTTTAATTCTGTGACTGTATCTCCCACCTCTCCCTCTTGATTAGTATTTGAGATAATAGCGTCGGATCCTTTTCGGTATATCTCGGCCATCTAAGTTAACTGTCTATTAGTGCTCCTGTTGCTGCTAAAGTTTGAATGTCAATTAGCTCTCTCCACATCTTGCATGCATCTTCTGATATAAACCAGCCAAAGATTTTTAGACACATTTATATAGGTTGCCAAACCCAAAACTTGCTAACCTAGTCGATGTGGAGGCTGACAAAGCCACTGCATAGTACATGGGCTGATGTGTTCAAAGGCCTCCTGTCGAAATTCTGTACTACACAGGAGGATGGCCGGCACTACCTACTGTCTTCTAACTTATCCTTCTGACTCTCAAAAGCTTACAGAACTTTCCCATATCATCCAAACATCTTCCAACCTGGTATTGCTGTCAACTTGTCCCAAAGATGTGAAACTCTGAAACTACAAAAAGACAGTTTCTTAACCAGAAACGCAGATACCGAATATGTCACATACTCGAACAAAATGTTTATCTTCTATTAGAGCAATCGATCTGATTGATGAGACCACCGCTTTCAACGTTGGAGCATGGACTCATCTGTGTCATGAACTTGCTTCTTTGTTTATTTTGCAAGTCATTACATTATATTATTGAAATCATATTATTTATACTGATTACAGAATGTAATTATTGTAAATACTGAGAATGACTCATTCAGGAAATTTTCAAAGCCTGACATGTTTCTGCAGTGATTTTGTTCTGGTAACGATTATAGATTTCTGATCACCTCTCGTTTTTCTTGGTGGAATGGCAGACCTTCCATCCTTGTTGGTGATCTCTTATGGGATTATGATGAATGTCAGTCTCTGACATCCTCACAGCTGCTATCAAGGAGAGAAGAAGCATCGTCAGGTTTCATTTCGTTTCTGTTAGGCTTCTATTGTCATTCAATAGATTCTGCTTCGAGTCATGCAACATTTATTGTTACCTGGATAAGTATAATACTGGAACCTTCAACCAAAGACTTATGCGTTGAGAATCGATGTCCTTTTGGTACAAGGAAGAGTGCCATGGTAGTTATCACTTATATTATCACTTGGTATTTTGTTATTATTGAGCCATTTTGTTTATGGACCCTGTGAGGGGGGTTGCCCTTGTTTTTTTTTTTGGTTTCATCTTTATCGTGCTTCTGCTACTACCTGAAGATACAGAGATTAGCATTTTCTGTAAGCTACCTCTCTAATTCTTCAAATGGTCGTAGTAGGGAAACAAAGTATAAATAAAATTTTTTTTGATAAGTAATAATGATGAAATAAAAACGAGGCGTCAAAACAGGTGGCGCGTCCTTTGTACACAGGAAGTATACTAGACAAAAAAAGTGACTGCCTCTATAATAGGGGTGCAAGTGGTTCGGTTTGAGCCTTGATATGGTCTTCAGTTTAGGGTTTTTAAGCTGCCATACCATTGAGTTTGTTTAGCAATTGTTCTTACACATATGATGAGGATTAGTGCTTTCAAATTCTCATAATTGTTCCAGTTATTTAGCCATGTCCTTCATGGATGTCAATATGAATGATCCGAGTCCTCGTGATTTTCTTAAGACTATTAATGAACTGGTTGGTCCATGCGAACTGCCGAAATTCAAAGGTGCTTTTTCCCCCAAAAATAGTACTCCCTCTGTTCCTAAACCGTTGTCCTGCTTTCCTGTTTTGTCTGTTCCAAAAAAATTGTTCTAAACTTTCCTTTTTAGGAAAATACTTTTACCATTCTACCCTTACATTTTCTTTCTACTTTAATGATGGTCCCACATGCTCATTGGTTTTAAAGAAAATTACATATCATACCAATATTTATAATAGAGGCAATTAGTTTTTCTTAATATGTGTGCCTGGTAAATGCCCGGTAAAACAGGACAATTATTTAGGAACAGAGGGAGTAATAGAATGTAGAACTCCTCTCTGAAAGCAGGTGAATTTCTTTTTTATTAAGCAAATCTATTAACAATGAGAAGGAACCACTAACTGGAGGACAAGAAATCCACCTTATAGAAAGGTGGGAATAGGATACGAAGACAAAAAAATCTGTCAGAAGCAGTAATGAAGCACCAGCTGCAATTCCTGCTAATGTATGTATTAGTGCTAGTTCCCTAAAGGTCTCTTAGTAGATGCCCATATGAAGAAAATCCTTTCTCTCAGACGTGGTAGGAGAATCTGCTCTTTGAAGACCCTGGCAATCATCTCTTTTCAAAAATGCAGAACCCCGCAAACCACAATGACGCGCACAACCTGCTACACCTTTCCAGTCTGCAACGCTCTCGAGTCATTATCTAACAATGTCTCAACCAAAGAAGGGCAAACATGGAGAAAACGATGCCCTGGGTTTCTACTGCCTGCACATAAAGCGCATCCCCTAAGTGGTTAAAAGGTTCCAGCCGATTAAGTGCAGAGATCATGTAAAGCTTTCTGTGTATATGGCACATAGATTTCCATATAAAGAAGCCAAAGAAAGAAAAATAAGGGTACGGCATGTTACCCTAAAGAAAAATAATGGTATGTCATGTTACCCTGACTCTTCAAATTGCTTCTACTACTCGTGTCCAGCACTTGACTCACACTGGAAATCTTGTTGCAAGAACATCCAATAACTAAAATTTAGCAATCATTAAGTGCGATTTTTAATGCTATTTCATGTGAACATCAGTTTATACCAAGAAGTAGATAATAAAAAAGAAAAGAAAAGGTATAGCTATGTAAAAATCACATTCTTTCATTGGGAGAATTGATCATCTGGTACATAGACACATACCTGCACCCGACACCTGGACTGACTATGTGTAACATTGGTTACGAGACCAAACATGTCATGCAAGTCATCAGTAATGACAATCCAATATGCTCACCAGAATCTCTTCTATTCGGCCACGTATATGGTCTTTTCGTACACAAATTCATTGGCAGTTAGAGAGTGACGGGACATGAAACACTAATTTTTCATTCCCAAATAAATATCCAACACGGCAGCTAAAAAGTTAAAGGTGGTAAATATCTCTTTATGTTGAAAGAGAATGTAGATCCTGAAATTAGAGATGGGGAAAGGAAAAGGTGCTGCCAAGTATGTAATATTGAAGTGAAGCTCTACTTAATTTCCTTGTACGTAATAAATTAATATGTCATACAAAAGTTGGATGTTACTCGGACTATGGTATATGTTATGATCTGATGGTGTTTGTGTTTATTTCAGAGTTGAAAGCAGAACGACCTATTGCTCCAATCTCACTTGAGGAGAGAGAAGCAGCTTATTTGGCTGCCCGTGAGCGGATTTTCTCAGTTGATAAAGAGGAGATGAAAGGAACTGTAAAGGAAAAGCCACGACACAATCCTGTGGTTGCCCGCCGTATGATTGCACATGCACTTGGCCATAGAATTAAACAATCTGATCAATCGGTCGACTTTAGGAATTCAACAGGATATGGAGTACCAAGGGATGAGATTGACAGTCCAGAGAAGGAAGGTGTTAGGAAAAAAAGCCTGGAAGCGTGTCGAGAGCTAAATAAACCATTACATGGTAGACCCAAAGGTGCTGACATTAATGGTAGAGAATTGTTAGGTGCAGAAAGAAAGGAGGCCGAAAATACAGCTGCCAAATCAATCACCAAGGTTGGAACATCTGGGGCAAGAAAAAACGGTATGAATGCTCACAAGGACAACAATGTAAAAGAGGAGCATATAGGAGCTGCAAAGAGGATGTTCGCTCATGCCTTGGGAATTCAGTCCACTAGGGACACAATTCTGTCCAAATCCAGTCAACTGAAGCACGCTAATAAAGGAAGTTTTGAGTAGTCTTACAAGATATCTGAAGTGGTTGTTCTGCTTCAATCAATAGTATGCTCTTGATCCAAGAGCTTCGTGGCTTGTCTGCTCCATCCGCGACCAATGAACAGCCAAATGAGGCAGGCCAGATAGTATGTGTACATCTCTTGCTGAAATTGTTACTGAGTTGTGTGATGCCATCCCAGGAGATTCTGTGACGGGAAGGTGAACCTTGGTGCAGAATTGGAGTTGCTCACTTGGTCATCCTATGTGAAACACTTGCGAGAACAAGCTGGTAAAAATGGATTTTTGGCGGTCTGATCTCCCTTTGAGGTTGGCAAACATGAAATTCAAAAATCTGCATAACTTGAGCGGGCATGATTACTGGGCTGTTCAGACTTCTCTCTCTCTTTCTCTCAAAATTTCCTTGTGGAAATTTGGATTCTGTAAACTGATATTCGAATCTGGTCTGACACCAAATTGACATGCCGTTTATTTTAAGCTTTCTAGAGTTTGTGGAATAATATTAATGTTATAAAAATGCTAAAACCATTGAAACCCCAGAATAACCTGTTTGGTCAAGCAGTTATCTCTCTCTCTCATATGACCACATAAAGAACAATACTTTGCTTCCCCCAAGTTACAGATTCTAACTGACAAGTAGAGCCCTAAACCAGCTTCAGCCAAATTTAATTTGACTTGAGCAACCTAACCCCTTTACATCACGAGCTGAGCTAAGTTTATTGGCAAGCTCGAGGTAAAATAGCATTACAATCGATAAAGTACATAAACTTCTGATTTATTTTGTACTAATTCTCCTCGAGCTCGAGCGAACTGACTTATTTCTTTCATGAGCTTGAAATATTATTCAAGCTGAGTTCAGTTACTTGACTAGCTCTCGTCGAGCCGAGTTTTCCAGTTATATACCTTGAGCTGAGAAAGATAAAGTTGCGCAAAGATAATTCAAGGACAAACGGTGAAAGAATATATCACTACAACCAAATACTTACAAATTTCACACTTCGGTTTTCTTTTCCGTTTCTTCCTTCGTCTTTGTACTTTCTTTTCAACAAAATGTACAACAACATACAACTTGGAGGGCATACGAAATTTGGGGGGGGTTCAGTTTCCAGTGCCAAACACCGTCGGGATTCCACGAGGAACAAATGAAACAAATAACACTGCATCAAAACATGCAGACTCTCGAGCACAATTCTGCTCGATGCCGAATGCGAATCAATCAGAACACACCAAAGAACGATCAAACGTTATGGGGTAAGTACATTGGGTAGTCATTGAATGAATTGGGTGCTTTTCCTCGTGTGACATGTACAATCCTCCTTTCAGGCTCCGACTCCTCTCCACGAACAGCAACTTACATTTTTCCATTTGAGATGAGGCCTGGGAATATTTCAGTATATGTCTTGGGAAATTTTGACAGAAATTAGAGCTTCATGAAATTCTGGAACCTCGTTTTCACTCGCATCATGACCGGCTTTTCTCTGCTGAAGATGATGGGGGTGACTTGGTTGTCAAAGCATGTAGCATAGACTGAGCAAGGACTAATCTTTCTCTAAGCATGACATTGTATTCATACAGATTCTCAATATTTTTCTGGATATCAGTAACTGAAATTTGAGAACCAGGACCAATATCTGCAAAACACATAAAACAAAAGGCAAGTTAAAGAATACTAGGCCTTGAATCTTGCTTGACACCATCCAGAAAGTTTACACCAATGAGCCTAAGAACACCTCTACACAATTTTGGAAATTATCTTTTCTATCTGTTTTCAGCCCAGATTTCAATTTTGATTGTAAATGACCCACGCATTCCATTACCTCCATGAAATCGTCAGCCTCCTCCTCTTTACACTCAACCAAAAAAGAGTTTCAACACAAAATGCTGCGTTTAAACAAACCCGATGTAACTTGTAACAGTAGTTAAACAAAAAGTTTCAGCACAATAATAATTTACTCCCTCCGTCCCGGGTAATGTTCCTACTTTCTATTTTGAGATGTCTCAACTAATGTTCCTAATGACTTTTGATGTACATATTCTCTACTATTCTTCCCAATATACCCTTAAAACTTTATTTAATATAGCACATCGTAGAGAAACCCATTTATTTAGAATAGTGGAACTCGATTAATGTTCATGGGTATTATCGTCAGAAGACATTTTACGGTATATCATTAATTACATTTCTTAATTCGTGTGCTTTGTCAACTAGGAACATTAATCTAGGAGGAGTAATAAATTACATGCTTATGTTCGTTATAAGGCTCCGCTTTACAACATAGCTGGATATCCAGGTTTATCAGACAAAAAGGGGAAGGCAAAGAACTGAAGGATGTACACTTCAAAGTCAAGTCGTGACTACAGATGAATAGACGGACGAGGAAGGGGAGAGAGAACGAGAGGTATGGAGTTGACCAAGTGCCATGGCTAATCGTGATATAAATGCAGATATAGCTCAAGTATACTACAATTAAAATATTTGAGCTATATATCATTTGATTGGACTACAGCTACCATGGAAAATGGAAATAACTGCAGCTGCGTACTATGGAAAGGTAATGGTCAATGTTAACTTGAGTTATTTTTTAAGAAACCACATATGAAAACGGCTTCTTAGAATCTCCACCAACTTGATTAGTTTTATGAAAGTATTTCGACATAGGAAAAAACTTAGAAAATACCGTCTTACGGTATTTTTTGTAAGACGGAACTCTCAGACCCGAAACACCGTGTGTTGGTGGGTTAAGCTCTGAAAGAGTGGGGCTCCGTCTTACGAATTAGGTTCTGTAAGACAGTCTCACAGAAGACCTACTCTTCGACATATATGAAACATGCATCCACAGCCATGTTTAATCATTTATCTATTTGCTGAAAATGAAATAAAAGAGGAAAGAACAGAAATAAGGATCTAGGGCTTAAACTTCAAACTTTTAATATCTACCTATTGAAGGTGGCCGAGGTATTTGATCATCATCTGTAACAAATACTTGCGGCCGTGACACATTTCCCTCATGTAAACCACTAGCACTTTCATATATTCCATCTTTCACATCCCGAAACACCTCTTTTTTCAGCATCTGGAGATCACAAGAATTTTCCTGCACAAAAATTACTTCTGTCGTATTTGCTTTTTAAAAGTTGTATAGAGATGAGATGCCAGAATATAAATGAGGGAAAGAAAGGCTTTAAAATATATAGGAGATACAAACACACTTGCAGCAAATCATATTTTACAGCATGCAATCTATACTTCAAGCAAGGAATTCAACAATTACTTCACTTAGTATTTTGCCTATGGACATCTGAAAAAATCTAAGAGAGAACTAATGAATGGAGAGCAAAAATAAATATAAATAACCAATTTCCTGCTCAATGATTGATTCTGCTACCTGAGTATTTTAAGCATTTTGTCTCACAAGACTCATTTTCTTTGTATCCAAGAAAAAGTTACATCATTTTGACTGGGGATTTTGAACACAGAAGGCATGATATCCTCAACCCACATTATTTGTCAATAAATGCTTCACTATAAAATCTCAATGCACACAAAAATCATCAGAATTGTATGTAGAGGGCGAGGGGGATTCCAAAGCACACAAGACAATTAGTCAGAAATCTGAGAATATTATCCTTTAGCGAGAGTTTATACTGCCTTTGTGTATCCTCTTCTTCCCCACGTTCTTCAAAAAATATTCAAGAAGCTTTACATAGGCAAGACGAAAAACATAATGATGTATGCAAATCAAAGTACGCAACCATTTCATTTATTGCAACCACGAAAAACGACTGCTTAGAAAATGTATAAGAAATTTGCAAAAGAGAGGTTTAAACAAAGAGTACCTAAAAATAGATGATATAAATAACAATAGTTAGTTATAGGTGAATCCATGAACAAATAAACATAAAAGCAAAACATATATATATATATATATATGTGTGTGTGTGTGTGTGTGTGTGTGTGTGTGTGTGTGTATTATAATATATATATATATATATATATATATATATAATGAAAGTGTATCTGTTCGTCCCAAACAAAGTGTCCCCTCTTGTAATTTTACAGGGTTTTAAGAAATTATTTGACTTGTGCTTTTCCTAGAATACACTCAAATTATTATTTAGTGGTGTCAAATCAATGGACCCATATACATTTGGCTTTACAAAACTTTCTAAAAAGCGAAAGGGGACACCTGTCTTGGGATATTCCAAAATGGAATAGTGGACACTTGTTTCGGGACGGAGGGAGTAATGTAACAAGAAAAACAACTCACCTGTTCACCCCTTGCACATGAGAACCTTCCCTCCAGGTTAGATGTAGATTTTGCAAAACAGGATTTGACCCCTTGCGTATGGTTTTGTTCTGGACTGGCCTTCTGTGAAATGAATGATCCCACTCTCCAAATTAGGAACAGTCAAATAATCTAAAGGAGCAAATTTCTGTTAAATGACTTGGCAAGACGTTACCTTCTCACTAGGCAAATTGACTTTTCTGTTCAAACTGATAGTATCCAGCTTGTGTTGTTGCTTTCTCTTACGTGATGATCCGTGTTTTTCAAAGGACTCAATCATGAACCTACTGCAACATGCCTCTTCTGGAACATTCTCATACTCAGGAGGTAATGCAGTACAACCCCATGTAAATCTTACATATTTTCGCAACTGTTGAAATGTTGAGAGAAAAGAATCAGCTCACTATCAAATGCGGCTGAGATTAGTAAATGAAGTAGAGAACAACAGGACAGGATTCTCAGATAAGACGATGTACCTTATTCCAGTTATCTTGAGCTTTTCGACGACTTCTAATCCTTCTCATTGTACTGTCCTCGTTACGGAACTTCTTTATCCTGTACTCACACTACGAGATCAAAAGTTAGGAGATTTATGGAGGATAACATAATTTTCGCAAGTGTCTGATTTATTCCCTACTGGAATGCATGCAACTGAGACAGTTACAGTGGAAACAAGGCCTGGAATGTGTTATGTAGGATATTAGCTGAAATTTGGAAAAGCAACATTGAAGAATTCACCAGAAGAAAAGAACTCTTATGTGTCCATTAAGAGATTCAAATATACTTTTGGCCCCTCAATTTTTGCATTTTTATTCGCTTGATCATTCCTCTTTAAAACTTTATTTGTTTGGTCCTACAACTCGATTTCAGCGATCAATTTGCCCCCACTTGCCGTTGCCATTAGTACTCCCATCAAATATTTTACAAGATTACTTAAGTGCCCTTATGAACGTGGTTGAACTAAGTTGCCTCTTATTTCTTCAAACCCTAATTAAACTAAGCCTAACAATCCCTCCCCCGTTACATAACCTATTCTCTCTCATCGCCTCCACTGCCGCTGTTTCTTTTCCTCTCTTCTCCGACAGCAAAGCATCCAAGTCGATGCCGTTTCCGTTGCCCCACATCACTAATTTCTCTCCCACGCTCCTTCTATCAATATCTCTTGGTTCTTACGCCATGGTAGATCACCTGTAGTATTCTAGCATAGTATATTTCTAGTAGCGATGTCAAGGAAATCAACACCCACCACATCACCCACAATCCTCCTCCAACTCTACACCCAAAGTCAATTTAACCATCTACATCCGGAAAAGGGAGCGAATCCTGGTTTTAAATTTTAGATTTAGGGTTAATTTTTGGATTTTCTTCTTGAATTATTGGGGTAATTTGCTAATTTTGAATTCCAAGTCTAACAGATCTATTAGACTTGGGGACTCGGAGGTAGATTTGGGTGAATGTCTTATCTTTGTTTGAGTGGGTTACTGGGGTATGATAAACATTTGATTCAAAAAGTTCTTTCTGGATGTGTTTGTGTGTGTGTGTGTGTGTGTGTGTGAGAGAGAGAGAGAGAGAGAGAGAGAGAGAGAGAGAGAGAGAGAGAGAGAGAAATTGATGGTGTGTTCGGTCGGAATGGAAGCCTCGAATTTCTCTGGCACTAAAACAAAGTGACAGTGGCAAATCTAGCCATTATACATGCTCCAACAAATCTTTGATTACTTGGATGGAGGTTTTGGGGCTAGTGGTGGTTACACTTAAAAGTGTTGTTGTGGGTGGCCGTGGAGGGTGGCTGTTATGGTGATGGCAACAGTTTTCTCTTTTCTGATTCAATATTGGCAAGAAATTGAGATGTAGTTATGGGCACAAAAGAAATGTAAAATAAAATAAATTAGGGAGAGTAAATGAATAAAATAAAAAATAACTAAAGCCAAGTGAAGTGGAAGTGTTAAAAGATTAAATTAAAAGGAGTATTAAAGAGAGAAAAATTAATAATTCAGAAGAAGGAACCAACATAAAGTGGGAAATGCATATTATCGAAGTGACAAAATATAGCGGGGGTATTAGTTCTCTATTCTATTTATATTAGTTTTCTTTTTAGTTTTATTTAAAAAATATATTTTTTTATTTTTATTTATCTGCTGCGGGTGAGATGCTTTATGCTGCTACAACAGGGGTATTCACGGTATCTTCAAAAAAATTGACAGAAATCTTGATGGTAATGGGAGGGGGCAAATTGACAGCTAAAGACGAGTTATAGGACCAAACGAATAAAGTGTAAAAGGGTTGGAGCAAACAAATATAAGAGTGAAAGTTGAAGGACCAAAAATTTATTTGAATCCTCGTTAAGATGACAGTGTACATGGTAGGGAAAAAAATCCTTGTTTCAATTGAACAAAGTCAATTTAAGAGAATATGACAACTTCTCAGTTTTCACTGAAAACTATAAGAACATATGGTGAACTATATTATGAGTTTTATACTTTCGACAGGCACTGAAGACTGTCGAATATTCATCTTTCAGAAGTGGATCAGCTTTTCAGTACCATTTCTTAACCCCTATTATCTGGGGGACATGGAAAGCCAACTAATTTACCAAATGCGCTCAACGGTTTGGTTATTTATATCAAATCATGACATGTTCAGAAAAGATAGTACAAAAGTAATTATTGGAGCATTTAAACATAGTTATATCCAATCTGTCTTGTATATCTATTTAGATGTTATATATTTAGGATCGTGTCCTCGTGTCTTGAATTTTGATGGTTGCAGTGTCTGACACCATGTCTATGTCGACACTCGACACTCATGCATATCTCAACTCTCAACAGATCATAGCTTAACCTTATATTTACCAAAGAGCAGGATTGCACTTCTGATTTTTTAGAATACAGTTTGCCTTTGTATATTCTTGTGAAAAGGAAGTTACCTCAAAGAAAGGAAAAAAAAAAAGTTCATAGCTTATAAAAGAGGGAAAGTAAGCTGGGGAGAGAATGTGGTTAAGGGATAAGAAGCATACTTGAACCAAAAAGTAGAAGAAAATGCCAATACTAATGCAATAAAGGCCACCTAAATCAGCAAGGAAGCTCACTGCATATGTAGGAAAAGAACACTGCATTAGAACACTGCATGGAGAAAGTTAACCTTGAATATATCTGATTCACAGCCAATGGTACTGCATTTTAAGAATAAATATCATATTGAGAACATGAAGAATTATAGGTCAATTATTGCCAAGACCACCAATGCTCAAAGCTGCTCAGCTCACATGCGAATCATATTGGTACAGGCGAACTCGATAAGTGTAGAACAAGATAGCTAAAACAACGGACTATGTATTAATAAGTCGTTGGTCAGGCTATCTGCATCCTCATCATTAAACTCTAGCTGAAGAGCAAAATCTCAAGAATAAAAATACTATTTAAACCCAGGGAAAAACAAAGACACTACTATTGCAGACCTTGCAATCAAAGTAGTCTGGAACCAGCGACTAAAATAAAATTAAAAGATCATACAAGTCTTCATATCATTTTGAAGCAGCTTATTTCCTAATATTAACTTGACATTCAACGACATAATCACGCAGTTCCAGAGGCGGACCCAGGACTTACTGTTAGGGGGGTATTGTAAAAATAGAAAGTTAAATAATAAGAAGTTCATCAGTATTTAATTAACTAATGGCTAAAAAACAATACAAAAACCGTGATTAGTTTGTGATTTTATTATGAATAATGGACAAAATTCCTAAAATAATTGTACAGTATGGGTTGAAAGAATTGGAAACTGTTTTAAAGGTGAAAATTATATTTATTTGAGGGGGCCAAACAAGAAATCCTAAAGGATATTCTACAATATTCCTCATATAATAAGGACTTATTTGAAATTTTTATGAAAGTTAGGGGGTGTTTGGGGGAGGGGGGGAGCATGGCTTAGGTTCACCCTGCACAGTTCTACTTTCTTGCTAGAAGTTAAATGACCAAAAAACAGTCATACTAGCTAAGTCCAAAATTCTATTTGAAGATAACGTACTCATAATTGGTTATCTGTACAAAAAATAGTCATATATTGATTACTCTGCACTAGGAAAAAGTTAGAAGACTCAAACTACTGATGTGTATTACTATAGTCCGTACAAACTGATTGCAAATGAGACACAACAATTAAGGATTGGAAAGCTAGATCTCAAAGCTTTCTAAGCTGAAATTCCTCACCATGATATGGCTCTTAAAGTTAGATATAAAAAGGAAGGACAAATAGTCATCCAGCAGCATTACTTTGGATGAAGTATGAAAGAAAACTACTTTAACTTTTCAGCCACTCTAAGGGCCTGTTTGCTAATGCAATGAGAAACGGGGAACAACTCAGCTTTCTGTTATTTAGTGTGACTGGCATGCGCTTCTCTTTTAGTCGTTCTTGTATTTTCTTTTGTTTTCCGTTATGGACCTATCATCCGTCCTTTTGTATCTTTCTTTTCTTTAATCTATCTTGTTTTGTCATAAAAAAAAAAGACTTCGAAAATATTAAGTGATTATTCTCATAAGTGTCCTTGTTACCAATAAGTGATATCACTTAACGCATTAATAAGCTCTTCACACATTGTAACCTCTCTCTCTCTCTCTCTCTCTCTCTCTCTCTCTCTCCCTCCCTCCCTCCCTCCCTCCCTCCCTCCCTCTCTCTCTCTCTCTCTCTCTCTCTCTCTATCACTGGCACCTAAAGTAAGAGAAAAATGTGTAAAGAGAATGACTTTGAAGTTTTAACATTACCCTTGACATATGAAAATATCCATTTACATTTTAAAGAGCTACGTTTTCTCTTTCCTGCTTGCATATTGAAGATTTGTGCTATAATAGTAATACTTACTCTAGGTTTCAGAAGCACTTTGCAGTTGCATGAGATTCAAAGCCTCTGGAGGAATAGCAATTAGGAAATTGTGTTTCCACTGGAATCTGGATCTCTCATCTTTGATTTTCAAAAGTAAGCCCCAGACAATGTGTGTGTGTGTATGCACGTAGAATTTGAAAGTTTCTCCAAAGAAAGGATGCTTAAGTGGGGTCAGTGAAGGTTAGGTGAGGGCTTAACTACTGAACCGTAGAACGGAGGGGCATGTATATATATATATATATATATATGTCTCTGCATGTGTGTGTGTGTGTGTGCATGTATGTATGTATGTGATTAAGTTGATAAAAAGTTAAAGAAGGACAAACTCGTAAAGTTGGCAATCCTTGGGCGTAGATCTGTATTTTAAATAAACAGTTCATTCGAATTCAGCACTAGCTGGGAGGCGGATCGTTTTAGTTTGTAAAACAGTATGGAAAGGTGAGCCTAAAAACATGGAAAGCTAGGGGTAGCTTCGTGTATTTGCTACAAATACGATGTGTTTTCATATTCTACATTTAAGAGTCCTTTACCTTAAAAAAGTTTGAGCATCCTGAATTTACCTAATTTATTACTACTAAAAACTGGAAATATGTTTCTGATCACTAAATTTAGTGTTCCAGACCGGAAGTGTACCATGTTTGGCAAGATTGTTCCAAACCGCATCGCTAGAGAAGTAGTGTTCTCTTGTAACTTAAATTCAGCACTTAAAACTTTTCAGCTCTTCAATTTTTGGAGATTAATTTCAGCTTTAACAAACGGGCCCCGAGTATCTTCCTAAATATCAGACACACAATCACATTAAACAATTAAGCAAGAATGAAATCTACTAATCAAGATGAAATCTGCAATGATAGGGAAGGACAACAACACAAAAAATAAAGTCTACTCTCTACGTCTCATTTGCAGACCCCCTTTTTGTAAATGTTCCATGTAGAGAGTCCCTTTTCAAATTTAAGCATACAACTTCAATGATATTCTAAGTTCCTAAATTTAACCATCGTTATCAAAAAATGGGTGAAGATATTAATGGCAGGTCATGTTATAATGCAGGATGTCAAGAGCAATAATGTTTGTTTTTTAAAGAGGGGACTGCACAAATGGAACGGAGGGGTAGAATGAATCAACTAGAGTTTCAGTAAATTACTCACCAGGCCCTAGAATGTTTTGATTGTCAATTTCCACAACATAAGCTGAAAGAAAGTTAACATATAGAGTCGTGTTGATTAGTCCATCATTAGAGCTCTGAAGAGATGCCTGGAGCTGACTTATCTCACTAAACGATGAACCAGGGAGGAAGTCATGAAACAGAGGTTGAATGAGTCTTAGATCATGCAAATTGTGGTATATTCTTGGAAACAAATTAAATTTCAGTATATTTGGATCTCGCCCTCTAAATGTAATTGATTTCTCATCGCTAGTGCTTCCGTTCTTCAATGTTCCACTCACAAAACTCAAATGTTTTTTACTGGCATGGCTCTTTGCAGTTAAGTTGAACTCAAATCCAACAGCAGTTGCAGGGTCATTTGGAAGATCAATAAACTGCCACGAAATATATGCATTGTCTCGAATAAGCTGACAATTATTGCACTTAAAAGTTATGGTTGGTCCCTTTGTGGTGTTGTGACAAGAATAGCTGGCAAAGGCTGACAGAGGAGCCACCCTATAGTCAATGAAGCCCGGATTCCCAGTAACTAAAGTACCAAGACCACGAAGATGAGAACAGCTCATACTAGAGATGGTGGTTATGTTGAATTCCATGTCATTGAGGAACAAGGCTAGGTCAGGTGCATTCGTTGCTCTCACACTGTGCACCTCAACGGTCCTCTTTGATATAATTTGGTAAAGCAACCTGTGAAAGCAGGCAAGGCACAGTTGTAACTAAAGAAAGAAAGATGTCGCAGCATGACTCATGAACCAAAAAAACAAACACAAAACCAAAGGCATACAAATAAAACAATTGAGTCCTTGGAATTACGGGAACTGTTCAGATGCATTGCAAAATTTAGGATAAGAATATTGTCAGTTACTCACGCAGCAAACAAACCAATAAAAAGAATCCAACTTGCAATTGAGAAAGTTCCCCCTAGTTCTGTTTTCCGCTTCTTGAGGACCTTCTGATCATCCTACATAATAGACATAGAACAACATAAAGATGTGCTTAATTTTAACTCTGCAGAAATTTAATACTTAAGAGAGAGATAGAGAGAGAGAGAGAGAGAGAGAGGGTTAATATGGCAATAAGGAACTCGATAACAGATGCGTTAAAAAATTGGCCAAAGAATGTAATTTGCTCTACCAGTTCCAATTTGGGAGTGGCATAGAAACGAAGCTTGAAGATGAAGTATCCAAGTCAGTTATCATGGAGATACACACACAGAGGCGTAGAAAGAGGTGTGGTACCCTAGGATCAATGACGGTAGAGGACTCCACCTTGAAGCTGAAAAGAAATCCAATGTTTTTGCTCCTTCCGAGCCCCGTTAATTTATTTTCTAATGGTTGCATCACTATCACTTAAAAAGCAATTGACCTTTTCATGGTTGCATCACCTCATGGTTGCATCACTATCACTTAAAATGCAATTTATATCCCAATCAAAGTTCTTGAGCTGATTGTGATTTAGTACCTAAAGTTTACCCCCCGAGTTAATTTCTCATCACGGATGCAAAAGAATCAAATAGTACCGCATCAACGAGGCCATATTACACAAACAATACAACCAGATTCTGCTTCAGGTGGGCAATGAAGATGACCCTATTTAAGAAACTATCACTGATGACTGAACTTTCACCAGACAAGTGCACTGCATTACCTAATTTTGAAACCTAAAGACAATAACTGGGCCAGTACACAAAATAAATTATAGAATTCTGCTTCAGCTGGAGATATAAATGATGACCCTGATAAAGAGAACATCACAGGACTTGAACCAAACAGCAGCACTGCGTTAATTAGCTTCGGAACCAGGAGACAACAACACAAGAGTTGAAGAAAGAGAGAAAGAGAATGAGTTACCAGCCAGTGGCGAGTGGCGAAACAGATGTCCAAGCGGCTAATCCACCAGCGGATCTTGAACCAAGGGGTACGGCCATCACCAAGGCTACCAAAACGGGCACCAAAGCAAAAAAGGAGCCAAATAACGAGCATGACCAGGGTAGCCTCCAAGAAAACAGCCTGAGACTGGGTGTACTTTTTGATTGAATCAAACGAAAAGATGGTTTCCGGGAAGTTAATGGAGTAGTCGACGCCGGAACCCACAACCCAGTCATCTGGGTAAACTCTAAAGAGAGTGCAGCTGTTGATTGTGGCATTGTAGAGGTAGCCCGGATTGCAAGAACACAAGGTGGTGTTGTATTGAAAGGAGTTGGGTATTGGGCATTGCATTTGTGGTGAAACGGAGGATGTCATGATTTGATTTCTCTATTGGATCTTGGCAAATTTGGAGTTTGCTTGATTGGGCTGTTTGCTACGTTAATGGGTGACGTGAATTGAAGGAAGAGGTGGGAAAAGAAAAGAATTTTGGAGGGGAGGGATGGTGGGAGGGGAAGTCTGCGCTGGCGTGGAGGGATTGGCAGATGGGTTCCCCGGTGTAGCATCTTCTTTTTTTTTTTTTTTTTTTTGAGGTTTGTGATTTTTTTCCGAAGTTTTTACTTTTCTTTGATCGTTTATTTTTATCTGATCGATCTATCTGAACAGTTACGTTTGGTGCGCTTTTGAGTGATTTTTTAGAACTAGAATTGATCATGTCAAAAACCATTATAAAAAAAATTTTTTTGATTGTAACTATTTAATAACTGTAGTTAGAATTTTTCAAAATAAGAAAATTATTGTATCTTGAATCATTTATTCATTGTAATATTTTCAATGCAACTACTTTTATTAAATGAAATTTAACAAGGGTAACAATGACATTTGTTAACAATTTATTTTTGAGAGTTATTATTTACACCCAAAAAATTATTTAGTACGCTCCATTACTAAGTACATCCCGACCACCCCCAATATTTTTAATC
Source organism: Platycodon grandiflorus (assembly GCA_016624345.1). Classification (NCBI taxonomy): domain Eukaryota; kingdom Viridiplantae; phylum Streptophyta; class Magnoliopsida; order Asterales; family Campanulaceae; genus Platycodon; species Platycodon grandiflorus. Next base: position 5,673,422 of record CM028368.1, read on the forward strand.
CTTCAAAATGTTAAATACACCCCTCCTTAATTTTTTATTTTTCTCTTACCAATATTTTCTCAAAAAAATAACCTATCCTACTACTAAGTACACTCCTACCCCAAACAAAATCCACTCCCTTCTTCCTCCTCCGCCCACACCCAGGCAGCCCCCACCCCACCACGCCACACTACAGCCCACCATTCTACTACTAAATACGCCCCTACCCCAAACAAAATTCACTCCCTTCTTCCTCCTCCGCCCACACCCAGGCACCCCCACCACCACGCCACACCACACCCACCATCATACTACTAAGTACACCCCTACCCCAAACAAAATTCACTCCCTTCTTCCTCCGCCCACCCAGCACCCCACCCCACCCCACCACTCCACACCACACCCACCCTCTCCCCTTTGCTTTGATTTTTTTTTGAACAACCCCTTTCCTCCTCCTCCCCCCCCACCCCACCCCACCCCACTGCCCCCTTCCTCTTTTTTTTTTTTTTAAATAGTTTGTTTGACATGTGTTACGAACACCGCACCCAACATCACTATGGATGTTCGGCACACTTACCGAACACCCATAGTGATGTTCGGTAGGAGTGCCGAACAACCTAAATAAATAAAGAAAGTATTTAAGTCAAAAATCATAATGGCATTTTTGTAATATTTGCATGGTATACTCAGTAATATGTTGGGTGTAAATAGCAACTCTCTTTATTTATTTATTTTTTGATTTGTGTGTGTGTGTGTGTGTGTGTTGAGATCATTGGAAGTATCTCAAGTTTTGGGATAACTTAGCGATGATTCTCAGCCAGATTTTGTATGGTGATATTATAAGAGAAAATGTCAACTCATTGAAGAAGAAAGGAACAAATATGAAATATCACATTTCATTTGAAAGCTCCACCTAAAATTCATCTACTCTTCTCGTAGGTATTTATTTACTTGACAAAATTATTAATTACTTAAGATTAATATATAAAGTTATGCAAAAGTTTCGATTTTTTTCTAATGAAAAATTTATTTTTGAGTATAACAAAGATTCTTATATAATACTTATAAAGAGAGGAGGGTAACAGTGTTAAAACGAAAAGCAACTATTTTGATTTATTTTTTTTAAAGTAACATGATAAATGTCAATAACATTCAAATGCAAAAAATTAAAAGTGAGAAACCACAATCATACCTGCCTGCATATATATATATGATACACTATCAAATAAATAAATAAATATAAAAAATAAAAAAAAAAGAAGAATGACATATTTGATTAAGTATAATTTTACAAAGAAACATGAAAACAAAATAAATAAACTTTCTTTAGATTGAAATTAAGAAAAGGGGAGTAAAAGTAATTTGTAAAATATATTATTTGTAGTATCATTCAAAAGGTCATTCATTATTTAAAGGGTATTTTGTCAATAACATAAGCTAATTTGAAGAAATAATAATGAATAAGCAATTATTATAACAGCTTCTCCCTTCCCTTAGTGAAATTAATTAATTGTAAGTATAATTTTTAAAAGTATACTCTTTTAGTGAAACATAAATAAAATAGTAAGTAATTATTAGGGTGCCTTAATTGAAAATTAGATAGAAATAGCATTCACAAAGTGCCTTTTGTTTTTGGCAAAAATATAGCGTTCAATTGTAAGTATAATTTCTTTTTAATATATGTAGGTAGTATTATTGGATGTCAAACACTAACAATTTGATTCGAGTTAAACAAGTAACATTTTTAATCGTCAACTTAACGCGATTCACATACTAAACAGATACCAAAAACGTCTTGAACTCGGTCGGTTGAATAATCGAATATACAAGTTGAGTGAGTGCTTCGAGTCGAGTAACAAGCAACCTCCCATACACCAATAGTCAAGTGTGGTGCTATTCCTTCGTTGGTGGTGGTTAGTAGTCTCTTCTCCTGCTGTTGGCAAGTTCATCTACAAAATTGTCCTCCCCATTTTCCAAATCTTTTAAAAGTTCGTTGTAGGAAGGATCATAAGCAACTAAGATCCGCATATATTTTTCTGCCTCGGCTTTGCGTCCTTCATTTGCTAAAGCACTGTAAAGTAAAGTTAACGACAGATGTTTGATTACCAATACAAACAAAGTTCAAAGGTACAGAGAAATGCAAGAGAATGAACATACATAGAGAATGTAGTGGTTTATGAAGAAAGACAAGAAAATAACATAGTTGATTCTCAGGACAAAAAAATAAAAAGAAAAAAAAAATATATATATATATGTCTTACCTTGCAAGGAACAGCAATCCTTCATAGTAGTGAGCTTTGCTCCTTATATCCAGTGGCTCTTCCAACCTAGCTATTCTTTCTAGGTGTAGAATTCCTTCTGACATTTTCCCCTGCCAAAAAGAAAGGAATAGAATCAAATTACAAGAACCAGACACTAATTCCCCTTTCCTTTATATGAGAATATACTTCAAATGTTGATTGACCCTATACAAGATTTTCATGGGTAAACATACTCTAGCCCTAAGAACAGAAAGCTTTCTAGAGATTCACCTGACGTGCATATGCCGAACCTGCCCATTGAGATGCAAGAATTAAGAGATCAACATCTTCAACTTCAGTTGGTTGACCTAAGAGTGAAAGCTGTTCAAACATAGAGAAACTAACATGTTAGTAAAAAGGTGAAGGATGCACAATTTAGCGAACGAGTTCAAGTCTGATAAAACTTAAGAATTAATAGCTGCTGTTGATATGGAACTTCAAGAATAATACCTTGGTAATAGCAGACTCCAAGCATTCAGTAGCCTCAACTAGCAGTCCTTTTTGCAAAAGTGTCTGCCCCAAAATAACCAATGCTCTAACGTACTCAGGATCCTTGTCTAGTGCTAGTCTGTAATCAATGTACACATATGCAGCACAAGTACAAAAGACAGCCAATTACCTTAGGAGGAAAGAACATTACCTTAGCACTGCAATTGCTCCATCTCGCTGCCCACTTGCTAAGAGTTGGACCGAAAGCTGTTAATTATCCCGGCCACAAGTAAAAGAAGGAAGTCAATATGGTAACCACTAAAGTTCATGAAAAACAAGGGATTAAATCAAACTTCCACCTACATTAACCGATTCAAGTGGGGATAGATCATTAGCAATAATTTTGTGCTTCTTTTCCGAAGAATCCAGCACCATCATCCCAGGTGTAGCCACTTTTCGAGCATCTACATCTTTTGGTGCAACTAACTTGTCAGGTAGGCCCAACTTCTCACGAACATGTGGATGACTGAGAGCTAATTGCTGCCAAGTTGAATACATATAGTGATTTTAATTCTTATATATATATATATATATATATATATATATATATATATATATATAGAGAGAGAGAGAGAGAGAGAGAGAGAGAGAGAGAGAGACTGCTACAAGCTATTAACTACGTAATGTCTCACCACTTAAAACTTTCAAGATGACTGTGCTCACCACAATCCCATGACGTGAATCTAAGATAACAGAGCTCAAGAAGTATAACAGGTATTTAGTTACCAAAGTTAAACAGAGCATTGCCCCACTAGAGCTGATAATTTAAGGTTCCATTAGCATACTTGGTAAGTCTGTACGACCATTTGGTATGTAGGAAAATAATGACAATAGAATGATATGCAAGGAAAGCATCTTCAGACATCTATCTGCTGGTTATGTGGTGAGTCCTTGTTGGTCTTTATTTTTTGTTTTCCAATGGTTAACATAATGTATTGGATAATCTGGAGGGTAGTTTTTTCTGTTATAGGTTCTTGTCTGGGGCTTTTGGTTCAAGTTCAGGTGCAGAGTTTTCTTAGATGAGGAATCCCAGTGGTTTTTCGTTTTTGGTGCAATTCAAAGGGCAGAGTGGTCTTGTAACCTTCACTTCCTGATAATAAAATTTCTTTTCGCTGATCGAAAACTAAAAGGAAAACATGAAAAGACCATTCTATTCTACTGCTTTGAAAAAGTAGGAAATAACAAGTCAGTCAACATTAGCTTTAGTTAACCTATAAGTACTTAAATCTGAGCTCATTTTAATTTTTTTGTAACACAAATAATAAAGGTTTAGTCATTTGGTCATGTTATACGATAGTGCTTATTCTGATACTTATGTAATTCCAAAGCGCAGAAGAATTGGATGAATCCATTAGGGTTTTCCCTACTATTGGTGGTCTCTTTCTTCTTTTGAGTAATGGATCTCATAGCTTTTACAGTCTACTTTACGTTTAGATACATGTTCTGCATTCTTTTCTTTCCAAGAGAGATCGATCCAATTATCTAATCAATCAACCTGTCCACTTTCTGTTGCTCATAGTTCTATCACAAGCTCATAAAACCCCAAACATTCGCCTACTTTAGTCATACTCCCTCCGTCCCGAATAAATTTTCCTACTTTCTATTTTGGGATGTCCCAACAGACTTTTGATCTACCTATTCTCTACCATTCTTCCTAATATACCCTTAAAGCTTCATTTAATATAACATATCCCAAAGAAACTCAATTATTTAAAATAGTTGAACTCAATTAATGTTCATGGATATTATGGTCAGAAAACATTTTTAAGCACATCATTAATTATGTTTCTTAATTCCTGTGTTTTATCCACTAGGAACATTTATTCGGGACGGAGGGAGTATAACAATCACGTTCCCTTGCCTTTGCTTTTTGTTGAGAAACACAACATCATCCCCTATTCTTCTTCACCAAGGCTGTTCAACATCATCATGGCCAGTCTAAGCAACAGCAGAGCCTTTGCATCAACTTCATCATAGAAAGAAGTCTTTCATCTTGCGGCCCTTCTCCTGCTCCTCAGTTGTAATATACTCTGCTGGCTCCAACTAATCGACATCCCTGCCATCGTCAAAAGCCCTTGTAACCTGGTTGTTACTTATTTGAATTCTGGTATTCCGACCTTGTACGATTGACTAAGTAGACTTGCTTCGTTGAAGTTTATAGGTCGTTTTGAGAAGACAGCTCCAAATAATACCGTGGTTCTATTCTCGGAAAATTTGTAATTAAATACTGACAGGATACCTAGGATTCCGCTTGGCCCAAATTTGTTTTAGTTTGGATCAAGCCTAAGATTTGAGTCCAAATTCAGCTTGCTTGACTGATCCGGAATATGTTCTGAACTTTCAGAGCCATCCTCTCCTCCTCCCATTATGGAGATCAATAAGAAGACTTCAAATTCCTGTTGTGTAGAATTCATTGGATGCCAACTCAGGCCTCCAATGGAAGATCATTGCTCTTGAATTATTCAAGAGAATGACTCTAAGCGCGATGGTCCTACATAACCATCTTACTGCAAAGGAATAGTGGCGTAAGGTATCCACTACATTGACCGAAAATACTCGATAGATATAGTAACTCTCAATGTCAATCTTTGAAATTTCAACCTTTGTAACCATCCAAGGAGCTCGTTTCTCAAATATGTCTTTGATAGTATCAAAATGGTGCTTCAATCCAATTGAAATGGGTCACTTCTAGGAAATATGTTTGGAGTGAAGCCTTGCTACTGAAAATAAGTCATATTATACTCGGGCAACCTTAGATTGAAGATCTAAATGGACTATCACCAAATTGGAAACACTTATGCAATTGTACATGGTAAACGTCAGAAATTGAGTGCCTATCCTGCCCAAAGTGCACAAATTACAACTGAGGAGCCAAAAGAAAGAATCAGTCGAGTCATTGAAGTAATTAAATAAGCAGACCTAAAATAATTGATTAGAAGCTAACTTTCCGAATGAGGCTGAGCAAATCAATCAATCCCAAGGGTTAAATGATTCGCAGGCAATTTCTCGCTTCGCATTCTATCCTTTACTGCTTTTGATAATTGCAATAATGATGGTTCAACGTGAATCTCATATTTTCCCATGCACTTGAGTATATCAATTCCACAGACACTTCCTCACTAGTACTCCCTCCGTCCAAAAAAAAAAAACTCTCTTATTTTACTTTTTTGGTCAACGCGATTAAATTTGGCGGAAGATTTGTATAAATTTACATGTCATTACAAAATTCTAAAAGTCTCATTTGATAGTAGTTTTCAATGATTGCAATTTTATAACCTAAAACAGATGAAGATTGAATATTGATTTGATATGGTCCCACGTTGGCTTCGAAATATAGAACGTCGCCTAATTCTTCTTTTCTTTTCTTTTCTATTTTTGGATGAGAACAGAATTGCATTAGATTAAAAGGAGAGGAAATACAAAAAGATGGATGAGAAGTCCATCACAGCAAAAAGAAAATACAAAGAACTCTAAGATGATCCCAGCCAATCCTTCTAGCTTCTCCCCTCTGTAGTCCTTCCTAGGACCGACCCGGCTAAGACCTTGCTTCGATAGGATTCTTCCTTATCACCCTGCTCTTGCTTCATTCAAGCCAAGATTGTGGAGACCAGTCTTCTCTCAAAAATGAAGGATACATCCATAAAACCTTCTTTAAGGTTCTGAGAAAAGCCTCAGGCCTGAAAATGAACTAAATCCCCTGGAGTTACACTCCATCCAAATACACCACAGAACAGTGAGTGCCCACCATTGCTAGAAGTAAGACAGTGTCTCCAACTTTCCCAAAAACCTCTAACATGCATCTGGAGGAAAGAGGCTATAGATTCAGGGCTCACCCTGTCCTATCTCCTACCACCCCGCACAAACGGTTCCAAAGATACTGAGCACCGCTACATCAAAAGAATAGATGGTCATGAGATTTTGCTGAATTCTTACACACTACACACCAATCTGGAGAATCTTCTTGCTAAGCCTATGTTTTTGCAACATGTGATTAGTGTTGAGTTTGTTAAGCACTAAGACCAGAAAAAAGCTCTATTCTGAAGGGGCACCAACCTTCCATATAGAAGAAGACTGGGAAAGGAGAAGGATCCGGAGATTGAATCAAGTGCAATAAAAAAGATCGACAAGAGTATGGCCCATACCCCTCCAAGTCCCAAACCCAATAATCTTGGCATTGGAAAGACGCACTCGAGAAAGGGTAGTAATAAGAGCAATATCTTCAATAGCCTCTCGGTCATTGAGATTCCGAAAAAAATGTAAATCCCAGGAAAGACCAACAACCACACTCAAGATAAGAAAGTGGACTACTTTTTTGAATGGAGGGGGTATAAGATTCCTATTTAAGCGTATCTGAACACATTGATTCCATCAAGTTTCATATATTGAATGTTTTTAACGGATCAGATCCAACAAATCATTTAATAGTCACAGGGAGTGACTTCCATCTGAGAAATAGAGGTATTGCAATTTTCTTGGAGACATACAAACATGATAAATACTACCACATCTAATAAACTAAGCTAACAAAGTAAGCAACACCACATCTAACAGTTAATATACATCAAGGTCAAAACACAACAAGCTAGTATACTCAAGATCACCATCCTATTCAAATCCTATAACCAAATACATGCAGCTCAACTTGACCTCTGTTGCAAGAACCTGGGGTCTGCTAGGTGAATCCTTTCTTCATTATGCCATTCTGCCGAAGAGAATTTTTGGTTAAACCCCACTCAGTGACATCATTCTTGATTATACTCCCTCTGCTCCCCTCAAATCAAAGAGTTCACATTTGAATTTCAAAACATTTTAAGGATTAAAATAATTTTCATAAATACCCTTAATTTTTAAGAATAAAATAGTTCTTCTAAGTTTTACTTACCGTGTTAAGGATACTTATGGAAATTTATATATTTATGAGGAGTCTTTAAGTGGAACGGCCCAAATAAGAAAATTATACTCTAGGAGCCGAACGGAGGGAGTATCTATCTATGTTAGTTTAGCTCTTTCCATACCTGCAGTGGCACTGTAAGGATATGATTACCCTCCCTAACTGGTGCAGTTGTTGCTCTACTGTGTGTCCAAACTATCTCAAGTGATTTTCTCTCCCTTTCCCTCCTATCAAGGCTACTTACATTTTGTCATGAAAGAATTTATCTCGAAGGGAGTATCTGTCTATGTTATTTTATGTCTTCCCCTACCTTGTGTCCAAACTATCTCGAACAATTCACTCCTTTACGCTCCTGTTGAGGCTGCTTACATTTTGTCACGAAAAGGTTCATTTCGAATTTGTCTTTTCAAGTTTTAGTAGACATCCATCTTAGCAATTCGCGATTCAGTTACCCTCCGTTTATTGGGCTGTTGCCTTCCAGTTGCTTAATATTTTATACCATAAAATAAAACAAGTCTAATAGCTGTCCTGTAGAATTTTGCTTTCAACTTAACATGTATATACCTAATACCTATCATATTATATCTCCAATTATTCTTCACTTCAAACAGCCAATTTATGATCTATCAAATAGTGCAGAATACAAGTTGAGACCAGATATTTCTTTGTATCAAATAACCCAAAAATCCAAATAAATTACATAAAAGCATAGTTTCTCTATGTAGAGGGTTTCGCTTTGGCTAATCTCTTTCAATTTCCTTCCATCCACTGAAATTTTGGTATACATCAACTGCAATAATTACCCCCAAAATAAAATTAAATTACATAAAACCATAGTTTCTTATATAGAGGGTTTAACTTTGGTGACTGAGCTTTTAAATCCCACCCTACCTCCCAACATAGAAGCGCAGTTTCTTATCTGGAGGGTTTCCCTTTGGCAGAGATTTTTACTCTCTCCATCAATCCCTATTAAAGGTCATAGTTTCTTATATAGATTATTTAACTTGTGATTATCCTTCCATCCACTGAATTCCCTGTCTCAAATTCAATAATCACCCAAAACCTAAAGAAACTCTGCAATAAAGTGTAGTAACATATATAGAGGGTTCCACTTTGGTGATTGAGCTTTTCCCTCCCTCAGTAAAGGGCTTCACTTTGGCAATTGAACTTTTTCCTCCCTCCCTCCCTCTGTATTAATTCTAGAATTACCTCAAAATCCAAATAAATTACAAAAAAGGAATGTTTTATACAGGGTTTCACTTTGGAAATTGAGCTTCTCCCTCCTCCCGCCCTCCCTTTGGGAGTACAGTAAGAGGGGTCGGGTGAATGGGAGAGCAAGAATAAAGCGTCAAAAGAAACCATATATCTCAGGGTGGAAGTTATCCATGAAATTTCAAACATAAACAACTAGCTTAACTGCAAGGTGAAATAATTTGATGTAGAAGGTGTTCAAAAACTTGAAAGACCAACCTGAATGAGAGTTAGCGAACTATTTGTAACCCAGTACACTAAGCTGCCCTGCAAAAGAATGACATAATTGTAAGTTGTACCCACATGGATAATACCATATCGTAGGCGAGGGTCAATGAGAAAAAGGAGCAGAAACCCCAAAAAGTTATATACATATCATGGAAGAGTGGCTCCTTATTTTATTGCAAAGACTTAAAAAAAAAAATACTCCCTCCGTTCCTAAATAATTGTCTTGTTTGACTAACAGATTAAGAAAAACTAATTTACTATATTAGAAATCTTGGTATAAAATGTAATTTTTTTAAAACCCATGTACATGTGGGACCATCATCAAAGTAGGAAGAAAAAGTAAGGATAAAATGATAAACGTGTTTTCCTAAAATGGAAAGTTTAGAAACAAGACAAGTTTTTTGGAACAGACAAAAAAGGAAAGCGGGACAATTATTTAGGAACGGTGGGAGTACTAGTTTTTCATGACAAAAGATGAAATTGACTTAACATGGAAGGATTTTAGTGTTTTCAAAACCACATGTCATCATGCTATCCAAGAAAGGATTGAGTATTGAGAATGCAAGCTGCAGAAGAAAAGCTTCGACAACCATAAATCATCCTCTCAATTCGATTGTCATTTCAAGATCGAAGATGAAGTTTTCTAATCGGGGTCATTTCGGCCTACAATGAGCAGTCTTTCAGCATTCTTTGATTCCATGCCAATGAGATGGTGATAAGAATCTCCGCTCCATTTTCTTTACTCCTGTTCCTCATCAGAGTTAGTGATTTTAGATCCACAAGTTTGTATGAGTGTGCAAAGAGTTTTGCCGAAGGTGCTTCCAAAGAGATCGAGTAAGCGGTAAAATTTTATGCCACAAGAAAGCCCAGAACTTAGATGGGGTTCTTGTTGATAACGATGTAGTGGATGATCTGATGTGTAAAGGTAGAATCAGCTTGGTTCTTTCGAGATGGCTGATAGGGTAGATGGCTGATAGGGTGAATGGCGCTTCCTCGACCTTGTGATGGAAAGGTTTTGTAACAGATGGAAGAAGCAGATTTTAGGGCGTCTGGCCCGGTTTCAATACTTTACTTTTATCAATTGCGAAAACATTGGTGATGTACTGACCCGGAGAACTTTTCAGTGGGGTCATAGTATTTTTTTGATAAATTTCAAAGAAGTATGAACATAAAAAATAGAGCAAAAAGTTATCATTTTTAGTTTTTGCTCAGTCAATATCTTGAATAAACATTTCCAGTTTTGCTTAAAAGAAGCACCATTGTACTTTCAGAAACAGAATAAGGAAACTAAATACTCCCTCCGCCCGGAAAATACAGTCGTCCTTTCTACTTTTCTGTCCCAAAATGCTTGTCAACTTTCTAAAAGTAAAGCAATTATTTATGTTAGTTTCCTATTATACTCTTCATTAGTTGCATAGTTTTAATAACTTTGTTACTCATTAATGGAGTGACAACCACATTTTGCTATAATTAATAGGGTTAGTGTAGGAAAAATAGACATTAATTAATGATCTTTCTTAATCTATGTGAAAAGTCAAACGAGATAGTCTTTTTGGGACGGAGGGAGTATATATTTTTGAATTATGAAGGTGTTTCTTGTAAATGACTTTAGATAGGATGCACAGCTCACAATCTCAACAATATTGATGCTTAACACTTGGGAATGTAGTTTTTGGAACTTGATTGTGAGTTGTACATCCTATTTAAAGCCACTTACAAGAAACATTTTCATGATTCAAGGAAATATATTTAATTACCTAATTCTGTTTATCAAAGTAAAATGGTGTTTGCTTTAAGCAAATTTGCAAATAAAATGTTGCAATTTTACATATTTTTGACTCTGCAGGTGTTCTTGCTCTAATCATCTTGCTCTAACCTTTCTTGGGTGATGCCGAGAACTGTTAAGGAGATTCTCAGATTCTGGTCTTTATACAAGAGGAGAAAAAGGAATTGCTTATGGGATGTTGCCCCCTTGGTTGTGTGCTGGATCATTTGGAAGGAAAGAAATAGGAGAGCTTTTGACAATGAGGAGACTGGTATTTCTAGACTGAAGGAGTCCGTTTCGCAGACCTTGTTTCTCTGGGGCAGTGAATCGAATATGGGTCTGAATAATTCTTTTGTAGAGCTTGTGGATAGAACTTTTGTTATTTAATTCCTTGGATAGGAGTATACTCCCTATATACAAGGACGCGTCACATGTTTTGACGCCTTGTCTATATATTCATATTACTTATAAGAAAAAGATGTAAAAGGAGGGGATAAAGGGTGGAACTAAACGGGGAATGAAAAGTGTCATTTATCGTGTTAAGTGTAAAAGAGGAGGGGAAGGGAAAATGGAGGGGTGCCATCACCCTGTGGGCCCACCATATTCTTTCCTCTGAAAATTGAGACAAAAAAGAAGACGGAAACCCTTTTAGAACGGGAAGATGTCAAGGCACACCCACGCCTTATGTCTTGCAGTGTTCTTCCATCCCATGACTTCACACCTTCTTCCCCTAATGTTATTTATAAAAATGACTTATTGCAACCCTATATTACTTCTCGAAATGACTATACTATCCATTAAACAACTTATCTAAAAAAAATACATATGCCACGAGTAGAATGGAATAATTGTAATTCCGTCACTTTACTACCCTACCAAGACTCCTAGAGGAACCTTGCACCTTAGAAACCTCTCCTTCCCACTTCCCTTCCTTTATATCGTTCCAGACAAAGAAGACTCTGGGAATTAGGCACATAAATTAGAATCGCCCAAGAAGATCATCCAAAGATAACATGGTATCACAAAAATGAACACTATCACCGAAAAGAGGCATATATGGTTAGTTGCCCATCCCCAAGAGCACTATCATGTCTTTCTTGCTAATCCATAATTAAGACACATGGATACGCATTCAAATTAGCAAGTTCCACATAAACCTAAAGCCAATCTTTGGAACACCAAATATTTTGGTGAAGGATAAAAATTACACCTATCAGCTGCACATTGAGCCAGAAGTACATAGACCACAATCAAATTCTAAAAATCACTTACGATAAAGTTGAAATCACAAGAGAAACTGTTACTTGCTTTTTTTTCTTTTTCATTTGGACACTTTTAACTACAGATTGAAATACTATCTAAAGAATTACATCAAAATATGGATGAAAATTGATTCACATGTCAGTTAAATTATCTAAAACACTGTAACTGAGGCCATTAGCTGTGTAAAATGAGATTCTTGAGTTACCTGGGGAATGTAAAACCCAGCAATTAGTGTAGGTACAGTCAGGAACTGCAAATAGAACTTGTAGAGCTGCAACCAAAAAAGGAAAAATGCATTGGATTGGTAATCAGAAAAAATCACCAAACATGAAAAACATGACATGAACAACCAACCAAATTAATCAGTTCACAATGAGATAAGATATTTTAAACAAAATCAATGAAAGATCCCAACTGCAGGAAAAGAAAGAGAAGTTTCTATAAACTTTTGATGAGGAAAAAAATAAAATGGAGGGAAAAAATCAGAGGACCAGCAGTCCAGCTAATAAGGGAAGAAGCAGAAAACTTAAAAGCAAAAATAGTATAAACTGGTTCCAGTCTCTCTGAGTGTCATAAATTGCAACAACTCAGAAGTCCCGAAGTTAAACACCATATGTCAGAATGAACTCTGTCTACAGTAAGCAACATTTGCAAAATAGTTGTCGCCACAGAACGCAATCTTCCACGAGATTTCTATTTACTCACCCTTGCTAAGAGGCCGAATAGGTTAGACTTCTGGCCCATGGAAAACGTTCGGAGTGAGACCTGATAGAAACAAATCATTATAATCATTCAATAAGATACAACAGAAACGAAATATTGCTACAACTAAATATTGTGACAAAAACCAAAAATATTACAGCACAACAGCAGAGGTGTAATGTAACATACACATAAACCTAGGAAGACAACCCTTACAGCAGTCAAACATACTATTGAGAGAGGACTATCGTAGATAAATCACTTCTTTAAAGTTACAACCTCTTAAAGAATCCAACGGCAAATTGGAAAAGGAAGTTCAAATTACGCCACACAACAACAAAAATTTTTTATATTTTTTATAAGTAATAGTTTGTATAAAAAGCAGGCGTCAAAGCAGGTGACGCATCCAGTACACCAGGAATATACACAAGCAAGGTGACCTAATCAATCTTAATATTTTCCACAAAATCCACAAAAGAATGATCGGAAGAAGGAAGCGTCTCCGAGCACCAAAAGAACAGCAAATGCAGCAGGGACTCCTTCAAAGAAGCAATAGAGGATTCCAAATTCTCAAAAACCCTCCTATTCCTTTCGCACCAAATTAGCCAGCACATACCTAGTGGAACGGCGTCAAAAACACAGCTTCTCCTCCTCCTATAGAGAGACCAGCTGAGAAACAGATCCTTAATAGATCTAGGCAAAACCCATGAAACCTTGACCATGTTGAAGATGAAATTCCATAACTCCCTAGCCACAGGACAGTGAAGCATCAAATGATTCACATTCTCCTCATCTCTTTTACACATATAGCACCAGTTCACATAGATATTGTTACAAAGAGGCAAATTATCCCCAGTTAAGATAGCACCATAGACTGCTTCCCAAGCCAAAAAAGTCACTCTAAGGGGAGCCTTTGATTTCCAAACTGTTTTCCAAGGGAAAACAGGCCTATTCTTAAGGGCCAAAACATGATAAAAATGCTTAACAGAGTACCTCTTGCTCTTAGAACCTCTCCAAATAACTCTATTCTCCAAAGAGCAAGGAAAAGCATGGATCTTCCCAAGGAGCTCGAAGAAGGAACTCACTTCCCATTCTTGTAAGTTTCTTCGGAAAGTGGGGTACCAAGTAAAAGTCCCCCCCCCCTTCAAATACCATAACAGAACTCATGAACTCCTTATCGGCAACCCTCTATCTCGAACGAAATATTACTCATGAATTGATCCCACCCTTTACGGAGCCCTTTCCACACTCCCACTCCATACGAAGAATGAATCTCCTTCGGAAACCACAAGTGCTCACCCTCCCCGAATTTGCTAATCACAATTCTCCGCGATAGAGCATTCCTCTCTTCCGTATATCTCCAAAGCCATTTGCCCAACAAAGCAGTATTGAACAACTTCTGATTTTTTATACCGAGGCCACCCCTTTTCACACTAGAGCACATAGATTTCCAATTCACTAGATGAAATTTACAATCAACCATATTACCCTCCCATAGGAAATCTCTCCAATTTTTCCAATCTCTTAACCACCGACACGGGAATCACAAAAAGAGACATAAAATATGTGGGCAAGCTAGAAAGAGTACTCTTGACAAGAGTAAGGCGTCCTCCTTTAGACAAAACTGTCCACCCAACTAGACGACTATCAGACCGTTCCAAAACAGGATTCCACAACACCAAACTCTTGGAGGGCGCACCCAACGGCAAACCAAGATAAGAGGCTGGGAGATGAACGACCTTGCACCCAAAGAAAGAAGCTAAAGATGAAATGTTATCATCAGTGCCCACCAGCATAATCTCGCTCTTAGAATATTGACCCTCAACCCTGAGAGAGCTTGGAAGAAGGGCAGAACTAAACATAAATAACCCAGCTGAGCCTTTTTGATTAAAGACCTGGTCCTTCTCTTGAAGTTACCATTCATATCCACTACTCACTCCACCCGCCGTCTTCCACCTTTTATCCACCCATTTTTGGACCTCAATTCTGGGCAGAATAGGACATTCCAAGCTTCCCACCTTCCTACCAAACATCTATCAAGAAATTTTAAATTGCCTTCGACAGATTTTTCCTCAACCACAAAATCCACCTCTGACTGACCTTCGAAGAGAGACAGAAAGGCTTAAATTCGGCCACAGCGGGATATCCGCCACCTCTTTAAAAGACCTTCCACTGTTTTTCTTGCCAACGTGCGTCAGGACACCTATACCATACTTGCCCAGCTTCCACTCGCTTCTCGCGAATCTTTGCATCTTCTCCAATATCATGACAAAACCCGGATCAGTTGCCAATTCAGGGATGCAAATCATTCCCGATCTTCATGTACCCTTGACCACTACTCTGATAAACTGCCCTGAAGAATTTTGTTCTTTTGCCACAGTGACTTCTCCAAATTTCTCTTGCATTTTCTTCCAGTAGACTCCGTGGATGAAGGAAAATCTGGCCAACCATTCGCATACCCAAAAGAACTCATGAACAGAAAGATAAATCTCATGAGGCCTACTCCTAGATCTCTCTACCAACAAAACCCTCGCAAAATTATCGAAAAACCTATGAACATCAACTGTTTTCTTCCAACCTGGAAGATAATCCTATCCTCTGAATCTCCAACCATCACAACCAACAATATATTATTTTTATACAACAATCGATAGAGGATATTACATTGAACTGGCAAATTAAATTTGAACTTTTCTGCAAGGCTTTATTCAGTAACAACCCGATGGTTATGAATAACAACTCCAATCTCCTCCATTAGATGCCACAGTGAATAAACGTAAACCATCATTACTGTAACCTATGACCTATCAGCTCTATGGAGCTTTAGAAACCTATCACGTAGTATACACCTTATCACACTTAAATATTCCTAAAACAAAAATTCTAAGTTTACAACTACTTTTACAACTTTGCCTTGAAGGTAAAGTGCATGTGAGGTACATGTGCATTTTTAAGGCAGAGATGTTACGATAGTAGTAGAACTAGTTGTAAACCTAGCAATATTGTTCCTAAAAACTATAATTAACTAGAGAAGAGACAATTTTTATATCCAACCTGCTTTTGTTATACGTATGTACCATCTTTCCCACTCTCCATCTGTACACTTTGTCATACGCTATAACTATCCTCCAGCATGAACTACACTAGCTTAAACATTTCAGATATCTACCAAATAAAATGTGGAACCCCATTCAGGACCTCAAAATTTTGATGGCCTGCTTTTGGTAGAAGTGGAACTATAATAGCAATGTTCAGCGTCTCAGAAAGATAAAAAGTCTACATAAAGAAAGAAATGACGATTAGGATCTAAGAGTGGCCCTTAAGCAGATTCTGATCAAAATCAAATCAACCTAGATAGACAGAAAGAGGTAGACCAGACGAAAAATATGGTTGGTTTTATCGTCAATGCCAGTGAGGATTCAGGACAAAATAGCCAAAGCAATGTTCATCCCCTCGAGGAAGAGAAATTAGTTAAGAGAAATAAAGGAAGGAACATTAGGATGAACATTGGGGGCCATTAACAGGTTCTAATCAAATCAACTTAGATAAACAGAAAGAGGTAGATCCAATATCAGGGGCGGATCCAGGATTTTAGCACCACGTGGGCTTGATATTTAAGAAATATTGTAAACAGTAATAACCGTATAAAATAACTTTATTTATCGAAAAAAAGTTACATATAGTTGGTGGCTTAATGAGCCTTACCCATTAAACACCAAAAAAACTACATTTTGAAATATTATAAAGATAACGATTAAAAGTTAAATTAAATGTCAACATTTTGGGACTAAAATGTGTTCAAAAAATAAAAATCTAAAAATAGTTGCTACAAATTTAGCATGCAAATATATCACATTTTTTCATATAATCAAACTATCAAAGCCTAGAAACTTAAAGAGTTAAACTACAAGAGTTTAAAAGTATGCCGAGTGAAGGAGAGATCGGAGATGTAAATGTTTGTTGTCTCTTTTGGTAATTTAGTGGGAGATCAGACAGGGCACCGAGGGAGAGAGGAATTTTGGATGAGTACTGCAGGATTTTTTGGAGACTTAATAATTGATAGAGAGAGAGTGGGTGGAGAGTGGAGTGAGTGAGGGAGTTGATGTATAATTTGTGTTACATAAATATATATATATATATATATATATATATATATATATATATATACTACTACTACTACTACTACTACTACTACTACTACTACTACATATTTTTGGCAAATTTTGAGGTGGGCTTGAGCCCCCCTCAAACAAGCCTAGATCCGCCCCTGTCCAATATGGTCGGTTTTATTTGTGCAAGCCAGTGATGATTGAGGAAAGAGAATAAGGAGGGTCAGAAATGCAAAGCAAAGTTCAAGTTGGAGCTTGAAAGAAGAAAGCTCCTCGCATATCTGCAAATGGGGAGTGAAACGAAAATAAGCATCCTCCATATGGCAAATGCAAGTAGTTCCAACACTAATGATTTCTTTTATCGAAGTTAAACGCTTCATGGTAACAGCCTCTCTCCTTGTAGGTAACGTGGAGTACAGTAAACACTGCAATGGCCAGAGTCTCATGCATGGGCTGCTCTCAGGCAGTGCTTGTTGGGAATTTACCAACTATTATACATTTAACAGTTACTACTGGTACTTCAGAACCCAATCAGAAGAGCAATTTTTCCAATGCATACTGGCAGTAATTAATTTAAAAAGATTCTAATGAAATGTAGCATTCGCTAGTAGTAAGTAATAGAACCACCCAGGACTTCAAAAGAAACAATCAACAAAATTATGCCCTAGAATATCTTAACCTTCCAGCAAAACGATGGGGAGGAAGTAAGTTGGTTTGCCTTACTTCCTCTCAATCCAGATCCGGCATATGAAAGCAAACGCTGCACACTTCCACAACAAACTAGCATCATTATCCCTGCCAAACCCCTTGACTCACATTTAGGGTCAATCGTTAATCAAGACAGAGTTGGTCAACTTAGACCATTGAGTAGTTAGGAAGTGTGAGGATATCAATACCAACAATAGGAAGACAAAAAATAAACATGGCGATAAAATAATTAAGAAGGATATAAGTGAGTGTAGTTTGACCAATGATCTTGCGGCGGACCGATTCGAGTGGAGAAGGATTCATGTAGCCAGCTCCAAGTAATTGGGTAAAATCTGAGTTGAGTACGTATCAGTAATATAATGTAGAGCATTGCTATTAACACCACCATTTCCTCTTAATACACCCATTTTCTTAATACACCCACCCCACTAATTTTACACCAACAAAATTTCTAAATACACCACCCAACATTTCCTATTTTACCCCTCTTACTTAACTCATTATTTCTTTCCCAATACACCCACCATATATCATCACACCCCACCCTATTACTCAATACACCACCCAGCTTTGTGCAAGGAAGAAGGAAGCCAGGAAGAAAGAAGAAGAAGAGAAGAAGAAGAAGAAGAAGAAGAAGAAGAAGAAGAAGAAGAAGAAGACCAAATTCAAACAATGAAGAAAGCCCTAGGTATGAAATTCTTCTACTTTTTAAGTTCAAATGGTTTCAATTTGTATGCTGGGTTTTAATTTGTGTTATAAGTCATAACTGATCGAAGGGAATTCGGGCCTGGTTCTTCAAAAAAAAATGTGGTGTTCGGGCTCCCGAACACCACTGCAGTGTTCCTAGGACCAGCCCGAACACCACAGTGGTGTTCCATAAGGCAGTCCAAACATATAAGAGGTGTTCCACATGTAAGCCCGAACACCTGGTGTATTTATTAAAAGAAGGGTATTTATGTCTAATAATATAATGGCATTTTTGTAATTTAATTGAGGGGTGTATTAATAGGATTGGGTGGTGTTAATAGCAACGCTCTATAATGTATAGTATATAGAAGTTCAGGCAGCATATCATAAAATCCGTGCCACATCCACCGAAGAAATGTGGAACCTTTTTTAGGAGCAGAAGGAAAACAGGACCATAGAGATCAACTTATATTTTGCACGCAAAGATGGGAATTCAAAATGGAAGCATTCTAGGAGGTTAATGATTGCTTTAACCAATAATTCAATGTTCGCTAGATGCAAGTCAGTGCCTATACACAGGATGCACAAAAGGTGGCAAGACAGCCTTCATTTGATATTTAATATCAAAATATCATATATCTTAAGCCGTTTCTCTAAGTGAAATGTAAAGGAACACAAATAAACAGGACAGACCCAGAGAAAAGGGCCAGAAGAAAAAATATATATAGGAAACAGCTCACCGCAAAAAGTAGAGGCTGATTTCCAAGAGTCCATCTATGAAGTATGATCAAGCTCTACACAGGGAGTCAAAAAAGAAAAATCCCAGCACTGGGATGCCAAAAACTAGAGTCCTGAATGAGATTACCCATAAAACTCACCACAGGACAGTCTTCAAACAAGAACTAGGGGAATCATACGACCTGACGCTGGTTAGACGTGAAGCCAAAGATGTCCCGATTTGCCCTATGGTACTAAGCTTAGTGTCTATACATTGTTTCAGGAAAAAGGCGCTCAGATACGCTTACAGTCTCATTAGTGTATCCTACCAGGAGGGGAATCGAAATGAAAGCCAAGCCAATACTGGAAGCTCCTCAGAAACCGAAAAGAAAAAAGATAAGAAGCAAAAACATGATTTCCCAAGCGGTGATTCACAATAATCACGCTAATTTAATTCCCACCATAAATGTCACAACGAGCAGTGTGAAGCAGCATCCTGACTTCCTTATTTAAATGTCTATAATGTTTTACAGGATAATTACCAAAAAAATCTTATATACATACATATTGAAAAAGGAGGTAGTCGACTTCATCCAGTTCTTAGAAAGAACACTCGCCAAAGAAACATAACGAGCTTTATGGCAAATCCCTTCTTGAAGATGTATATAAAGGACGGAAGACAAAATGGATTTAAACTCATGGCTAGTTTATCAAGTACAGCTTTCGATTCAAACTACGAATCTGATTTCTGAAGGTTAGCGACAGGTCTAACGACTAGATGTGCAAATAAAGTAACACGCTCATCTTGGGGTAACGGACGCTTTATAAAATACACAGCTCATCGACATTGGTCCAAAAGTGTCCTTGTACTGATTCCCAAATTAATCTAGCCAGTGATCATTTGGTGCTTTTGGTTGATATCAAAGTCTCACAAAGTTCTAGCAGCTTGTAATAATGTATCAACTTCACAAGCACCTATAAGAGCTTCACTTCCATTACAAAACTGTGTTGAACAAGCCAGACAGAAAGTTTTCTCACACATCCATCCATAGAGAACACACTAGTAAAATAGTATGTTACAAAAATAATCCTTCCATAAGGGTTACTGCTCAGCAGAATTGTTGAAACTCAAGGTGTCAAAAGAAGTCAACAAGAATATACATACTCTTAGAACATCAACATATCCATCTAGGCAGAGAGCAGAAGTCCTATCGATCTAGATAGATAGGAAGGTAGGACTTTTACATACATTAGTAATAGGCTCTGTGCTATGAGTGTGTTCTCTTACAGGTCAACAAGCCTGTATCATAGTCTTTTTTTTTTTTTTTAAAGAAAACAGGGGCAGAACCCTACTAAATATTATTAAAAAAGAGAAAAAAAGGAGGGGGACAACCAGCCTACCCTTATAAAGGGGGACGGAGGAGCCTTACCTCAAAAACAAATAAGAGAGTGCTTAAATACAAAAGACTAATGGCCAAAGCTAAAACCAAAAACATAAAGAACATAAGACTAAGAAGTACGGAGACGAGGGGTGCCAGAAGCATCAAGACGGATATCACCTCTAATCGAACGAGGTAACGCAGCCAAAGAGTCAAAAGAAGAATCACACATAGAGTCCATTGCTAGGTTCCCAAAGCCATCCGCCACCATGTTTGCTTCCCTAAAGCAATGACGAAAGGAGAAATTATGGACTGTCTGGAGAGCGAGGATGCCACGAATGAAATAAGCACACTTCCAAGGCGGGGAGTGGCCCTTCGAAAGACAGCCAAAAATAAATGCTGAGTCCATCTCAATAACAGAATTATGAAACCCTTTGAAGGCAAGCCAGCAAACGCCATGAAACAAAGCTCGGACTTCGGCAATAGAGTTAGAACATTCGCCATAAAAACAAGAATAGCCATGGATAAAAGAGCCATTGGCATCCCTAATAACTTCCCCTCCACCGCCAATGTCAGGATTCCCCCTACAACCACCATCAGAATTGAGCTTGACAAGACCCGTAGGAGATTTAATCCAAGAAACCAAGACAATAGAGATTTTCTTAGCTCTGCCGTAAACCAAGAAATTTCCATTTGAACGAGTTTGCCTAAAGCCCGAAGCAAAAAGGATAAGATTGAGCTCAGATTGAATACCCATAATCACATTACTCGCTGGTTTATGAATATTCTCAAACACAGCAGCATTTCAATGCTTCCACAAATGCCATAAAATAAGAAAAGGGAGAATAGAGAAAATGGCCGATTTCCCATGAAGCCACCAAGACATGCATCGATGACGAATAGATAACTCCTGGAAAGACAACCCATAATGGCCTTGGAAGAAATTCCAAACTCTGGTCGCAATTTCACTAGAGAGGACATCGTGCACAGTCCAATATAGATCAGTACAAGGCTCATCTCTGATGAGTTAAAAGAAGCGTCCATGAGGATAAGGTTCTATAATCATCAATGAAAGGACTTGGATAACAAATATAAAACGAGTTTAAGCTTTTAGTTTCACATTGCATCAACTGACTTAACCCAATTACCTGAACATTAGTGAGATGCAAACCAGCAATTAACAGAGGAAAGATGAAGCCTAAAACACCATGTGGGAGTGCCGTCAAGTCCTGGAACCACAGAATGCCCTCCTGAAATGAGTTTGCATGGACATTAATGTTAAAGGTGGTCATAATATCTAAAGAGTCCGTCAAAAATATAAATTGCATTGACAATTTGAACAATGTATAACACACTATACACCAATTATTCAAAATATATTATTTCTTCAATAAGTAATATTTACTTAAGGGACCTGCTAAGAAGAGCCCATGGGGCCTAATTTTCCCCTTCTTTTTCTTTAGTTTCTATATTATTCTTTTTATCAAAGAAGAAATTCTATGGAATTGAAAGGAAATAAGATTATACTAACGGAGCTAGTGCAAAAAACAAAAAGAAAAAAAAAACTCGGGAAAGATATCAAGCCAAAACTACCTTTCTTTTTTTTTAATAAGAAAAGAATTGCATTACATCAAAAACAGAGGAAATGCAAAAAGACAGACGAGAAGTCCATCACAGCAAAAAGGAAATACAATGAAAATAAATAACTTAACAATAATGCAGTCCAGTCCAGCCTGATCCTAGAAAGAAAGAGAAAAAAAAGAAAAAAAAAACCCTTCAGTCCTTCATATCTGAAAGGGAAACGGCCTGAAAAGATACCATTATCGAAGCCCATTAAGGATGTAAAATAAACCACCTTATCCTTTAACAAATGAATCACCAAAATGAAAATGGAAAAATAAACTCATCGAATCAGTAGAGAATATCCAGCTCTCTGAACATCAATTACCGCAGCTGACAACCAAACTACGGAGCCATATATTCAGAGGCATTATGTGCTCCCAAAATACTCCTACTTGACTCTTTTTCCAATACCTTACTGCCTTGCAAACAAACCACACTGTCACAGGATCCTACTGTTGCTACTGCCATATGAGACATTTTTCAAATCCAATGAATGAGAATACGAGGAACTTTTATTGCTTCTCCCTCTTTTGGGTCCTTGCCCTTCTAGTTCCTCTCTGGAGAGAAGGTTTTGGATGTTTGATGTTCTGGTTCTTTCTCTTGTCGACCCCTGTATGGTTTCCAATCTCATTCACAGGCTGATGTTGCTTTCAATCTGTCTAACTTCATTTCAAATAGAAGATTCTGTCTTTAAGAAAAAAATCTTGGTCCCTTATTCATGGTGAACTCAATAGAAATTACCGTACGCAATGAAAGCGTCCCTTAATGCATTAAGACTGTGTCTTCAGTGCATGCAGCCAAGTGAGTCCCGTGCTTAGCTTTTCCTCCATTGCAAGATTACTTAGTCTTTATGGGCTCATTAATTCTCTGTTTGTAAGGAGGCTTGGATGTCATCTTCAGATGTGAAAGGTTTTCTCTTGCAGACGTCTTGGCTCTGGTAGAGATTTCAAAATGCTTTGAAAGTGTGGGATTTTTGCAGTCTTCTGGTCCATCTTATGGTGAATCTGGACAGAAAGGAATGCTCACATTTTTGACAATAAGAATTGGTCCTTAATTTCATTGTGGGATCTCGTGGTCTGCTTAGCCACCACTACTGCCAGAAAAGACAAACTTTTATGCATGCGCAATTCTTAAATCTCATTGTTGGTTCAACTTTGCATGGAACCGGAAGCTTTAATTAACCAAGTCATCCTCCCACAGAAGCTTACAGCAGTCTTCCATTGAATAATTTAACCAACATGCAGGCTTGACTCGCTGAAGAAGGATCTGATTTTCTCCATTACCATAATCAAGCCTCATGACAGCATGATTAAACAGTAGCCCCCTCCCCCAAACTTCTCACATTTCACAATTGTCGAACACTCCGTAAGATGTCTCTGGTAAGTAGGAAGAAGATTGCCCCTTGTGAATGCTTTACAGCTGTTGCAAAGCCAGGGCCATGAGCAACCAAGTATTTTCTGCTGCCACTTGGCGGCCATTCTTCCAACATGTAGCTTATCAGGTACCTCTTCAGACCCCCCACAAACTTCAATTGAAATATTATGCAACTGCTACTCCTAATTCATGTACTTAGTGCCACTTCCAAAATTTGGATGGGTCTCACAGAAAAATAAGGAACACTATTTTCATTATACTTTTCTAAATTTCTTTATGAAACTTCAAACTACTTATAAATAGACCGCCAATGTTTTGATATATCTTACAATGACTCACCCTGACATTGCTTATGCAGTCTGCTATGTCATCTCCGAGGACTATGAACTGGAACTCATTGGTGTAGGTTTTATGCTATCATAAAAGTAGTCTAGATGGTGATATTTTATACAGGGACATTCTAGGGTAGAGGGGTATTCAGATGCCACCAAACAGACATGAGGTATAAAACAGGGAAGTGAGGTCCGTTGGTTCTAATTTAGTTGCTCGAAAGAGTAAGACAAAGAATGTTGTGTCTCGTACACACTCAGAATTAGAATATAGAGCAACCAGTGAACTTATAAGGGTACATCAAGTACTTCACGAGTTTCCTATGAATTTGTGGGGTGACATAACCCTGTTTTCCAGGAGAGGACACACCTTGAGGTTGAATGACATTCCATTCTGAAGAAGATTCTGCAGAATCTTGTCTTCTCTCTACAGCTCATGTTTGATCTGGAGATCTACTAGCTGATATGTTCAAAAAAGCATTGAACGGTTTCCCCAATTAATCATATTCGTGACAAGCTAGGCAACTTAACATCCACACTCCAGCTTGAAGGGAAGAGTTGTTAGTTGTGTAAATTGCATAGTTGTCAAAGTCATAGGATACATGATACATAGAGTACGATATGATTCGATAGACCCCCTCTCCGATTCAGAATCGTTGGGGTATCAGAAGCCAGAACTGTGTGTAATACCCCACTATTTTATTCTATTATCTAAAATAAATTGTGACAATAATAATTCTAAGGACAAAATTATTTTTGGGCTAATCTTGTTAATACTATCATTGGGCTTGGCCCATTAATTGGAAGATTTGAATTCAGATTTTTAGCCAATTTGTAGTTGGACTGATTTGGACCAATTGGTATTTTTTTGATATTATTTCTTGTTAGGCTTAGCCCACACTCAGAATATTAGTTCCAGCCTTTAATAATAATAAAAAAATAAAAAATAAAAAAAACAATTATTTTTTATTTGAGACGTGTGCCGCGAGGACTTGGGGGAGGGCGTGACAATTTGAACGATAAGTGTGTTCGTTAAGGATAAGGAGATTGAGTAGTGGAGCTTTTGGTGATTAACAGGAGTAAACTAGTTTCAATAGGAAACAGAGAGGAAGAAACTGTGGGGAGAGTCGGCGCTGGGAGATACCGGCATGAAGGCATATCGGGAAGAGTCAAACCAAGGCAAATCGTTATCCTCCGTCTTTTGGGTAAGTGCTTAGTGTTCGATGATTTGTTTACTTGTGCTAATAGTATGATTTATGGAGTATGATATTATGACTCAAACTGTTAAGAAAAAATAAATTAACAATAAGTTTGGGTCTTTGATTGATTGTTGTCGGAGTGTCGGAATCAGGGACGGAGGAGGAATAAGGAGTGCAATGGTTGATTTAGAGAAAAAGGAAGGAGATCAAAAGTAGTATGTTCGTGGCTCTGTTTTCCTTGGTTATTGGTTGTGGTATAGTTAAATTAATAGTAAAGATAAAGAGAGAAAAGTATTAATGGTGAAGAAGGAATAATGAGAAAAAAAAAAAAAGAGAAGAGAGGGAGGCGGACGAGGTGTGTGAGTTGGTGTGTTGTTAGGAATCTATATTTAATGAACTTTTCTTAGTCATAGATTTCAAATTGTTAGAAGCTGGAAGTGATTGAGAGAATAAGAAAAAAAAACAGAGCGGCCTGGTGTGTTCGTTGAAGAAGGAGATCAATTTTACTGAGTGACCCCCTGGTCTTTTGAACTTATATTAATAGTATCCAAACTTTCAGATTAGACCCCAAGTTGCGTGAATGTCAAACAGACCCCTATCCTGTTTCACTAAGTAACTATTGTTGGGATTTTTTTTAATTGTCTTTAAGTTCTGAAAATAGGAAACAGGACCCTAAATTCTGAATTTATTATATTTGTGTTATGTTTAGATTTGAGCAAGACGAGTTAGGATTTCAATCACGAGTTGGAGACGTTTGTTGGGTGCACACGTTATAAAGGTAAGGAATTTCGCCTCTATTTAGGTTATTTTGTAATACACCATGATGATAGGTTTCTCGTATATTCTTTGTAATACCGTTTTTGTCACTATGCCCGACCTAGTATCGGTATTTGTTTTTGACTCCGTCGTATGCGTTCCTTCGTACTTCGAAATTGTTTACTTTCGTAAATCTCATGTGTTAGTTTTGATAATACATGCGATCCCTTTTAATTTGAAAAGTTTGTTTTGATTCAGTAAATTGTACCGTGTACGGTACCATTCTTGTTTTGAATTTCGTATGATCACTAAGTACGAATAACTTGTCACTAGAAAATAAGTGACTCTCAGACCTTATTAGAAAATTTGCACCACTGGGCATGTGTGTGCGGTAATCCGGATTTACCATTTAGAACTCAGAATTCAGAACCCCGTTAGGGGCCAATTGTTAGAACTTTGAATTATTCGAACATATTTACGTGATCATATTTTCTTGTGAATATTTTGTCGTAATTGGCTGGTATGGGACGGTCAGTGGCGATTGGAATATTCTGTTTCCTTGGTTATTTAATATCGTCCTTGAAATTCCTTCTTTGGAAAACTTTTGCAAATTATTCGTTTTGAATTTGAAAGATTATGCTAAACTTAATGATGTACTGTTGGCATTCATATTTATTCATACTCTAATTTGACCTTCTTTGTGTGTCCACCCTCCTTAGTAACCGGAGGGGTGGCGTTTGAACTTACTGAGCATTGTTCGCTCACCTTATCATATTTTTTTTCTCTCCAGGTCACAGGTGAGAGAATTAAAGTTTATAGATGGAAGTCATATTTTCGGAGACAGACTAGAATGGATTGTGTTTTGTTCCTTTATGTTAAACTATGTAGTAGATTTTAAGGATTTATTAATTTTGGTTAGTCCTGCGAGACTATTTTAATATTTGTTTGGAGTTACAAAGGTTGTAAGACTTGGGATGTTATTTTCTGGTATGAGTCGTGTTTTAAATTAAGTTAATATGTTGGTACACCCTATTGAGTTAAGTTAGATTTTGTAGTAGCGTGGCTGGGCTTGGGCCATATGGTTGGGCCCAGGTTCGAGGCGATATAGAATTGGTATCAGAGCGGGTCCCGGCCGAAAATGTGTTGGAACACATCGCCCAGGTTGCCGATCCTTTGGACCTCCTTTGGGTCTTGACGAGGACGTCAATGATTCAAGTAGGGGAGATTATGATATTCCACATCGGGTAGATGTGGGACTTATGTGTGCCTTATAAGTGGCCACCCACTACCACTGGGCACCAACCTATCCATGGACTTTTGGGTGGCTTGTGGTGGGCCAGTTGACCCAGGTGCTTAGTGGGCCCGTGTGTGAGCTATGCGTGGGGGACAAACTGATTTTCGAGTTGGTGATGATGGAATTTTGCGATTTGGGACTAGAATTTGCATTCCTACTAATCCGGAGTTAAAAAGGGAAGTATTAGAAGAAGCCCATAGCTTGAGGTTCTCGGTACATCCAGGAAGTGCGAAGATGTATCGGGATATGCGAGATACCTTTTGGTAGGAAAATATGAAACGAGAGATTGCAGAGTTTGTTTCCAAATGTCTTGTCTGTCAGCTGGTTAAGTGCGAACATCAGAAACCAGGCGGTTTGCTTCAATCGATGCCTATTCCCGAGTGGAAGTGGGAACATATTACCATGGACTTCGTAGTTGGGCTGCCTAGAACACTTAAGAAAAGTGATGCGATTTGGGTGATTGTGGATCGGCTGACTAAATCTGCACACTTTTTGGCTTTTCGAATCAATGACTCCTTGGAAAAGTTAGCGAAGATGTATGTGGATGAGATTGTTAGACTCCATGGGGTTCAATAGTGTCGGATCGCGATACTAGGTTCACATCAAAGTTTTGGGGTAGTTTGCAGAAAGCTTTGGGTACAAACTTGAGTATGAGTACGGCTTTCCATCCGCAAACTGACGGCCAATCAGAACGGACCATTCAGACATTGGAGGACATGCTTCGCTCCTGTACATTGGATTTTCAGGGTAATTGGGATGAGCACTTGCCATTAGTAGAGTTCACCTACAATAACAACTACCATGCGAGCATTGGAATGGCCCCGTATGAAGCACTATACGGGAGGAGGTGTCACTCGCCAACTTGTTGGGATAAAGTGGGAGAACGAAAGTTGTTGGGACCGGAGTTGGTTCACATCACTGCAGAAAAGGTACAACAGATTAAGAAGAGACTCTTGATGGCCCAAAGTAGACAGAAATCATATGCCGACAATCGTCGTCGCGAACTCGGTTTTGATGTAGGGGACCACGTATTTCTCAAGATTTCGCCTACACGTGGAGTTATGAGGTTTGGTGTTAAGGGAAAACTTAGCCCTCAATTCGTTGGACCGTTTGAGATACTTGAGAAGGTAGGAGAGGTTGCGTATCGACTTGCCTTGCCGCCTGTGCTTTCGGGGGTTCATAATGTGTTTCATGTATCGATGTTGAGGAAATATGTCCCTGACCCGGGCCATGTTGTTGAGTATAGACAGTTACGCCTAAGAGAAGATCTTACCTATTCAGAGCAGCCTATTAGAATTGTGGATCGCAAAGATCAAGTTCTTAGAAGACGAACCATTCCATACGTCAAGGTGCAGTGGAGCAATCATACTAAAAGGGAAGCTACTTGGGAACTCGAGGAAGAGATGCGAGAGAAACATCCCGAACTGTTTGTATGACTTAGTACCTTAAGTTTAGAGGACTAAACTTCTTTTTAGGGGGTGAGAGTGTAATACCCCACTATTTTATTCTATTATCTAAAATAAATTGTGACAATAATAATTCTAAGTACAAAATTATTTTTGGGCTAATCTTGTTAATACTATCATTGGGCTTGGCCCATTAATTGGAATATTTGAATTCAGATTTTTTGCCAATTTGTAGTTGGACTGATTTGGACCAATTGGTATTTTTTTGATATTATTTCTTGTTAGGCTTAGCCCACACTCAGAATATTAGTTCCAGCCTTTAATAATAATAAAAAATAAAAAAACAATTATTTTTTATTTGAGACGTGTGCCGCGAGGACTCGGGGGAGGGCGTGACAATTTGAACGATAAGTGTGTTCGTTAAGGATAAGGAGATTAAGTAGTGGAGCTTTTGGTGATTAACAGGAGTAAACTAGTTTCAATAGGAAACAGAGAGGAAGAAACTGTAGGGAGAGTCGGTGCTGGGAGATACCGACGTGAAGGCATATCGAGAAGAGTCAAACCAAGGCAAATCGTTATCCTCCGTCTTTTGGGTAAGTGCTTAGTGTTCGATGATTTGTTTACTTGTGCTAATAGTATGATTTATGGAGTATGATATTATGACTCAAACTGTTAAGAAAAAATAAATTAACAATAAATTTGGGTCTTTGATTGATTGTTGTCGGAGTGTCGGAATCAGGGACGGAGGAGGAATAAGGAGTGCAATGGTTGATTTAGAGAAAAAGGAAGGAGATCAAAAGTAGTATGTTCGTGGCTCTGTTTTCCTTGGTTATTGGTTGTGGTATAGTTAAATCAATAGTAAAGATAAAGAGAGAAAAGTATTAATGGTGAAGGAGGAATAATGAGAAAAAAAACAAAAAAAAGAGGAAAAGAAGAGAGGGAGGCGGACGAGGTGTGTGAGTTGGTGTGTTGTTAGGAATCTATATTTAATGAACTTTTCTTAGTCATAGATTTCAAATTGTTAGAAGCTGGAAGTGATTGAGAGAATAAGAAAAAAAAACAGAGCGGCCTGGTGTGTTCGTTGAAGAAGGAGATCAATTTTACTGAGTGACCCCCTGGTCTTTTGAACTTATATT
The DNA here is from genome assembly GCA_016624345.1 of Platycodon grandiflorus. Lineage (NCBI taxonomy): Eukaryota > Viridiplantae > Streptophyta > Magnoliopsida > Asterales > Campanulaceae > Platycodon > Platycodon grandiflorus. Next base: position 5,703,007 of record CM028368.1, read on the forward strand.
AATAGTATCCAAACTTTCAGATTAGACCCCAAGTTGCGTGAATGTCAAACAGACCCCTATCATGTTTCACTAAGTAACTATTGTTGGGATTTTTTTTAATTGTCTTTAAGTTCTGAAAATAGGAAACAGGACCCTAAATTCTAAATTTATTATATTTGTGTTATGTTTAGATTTGAGCAAGACGAGTTAGGATTTCAATCACGAGTTGGAGACGTTTGTTGGGTGCACACGTTATAAAGGTAAGGGATTTCGCCTCTATTTAGGTTATTTTGTAATACACCATGATGATAGGTTTCTCGTATATTCTTTGTAATACCGTTTTTGTCACCATGCCCGACCTTGTGTCGGTATTTGTTTTTGACTCCGTCGTATGCGTTCCTTCGTACTTCGAAATTGTTTACTTTCGTAAATCTCATGTGTTAGTTTTGATAATACATGCGATCCCTTTTGATTTGAAAAGTTTGTTTTGATTCAGTAAATTGTACCGTGTACGGTATCATTCTCGTTTTGAATTCCGTATGATCACTAAGTACGAATAACTTGTCACTAGAAAATAAGTGACTCTCAGACCTTATTAGAAAATTTGCACCACTGGGCATGTGTGTGCGGTAAGCCGGATTTACCATTTAGAACTCAGAATTCAGAACCCCGTTAGGGGCCAATTGTTAGAACTTTGAATTATTCGAACATATTTACGTGATCATATTTTCTTATGAATATTTTGTCGTAATTGGCTGGTATGGGACGGTCAGTGGCGATTGGAACATTCTGTTTCCTTGGTTATTTAATATCGTCCTTGAAATTCCTTCTTTGGAAAACTTTTGCAAATTATTCGTTTTGAATTTGAAAGGTTATGCTAAACTTAATGATGTACTGTTGGCATTCATATTTATTCATACTCTAATTCGACCTTCTTTGTGTGTCCACCCTCCTTAGTAACCGGAGAGGTGGCGTTTGAACTTACTGAGCATTGTTCGCTCACCCTATCACATTTTTTCTTCTCTCCAGGTCACAGGTGAGAGAATTAAGGTTTATAGATGGAAGTCATATTTTCGGAGACAGACTAGAATGGATTGTGTTTTGTTCCTTTATGTTAAACTATGTAGAAGATTTTTAAGGATTTATTAATTTTGGTTAGTCCTGCGAGATATTTTAATATTTGTTTGGAGTTACAAAGGTTGTAAGACTTGGGATGTTATTTTCTGGTATGAGTCGTGTTTTGAATTAAGTTAATATGTTGGTACACCCTATTGAGTTAAGTTAGATTTTGTAGTAGCGTGGCTGGGCTTGGGCCATATGGTTGGGCCCTGGTTTGGGGCGTTACAGTGCTCTAACCATATGGGTCCGGATCGTAAATAGTATCGTGTATCGTATGGTATCAAAAATACGCAATGATTCAGTGGGTTGTGTCCTGTCAGGTCGGCTCGGCCCAGAACCTCAAAAAAAGGTTTTTTTTTTCTGGTAAAGGCAGCCTTTATGAAGGCTTGTGGAGTTATTTTATAACTCTCTTCTACTTATTCCCACCTTTTTTAAATAGTTTAAGTTCTTCTAGGTCTTTTTTCTCTCCAAAAGTGACAAACTTAATACCCAAAGAATATAGATCTACTCTTCTTGGATCGCTAACCATCTATTCTTCTTCTTTGTCTTCTTTATATGATATGGGTTCTCTATTCTATACTTACTGAATTGTAACATGATAGGGGCTGTCACTGTAATAATGTATGTGTTAGGAAAAGGAGCGTAAAAGAGGTTACGACTTCTCAGCATCTCTTCAGTTCTTCTCTTATATCTGTTTTTCTTTTACGTAACAAAATCAAAGTCTTTTCCAATGATAAACATTTTCTGTGTCAAATTTTCAACCTCATCAAGGGTTAAATTTTAGCATGTATACTTTTCATGCTTAATATAGTTTCCAATACTTTCCGAACAATAATTTTAACATGCTTGTAAGAATACAAACGACACAAATTTGCTCATATCCTCGGCATATATATCTTTAGATTAGAAACATAACAAACAATCAGTGAATTACACATATTAAACATGTAAGCCATTAATACTACTCATTGTTTTCAAAGGATACAGCAAGGATGTCTAAACATTACTATCTGAAAACCCTAAGTCCAATCTGGAGAAAATAAAACTTTCTACGGATTTTGATTCATTGAACGTGTGCATGCCTATGTTAAATAATGAACAATAAGCATGAAAGTCTTGGTCGACAAAGAAGACTAAACAAACGAATAAAACAGTAAAAACCTATGAAAAGAAATCTAAATAAATGATGACACAGCGATAAAAAAAACTATAGCATATACTAGGGCTGTAACTGAGCCAGACCGAACCGAGCTTGGTGAGCTTAAGCTCAGCTTGTTTATGAATTTTTTCGAGCTCAAGCCATGTTTAGAGGTGGGTCGGCTTGACTCTGTTAGAAATTAATGGGCTCGAGTTTGACCCGAGCCCGAGAAAGTTTGAGCCTAATGACAAAATAGTAAATATAAGACTCAAATGTATACATTTACAAATTGTTTTCCTCCTCAGAATTGATTCACCAAATAGAGTTCCCCCAGCTCCCATACCAGCAAACCGGATGACTCAAAAAGACACCACCTCGGAGACTTGAAAGAGAAGAATTAGTATTGATTAATAAACTCAAAATATATAATTTAAACTGATCATTGAAAACATAATATCCTACTTTTACTAAAAGGCAAATAAACTCTTGCATGTAATAAATATCTAAAAGAAATTATTCAAAAATAAACCGAGCCGAGCCAAGATTACAAGCTCATGAACCAAGCTTCACTTTCTCAAGCTCGAGCTTGAGTCGAGCCCGAGCGGAACGCAAGCTGGCTCAGTTTGTTTCACAGCCGTATATTCAAGGCAACAAAAAAAAACAATATAGAAATATTTAGAGACTAGCAGCTAAAACTTTTGCCTCACCTCTTAACAACCCATCAAGACGCCACCAGAATATTAACAATAAGTGTTCATGTAGCTGACACAGGTAATTAGGACAAATGCTGATTTAAGTAGAGTTTCATGAACATTTATAAGAATCTATAAGGAAATTTGATGCCTTACACAATCAAATCCAGAATGATGATCCAGTGACATCTTACGGATACTTATCACCCCCAATAGAAAGCAAGGAATCTGTAAAAAAATTACAAGCAAAGAACTTTGTTAAAAAACCAGAATACCAACAGCTAAACCTTATCCCTTGGCAAGTGTTAGACATTCCCTTTCACGTGCCATGCCATGCCCCATTTTCCTGGCGGCACTTGGAGAGATAATCTGAATTGCATATTAGGTGCATCAATAACCAAACAAAGTGCTAATTACTACTAAAACTGGAGGAAGCAAATGCAAGGGGGATAACTCAAACCCAAGACCTCACTCACCGTGTTAAACGGCCAACTCATCTAAATGCTGAAGTTGTTAGAGAGAGGGCCCAATGTCATATATCAAGAAATACCAATAAGTCTACTCTTTCAAAGAATCGCCAGGCGACGCTGCGACGCATGTATATGATAAATTAGACAAGTCAGTCTTTGGCGTGTTATGATACAAAAAGAGAAAAGATTAATTAACGCCACCACTCCCGCCACCCCAACCCACACTCCATGCGCCTAGGGAGGTGTAGTGGTGTTGCACTGTCTAGGTCACCAGCTTCTAGCTAGAAGATTATACCAAATCTAATAGATTGGTTTCGGTTCATACAGCATTATGGTTTCATTCCAATCTATTTCCATTAGTGCCTATATCAATTTAGACCAAAATTTTCAACTAAAATAAGATGACCTACAAATAAAGCATAGTAGTCCATTAGTTCCAATGATCAAAGGCATAAAGTTCTAACAGAAATCAGTGTGCTAATAAAAAATTAAAAGAATATAACACTACAAAAACAACTATCCCAATCAAAGCTAGAAACTATGCTCTTAAAGATGGACTCTGCAAAAATGTGTTGTATTATACATATCTATAAGGGTGGTTTTCTGGATGCAATCTGTAGGAAATCAAGCTATCAATTAGGAATATTAATTTAGGAGATCATTACCATGTATAGCTGATTCTTAGAATTAGTATTAACAGTTGTATATATCCTAGGTCAACTTAATTTAGCTAGTTATTTGGTCCTCTGATTAGTGATTATGGCTGATTTATAGGATCAGTGATTATGATCCTCTTTGTATATATACTGCATGATTTTCTTAATGAAAGCTATCAGAAAATTTTCCCATAAACAGTTTCATGGTATCAGAGCTACTAATTTCTGATCATTACCGTTCCGCTAATTTCGTCCCCCTATTTTTTCTTCTTTCTCCATACTCTATCCCGCCAACTGTTCCCAATGGCTGAATCCGATCAAACGTCCCCTGCCAGAACGACTCCGGTTACCACTTGTCAACCCCAAACCATTCAGTCTGCTGAGAGCAGCCTTATTCTGGTAACATTATCTCGCTACTAGCAGCAACTTGACTTGTTTGAGTCTCATGAATGGAAATGTCCCGATGATGGTGCTCGATTCTGCAAGATTGAGGAAACAAAAAGAATTTTCAAATTTCTCATGGGTATCAACAGATCCCTTGATGAAGTCTGTGGCAGAATCCTTGGTACCAAGCCTCTTCCTAGTCTTCGAGAGGCTTTCTCTGAGGTTCGTAGGGAATAAAGTCGAAAACAAGTAATGCTAGGATTACCAGACAATCCTCCTGCCCAAAATGGATCTGCGCTTGTAGCGCACCAGGACCGTCCAAATGATCCTACAGCACTTGCAGCTCGGGGTAATTTGCAACCAAACGGAGATGGTAGGCCTCGAAAAGGGAGACCGTGGTTGACCACTGCCACAAGCCAGGACATGTCAAAGACACTTGTTGGAAGCTTCATGGAAAGCCATCCAATTGGAAGCCAAATCAAGCCACCATAGACCGTGAAACCAGGGGGAATGCTGCTGTCTCATTCACCAAAGAGCAACTGGAGATGCTTCATCAACTGTTAGGCAACACAAACAATGTTCCAGAGAATATAAAACAATAAGGTAACCATTTCGTTGCCCTTCATACTCAAACCCTCTGGATAGTAGACTCTGAAACCTCCAATCATATGACAGGTGATAGAATGTTCTCATCCTATTTCCCATATAATGGTCATCTCACAGTTCGAATTGCTGATGGTACTTCCTCTAAAGTTGCTGGAATTGGTAATGTTAAAATATCTAGCACTCTACTTCTTGAATCTGTGTTGTTTATGCCAAATTGGACTGCAATCTACTTTTCGTTAGTAAGTTGAACAAAGACATAAATTGTGAGACTAAATCCCTTGCAAACTCTTGTGTTTTTCAGGACTTGGGATCAAGGAAGATGATTGGCAATGCTGAATTATATGCAGGATTATACCTTCTCAGAGTCAATAATTCTCCAACAACGACAGAATGCAATAAACTTCAAGTCATTTCCCAATGTTAATCTGCTTGTGTTTTTGAGCCTTTAGATCCATCAAATAAGGATAGTGTTGTTATGATGTGGCACTATCGTCTTGGCCATCCAAATTTTATATACCTTGAGCGTCTGTTTCCTTCTCTGTTTATTAATAAAAAGGTCAAATTATTCCAATGTGATATATTTCAATTTTCAAAACACACCCGCACTCATTATTCACCTCGTCCTCATACACCATCACAACCTTTCTCACTTATTCATGGAGATATTTGGGGACCTTCGTGGGTCACTGGAGCACGATGGTTTTTGTTGTTAGTTGATGATCATACACGATTAAGTTGGACATTTCTCATGAAAGACAGATCTGAAACTAGCCAACTCTTCAAGACATTTCATAAAATGATTCAAAACCAATTTTAAGTCAATATTCAAGGGTTTAAAACCAATAATGCTCGAGATTTCTTCAATTCCACCCTTGGGTCTTACCTTCAATCTAATGGAATTGTACATCAAAGCTCTTGTATCAACACACCCCAACAAAATGGTGTGGCAAAATGCAAAAACCGCCACCTTCTTGAAGTAGCCAGGTCTCGAATGTTTACCTCCCACATTCCAAAAAGATTCTGGGGAGAAGATGTCCTCAACGCTACTTACCTCATATATCGCATGCCCTTCCACATCCTTAAGTTCAACACACCATTGCGGAATTTACTCAGTCTCTATCCAAACTCCAATCTTGTGTCCCAAGTTTCCCTCAAAGTCTTTGGATGTACAGCCTTTGTCCATATTCACCCTCAACACAGTAAACTTGATCCCAGGTCAGTGAAATGTATCTTTCTTGGGTACTCACCAAACAAGAAAGGATACAAGTGCTATTGTCCTGAAACTCAGAAATTCTTTTACTCCATGGATGCAACTTTCAACGAATACAGGTCTTATTTTCCCAATTCTGCACTTCAAGGGGAGCAATGTGAATCAGAATCACAGAATTGGGACTGTCTGCCTCTATTTGACCTTGACAGTCCAAGTTCGTCCAAAGTCTCAAATCCACCATCTCAATCTCCTCAAAATTCAAATCCTTCAGAGTCGCATTCTTTGGAACCAGTTCCCACACCTGTTCCTAGTTCCCTAAATCATACCTTTGTCAAAAACAAAGAGTTGCAAGTTTATTCAAGGAGAAGAAGACAGCCTGAAAGGTACGAAGTTTCACCTGCACAAATTAAGCAAAACAATGATTGAAACCCGAATCCTAATGTCTGGTACAAGAGATGGCAAAGGACGACATGGATGATCTAAGCAAGCCAATTGCAATAAGAAAAGGAGCTCGCTCATGTACTCAGCACCATATTCGGTATCATTTATCTTACTCTAATCTATCACCATATTTTAGAGTTTTTGTGACTACATTAGATCAGATCAAGACTCCCAACTCAGTCCAAGAAGCATTGCAAGTACCCGAGTGGAAAGCTGCCACCCTAGAAGAGCTACGGGCACTTGAAAATAATGGAACTTGGATACTCACAGATTTACCACCAAGCAAGCGCAATGCTGGATCCAGGTGGATTTTTCAACCAAACACAAAGCAAATGGCAATATAGAGCGTTTCAAAGCCCGTCTAATGGCTAAAGGGTTCACCCGATCTTATGGGATTGATTACCAGGAGACCTTTGCTCTTGTCGCCAAGTTGAATATTGTTCGGGAGCTTATCTCAATTGCAACTAATCTAGACTGGCCATTGTTTCAACTTGACATAAAATGCCTTCCTGAATGGCTATCTAGTGGAAGATGTATATATGGACATACGACCTGGATTTGAAGACATATTTTCAAAAGGCAAAGTGTGCAAACTCAGGAAATCCCTCTATGGTTTGAAACAGCCACCCTGAGCTTGGTTTGAGAGATTTACTAAGGTCTTGAGACAAGATGGCTATACTCAGTGTCAAGCCGATCATACTCTATTCATCACTCTGGTTGATGATATAATTTTCACTGGAATTTTTGTGAGGAAATTACTCGACTTAAACATCTTCTCTCAAGAGAATTCGAGATCAAAGACTTGGGACACCTAAGGTATTTTCTTGGGATGGAAGTTGCTAGATCCAGCAAGGGAATCTCTGTCACACAACGAAAATATGCCTTACATCTCTTGAGAGAAACCGGGATGAGTAGCTCCAAGCCGGTTGAGACCCATATGGGTGCTAATACTAAGCTTGGAGTTAATACTGAAGGAGAAGCAGCTGATCGAAGCAAGTATCAACGACTAGTAGGGAAATTGATCTACTTAACTCACACGAGGCCTGGCATCAGCTTTGCCGTTAGCGTTGTCAGCAAATTTTTGAACAGACCCTCTAAAGAGCATATAGAAGCTGTGTTTCGAATATTAAGATATCTCAAGAATGATCCTAGAAAGGGACTCATGTTCAGGAAGACTGAACAGATCTCTGGAAGTGATGCAGATTGGGTTGGTTCTCGTATCAACCGTAAGTCAACTTCAGGGTATTGCTCCTATTATGGGGAAACCTAGTAACCTAGAGCAGTAAGAAACATGTTGTAGCTCGGTGCAGCTGAAGCCAAGTTTCGAGCATTGGCTCGTGGGATTTGTGAGGGAATCTGGTTAAGACGTGTACTCATTGAGCTCAAGGTCAGGACAGAAGGTGACATAGAAGTCCTTTGTGACAAGGAGTCTGCCGTAGCCATTGCAAGGAATCCAGTGCATCATGACAGAACGAAGCATGTCGAGATAGACCGCCACTTCATTAGTGAGAAAATTAAGACAAATAAGATCAATTTGAGATACGTTCCTTCTCAGCAACAAGCAGCAGACATCTTGACCAAGGCCTTGCACCGTACCAACTTCTGTGGGCTGATTTCCAAGCTAGGAATGACAAGTATATATCGTCCAGCTTGAGGGGGAGTGTAGGAAATCAAGCTGTCAATTAGGAATATTAATTTAGGAGATCATTACCATGTATAGCTGGTTCTTAGAATTAGTATTAACAGCTGTATATATCCTAGGTCAACTTACCTTAGCTAGTTATTTGGTCCTCTGATTTATAGATCTGTGATTATGGCTGATTTATTGGATCTGTGATTATGATCCTCCTTGTGTATATACTGCATGATTTTCTTAATGAAAGCTATCAGAAAATTTTCCCATAAACAGCTTCACAATCCCATCAGAACAAAGAATTCGAGAACCATAATGAGCAACATATTAACAAGACTAAATTTGTAAATACATAACTCACATGCAAGCAAATAGATACTTTGTTTTAAACATGACTTGACTTAATCGGGTCCATAGCATGCATACAAGAGAGACAAGGAGGGGGAGGTTGGCAGAGTCAAAGTTCATATCCAAGAATTGATGATAGGTAAGAGATTAGGCACCATCGAAGCACGATAACTAGGTTGGAGTTGCTGATTTTTTATGGCAGCCATCACCATCATCTTTTTTTTTCCTTTGCTTTCATTGAAGGGAATTGACACTTTTACTGATGCCCGGGTTGGTGGACTTGATGTAGAAGAGAGGATAATGAAAACAAAGAGATGAGCTCTCTCTCTCTCCCTCCCTCCCTCCCTCCTGAAACTCAAAAACCCACCATGTCCAAAATCAAAATCCCAAATCTCAAGCTACAGCAATATAACTTCAATTAGTCTGAAATTCCAAACCAAATAATTTTGTGGAGCAAAAGAAGGATGTCCTCAACTCATTCAACCTACATCTACCCTTTATCTTGCTTCCAGTTATCTCCTATCCCTTGTCGACTATGTTACCTCGACTCACATACAAGGACTGGATACAGGTATGGATCCAGGTATCAACCTGTCAAAATTTAAGATTTTACACTAAATGTAGTGTAAACTTATCCATACACGGCATAAGCATTGGATACGGGTACTTTGTCAAAATGAAGGATCCAGGTAACATAGCTTCTCGATCTCTGGCCACTATGAGTGGCATCAGTCATGAGGTTGGATTAAAGTCGGTGAGGACCGAAGTCATTTAGCGGGATAAATTAGGCGGGAAAAAACTCGCCCGAGTTTTCTGCAACTTGGTTCAAATTCTGCACTCAATAACCGCAAACTAAAAAGGACTCAATTCATACTAGAATATAGTTTAATTTGTCCAGTTCAGCAATATCTCGGTCTAATTGGCAATAGATATGATACTCGACAAGACACTAAGTTAGCTCGACAGATCGAATAAAATTTCTGAAAGGATATGTAACTATCCAGCATTCAATTACGAGCAAGATCTGTCCATCAAAAACCATGATGGAGACTCTACAACCTCCAGCAGGTGGTTCTGTCTTTCTCAGACTCTTTTTCAATGAACAACACTGATGTAGGACTAGGTAGGAGACTCGTCAGACGAGCACACAAGAGAAGAAAAGGGGGGAAGAATGAAGAAAAGAGAAGAATGCTTACCTTCACAAGGGACCAGCCATGCCCGAAGGCCACAACGGCAAAAGCCTCAACTATTATTAAAATCACTCTGATTAAACAATGGAGCATTACATCAGTATTTATAGCACAAGTGAATCCTAAACTTACTAGGACTACGGCCAATTAATTAAATAACAATAGGAAAAGGAAACCTAATCTACTAGGACTAGGACTAATAACTTAAAAAGCCAAACGACTCTAAGAATATAATTAAGCTAGAATATCCTAAATACTAATAACTCCCTAATAAAAGAATTACAACACAATTTAATCGTTAACAACAATACAACATAACATAATAATGACTCAACTCCAAGGCCTGCGTTTGCGTCCAGCATCATCCTCCTCGACATTTGAAAGAACTTGAGCGTTCATTGATGCTTGAGCATCCAAATCTGGAGCACGACTTTCAAAAATAGATGAGATAGGAACAGGAACCTAGGACATATTTTTGGCTCGAAGATGTTATCTTGAAACATAGGATCAACGTACTCATGAGCATCTTTTTTTTTATATAAGTAATAATAAATTAAACTCATGAGCATCTTCAAAGCAAACAGCTGTAGAGCTTGATCTTCAAATTGCTCATGTTCTCGTTTTCTGTCTTCATTATCAAGTTCAAATTCATCTTCCTTCAGTTCTTCTATGGTTTCCCCAATTATATTCTCACGGGGTGCTTCTTGTGCTTGAGCAGCTTCTTCCTCTTCGTGAAGGCTTTGAAAATCAGCTTTTAACTCGGCAAGCATGACTTCTTGTTTTCAAAGCTACATGACATATTATCTTGCAATGCATCCACTGTAGAGCATCCTAGAATTAATAGCTGGCATAGCTAATAGCATTTCTATTATATTTTCATATGTAAAAGCCATAGCTGAAAATTTGCAGCCTCTTTTTTTTCTTTCTGCTACTGGATCCGGTTCAGACCGCCCAGTCAGATGGTCTGGGTTGAGTTACGACTGGCTCAAGAGAAGGGTCGGTTCATTTAAAGTTAGTTTTGGATCGAGTGAGAGCTGTAGAATCCATTGATTTCTGGACTTTAAAACAAAACATATATGGTACTGTTTGGGTTCAAAGTTTTAAAAGGTAACGGGATCTGGGTTATATTGACCCACGACTTATTACTATGGCCTAGGGTTCAGCTGACGGGGTTGACGTCGACCACACACAGTCAACGTTAGCGAAAGCTGCTAGGGTTTCATTATGGGGGTTTTGACGAAGGGGAAGACAGGAGAAAAGATGACGCTGTGGGTTTGGGTTATGGGGTGACAGTAAAGGTGACAAGGTAATTAGGGTTCTGGTGATGTCACCCAACAATCACACAATCAGTGGCAGAAGCTAAGGCGAGATTGATGGGCTGTTTGGATGGTTGTTTCGGGTCGTGGATGAAGGCAGAGTCAGATGAATTTTCGGTTTTAATACTAGGATGGCAGACGGGAAGGTTTTGGCTTGTTTGAGAAAGTTACAGGGTGTATGCAAAGGTTAAGAAAGTCGGGGGCAGGTTGGTTGACGAGCAAGAAAACAAAATTAAGAGAAAAGAGAGCAGATTTAGCGAAGGACACGGGAAGGATAAGTGTATCGAAGCTGTTTCGACAAAGATGTCGATTGAGGTTTCGCTCTTCGCTCAAATACCAACTGATGGAGGACAAGGTACAGAGACAAAGACCCGTCCTCAGAGAAGAAAGGGGGAAAAGAAAGGAAAAAAGAGGAGAAGAATGCTTACCCTCGCAAGGGATCAGCCACACACGAAGGCCAGAAAGGGAAAAGCTTTGACTCAAATATTATTAACTCTAACTAAACGATGGGAGATTATATCGATATTTATAAGACAGCTCCATACTCCAGCCTCCAATCTATAACTCTCTATGGACCCAAATCTGGGGAGCTGATCACCCGCACGATTGGGCAAGAGTCCCCGCATGTCCTCAAGGTAATTTGTCCCGGTCCTACAAAGGTTCTTGCAGTAGAGTTTGCGCGGAATATTCCCGCATGCAAGGTGCAACACATGGGACGCACGTATCCAAACTACATGTGCACATCACGTACTGGCTGGGCGCGGCAGACCTATCCTACAACTAATAATCCCCTAGTGAAAGAATTACAACACAGTTTATTCATAAATAATAATACAACATAACCTAATGATAACTCAACGCCAAGGCCTTCATTCTTGCGCTTGCACCCTGCATCAAACATGCACATATAGTGATAGCAACAATATTTGAACTCAAATCTGCTTCATTCCTCGCTAACATTAAGATCTTTACATTGGGTGGAGAGCTTGTATAATGTTCCTCGCTGCCATTTGTCTTGCACCGCCTAACTTCTTCCCGGTCTCTTATTTGGACATTCTTTTTCTTTAAAAGTGACTTTGACTGTATTTTCCCTTCTCTCATTTTAATTTTCTTATATATTAACACTCTTAAGATGCTGTTCTTATGTTACCGTTGGTTGAGCTTTTCACATACAGTCTTCAACTCCAACGCAGTAATATTTGCATATTGATGTTACCAATTTATAGCAAGAAAATTACTTTTTAAGAGATGATAACATAACGTCAGCATATAGTACATGAAAGATTACCTGGATGGACAGGTATGCTATGAGCCACAAAAATGAAGGGCAACCAACAGCTCGCTTTTCCTTGCGGAAGAGTGTGAACTGTTCTTTGTAACTCCTTCCTGAGAGAGGTGGTGGGAACGGAGGAGGCACTTTAAGAAATCATAAGAAAGTTAAAAATATCAAGTGTAAGTAAATTGCCAAAATTCATGGGACAGCGGGTCGTTTCAAAATCACTTGTCTTTTTATACAAGGTTGGGCAGAACTCCACTACTAGATTTTTCTCATGGGGCTTCAATCATTCATAGCATCCAAACTTATTAGGAATCACATCAAAGAAAGATATCTTATTTCCTTGTACTAAGAAAATCTTATATTCTTATAACGTCGAAGAAAGTCTTTTCCAAATAACTCGTGTCAGAACAAGACTTTTAGAGAGACATGGCATAGTACTTTCAAAAGAATGAGGAAATTGTCAAGATAGCATGCATGATCCCAGACAATTGAATCGAAGAACAACTTGAAAACTAGACTACAGAAAAGATTGCATCATAAAGATACTATCATCACACAAATTTCCTTTCTATGAAGCGTTGATAATCCAAAATGGACTCTACAGAGGTATCGCATGAGTCTTGGATGCCTGTCCACGTAGGATATGGCTCGTGCAGATCGGATATGTTTCAAATGTATCCAGATTTCAATATTTAATATCTTTTGTTTGGAGATGCAATGGATACATGGTGGAAAGATGAAGGATATGGTGGGGTCAAAAATACAATTTTTCCTCTTAAAACTAAGAACAACATAGCAACTGCTATAATAATTGTTTGTTTGATGAGTTGCACTAGATGAAGCACCCAAAAGGGGACTAATGAAAAAGATTTAGAAGCAAGAACAAATAAAGCTCGTGCACAAGATAATATTATTCTTATTAGTGTTATTTTAGCTTATGGACCATGGAGTCACTTCGGCTCATAGCAAGGCACAGAATGATTTTATATTGTTGTTCAATAAGTTAAGGCAACGATGAATAAGAGGATCCTTCTACTTCTGTTTGACTTTTCTAGTGAGAGTGGTCTTCTTCTACGTATTTTTTCACACTTTGTGAAATGGGATTCGGTAAAGCTGGAATCATAAAATATATGTGTGTGTGTGTTGTGTGTCCGTGGATGTGGATGTGGATGTGGTAAAACTATAGAATTTGTAATGAACAAATTCATGAGACAATGAAAGTCACCCCAATGGCAGAGAAAATCACTTAAGATGGTCCAAACACACAATGTAGCCGCTTAGTGCAACATTTATGAAGTGTGGTAGTATCAATATCAACCATACTTATTAGAAGACCAAAATTAACATGGACGTCAGTAACAAAGAAAGATATGAATGAGTATGGCATGTTATGTGATGACCTTGGTTTGGACCAAATTGCTGGCACAAAAGGATTCATGTAGACGACCCAAGTGATTAGGACTACGTCTGAGAGTTGTATATGTGTGTATACATATACATAGACACACAAACACACACACACATATATATATATATATATATATCGAAAAATTGCCATATCCTAGTATTATGTTTTGCAAGATTTTGATGTATTGTTGCACCTGCACTCTACTTTGTCCTTGGTGTTATAGATACTACATTTGTATCACACATTTGCACCCGTATCACTATCTGTATCTGAATCCATGATTCATAGCTTCCATCGAAGAAATACAGCTTTTGATTCTTCCATTCAATTTAAAGATCACAGGTCACTCTAGAATGCAAGCAACCTATTTCACACCAACTCAAGTACAGGTGTCAGTGCAGATTCGACACTTGTAAATGTCAGATGATCAAATCTCCCAATTTAAATTTAAAAGCACAGAGATATAGCAGAATTTGCACGCGCACACACATATATATAACACAATATACATACAAATATATATATATATATATATGTGTATGGATATATTATATATATATATGAATATGTATGTATATATATTGGCTCGTGTGTGCAGGCGCATGCATACTAACAAAATATCAATAATGATCAAAATGTTAAAAGGTAAAAAATTTAAAACAAGAAAGGGAATAGTGAGAGAGTCAAGATGAAGTGGACAACCACTTTCTTCTAACCATATTAATTCAAAAATATTTTATTTCTGGTGTCCCAACTGCCCCTCAAAAATAGGAGGGTCTTTTCCCTTTCTAAATAGTATAAATAAATATTTCTCTACCTAAACAAGTGTTCAAGTGAAATCTGGTGTTCAAAAAGGGCACTTTACTTGATCTTGAGCAGTTTTTGTGCTAAAAGTGAGCAATAGGATATGCTTGTTGTAGCATTTCCAATGACAAGTGTGCCCAGAATATCTTTATCCGAATATCAAGACTGAAGCACTTAAAGCTGGGTAACATAGAATGCAACGATCATCAATGACCATGTGCAACCTCAATTGAAGCTGGGGAGGAAGGATATGACTTGGCTTAGGCTCATAAGGAGCCAGCATTCAAAAAACAAAACAACATGACCAACCACAAGTACTTTTCAAAGAAGACGGATAATTGAGCTGAGTTTAGTAAGTCATGTTGTCATATTCAGATCAATGCACCACAAAAAGAGCAAATTAAACTACCCAAGTACCAAACATTGACAATGCAGTGCAGTTTAGCAGGTATAGAACACTCACATTTAGGAAATAATTCCCCAATTCTCTTCAACTTTTTGAGTTGCAAGAAAAGTAACGGAAGTAAAGCAATTCTGAGAGCCAATGTGGAGATAGGGATCACTATCCACCTGTGCAAAACCGGTCCCAGTTACGACACAATCAATAAGCAATCCACATGAATATAAGCTAACAAATAAAACTACTAACTTGCAGAAGCCCGAATTATGAAATTGGACATCTTTTGATTAACGAAATTCATTGAAATTTCACTAAGCTTACCAAGGCAATCCAGTAAGACCATGGAATCCATCAAGTAACGAAATGAGAGCACGAACCGGTAGAATTGACTCCTCTCCGCCGCCGCCGCTAATGCTAACCATTGTTTCCGCAAGTTCCGAACGATCATTCTCGAATCCTAGGTCTGACAGCTCAGGCTGAGTCGTGAACGAGTCGTCGCCATCAAAGTCGGGACCGTCGGACTCAGAATCGCGAGCAGAGAAAAAGCGAGAAGAGGAGTAATTATAGGGTGAAGACCGCGGTAATGGAAAGTGAACGGCATTTGTGAAGAAGCTATTGGTGGTGAGAAATCGAGATGAGGTCCCGAATTGATCCGGCTCCATTGAAGAGGAAGGAGAATTATTTGAATAAGAAAAAATGGAAGGAGAGATTGCGGGTATTGGCCGGCGGCCACGGCGGAGAAGCCTTGACAGAAAGAGCTTTGGGGTGGCCATGATTACCACCACAGGGGAATCGGCTGCCGTGGGTTCAGGCAGCGACGGCTGGGCAACCTGACTTTGCACCGAGGTACTGTATTTCACCCGCCAAGCTGTTCTTTCGCCACATCATTTAGGTTTCCTTTTTTTTTCTTTTTCTTTTTTAAATCACCATTTCACCGATCTTTTTACTAAGTAAACCCGTTACTAAACCGTTTGTTTTAAGGAAAATAACTTGGAAAATAATTTGGAAAATGGTTCAGGAAAATGAAAATGTTCTATTTTCGGTGTTTGGTAAATTTTTGAAAATATGTCGGAAAACATTTTCCGGTGTTTGGCAAACTCATGAAATTTTTACGGAAAATATACGTGCAAAGGTGATATTAGGAGAAAATTAAAATGAACAAGTTTTGGAAAATGACTTACGGAAAATGAATCCGTAAGTCATTTTCCGAAAAAAAAGCTTCATTTTCCATTGACTTGAAAACATCTTACATTGACTACATTTTCCAAATATTACCAAACACCGGAAAATAAGGAAAACGTTTTCGAAATCATTTTCCGTGAAACAAACGGAGCCTAAGAGCCCGTTTGGTACAGCATTTACAAAACGCAGTGTTTTAAAAATGCAGCGACGCAGTGTTTTAAAAATGCAGCGTTTTAAAAAACGCAGTGTTTTAAAAACGGAGGTCGTTCCTTATTAATACGTTTGGGATATCTCTTCAATACGCAGCCTTTTTTTCTAGGAGCGTTTTAAAACTGCGTTTTGGGAAAAAGTGAATTCCCGTTTTAAAACGTAGTTGCGTTTTCGCATTATTGAAACACATTTTTTGCAAATAAACCGTGTTTTATCCCTGTATTTTGGCCAAAACGCTCGACCAAACAGGCTCTAAGTAAACCCCCAACTAATATTTTTAACTCTCGATAAATCTAAATACACTCTTCCCTAATTTTATATTCTACCCCCTAACAATATTTTCCCCAAAAATACTATTCTACTACTAAATGCATCCCACCCTTTTCATTTTGAAACACCCCCCAAAACAAAAGTTATCGCTTCTTCCAATATCGCAACCCCCCCGGCAACGATAAAACAGCAACGGCAACCAACCTTCATCAAATTTATCTTCTTTTACATTTGTCCTTCAATATCAACAATGGACGAAAAACCACTCGTAGGTGTGAATCTCTTCTTTTTGCATTCTAGGTTAAAATGTTTTTATTTTTATTTATATGTTTAATTTTTGTTAGGACTTAGTTACATTCCAATGTGTTTTGTATTTTTGTGTTAAAATATCGTGATTTAAAGGAAGTATTGTTAGAAAAATAGACTTGATATGGTGTGGGCTGTTCGACACTGGATAACCGAACCACCTTAGAGGAATTCGGCTAGGGTACCAAACGTCTTTAAGGTTGTCCGGCTAGGGTACCGAACTCCTTAATGGTTGTTCAGCTAGGGTATCGAACTCCTTATAAGTTGTTCGGCTAGGGTGGCGAACAGTTTTTTTTTTTTCCTTCTTAACCTTTTGGAATTGGTCAAATACTAATTATCTATGTGCAGAACATACATATAGAAAAGACCTACTGCTTCAGCTATGAGACAGACAACAACAAGAAAAATAACTACAGCAACTACTACTACAACAGCAACAACAAAAACAACAACATAGTTATGAGTGTGAAAGAGGAGGCGGTGTCGAGGAAGAGGAAGATGAAGATGAAAATGAAGAAGCGGAATTTACCCTGTTTCCTAGTGGGCCACAAAATTCATCGTTGTTGACTACCTTCAAGAATCATGTAGCGGCATGTATCTAGAATGGGAAAGAGCGGACATTGTTGAAATGTTTAAATCACAATACCAAACAGCAAGAGCAAGGAATTCGTAATTACTCTAGTAAAATAATGAAGAATCTTGTCAATAGCTCGGGGCTTAATGTGTCATCCAGGTGCTCATATGTAGAGGTTGACAAAGTATTGGTGTCGGCATTTGTGGAACGGTGGCATCCAGAGACCAATACTTTCCACATGCCCTTTGAAGAGATGACAATCACACTTGATGTTGTATATTGTCTTACAAGACTGTATATGACTGAGCAACCATTGTTTTCTAGGCGGAATGTGGCCTATACACCTCAAGAGGTTGCGAATTTGTTGGGAGTACATGTCTCTGAGGCAATCCTTGGGATGTATGTGCTAGAGGTTCATCAATAAAGTTAGAGTGGCTGTGTGAGACATTCCAGGAAGAGGGTGCATCTGAAGATCCTGTTGCATGTGCTCGTTCAGCCAGAGCATATCTGTTGCACACTCTTGGTTGCATTCTTTTCACTGATAAGAGTGGGACTCGGGTTAACACTGGCTACTTAATTTTTTTTTTATGATCTTGCTAGCGTATATACGTATGCCTGGGGGGCTGTAACTCTAGCGTATCTGTATAAACAGCTAGGGCAAGTATCTCGAGCAGAGTTTCAGGGTCGGCCCTTGTACAAGGATAATGAGGCCCAGGCCTTGGGCCCCCAAAATTTGTTTAATTTTTGGGCCCCAAAATTATGGGTCTTAGTGTAAACTACCAAGGATAAGGGGGCCTCACCGAAAATTTAATTTTTTAACCCTTACTCACCGCACGCCATGCACGGCCATAGGAAAGAATTATTGAACAAAAAAATCCCAATCCCTTATTCAAGGTCAACACGCACAAACACACACGCACAAAGCCACAACACAAAGGCAGAAAAATTGTGATTTTGATGTGAATTTTGACACAGAGCTTAAAGAGACCATTGATTCAGCTAACTTTCAAAGAATTTTCGGTAATAAACAAACCCTCTCTTCCCTTTTTATTTTATCCGAAATTAGGGCTTTTGATTTGGGGTTAAATAATTGATTTAAGTGATAAATTTGCATAGGGAAACAACATTTTGAGCTTTGGTTAAGCTTATCTTGGAACAATTTGAAGGTAAAATTAGTAATTTGTTGAAATTATTTGTTGGCTTGTTCATTATTTTTGTTGGGTTTCTTGAGATTCTTGACCTTATATATGAAATTAATATTTTTTTAATTTAAAATTCTTTTTTTACTTATTGTTACTCATTTACTTGTGTGTGAATTGTGGTGTTTTGGAATTTGTTTGATTTGAACTATTATTGTGTGTATATATATTTGTTTGGTAATAAAATATTTGTTGAAATTATTATAGGTAGACCGTAGACAAAATGTCATCACGAAAATATCTTTGTGGTAATGAAAAAAGGAAGAAGAAGCAAAAGCAAGAACAATTAACGCAAGCTTTAAGTGGTTCTCTTAATAAGTATTTTAGCTCTAGTAAGTTTGGTGAAAGTGAAACTATTTCTACTGAAAATTTGGTGTGCGAAAAAGCAGTAAATTTGTAAATATATCGTGTGTTATGCACATAATTTTGGAATGAAGTGTTTTGTTTATTATATTTTATTATTTTTAATTTTTTTTTAAATTATGTTACAAACTAGAAAGGCCCCGTCTACATTACCGGCCTTAGGCCCCGAATTTCACAGGGGCGATGTGACTCCCAACGAGACCCACAAGTTATAACGAACTTGGAACCACGCTTTCGGAATTACCTCGCGGAAACGTACGCCTAGGACTTGAATAACAATCACAAGGATGATCGCAACCCTTAGTTTCGCAATGAACTAAGAACCTTGATCGATTCGAAACCCTTAATTATTGATTAATTAAGAACCACGAATTAGAATATCACACAAACTTAATCCAAAGTTTGCAAAATGCTAACAAACTATGTTTGTCAAGAAAGAGTTTAAACTCACACTATTTTTAATAATAAAATTCTCAATTTTACAATGAAAGAAAAGGCCTATTTATAGGCTTTTGAATAACACTCCTACTTAACTAAGGATAAGAGTTTAAATTAATCTAGAACTAAAAGATTTAACTAACTAAAAACAACTAGGATTCTACTAATTAGCTTGGCCGAAATATGGATCAGATTTTCCACCCTTGGATGACACGTTTGGATCAATTTCGGCTTCCCTAGGAGACCTTTGAAAGGGTTCACACGTTTTACAACTCGTGTTCACACCTATACACGGTTTTGACCTCTAGAAGTCCTCATTTTGGGCTTGCACTCCTTGAATTATGTACACCAACTTGGGCTCTTCATTTGTCACCAATTGGGCTTGATCTTGGACATCTTGGACTTGCGAAACAAGGCTTGATAAGGCTTCATTTAACTTCTTTGCTCTTGACCTTGTAATTGGCCCATCCTTGATGATTAATGGGTCATTAGTCTTGAGTGGTCCTCCATCATTCCTTCCTCCTTTGAAAGGATTTGTCCACAAATCAGCATCATCACCTATATCAAAAGGAGATAAATCACGAACATTGAAAGTTGCACCGATATTATCATACTCACCGGGTAAGTTAAGCTTGTAGGCATTGTCATTGATCCTTGCTATCACTTGGAATGGCCCATCGCCCCTTGGTTGAAGTTTAGACTTCCTTTTAGAGGGAAATCTTTCTTTTCTTAGGTGCAACCACACCCAATCGCCGGGTTCAAAGATCACTTGTTTCCTTCCCTTATTAGCTTGCTTCACATATTGCTCGGTCCTCTTCTCAATATTTTGTTTCACCTTGGCATGCAACTCTTGGATCAATTTTGCTTTGGCTTTTCCATCAAGGCTTGCTCTTTCATCCACGGTATAGGCAATAAATCAAGTGGACTAAGAGGATTAAAACCATAAACAATCGAAAAGGTGAATAATGAGTAGCAGAATGAACATGTCTATTATATGCAAACTCAACAAAAGGCAAACAGTCTACCCAACTTTTAAGTTCTTTTGGACAATTGTTTTTAAAAGTTGTGACAAGGTTCTATTAACCACCTCCGTTTGACCATCGGTTTGAGGATGATAAGCGGTGGAGAATAACAGTTTGTGCCCAATTTACTCCAAAGAACACGCCAAAAGTGACTTAAAAATTTTACATCCCTATCACTCACAATGGTACGTGGAACTCCATGCAAACGAACAATTTCTTTAAAGAACAAATCAGCAATATGAGATGCATCATTCGTTTTATTGCATGCAATGAAGTGTGTCATTTTAGAAAATCTATCCACTACCACAAAAACAGAATCTTTACCATTCCTAGATCTAGGCAAACCAAGTACGAAGTCCATGGATATGTCTACCCAAGGTTCACTAGGAATTGGTAATGGCTTATACAAACCATGAGGTGCGCTTTTTGATTTTGCTTGCTTACAAGTAATACAACTACCGCACACCTTCTCAACATCATGTCTCATGTGAGGCCAAAAGAAGTGTTCTCGTAACACATCTAAAGTTTTGGTGACACCAAAGTGTCCCATCAACCCTCCACCATGGGCCTCACGCACAAGCATCTCACGAATAGAACATTTGGGAATGCAAAGTTTGTTTTCTCTAAATAAGAATCCCTCATGTCTATAAAATTTATCACAACTAACATGCTCACATGCAACAAAATCAGTAGAAAAATCATGATCATGAGCATACAAGTCCTTAATGTGATCAAATCCAAGGAATTTTGTTTCCAACATGCTAATCAAAGTATATCGCCTCGACAATGCATCGGCTACAATGTTATCTTTTCCTTTTTTATACTTGATTACATAAGGAAACCCATCAATGAATTCGACCCACTTGGCATGTCTTTTACTCAACTTATTTTGGCCCTTCAAGTACTTCAAAGATTCATGGTCGGTGTGAATTATGAATTCTTTGGGCCAAAGGTAATGTTGCCAAGTTTCAAGTGCCCTAACTAATGCATACAACTCCTTATCATATGTTGGATAATTTAATTGTGCATTTTTCAACTTTTCACTAAAATAAGCAATAGGTTTTCCATTTTGTATCAAAACAGCCCCTATACCTATTCCGGATGCATCACACTCAAGTTCAAAAGCACAATCAAAATTAGGCAAAGCAAGGATTGGTGCACTAGTCAATTTTTCTTTGAGAAGATCAAAAGCATGTTGTTGTTTTTCTCCCCAATGAAATTTTACTTCTTTTTTGACCAATTCATTTAAAGGTGCGGCTATGCTACTAAAGTCCTTTACAAAACGACGATAAAAGCTAGCAAGACCATGAAAACTACGTACTTCGGTCACACTTTTTAGGGTTGGCCACTCTTGAATGGCCTTGATCTTCTCATTGTCAACCTCAATTCCATTAGCACTTACAATGAAACCAAGGAACTCAATCTTTTCCATGCAAAAAGAACACTTTTTTAAGTTAGCATGCAAGGATTCTTTTTTCAAAGTTTCCAATACAAGACTCAAATGGACTAAGTGTTCCTCCATGCTATGACTATAAATCAAGATATCATCAAAATACACCACAACAAATTTATTAATGAACTCACGTAACACATGATTCATCAATCTCATGAAAGTACTAGGTGCATTTGTAAGACCAAAAGGCATGACTAACCACTCATATAAACCAAACTTAGTTTTAAAAGCGTTTTCCATTCGTCACCCTCTTTAATCCTAATTTGATGGTATCCACTTTTAAGGTCAATTTTTGTGAAGATTATGGCACCATGCAACATGTCAAGCATATCATCTAACCTAGGAATAGGATAGCGATACTTTACCGTTATTTTGTTCACGGCACGACAATCGGTGCACATCTCCACTCACCATTCTTCTTGGGTACCACAATGACGGGCACCGCACAAGGACTCATGCTTTCTCGAACCTTACCTTTGGACATCAATTCCTCAACTTGTTTTTGAATTTCTTGTGTTTCTTGAGGGTTGGCTCTATAGGCCGGTCGATTTGGAATGACCGCACCGGGTATAAAGTCAATTTGATGTTCAATTCTTCTAAGTGGTGGGAGACCACTTGGTTCTTCTTGAGGAAATACTTCTTCAAATTCCTGCAACAAAGGAACAACAACACTTGGAAGAGAAGGGTTACATCATTAGTACTAAGAAGTGATTCTTTATAGATCAAAACAAACACCTCTCTTTCTTCCTTCAACGCCCTCTTGAGCTCACCACACTTTGCATAAAAGCTCTCCTTTTTCCCTCCTCTCATTTTTTCCACTCAACTCTAAATTTTCACTCTTTTTCTTTTCTTTTCCACTTTCTCTCTCCTTTTCCTCTCGGCCTCCTTCTCTCTCTCTCCCTCTTCTCTCTCAATCTCTCCTTTTTTCTCTCTTCCTCACTTTTCTTTCTTGATTCACTCATTCTTATTTGATCTTCCCTCACCTTTTGTGGAGATAAGGGGCAAGAGTAACAGTTTTACACCATATTTGAAAGAATATTTGTTGGAGTAACCATCAAAAATAACCTTTCGGTCAACCGCCATGGCCTTCCCAACAAGAGATGACTAGCTTGCATAGGTACAACATCACATAATACCTCATCCTTGTATGTTCCAATGGAAAAATTAACCATCACTTGCCTAGTGACCCTCATCTCACCACAATCACTAAGCCATTGCAATTTGTAAGGATTGGGGTGTTTAAAAGTGGTTAAATTTAGTTTCTCCACCATCTCCATGCTAGCCACATTGGTACAACTACCACCATCAATAATCACCATGCACACTCTCCCATTCACTGTGCATTTAGTATGAAAGATATTCTCTCTTTGCAATCTATCATCATCTACCACTACTTGGGTATTAAGGGAACGTTTACTACTAATGCATACCCTTCATCACCATCAAATTCGATGTCACCATCATCATCATCCTTTTCACTTTCGGAAGAAACTTCCCCATCATTATGAATAATCATCACCCTCTTGTTTGGGCACTCATTGGCTTTATGCCCCAAACCTTGGCACTTGAAGCATTTTATGGTACGAGAAGGTGTAGAAGTAGAAGAAGAAGTAGAAGAAGCACTTTTATTTTTGTCCTCATCCTTAGATTTTGGAACATTACCTTGGAACTTGGAAGGTGTGAAAGTGCTTGCCTTTGAATTGTCTCCTTTGAATTTGCCTTGGGTTGGATAGTTGGAAGCATATTTTTGGTGTAGGAAGTTGTCTTCTTCTTGAGTTGTCTTTCAATCTTTATGGCCATGTGGACCATTTCTTCCAACTCCATGTAATGCTGCAAATCAACCATGTTAGCAATTTCTTTATTAAGACCATTCAAAAATCGAGCCATAACAGTTTCTTCATCTTCTTGTATATTAGCTCGAATCATGTACATCTCCATCTCCTTATGATATTCATCAACGATTTCCTTCCTTGGGTCAAAGCTTGGAGCTTTTGACAAGTCTCCTATAGAAGTAATTAGGAACAAATCGTTTTCTCATGATGGCTTTCATCTCACCCCATGTATCAACCTCTCTCTCACGGTTCCTCCTTCTAGAATTCACTAATTGATCCCACCAAATAAGAGCATAGTCGGTGAATTCAATTGCAGCCATCCTCACCTTATTTCTTTCGGTGTAATTATTACAATCAAAGATCATCTCCACTCTTTTTCCCACTCTAGGTAACCTTCGGGTCACTCTTCCCTTGAAAAGAAGGAATTTTCAATTTAATGGTTCCCACCCCTCTATTCTCCTCTCTAAGTTCCCTTCTAGGTAACCTCCTTGGGGTTCATCTTCCTCCTCCCATTCATCATCTCTCATGGGTGGTCTATTTCTACCCATTCTTTCTCTTGCATTCTCATTATGGTGGTTCTTGACGACCACGCTCTATCCTATCTATTCTCTCATTTACTTGCCCTATCTCCTCCCTCATCATCCTCCTCATTTCTCCTAACAATTCTGCCATTGTCATGTTGTTAGGTGTTCCCTCATCGTCTACAACAGCTTTCTCCTTATCTTGATTCATGATTTAAGAAAACCTCACACACTCCCTTACGTATATCTCTCAAAATATGACACTCGTGTATCACTCAAAATCTGACTTTTACCTCCCTCTTATGTCCTTACCACTCTTGTCTTTTCCACTCAAAACTCTTTGATGAAAACAAGTATAGTTAGAACAAAGCAATTTTGGAAGTAAAGTTTGGAAAATTCTAAGATTCGTAGAATTTAATTAAAACAAAGAAATAAGAGTTTTTAGAAAAGGGGTAAGAAGGTTTATAGAAAAGAAAGAAAGAAGATTCAATTTTTATTCTCGAATCAAAGATGGAGATAATTTTGGTTTGAGAAGGAAGAACTTTCTAGCACACGGCCCAAGCTCCTTTTGCTTTCTTTGAATTTTTTTTTTTTTCAATGTAGGATGCAATCCACAAAGTAAGCAAGAATAGAATAATAATTAAGAACGAATGAATGAATATGGAATAAATGATAAATTGCAATTTTGGTTTTCTCTCTTTTTTTTTTTTTTTTTTTTGTACTAGCTTGGCAATTTTCAATTCTTTTTTTTTACTAATAGCCTCCTTTGGGATGGCTTGAAGAAGAAAAGATGAAGAAAACTCGTGGCACAAAAAGATGATTAGAATAGATAGTGTATGGATTATGGAATGAAGGGATTAAGAACAAGATAATAAAATAGGGATAGAAAGATTGTTACCAATAGCCTTTGCTCGATACCAAATGATGTGACTCCCAACGAGACCCACAAGTTATAACGAACTTGGAACCACGCTTTCGAATTACCTCGCGGAAACGTACGCCTAGGACTTGAATAACAATCACAAGGATGATCGCAACCCTTAGTTTCGCAATGAACTAAGAACCTTGATCGATTCGAAACCCTTAATTATTGATTAATTAAGAACCACGAATTAGAATATCACACAAACTTAATCCAAAGTTTGCAAAATGCTAACAAACTATGTTTGTCAAGAAAGAGTTTAAACTCACACTATTTTTAATAATAAAATTCTCAATTTTACAATGAAAGAAAAGGCCTATTTATAGGCTTTTGAATAACACTCCTACTTAACTAAGGATAAGAGTTTAAATTAATCTAGAACTAAAAGATTTAACTAACTAAAAACAACTAGGATTCTACTAATTAGCTTGGCCGAAATATGGATCAGATTTTCCACCCTTGGATGACACAGTTTGGATCAATTTCGGCTTCCCTAGGAGACCTTTGAAAGGGTTCACACGTTTTTACAACTCGTGTTCACACCTATACACGGTTTTGACCTCTAGAAGTCCTCATTTTGGGCTTGCACTCCTTGAATTATGTACACCAACTTGGGCTCTTCATTTGTCACCAATTGGGCTTGATCTTGGACATCTTGGACTTGCGAAACAAGGCTTGATAAGGCTTCATTTAACTTCTTTGCTCTTGACCTTGTAATTGGCCCATCCTTGATGATTAATGGGTCATTAGTCTTGAGTGGTCCTCCATCACCGGCCCTACAGAGTTTAAGCAGAAACTGGATATTCCACATTATTGGAGGTAACATACTTATATTTTCAGTTATTTTCATTACATTCAAATATTAGATAAATAAATTATATGTTATTAGTTATAGTAAATTTGATAAATGTTGTGTTTTATTGCATGTAGTCATGGATATACGAGCATTTCCCTGTTTTTAGGCCTGCATATATATCAAATTACAAGAATACATACCCACTTGCAATGAGGTGGGAACCAAAAGGAAAAGTTGGAGGCATTCATGCAAAAACTGATCCAATACCGAGAGCATCTCGACAGCCTTAGGGCCAATGATGTGAGTGTTATTTAATTTAGTTATATTTTTATAACACATTTATGTTAAATTAATTTTCTTTGGTTATTGTAAGTAATTTGGAATCTGTATACGGGCACTTTTAGGGATCTACATCCATTTCTCGCAGTTTTATTATATCACGGATGCTTAGTGGTGTGCTCTGTTGTGGAACCATACCATCCGGACCGAGTTCTTAGACAATTCGGTTATGTTCAGACGATTCTATCCACACCAATTGCTGTTGATATTCCTGTGAGATGGGATAACAAAAGTCAATTTGTCCTCATGCCCCTTATACCATACTTTTACATTTGGGATAGTCACGTCCTATCAAACGATCGTCTTGGTAATGTTGCCCAACTATCATGGGATTGTACTCTTGACTATTTGCAGTCATACAATGTCCATTCACATCTATTGGTTCAAAACCCCGACAAATGGTCCCTCCAATTTACTGTGACATCTTCAGTTTGAGTACCTAACGCATGGGAGATGGTTACGTCTGTACGAAATTTGATACAACCTTTGGTGCAGAGATGAAGGTTAGCGGATAACTTGGACAGAACATATATGATAGTAGGAGGTCTAGATAATACGAGACCTTCTACTTCTATGCGAGACAAGGCGAGGCCATCTCAGGGCGGGACTCGTCGTAGGAGACGAGGAAATTGATTAAATTTATGTACAACTCCAAATACGTATTATATATTAAGTTTGTATTTTAACATTTATGTTGAGTATGACTGAGAATGAATGTTATGTTATGTAACTTTTTATATTTAGCACGAGTGTTCATTCCATAAATGTTATGTAACTCATTATGTTAAGTATGACTATTTCAAACGTATGTCCAACTCATTATGTTAATTTCATGTTCAGACGTATTCTATATATTAAGTTTGGGTTGCACACACTTACAAATGATCATGTATTATAATTTGTTAGATAGAAAAAAAAAATTAGTTTTTTCCACACGGTTTCGTAGCTTCCAACTGAACACTTCATAAGGTGTTCGGTTATGGTGCCGAACACCTTATGAAGTGTTTGGCTGGAAGCTACTAAACATTGTGTAAAAAATTAATTTTTTTTTTCATGTTTGAAAATATAATACATCAATCACACAATACCAAAATCCAAACAAACTAAAAAACACCGCAATATTGACGTCAAAAATAGTATTTTACAAAACCAACAGGGTTACAAAATAAAGTTTAGTTTACATCGATAGGTTCTTTACTATCTTTGGTGCGACTGTTTCCTATATTACCAATGTACATATCTAGTTGAACTCTGTAAATATCTTTCTACGCAGCTGCACATTTTTCGCGAAACGATTCCCAGTAGGTTGTCACCGGAGGTAATGTGGCGTCTTTCTGCAAGAACACCTACAAATGAAATACATATATGAAATGACTTACAATATAAAGTGTTGTTATAACATAAATTACACAGTAGATAAATAGATGTATGTGTACCTAAATATAATGGTCTCTGTTCACATAACCGGTACAGATCAATTTTGGATTGGATGGGGCTTCGGTTCTCAAAGGTAGGTATGTGATTGACAATCTCTTATCTAAATGAACAAATGCAACATTATATGCTGATGCAACTAAGTAACCCATATATGGGTTACAATACCAATATTTCTTTGGTGCAGTCACCTCGTAGTAGTCGAGACTTTTCAACACTTTATCAACGTGTCCATGGTCATTGAAAACCTTTGTGTAGAACTCTATGTGGGTTGACAACTCATTATGGAGGTCTCCTCAAACCCTACCCCAATCATCTTCTTTATATCCAACTAATTCAGCTACGGCGTGAAAATATGACCATCACCAAGAACATTCTTAGTGTCTTCAATAAAATTGTGAAATTTTGGTAGTAGTAGATGAACATAACCACTCGAAGTTGCAGCTCGGGTGGTTCGACAGACAATCTATTGAAAAAAGAAAAATTGACATCAATATACTTTATGAAAACTAATATCAAGCATGACTATTTATCAGTAACAGTGACACTGACACTATTTATGAAAAATTACAGCTCGATTGCTCAAGTGTATTCATCAAAGTCTTTTCTCTATCAGTAACAATGACACTGGGTAGCTCGGATTGATGCATTAAGGATTTCAAGATTGTGCACACCCACATATAGTTTTCCTCACGCTCACACTCCAAATAGGCGACTGCAATAGAGAACGTCATATATGTCACACCAACAATCTCCAACAAAGGTAACTTGTACCTATTTGTCTTGTAAGTACAGTCCATAACAATGACCTTCGAAAAACACCTCAGTAACTCAACGCTCTTTGGGTGAGCAAAAAAATGATCCTTCACTTTATTAGTCTTCTCGTAGCGCCAATCATGAAAGAAATACCCATGCTCCTTCAATTTAAACACAAGTTGCTGCATTTTCGATCGGTCATCACGCTCAGTAACTTTACTCTTCGTACGAGCATTGTAAATCGTCTTTATTGTGGACTTATTACGTTCAAACTTTTGTTTTAAACCAAACAAAATGTCTTTCGATTTATTATTGTTGTGTGACAAATCATCTACATACTCCTCATCTTCCACTGATAATCGACTGACATATAAGTGGCCTTCTAAGTATTCCGCAGTTGGATGATTGTGCACACCACATTGAATCTCCAATTGCCATTGATTATCTGATACTTGCCTCCCCTTCAAACGAAAAGGACATCCATACTTCTTCGTACCAATTTCTCTCTTCCTTTTCAGCTTATTCACATTTTCATTAGCCCATTCGACATTTTTCACTGCTGATGGTGATGCTCTAACCCTTTTCTTTTGACAGTAATGCCCACTACGTTCACAAGCCATCAACATCCGAGTTTTTTTAGAACTAGTGGTACCACTGTCCGACCTACTGATTACTATCACAATGCCATGCTCCTTTCCCCTAGCTCGCACCCATTCAAACATATCCTCACGAGATGAAAACAATTCATGCGTCGTGAACAAATCAGTGAAATCTGTAACAATATCTTCAACATTGTTTTCAACTCTGGGTTCATAAGAAATGATCTGATTTTCTTCTGGGCCAACAACACTGGTCTCCGCAAACAACGTATTTGAATTCTGTTAACAATTATAATTACAAAACTTAATAAGCAAATAACATACATACTGTTCGGTAGGGGACCATGGAACAACAAATGGACAGTTCGGTACCCCTGTCGAGCACTTTGAAGACTGTTCGGTGGGCACCGTCGATCTCTCTTCAAAGTGTTCGGCAAGGGTGCTGAAAAGTCCTTATATTGTTCCATGGTTGGTAGGCTTAGTCGCACGCCCACTAAATTAGACCTAAACTCGGCCACTAATAATGTAATTAGGGTAAGTCGGGTCGATCCACGAAGAAGTGATTATTTGCGAACAAATACTTGACCGATTGGGGTTTAAATTGAGTTTTCATTAATTCCTACAACGGAAAAAATAAACTAAGTGTTTAAAACAATAATTTAAGGAACTTCAGATTTGATACGGGATTATAATTCTAATATCATTGATAATTCTTTTCACCATAATACTTATTCACTTGATTACGAGATATATTTCAATCTCTGTCTCTTCTTTCGTTTAGTTTATAGCAGTGCACACTCACTATAAACCCTAATTAAAATTAAACCTAAACTGGCACAGAGAAGGTCTAAAGATTAATTGATGTTGTTTTAAGAGACTAAAATCAAGAACGCTTTCTAATATTAATTAGATAAACGTCTAATCTTGCCTACTTCCCGAATTGCTATGGCACATAAACAATTCGTGAAGACGCTACAATGAAAACTCTAATTCTGGCACAGAACGAGTGATCTAGCAAAGATTAATAAAGAGGACAAGTGAATTGGCCAAATCCACAACCCTAGAAATCAATCTAAATTAATACAAGCAAGATTATGAACAAGAATTAATTAAAAGAAAGAAATACCTCAATAGAATTAAGAATCCGGATCAAGATTTCAAATCCAAAGTTATGGAGTTTTAGTTCTCCATAGAAATTCAAAGCTTGAGTTTTTGATTCTAGGAAAACTCTCCAAAGTAGATGATAACCCTAAAACTAAACAAAGAAATAGTATTTATACTCCCTTCCTAAAACCTAGATAAAAAGAATAAAAATAAAATAACTCTAAATAATAAAAACTGCTAAAAATACAGCACCCACGATTTTAGTCTCGACAGGGGACGACTCGTCCCCCAGGGGACGACTCGTCCCTGAACCTTCAGTCCTTCCTGAATCAGTCGTCCCTGCTGGGGAATAGTTAGGCCAAATGGGGACGACTCGTCCCCAAGCCTAAAATCCCAGAAATCTTCAATTTCCTCGTGACTCTTTAGCTCGCTTGGGTCTTCTTTGGTTGACTTTGTCTTGACTTTGTTGACTTCCATCGATGTAGGATTGATGATCTTGAGCTTCTTTGAGAACCAAAACGATTACACAATAAATCTCTAAATTTCTCTCGAATTACATTGATTCTCTCAAAATCCTCACACAACATAATTCACTCAAAAATACATCAAACCTAAACTAGATACATGAAAATAGAGAATAATAAGGATGGAAAACATAGGAAAAAGATAGTATAAATCCGTCCCATCAAATACCCCCACGCTTAGACCATTACTCGTCCCTGAGTAATATCCTAAACTCCAATCTAACACCGGTCTAAAACAGATGCATGGAGGGTAAATGATTCCTAGTCTCCTCTAATCCGCCAACACAAGTCCATCAAAAGTCACAAACAGTACAAGAAACTCGTCTCCTTATATCACCAATAGGAATCAACAAGAACAAGGACCTTAACTTGATACCAACTCCCGATATAAAACGGTATCCAAGCTACGGTCCACACACAAAAGCCAAGGGAACTAAATATGACCTATGTTTCCACGCTTGGATCACACTACATCATCCCTCACAATAAAAAGTTGCTCGGGTATTAATCCTCACAACTACCTCATGGAAACCTCCTACGCCCCCTTATTACTCCAAAACGAATGAGGATTTCTAACCTAACTCCACTAAACCAAACCTCCTACTCCAATGCAAGAACCTACTCGAAACTCCGAATCCTCCCTTATGACTCCACACCGGTGATAAGCAAAATATGAAAACAAATCACTTCCCTCACCTTTTGCCTAGGTGCCGTTTCCGTTTTCACCTAGCCTCTCTTTCTTCTTTTTTTTTTACTTTATTTTTATTTTATTTTATTTTTTTTTGATATTTTTTTTTTTTTTTTTTTGATTTTTTTTTTAAACATTTACAGATAGATAGAATACGAAAGATAAAATACGAAAGAAGCATCCCCATACCCCGCTTAAACCCACAATGTCCTCAATGTGTGAAATAAAGCGTAAATGCGATAAAACGAAAAAGGGAAGGGAAAAGGTATACCCTCACCGACGAGGGAGCCTTCCCCGATAATAGGATTGCCGGGAAGAACACCTCTGAGCACGATCAGCGGCTCTCGACTGCATCATAGCCAAGTAGTCATCCGAAACTGGCTCATAGCTCCGAGGTTCGGGCTGCATCGCCCATGCTTCTAACTGCCGAGATCGGGCTCCCAAAAGGGCAACATCATCCTCCAAACCCTCAAACCAATCCTGCAACTCTAGAAAGGCTCTCATCATATCCCATTGAGCAAAAGAACCCGCCCGGCCTGGATCGGCTCACCACCCGATTGGAAAGAGGGAGAAAGATTTTGTTGTAGGGATGGGTGGATGGTGGATTTAGGTGGTGGCTATGGAGGGTTTGGGTAGTTGTTTGTAGAGAGAGAGAAAGGAAGAAGAAGAAGAGAAGGGGTAGAAAAGGAGTAGGGCACGACTCGTTCGGGCTTTGAGGTTTTTTTTTTTGAACAATCGTGACTTCTCGGGCCCTGGGACGAGTCGTCCCGTGGAGCACGAGTCGTCCCTGCTTTTCAAAAGCTCTGAATCGATCGTCCCTGCTTTGGGAATAGTTGGCTCGGGAGGGGACGAGTCGTCCCGTGGCTGTTTTTTTTTTTTTAACGGGCTCGGGCTTTGATCCATTCTCCTTTGCTTCTCCCTGCACACCACCACAAAACAAAAACCTTCAGCAGCACCGATTCATATAAAAAAAAAATAACAATACATACAACAACAATAAAAACTAAGAATGACTGAAATTAAATCCCGGGTTGCCTCTCGGATAGCGCCCTTCTTTACCGTCTTTAGCTAGACCAAACGCCGGAAAGCCCCGGCTAGCATCAACGTTTAAAGTCTTTGACAAGACTCGGACTCAAAGCTAATCAAACATATACCGGGTCTTGGAGATCAATTACCTCCAAATATGCGGTATTCACAACTTCGTTCTCAAAATACGGTTTTAACCGTTGACCATTAACTTTGAATCCCTTGCCCTCATGCACCTATCCAACACTAGTCCTAAATGAGCAAGGCATTCATCAAACGAGTCTCCATAGACAGTGAAGTCATCCATGAAAACTTCCATAAATTTTTCCACAAAATCGGAGAAAATACTCATCATGCACCTTTGAAAAGTCCCAGGTGCATTGCACAATCCAAACGGCATTCTCCGATAGGCAAAGGTGCCGAAGGGGCAAGTAAATGTAGTTTTCTCTTGGTCTTCGGGCAATAGGTATTTGAAAATACCCGAAAAACCGTCGAGAAAACAAAAATACGCCCTTCCGCTAACCTTTCCAACATTTGATCAATAAAGGGGAGGGAAAGTGGTCTTTACGAGTTACCTCATTCAACCGTCGGAGATCAATGCACACGCGAATCCCCGTTTGCTCCGGGTTGGAACCATCTCTCCATTTTGATTACGGAAGCGTGATCCCCCTCTTGGGCACACACGTGTGGGGCTCACCCACTTGTCGAGATGGGATAGATGATGCCCATCGTAGTAGCTTCAGGACTTCCTTCTTCGCCTCCATCATTGGCGGGTTAAGTCTCCTCTGTGGTTGCCTCACGGTTTCGCACCCTCCTCTAGGTTGATTCGGTGCATACACAAAGATGGACTAATGCCCTTGAGATCGGCAATAGTCCAACCAATAGCAGATTTTCGCTAGAGCACCTCAATCAACCTCTTCTCTTGATCCTCGGTCAACTTGCTAGAAATCACTACCGGAAGCGTCTCTCCTCACCTAGATAAACATATTTAAGGTGCTCGGGAGGACCTTCAACTCAAGTTCCGGTGCCTTCTCTATAGATGGAACAAGCTTCTCCATCGGAACCTCTAACTTCATGTGACCATGACCGGTGCGTAGCAAACATGGCACTATCTGTAAGACCCATAACCGCTTCCTTCAATGAATCGAGATGTCAAACTCCAAATTAGCATACCCCAAAGCGTTCTCTAACGCGGTCTTGAGATCATCATCACCACTAGACACCTCAAATACCTCCTCTACCAATGGCTCGATCACATCGACGAAACACAGCGACTCCGTATCCGAAGGGTATTTCATAGAATCAAAGATGTTAAACTCCATTACTTGCCCATCAAATTCCATTGACAAAGAACCATTGGTCACATCGAGCTTTGTCAGAGCGATCGACATAAAAGGCCTCCCCAACAGTATAGGAGCTCTTGGATCCGTCTCCATCTCAAGCACATAAAAATCTGCGGGAAATATCATCTCCCCCACTCTAACAAGAACATCCTCCACCAATCCCTTCGGGTAGGCATTCGACCTATCCGGCGTATCACAACTCGGTGTCCGGCGGTGGTCCCAACTTAAGAGTTTCAAACAACGCATAGGGCATGACGTTGATTGAAGCCCCAAGTCTAACATCGCCTTATGCTCGAAGCATCCCCAAAGCGGAATCACGAACATCCACAGGTCACTGCACTTCTTAGGCAATTTCCTCGATACTGAGACACGTGCTCTTTAACCTTACCCTTCTTCTTACTCCTCTCTTTCTGATTCCTCTTCATAGTACACAACTCCTTCAAAAACTTCGCATACCTTGGAACAGTCTGAAGAAGATCCAAGAAAGGAATATTAACCTCTAACCTCTTGAAAGTATCATAAATAGCCTTGTCAGGCTCTGGCTTTCGATGTTCTTTCAAGGCCTCGGGGAATGGAACCTCAGGCTCATATACAGGAGCCTTAACCTCAGGTGCAACTTCTGTCTGATCTGATTCTTTTTGTACTGGCTCTGAAATCTCAACCTCAACCTCCGGTTCCTCAGCTACACCCTTATCCTGCAACTCCTTACCACTTCGAAGAGTGATCGCACATGCATTCTGCTTGGGATTCGGCTCAGTCTGTGATGGCAACTTCCTCGAATCCCTAGCCTCCATCCGTCCCACTGCATCAGCTACCTGACCCATCTGTTTCTCCAAGTTACCAATGCTCGCATCGGTGCGGCTAGCGTCTTCTGAAATTACGGTTCATGGTGCTAACACTTTGTGCCAAAGAATTCAGCAATGCCTCGTAGACGATCCGGAGAATTCTTGCTGCTGGCGGTGGCTTTCTTCTTGTCCATATGGTGGCCTATAAGAGTTGTCTTGATTACCACGATCTCTTCTGCTGATAACCCGTGATTACCAAGCGTCACGACCACCGGTGATTCTAGCTGTGACACTACCCCATCTGAAATTGGGATGATTTCTCCAGCTGGGGTTATAAGTGTTACCCATTGGTCTCTGTCCCGGCTGTGCAAACCCAACTGCATTGACATTCTCCATATCACCCGTCTGCAAAGAAGGACACGAATCTGTAGGGTGCGTAATGTCACAACAAATCCCACACGGCTTCGGCGTCTGTCCGAAACCAAGCTTTACCATACCCTTGAGGTCCTCCAAATCTGTCTCGAGCTTATTGATCGACCCACTGTTAGAACCCACTGCACTAACCTGCCTCATATTTGACCTCTTGCCATGGGTCCTCGTACTCTTAGCTAGCTCCTCGATCAACTTTTTAGCTTCATCAGTGGTCTTATTCAGAATACTCCCTCCACAACATGAATCCACTAATCTCTTGTCCTGAATGGTCAACCCTCCATGAAAATAGACAATCAGCTGGTCCTCAGTAAACCCATGATATGGACAACTCCTACAAAGCTTATGGAAGCGATTGTAGTAGTCGTATAGAGTCTCATCTGCCTTCTGCTCCATATTACCGATGTCCTCTTCATAACATTAATCGATCTGAGGAAGAACTCTTCTAGAAATACCTCTTTCATCTGCTGCCATGTCGTGATGCTATTAGGTGGCAAGTGATAATACCACCCATTCGCGTTATCTTTCAGAGTGAAAGAAAATGCCCTCAATAACAGATGCTCGAGCGGAAGCACTGCTGGCTTCATACTCTGACATATTTGCACAAACTGAGAGAGATGCTGATTTGGATCCTCTCGGGCATCCCCGTGAAGTGCGGAAGGCGATTCGGTAGCCCGGCTTCAACTCAAATGTCACTCCGGCAGTAAGGCGGGAATTGGACGGCATGTGGTTGCTCGTTCCAATTCGGAGCGATCCTTGCCTCATGTACGTGGTGGAACTGCGTGTCCACCACCACCATTATCCCTGCTTGGTCACCACCACTGCGTTATCTCCGTTCGCATCTCTTGACTAACAATATCTCCTTGACTCTCTGCTTTGTTGTCGTCCTTTCTGAAAGATCTTTCGATTTCGGATCAAACGAAACAATCAAATTTTTAGTAGACGAGTGTGGACCATAAACGGTTCCACACTACGGGATAACAAGTAATAAATATAACTAAAGAGATAACAATTAAAGAACTAAAAGAAAAATAAAACAAATAAGAAAAGAAAAAGAACGCAAACAATAACACCGTTCCGGACGGCGCCAAAATTTGGTAGGCTTAGTCGCACGCCCACTAAATTAGACCTAAACTCGGCCACTAATAATGTAATTAGGGTAAGTCGGGGTCGATCCACGAAGAACAGTGATTATTTGCGAACAGTCACTTGACCGATTGGGGGTTTAAATTGAGTTTTGATTAATTCCTACAACGGGAAAAATAAACTAAGTGTTTAAAACAATAATTTAAGGGAACTTGATTTGATATGTCACCGGATTATAATTCTAATATCATTGATAATTCTTTTTCACCATAATACTTATTCACTTGATTACGAGATATATTTCAATCTCTGTCTCTTCTTTCGGTTTAGTTTATAGCGTGGCACACTCACTATAAACCCTAATTAAAATTAAACCTAAAGCGGCACGAGAAGGTCTAAAGATTAATTGATGTTGTTTTAAGAGACTAAAATCAAGAACGCTTTCTAATATTAATTAGATAAACGTCTAATCTTGCCTACTTCCCGAATTGCTATGGCACATAAACAATTCGTGAAGACGCTACAATGAAAACTCTAATTCGGCACGAGCGAGTGATCTAGCAAAGATTAATAAAGAGGACAAGTGAATTGGCCAAATCCACAACCCTAGAAATCAATCTAAATTAATACAAGCAAGATTATGAACAAGAATTAATTAAAAGAAAGAAATACCTCAATAGAATTAAGAATCCGGATCAAGATTTCAAATCCAAAGTTATGGAGTTTTAGTTCTCCATAGAAATTCAAAGCTTGAGTTTTTGATTCTAGGAAAACTCTCCAAAGTAGATGATAACCCTAAAACTAAACAAAGAAAATAGTATTTATACTCCTTCCTAAAACCTAGATAAAAAGAATAAAAATAAAATAACTCTAAATAATAAAAGCGCTAAAAATACGGCACCCACGATTTTAGTCTCGACGGGGACGACTCGTCCCAGGGGACGACTCGTCCTGAACCTTTAGTCCTTCTGAATCGTCGTCCTGGCTGGGAATAGTTAGGCCAAATGGGGACGACTCGTCCCAAGCCTAAAATCCCGAAATCTTCAATTTCCTCGTGACTCTTTAGCTCGCCGGTCTTCTTTGGTTGACTTTGTCTTGACTTTGTTGACTTCCATCGATGTAGGATTGATGATCTTGAGCTTCTTTGCGAACCAAAACGATTACACACTAAATCTCTAAATTTCTCTCGAATTACATTGATTCTCACAAAATCCTCACAAAACATAATTCACTCAAAAATACATCAAACCTAAACTAGATACATGAAAATAGAGAATAATAAGGATGGAAAACATAGAAAAAGATAGTATAAATCCGTCCCATCAATGGTCCCTTACCGAATAACCCTTATGATGTTCCGTAGTCCATTGCCGAATACGATGACCCAGTTTACTCTGAAAAAATTGAAGAAAATTAAAATTAAAGACATAAAATGTGATTAAATACTTACATAATTGGTCCATTTGACTTGTTCTTCCTCCATTAGCAGCAGTGTGGATGTATTTTTGGAGATTTAGGGTTTGAAGTATGATGGAATTTGGAAGAAGATGAGTTTTGA
This sequence comes from Platycodon grandiflorus, assembly GCA_016624345.1. Lineage (NCBI taxonomy): Eukaryota > Viridiplantae > Streptophyta > Magnoliopsida > Asterales > Campanulaceae > Platycodon > Platycodon grandiflorus. The sequence goes on from CM028368.1 coordinate 5,740,839, forward strand.
GATTATGCACTCAAAAATCTTGGTGGGTGTACTTAGTACTATTGAGATGAGATGAAAAAAAAAGGGGTGTACTTAATAACAATAAGGGTATTTAGGTCTAAATTTATAATGGTATTTTAGTAATTTATGTTGGGGGTGTACTCAGTAAAAAACTGGGTGTAAATAGCAACTATCATATTAAAATTTGACATTATGTTATTTTATTTTTCCAAAATCTTAAAAAACGTAAATAAAATAATATTCATCAAATTTACATTTGAAAATTGTATTGTTTAACAAAAAAAAAAAAAAAGTCAAACAGCATAATAATTTAGGGACGAAGAGAGTAATAAGTTTTTGACTTATTATTCCATTGATGTTCCATTTGAGTTTTTATATTATTAAAGGAGACGATGTATCCACGCAACATAATACTCCCTCTGTTCTAGGCAAAGAGTCTATTTTTGACTTTTTGTGGTCAATTTAGTTAAAATTTGACTAATAATTTACATAAATTTATTTATTTTTACAAAATTATAAAAGTTGTAATCTATAGTATTGTTAATATAATTTTTAAATAATAAAATTTTATTTCTTAAAACATAAATAAAGTATGTAAAATTTTAATTAAATTTAGTCACATGTTAATTTTAAAAAAAGAAAAGTAGACTTTTACCTGAAATGGAAGGAGTAATTTACATCATGCATTAAATATAATACGTTACACTTATAACACAACACTTAAATGCATGATGTATTATGTTGCTAACTTTTATAAATGTAGCATTGCTCTTTTATAAATATCACTTTGTGTTGTTTCACTTTCGCTGAGTTTAACCTTGTGTCGGAAACCTCTTCATATTACATTGATTTTGTTGTGTTCTTGTATTATCGCATGTTATTATCATTATGTGTGTATTGTGTACTTCGTTTATTGAACATGATTTTGTACTTATGTCACTAATTGATGAGCTTCTTTCGTCTATTTATATGTTTTATGGAATTACGATCTTAGTCATTGTACACGTTTCTTTATTGTAACATACTATAGTCTCTAAGATTGAGCAATAGGCCATCTTGAGATTAATCGAACATTTTTGGTGTGGTTGACATCATAATTTATTGATTTAACTTTGAGATTTCGATGATTAAATAAAGAAAATGTAAGAGAAAAATAGAGAGTGTGGGATCGAAAATATATTAAATTGAGGTAGATGTAAATTGTCATAATTAACCCCTTACGATTGAAAAAAAAAAAGGAAAAAAGGAAGAGCGTTGCTATTAACACCACCCAATCCTCTTAATACACCCCCCAATTAAATTACAAAAATGCCATTATATTATTAGACATAAATACCCTTCTTTTACTAAATACACCACCCTAAATATTAAAACACCACCCAAACCTCTAAATACACCACCAAAACACCACCACCTAAACTTCTAAATACACCACCAACCAATTCATCAATACACCCTCCACCATAACAAGCGGCTATAACGTATTTTATGCTGTGAACTCAAACTTCAAACCCAGGAAATAGACCAAGCCAAACTCTCTCAAAAACTCAAGAACTTCAAACCCAGTTTAGCATCCAAAGTCAAACTCACAACATCCATACTTCCAAACTCAACTACAACTTCAACTTAGCATCTCATATCAAACTCCCGTTACCCACGAACGACGTAAAGCAACCACATTGCAACAAAAATCAGACATGGATACTAAAGAAGTAAAGCAGACCATTGATGTAAGTATTCTCTACCGTTTTCAAGTTTTCAATCCATTTTTTTTGAAATTTCGGACATACTGGGACGTCGTTTATGTTCGGGACTGGTCTATGGAACACCACAGTGGTGTTCGGTGACCACCTACCGAACATACTTGATATGTTCCATCGCACCGCCCGAACACCACTGTGATGTTCCTGAGGTAGTCCCGAACACCACAGTGATGTTCGTTAGGTGGTTCCCGAACACCTCTATGGTGTTCTATAGCTTGTCCCGAACTCCACCCATTTGTTCCAGTATCTGTCCCGAACACCACTATGGTGTTCCTTAACCCCTTACCGAACAGAAACTTTTCAGGTTATGTTTTGTTGAAAATTTTCTTTTGTTGTAAACAGGATTCAAACACGTTGTCTACCGAGGGTAGTGTTGCGCCGGTTATTAAGGAGATTGAACCGGTTCAAGATATCGTTATGGATTACACAAATGTGTTCACGACGTATGAAATGTTTACATCTCGTGATGCATTGTTTGATTGGGTGCGTGTGACGGGAAAGGAACATATCGACTTCAATGGAATACATATCGACTTCAATGTGCAGCTGGCTGGAAAAATTGGATTGGCGACCGACTTAATTTGTATAGTGACAGTGTGGGAACCAGCGCTATCGGTCGAAGCGCTGCGACTATCTCTTTAGATTAGCTTTAGTTGTAAATCAATATGTTCATTACTTTTATAAATCAACTTGTGTTGTAAATCAATTTGTGAATCAATTTGTGTTGTAAATCAATATTTTGCTTTTATGTCATTTAACTTATAAGTAAATCAATCTTTAATACAAAATGCATACCATCAAAAGAAATAATAGTAACACATGACTACCAATGTGCATAATACAATAACATCGTCTTTAAATACAACAATATCCAAATTGAAATACATAATACAATAGTCAACTTCAACTAACACTTCTCCTCCTACGACTAGACGCAGGTTGCGAAGGTCCTGCCTGAAGGAACACAGGGCATGTGTTCGGGCTTACATGTGGAACACCCCTAGGATGTTCGGGCTGCCTTATGGAACACCACTGTGGTGTTCGGACTGGTCCTAGGAACACTGCTGTGGTGTCCGGGAGTTACCCCCCGAACACCACTGCCGTGTTCCGAGGACCAGTCCCGAACACCATATTTTTGTTCGAAGAACCAGACCCGAATTTCATTCGATCAGTTATGACTTATAACACAAATTAAAACCGCTAAATTGAAACAATTTGAACTTAAAAAGTAGAAGAATTTCATACCTAGGGCTTTCTTCATTGTTTGAATTTGGTCTTTTTCTACTTCGTGAAATCAAGGTGAAGCTTCTTCTTCTTCTCTTCTTCTTCTTCTTTCTTCCTGGCTTCCTTCTTCCTTGCACAAAGCTGGGTTGTAAGAGTTTGAAATACAACGGTGTTGTTGGTGTTGTGTTTATTTCTGATGTTAACAACGGTGTAGGAAGATCAGTGGTGTTTGAAATTGAAATTGATTTGAAATGGGTGGTGTATTGAGTAATAGGGTGGGGTGTGATGATACATGGTGAGTGTATTGGGAAAAAAATAATAAGTTAAGTGAGAGGGGTAAAATAGGAAATGTTGGGTGATGTATTTAAAAATTTTGTTGGTGTAAAATTAGTGGGGTAGATATATTAAGTAAATGGGTGTATTAAGAGGAAATGGTGGTGTTAATAGCAATGCTAAAAAAGGAATGGAATGCACAGAGGAAAGAAAGGCCAGTAATCGACTGGAGTTGCAAGTACGAACTCAGTTGACTCTTCCGTTTAACTAAATCTTCCCGGCGACCACCACACCGGCACCTGAACTGTTGGGGAAACTCTAAGATCATGACACCCGGCCTTATAACTGCTCATCGCTTCATCACTCAACTTTGTGCCCTCCCTCGAACCAATCAATCCCCATACAAATCTCTGAAAAACCCCTCTTCTTCTTCTTCTTCAAATTTTCTATCTAAACCATTACCAATTCCTCGTTTCTTAACAGTTTGCCGCCGTTCGTCCACTTCCCCCAAGAACTCGGTCCAATCGCCGTCAAAGGCGCTTGAAGAAACTAATTCGAATAATCATGAAAATAGTGAGGAATTACAGAGTGATTGGAAGGTTGAAGTTGGGAGCCCCAACGTTGCATCCTATGTTCCGCCAGCCGGATTGAGCTTGAGCGACCGAGCTTTCTTTCTATTGGCTTTCATCGCTTGCACGGTGCGCCCCGCCTTTTAATTTTATTTATTTTAGAATATATAAATATTGATCATTCTGCAGTTTGTAGCATTATGTTCGTAAGCGTGTTTACTTTTTAATTGATCCTTCTGTTTTTGTTGTATATATTTGTAATTGATCGTGAATTTGGTTTTAATTGTTAACTGAGAGATGCTTTAGTACTGTGTGTTTGGAAGATTTTATGAATTTCTTTTGCCAGAAAGATGGATAAGAAAATGTAGAAATGAAGTCCTTTCAGTTGTTCTTTTGGGTCATGTGAACCAGAGCTTCTTTCCGAGGCATAGCATTATATATGGCATCAGCGCAATAACCATTTTGTTATTAAGGTCTAGCTGTTACATAGGAATGATGCATCTCTACATAGCATTCCTCTCTTTTGACTTAGGTCCTGCTTGAATTCTTTTCTTTGGATCAAATTGACCATTTTTTTTATGGAGCTTAAATAATATTTGATCTTTCAAAATTATAAAATGCTTATTATTTGCAATGGCGATCTGCAACATGTTCATTTGATTAAAAAAGAAAGTCAAAAGGTGAGCTATTGAGGGAGTTGTAATTTCCTTTTTGCATTGTGTGCGTGTGCATAGAGATTCATGGAATGGTGGGTGCTTTGAACTGTAACATCCTGGACATTGAAACTTTTAATTTTAGGTCTTGGGACAGAATGCGCCAAAACATAAAAATAACCCAAGTGTGGCTATCATAAATTAAGGAAACTTGAAATATGGAAACCTTGTTAAAAAAGGTTTCTTTCTCCACAGTGCACCTCTACTTCCTCGTCACCTCAGCAACCATTCCAAAGAACAAAATTGGTAGAGCAAGTTCCCATTAAAAGAACATGCTTCAATGAATTGGTAATAAATAATCATATGGTAGAAACGTATGGTTCAACATATCACTCCCCCCACCCCCATACACACATATATAATTTTGTTGTATGAATTACATGTACTAAAATCATTTGACTTTTTTATCGATAACACGACACTAATTTGATGGCTGCAGACTTCAATAGGGTTTGCCAGCCTTGTTATTGCAGCTGTTCCAGCACTACATGTAAGTTCTTTGGTTTCTGTTGAGCTGAATTATATTTTCCTGGTAGGTTTTGGCGTCATCTTATGTCCAATGCAATCTGCTTAGTTGTGGGTCAACCATTACTTTGATATTTGAGAGTTATCTTGTAGAATTCTTCGTGAGGTTATTAGACTACTATGTGAAGTTGCATAGTCTCTCACACGTGAAGTTGCATAGAATTCTTCGTGAGGTTATTAAACATACTGGCTGGAAGCAAATGCAGGTGTTTAGCATATAACAGGAAGATTGATGCGCATGATCTGAGTACGAGCCTCAGGAACCGAGAGAGAGTGCCTAAGGTCCGAGCCTTGCAACCAGGGTCTGAACCACCGGGGGCGCTCAACCCTCCTTCTTGCTCACCCAGAAGACACAAGCTCTCTAGCTTGGGCTGGGCGACCTCCGCCCCCTAGCTTTAGCTCAGGTCATCTGGCAAGCATTGAGCTCAGTGCTTGTAGTACGGACGTCATGGGAATATTTGGTTGGGCAAGTGGGTTCAACTGACCCCACTGAATTTTGGAAGAACAAGATTGGTATAAGGTTGTAGAAAATCTTTTAAAAATTAGTTGTGTTGAGGTCACTGGTTCCAATACCGCACTTGGGGCCAATCTTAACTCTTTCAAAAGAGAAAGAAATGGCACACACGAAACGAACTTCTAATAATAAACTAAGACCCAAGGATCGATAATAGAGGAATGCCGGGGATCCTAAAAAGTGGCCCTATTTTGACTCCTATACTATACATTGGTTAGACAGTGACGCCCACAAGTGATCAAGTATTATTTTTTAAAATAAGAGGACCAGCATTCTGCTATCACAATGAAAGGAAAAGAAAAATCAAGCATGAACAGAATGCGAATATACACCTTAGAAAATAAAATTAATCAAAATCACAGGCCAGTCTCGGCAACAATCGGAGAAAGCAATGCCCATAAAGCAACTGAAGCTGAGGTCTATATATGTATGTGTGTGTATGCACACACATAGATAAAGAGAGAAAGAGCATACAGAAAGAGTGGGCCAGAAGTTTACTTAAAGACAAGGAATACAATAGGAAACAGAAAAGGCCGAATTTCAGTAAAAAAGAGTCCTACAGTCTTGCTGAATATCCATACTTGCCTTCCCACAAAAACTCCCTACCTAGGCTAGAAAGAAGCAAGAAAAACACCCTCTTTTAATCAAGAGACGGGCAGGTACAAATTGCGAAATTCTTGAATTCCTCTCCGTTCAAAGGCGCCAGAGAATAGTGATCTCATCTCATTGCCAAAGTATCCTCTCATTCATACCACTGCCTCAACCCCTGAAGTGCACAAGCCAAAGAGAATTACCAGCAGTGGGTTAATCTGTACCTCATTAACAACTCCAAACAAGTTATCCCAGAGAAAGTGAGCACAAGAGTAACAACTCAACTCCGCATTTGTCGCAATCACTTGGGATCGGCTACATGAATCCTTTTCCGCCATCCGAGTCGGTCCAAAGCAAGGTCAACACACACACACCACACTCATTCCAAGTGAAACGAACACCCTTACTGAATATTAATTACACCAAGGTGTAGATCTGATACCACTTGCTCATCCGCAACACCCCGAGGTAGGTCGCAACGGGTCACATACGTGTGACTTCCTAGATATGCGCGAAAATTGTTAGGGTTCATGTTCATAGTGATCTGACTAAATTTTATGTTGCTTGTCAATCTACCTAACGCAACCCTCCTTTACCTGGGCTTGGGACCGGCTGTGTAGGAGTGTAGGAGCATATGACTCTAGTGGAGTTTGAGTTAGCGCAAGAGCAATGAAGAAAAAGATGATCGAGAGATTCAGACTTTTGGAAGGCTTGTACTGCTACAAAAGATTGTTATTATCGAGCTTTTTAAGTGTAAAAGGCCAACCAAAGGCGTTGATCTTGAAAAGAACGTTGACTTTCTTAATAAAAGAAGTAAGAAAAAAAAAAAAGGAGGGTCTAGAGAAACAATTGAGAGAGGCTTAGGATTTGCAATAAAAATAGGTGTGATTCCTCCAAGAAATCCTCATGATCCTGAGAGAGAACATCAATGAGATCAATTAGCTCTCCAACGTCTGTGTCTTTGTGGTTAGGGAAAAAGTTGAAGTACCAGGATCCCGAAATTTTTTCATTCGTTCCTCTCTGACCTAGTGTCAGTAGATCGCAGAGATGCCAGTGACTCAGAATCTTGATCTCCTTTCTACTACTGAATCCTCTGGTCGGAAGAAAAAGATGCTCTTTGATAGTAAACAGATTAAACCACTTCTTTTTGAAAATACCAAAGACAGTGCACCACAATCACTAACCACAGGACTATAAATGAAGGAGAGGATCGTTCATCTCCCCTTGATTTCTATATAGAACGCACACATGTTTGGACATGAAAGAAAGGCATGGTTGTCCATGTACCCCTTTTAATTTGTTTCATTCCAATCAAACCAGTGACCAAGATTTTTGCTTGGCTGTCAAGGGTCTTTATCTGTTATGCGGCTTTGGAGGAAGGGACGTTGTGGCATGAGCATCAAGGAAACTTAGCAGTTCACGGGGTAACTGAGGGAAGTGCATTTCGAAGCCATAGTTCAATTTCCTATGTGTATTGTTTATGTTGTGGGGGAATTCGGAGATGTTTTACCTGGTACTTGTAGGTTTAGCGCACACTAACACTGCATTTCTTGGAAGGGTATGGCGCACTATTATCTTGGTGAAGGTTGCTATTGTTTTCTCCCTAACCTACTTTCTACAAATTGAAGTCTCATTTGTATAATGGATAGAAAAAACTGATAATACAATTAGGAATTCATCGTTATTCTCAGATTCGAAAGATAGTTATTTTGGATGATCCAAGCCTGTAGGATGGACCAACTGAGTTCTGCATCAGGACCTTTGTATACACACAACACTTTGACGGGCTCTAGTATTTGGTTTGGTGTTGCCACAGCCAGTGGCGAGAATCTGTCAGCGGGTGTGCAACATTATTAAAGGATTAGAAGATTACAAGGTATATCTGAATCTAGCTTAAATTGGGATCAAAATTTTAACCTAGTGCAATTTCTTCCTAGAAGAAGGGTGGTCAAAAATGACAAAATTGCTAATTTAGTCATAAAAATTCATTTTTTCCAAGTTCAAATGTAGTGAAATATCAATTACTCAATCCTAACGGGGTTAAGTAACCTCCAAAGTGTGTGTGGGTGATCGCGACTGGCTACCGCACATGATTTCAAGAATCTAGATATTACTCTCACTCCTTCTCAAAGATGGTTCATGTCAATGCTGGGAGCCAATGTAAATTTCTGTTGTTTTATTATAATTAAGTGGAATTGCGTAAGTTGTAGCTGTTTGATCTTTTACTTGAAAATTCTAAAAGAATGTAGCAGAGTATGATTAAGATAATCTTCTACTCCTTCCTTTCCAGATTAAGTGTCTGCATTTAGTTTTTTGCAAATATTTAGGAAGTTGTCTTTTAGGCCATGTTGGTAGTACATATACATGCATGCCCCTAGTGTTCAGGGACTGTCAATTGGGGACGGAAGGAATATTTTTTAATTTTTATCCAGCTCCATCATGAACAATATGGCTCTCTTTGCTTCTACTTGCAACTTCTACATTTCGTTTGGATATACATTGATGCAGTATCCCATGTTAGTCAAACGGTTGAAGCACTGGAAGGAGGGCTGAGTTATATATTCTTCTTCCTACTATAGGCAATGGGCAGAGCTGCAATATCTCTTTCAAAGTTAGCAGATACTGCTCGTGAGGAGCTCCCTAGTACAATGGCTGCAGTCAGGCTTTCAGGCATGGAGATTAGTGATCTTACCCTGGAGCTGAGTGATTTAAGGTCTCAAAACGAATTGTTTTATACAAAACTTCCTTTCCTATATCATTGTCAGTTGGAGCACTATGAACATTTTTCTCTGCATTTATGTCCAGTCCTAGGAATTTTTATTTGTAAGACATGACTATGATAGCAAGTTAAAACGAAGGATACACCGAGTCCAAAAGGTCTCCAATGACAAGAGGGGTGGTGGTTGTCAACAACGATGAGGGAGGTGAACCGTTATTCTTTGAAGTATGCAGCCGATGTTGGCAAACCGTAGAAAATGACGAACATTGAGCAACTTAAAAGTAGAAATACTACCTATCCAATGCATCAGATCACCTGTTACCTTCCATGCATATAGCAAAAGACAAACAGCTTTAACCTCCTGCTACACCCATCCAAAAGCAGCTGTAAACATTCTTCGTTTTGGCACATGTAACAACTTCCAAGCCCTAGAGAACCACTCACGAAAAAGCATGGGCAGCTCTGAAAGGTTGTTAGATGTATTGTGTGGAGTGGCTCCATATTATATGTTGAGATGGAGGGTTAAACTTACCCAATTTGTGACACCATACACTCCATCTGCCCCTGCTGTGCATCTGGGTTAGGCTGAAAGACGTGGATGGGTTTTCATTAGCAACCTGAGTATGCATTGCCATTGGGCCAAACATGTGGTTTTTCATCAGTTGTGTTGTTTAATCAATGACTGATGATATTAGAGATAATAATATGGTTTTTCTTTTGTTCCGTATGATACAAAGCCAAGAGATTGCTGATGGAATGGATAAGTCCACTCAAGCTGTGCAAGCGGCAGAAGCTGGGATTCGACAAATTGGTTCTCTTGCTTGCCAGCAGACTATGGGTATGGTTAAGCTTCTTCTCAGTTTGTCTGAATACTTTTTGCAGCTTTTCTCTTCTTTTCTTATTGAATAGATTGCGAGTAATTGATATTTTATTTAATCAGCGATGATTGAGGAGAGAGCAAACCTGCCCGTCATCCCCGTAAAACCCGTTGTTGCTGGTGCAGCAAAGAAAGCTTCCCAGGCTGTTGGACAAACAACAAGGGGGCTTTTGAGTATACTCTCTGGAGGTGAGTTTAGTTCATAGAATGAAGCGGCCAGAGCAATTGATAGGTTAGAGATATGACTTTTTCACTTGCTGTAGTTCAGTTTAAAACAAACAATATCGAAAACTATATCTGGATTATGTATATGTTTAGAACATTTAGTTTAACACAAACAATGTTGAAAACTGTGTTAGGATTCTGTATATTGTTTAGAACATTGACTGCTCTATATCAGCGATAAGCATTCTTCTGTATCCATGCATGTTATTGTATCCATATGGTTGGGTGCATCATATACATAATCCAGATATTCATTTCACTGTTTGGATCATGCATGTTATTGACTTAATTTTCACTTGCTCTATACATTATTACTCCTTCCGTTTTGGGTTAAACTGTGTTGTTTGTTTAATCCAGATGTGCATGTTATTGACTTTTTCACTTGCTCTATATCATCGATAAGCATTCTTCTGAATGCTGTTAGGATCATGCATGTTATTGTTTCCATATGGTTGGGTGCATCATATACATACATACATACATACATACATACATACATACATACATATAAATATATTCATTTCACTGTTTTTATCATTATCATCCACACTACTTTCATGGATACTATTTTTATAATTATTACTCCTTCTGTTTTGGGTTAAGAGTCCATGTTTGAAAGTATCTTTTTAAAAAAATTTTGATATCTCAAAAATGTCATTCACAAGTTTAAACTAACAAAGTCTTCCGACATTAACTAGAAAACACTGCATTAGAATATATTATTAACATATGATTAATTTTTGTTTAATTTTGGAGTACAATTTTTTTAAAACATGCGTGATCCTAACAGCATTTCCGCATTAGAATTATGATTGGAAGGAAGAACAAAATAAAATTTGGTCAATTTTGGAGTACAATTTGGAGTAAATACCATTATGAGGATTGCTATTTACACCCATGAAATTGCTTAGTACACCCAATTACTAAGTACACCCCACCCTAATATTTTCAATCACTCAAAATACTAGGTACACCTCCTATTAATTTCCTATTCTACCCTTACCAATATTTTTCCCAAAATACTAAATACACCCCACCCTAAACACACCTCACCCCATCATCCTCCTTCCGGGTACACCCCACCCGCTTCCACCGCTCCTTCCGCCCCCAACCCCAACACAGCCACCTTCCATCCCCCCAACACGGTGCCCCTTCCTTCCCCCAAACACAACCGCCACATTCCTCCTCCCTTCCCACCCACCTCCTTCCCCCCACCCCACACACACCCATCCCCTTCTTTTTTTTTTTTTTTTAAACAGTTTGTTCGGGTATAGAACACCCATAGTGGTGTTCGGTACCCTACCGAACACCCATAGTTTACCGAACATCACTATGGTGTTCGGACTCTACCGAACATTACTATAATGTTCGAGGGGTGCCGAACACCAATAGTAATGTTACAATTAAAAAAGAGGGTATTTAGGTCTAAATTTATAATGACATTTTTGTAATTTTTGTTAGGGGGTGTACTCAGAAATTTTATGGGTGCAAATAGCAATCCTCTACCATTAATCATTAAATCCCATGGACAAAGAAGGGTATATTGAAAATTAATAAAATCTATGGCTTAATTTTTTAAAGTGGACTTTTTAAGTGAAAGATGTTAAAATAGAATAGTGGAATCTTTATCTGCAACGAAAGGAGTATTATTTTAAATTAACTATATACAGTATTTCTTTCTACATTTAATTTCATTGAGCTATTGTATTTTATTTTGATAGATTTCCAATACTTGATAAGTTATTGTATTAACTTATATTCATATAGTTTTATGAGATATATAGTGCATCCATGTTTGAAACTCATCTTGTTTATAACATAAGAAGATTGTTTGACTAAGAATTTTAAATGCATAACTGGCATGAAGGATAGCGTACTAATGTTCAATTTATACATTGATTAGTTTACTTCGTTTTTAACAAATAAGGTAGTGTATTTTTGTTTTCGTATTCAATTAGCGAAAAGCTCCTCAAATTTGAAAATTCTAAATTGGGTTTCAGGTTTAGAATTTAGGGTATAGAGTATGGGGTATAGGGATTTATGATTAGGTTTGAGTTTAGGGTTTAATGTTTATAGTGTAGGGTTTAACGTTTAGGGTTAGTGTTATATTGGATTGGATTGGTTTCGATAGATTTTTTCAGAACTTTAGAATAGTTTGTTATTTTCACTAACGACATATCTAATACTTTTGCTTAATTGGAAATTAAAATAAGAGTGTACGCTAACTATTTGTTGAAAACAAAACTTTTGAAAAGCTTGCTTGTAATTGAAAGAAAAAAGAAGCTAATATCTAAAAAGCTGCATAAAAAAGTCTCACCAAAAAGTGTGCTTCCCATTATTATTACTCCCTCCGTCCCTTAATTATTGTCTTGTTTGACTCGACACACGGATTAAAAAAAATAATTAACTTGATTATTAATATTGATATAATGTGTAATTTTTTTTAATGCTCACATGTGTATGTGGTTCATAATTAAAGTAGGGGAAAATGTAAGGATAAAATAGTAAAAGTGATGTCTTAAGAAAGAAAGAAAATTTTCAAAGAAGACAATTATTCTGAGACGGATAAAAAGGAAAGGAAGACAATAATTTAGTGACAGAGAGAGTATTATTCTTTTTGAGATGTTTCAAGAAAAATACTAATTTTTTTTTTTAAAATAATCATCTTTATTACGGTTTAACTATATCATCATCTGGTTTAACTTAGTTAGTTTAACAGATGAGATCATGAGACTCACTCCTTACATTACTAGGAATTATCTTTTCAAACTTCGGGATGGGATTTAAGGTCATGTTTGGATGGAAGAAATGTAGAGGGAGAATTCTCTATTTTGGGTGGGAATATATATATATATATATATATATATATATATATATATACTTTTTCCTTGTTATGTCCGGACGGACGCTTGAATGAGAATTACGTAATCTATCAATGGTTGTGTTGTGTTGAGTCAAATTTTCTTTTTGATAACATAAAATATTATTTTCTTGTAAGATAAAATTCGATTTTAAAGTCTTTTCTACAACTGTAGAAAGGAACAAATTTAGAAGTACCAGATAAATAGCACAACATTTTGACATTGGGTAAATTTGTCTAATTGTTGAATGATTGTTTAACGTACTAGCAAAATACCCGTCCTACGGACAGAATAACTCAAATTATAGTTTTTTATATACAGTTAACAAAATCAATTGAAAAATTAATTCATTTTTATGCTCACTTCGGACCAAAATAAAAATAAAAATAGAAATTAATTGAAATATTTAATAACAAAGTATTAAAGTAATTTAAAATCAATTATTTATAACAAAGAAAAGGTTCATTCAACTAATTCTAAAAAAATTTGTAGATACAAAATTTGAAAAGATAAAATATCATTAAATTATAAAGATAAAATATCTGTCATACTTTTTTACTTTATATAAAATCTCTAAAATGATTTGGGTCTAATCCAAGTGCTAAGGCTGTTGTACTCTTTTGGATTGGATTCGCTCCTAAAAGTGAGTGTTCCTCTTTTTCCTATTCCATCCTCATCGACACATTCACTTATAAGAAAAATAACGGGCAAACTATAGTGACAATGATAATTTTACATTGTGAATAATCGAAAATAAGCTAATTTATTCTTAGTAAGATTTAATAGATTAGCAAACTTTGTGAGTTATAGTAATAAAATTTGTCAAGGATAATAAAATGAATACGTCTACAAAAAAAAAAAAAAAGAATTTATATTTTCTCTCCAAAGTGCGCGCACACACACACACACACTTTTAGAAAAGAAAGAGATCTTGAGGAGAAAAACTATTCTAACCTTCAAGCCTCCATTTACACGGGAGACTAAAGATTTTCTCACTATAGTATTTACCTCACAGGAGAGAGAGAGAGAGAGAAAGAGAAAGGAAAAAAAATGCGCATATAACTTGGATGCTATGCAATATTAATCGGGATAAGTGTAAACTGAAAACACTTCACATTCCTTGATGATTTTAATTCAATGAGAGAAGTTACGTCTTGTTCCAAAAGGGGAAACTCTCCCCCCGAGAGCCCCCACACCCCAGCCCCATGAGAACGTGAGAGGGAAAATCACGGTGACTCAGCGATTAAGTAGCTAGGAGGACCCGTGCCTAGTACCTACAAGGAGCCACCCCCACAAGAGGATGAAACCTCCACACTGCGGTTGCTAGGACTCGATCCTTGGTCCTGTTCCAAATCTACTAGCTCTTAACCAACTGAGCTACGCCCGTGAGGGCTGAGAAGTTACGTCTTGAAACGTGAAGGTGGGGGATCAGAAGAGCCTAGAAGGCGTGCAAAGAAATTAATGTGAAGAGTAGATAAGTAAATCCTCTATTGAAAAATAAAAAAGGGCTATATTAACAATTGTAGAAATTTGTATTAGTTAGGAGAATTATTAGTATCTTTTAATTGATATTATTATCATATATTATTGCCATAGTAACAATTTTTATGAAAACCGAATAGACTCTTTGTGTTAGGGTATGCTATTAAAAGAAGTTCTTCTCTATTTCATTTTGAAGAAGGCTATAGCAAGTAGTATTAGGGGTATATACATATAGTTATATCTCTGTATGTATTAATTAGTAATTTTAATTATAAGGTATAAATGAGATTGTATTTACTAATTATTATTAGAGGACTAATTGGTATTCTATATTTTTCCTTAATTATTTGTAATATACATTGGTAGAAGAAAAGTACTAGGACAATTACTATTGGTCATTGTCCATTATCTATTAGAAGAGAACTCATTCCGTGTAATTAGAGCATAGCTATAGGTATTAAGCATAATTGTTACTCATAATAATTGTTAATACCCCATATCATATCTATAGGTAGGAGTATATTAGTATAAATAACATATATCATTAACTAATAGAAGAACCCATTAGTTTTTGTCATAATTATAGTTAATATCTATTGTTAATAGCTATTGTGTGAACCGTTGCCAAAGAGGAAGGTGAAAAGGTGAATCCTACTTGGCAGCCTCATGATCCAACTTTAACAAAAAGGTGATGTGTCAATCCTATAGGCAACCTACTTCACATACTTTATATATATATATATATATATATATATAAATTTTTAATAGACTTAAATAGCAAATTGATTATCATACCTTGAACTTTATTCATTAAGATCACCCTCTTATATTTTTGTTTATCAATTTCTTTACTATACTTCAATTTTGCAGTCATGTAAGCAACTCCATCCACTTTTCATCAAGAATTTTGGATGAAAAATGTTTTAAAAAAAACTAACTTTCGTTAATTACTGAAAAAGCAATTAAAGTTAAAACATATACCTTATATACAATTATATATATATATATATGTATGTATATACACGCATAAAATTAATCTTAACACTTTATTATAAATAGGTGTTGAAATTTGTATGAAATAAGTAATTAACATTAATTAACATAGAACTAAATACTCCCTCCGTCCCTAAATTATTGTCTTCCTTTCCTTTTTCGTCCGTCCCCAAAATAATTGTCTTGTTTGAAACTTTCCTTTTTAGAACATCACTTTTACTATTTTACCCTTACTTTTTCTTCCTACTTTAATTATGGGCCACATACACATGGGCATTAAAGGAAACAACACACTTTTTCAATACTATTCCAATATTAATAATCAAGTCAATTGAATTTTCTTAATCCATGTGCCGGGTCAACTCAGACAATAATTTAGGGACGGAGGGAGTAACATTTATGTTGATTTTTAAATTAACACAAGAATAACTAAAAAGGATAGAGATCGAAATATTAAGCAATAATATCTCTAAACTACCTCCAAATATATTTTTTAACCCAAATATAACGGGTTATCTTCACATATGACCTTGTCAAACCCCCAAAGATCTTATATAGCCTTAACTTATTCCAAAACAACTTATATGACATTTTTTATTTGAAAATCTCAAAATACCCTCATTTTTTTGAACGACTTACATTGTCGTTCGATGAACGAAGACACGACCCACGAACAACTCATTGAGTCGTTCAACGACTCAAGGGTTGTTCAAAACGACTTACTGTGTCGTTCAACGACTCAAAGGTCGTTCAAATGACTCACTGAGTCGATCACTGAAACACTAAACTAGGGTTTGGTCAGAAATAGATGAACTGAGTAGGGTTTGAGAAAGAGATGAATTGAGTAAGGAGAGAGGGGGAGAGATGTACCTGCGCTACAATGGAGGCAGAGTACCTGCGCTACAATGAAGGTGGAGGGCGGAGGAGAGGGCGCTGCTGCGATGGAGGCCTGCGACGCTGCTGCGATGGAGGCTGCGACGCTGCTGCAATGGAGATGAGGCTGGCGTGCGATGATGGAGGCGGAGTGTGAGGAATGAGGGACTTGGTTAGGTTTTGAGCCCTTGAAGGATTTTTGGGAAGTTTGCATTAATTTTTAGTCAAAGGCTATATTACATAACTTGTTGGGTTTTAAGGTCATGATATATACCACAAATATAGAGAGAGAGAGAGAGAGAGAGAGAGAGAGAGAGAGAGAGAGAGAGAGAGAGAGGACCATTATCCCCATCCTTTTAGCCTCTTTTAAAATTCGTCTTTGCAACTTTCTCTTTTGAATTTCGCCATTGTACAAAAATTAAAAACATCAACTCTTTGTACAATCCAAATCAAAGACAATTCAGTCTTTCCATCCAATTCCATCTTACCTAACTTTAGTGTTAAGTACCTTCACATGAAGAACTCTCCTCCTCGAGAGAGGACTATTATCCCCATCCTTGTAGCCTCTTTTAAAATTCGTCTTTGCAGCTTTATCTTTTGAATTTCGCCATTGTACAAAAATTAAAAACATCAACTCTTTGTACAATCCAAATCAAAGACAATTCAGTCTTTCCATCCAATTCCATCTTATCTAATTTTAGTGTTAAATACCTTCACATGAGGAACTCCCCTCATGTGATATTATGCAAGGGCAGAATGGTCATTTTACGGTTATAAGCAAAGTTCTCTAAAAGGAGAATTCCTGACAAGCAAAGCCATTCCAAGAATGAGCAGATGATTCTCTACCCTGAAATGATAATGTTACAATTTTGTTCAATCTTCTAGACATCCAGAAGTCAGTAGAAGACACAGACAAGCCTTAGAATTTACCCAACAAAATAGAATGGGAAAATTTCGAGCCCGGTCTTCTTTGATAATCTTTGATAGATTTTCAACGTACTCTATATATTTTTTTAAACCGGCAAAAAACACTTTTTTGCATCGCAATTTCAAATTAATACATCGCGATACACAAAAGTGCCTTTTACAGGTTTAAAAAAAATATAAGATACTAAAACAACGGTTATAAATCCACCATACCAAAATGTACTAACCCGTGATTTTCCCAAATAGAATTTGTACAAATTTTAAGAGCAATGAGCCACTAAGAAGAACGGGGAAACTAAACGAGAAGCAAAGCTGGAGAACTCTTCAATTAGGCCTTTTACACTGCTTTATCTTTTTTTTTTTTTTAACTAGGTTTAATCCAGTAGTCATTGCTACTACTGAAAATCGCGGATGAATGATACAGGTTTGAGAACATGTCAACTAATATCACATCCAACCTCAAGAAAGCAAATTGCTTCCACCAAGAATCGAACCCACGCCGCATCCAATCTTTCCCCCTCCTTTACCACTCGGCTATGCCCGGGGGACTTTTACACTGCTTTATCCATGTAACTAATGGGAGATAAAACTCTATCCCATGGCATTCCAACTGGCTCCTAGACTAATAATTTGCATATTCTTCCTCAATTAAACACTTTTAATATTAAGAAATACGAAACACTAAAAAAATACCACCTGCCTATGAACTTAACAGAGCTGGAACATAAGGATTCATACATTGTACATTGCTGACTTTGAATTGAGACATCTATTCTCTTTAACTTTATTCCAAGTAGAGGGGGAAAACAAGTGCATGCCTGCAACTCACATTGAAGCCGGTGAAAGAACAATGCCTCGGCCCTCCGCCTTCTGAAAGGGCTTACTACTACGAGGTGTAGGTGGGGTGGCGTAAAGGTGTTCTTCGACCGTATAGCACGAGTCCCGGATGCCATTTCCACGGGGGGCGTGACAGGTCACTATTATGAACCAAACCTGATCACTGGAAATTGGATTCCGAGATCTGACATGCTGCACTTCTGGATGCTTGTTTTCTGCCCTCATAAAAAGAAACCAGAATACCAACATAACTTCGGATACAGAATAAGTACTAACCGGAAAGAAGAGAAACTGTTAAAGACTTAAATTAACAAGAATAAGCAGCACAAAAACTCAAACTAATCAACCCAAGACTTGGATCTTCCTCACTTAATTCGTTTTACCAAACTTGGGCCTGATCTCAATCCCCTGAATAATGAGGCCGCCCTTCCAATTGCCTCCCTTCACCTCTGTTAAACTCATCACGAGTTCCCCATTGTTCTCGTCCTTGTTAACATACTCTCCTATCTCAATCTCCGACCATCCATCTGGTCTCACCTCAGGGTATAAACCATCGCCTTTTGTTCGCCCAGGTTCTAAAGGTCTGGCCAATCCACGATGGTGAGAAAGACCAATTCGCCTGGATACAACAGGGGATCTACGATTCTGCCTTCTTTTAGAATCCAAATAAACAGTTTGGGTTTTAACTACATCCCCAGTGGTCCCGATAGAAACCTCCGCAGCCTGGTATTCAAAACCATAAGCTCCAACTGCTGACTTGAATACAAGGTAAGCTGCATAAGCTGTATTGGGAGACAGCTTGCTGGTACTTATCTTGCCATGAATTTCAAGCCAACACACACTGATAAGCTCAGCCACCTCTGTAAACCTGTTCTCCATACAGTCAAGACAATACAACTATCTGAATAAGAACGAAAAGATAATCATCTACACACCACAGAATTGAAGTTGAAAACTAAAATAGATTATGACCTTGATTCTGGTAGGGATATCCATCTCCAGTATCGAGGTGTGTCACCCCAAACAATTGAGAGGTCCCTTGCAGCTAGCATGTAACATTTTTTCCCACTACATTTATCCAATGAAAAACTCTGCAAAATGCCAATCAAAATGGAGTTAGAAGTGTATCAGGTGTAGAAAACAGCCAGACAGGAATCCTGCAGTGTTCCTTATAATGCCAAAGGGAGGTCAAATGAAAAAAGGAAAGGATGGGGTGTGGCTGGTTTTTTTGGGGGAAGGGGGTGTAAGAGGGGGGATCATGTATGAAAACTAAAGCAAAATTAACCAATCTCTGTTACTATGGACTCCTGCATTCCCCTTTACACACCCATTTCAGCCAGATATGACTCGGGTGAAGTACAGGTTACATGTTCGACATTTGGCACTGATTGAAAGCTCAAAACCCTGGTGTTCTTACAGAAAGTAAAATATAGAGTATTTAAAAGGAAAGAACTCCATAATCGCTTCTTAATAGATATGACGAGAGAAAACATCTCTCTCTCTATCCTTTTTAGTTTCAGAAACTTCACTTCAAATTAATAATATCTCATCGATCTATACATAGATTGGCATGACTCGTCCCAAAACCGACATCTATGGAACCAATCACCTGAACACATCAATTCTAGCAAAACGACAATTACAACCAAGCCATCCTCATACATTCTTCTCCTCGGGCAACATAATCAAAATGCACGAAACAAAAACGTTAAGTCCTCATTCATTTTGGTATATACATGATTCGAAAGATAATCTATAGAGAACTTCTCAATAGATCTTTATACTAAACCAAGACCTGGCAACTCCTCATTACTAGATTTCCATAATTCCCTAGATACACCTCTCCCCTCGACACACCTTCAGATGCTTCCCACTTAAGCATGATGCCAGTGCCATTGTCGGTTAATGCAATGATAGGATTTGAAGGAATCTTGCAATGCAGAGGATCAAAATGCCACTACACCAACCCGAATATTTAGTCTATCGAACCCAGATTCAAATTACATTCGGAGTATTAACATTATTCTACTTTCCAAGAAAGATAACCAGCCTTTTAACATTATTAGTGGAGATCTTTTTCAATTTAAAACCAACTTTTCTCAACAAATGTTGGGTAAAGCATTGGTAAAGATGTGTACTTTTTTGTAGTTGTCAAATATCATTGACACGTAAAAAGGCATCTATGTCTATACGATACATCTATAGATACTCTCTCTGCCTCGATTATATTGGCAGCCATTAGACAAAAGCTCAAACCATGAAGAAGCAAGCAAATCAAGTAAATACTTAATTTGGTTAAAGTTAGGGATCATCGTTTCCAATACATTAAAAATGGGCCCAAATACATTGGAAATGATTTGTGAATATAACAAACAAAGGCAAAAATGGAACTAAATAATTAATTAAAAAATTCGCAGACTTAGAAATTTGATGTTACGTCTCACCTTGTTTCCGCCGTCGATAAGGATGGGATGATCGCAGAGGTGCAAATACAACTCTTTCTTGGTGGAGAACCGGCCGGGGCGTGCCAAGCCGTCGCGATCGACCGCCTGAGCAATAATATCCTGATAATCCGAAGGCAGGAACCTCTCCCAAACGGCGTCCCATTCCGACGCGGAACGGAAAATAGACGCCACGAGCGACAGTCTGCACGCATCCCGAGGACTCGTCAACGAAAGCGTGTTGGCAATGAACCCTTCCGGCAATCCGTCGAAGAAATTTCCTGCAACCGCTCCACCGCTTGCCTCTTCACCGCCTCTATCGCTATCGTCCATTTGCATTTTCCCTGTCTGTAAGGATAGTAGAAGGTGGCAAATATATAGTATATAGGAGGTAGATAACTTAGCGGTTAAGTTTTTTCCTTTTTTTTTTTTTTTAAATTCTTTTTTTTCCTTTGCTGTATCAGATCCCAATTTGGAAAAGAGATACTCTCGGACTTTATGATGGCAAATGTCAAGGATCTGACAAAGGAAAGTGGGAACAATATGTTAAATGACTAATTTACCCTCCATCTTGTTATGCTTAAAATTTTCATTGCCTACTTTAACTATCAATTGTAGCCAACTTTTGTAAATTGCCTCGCCTCTTTCTGCGACGGAGAGCCGTTAAAATCGATGAGAAATAATCTTGTGATGTACTATATTATACATACAGTTAAGCCAACTAGCTAGCTCTAACCTTAAGAGCCTTCTTCTTCGGTTCTTCCTGTCATGACCATTTGATTTCCTTGTAAAATCAAAGTTATTGTTGATTACGACACTAGCTAGCTAGGGCAATTTGAGTTTGGTAGTGGCCACGTGAAAATATCTTAGTTATTAGTAGTTTGGAGGTGAAAAGACATGATGACACTGACAGAGACGGATGGATTGGAAAATGATCATGTACCTTTATAAATGGGTAAAAGGGTAAGTAGTTTTGACAACTCATTTATTCAGTTTGTTCGTTTTCCTAGCTAGGTATCGTTGATTAAGGTACTAGCATTGGTAATTTGCGTGTGCTAATGGCTAGCGAAAATGTGATGGTTCCTAGTTAGTTTGGAGGTGAAAGGAAAAGGAAGACATAATGACGAATGGAATGGAATGGAAAATGGAAATGTACCATTGATGGGTAAAAGTGTAAGTTTTGACAATTCGTCTATACTTTTCATCCATTTATTGCCTATATTAGGAAAAATATTCCATGAGACCACTTCTTTTTCACTGTGTTTAACGCTCCACGTATTGTTTTACGCATGGAAGTATCATATCAAATCAAAATAAAACAGATTTTCTAAATTTAGGTTGGTTTTATGGCACCTCAGATTCTTCACCGAAAATGCAAGTATACTATTAGTGTGTTCGTCAAGTGTCAAGCAACTTCTCCTATTATAGAATGAGAAATGTTGTTGAAAAGATAGTTGATGAATGGGACCAATTCGAATTTGAGGTAAGTTGAGTGGGGGTAAAGTAGTAATTTAGTCAAAAGAAGAAAGATGGGTATAAAGAAAGGAAATTCATTAAAAAGGGGAAGCATGTGAAAGAGGTAGAATGTCGGCTACCGGGTGTTATATATATATATATATATATATATATATATATATATATATGAGTAATGCTATGGGTACTTAAAAAAATACTCTCTCCGTTACTAAATTATTGTCTTTTTTTTCATCCCAAAATAATTATTTTATTTGAAAATTTTCCTTTTTAGAACATCACCTTTACCATTTTACCCATACTTTTCCCCCTACTTTAATTATGAGCCACATATACTTGGGCATTAAAGAAAATTACACATTATACCAATATTAATAATTAAGTCAATTATTTTTTCTTAATTCGTGTGTCGTGTCAAACAAGACAATAATTAAGGGCCAGAGGGAGTACTAAATATTTTGCACTAAATGATGTGACAGCTGATATGATGCATTAATTATGATTTTTAATTTTATTTTTTATACCACATCAGCTAAAACATTATTTGGTACAAAAAATTTGATATTCTTTAAATACCCATAGCATATATATATATATATATATATATATATATATATATATATGCTCCAAATTGAATTTGAATTTTGTGGAGCTCAAATTGTTCATCCAATTCCAATTTTAATTCCAAAACATGACATTGAGTAGCCAAACATAGCCGCTCCAAATTCGATTTTTTAATCTACCAGTTTGTCATTTTTATGTAAGATGCATTCGGTTTCGAAATTGGTTCAATCTACGCCGCCTTACCTTGTTTTTTTTTCTTCGTACTTGGGTGTTTCCATTCCCTCACTAGTGATATTCGTCCATGTGCCAATGAAACTGAATATGTTCATATCCTAGGATTGAGCATTGAAAACCTACAATGAAATTGTTTCTCCTTCCTTTTTGACATTCTTCGGTTTTATGGGAAAATCATGAGAAGTTCCTAAGAGCATGCATGTCCAACGGAAGATCATAATGAATCAAAGCCTACAATAGAGGATCAAAAACAAATTATCAAAAGTTTTGAAAGAAAAAATTGCAAGAGATGATACCCAATAAAAAAAAATCAAACAAATCGGACAAAAGAGAATTAAGGAGATAAAACGGATGTGTTTAAGCCTTTAAACCCTCAAAACGACGTTGTTTTGAGGGGCGAAATTTCAAAAAAAAAAAAAGAAAAAAAAAAAGTGGCGGACAAAGAGCCTGACAGTGCTTTACACGTGTCAGCTCCTAGGTGGTTGAACAGTTTTTTTAATTATCTCCGGTTGAGGGCAGTTTTAGTATTCAAAAAATGTTTTTTTTTAAAAAAAAAAAAATAGTACATATTTTTATTTATAAATAGAGACTTGTTTTGCATCATTTGGACACCAAACGAATTTTTTGCAAATTATTGATATTTTGGATAATTTCTTTCTCTCTCCAAATTTCACATTTTTAATTAATCCATTTTAAGTTGTTTATTTAGCTAAATCCTGATCTAAGGGTTGGATTTGGAGTTAAGAAATAATATTTCCAGTCTTTTTCCAACAATGGGATGGGATGGGATGGGTTGGATAATTATGAGGGAGGGAGGGCATGCTTTGTTCCTTTTTAGTGAAGTATGAACAGACAGCTGAGCTGAGAGGTTGATGAATTCAATTCAATTGGTTAAGCAAAAGAATTGAAGGGGGGAGAAATTAAAGAGCTAGCGGATCTTAATTAATTATTCCGATGATATATCGAGGAAATAAGGATTTTCTCCAGTCCAGAGATGCATATATGGATTGAGATGATGGAATATGTTACTCAAATTAAGTTTCGTAGTAATTAGTTAAAGAAGACAGAGCTAGCTAGCAGTGATTGTAATATATATATAGAATAGCCAGCCAGCCAGTCAGGTTGAGC
This sequence comes from Platycodon grandiflorus, assembly GCA_016624345.1. Lineage (NCBI taxonomy): Eukaryota > Viridiplantae > Streptophyta > Magnoliopsida > Asterales > Campanulaceae > Platycodon > Platycodon grandiflorus. Next base: position 5,764,645 of record CM028368.1, read on the forward strand.
AATTACAGACAGCTAGCTAGCATATACTTATATAATCTCTTAATTAAAGAGGTTGATCTATAGTACTTACTATACGAATGTACGTACGTGATGCCAATCCGATTCGATCCGATCCGATCCGATCGAGACATTAGTATTTAGTCATCACGAGAGTGAGTACATACATACATACATACATTCTTCAAGTTTCACTTTTTAACACTCTAAAAATAAATCGACTCTCTATACAACCTCTAAAAATTAAATATCTCTCATCTCAACTAACAAACCATTATATTTTTTCTCTTTATTTATATTTTTCTACCACAATTAAAATAAAATATTTTAAATTTTAAATTTTATATACTATAAAAATATATTGTACTCTCTCCGTCCCTAAATTATTGTCTTATTTGACTTGGCACACGGATTAACAAAAAATACTTAATTATTAATATTGGTATAATGTATAGTTTCTTTTAATACCCATGAGTATATGGCGCATAATTAAAGTAGAGAGAAAAGTAAGGCTAAATGGTAAAAATGATCTCCTAAATTATGAAAATTTCAAACAAGACAATTATTTAAGGACGGATAAAAAAATAAAACAATTATTTTGGAACGGATAAAAAAATAAAACAATAATTTAATGAGAGAGAGTATATGTTAATAATTTTCATTCCAAAATATTAAACAAAAGTATATTATGCTCAAATAAAGTGAGGAAAATATATTTGAGTCACTATTCATGTTAAAACTCCCTATATTAGAGGGTGATTTAGTTGATTTTAGAGATACCGTAGATCAGGAGGATAGAATCAAAAATCTCTAAAAGTGATTTTTAGAGTGCCAATACTCCACCACTGTGGACGCTCTTAGTATTTAGTCATCACGAGAGTGAGTACATACATACATACATACATGTAGCATTTCTTTCAAGCCAACACACACTGATATAATTAATTAATTAAGCTCAGCCACCCACCTCTGTAAACCTACTTACCTAGGCCTGTACGTACGTTCTCCTGCATACAGCTACCAGGCAAGCCTATTAATAATACTGAGTACAACTTAATTTCTGACTGAATAATTAATTAATTACTAACAATTAAGGAAAAGATAATCATCATCATCATCATCTAAACACATTTAACTGCAGAATTCATGCAATTAAGTTGAAAAACTAAAACAACAGATTAATTATATATAATGATTCGGCTCTCCACATGTATATATATATATATATATATATATATATATATGGCTTAATTGGCACGACGTGTCTATACGTACTCACTCTAATTGCCACGTACGTACGTACGTCAAAACCGACATCTACCTAATTAAGATGCATGGAACCGATTGATGATCACCTGAACCCATCATTTCATTTCTAGCAAGCAAGCAAGACGACATGAGTTACAATCAATCGTCCAAGCCGCCAAGCACACCCTCAATATATATATATATATATATATATATATAAACCAATTAGACCGATCGACCTGCATCCTCAATTCAATTCCCTCTAGCTATACTATACACCTCTAGCTCCCGGCCCCCTCCGGCCAATCCACACCACACACCTTAATTTAGATGCTTCAATTCCCACTAGCTTGATCAGCCAGCATGATGCCATTGTTGGCCGGTTAATGCAATTATTAATGGATACATATATACGAATTCATCCAAGGAATCTTGCAATTAATGCAGATCGAGGATCAAATTAAAGTGCAGAAGAGGCCACTACACCAATCCAAATATTTAGTCCATCTTCTATCGGATGGATTCAAATTACATTCTGATCATGAGAATTAACATTATTAATTCATTCTACTTTAATTTCCAAGGAAGATAATGAAGATACTAAAATATCTTTCTTCCACGTGGCACTAGCGGGACACGTGACCAAGTTGATCTGGAGCCCGGAAGAGAGGAATCATCACCCCGAGCTTGGTATTTAATCTGGAGCCCGGTACGTTTACCCTCCGCCTATTCCCGACCTCCCCGAGGAGCTCGAGTATAGCCCTCACATCTTCGCCCTGAACATAAAAGAGCTCGCATGGTCTTTGACCCGAGCTGCCTCGCTAAAGACCCCGAGGTCTCCACCCCGGGAAGCGAAGAAAGTCAACAAAAGCTGCCGCATTCAATGCCCACATGCTACTACGTCATCCTGGGGCCACCATCTAGCACCTCATTGGACGAAAGAGTTACTTGCCCTCTAAGGAAAGCTGCATCTAGAAGGTCAAAGACACAACCAGGGAAGTTCTATCCTCTGCACCAGAGCAGGTCACTTCTACATTAAAGCTCATCAATGCATATTGCGGCTGTCATAAATGAGCACATTGCTGCTCACCCCAGGTCGACATCTGGCATACCCACTTGCTTCAGACCAACATTCCACCAGTATAAATACAAGGTGATAGCCTTCCTTTATGAGCTAAGTTCAAATTTATATACACAACCACAAACTCTCCCAAAGCATTCAGTGCATTCAGTCTCAAAGAGCAGCCTGAATCCTCACCGGAGACCATTAACCTCACCATATACTGATTCTCTCACCGGAGGGCTTTAGCTGGACCAACGTCCAGCTCCCTAACGGTGCTTCCTTTCATCACAGGTATCTACCGGAGGACAAGTCTCACTAAAATTTGTGCCTATTGAGAGCCGGGGCATCCTGACTAAAGACTAACTGCATACGTGGACATCGACAGATCACAAGAACCCTTTTTTGACGTGATCAGATAACAAAAGGCATATATATATATATATATATGTCTATATATACTACACTCCCTCTGCATCGATTATATATTTTTGGCAGCCATTAGACAAAAGCTCAAATCAAGAATTAAGAAACAAGCAAATCAAGTAAATACTACTTAACTTGGGATCATTTCCAATACATTCAAGAATGGGCCTTGGGAATGATTTGAAAGGGGAACGCTATTAACACCCCGGCCCTTTCTCACTTAATACACTCATTCTCCTAATACAATCGCCTTAAAAATTTCACACTAACCTAATTTATTAATACACCATCTCAATATTTTCTATTTTACCCCTTCTTAAATAATTTCTTTTTCTTTTCATCTAAACCACCCCCTCCCTCCCTCCCACCCAGCAGAAACCCCCTAGGGCTAGCCCTGAACTTTTAAGGGCCCATGCATGGCCAAAAGAAAAAAATGAGGCCCTCGTAAAAATATTTAAAAAAAATTACAAAAATAATTTTTCACTTTTCATCAATCAATGTATTTAAAAAAATGTAAAAACTACAAACATATAAGAAAAAATAAGTATCAAATAATTATTAAGAAAATCTAGATCTTCTTGGAGAAGCAAAATCATCAATAGGGTCTTCAAAATTAAGTTTTTTCAAAATCTCATTTTCAATGTATATATATTAAATCTTTCTTGGAACACATAATTGAACGCAAGTATGATTTTATTAATTTTAGTTTTGAAAAATTAATATTATATATGCCTCAATCTAAGCAATTTTTTATGACCCAACTAATTTTTTTTAATGGCCCAACTAATATATACTCCTTCCGTCCCTTAATTATTGTTTATTTTGACCCGATACACGTATTAAAAAAAAATTTTGACTTGATTATTAATATTGGTATTGTCTTTTTCTCCGTTCTGATGTTTGGTTAGGGCAAACTGAACAACACTCGGTTTTCTGAACGAAAAAATCACTAGATTTTTTTTAGGAAGGGGTGTGTTTTGGTGGTGTAATCTCAGAGAGAAGAAAAGAAAGAGAGAGGGGAGTTGATGAAGGAAAGAAAGGGAAAAAAAAAAAATAGAAAGGGGGACTTTGTAGAACAGAGATCGCAAGCAGGACTGGGAGGGGGAGATGAACAGGAGAGAAGGGCTGGGCCTGGGAGGGGGAGAAGGAAAGGGAAAATAAAATAAAATAACAAGTTTTGAGCTCTTTTTAAATAATAATATTTTTGTAATTAAATTATATCGGTGTATTTAAAGAAAAGAAAGGTGTTGATAGCGCTTCTCCTGTATAATAAATAAAGACAAACTGGAACTAAAGAATTAATTAAAAAAATTAGCAGAGAGTTCAATATTCAATGTTATATATCTCACCTTGTTTCCGCTTCATGAACCTCTCCCAAACTGCGTTCCATTCCGACGCGGAACGGAAAATAGATGCCACGAGCGACATCCTAGCATGCGTCCCGAGGACTCGTCAACGACAGCGTGTTGGCAATGAATCCTTCCGGCAATCTGCCGAAGAAATCTCCTGCCACCGCTCCTCCGCTCCACCGCCACTATCTCTTTCGTCCATTTGCATTTTCCCTGTCTGTAAGGATAGTAGGTGGTGGCAGCATATTTAGAAGGTAGATAGCTTAGAGGTTTTTCCTTATTATTATTATTTTTTTAATTCTTTTTTTCTTTTGCTGTTTCAGATCCCAATTTGAAAAAGAGATACTCTCGTACTTTCAAGAGAAGAATAAGCGACCCCTTTATGGCAAATGGCAAGGATCTGAAAAAGGAAAGTGGGCGCAAGACTTAAAATTACCAATTTACCCTCACTCTTGTTATGCTTAAAATTCTCATTGCCTCCTTTAACTATGGTAATTGTAGCAATGTAGTGTATTTTATCCCAACTTTTGACTACGGAGAGCCGTTAAAATTGATGAGAAATAATCTTGTGCTGGTCATGTGCCTGTGCCCCTACTATACAGTTAAACCAACTCTAACCTTAAGAGCCTTCTTCGGTTCTTCCTACTATGACCATTTTCCTCCCCTGTAAAATTAGATGTATTGATGATTAAAGCACTTGCAACGGTGATTTGAGTTTGATAGTGGTCAGGAAAAATATCTAATTAGTTACTAGTTTGAAGGTGAAAATACATGATGACACAAAGACGGATGAGGAATGGAAAATGAATATGTACCATTGATGGGTAAAAAGTGTAAGTTTTGACAATTTGTCTATCTTGTTAATCCATTATTGGCTTTAGCAAGACTACCACACCATGTCTTCTTGGTGATATGGTGTTTGACACTCCATGTACCCTTCAGCATACGAAAATACTATATCTAATTAAAATAAAACAGACCTCCTAATTCTAGAGTGGTTTTATAGTACCCCAAATTCATCACTAAAAATGCAGTATACTATTAGTACATCGTAGCACGTCATCTCCACGACACGAAAAGCAACTTCTTCTATTAATAGAATGAGAAATGTTGTCGGGAAAGATGGTTCAAATTTGAGGTAAAGTTGAGGTGGGGGGGGGCAAATTAGTAATTTAGCTAAAAGAAGAAAGGTGGGGACACAGAAAGGAGATTCATTAAAAAAGGGAAGCATGTGAAAGAGGTGGAATGTTTATGTGGGGTAGGGGCTATATATACACGCACAAATATCACCAATGCAATTATAGATTTGATGTGACGTGACTATAGATAATTAATACCCTTAATCACATGTGATATTTTTTATCTCTTTTTTTATATTCAATTAGAAGAGGCATCTCCAATACAAATGTAAACTTGATCCCATATAGTATGGATTTCACAATTAAAGTGAAGAGAGAGATGAGATATAGTTATTTTTTAATTCAAAAAATGATGACATTGATGTCTCCACACCTCAATTAGAATGTGAAAAATTCACTTTCTCATCCACAATGTGAAAAAAATTTGTTATCATGTCATATTCACAAGACTTCTTCACATTTGCATTGGAAATATTTTTTTTTCAAAGAAGATGTCAATCTTAGGTGGCACCCATTTTTTTCACATTCACATTGGCATTGGAGATGCTCTTAGAGTCATCTAGTTTTGCTTACAAAATAATATTTTTTAATTTTTTTATAGGTAATGATATACATAGTAAAAAGAGAGAGAGAGAGAGGAGAGTGGATCTCCTTGTGTTATATGTGTGTGCTTTAAAATTTATGATCAATTTTTTACTATATGTATTATTATCATTTATTTATAAATAACTATCATTTGGGTAAACAGATTAAAAAAAAATAATTGACTCTATTATAAATATTAGCATAATATATAACTTTTTTTTTAAAGCTCATATGTATGTGAAACCATTATTAAAGTTGAAAGAAAGTAAAAATATTTTTCTAAAATGAAAAGTTTAGAAACAAAATAATTTGTTAAGAACGAAAAAAAAAAACGAAAACAGAACATTTATTTAAGAGCAGAGAGACTATACTTATTTTGTTTTTAAAAAGAGCTCTACCTTTTTCTTAGGCCATTTAAAAAAAGTTAATTTTTCTTTTTCTAAAAGTTATTTTTTATTTGATTATAACTTTAATTAATGATCCACTCTCTCTCAATGTGAGATCCCAAAAATTTATTTATTTTAATTTTTAAAAGTATCAACGAAATTAATACTATTTTTAATGTATTTGACTTGGCAATATTTTGTTAATTTTTTATTAATTTGTGTTATTTTAGATAATAAAATAATAATAATTTTAATTTATTTGACTAAGTCAAAGTTGATGATTTGTACTTTCTAGTAATATGGCCAAAACAAAGTTTTCTAAGCTTTAGTATAATTATTAAATTATATTTATTAATTAGTATACTTATTTAAATAATGTACTAATATATATATATATATATTATTAATAATAAAGTTATCACATTATTTGATTTCTATTTTGATACACAGATGAGTTACGAGGAGTCTTAACTAATAAGACTTCACGTGAATTTCACATAAAAATATTTATCTCACTTATTTCTTATCCTTGGATTTGTCTGCCGGAGGGGTTATATTATATGTAGATAAAATCTCTCACACAAAACATAACATTCATCCGTCCTCCCTCCTCTATCCCGTAGCTCCTGCACGAATTTAATATACGAGATGGATTTGGTTCTTTATTTTTTTGAGATTTTGACAAACCGACTCCATAGGGTCAACATGTTTGGGTTATAGATCGGTTTTATCAAAAGACTGGGTGTTGTACCGGTGATTTTTGGTGTTAGATTTTTAACCATTTTGAGGTAAGGGAAACTAAGCAGTACTGATTCCGAATCAGTTTGATCACGTAATCGTTTCTAAAATGTTCCGTGTCTTGAAATATGATTTAGTGCTATTTATTATTGTTCCATTTTGTTTATCAAAATAGATTTCAAAAGAGATATGTTTATCATGATTTTAAGAACATGATTATGTGAAATAGTTTAGTGATACTAGTTGGTATCTTCAGTTTTGGTGGGGCCCATTATAGTTGTTGTTGTTTGGTTGGTAGGCTCAGAGAACTGAGTGCCAACGATTGAGATGTATATGAATTTCATGTTCTGTTACTGAACCCAAGCCCGATAGTATACTAGACTGTGAAATATGTTTGAGCAGTATGTTTTGATACTTCGAGCATAAGTACCATAATTCGATCTTTATACGTTATTTTGCTAGAAGAATAATATCATTTTAAAAGTATGTTTTGCTATTGAGCATGAGTTGTTGTCCATAGTTTAACTTCATGGACAAAGTATTACTTGAATCGTATGTTTCCGTTCTACTCTGTTATATTGTGTATCCCCTTCCTTGTTGGGCACACAAGCTCAACCCCCACCAGTTATTTGAGTTTTGCAGGTTTGATTTAATTAGAGTGCGCAGTGAAAGTGTAACTAGCTGCGAGGTAGGGTAGGGAGCGAGCCTAGTGATTGATTTGAGAGTAGAGATTGTTGTAACACCTTGGGTTGTATCAAGAAATTGTAACCAAGACGATTTTTATAAGATAAAGATTTGAGAGATCTGAGTTTTTTGTTTATTTCCGCTGCAAGTTTAAGCAAAACTCTGATTGTGATTTAAGGATGAGAAAGTAGGTGGTGACTTCGGGTCATCACACACACACACACACACACACACACACACACACACACACACACATATATATATATATATATATATATAAGTATTTAATAGTTACTTTTTTATTTAACCATCAATGGTTACTCTCATTATCAACCATTGGATTAAAAATTAAAGGTTGAGATTTAACGCATTAAATGACTCACCTACTTGCATTAATTGCATTTTTCAACTAACCATTAAATCTCAACCTTTAATTTTTGATCCAATGGTTGATAATGAGAGTAACCATTGATGGTTAAATAAAAAAGTAACCATTAAATACTCCCCTATATATATATATTTACAAAATACACACTATCTTAATATTTATAATAAAGTGAAATATTATATTTTTAATCGTGTCAGGTCAAATAGGATATTCTTTTAAAAATAATACTCCCTTATTATTATTAAGAGGTTTGCTATTCACACATTTAAATCCTATTAGTACCCCCCAAACAATATTTTCAACCTCCCTAAATACTAACTACACCCTTTTTTTTTTTTTTTTACCTCTCCTTACATTTTCTCCAAAAATCAACTCAATTCTTCTAAGTACACCCCCCACCCTACTCTCTTTGAGACACTCACCCCCAACCCACCGCAACCCACGCTCAGTTTCTCATCTCCCACTTGGAAGGTATGAAAATTGTGGAAGAAGGTAGCAGTGTATCAAAATTATTAGGGGGTGTACTTAGTAACATTAAGGGCATTTATGTCAAATTTTATAATGATATTTTTGTAATATATGAAGAGGGTGTACTCGTAACTTTTGGGGGTAAGAATAACAAACCTCTATAAAAGATGCTCTTATTACAAACTCTGTGTTCATGCAAAATAGTAGCAACATGCAATGTATTCAACTAACTGATAAACAATAAAACAAAACAAGACAAAACTATAACAGTGATAAACCCAAGTTTAACAAGAGAATAGACTATCTAATAGTCTGTACATACAAACACTCTAGCAAGAATAATTAAAGAAGAATATTTTGATAATATCAATTAGGGCAAACTACACAAATGGTCCCTGTAGTTTTAGTATTTTTTGCAATTTGTCCCTGTACAAAATTTTTTTTGCCAGTCGTCCTTGTACCAACCAATTGAACGCAATTGGTCCTTCCGTCTAGTTCCGTTATATTTTTTCCGTTAAGTCTTGACATGTGCATTGCACGTGCATTTTGGACGGGGTAAAATAGTCATTTTGCTTTTGAAGTACAGGGACCAATTGTGAAACTATAAAATTGGCTCTCCCTAGACTCCCCTCCACCAGACACCTCCCTACCACAACAGAACAAGACCGGAGGAATAGTCATCGGCGCCGGCCTAGCCAGCTTAGCTGCCGCCACTTATCTCAACTCTAAAAATATCCCTTTCCTCCTCGTCGAAGCTTCCGACGCTGTCGGTGGCTGAGTCCGGATCTGCGTGGCTTTTAGACCGCGGCTTAGGATCTTCATCACGGCTACCCCGAAGCTCAAAGGCTTTTAGACTACGAAGCCCTAGACCTCCGCAAATTCTACTCCGGAGCAAAGGTTTACTACGATGGACGCTTTCATACCGTAGCCGATCCCTTACGCCATTTCACCGACTCCATCCAGACCCTAACCAATCCAATCGGAACGATCATCGACAAATCTCTCATTGCATTGACTAGACTCAGGGTTTTGACTCGATCCGATGATGAAATTTTGTTCGCTGAAGAAATTTCCACCATCAATTTGCTTCGAAAAATTGGCTTTTCAATTTTAGATTGTGCATCTGAATTCAAATGTGAAAACACATGGTTGCTGGAAAAAATATATATATATATATATATATATATTGTGGACTGTTATTGACAATTGTTGGTGCATCTGAATTAGTAGTTCCAAAAAAAAAAAAGTAGTTCAAAAAAGTAGTTCAAATTTGAGATTGTCGGATAGTGCATTTGATTCATTTTGAGATTTGAGGGTGCCGGGTGAACAGTGATGGGTGGTGGTGGGTTGAGAAGAAGATGAACAGTGATGGGTTGATTTTCTTTGGCTTTAATCATTTCAGAATTGGTCCCTGTACTTTTTAAGATGAAATGACTATTTTACCCATCTACAAATGCACGTTTGTGGCAAGTGTGCGCACTTAACGGCAGAAAATTAACAGAGTTTAACGGAAGGACTATTTGGGTAAAATGTCTCGGTATAGGGACCATTTGCTAAGGACGAATTGCAAAAAACACTAAAACTACAGGGACCATTTGTGTAGTTTGCCCTATCAATTACTCCCAATTCTTACATTTCCAATAAATTTTAACACAAACTTAGCAAGTTACCTGAGGTTTACCAGGGGTTATAGTAAGTACGGTCTCACATTAACCGCAACCCTAAACACATTGGGAACCGTTCTAGGGCTTGCAACTATCCATTGGGCTTAGAGCATCCACACACAGTGAGAGTGAGTTAGTTATACGCTAGAACCGGTCCATTGCAATCATTAAGGTTTGCTTATAATATTTTGGTAATACAACCTCTTAATTTGATGTTTGAGTAGTGCTATTAACACCTACACTTCCTCTTGATATGCTTACACTCACTATTAAAATTTTACACCAATCTAATCTTAGTATGCTTACACTCACTATTAAAATTTTACACCAACCTAACTTCTTAATACACCACCCATATTTCCTATTTTACCCCTTCCAATTAAAACACTATTTCCTTCTAAATACACTCACCCAATATCAATACACCCATTCTCTATTTTTAAATGAACCTAACCTAATTCACACCCATTTCCTTCCCCAGTTCAACAGTTCACAAACCCACACCCTTCCCCCCATTTCAAAATACAAGCTTCGTTCCCTTCATACTCTCATACGCACACTACCATTTTGAAGTAGAAAAGGAAGAAGAAGAAGAAGAAGAAGAAAGCAACCATCTTGAAGTTTGGAGAAGAAAGAAGAAGAAATCAAAACAATGAGAAGGGTCATAGGTATTAGGTCCATGTTGATGTGCTCATAGGATAAGCTAGATGGGGGTGAATAGCATATACGACCTTTATTAAAAATTTCATTTGATTTAATGATTAAGTTGAAAGACATTGATGAAATAATTAATCGATAGGTCATCTTCCAGTTTTATGCTACATAGCTGATATTGAGAGATTAGTTGATGTGCAATCAGCAGTTCTCAAAGATAGCTGATGGAAGATTTGGTATACTTTGCTGGTGTTAAAAAGATAAAGTAGCGGAAGAATAAATAGCATAAGTATAGCAATTTAAGATTAAAGCAGTTGTAAACAAATATATACATGTTTATCATAACAGCAAACTGAAATCTTATATTAGATACATCAATTACTTTCCACAACCAGATTGCACAAGATATATAACATATATTACAGGAAATAAAAGTAAAGGCTGAATGTAATAAAATATGATTTATATTAAAATTCAGCAGAGGTTTGCTCAAAGACAAACATGCTTAATGACATCAACCTAGACTCTCTAACCTAGCAATTTCCTAGGAAAGAAAAAGGAGAGATTAAGAAACCGAAATCAAATTTATCGAAAATACATTGGAAGATGTAGTCAACATTTATTATGTTGTCTTCCTGTAGTATCAACTCGATAAATTTGTTGTGAGAAGAGAATATTAGGCGTTGTTCAAATAACTAGTATTTGAACAACTGAGTGCTGAGCACTCGGTCAAGAATGATGACAATTCATTGTATAATCGATAACCCTTATAATATAGTATAAGTCTGCCGATATGAATGCATTATGGATTATTATGCTCTGGTTCTTCATCGGACATCTTCAAACTCTGTCAGTCTTCAACGATGAGCAGGATGCTTGGTTTTTAGCTATGAATTTGAAATATAGCTACTGAAGAGACCGAGTCTTTCGAAGGAAGAGAGAACTCAAATCAAGAAAGAAGTTCTTGATCAAGCAGAGCTTCTTTGCCTTATGAATTTCAGATTTCTCTCCCATAAAGTGTTTGTTCTTACACTTGTGTTTTTCTCACTCTAGGTGTAGTTGCAGATTGTAAGCACTAAGATCACCACCAACCATTGAATGAGAAAATGAGAGTCTTCTTTTATAGGCTGGAGAAGATGAAAAAGAGTCGTTGAAGCTTGGATAAGTTTTGTCCGTTGGAGATCTCATCAATGCATCAGAATGCATTGTAGAGACTGTTGGGCAAAGACTTTCTTGTTTAAGCTGCCTTGAAATTTGTTTGAAGAGTACAGACTGGATAAGTGAGACTTGACATGCAGGCCTGGGTTGTAGCGCTGTGTTTGGCCTTTTATGTAATGCAGCCTTTGAAAACTGGGACCAAACACGAAAGAGAAAATGTCTTCTGAATAATAATGAAAGCACAGGCATCGATGCGAATCTTGAGCTGTCAGTAAGATCTTGTAACGGATCTATTTTGAATTCAAGCTTTGAGCAACGACCGATGTTCCTCTTAAGAATTATCTGCTTTCTTGCAGTTATCTGATGAAAAGCATGGCTGATACTGAGATCTGCCAATGTAAGACTGATATAATGAAGTTTGCTGATGAGACATGGCTGATAGGAATGTCTGCTGGTGAGACATTGCTGATAGAAATGCCTGCTTGCGCTGGTAGAGCTAATCCATATGAAGAGTCATCATTACTTGATAAGACATAGACTCGGACATGTACAAAGGCTTCCTAGTCTAATGACTTATGCAATGTTTCATCAAGTTGTACGCGGCCGTTTTAGCCACTTGTGAAACATGCGTTGTAATGGGAACAAGTAAATCACTGTGTTAAAATATGCAAACATATGCATCAACTGTTTTCACAGGCATATTCCTAACAATAAGTACAAAATTCCTTCAATTTTGAAGTTTAAATAGCTTTTTCTTGGTAATTTCTCTATTAAATATCATTTTTGTTGGAATGTATATCATTTTTGTTCAAATTCTGGATCTTATAGGTTCAGGACTGGTTGAAGGAACAACTTAGTGGTGTTCAGCTAAGGCCGGAGGAACACCACAGTGGTGTTCGACCAGGCCTAACTGAACATCACAGTGGAGTTCAGCTAGGGATGACCGAACACCACAGTGATGTTCGGTTGGACTTGGCCGAACACCATAATGATGTTCCTCATATCCTGGCCGAACACTACGCGACCCAGCTACTCGTGTTTTGTTCGAAAAAATCATGAAAATTCAATTTTTAAACTTGAAATAGGTAGAAATACTTACATTCATTGTCCATTTCACTTCTTTAAGCTCCATGATTAATTCTTGTAACAATGTAGATGTTGGAAACATTAGGGTTTTAGGAAGAAGTTGGAAGAAGATGGGAAGAAGTTGTGAGTGAAGAAGATATGAGTGCTAGCAAGAGGGTGTATACAAAAATTTGAGTTTGTGTATTTAGATGTTTTATTGGTGTAATTTCATATGAGTGGGTGTATTTAGTAGGGGTAAGGGTATTTATGTCTTTATAAGGGATGCTATTTTTGTAATTAATTTTTAAAGGGTGTATTAAGAGGAAATGTGGGAGCAAATAGCACTACTCTTGATGTTTTTGCTATTAATAAAACTAAGAGGGTTGCTATTAACACCCTAAATTCCTCAAAGTACACAACTTCAAATATTTTATCTCACTCCCTATCACACTCTATGTCCTATTAAATCTCAACCCTACATGTTTCCTTGTAAAAATTATATAAAGAGACAAACTAAAATAACAAGTATGCGTGTAAGGATAGGATTAAGTGGGACACGGAGTGGGATAGAAGATTTGAAGCCAAAGTACACCCCCTCATTTATTACAAAAATGTTATTATAAATTTTGATTTAAATGCACTTAATATTTTTCATTTTTTAGGTTTGAAAAAAAAGAAGGTATTTTGGACTGTTCGGCAGCTCCTACTGAACGCAACTGAAGCTGTTCGGTAAGGGGTGCCGAACACTATTATGGGTGTTCGGTTAGGGGGTGCCGAACACCACTATTGGTGTTTGGTTACACATTGTCAAACAACTTTAAAAAAAAAAAAAAAAAAACTAGGAGGGAGGATGATGGCGAGGGAGTGGCTGCAATTTGTGCAATTTTGTAATGAATTGGAATTAAGGTTAAGGCTTAAATTAGGGTTTGAATTGAAGAGGGTTTTTTGTTGGTGGTGGGTTTGGAGAGGGAAGAAGGTGAGGAGGAGGAGGATGGTGACATTGCGGTGAAAGGAAGGATGTGATGGCACACGTTAGTGAACTATGGCGGATTTGATTAGAGCGGGGAGAGAAAATGGGGGTTATGGAGGGGAGGGGAGAGACGAACAGAGAGATAAGGGGGAGGCGGGCATCGTTACTGGGAGGGAGGAGGGAAGTGAGGAAATTAGATGAAGGTAATAAGTGATTGATTTTGGAAAAAATATAGACAGGGTAAAATAGAAAAATTTAAGGTGTACTTAGATTTTTGGGGGGTTGAAAATATTGGAGGGGGGTGTTCTTAGTAAAGAGGTGTACTAGCAACCCTCTAAAACTAATTGAATACCCGTCATCCTACAGACGGAAAAATTCAAAAATTATACATTTCATATTTTAGCATAAATTCATATATACCTAAAAATATGAAGAAAATAAAAAGTTACTGGTTAAAGAATGATTATACAGATTTAGGATAATGTTAAAGTTAATTAGAAAAGTTATAGGTAAAAGAAAGATTCAAGCAATTTATGATAAGATTAAAGTTAATTAGAAAAGTTACAGGGATAAACCTGGTTGTAGAGCAGGAAAGTTTTTTTAAGTAAAGTAGGTGGACAATGAGAGGGAATAGTGACTTTTGTTTTAGTTATTACGGGAAATTGCTGGCCGGTCCAGTTTCAAAACGTTTTAACCCCTCCAGTCCACTTTTTTTTTTTTTTTTTTTTTTTTTGTAATTGAAAAATGGCACTTTGAGAATTTTCTTTCTAAAATGCCCCCATCTCTTTCATCCAAACAAACTATGGCTTCTTGTAAACGCTAACAAACTAATTGATTAAACCACTGGAAATCCCGATCAACAATTCAGACATTTCAACGGAATCATAGATTCATAAGAAAAAGAAAGAGGATGAGCAACTCTGGAAAAGATAGACCCAGGAAAGAGGATGAGCAACTCTGGAACATGCCACCATTAACTAAAGCTGCTATTGAAGGAAGACTAGGTAAGAGGATTTTCAAACCCAAAGCTCAAATAATGGAACGATATTAGTATAAAGAAATACACAACAAAACACAAATTGAAAAATAAAATATTAAAATAAAAATATATGAATAAACTATACAAGATTAATCAATATGAATGTGATTTGTGAATCAATTTATGTTTATAAACACACATCTTATGCAAAGATGAATGCGTATCTATAAGGAAGTGGCACTGCATCCCGATGCCCAATTGTTACATTCCGATGCAATAATTGTTGCATCTCAAATTGAATCACGATGCCCAATTCTTTCATCCCAATGCCCCAATTAATCTGAGAGAAGTGGCACTGCATCTCGATGCCCAATTGTTGCATCCCGATGCAACAATTGTTGCATCTCAAATTGAATCCCGATGCCCAAATTAATCTGAGAAAGTGGCACTACATCCCGATGCCCAATTGTTGCATCTCAAATTGAATCCTGATACCCATATTAATCTGAGAAAGTGACACTGCATCCCGATACCTAAATTAATTTGAGAAAGTGAGACTGCATCCCGATGTCTGATGCACGCGTGTTTTGGTTTCATTAAGGGTATCATAGTATTTTTGCCCCAAAAATACCTTTTTTCGATTTTAAAATAAGTATGGTAGACTGGAGCGATTACTAATGTTGAAAAAGGGACCGTCCTTGTAATTCACCCTGGTTATTATTAATAGATTTCATTTAAGGTACAAAAATCTTGAGACTAAATAGCCAAGGAATATTAAGCCTAAGAAAGTTGGTGGAGAGATTTTGAGATTAAATAGCCAAAGAATATTGAGCGAGAGAGAGAGAGAGAGAGAGAGAGAGAGAGAGAGAGAGAGAGAGAGAGAGAGAGAGAGAGAGAGTCACCAATTAGCCAAAGAATATTGAGCCTAAGAAAGTTGACTTTTTAACTTTTAATTTATTTATTCACTTAATAGGATATCAAAAGAATATTGAGGCATGCTAGTAGCAAATGAATATTGAGGCATGCTAGTTGACATATGTACTTTTAGTAACTTTGTCACAAAATGGACACTCATTTCGAAATAATTTTTTTTATTTAGAAATTTATTTTAGAACGGAGAAAATATTATTTTTGCTATGATAGTACAATATAGTAACATAGGCGCTAAACGCAGCCCTCCTGTAAAATTACTAACTTACCCTTGTCTATTTAACAAGTACAATTGACAAACTCGTAATATTAAGCAATTTTACCTTCATGTCAAGTTGCAAACTTGAACACATCTTTGATTTCCCATTTCCTTGACATGTCACATGGTGCTCCAAGACCATTGAACATCTTCATCATCATCACTGGTAGCTCCACCTCATACCCAAATGGGTTTTACAATTTTCAAGATATACCAATTTTATAACGTGTCAAACGGTGCAGATTTTAAAAGGTTTGAAACGTTTGTTTGTCTTGATTTATCATCACTTAAAGTGTGAAAAACCAAATATACAACTAATCATATGTATTTAATGAATTCTGAATAGCAATTACTCCCTTCGCTCCTAAAAGAGTGTTCTATTTGACTCGACACACAGATTAAAAAATAATAATGACTTTATCAACTAATCACATGTGAGAGTGGGGGTTCATAACTTAAAGTAAAAAAAATAAAATTTAGAGTAAAATGATAAAAGTGTTTTTCGGAAATGATTTTTTTTTTTAAATTGAGCAATTTTTTTTTAAACAGACCAAAATGGAAAACAAGACTCTTTTTAAGAAAGGAGGGAGTATTTGACTAATATATATAGCCTTATCCAAAGAGTGATACTAAACGCAACACTTTTATGAAGAATTTTTTTTATTGTCATTTCGGCCCTTAAGCTCTAAAACATTGAAATGACCAATTAGACCAGTTCGCCCTTTTGAGATTCAACGTATGTATATATGTTTGAAAAAAAAATAACTAGACAGTGGGGCGGCCATGGCCAGCGCCTTCCCTTTAACAGAGGGCAGCCATAACAGGCGCCT
Source organism: Platycodon grandiflorus (assembly GCA_016624345.1). Classification (NCBI taxonomy): domain Eukaryota; kingdom Viridiplantae; phylum Streptophyta; class Magnoliopsida; order Asterales; family Campanulaceae; genus Platycodon; species Platycodon grandiflorus. Next base: position 5,781,622 of record CM028368.1, read on the forward strand.
TTTCCTAAAAGGAGGGCGGCTGGCATAGGCAGCCTCATCATCAAAAGGGGCGGCCGAAACCGTAAGTTGGGAAGAGAATGGGGCGTTTTGGGAGCAATAATTGATAATAATTGTTAAAAATAATTATAAACATTTATTAATAAATTATAGACAATTATTAACAAATTATAAAAATAATTTAACTATTTTTTAACAATTTTTAACAATTCTGGTGCAGAGGATGGCCAGCCTAGGTGCCCTTTTATGAGGAGAGGATGGCCACCTAGGTACCCTTCTAGGACCAGAGCATTGCTAACCTAGGCGCTCTTTTAGGTGCAGAGCATGGTCAACCTAGGTGCCCTTCTAGGAGGAGTGGATAGCCAACCTAGGCGCCCTTCCGAGTGGAGAGCATGGCCAACTGAGGTGCCCTCCTTAATGTTTTTTTTTAAAGATAGTTTTTAATAATTGTTTTTAATTGTTAATTATTTATGAATTAATAATTGTTTTTAATTTATAATAATAGCTATTAATTGTTAAATAATAACTATTATTATAAATTAACTTGTCCAAGTTATTAATTGGTAATTTTAAAGTGAGAACTACAGTTCAAATCGTAAACGTACAGCAAATGAATGTAAATATTTTGTAACTCGTTTAGGATTTTTATAAAATTTGAGTACTCTAGGGCAACATACTAATTTTGATTATTTTTTTTAAACGAGATAAGGGCAAAAAAGGAAAGTTGGAAAAATACCACTTAAAAAGTGTTGCGTTTAGCATTTGGTTCAATTTGGTTTGACTCGGTTCGACAGGTCAAACCACGAACCGAATCAAATTACTCGATTTTTTAAAAACTATTGAACCACGGAAGCTATGAAACCAAACCAAACAAAACCATTGACAGTTTCGAGGCTCGAATTAACACCCCTGCTCATGATAGAGTCAAATTGAGATATTACTATATAATTTTTGTATCTATTATGACTTCACCACAGGTAAGAAAAAGAAAAAGAAGAAAAAAAAACACACACACATATAACACATCATATATTTCTAACAGAAGAACCACCTAAATCTCCCCTTTTTTCTCCCGAGCGAGAAAAATTTCGAGGAAAAACTTTCTCTCTCACTTGCCCATGATGAGATCTCCATAACCCCCGGGGGGGAAAAAGATATGGCAATTCTGTTCTCCTCCTAATGAATTGCTTTCAACTTACACGTCCACCAGCTGCAGCACCTTCCCATAGCTTCCTTTGTTTTGGAGTCCTTCAATTCCGTGGAGGACTCCCCTCCCATCATCCTATCCTACATACTACAAATTTACTCACCGCCACCGTCCTCCACCACCACCCCATCTCCGCCGGCCACCTCCTTCATCCTAATTCCATAATTAACATAAGTACCATATATTATTTCTTAATAAATGTAATCAAGAGATAGAGTTTGAATATATAAAAAAAGAAACAAAAAAGCATGAGTTGTTTGCCATGTTTTGGAAGCAAGAAATCAAATAGCAAAAGGGAGGAGGAGGAGCAGCCCCTGCCTGTTGCCCAAGCTAGAGAATTACCACCAACTTCTCCTACTCCCCAGCTCCCCCCTCCCTCTCCCGGTATGTCCGTTACGATCCCCTCCTCCTCCTACATCATCATCATTTTTATTTTTAATTTCCATGCAGATATATCATTGCATTTTTTTGCATGGATCTTTATATATTATTTGATCTTTCGTCGGATGATGAATGATTCTTATTTCATTTGCATTATGGAACACATTTTCGTTGGTCCGAAGATAAATGATTCTTATTTCATTTGCATTATGGAACACATTTTCATTGGTCCGAAGATAAACCCGTTATCTTTAATCTGCTCCAAATTCGACTTGTTAATCTACCAGTTTCTCATTTTTATGTAAGATTCATCTGGTTTCTAATATACGCCGTCTCTCTTTTTTTTTTCGTACTTGGGTGTTTCCATTCCCTCACTTGTGACATTTGTCCACGTGCCAATGAAACTGAATATGTTCATATCCTAGGATTGAACATTGAAAACCTACGATGAAATTGTTTCTCCTTTTTGACATTAGGTTTTATGGGAAAATGAGAAGTTCGTAAGGGATGGAGTTAACAATTCCAGTCTTTTCAACAATGGGATGGGACTATGCATCGCATTCTGAGGGCATGCTTTGTTCCTTTCTAGTGAAGTATGAACAGCTGAGAGCTTCGTTAAGCAAAAGAAGGGGGAAAAAGAGCGCTATCAATCTTATTCTGAGGAATAAAGGATTTTCTCGAGAGCTCGATGGAACTTTTTTTAAGTTTCTTAGTGTTGAAAATAGTTTAAGAATAGCAATTGTAACAGAATAGCCAAGTTGACCAACAGTTAGCATAATCTCTTCAAAAAGGTTTCTGTACGCTTTAGTCATCACGAGTACATATAGCGTTGCATCTCGATCAATATAATAGATAATCTGGAATCAAACTACTCACGAGTCAGTTAGTTCAATACACAACGGCTTAGTCAAGTTAAAAAGATGAGAGAATGGAGAGCGGCCAAAGTAATCCCTGCAGATAAACGATGATGCCAAAAGTGTGTATCACGTATTTGACTTATATGACGAAGAGTTATGTTCTGTTCATATTGAACTTCTGTAGCATAATGTCAAAAAAATGGAGTTTGCATAGTGAAATTATGTAGGGCAATCGTACTCCATCAGACTTGGATAGAAAAAGCAGTTCATAGGGATATTCAATATGACAAGAGTAAACATATATCTTCAACTTGTTTTTTGTTATTCAAATCACCTTGCATTCTCCTTTCTCTGCTTTGGTATTTGAGTGAAAAAGCGAGGGGTAAAGAGAAGAAGAAGCAGATTTTAAGGTTATCCCTGAGATTATAGTGTTTTCACTGCAGAGAATAATACTAAACACGCACCATCTCCTCCTCGAGAAGAAGCCAAAAACGAAGAAGAAGAAGAAGAAGAAGGCGACGACGAAGGTGTTGACGTTACTGAAAATGGAGCAAATGCAAAGACTTTCACTTTCCGGGAGCTGGCCTCTGCAACCAAGAATTTTCGACAGGAATGTCTTCTAGGTGAAAGCGGTTTTGGAAAAGTTTATAAAGGAACACTTCAATCTAGTGGACAGGTTTATAAATAACTCATTTGGTTGTTGAGTCATTTCTTTTTCGTTTTCATTTAGACATTAACATATCACAATTTTTGGTGATCGATTTCAATTCATACAAGTATAGGTTGTGGCCGTGAAGCAACTAGACAGAAATGGAATGCAAGGAAACAAGGAATTTCTTGTTGAAGTTTTGATGTTGACTCTCCTCCACCACCCAAATTTGGTCGATCTTATTGGATATTGTGCTGATGGAGATCAGAGGCTTTTGGTATACGAATACATGCCGGGGGGTTCTCTTAAGACTCATCTACTTGGTATTTCAACGCTCTTTCTATCTCTCTATCTATCTGTGTTTCGAACTCTTTGCTTGGATAAAGTTCGTATCAAGTAACAAAAATTAAATTGCAGATATGACACCAGATAAAAAGCCATTAGATTGGAACACGAGGATGAGAATAGCGTCAGGTGCTGCACAGGGTCTTGAGTATTTACATGAGAAAGCCAACCCACCTGTTATCTACCGTGACCTAAAAGCCTCCAATATCTTGTTGGATGAACAGTTTAGCCCGAGACTCACTGATTATGGGCTTGCCAAGCTAGGACTTGGGAATAACATGCTCCCATCTCAAAGGATGATGGGAACATATGGATATAGTGCCCCTGAGTATGAACGAACCGGTGAGCTCACCATGAAATCAGATATATATAGCTTTGGGGTTGTTCTTCTGGAGCTTATCACGGGACGTAGAGCCATGGACACTACTCGCCCTTCAGACGAGCAAAATTTAGTTAGTTGGGTAAATTACATGTGTTACCTTTATGCTCTACCTTCTTGAAAAAATTTACTTCTTACTTGTTTCGGTTTTAGTCTTTTCGACAACTTGTGGGAAGATTCTTGTCATTTTGAATCATGATGATATATCTCTTTTGGAAATTAACAGGCACAGCCCTATTTTAGGGATCCAAAGAGATTTCCCGAGTTGGCAGATCCACTTTTGAATAGTAAATTTCCTGTGAGAAGTTTGAACCAAGCAGTTGGGGTTGCAGCCATGTGTCTTCAAGAGGAGCCGTCGGTGCGACCATTGGTTGGCGATGTCGTGTCTGCTCTTAGTTTCCTTATCAATGTCCCACCAGATGAGCCGTCTGCTTCCCCTCCTCCTAATATTCCACCTCCGGCCCAACCCTCAGATGTGGAAGCTTTGAATCACCAGAGCAGAGGCAGTAGCAGTAGTAGTTCTTCTGATGATGATGGCGATGACGACGGCGGTGCTGCTAAAGAAAGTCAAAGCAGTAAAAAGGAGGTGAAGACGTATCACGAGGATAGCGGTAGTTCATCAGAAAGCTTGTATCACGAGGACGAGGACGAAGACAGCGGAGAGGAAGGTCAACAAGATGTTAAGAAGTCAATGAAACGGGGCTCGAAATCCCGGACAAGGAGCAGGAAAAGGAATATCGGTGAATCGGAAGACGGGACCGTTGGTCGGAACTCATCAAGGCGAAGCAGCAATAGCAGTTTCAGTTCGGCACAGCAACAACAAAGGGGTTATTCCAATTTGAGCCGCAAAAGCACCGAGAAATCCCAATATAGTAACGTTGGTTCAGTTAGTTCAAGGAGAAGTAGCGATGACGAAGAATCTTCAGGTGGCGAAAGTGCTGGTGGTTCAAACTCAAGGCAGGGTTCCCAAGCACGGAGTGTTTTCAGTTTAGATTCAAGATGTTACAGCAACACGAATGGACATGATGGAAGTGCTCATGGATCTAACTCAATGAACCATGGCAATGTAGAGGATTGATATGATTTGATTTTTAACTGTCAAAACAACTCCACAATCTTGCAATGCGGTCTCAAATGACTAGAAGGATCAAGTCCAGTTGTATTCTCCAAGCTGAGCTCCCAGTGTCGCTTGGATCTGTTCATAAATACAAAGAAGAGCGTGCGAATGACTTCAACCTGCTTCTTCTTCTTCTTCTTCTTTATTTTTCAATTTTACATTGTTGTTGTAAGTTGTACATGATTCAGAATATAGCCATATTATTTCAATCAGGTTTTGATAATTGCACTTCAAGTATACAATAACGAGAATATTTATTGATCAGTTGCACGTATCTGATATAAACGAAAAATCAAAATGTCCTTCAAACCTCCAAAAGTTTGAAAATTTTAACCCCTTACGAGCTCTGTCTCGATTTTTTTTGTCTTCTCAGCCTTCTGTTGGTAGATCTGAGCTTGCTTGTGGTTAGTCTGCTAATATATTCTGTCCGAATTCCTTATCCGCTCCGTATTTTGCTGTGTTTAGCTAATAGCTGGTACTGGTTTTCTTTTGTGTGCAGTTACTTGACCTGCAATTTAATTTATATCGGATTCAGCATTGACTGTTATTAGAGAACACAGCCACGCCCTCATCCCATGCCACTATTTCTGAGTCGGCGTCTTACACGAGCCTTAACAAACAATGGATGTTCTGAATCGGCTACATTCCGTTACTTCCTTATACCTCAGTAGTTTCGGCTTCCCTTCTTTGCTTGTGGTAAGTCTGTGAAATCCTAAACCGGCTGTCCACTGTCTTAGCTCCCTTCCCTAATAGAATTCACACAAACTAAATAATGATTAATGGCGTAACGAATCTCCTGATTGGCCAGCTTCCGGGCCTACAACAAGCAATCAGACATAATTAATCTCCTTTCTTTTCTTTTCTTTTTAAAGAACACAATAGGTCAAAAGGATTAGCATTTCACACACACACACACACACACACACACACACACATATATATGGATGAGAGTTGAATTGTATTTATATATACACTATATATATATATATTTATATATGTATGTATGTATATATAGTATATGCATATTTAGAGTAGAAGCTTCCAGCCAGAAGCAAACAAATGAAAGAAAATTTCAGTTGCTTCATCCCCTGCTGCCCAGTGTTGCCATCTGCAGCCCTCACAAGACTCATTCCTCCTCTTAATCAAAATCAAAAGTAATAAAAAAAAAATTCAACAAAGAAAAAAAAGAAAGAAATAAAGAATCTTGACTGGAAAATAAAAATCTCTCTGATTTAAAAGTCGATGACATCACTCTGTACCCTTAAGCTTACTTCTTTTAAAGCTGTTTAAAGATCAGAAAGGAAGTTCAGAACTTAACATTATTTGCCTGTAGTGGCAATCCATGCACAAGAACTAGAAATGGCTGGGGAGTTGATCTTAGTAGCAATTGATGCAAGCAAAGAGATCACAGATTATGCACTCGAATGGGCTATTCGAAACGTGATCAAACCAACGGATTCGCTAGTGCTACTAGCCATTCTTCCCCCACTCAACTACAACCACCCTCCAGTTTCTGGGAATCATCAAGCCCGTTGTCGTCAAACTGCTAAGGGATTCTTTTCTCGTATGACATTCAAGTTATTTTTTCTTTTCGGCTCCATATATACATAGGTAATGAGCTCTACACTGGAAATGATCGGGTTGTAATGATCTTGTACAAAATTTCAGGTCTGGTGAAGAAGAAAAGTAGTGTTGGGCATAATGATTCATTAGGATTTGTCGATGATGGACATGATATGCCCCAACGAATATACAGCGTTTGCGCACAATTGATTCAGCAACTCTTTGTTGTCCATAAAGTTTCCAAGGTATGGCTTTGTTTTAGGCTTCTTTTTAGTATTTAATTTCGTAATGTTTCATTCATCACTATCTAAATTAACAAAGAACACAATGGAGTCAGGTTGCTACTGAAGTGAAAGTCATTGCTTATGCTCCTATGGGATCCGTGTCCTTGGCAGCAGCAGAGCTCGGAGCAAAATGGGTGATTCTCGATCGGTATGCTTTATCTAAGCACTTCCAAAAATGATTAGACCTGTTCATCGACAACTTAACTGATCATTAGTGTTCATACTTTTAAAATCGTAGACGCTTGAAGAAGGAAGGTGACTGCTGCTTAAAACAGTTTTTGAACTGCAATGTCATACTCATAGATCATGCCGTCCCCAAAATCCTTCGGTCGGTCCACTTCCCAAGGGCTAAGAAGTTTGACCAGGAGCGAATCCCCGTAGATCCCACAGAGGCCGACATGCTTTGCGTGCTTCCGACTTATAATCCTGTTTACAACAATGTAACAACTCCCATCAGTCTTGGATCAGATGGCCTAAGTTCCAATACTCGTGATACTGCTTCATCTTTGTCCAATTCATCTAGCTCAACCAAAGACAATTTTCTCACTCCAGTCCCAACTTTTGCGCCAGCTGATATCTCTGTCAATTCGAGGAGTTCAATATCGTATAGTAAATCCCAACAATCAAACAAGGTTTCTGAATTTGGCATTACAGCCTCTCGCAAATCAATAGCCGTCCCTATAGAAGAGAAAACACAAAGTAGTGAAAGTGTTTCAAATATAAGACATGGTAAGGTACTTGCTATCTTATCGGACCTTAATGATTTGACCGATATACTAATGAAATACTCAAAACTTAATTGCTAACTTTGCTGATTTGAAAACAGATACAGCTACAAATTTTGTTGCCAAAACAACACAGATGACACCAATTCCAGCAAGGAGATCAGTCGATTCTCAGAATTTGGGGCAAAAACAAAGGGATGAGAATGAGCCAAGACAACGGATTACAAGAAGGGTATCGATTAGTAAGAGAAGATTCCAAGCTCTTGCAAAGAACTCTATTCCATCTCTGGATCGAACCTCAAGCATTAGGAGAGACATGTCTCTTTCCATCAAAAGGCCACCAACGCCTCCCCCTCTTTGTTCTGTTTGTAAGCAGAAAGCACCTGTTTTAGGGAAATCCCCACGAAGATTCAGTCATGAAGAGATTGAAAGAGCGACCGAAGGATTTTCGAGCAATAATTTCTTGGCCGAAGGGGGATATGGCAAGGTATATAGGGGCATTTTAGCCGATGGGCAGGTTGTGGCTGTGAAGCAACATAAGACACTTAGTGCTCAAGGAGGATCGGAATTCTGCTCTGAGGTGGAAGTCTTGAGCTGTGCACAGCACAAAAACTTGGTAATGTTAATTGGCTACTGCATCGACGTAGAATGGATACTTGTCTATGAGTTTGCTTGCAATGGTTCTCTAGACAAACACTTATATGGTGAGAGTTAACATGATAAAGCAACCATATTTCATTTCTCTCTCTCTCTCTCTCTCTCTCTCTCTCTCTCTCTCGGATACAGTTATTCCCTAGAAACTGAGAATTACTCTCCTTCTAAGACTTGGAAATTTAGGAAAATTTTGAACTTGAACCATGCAGGAAAGGAGAGAAATGAGGTAATGGCTTGGCATAATAGGATGAAGGTTGCCATAGGAGCAGCAAGAGGATTAAGGTATCTTCATGAAGATTGTAGAGTTGGCTGTATAGTGCACAGAGACTTTCGACCTAATAACATTCTCCTAACACATGATTTTGAACCCATGGTAAGTAGCTAAGCCTATCTAGCTCTCTTTTGTCTATCAATTTCCATTTTGTTTTCGGCCAAAATCTTTATAGTTTCTTGAAGGAAAAAAAAGGATAGACTCTGGACTTCACGAATAGGAACCTACTCTTACTATTGTTCTTTCGCTCACACCATTCTGTCTCAACTCATTTAGGTGGGAGATTTCGGACTGGCAAGGTGGCAAGCAGACGGGCAAGCAGAAGAAGAGACACGCGTCGTTGGGGCATTTGGGTAAACATCATCTTCTTTATAATATAAGATCAGTTTTGAATAAAAAGTAGGTGAAGAATACACATGTGTTTCTCATGGAAATTTACTCAATATTATATGTTTAGGTACTTGGCTCCTGATTACACACAGACTGGTCTGATAACAGAGAAAGCTGATGTATATGCATTTGGAGTTGTCTTGTTGGAGCTCATAACTGGAATCAAAGCAATCGAATTTTCAAGAAATACAAGACGGCAGTACTTTCCCGATCGGGTAAGTTTCCTTTTCTCCTAACTTCTATCTTTATGTAACTTACGGAAAACAAAGGATTGAAAATAATCTGTGGGAAGAACTAGTCTTTGTAAGAGAGTGCTTGGATAGGAGTAACAAACAAGGATGGTCCCCTGCATGAGGCTCCCATCGGTTGTGGGGCCCAGGAAGGACCTAATGTACACAACCTAACCCAGCCAAGCAGCTAGATTGTTTTCGTACTTCGAACCCCTGATGCCAAGGTCACAATGGGATTAACCCTAGCTAGCAATTCATTTCACAGCTTGACCTTTTTGGTTGCTGTTGAGTACATACATAAAATTACAACTAAATTGATCTACAACTTACGCATTGCAGGGCCGTCGGTTTCTAGAGAGGAAGGTATCCGAAGAAATGATTGACCGTCGGCTAGAAAACAATTACATAGTAAAGGAAGTGGAATGCATGATGCATGCTGCTACTTTGTGTCTCTCTCCTGACCCAGAGCAAAGGCCAAGAATGTCTAAGGTTCTTCATTTACAAGAAAAATGTCTATCTGTTACAAAAACTTCATTCTTTTCCATTTTTGATCTTAATTCTTATTCTGAAATATGGGTTTTATGCAGGTCTTGAGAATATTGGAAGGGGATTTGCCTACTGAAATGCCTCCTCATCAAGAACTGTCAACCTCTATTACTCCAAAACCAAATATGGATACCTACAATAGGGAAAGATTTTGGAAGCAGAAGCAAGAAAGCAGTACATATCAGAACCAAATGCTTCCTCAAAGGAAACTCGGCACATCCACACGAAGTCCACTTCAAAGGGAAAATCACCAAAACAGCATGTTCAAGCAAACAAAACCTTCTGGTGATCTGTATAATCTGGTGAACGATGACCGGGATTCCCGCAAACAGGATAAAGTTTTCGGAGATGAATATCAAGTATATCTACAAGGGTCACTCACTAAATATATTCAAGGCTTGACTGTAAAGTAAATGTAGGAAGAAAGTAACGACGTTGAAGTGTACAAGCAAGAGCGAATCAGTAGCTTCCTTCATCTCATGTATAAGTCATGGCGTTAACATATTAATTTAGTTTAATTGTTGCAAAATTGTTTTGTGTTTCATATAATTTTCATTTTGTTCTAACGATTCACTACTTTCTAATAAATTTTTGGTCTGAGTTGAGGCTTTTGAATTTGTTAAGACTCAGTGTAAGAATAGTCAAATAGCGTACTCTGCCTCTACAAAACAACTTGATCGGTCCATCAAGTCTATTAGGCTAGCTGGTTGATATTGCAAGATGACCAAAACTTCGGGGGAGAGAATCGACTTTAAGTGACATGGCCGTCCAATACCTTACAATGACTGGAGCCTCGTGCACAGATATGTCATTTGTTTATAAAGGACACGGCTGTTCTACATTGAGTATTGCTAATATCATACATATATTTCTGCTACTAAGATTACAAAACAGTCCAGGATTTCTCCACTGCCATCACTAAAGAAAAGCAGTGGAAATCCAAGGTTGAAACCCCTCCATGGTAGTTAACAAAAAAACCAGATCATAAGGATTACAAATTGAAGTGTCCTCAATTCAAGAAAATGTCGAACACACTCTCAAGAATCAGACACTTGTGATTCCCGGCCCCATTTTTTGTCGTGATCATCTTCTGGCAACGTAAACATTACCTTTCGACCCCGTGATGTATTAGTATTCTTGGTTCTATGTTTCTTTAGGCACGGTTTCAAACTAGTCGGAACCTTAAGAGTACTCTTCTTAGGCTCTAAATTAATAGAATTTCTTCGGATAGGCAAACAACCATGAGCATCAGCATCAGAATCATACTCTTTAGGTTGGCATGGCGCTGTTTCCTCAACCAAGGATCCTACTTGAGGTTGTCGCCTGATATTTTGCTTGTGATTTTTATGGTCAGTCATAATCAAGGAATTGTCAACTGGGTATTTTTTCTTTTGATGCTTCATTTTGAGGATTGGGTCATCATTTTGATTAACTGGAAATGTTTCTTGAAAGAGATAACCATCCGGGAACTTGGGATTAAGACGTGCTTTGCGTCTGTCCTTGTGTGTCTGACCAGCGGTGTTCTCAAGGGAGACCCTAGTGAGCTTAAGAAAGCTTGGAGGCTCAATCACGGGCTGAAGGCATGCATACTTAACTCGCTCTTTGTGATATTTTCTTGGAACCACATCGCTCTCTAAGGTGGCCTCCTCCTCCTCCTCATCAGATTGATCTTGATCAGCTTTTGCTAATAAAGTCTCATTTTGTGTCTTGCTTGCCTTAACCAAGCCATTCAACTGAAGCAAGCGCCTGATCGTGTGGCACGGAACAACGTAGAAGACGCGACCAAGGTTGAGAACAGACTCAGGTCGGACCACGATCCAGGGATACTTGAAGACGTCAGGACGTGTAACGCAATGTCTAGGATACATTTCCATGACTTGAGCTGCAGTAATAGGATCGTTGTGGATCTCGACAACACCACCGGGGCGTACCAACTTGAGCACACCCTTTTCCCTCCTCACTCCACCCATTGCTTTGGTGTTAAATTAAGAAGGATAGTTTGGGCTTATATTAATTAGCATGAAGAAGAAATGGAGGAAATGAAGCAAAGGGTCGTCTTCCTTTTATATATGTAAAAAAACTCTTCCCAATATGACAAATTTGGGTTCTGCAAATTCGATGTAAATCATCTTTGGAATAAACGACGCTAATCTGTCGTATAATTAGCATGAAAATATATAATAATTAACGGACACGGTCACAGAATTAATTGGATATACATATATATATATATATATATATATATATATCAAAAGACAATGATATGAAGAAAAAAAAACTATGCCCACCACGTAATCTACTCCATTCCATATACCATGTCCAAAAATGGTGGATTTCAAGTCGTTTTCGGTTTTTATTTTATTTTCAGAACAGTAAAACAATCTTTCAATTCATTACACCAAAACTCAGAAATGCCAAAACTACAACCAGACTTATGCTAAGCCTTGGAACAGTTAGAAAACTAAAACTCACTAACAAGTCATTTTCGATTCTAATATCCATATTTTAGTTGTTTCCTCTAAAAAAAATATATAATAAAAAATAAATAGAAATAAGAATTTAAAAAAAAAAAAAAAATCCTATCAATATCATCAACAAATTATTAGGCGCCTGATATATACATATAAACGTAGTTGCGTTTGTTTTCTAGTAGTAAATGTTAAAACGTCAACATTGACAAAACTGGGATAGGAATGAATGAGGTAATCTTTCGGGGTGGGGGCACACTTTGGTCTCTTCCAAAAGGCAAAAGGTGGTTCAACAGTTTACAGATTTGTCATATCATCATTGTTTGTTTGTTTGTTTGTAATATACAGACACAGTTACCAATGTACATTTAATTATTTAGACATGACATGACTACTTCATTTTGATAAAACAAAATCTATATATATATAGCCATTTATTTATCAAATCTTTGATTTATTGTGCGATGCGTGTTCTTTATTATTAGTTTCTTTCTTTAACATTGATAATTAGATTATGTTTACCTAAACAAAAATATTTTTTATTTAATGTTCTGCAAGTTTAATTGGAGAAAACTTGCGCATGATCAGCATTTTCCAATTAACTACTACCCCCTTAGGGAAGGGGAATGAATGAATATTATGGAGGTAGAAACTAAATTCCCGGTGATGAGATATGGGGGGTGGGTGGGAGTAGGGAACGAAATTCAATAGGAGAATGTAAATGGTATTAGGCATAACCCCCCATTTCCATTCCTAATCAAAACAGCAAACAATAACAAAATAATAAGATGTCCGCCAAAATCATTACTGGAAAATTTATCCGCTCGGTGAGTTTTGAGAACCTGTCACAACTACTAGTTCAATCCTTTAAATATTATCAAAATCCATTTTAGAGATATTTCCAAGTTTACAACAAAATTGCAGCACAACCCTACAGTATATAAGGTTTCTATTTTCTCTGATATAAACTCGGTGATTAGAAAAGCACCGGTTAAATGAATGAATTCGACTTCAAGGAAAGAAGTGAAATGTCATTCTCCCACCGTTTTGAGGGAGAAATATTGATCAATCTATCTTCCATAATAACTCGAATGATTCTGATCTCCCATTTTAGTTGAACATACTGGGAAGTGGTCTAACTGCCATGAACGCATCAACCATCTGAATAAAAACAAAAATAAAGAGAAGAGTGTCAGTAATGAACAGTACATATCACGTCAGAGCTACCATCTTCAAAAAAATCCCATAGCGACAATAGAAACATCTAGAAGAACTTGACGGACAATTAAAGTGTCAATAAATTATATGCCACAAAAATACATTACTTAACAATGGCATATGCCCATGATGCTCATAACTACAGTTTGACAATCCGACCAGCCCCACAAACGTAGATAGACTCAGATGTTTTCTTTGCTCAAGATTTACCCACAAAACATAGCAATTCTAGCCATGTTCTCTCTTACTCACCCAAACTCTTCCCCTTAGCAACTCTCTCTGTGGACTGCCATCAATACATATATATGTGTGTGTGTATTGTCTTAAGGGAATCTAGGAGGAATTCCTTGTCTTCTCTTTTCTCTTCTTCAATTTCTTTACACAATTTTGATCAAGCAATTTAAGCCAAAAACCACTGCACTATACCCATAGCTTACTAAGCCTAACCACATTCCTTACCCTATGCTTTTTATAATTGAGCCAACTACACAAATCGTCCCTGTACGTCATTTTTGGGATTGGTCCTTGAACTAAAATTTGAAAAAAATTAAGTCCTTGTACTGAAACTTATTACGTAATTGGTTCTTCCGTCCAATTCCGTTAATTTGTTTCCGTTAAATCCGTCACGTGCAACTCACGTGATTTTGTCCAAGGGTAAAATTGTCTTTGAATAGACAAAAATACCCATAATGTCTTTCTTTTTTAAAACTCAACACAAGGGCATTAATGTAATTAGATAAATTATAATTTTACACTCCTTTCTTCTTCCTTCCCAATTTCCTCCCATCCATTTCCACCATGGCTGCCACCACCACCACCAACACCGGCAAACACAAAATTTAAAATCGAAGAAAACCCAAAAATAACATCTTTTCTTTTTTTTAAATCTTGAATTCTTCATTCGAGAGAGAGAGCACACAAAACCAACCCCTTTCCCTTCTATTCCACCATGGTTGCCACCACCACTACCAGGGGTGTGTGAAGAAGATGAAAATGGGGAATCTGCTCAAATAACCAAATCAAAAAGCAAACCCAGATGACTTGTAGATTTGAAAATGCAATTGGTGTGTATTCCACCATGGTTGCCACCACCACCACAAATTCAAAATTTAGATAAAACCCAATTTCTGGCGAGAGAGATGACAGTAAAAAAATCAAGCCAAAAATGGCTTTGAAAATTAATCACAATCAAAAGAGAAACATAAGGAATATTCCCCTCTTTCTCTACAAACCCACCTCACCACCCAATCTATACCATAATCCTCTTAAATCAAATACCCAAATTAAGAAAACAAAAACAACTTGCGTCAATCTAGATCTGAGTTTTTTGTGGCAGGATATAGAATTCCAAACCACCAAAATCGGGGGACGCCAGAGATAATAGTGGGGTCTTTGTTTGGACCGGCGGTGGTCGTAAAAGTGATGCGGGGAGGGACTGAGATCTGTGAGCAATTGCGCCTTTCAGGTTTCCGGAGCCATCTCCGATTCTTTTTTGGTAGAAAAAAAATGCTATAGTCAAAGAAAAATTGGGGATGAAAACATTGGAATTCAGTGGATTTGATGGTTTCTATTGGGGGTAAGGGTGATGGAGATGGTTACGGAGGTACGAAGGTGGAAAGCTCCATTTATTTTAAGCACAAGCTTCAAGAAACTTCTTGTGTGGTAGTGTAGGTGCCATGGAGGTAAGTAAAGGTAAGGCTAATGGATTGGAAACATTGGAATTCTTCTAAAAATCAAAACAAACGGTGTCTTCGCAAATGGTCCATGTAATATTTTAATGGAAATGACAATTTTATCCTTGAGCAAAATCACGTGAGAGACACATGTCGACATTTAACGGCTAAAAGTTGACGGGATTGAACGGAAGGACCAATTGTGTTTTCCAGACCAGTACAAGGACTAATAGCGCACGATAAGGACCAATCCCAAAAAGGTTTTATAGTACAGGACGATTTGTGTAGTTTGCTCTTTATAATTTTAAGCTCCAGTAGGAATGATTGGGTAATCCAAATGTGCAAAAGTTTAAAACAGGTAAAGAGTGGATCAAGAGTAATTCCTTTTATTAGTAACCGATAATAATAAGTACATAGATTTGGAATTCAGTAATTTAGCTTTTAAATATTGAAATAAGCCGTAAATCTTACAAAGATTAGGGCGAGTGGAAAAGGAAAGTTATCTGTTGATTTTGGATTTAAAGAATAAAACATTGACATCTATTTTACATCTCAGACTTAGAGATAATAGTTTGGAGCTCCTGGAGAGCATGTACTTTTGCTATGATCTACATGATAGGATAGTCACATGCTCTTTACGAGGTCCAAGCTTCCATCCTCAGTATTTTTAAATTTTGTTAGTAGATGATGTATATATGTACAATTTCGTTGGTTCTTATCAAAACTATTCCAAGTTTAAATTCAAAATCCGTGAGCATTGTCTTTTTGTACACCCTAATCTTTCTAACACTTCCACGTATTTTAAATTTTAAAACTTTGTTGCCAAGTTTAAAAGTTGTATCCTAATCATCATCAGGTACTACTGCCGTCTTTCAAATCCTACTCATTCGAATTGCACCAAAAGCTTATTTTATTTACTTATCTAAAGATTAGCAACCAATAAATACAGATATACTCCCTCTGTCCAAAAAAAAAAGTCCCACTTCGACTTTTATTGGTCAATTTGATTAAACTTTGGTTAAAGATTTATAAAAATTTACTTGTTCTTACGAAATTCTAAAATTTGTTAGTGATAGTTTTCTTAATTTTCTTTTGATGATTGAAATTTCATAACCTAAAATATAATAAATGTATGTTAAATGGTAATTTGATGTTGTCCTCGGTTAACTCTCTAATAAGGAAACGGGACTATTTTTTGGGGACGGAGGGAGTATATATATGATAGGAGCAATTAAATACCTCCTCAGTCACCGCGGCTCTAGCTCTACGATGTCTTTCAACTAATTGCGTTAGGACTTCAGTAAGTCGCTTCTTGACTTCACCTGTAAGCATCCGTCCCTCACCATACTCCTATAAGGAATACGCATGAACAGTTTCAGATAATATCAAATCAGTATTCATTCTCCTGTAAAACAGTTAAGAAAGTAAACTATCTACATTTTCGCAAAGGAAAAAAAAAAAAAAAGAGTTAATTATAAGTCAATTATCTTACCTTCCTAATATGTTCAAGTTCTGCATCATCATCCAGAAAAAACCCAAGGTATTTAAATGGAATATCTACCTGAAGAATACAGCAAAAGTGAGGATGAGAGAGAGAGAGAGAGAGAGAGTATAAGGAACAAACTCTGATGAGATACATGCATAGAAGACCCGAACAGCATACAATATTCTATAGAACACTGCTTCAAACAACATAATAAGTCCAAACAATGTAATCAAAGGGAACCAAAGGAAACGCGAGATGAGGAGCAGAAATGGAGGTGTACAAGTTTAAATAGACGAAGGCCTTTTATGGTTTTGGGATGAGGCATGAGATGCTTAGAGAGGGCTTAGCTGCGCCTCAAGCCTTATTTATCTATAGAGATCAAGACGTAGTTGAATCTTAAAAACCCTAACAATCATGAAATTTTCTCAGGACTCTCAGTCTGCAGCTCCGACCCGATACTCTCTCACTTAAAGCCCATCTGATGCACTCTCCTATTTGCCCTCGCTCAAGCATATTTACGATGTGCTTCGCCTGGCAGGTGATATCTTCTTCCAGCAACTTCCACATTTTGTTTTATTCTGTATTTTTTGGCATCTCTTCTGAGAGGATCATGTATTTAAGATTTTAGTTTTGATGATGATTAAAGACCGTGTAACCTAGATTAGATCCCCAAATAATGTATTTTTGATTTTCTAGGAAACCTGTGAAAGAGTTATACAGTTATACTCAATAGCTAAAGGAGATAGCTATCTGGAATAGCTAAGATGGTTAGCTATTTGATAAACTTGAAGATGGTTAGCTATTTTTTAAAAGAGGTCTACTTTTTTGAAAAAGGTTAACTGTGTTAAAGTTTCATTGTTGCTTCAAGTTTAAAGGTTTTACAAAAAGCCCCCTACAAGTCATTACAAGTCATTGAAGATTCGGACATCATACGTACTACGAAAAATATGCAAAGTGCATCTTGATTGAAAGAAAATTTAATTTTCGTCAAGAATACATCATCAAAATTTATTTCCAAGTTCCTGGTGGTCAGATATTTGCATTATAAAGAACTAAAGAGTTTTAAAGCAAAAGGACGTCAAACGACCAAACATGAAGGGGGAAAGATAAACAAAATTTTAAGAAAATTATTGTTTCAAGAGCTTGTCGTTGGAATATTTACACCAACTTACAACATTACCGTTGCAATACTACCGTTGTATTCCAACGACTCATTTTAAACAGGCCTATAAATAAGACCGAAGCCTATAAATTAGACCGAAGCCTCAGTTTCTTTAGTGCACTCAACATTGCCTCAATGCCTTGGTTTGTGTTAAATGCTGCAATAAAATGAAATATTCTTCGAGCATCACACCAAATATTCTCCCGATCTTCATCGTCAACTAATTATGAGAAATAAGCTGCTGCGATTGAGAAAAGTAGCTACGCGCGGAAAAGGAGCTTCCATCCGACAATTCAAGTGTCAAGCCAAGGAAGCAACAAGCATCAACAACAAAAAGAAGATTTAATAAAGAGTTATCGTTGGCTTATCAACGAATAGTAGTTGTAGTCGGAGTGCCGACTAGGAAGGGAATTTGAGATTTTCTTCCATTGTAATCCTTGTATTCAAGAGAAAAATAGTGGATTACACCTCATGTGCATACAGGGCAATGAGAGGTGGATGTAAATGAGGGATAGATGTAGGAGAGAGTTGCTCCGAACCATCTTAAAATTATTGTGTCAAATATCTCTTACCCTATCTCTTTTAATTTCTTGTCTCGCACTTTATTTTTATCAAACTGTGCTCTACACGTTTAATCATCTATCGATTGATTATTTGAAAATATTATGTTAGACAAACGACTAGAATTTGGTGTCTTTGAAATATATTATATTTTACTGCACACACTTTCTGGACACTTTTGGCACTATTGGTTGTACTTAACACAAACCAAGGCACGGAGGCAATGTTGAGTGCACCAAAGAAACAAAGGCTTCAGTCTGATTTATAAGCATATTTAAAAAGAGCCGCTGGAATACAAACGGTAATGTTGCAACTTGTTGCAAGTTGCTAACAATATTCTAATGGCAAGCTCTTGAAACAATAATTTATTTTTAATATTTTGTCTCAATAATCCTTGTATTTGAGATTGAAAATAGTGGATTATTGTCTCACCAACTAAGAGGGCTATAAGAGGTGGATATGGGAGAAAGTTACACCAAACCATCTTAAAATTGCTTGCGTCTTTATCTCTGTTTTTCCAAACCACCTTAAAATTGCTTGCGTCTTTATCTTTGTTTTCCCTAAAAATGCTTTTATATTGCTTAAATGTTTTATAACTTTTCTTTCCAGCAAAACAGCTAACTTCCATTTAAGCATTGTCAATAGCAAGCCATTACTAATACAAAAACATAACTTGTTTTAGAACATCTTTATATTACTAATTAATCATTTATTCGGCTATGCATAACTCTTATATTATTGCTAATTATTTAGGATAACTATTTGTCAAAGAACAGGTAACCCGTTTGACAAAATAGATAACCTACTTACAAACTTGTCATTTATTCATATCAAAGTTATTTAATGTCAGTAAGTGTTAGAAAGAGACCTCTCATCTTCCTTTCTCTAATCATAGATCATCTGTTTAACAGGTTGCTCTTTTTTTCCTTTTTTCTTTCTTCGGTTTTCTTTTAATGTCAGTAAGTGTTAGAAAGATATGAATCCTACAAATCATTGAATTGTGTAGAATCTCAATTTTTAGACGTTCGCGAGGGCCTTGCCCCTCAGGCACCAGGAGACCTTTGCACCTCCGGTCGCCTTTCCAATTAAATAACTATGGGCCCAAGACTCTGTTGATCTTGTAGACTTGAAACTGTTAAAAAACTCAAGCATACAAATACAGACACGCACACAGAGCATATACAAGCAGTTCTTTTTTAACCACTCATCTGTTCAAAAATTTAGAAGTACCTCAAGATTTGCTCCAAACTTCCTGTGATTCTCTATTGAATCTTGCCCACCAGAGAAAGCATTTCTGTTTACCTGTACCAAAATAGTAAACATTATCATCTGCAAACATTAAGTAAAGAAGCACATCTGGTATGCATATATGAAGTTAAAGTGCATAACTTTATTGCGGGGCCCATTAATAAAATTGATGTCATTCATAATGCTCGAATGAACAACCTTGGCCAAGAACTGATAGGAAACCACTTGTAACAATACGAGTATACGATATCGTTCATGATTCAAAACTGGTTGAGCTTCTAACAGCAACATCATGGAACAGTCAAATATGGAATTTAAAATTAGCCGCAAATTCATAGCCTGATGACTTCAGAAAATAAAGCACTTTGATACAATAGTCAGGTACAGTCTTATTATAAGCGCAATGTGCACACGCAGCCCAACACATTCAAATCTAAGAGCTTCAATGAATAGAAGCAAATAGATCAACAACATCAAGACAATAAACATAAGAAATATTACACAAAGGCGGTGACGGGAGGCCAGTGTCAGAGCTGGTGACAATAGAGAAGTAGAGGCATACATATAAACGAAGCAATGACTAGCGTCATTGAATGAGGATGATGTGACGTGTAAAAAGAGAGACATTTTCAGATGTTTAATGGACTTAAGCCTGCATGATAGTCTACAATTAAGTAATGACATCAAATAATTGAACATCCTAAGTAGTATTACAAAATTATTTTCATTGTGTAGTAGGAGATACTAGATAGAGAAATGAAGTGGGACAAACACTGCTGTATTAGGAATCTGCTATTTTTTCAGTTCAATATTACGACATGAAGTCTATATTACGATACAACTAGAGACAAATCAAACATGCGTCAAAGAAATGCCAAGTGCTAACACCTAAAACATACATAGAGCATACCCAAACAGTTATTCTTAAACAAGGTGTGTGATTGAACTGGTGGACATGTCAAGACAACATCCCAGAAGTTAAACAAAATGGAATATTTTGCAAAGGTTTTTAGATATTTTGTAACCAAGGGACAATTCGAAATGCGAAAGTGGCAAGAGCAATTACGCGCTAAATTTGGTGGGGTAGGCCAAGCTTTTTGTCCTTTTATTATCTTTATATATTTGCAACATCAGTTGCTTGGAGACTCCTTGCCCTAAACTTTCTTTTTGCATTCCTCCATCGGTTAACAATTTCTTTTGTTCCAATTATCCAATTTTGTATGAATGAATTAAGCTAACTTTGCACTGTTCTTCTTGTTGTTAAGTTACTTCTTATTCAAACATATAACTCTTTCTGCTATAAGATAAGATTCGAGAAATGTGTTTTCTTTCTTTAAGCCAAATTGTGGACAGGGGGGAGGGGGGATTGTCAGTCAAAACTCTCAGGAAGCTCTTAAAAGGAGGAAATGTTTCCCGTTTGCAACAGAGAAAATAAAACACAGAAAAGAATATCTTTGGCGGAACATTAACACTTGTACATCGAGAATGCAAGGAAAATAGTAGTCTAGTCATTTTACGAGGCTCTAACTAATTTGTTATAGCATCGGTGGTTATGTAAGCCTACAAGTGTTCTGACTGTAGGCCGAGAGTTCCAAGATATACAGATTGCACATTTGAAACTAGGGTCTGTTTGTTAATAACTTGATATATTCAGAAAGGATTAATACATAATTTGGTCCCTGACATTTCCTACCTAGGTTCCTGAACTTTAACATTTCCTAATTTGGTGCTTGAACTGAACTTTTGGGTAATCAATTAGTACCTGTTAATTGAGACGTTAGTTTTTCATTGATAAAACTAAAATGCCCTTGGCTAATGATGACAAAGATGGCACGTAGACAACTATTCTGAAATGGATTATTTGGCTAAAAGGGAAAATTAAAATAAAAGGTAAAGAATAAAAATTAAAAGAAATACTGCTAACATAGAGAGAAAGAAGAGCCCTTTGGGTCCCCCACTCTGTCTTCATACCCATCCATTATCTCTGCCCATCTCTATCTCTTTTACTCTGTGTGTGTGTGTGTGTTTTTCTTCTTCCATTCCCCTCTAACTCCGAAGAAGAAGAAGACACACACCCCCTCTCTTCCTTCCCCCCTCAACGAATTGAAAAAACCCTTGATCCACCTAAATAATTTATACAAAAAATTGAACGAATAATGAAACTAGACGCATCGAATATACTACCAAAACCCTAGAATCGTCATTTCTACCGGACGATCGTCAACCGCCGGCCACCTCTGATCTTTCATCTCTTACACGGAAAGAATCGTCCAGCCGTCTCAATGCTAAGGCTCCTGAATTCGTCCCACGCTCTTCCTCCTCTTTCGATCTCACTCCACCCAGGATTGTGATTGCTCCTCCGCCGCCCAATCAAGCTGGGTTGATTCACTTTTACGCCGCTGCAGTATAATAATGTGGAAGAAGTAGAATGAACAATTTGAGTTTACCCTTTATGTCGGAACCACAGAATGGTGGAACGAGAGAGCTGAGTGGCATTTCGGGATGCCCCTTACCCAACATTGTATCAACCAACCTCCTCCGGCTCCACTACAGCAAACTTATCCATTCCCAATTTTCAGGCTAACACCATTATCACCAATTCCACCAAATACAAACATATAAGAGTGAGTAAACCTAACCTTCAGCCAATTTCAAAAAAATTATAACCAAACCCAGTTGATTTTTTTTCAGGGGAAACAAAGGGAGAACATTGTCTGCTCAACAAAACCCTAACTCATTAAATTTCTTCCTTGAGCCACTTTTATACGCTGAAATTGTCTTTCAATCCTTTGAACTTGATAACAATAGTCAACTCAATGGCCAATCAAATACATTTGCCTGAGCATTATCCCCTTTGTCGCCATCTTCGAGCTCAATTACATACAAATTTCCACCATCAGTCAACAAATCGAAGCGAGATTTGTCAAATCTGTGAGTGTTCTAAAACTAGGGTTTACGTGAACAATAGAAATTGAGTGTGAAATTTTCAGTACAGTACCATCATCATCATCTTCCGGTTCAGTATAATCAACAAAATGGTAACAATAATCAACAGCGTGGTATAATAATGGGGGGTTAGGGTCGCATTTACAAAACTTCACAAACTCAGATTTGTTGCTTTGTTGATTAGTTGTTGAAGACAAGGATGAGGCCATTGATGAGTCAAGAAGAAATAAGACTGACAAGAGAGAGAGAGAGAACAGACAGACGAGAAAGGAGAGAGCGGCCAGAAGAGAGGAGAGAGAACAAAAATTAATAGAGAAGCGTAATTTAGCCTGCCCCCACTATATTTCCTTTCCTTCCTGCCAAAAAATAATCCATCTTAGCATAGTTGTCCACGTGGTGAGATCCCTATCAACATTAGCCAAGGGCATTTTTGTCTTAACTATAAAAAACTAACGCCTTAACTGACTGCCGTCAGTTGAGGGACTAACCGGTTACTCAAAAGTTCAGTTCAAGTACCAAATTAGGAAATGTCAAAATTCAGAAACCTAGATAGGAAATGCTAGAAAGTTCAAGGACCAAATTATGTATTAATTCATTCAGAAATGTTTTCTGTTTTCAATTTAAAAGATCTGCAAAGTAGTTCTGATTTCTGAAATGTATTACTGAAACATAAAAAACAGACTCTAACATGACCAAGACCACTATTCAAATTGTTGGGAATAAAAGAGAATATTTCCCATGGAATTAAACAAGATGTTAACACTAACTACTTCTAGGAGCTGTAAGCCTGAGAATAAAATTGACTACTAAAGTTGCCCTTCGGAATATGAATTGGCCAGAAAAGATACGGAACTGCTCATGATATGAATTGACACTCAATTAGTCATTTCTTTTGCCGCATGCTTCAAGAGATCATGCATGGTCAAAGATAAAATCATTATCCTGTTAAATAAAACAACTCCTTTCCTTACAGACACAATGGGAAAAGCATAAGGGCTCATGCCATCTTACATTACCACTTGCCAGAAAAAGACATAGCTTGCACAATTTTTAAATTCAAATAATCTTCTTGCATGAACTTGGAAAACACATGTAAAGCGTTCCAATACCTTGTTCTTAATATCATTTCCAGAGTCGGTCACATATATTGCAGAAGTGGAATCACTGGCATTCATTTTTCCTGATTCTCCCTGCACCAATTTGGAATCAGAAATGGGAGTAAGTGATATCCCAAATAAAAAAGAAGCATGCAAGTAAAGCATGTTTGTTTTTAACAAAGCATTAGCGATCCTCATGGGGAATAGCGTTAGAACCACATTCGGAGTCAGAAGCTATGTATGAGAAGAACCTGAAGGGCCGGAAAAAATATGGACTCGATCAATGCAGGCTTGGAATAACCTAACCGCGGAGCAACATCTCGTGTCATTCTAAAGTAAGGATCCTGAGAAAACCAGCGAAAATTGCATAAATACAAACAGAATAACAAGGGGAGGAAATATTATAAATACTAATAACATACATTTAAGAACACAGAAAAGTAATGGTAGGTTAACTTAAATCAACATGACATATGACATAGTTGTCACTGACTACGTGACAAAGGAATTCTTCACAGACTATCATCTCATTCATCGGAATTAACTAAAGAAAATAACGTCAAACACTATATAAATGACTTGAAGGAAAATCTGATAAATTATATACTCCTTCAGCTATAATTGCACCAAACATGGTACAATCTCTCCTCCCAATAAATAGAGAGCAGGAGAATCTTTGTTAGAGTGGTGTGCAACTCCAACTCGGGTATCTTAATCGAGATGACAAAACCTGTGTGCATGTTTGGAATTCGATTCAGATATATGGCTTTTAGTGCCTCAAAATTACAAGCCTCTACAAACATAATTTTCCGGCAGTGTCAGCCAGCAAAGCCTTCTAAGAAAATTCTTAGCTAAGCACTCTAAAAAAGATGCAATCAAGATGATTTCATAGATTTATAAATCATTCAGCTCCAAGAAGACTTCAAAAAAATTCAAAAACACAAAAAAGGAAGAAAAAATATATAACAAGATATCAGCTGCAAAAAAGATAGAAATTTTATTAAAACAAACCTGGTCAATTGCGCAAGGGATCAAGCAGCGGAGATTATCTTTGCCAGAGAACAGGTGCGGAAATGAGCTGGGAAATGACGGAACAGCCTGCAGTAATGCAATATAGCTTATCAAGTCAATCCCAAAGGAAATATAAGAACACATTTCTTTATAAGTAAGAAAATGAACGAAATATCTGAATGTATAAATAAAGTGAGAGCAAAAAACAAAAAATTATATCAAGTAAGTTCCATTATTTTCAATCTTAAACCAGCAATAAAAATTTGAGTACCAGTTAAACTAATAACACACTGTGAATGATTTTGTTTAAGTAAGTTACTCCTAAAACTAATGACAAACAAATGATGTAAAATGAAGCAATCCAACAACAATAAATAGACTTCCTTAATCTTCAGGCTCAGCATGTCAGACAATAAAGCTCTATGTTTACCTGGATAGGTGGAAAACTAATTTTTCCAATATGATCTTCATCCTTGAAACCAAAAATGCCAACTGCCTGCAAGCCACCTGCTAATGTCAATCTGAGTTTGAAAGCTAGGACTAATATATGTGCTCAGAAATCCACTAGGAAAAAGGAAAACTTTATTCATGTCTCCAATGAATATCACTCGCGCACTCGCCTTATTGTATGTGACACATTTTGCCACCTTCACCATATTCTTGTAAAATGACCTGCAAGAATGCTCTCGAGTAAGGGCTAGAAAGAGTTGAACAAACAAATACTGCAGTACGGTGTAAGTCACTTTTCCAATAAATTCAGATTCTTTAATTTACTAACACTACTATCTGATAAAAGAATCCTGTCTTATTCCACCAGAACTATGTGCAAAAGTCCCTTATTTCCAAGAGAGTTCTCAAGAAGTAAGAAGGGAAAACAAATAATAATAACGCTAATAGAAGTATGAGAACTAGCCCCTTATTGCATCAAGAATTTACCGTCTACTTAAGTCAAAAGATGCTACTTACCCACCGACATAATCAAAATCTGAGAAAATAAAGGTCTTTGTGATATCAAAACCACAAGCTATGATATCTTTGGCGTTCTCACGAGCAAGTCTCTGGCTTTCCTCCACCGTAAGATTCTTCCACATGCACTTCTCATCATCAGTTAGTTGTATTACTAGAGGGACCTTGAAAGCATCCTGCAAATATCTGCAAGCAGCATTACTCTTTGCTCAAAGTCTAAGCTAATCTATTCGGCAACACATTAATCTAGATAACTCAAGTTACATGGTTCTAATGTATCATTACTACTGACAAATCGTAAAGCAGCAGAATACTCTCTTGGTCCAACCAAGCTTCATTTTGGAGTAACTACCCATACCATTGGAGAGTCCATTGTCTCTATTTTGGTTGTCTCGTAACTTAAAGAATCCATTTTCCAAAACTATCCTTAAAACTCCCACGATTATCTATGCTTGAGCCTCATTAATAAAATTAATAGTCGGGATATTTATGCGAAGAAATGTCAGAATTACCAACCCAAAAGTAATGATGTAATTTCAAAAATGTTTTGATTTTGAAAAAGAAACCCTATGAAGGGACAGAGGGAGCATTATTTATTACTTTGGCACTTTACAAGGGTTACAATTGACTTTCTAAAAATCATAAAGGCAAACAAAAACTAGCAAGTACCACCTGACCAGTGTCACCTGTGAGTGTTTATCTTTGTTAAGGCCATTGTTGGCCTCTCTCTAACAGCTAAAATTGTTAAATGAATTGGAAACTTAACATGGCATCAAACATATTGCTCATCAAGGTCTCAAATCCAGTCATCCCACAGGCAATTAACACACACCCCACCCCGTGCCACCCGATCTTCCTCCGATTCCTTATAAAAGATATTCAGTTGGTCCGTCTTCGCCAAGTGCTCGCCGAATATCTTTGTGACCTTGGAAACATAAAGACTTAAGTCAAATTCAGACAGAGTTCGAAAAGGTCAAATCGAGGTGGTGCTTTGCAAGGTTGCACGTGAGGGGGAGTGTTAACATTTGATAAAAATTGGCCTTATGCTTTTATACGATTTGGTTAATTAACAATTTTTTCAGGCTAAATTCATCCATTAGACTCAATTTACCAGGTAAATTTTGACTCATTTAGATGAGTTAGTTGCATAACAATTTCGGCTGACTAAACTAATTCGTAACACTTCATTTAGTAGCACAAATGTGACTCCTTTAGGAACATTGCCATGGAGGTACCATATAGTACTTAATAAGAAGAGAGCATACTTGGTGAACATGAAGGGAACAAGATGGCCCAAATGCAAAGCTTCTGAAGAAGGGCCTCTCCCCGTATACAAATAGAACTTGTCTCCTCTCTCATATGCATCCAATATTTCGTTAAAATCCCTGTCCATTGAGTCAATTAGTCGAACACATAATCCACATAATAACAAATATCTCCTCAATCTACAAAGGATGGACTGAGCAGAACCTGTGAGCAAAGAAGACGCCGCGACGGAGGAAGACGTGAGGAGGGCGACCGGTGAGGCGATGAACTCTATCGATGATGGATTGGTCAAGTCTCTGACAGCCGAATTGGTCGATGAGCTTGTCGTAGTCAATTTTGCCGCCGTCTTTGGCTGCTACTTCCCACGGCGTTACCACCTGCTCTCCTCCCTCTTCCACTTTCCGTTCTTCCCCCTCTTCGTTTCCCTTCTCCATTACCTCGTTTTCCGTGCGTCCTCAATCTATCTTCTCTCTCTCTTTGGGAACTTGAAATGAAACTGCTGCCTTCCTCCTCAGTCCAGTGTGGGCAAACACAAACCCTCAAGTTTCTAACTCAGCCGTCTTTTCGTTTCGTTTCTTTTCTTTTCATTTATTTTGAAAGAGCTGGCAAAGGGTTGGGTCGGGCCAGCCCAACCCCAGTCCATTGGGCCAAGAATTGAAATAAGCCCAAATTTATATCGGCTTTTAAAACTAAAGTAATAAAATTATTTCTTTGTACTAATTTTAACATTTTGTTAGATACATAAGCCCATCGAGCCTAGTCTTAAGGTTGCATCGAGCATTAGAGAAAATATTGAGTATTTTGAGAGGGCAAGAATGTGAAATATTGGCGTTAATAAACTCTTTAAAAGATATGACAAAAGGGCCCTTGATTAGTATTAGATTTAATTAAGATTAGAGTTTATATTAGTGTTTATATTATTAGTAATAAGAAATAAATATATTGGTATAATTTGAATAAATTTAACGGAGATGTACTGTTTAATGTATTGTTTACTTACACAAATAATAATATACTATAACATATGAACTCTACACTCTCACTTTCGCTCTCACTCTCACTCTTACTTTCACTTTTACTCTCACTTTCTCTGTCACTTTCTCCCTCTAAAAGTTTGCACTCTAAATCTTTGTATACGAGGACATGGATTACAACAATAATGGTAATTTTACCTTATATAACTATTTTACGGTATATTTTTTTAATTTATTTTCATTTATTTCATTTAATTTAAGATTTTTTTATTGACAAAGAGAACCGGCCCGGCCCTTATAAACAAAGTCGGCCCGGCATTATATAAGATAATCGACCCGGCCTTATTGTATATAACCGGCCCGGCTATATAACAATGAGCCGGCCCGGCCATTTTGTTATATAGTCGGTCCGGCTATATTAATGCCAGCCCGACTATCTTTTAATGTTTTTTTTATATAAATAAAATTGTCTTGGCTCTTTTCCTTTTTTTTTTTTTTTTATGTTATATTACAATATACAAATGATACTGCACACTTTTATTCAATGCGTGGATAATTGTTTTTTTTAGTGTTACATTATTGTTTATAGGATGTTACATCGTTAATGATGACACGAAACAGTTTTCATATGTGTCTCACTTTTTTGCGATTAATCACGTGTTTGTTTGCCAGTCGAGAAAAAGTTGAAGCTTGGATTAGAGCAATAGGAAAAGAACATAATATGTATTTCAAGAATTCAAGGCATAAAATAAAAGTTGATGGACCCTTCCCTCATCTAGCTCTGATACTTGCGATACAACTCCTGAAACTGCACATTAGTCATCGCACCCTTCCCCCGTCCAGGCCTCATTCTCGAATCAGTCATTTCACTAATAGCAGAAGGACCCGACTGAAATATATGTCCCCCAATTTTCTCTAATTCCCGTTCCGCCTTCAAATTGGCGAGTGACCACCGATATGAAGAGATCTCTGACTAGTCGAAAAAACAGGTGGAATCCGCTCACGAGTAACTATCGGTGGCGTATGTGTCCAAGTAATGCTGAGGTATAGGTGGAGTTTGCTAAATAGTAACGTTGACCGATATAAGTACAGTATGCTCCCGAGTAGTGCTGACTCCAGGCCATTGAAGTATACTAGCATGTATCTACTTCTTACTCGCTTTGCGCGGACGGATGCAGTTACTACTCAATCCCTCAGCCTCCCACTATAAACTTTTTGACCTGATTGGTTGCCACTTCCGCTGTCACCAACTCCTGACATCTAAAATTAACAATAAAAAGTTTACAATTAATATTTCTAATCAAACAATACAAGATTAACATATAAATTATGTAAAATTAGAAAAAGACTTAATCTAACAAAAATGATTTGAAAACTAGCTATAAATTAATTCAAAAATAATAATATTTAATTCTAAATAACAATAACAATTATGTAGTATATATGTAAAATTTACACAAAACAAATAATCTAACAAAAACCTAACATTTTAAAAGTTAACAATCAATAACATAGGCTAGTATAAAAAGTGGCCAAAGAAACATCATTTTAAACACAAATTAGCAATGCAAAAAAAAAAAAAAAACAAGGCCAGCCTGACATTTTTAAAAGAGCCGGTCTGGAATTATTTAATAGAGCGGGCCCGATTCTTTTTAAAAATGTTGGCTAAGGTTCTACCCGGCTCTCCCCCCAGTTTTCAAAATAGTTTTTTTTTTTCAATTTAATTAATTTAAACAACTACAATTAATAAAAAATTAGAAAAAAATATACATTTTTTCTTTTTATAAAATGGCTTCTTCAATGGAGGTGAAAAAGAGGAAAAAGAGAGCTATGAGAGAGAGGTGTGAGAGAGAGCCGGGTGAGTGGTGCAGATTAGGCGGGTGAGTGGGGGGAGGGGGGAAAGGGGGTCGCTGTTTAGAAGGAGGGGTTAGATTAGGTTAGTTTTTGTTTTTGTTTTTTTTTTTTAAATTGGCTCAAGGGTAGAATAGTAATTAATACATAAGTGGGTGCAACCCTTAGCATCTTTGGGTGTAATGTTTAGTATCCTCCTGAATGGAGTAATTTTTTGAGAGTTGTTATTAACACCCTCAAACGTCTAAGTACACTATCTCATATATTAAAAAAATGTCATTATAATTTTTTACTTAAATATTCTTATGTATTTTTTTATTTTTTAGGTTAAAAAAAATAAAAATAATTAATTATTGTTCGACATCTCTACCAAACACAGCTAAAGTTGTTCGGTATGAGGTGTCGAACAACCATAGTGATGTTCGGTTAGAGGGTGCCAAACACCACTATAGGTGTCGAACAGCTAAAAAAAAAAAAGCTCATCAATCAAGACAACGATGGAGACATGAATTCATATATTTTTTAAAGTGAGTTCTGTTAGTAACATGTTTATCTCTTTAATAAAAGTTATAATTTGATTTTTTTTGTAATTAATTCAGGTTGAATGAAAAATGATGGAGATATAAACAAGAAGAAGGAAGGAGGAGAGAGTAAAATATGAAAATTAGGGTGGTGTATTTAGTATTTAGGAAGATTAAAAATTTCAGAGGGGAGTGTACTTAGAGTTTTGGGAGTGTTAATAGCAACTCTCAAATATTTTTTTATTTTTAATAATTAGTCCGAGTCAAACTCAAGATATTTCGTACTCGATAAAAATCAATTACAGAAACTAAATGAATCGCTCCACTCAAAAACTAATAATGATTACGTTGAAACTCAATAGTGGTCAAGTCATGAAGTCAATCAATCAAACCTTTAGGGTTTGATTTAAATAGATGTTGGTCATGTGGTTTGTGATTTTTTCTTAATGGTTTTGTAATGATTTTTATAATAATTGAAAGAAAAATAATACTCCCTCCATTTTTTAATTATTGTCTTGTTTGATCCGGTACATGAATTAAAAAAAGTAATTGACTTGATTATTACTATTTATATAATGTGTAATTTTTTTAATGTTCATATGTATAGGAGTGTAAATCTAAACCGTCGAATCGCCGAATCGAATCGGCAAGTTCGGTTCGATTTTGGGTTAGGACGGTTCGGTTTTGGTTTGAAAATTTTATAAACCGAGCGGTTCGGTTCGGTTTGCGGTTTTTGGTACCAAACCGAATCAAATCGAACCACCACCATTTATTTTTTATTTTATATATATATATATTATTTAGTAATTAGTAATTGAATTTAATAAGAAAATTATTGTTGTTTGCCTACATTTTGATTGAATTATTATAATTTTAAAGTTAATTTTTTACTTTTAATTATTTAGTTTATGTTAAAAAGTTTTTCTTTTTTGAAATATTTAAATAATTAAACCGCGGAATCGAACTAAACCGATCGGTTCGGTTCGGCTCGGTTTGAAGTTTGTGGTGGTTCGGTTTGAAATATGTGAAACCGTTAGGGGTAGTTCGGTTTGTGGTTTTGGCTCAAACCGAACCACCTTGATCCCTAAATGTGGTAGGAGAAAAAGTAAGGGTAAAATGCTAAAAGTGATGTCCTAAAAAGGAAAATTTTCAAACAAAATAATTATTTTGGGAAGGACAAAAAAGGAAAGGAAGACAATAATTTAGGGACGGAGGGAGTAAGAGATACAAAAAAGGGGCTTCAAATCTTCTATCACACTTCTATTACACTCTGTGTCCCACTTAATCCTAGCCGTGTCCTTGTTATTTTAACTTGTCTTCTTCTTACAATTTTTACAAAGAAATGTGTAGGGCTGAGATTTAATAAGATAGAGTGTGGTAGGGAGTGAGATAGAAGATTTGAAGCCAAAAAAAGGTACTTTTCCCCATTCCAAAATATAAGTATTCTCTATTTTATTTTTGCAACATTTTAAAATAAGTGTCTTCTTTCTATGTTTGGAAAAATTCCTTAAGACAATTGTCCATAATACTCTTTTTAGGGATATTTGGTAGTTAAGTATGGATAAACATTATTATTAATCCCGGTGTTATTAGCGTCCTCGCTATTAATCCCTAATTATAATTATATATAGGAGGTAATTTTAAAATTAAAAATATTACTCACGTGTTTTTTTTAGTTAGAGCGCTAATAATACCACCCGCTCTCTTTGTATTATTAGTGAGGGGAAAATGATTTTATTCAGATAACTCGTGCTAATAGTCCTGATCATCTATTGCGTATCAAACATTTGACAATTTGGCTTATTAATCTTATTTGGCATTAATTCTGACTATCAAATGGCTCATTAGTGTGTGAGATGGAACTGATCATCTATTGCGTACTAAACATTCGATAATTTAGCTTATTAATCTTATTTGACATTAATTCTAACTACTAAACGTCTCGTTAGTGTGTGAGATGGAAAAAAAGAAGAGAGTTCAATTCATTTGACATTACTAAAAGAACATTGAAAGTTATGGAAAAATCAAATGGAATCAACTTTCTCAAAACTTGTGTATAGCCAATAGAGGATATTTATTTTGGAACGAAATACTTCTTCCGTTCAAGCAAAGAATCGACTATACTATTTTGAGATGTTTTACTCAATCTTCATAATACTTTCAACTTTACCCTCCACTTGTGTTACAAACATATTAACTATTCTAAAATATTTTTGTAATTATTACCAACTCCAATACTATTTATATATCCCTTAATTATTAGATTTTTCAAACGTTGAATCTTTTGAGTGGAACGGAGGGAGTAAATAGTTAGTTTTACCAGGAAAAAGTGAAAATTTATATATAATCAGTTGGGGGACACTTGTTTTGGAACGGAGGACGTACAATTATTTTTTTTCTTTTTAAGGTTTTCTGTTAAGTTATTATAAATTTCTCATAATAGGTTTTTTTAGCATATGAATCCAGTTATCCCTCACTTAGTTTTCGTCTTTTCGGGGAGATCGCGCATGTTGTATAAGTGTGTTATCCACTTTATTCATCCATGAGATCGTCCATTGTTGAGTTCCTTCTTGGCACATTACACCCTTAGTTTGTTATTTTCAACTTTTTCTAGGCTTTCTTTAGCAAAGTTTTTTGACTTGTCTTGTCTTGCTTGAGTTGATCTCTATCTTCAGTAATTTTTATTTTTGAAAGTCAAGCCATCCCTCAAAAACTCAATTTCTTGATTTTTCTTTTTCAAATTAGTCCTTTCGCATAGCAAAATTTTCTTCAAAACATAACAAAATGGCTTGAAACTCTCTCCAAATTCTATGCAATTGTCCATATACCCATTACAAAGATAAAAATGGATCCCTTCTTTCTTTGACTTTTTAAATGTTGACTTTTTATGTGAAAGGAAGAGTATGTCTTTGCAAAAAGAAAAAGAATTTTAAGGGCTTTAGCATTACTCATTTTTTCTAAAGTGAACATTTTGAGTCAAATATCTCAAATAGGTAGTGAACTGAAAGGAGGGAGTAACTATTTTGGGACCTACGGAAACGAATGTCAAAGTTAAAACTTGACAAAGAAATCCATTCCCTTCAAACTTATCATTCACTCTATTCATGAAAAAGATGGATTACGACACATCATCGATGACTCCTAACAGTTCATATATGATTAACGCAAGCTATTATGCTTCTCACAATGGGCTAAGTTAGTTAATCCAATGACTCAAAAAGTTAAAACATAAGGAATCATCCCGAGTCTGCAACAACAAACCTTAAGAACACATAACCTGTACAGAAGATGACCATACATACTCATGTCTCAAACTTTGTCATAGACGTTAGATAATTCCCCTCGCAGCTTAAGGTCTAACACTATGATCATCTGATATTGTCTCCTCTGACGATGCATCGCTATTGATGATGATCAAGTCCTCCTGTTTATTAGCACACTGATAAGCTCCATCTTTTATAGATGTCACTTCCCTTCTTCCCCTGGAGGGGAAATTGGTGCAATGGGCCCCACCACCAGCTGGCTGCAGGTCAGTTGACCTAAGACCAGTGTACCTGCCATTTATTCTGCTCATCGATCCATGATGGGTTTTATTAGCAGCAGAAAAAGGTTGGTTTATCCACTGCATCCATCCAGAATGGCCTGTGTATGAAACAACTGAAGGCAGAGCCTGTTCTGCAGGACTAGGAGGAGGGATGCTGACTGCTTCACGCAGCCAGTGGGGCAGATTTCCCTTTGCAGAAAAATTAGTCGTGGGTCTGTTGGCCAATAACGATTCAGCCCCCAATATTCCTTTACTTTCATATTGTTCTTTGCTGTAATTTCCACTATAACCGGTGGAATAAAGGTTACCTCCTGGCCTTTGAAATGGTTCAGCCCCATTATTCTGCACGTTGATCAAGTTGAATGGTAGCTTTTTTGGGATATCGCTTTCTGCCTGGGCATATACATCTCCAAGTGAAAGCTGGGGTTCATCCAATACTTTCTCCCTCTGCCTTTTGGATATCATGAAGCCATTGCTATGGTTTAAGGACACATCAGATGGTTTCGAACGCTTTATTTGAGGAAAAGGTCTATCATTCATCAGTCTGGACTGTTCCAGATCCCATCGGTCAGCCAAGTCCCTTGGTGACCTCCAAGATGAAAAGTGCAGCCTTGGATCCCTTAACATGGCATCCCAATTGCCCCTTCCATGTCTCCTTACACCAATCCAAAGAAAATCCAGCTCCTCTTCTAACCACATGTTCGGTGGGTCAAACTTGTCCATGAAACTGCTTCTCTTTCCCTTCATTGCTCTTGTTTTAGTTACAGTGTTGTCAAGCATCATCTTGTGTCTCATAATGGATGTATGATCTGACGAAGACTGGATCCCTATATCTTGAATGAATTCACTAGGTTTAATGCCAAAGTTGGGCCATGGGGATGTAGAGGAACTGGAGAAGTGACAATCAATTCTGGGGTCAATTGGCAAAGATAAACCATAAGAGAGTTTAAACCTTGTTAGGCTGGGTACATGCTGACTTTTTGCACTATCTAGCCCAACTGTTGTTCTTCGTTCAGAATCCATACAAGAAAGTACCTCTTGTCGTGAATTTGCCAAGGACAACTTGTCATTGATTCGGTCTTCTGAAAACAACTGTCAGAATTCACAGTAATCTATTAAGTTATAGCATGTGGAAGTAAGGAACTATATAAAAGCTAGAGACACAACTAATTATGTTAGCTAATCATCAAAGAATGCAAAGAGTATATGCATGCTGTGATAATGCCTACCTGCAGATAATTCTTTTTTGATGCAACACCCATGGACATTGAAGAGAAGTTAACACACTCTATGCAACTGTCACTTGTGTGTTTCCCAGATGCACAACCATTTTCAAGTACCTGACATGGCTGAGTCAATGAAGCTTCCCCAATTCTCTCATCTAGCAACTCCAGAACCTTGCCGCTAGGAGACAGCTTATGTAAAACATGACTTCTACTAGTAGAGTCAAAGGAATCCCGATGAGCTTCTGATGTAGTATGAACCGGTTGTTCATTAGAGCTTGAGTCAAGTGCTATATTACAGTCCACCATAACACATGATTCTGGTATATAAACACACACCACAAACATGTCAAGCAATGTTATAACTGCAGCATAAAACGGAATTAACAACCTGAAGGTTGTTTGAGAGAATCTCAATCAAATATACATATCAGTAATCCAATATCTGGGTATAGGCCAAATAAACAATCACTACCATGGGAATAAACAAATAGATCCAAAAATATGAACAAGATTCCACCTCCTTTATCCGTACCTGTCATTCTTGCAGTGTTCAGACCACCATCACTTGCTAAGATTTGAGATTCCTCGGCTGCAGAAACATTGTAAATGGATGGTTTTGGCAGGACATCTTTTATTATCATACATGAAGAACCTTCAGTTGCATTCTTTAGGGACTTGTCTAAACAATTAACTGGAGAATCTTTTACGTAGTCCACGGCAACATTGGTTTGCACAGGTTTATTTACATCGGAAGTCAGACCCAATACTTGTTCAGCAATAGGGTGGGTATCCTCTAGCATGCATCCTCCAGTAATCAGCTGTTCACCCACTTGACTTTCACTGTTAAATTAAGCTAAAAGGAAAGTGAAAATGCAATGTAAACTAAAGTCATTTCAAAGGATGGAAGTGATCAGGTTATCATAGACATACGTCTCAGTTTCAGGAGCAGAAACAGCACAAAGACAAGGAAAATCAGCATCTTCGAGGATCTTCTGCAACAGCATCAATGAGTGAGTTGATTAATATCCACACCCATGCTGGTTAACAAGAAGCTTAAAATGGAACATAAACTATGTCAAGACAATACTGAGAGGAAAGCAACAAGTTTTATGTTTCCCTTGTTTTATGCACATATCTAGGCTCGCCTTTAACCTGGTAAGAAGAAGTTCTCATTACAGTAATATAGTTAATTCAGTAATAGGTCATGTCAGAAAACACTGGCTTAACCAAAAATAAGGACAGAATTAAAACATTATGTAATCACCATGTATCTGAAACTTGACCACATCATTCATTGCTCAATTGACTTCTAGTGATATTTACAGATTTAAGTAGGACAGAAACAAGGAAGAGTACGGGGGAATGCTTCCATTCCTGAGAGAATCGGATGAATCACTCCGGTCAGCCAATATGCTTTCCCTCCGTTTCAAAACTATCAAACTGGGCCTCTCCCTTTGAAAGTGTTTCCAGCTTTACCATGCATGAAGCTGTTCCATTCTTGATCAGGTCGTTAACAGAAGACCTCACTGCATGTGCTGGCTCCCCAAACACTACATTCCAGAAGTTTGAACAAGGATTTGCAATAAACCTTCCAATTACTCTTAGTGGATATGCCCAGTGGCGCTTGGTAGCAAGGGTTTTTCTGTTCTATGATATCAGTAGTATCCTTTGCTAAGGATACAAGGAAGTGAGCTGCAACGGCTCGATCGGAAAGCTTGTTCGTGCCAGAGACAATTGATGGTAGTGGTTGGGTTACCCTGGTGAAGTAAGATATTGTTAGTGTAGCAGCTGTTTTGCCTTCTATTTCTTCAGGAACTTGCCTATAAGCTCTATGTAGCTACTACATCGTGGTATTGATCACTTTAAGATTGTAGTGTATCAAACTTTATTTGAGTAGTGCAGGGCTATAGTCTGGTTTAGAAGTCCAATACTCCTGTTAATTGTCAGTGTACCATGATGCCCACAACACCTTTTTACACTCTTTATACAAAAATGTTGGATATTCCCTAATTTCTGGTGGAGGATACGATGCTTGGTAGGATGGTGAGCCCCTTTACATGCAGGTATTTCATTCTTCACAGGTTCAAATAAAAGGAGGAAAACACGGTAGAGAAGCCCAAAGGTTAAGAATTTCAGTTGTCGGGAGGAAAGGGGGCGGGGACTGTTTCTCGAGTGTTGGCGAATAAAGGGTATTATGAAGGGTGCTAGTTGTAATATTATGTTTATATGCACGTATATATAAATACCCTAGCCTAACCAGTTGAGGGTTACGGCTTCCAAATCATATTTTATTCTTCTCTCATTCTTTATTGCTTAACATCAAGGAATACTCTCCTGGAATGCACAACGGATATGTAATAGATAAGCGGTTATCGCTAACTTTCACTTTATTAATCAGTGGATGAAAGATAACACATCAAATCTGGATCAGTTGGTCAGTAGTTTGAGAGCAAGAATTCTAGTTCGGGCGGAGGCTTCATGAGGTAAGGAAGTTGAAATTTGTAAAAGGATGGGATTACGGTTTCGAAATAAGAAGTTTCTGGGAATAAACGGATTGGGTGGAGCAAAATGCTTCCGGAATTCAGAGACTAATAGGCCTGAGAAAAGTGGGTTGTAAACAAAGTTCAAGAAGAATGTAGAACGTGGAGTAGAAATTATGAGATGAGACCCCAATAACAGAATGCTCAGTGGTTCTGATATGCTACTTTTTCTGTAACAGTGCCAGAAAGAAACACTTCACACACCACAAAAAAACAACTGGCCCATGAAACCATGAAAAATCTCCAATACGATCTGGATGCCTGTTGTATTTTGTCAATAAGGTGCTCTCCTTAAGTGATTTTATGAGTAATATACAGTGGAGTGCAAGGAGACAGCTGCCAATGTAACGATAAAAAAAGCATACAAGTGAAAGAAAAAACTTGTAACTTCTAACCAAATGTTTATGGCTGAAGAATCCATTGCAGTTTGAGTGCAATAAATGCCACATCCTCACGACAGCAAAAGGGACTGAAGTTGGTTCCTTTTGTCTGTCCAACCAGTACAATTGTATGCTTCATGAATAGCTATGGCCACCCCACTCCTCAACATCCAACCGAAAAAACAAACAGTACAATTTCATTTGAGGGAAACTTCAGAATCTTCTCTAAACTCATCAAGACTGCAGATTATTTGATCAATATCTTACGAAAGCTTTGTGGCCCATGACTTGTCATATTTGTAACAGGCTGAGCATGATTAGCATGCTGCAGCTTGAGAGGAGTGTTGCATGCATATATTTCATATACTAGGGCATACATGTCTTTTGTACATAATTGAGGTTGTGATTTATTACTATCAGTATATGCTTCTTTCTTTCTTTATTTCTCGCCAGAACATGCTCTTAAACACATGCTTGGCCTAAAGACCCATGTTCCTGCTTTGTATCACCCAAATTTGGTATATCTACATGTAAGCCACACGCAAGCCTCACTATCCCACTCTGGATAACACTTTCAGTTGTTGACATATCTCCTCAAGATAATAAGACTAAAAGAAAAAGTAGGCAATTGAAATTTAAATGAGCTTTGGTAACATTTTTGGCTACTCTTCTTCTACTACCTGTCTCTTTATTAACAGTGTGCCCCTGTTCATAGTATCTGAATTGGGATAACATTGGGTATCATTAGATTTATTTTCATGATACATATCAGGATATACTTTGCTTATCATAGGTTACGTTTTGCATATATTACTACACCAAAATTTAAGTATACCATTTGAAAAAATAAATTAGGAATTGACAGCCATAAATAAGATAATATCCATGAAAATCTTGACGACTAGCAATGATTAGCACCATGATCTATGTAGGTTAAGATACGGTGCTGTAGTAGATACGCACGGCGTATCATATCGCTTACCCGCATTTTTGTATAAAATCGTAGGATAAGTAGTGTATATCATACAATACTAATTACTATGCCCTCGTTCATCGCTCGCCCTCCTCTATTCCCCATCTTAGGATACTAATCCTGTCTTTTACATTGACTAGTTTGGGCTGTGTATACTTCTAGTGTATAAAGGATGCATCACCTGTTTTGATGCCTTTTGGTATATATTATCTTACTTATCAAAAAAAAACTAATCCCGTCTTTGTCATATACAAAATGAAGTAGCCATAAGATTGGAATCAGCGACAACATGTAAAATAATTATATTGACGGAGCATTCCCAACTTTAGTAATCTTGCAAACCTTACTCTCATAATATAAGTGACGACAGAATCAGAACCTCCAATACTCTAGGTAGGATGTTATACTTTATCATTGCAACTCTAATCAATAAATCCAAGCCTAATTGAATAATTGATTGTTGAATCTTTATGGTAAGGCAAGCAAATATGTTAATTCGGACCAATGTGATTCAGTGTAGGGTTGAACACAATTAGCGGATCCTATTACGTAAAATATTCAATAAAGCACAAGGTAGATTAACAATACAGTAACACAGGTTGGATTCAAGCTAATTCTTCGTATAATTCAACTCAGTAACATGAGAGATTATGTCAATCTTTATATGCTAAAATCTAGTTCTGTCGAAGAATAAATGATACCCTGCGTGACCTAACAAATTGAATAGACTCCCCCTTTTCCCGAACCCCCCCCCCCAAAAAAAAAAAGAAACTAATATTTCTTAAGGTGATAAATAAAGTCAAAACTTCACTTGCCAATCGAACTCCTCCTTGGTTCAATATGACCTAGATTACAAGCTGACAAAGCTTCCATTGGTACCATATCAAGGAGAAAATGTAGGATGGATTCGACCAAATTCTCTGAGTAACACGAGGGATTATGCCAATATTTAGATGCTAAGAGCCCGTTACGTCGTGTGTTTTGGCCAAAACGCTGGGATAAAAAGCAGCTTATTTGCAAAAATTGTGTTTCAATGTTGCAGTAGAAAAAAAAACGCAGCTCCGTTTTAAAACACTATAATTCCCAGTTTTTTCTCAAAAAGCAGGTTTTAAAACGCTGATAGAAAAAAAACTTGTGTTTTGAAGCGATATCCCAAACGCATTTATAAGAAAAAAGTTGTGTTTTGAAAAATTTGCGTTTTAAAAACACCGCGTTTTGAAAACGTTCATTTTTTAAAACGCTGCACCAATCAAGCTCTAAAATCTGTTCTATCAAAGAATGAAGGGATAATTCCAACAACAAGGAAATAGAAGTAGGAAAACCAAAAGCAAAGAACCTAAAGGTTAAAAATGCAAAATAACCAAACTAACTCTCTTGTTTCAAAAATAAGGGAATCTTTAACTATCTTTTCTGTTTTCTACTATATTTCCAGTATAGTCCCTCTAGCATAATTGATAGTTTACTTTTTTGTCTTTTTAAGTCCTTGTTTAAAACCTAGTAACAACGTAGAAATCTGATTATATAATAAGTCATGAGTTAAATATCTTTATTAATATTTGGGATTATTACTAGGAAAAGGAATTAATTATATCAAGATTCTACAAAGTAAAGGTTGGAATTCAATTTAGGGGGAAAACAATTGGTGATGCCCAATTTGCTCCCTTTTAGTTTTAAATCTTTCAAATAAGATGCACTAAGTTTGAAAAAGTTACAACTAGGTACATAAGCAACAAATACTAAAAATTTTGTTTGGCCGTGGACCTGACCCTAGTTTTTTTATGTTTGAATAAATTAAACTTATCTTAAACTTGGTTATTAACTACTTTTAATGACTTTAATGATATTAGGTGCTTTACTTCTACTAATTTTATTCTTATATTATACTCCCTCCGTCCTTAAATTATTGTCTTGTTTGAACCGGCACACAGATTAAGAAAAAATAATTAACTTGATTATTAATATTGTTATAGTGTGTAGTTTCCTTTAATGGCCATGTGCATGTAACCCATAATTAAAATAGGAAGAAAAAGTAAGGGTAAATTAGTAAAAGTGTTGTCCTAAAAAAGAAACTTTCAAACAATACAATTATTTTGGATGGACAAAAAAGGAAAGTAAAACAATAATTTAGGGATGGAGGGGGTAATTTCTTTGCTTTCGAAAATAAAAATAGTAATCCAAAAGTTCTACTAATATAAACATAGTAGCCGTAGGAACTTGGCATTGGCAAACTTCCAATTTAGAGAGGTGGCTACCCTCAACTTCACCTTCCTTATAGACTAAGATGGACTTCAAAGTTCGGACTCCAAAGGAAGATAAAATTATAGACACATTTGACCCTACCACTATGAAAAGAAACTACATTAATACAATAAAAAGACAAGATAAATTTGTAAAGTAAAAGGCTATGGAGGAGCACTTTTATCACTTTTATTTTTAATCTATACCAGAGATAAGGATAACAAAGGAATGTTTTCAGCACATGGTCAACTTTCACCATCCTTCTTCTCCCATCCCTCTTTAACATCATCCTTGCACAGTGAATTTCAAAATTCACGATCCTCGTGCTCTTTAAAAAGGTTGTCTAGCCCTTCATGTTTTCATGCTAATGAAAATTTCCCTTGATTAACTTGCTTTTGTACTCACATATTGCTTATAGAATGTGTCCCACATGGTTGTGATGTGTGTTGGATAACGTGTTTGGTGTGAGACATCTCTATCAAAGAACCTCAAAGAGAAAAGGTCAATGGAAGTCGACACTAATTAAAGTAAAGAGAAAGAGGGCAAACGCCGATAGAGAGAGTGCTCTTTAGTACTCACTAGCTCTCAATTCTCAAGGTAGAAATTTGGTTCAGATTATTAATTCCTAGGAACCCTGATGTTCGGGGATTTAGGCGAGTTCGATCTCATAGGGATCTCATAGGGTCAGGGAAGAAGTCCTCGTGACAAAGCATTTTAACCTTCGACCAGCTTGCTCGTGGAGACTATTAATGGAGCCGAGGCACAGCCGTAAAGATCTGGATGTTGTTACCCTTAGGCTAACACACTCGGTCTTGACCCCCTTTCAGCTATCCCCCGGAGCCTAGCATGTTCCCATACGTTAGGTCTTAGTTCGAGGAAGATTGAGTAATTACATGGCAATCACCTAATTGATGTGGCACAACCCCTACTTTAGTGATTGCTCATAGCATTTTATCATGAGAATAATTCCTTATGCCCATAGAATGCCTAGGGTTGTAGTAAATCCCAACATTTTTAGTGAGCCTTTACTTCAAATGGAAATTGGGATTAGTTTCAAGTTTTGAGAGTCCCCTCATCCAACCGAATATCTCTTCTCTCAGCACAAAATTCCAAAAAGTTACCTTCAAAAGAATTCATAAGTAAGGAGGAAAGGTGGAGATAGAATCATAGAACTCAAAAACGCACAATTGGAACTAGTTAATGGCCACCTAAGAGCAGCCCATTTTACAATAATTCTCCAGGATAAAGATAATTATATCTATTTAAGAGATGACTCAACAAATGATGCTCTAGAAGCACCTCTCTAAATTCCAGTTGATATATGAGCGAGAGGATTTTATTTGTTAAGCCAAATTTCAACGGATCTAGCTTCAAAAGACTTTAGGCTAGTTCATATTGGCAAAACGAACCTTTGTAATTACTTGTTAATGGGCACAAGAAATTATTCCCTCGATAAAATGCTATCAACAAACATGTGAGTTGAGATAGCAAGTTGATCAAGGGAAATTTCTATCAGCAAGAAGACAGAACAGGAAGTGCTAGACAAACTCTTCAAAGAGCACGAGCATCGTGAATTTTGAAATTAACTGTGCGAGGATGATGACACCGAAGGATGAGAGGACAGTATGGGAGACGATGAATGGTGGAATTTAACCATGTGCTAAAGACTATTCCTTTGTTATCCTTATCACTGTCAAAAATAAAATCCACCTCCTTTTACTTTACAGATTTATTTTTTTTTATTCCATTATTGTAGTTTCTTTTCATAGTAATACGGTCCAACGTGTCTCTAATTTTATCTTTCTTTAGAGTCCAAATTTTGAAGTCCACTAATCCTATAAATGGAATGGACAGGCATGACAACCAAAAGGGACACAGCAAACAAAGATAGCTTGAGCTAAGAAGAGAAATATGGTACTATAGTTCCTCTTAGAGCAAGAACGACTTCGAGCCGAGCCTAGACAGTCCATAGACACTCTTCTACTATCCTAATATATTCCTTTCGGTAATAGTAAGAAGTTACTTTCAGAAGAAAACGGTGTAACTTGTGAAAGTCTTATCTTTCTATTATCGTTTCTTGTTACAATCCGAGGTAGGAAACGAAACGAATTTATAAAGAAGGTGAGGTTAGCCACCTCTCTAAATTGGAAGCTTGCCAACGCCAAGTTCCAAAGCCAACTACCTTCCAATATCAATCGAAACTTTTGGATAACTATTATTATGGTCAAAACTTTTGGATTACTTTTTTATTTTCGGAAGCATAGTAGGCCTAATAGCATAGAAATTAAAATATAAGAATAAGATACGTAGAAGCAAGGCACCTTGAACCATTAAAGTCACTAAAGGCAACTTGTAACCAAGTTTAAGATAAGTTTTTATTCGAACATAAAAAAACGAGTCGATCTCTGACTGAAACAAAAATTTTAGTAGT
This sequence comes from Platycodon grandiflorus, assembly GCA_016624345.1. Classification (NCBI taxonomy): domain Eukaryota; kingdom Viridiplantae; phylum Streptophyta; class Magnoliopsida; order Asterales; family Campanulaceae; genus Platycodon; species Platycodon grandiflorus. The sequence goes on from CM028368.1 coordinate 5,824,997, forward strand.
ATTCATTACAAGTGCACCTAGTTGTAACTTTTTCAAACTTATGTGTCTATTTGAAACATTAAAACTAAGAGAGTTGCTATTCACACTCAAACATTTGCTGCGTACACCCCTCTCATATATTACAAAAATGCCATTATAAATTTTGACTTAAATGCCCTTCATTTTTTAGGTAAAAAAAATTCTCATCACTGTTCGGTAGCCCTACCGAACACACCTAAAGTTGTTCGGTAGGGGTGCCAAACACTCATAATGATGTTCGGTAGGAGTGTCGAACACTCCTATGGGTGTTCGGTAATACAATGCCGAACGAATCATTTAAAAATAAAAAGAGAGGAAGGGGGCGGGATGCTTGACTAGGTGTGGTGAGAAGGGGGAGAAGGAGGAGGAAGGGGATAGGTTTTGTGGAGAAGGTGGGAAAAAAAAAGGGCTGGTGTGGTGTTTTTTGTGTGTGTGTGTGTGTGTGTGTGTGGTGGGGGGGGGAAGGAGGAGGAAGGTGGCGGACTGGGTTAGGTGGCGTGGCGTGAGGGGTAGGGGGAAGGAGTAAGGGGTGTGTTTGGTGTACTTAGTAAATTTTAGTTAATTTTGGAAAAAATATTGGTAAGGTTAAAATAGGAAATTAGGGGGTGTACACAGCATTTTGAGGAGTTGAAAATATTGGGGGTGGGGTGTACTTAGTAATGGGGTGTACTAAGTAATTTTTGGGGTATAAAAAGCAATTCTCTAAAACTAAAAGGGAGCTTATTCAGCATCACCAATTGTTTTCCCCCAAATTGTAATTCCAACCTTTACTTTGTAGAATCTTGAATAAGACTCATTTGGAACCCCTTGTTCAGAAGACACCCCCAAGATTGGGAGATAGATGGTCTGGGTCGTTTTTTCGAGCTGTTATATGCACAGAAGATTACCGAAGACAGGGAAGATAGAGTTTATTGGGTGGGATCGAAGAGCAGAAAGTTTTCAGTCAAGTCCTTTTACTTGGCATTGACTAGCAGAAATAGATCTTTTCCATGGGTGAATGTATGGAAATCAAAGGCCCCGAGTAAAGTGGCTTTTTACGTTTGGGAAGCAGTCAACGAGTCAATTCTTACTGGGGACAATCTACGCAGGCGGGGTAAGGTTTACATTAATTGGTGTTATATGTGTAGAAGTGACGGGGAAAGCGTTAATCATCTGTTGATACATTGTCCGGTGGCCAGCGATTTATGGAGTTTTGTGCTGAATCTTTTTCATCTTTCATGGGTTATGCCCATGTCTATCGGTGAGCTCTTTAAGTGCTGGTCGTTGTAAAGAGGAGCAGAAGAAATTGTTTCTGGGTAGCTGCTCCCTTGGCTGTGTGTTGGACTGTACGGAAGGAAAGAAATCGTAGAGTATTTGATAATGAGGAAATGTGCATTGATAGGCTGAAGGAGTCCATACTCCAGACCCTTTGGTGCAGCGAGAAGATCACGAACAGGGACAATTATTTTGTAGAGGCTGTGGATAGTTCTTTTGTTGTGTAGAGTATTTTGTTATTATACTCCCTGTGTACAAGGATGTGTCACCTGCTTTGACGCTTTGTTTATATAGTAAAGCCGAAACCCCTCCAAAACCCATAACCCAAGAATCTTGACAAGGAGAGAATCACACCTGAGAAAGGGTTTCAATTAGAACAAAAATTCCATTGGTCTCCTGATCATTAAGGCGGCGAAAGAAATGAAAATCCTAGGAACTAGGAAGTACCAGCAACTCGACACCCAGGGTGGAAATCTGAAATAAGAGCCATATGGTTGTCGAGAGGCGAAAGAAAAACGGGAAAGCAACCAGGAGGTGTTTCTCCCACCTACATATCTTCCCAAAAATGAATCTAGTTCCCATCCCCAACCCTAAACCGTAAACTGGGTCAAGGGGTAAACTTCCTCGGACTTCCCACCCATTATGGTGCATCTCAAATTTGCTCTTAATCACTTTTACGCCAAAGAAACTAAAACTCCCAGCGAAAACACTAAAGCCACTTACCTACTAAGGAAAAATTCCTACCTACACGGTTCCCTAAAGCTAAGCCACCCTGTTCCTTAGGAAGGATCAGTTTCTCCCATGCAACTAAATGGTCCCTCCCTCCCTCGCCCAGCCCGTCCACAAAAAATTCCTCATAATCCTCTCAATGTTCTCAACTACACTAACAGGGACCACAATATCATGTCTCAAAAGCACTCTCAGCCAAGGCAAATCACTAGAAACCATAAAATCCCAATGCTCATCAACACGATGCACCTAAACAACATGTCTCGTCCTGTTCTCCAGCATAATGTTTACACTCATTTGGACTACGAAAAGAGGAACAAAGTAGACAATAATACCCAAATTACACACATGGAGCAAAGTAATTATTCCATCTAGGAGAAGTAAACCCTCTTACACCCATCCAACCAACCTTGGCTACCTTCTCAACCAAAATTTGAAAATATGACAGGAAAAATTCACAATTCCATGGATGTGGATGTTTTGGAAGCTAGTGATTAATGCCTTAATATTTTCTTATGATCTAGGGCTGGTTGACATGTGTCCTGAAGTTGATTCCCTTAACCAAGTAATAAAATGGTTTCACGTTTTACTAGTTCAACGAAGTTCTTCGAACACACTCATACTACCCACATTTTAATTAAGTATCAAACAAGTTACTTCACCAAACCAGAACTTTAAAATGAAGGAAATCAAATTAAAGGGATTATATTTTACTGAGCATTTCCAAAATATCTCATTCAAACACACCATAAACTAAGATGACCATCAAATGACATTTATATAAAAGAAAAATGACTCCAATAAGTAATACATGAGATGACAACAAAAACCAAAAGCACATACAAAATTATTGACTAGGCGGACTTCTGCCCGTGTCGGTATAATAATGAATTTTTAAAAATACAACTAGATATGGATATTCGTAAATGACCTGACATCATTGACACATTTAAATACTCAATTATCTAATGTGTGATCACCATTTGCAAATGATATCTGACAAAACTGTTTGCATTAACACAACGTCCAGGCGTCCAATTATGCACAAAATACCAACTAATAAAGGTGGATCTCTAACCAACACATCTGCTTTTTCAGTTCTCAAACAATTTAAGAACTCTAAAGAACATAAATTCACAGAGATCTGAAAATTGCAGGGCATATTTATAATGGTTTCACAAAAGCAATTAATTCAAAGTAGCTCCAATAATGATTATCAGAACAATCATGTAAGCATGTTTACAAATTTCAGATTACTTAACTTACCATGTGCCCATGGAATGCAGGAAACAATTTCAGAAAGATACGAACACGAGCTAACGAAACATATTATTTTCTTAAAAGAGGTAAGCAAGATAACAGAACTTCAGTAACAGAAATCAGGTAGGATCTTAAAGATACTCAGATAGGTAACATACTTTTTCTTTATTCGTCGCACAATCAGGATCCTTCTCTGATTGTTTCGAACTGGTTGAGCAATTGTCGGAGCCATCTGTACCAGGAGCATGGCTAATTCCTTGGGCAGCCACCGGTGAACAATATTTGTCCCCAACGACCACATTGCTTTGCATATCCGTGGCATCTACATTCTTTTTCCGCTTGGATCTGCGACTAAACGTAATTAGCGGAGAGGACACTCTTGTTACAGTTGCTGCATCTCCACATACTCTGGACTTATCTATAAAGCCTACATCAGTTTCTTCTAAATTTGTTTCTTTAATAGCAGGTGCACCCACAAGTTGAGAGTTACACCTGCTTTCAAAAGAGGAGTGCAAGTTAACAAGACATGATTTCCTGTCCATGTTTGTTTCCGTCTCCCTCTTATTGTATCCATCATCGCATGCACAGCCAGAGTTCACATATGAGCATGAGTTGACATGGATGTGACTAGACTTTTCTTTAGATGATAAATCAGTTGGAAGAACCCCCTCTATGCACTTCTGAGAACTACTTTCATCAGGACTTCCTGTGAATTGTGTACAAGAATGTAGTACTTCTCTTGTATTAGATTCTCCAATGAGTTTCTTCTCCTTCAGTAGGCTCGCTTTACTAATATGTAGAGAATCGTGCTGTTTAAGTTTAACACAACCATCACAAAGCCGTTTCCCATGATGGATATACTTCAATGAGAAAATAGAGGCATGTCAATGAACATTCATATAAATTCTCATCGACCAGACATGATTGTTAAACTGAATTAGGATACATAAGTTACCTCATTGGGAGGATCAAAGCATTGAGCATCATAAGCAGAATGGCAGCTTTCGCACTGCAGTGCATTGCTGCCACCACGACATGCAGCAAAATGAAGAGAAATCTGCACGAAAGTTGAACAATTAATAGAGAAAAACTAACAGAACAATGAATTTTGCCTAAAGAAATGCTAGAGCAGAAGTGCAGAAGACATTGATTTCCAAGTATTCTGAACTAATAAAAACTTCCATCAATCAGAAACCTAATGCAATCTACTCAACAGAAAGTTGAGCAATTCGTAAGAGGGGAGGGGGATCAATATTTCCTAGCGGAATGCATAGAGATAGAGACATTAATCTCTGAACATTTCGGACTATCATAATTGTTCATCAATCAGAAACCTAATGAAGTCTACTGAAACAGCAATATTTACCACTGATAACAGACAAAAACAAGTATTAATACAGGGAGACTGCAATGTCCCCAAGTTAAAAAAACATTACCAAATATAGTATTAAACCTTAAGAAATTGAAATTTTACTCCAAATGTCCCGATCAATATAGAGCAGTAAAAAACAAAGAGGAGCACCGTCTTTTACAGTTACTTTGAAACTAAATTATCTAATGCCAATAATAAATGCTCAAAACCCACTCAAGATAGAATAAGAGACTGATTAATGTAGGTAAAATCACACCCGAGTGGATGACTTCTGGCATTAAAATTTATCATGTTCTGCTTCCATCTAAACAAACATAGAAGACAGGAAATCGTTTTGTTCCTGTGTAGGAATGATGCAGCAACCGAGATTGAGACACCATCAGACACACTTCAATGCTAATGCTTGATTAGAGCTTTGAAATCTGTGCTTAAATTTTGAGGTGGGGAGAATTATACATGAAACCTAGGAAAACCTCATGGGTTCAAGGTCATAAAGTGGATGTGAATCATGGGCTGAGCAAAGAAAACTGAGGTTCTTCGAAAAAATTAGGTCCCTACTTATGACTATTTGAGTTTCTGAACATAATATCCAAACAGCCAACACTCCAACGCCAGGGTGTGTGCAGCGTATCGACAAATGAAAGATGAAAAATATATCAGAAGAGTACGGGTACTTCCGTTGATTTTGGCTACAGGAGGCTATGCCTTGAATTCATGCTTTTGAGTTCTTCAATCTTCTTGTTTACAAGCTGAATGTAATTTATTTTATCATCCATCTCTCGTAATTATGATGAGCGCATGGTCTGCGCCCCACTTTTGGTGCTCTCAATGGTACCATTAAAATGCAATGCAGTTTAAAGAAAAAAATAAAAATATGAGTGACATAAGCTGAAGAACACAGATAATAGGAATACATGCCATCTTGTCAAGGGAAAAACCATTCTAAGATGGCAAGTCCAGAAAATCTACGCCAAGCTGTGACAAAAGATAATCCTTTGCACTACTGTTATGTTAGACACGTCCAGAACACCTGAACGTATTTGAGGCAATTCTTTATATGAGCCTAAATACTTCGTTTGCTGAAAAGGATGGGAGCTGAATAGAGACTGTCTGTACTTTTATAGGATTGCTATGATCATAAGGATCTGCATGATTCTAATGAGTCATATGCAATTTTTCATTTATTTTTTTTTAAGTCCAGATTGAGAGATGGTATCTTTTGAAGGACTGTTGAGAGAGGGAGGACAAATGATGTTGCAATGGCAAAGAGCTCAAAAGATGGAACTTTACATGCAAGAAAGAAGGGGATAGCAACAACCATCTTTAGTAGCATCGTTTACTAGCCAACAAGCCCTAAAGATTGATTCTCTCAATTAGAGGGGCGGTATTGGTGATGCTTAGATTAAGTTTAGCAACTGACAATCCTTGGCCACTGAACAAGACACATTCTAGGAAATTGTAAAACAATAATACAAAATCAGCATCAAGCCACCTTCCAATACAATCAACAAGACAAAGAATCCAAACCAAAAGCAAGTGTATTCACACCAGCAATTCCACCTGAACATTTATCCAACAAAGTTTGATGTACAAAACTATGTCAAAAGGCTAGAACTTTATGTAGTTTATATAACAGATAGGGTACATGCATTGTAAATACTGATTGAAACAAATAGATTTGTACTTCAAATGAAATTACCTCTGAATCTTTCCTCTGAAATTCTGATTTACAGTCAGGATCTGATTCTTGTTCATGCTTGACTGGTGTAGTCAAGGCTTCTGAAGTTGGACATTCAGAAGATAAATTAGGGCAGACATTCCCATGAGAGAAACCCGGTCTTGAAGACAGCCGTTTTCTCTTGTACGTCAAAACCACTTTACTGCCAATCATTTAGGCCTCTAACAGTTACTTCTGTATAAAGCCACTAGAATAAGGAAGCATTCACTTCTGTGTTATCAGTAAGTTCCGGCAGAGAAAATGTACACTTCACATCATCAAGTGACACATGACTGGAAAAAAAAATAAGTTTTTCACTTTACTCAAAAGTTAAACAAGAACATAAAAGAAATGTCATATACTGAATTCACTGCTCTAAACAAAAGACTACCAAACTCTAAAAGCATGCAATGATACCACAACCCATGAGTAGCAAATTTCAGGCCATTAAACAGTCAAAAGTACATTGGTAAGATAACTTATTAGTAGCATATTTCAGGCTATGCGCTTCTCAATTTTCTGCTACTTCTTAGATCTAAGGGAGCTGGTGGCATGAAAGACAGTAAGGTTCTTAGGAAGTGCAGCTCATTTGAGGTTCTTATATCTCTTTTCATAGGGCCTCCTGATCTTTCTAGAAAGGAATAGGGTGAACCTCTTGAACAACCCCTACCAGGCTTTTTCCTATCCTGCCCAAGTTCAAAGTTAACCCCTTGACTTTCAAAAGCCATCTGCACCAGCATGAGGACATCCCTTTTGATGTACAAAAGAAGACGATGGTTTTTCTCAAGGGGTTGTATATAACAAATCCCTTTTCAATACAAGTAAGAGACTAACAAAATCCAAGATTTCAGAGCAAATGCGCACACAAAGCATCACTTTTTTTTTTTCTTTTTTGGTTTCCCAAGGTATCCCCGAGCCTGAAGGACTAATCCTTGAGCTGGGTAGGACCACAAGGATGGTAAAGCTCTCTCTACCAAGCTTTGACGAAGGTGCATTCTCATGGCTCACTAGGCGCTTGGTGGTACATGAAGCATCACTAACATCACCTCAATATTCACATAGTTGTAATTTGAGTTTCAAACCTATATCTACAATGATTGGTATAAAACTATAGCGGAACTTTCAAAAAGAAAAAAAGAACAACAACAATTAGAACTTATGCCTTAATGTCCACAAAGACCCACCAACTAAAACTGTGCACTTTTCACCACTACCAATTAAGATATGTTATAATTTATTAAGAGTAATTCTGAGAGACTAAGTTGTTGATATCCATATCAAAGAAAACAAAAGTTGGGAGAGTTCCTTCACAAAAACTTACAATGACTGCAAGTGCAAGACGAGATGAAAAAAATTCCTACTTGGGCACATTTCAAGCATGTTTTCTCTTATCATTTTGTAGTTTAACATGCAAAAACAGCTCTTCATTTTTGCTTCTAGAGAACCATTCTGAACTTAGGTGGAACAGAACAACTACACAAATCGAAAACTATTTTATTTGCAAGTTGTAACAATAAAATATAATAACCAAACACATACCCATTTTCAAGAAAAACCCAGTAACAAGACTCGACTGAGAATGGAGGGAGGCAAGAAAAAAAACACACAAATGGAAAATGGAAACTACACCAAAACAGGGTAAATCAATAAATGGAAAACCATTTCCAAGAAAATGAAGTAAATTTCAATAACTTGAACAATAATCCCCCCACACACACACACACACCAATTCTTTGCAGCTAAGAACACTTTGCCTTACTATGGCTTCGAGAAATATCTTTTACGGCAAGAACAGAAACGAAAGAGAATGGAAGTCGGAAACAATCAAATAACACCATAACAAAGCAAACCCACAAAAAAAGGCTACAACATAAAAGCAAAATTAAAAACGAATTAATATACAAAAATGCATGCAATACACAGAGCAAGCAACATGGGGAAGAATGGAATTGTTCGAATTGAAGAAAGTTACCGGCGGCGAAGGAAGGAATGGAGGAGATACACTTGCCGGAGCTCTCTCTCTCTCTCTCTCTCTCTAGAAATGAAAAAAGTGCATATATTTTGTGGCTGTGTCTTCTCTTTTTCTTTTTTTTTTTTCTCTTTTTGGCCTCTTGTTTCGAAAAACAAAAACACATTAACAGAGTGCGAGTGTGTGTGTGTGTGTGTGATCAACAAAAACGTCTCCTGTTAATTGTTTTGCATTTAGTACGTCATTGTCCAGCGGGTTTCAGCTTTGCTCTGCGTCAAAGACCCTCTGGGCCCCATCGTTTTCTCTTCTTTCCCTCTCCATAATCGCGCGTGGGAAGCGAGTGTGCGCGTTCCCCCTGACCCATTTTACTAGAAAATATTTCATAGTCCCGACGAAATATTATTTGCATATTTATTCAGTGCACCAAACCCCCCCAATAGCACCATTATTATATCACCAAACTATATAAGGTGGATCTCAGCTTTTTTTATTTTGTCATTATTAATTGTAATGCCCCGGATAAATATATTACTCCATTTGTTTTAAAATAAATGTCATTTTAAAAAATTATGTACACATATTAAAAAAATTTGTAAATTAACAAATATATCTCTATTTTATATCATTAATTTTTATGTTAAGAGTAGCTGAAAAAATAAATCAGGATGAGATAACTATTGGAGATTATAAAATATTTAATAAAAATATGATTAATTGTTGAGACTTGAGAGAAGAGAATATTAGATTAGGCAAAACATGTATTACAAATCTAAAACGAACGACACTTATTTTGAAATAGAGGGAGTACGTGATACTCCGAGACTATAAAATATTTTCTCGAATTTTATTACCTCAATTGTAAATTGAGAGTCTCGCACTAACTGCATAGGTTGGTCAAAGTAATAGTTGCTACACTTGCTCCTTAGTTTATTTAATTGGTTTTTAATTCTTATAACTAATACTCAAAGGTAATTTTAAAATGTGTAAATCGATCATGGAAGGTGCATTATTGGATTCATCTAAAAAGATCGATTAAATTGAGGTATGCACAAACTAACCCAAAATGACCATTTACTGACACAAAAAAAAAAAACAAAAAAACTAGAGTATCTTCTTTTTTTCTTTTTTTTTGTTGAGAAATAAGATGGAAACGACTACTTAGTCTACTAGCACTTTGAATTTTTATTATGACACTCAATCAATGCCTATTTTATTTGTATCAAATACTTAATCAATGTCTATTTTATTTGTATCAAATACTTACATATTGTATGTAAATGTTACAATAAATAACTAGCGCACTAATACGATTTCGAGTAAGAATCTTTTACTAACTTTAAAGCTTCTTTAAGAAATATATTAAAGATCATGTTGTTTATACAAACATTCTAAGGGAGCAATCATTTTAGTTCGTCCTAATAATAAGATGAAATACAAGATATTTACTTCAGAAAAAATTATTAATGATCTTAAGTATCAAAAGCCTAAAAAAATTGTTCATGTCATTAACTCGGTGTCTTTCCATTAGTTTTGAATCACCCACTTCAACTAATGATCTGGTGGTATCCAACAATTAAGATCTTATATTTGATTATACAGTTTCTTTTGTGGTTTGTGAAATGTGACTTTTACTTTCGGCCTCTTTTGTTTGAGCACTATTTTTCTTCTTTATCTCTCTTTTACATTATAATGAAATTATACTACTATCAAAATTTACGAAAATACTAAGAGCATCCACAATGGACACCCAAGCCCACCCTCTAAAACCCATTTCAGAGTTTTTTAACTCTTATTATAAACACTCAAGCCCACAATAAACACTCAAGTCCACCCTCTGTCTCTAAAATTAGCTAAATCACATTTTAAATATAGAATGTCATTTAGTTAAATAGTAACTCACAATGTGGTGTTGTGTGATCCAAATTGAGATATTTTTATTTTTGTTATTAAAAAAAAAAGCTTTGAAAATTAATCATATTTCTTTTTTTTTTTTAATGTTCCTTTAATATACATACTCTTTTTTTTTTAATTATCATCGTAAACTTTATCAATCAATCAAATAGAAAGAAACCTATTTTATTATATGAAATTTGTGGATTAATTGCAAATTTTTTTCAACCAAAAAAATTGTTTGTCTCGTGTCCTTAATATATGAGAGACAAAAAATAATAATAAAAATATTTTCTTAAACATAAATTGCGCCTTAAATTGCCATATAGTTTTTGATAAAAGTAATTGAAATTTCTAAAGCATACAAATTATTTTATAGAATATAAAATTTAAAATATAAAATATTTTATTTTAATTGTGATATAAAATAAAAAGAAAAAATAATAAAATAATTGTTAGATTTGTTAGTTAAAGTAATGAAAAATTGAAACTGAAACGGAAAATGAGGGGTTTAGTCGGATAAAGTAGTGATGAGCGCGTGGAGCACACGGGCATACGGGGCGGTAATAATGAGTTCAAAATGCTTGACGTCTTGGTAGATTGAAATGAGTACAGATATAGATACGGCTTTTATTACTCCATACTTACTGTTCTCTCTCTCTCTCTCACTAATTTGAACCCTCTGGTCAAAAGGACCCCCGTCTCCAGCTAGCAAATAAAGACATCTGCTCCTCTCTTTTTCCTTTTTTTTTTTTTCCTTTTCTTTTTTCAAAATTCTAACTATACCACCCCTACTAACTAATTTCTGGAATTAATTTCAGTGTCAAAAATCAAAATTAGTTTTTCAACCACCTCGGAGCATTACCAATGCAAATGTGAATGTGAAAAAATTAGTTGCCATCTAAAATTTACACATTTTTTTAAGGAAAAAAATTCTCTTATGTAATTATAGAATATGATGTGTTAATTAAATTATTTCATATTAGTTATTAGATAATTAATTTTTTGACTTTCAATGCACATTGTGAAGGAATTCACATCTTCCTTCACAATGTGCATTGAAAGTCAAAAAATTAATTATTTAATAACCAATAGAAAATAATTTAGTTGACACATCATATTCACATTCCTTCTCCACAATTGCATTGAAGAATTTTTTTTTTTAAATGTGTAAATCCTAGGTGGCACCCAATTTTTTCACATTCTCATTTGCATTGGTGATGCTCTTACTGTTTTAAAAATGACGTTCGCATTATTAAATTTGCAAAAAGTGTAATGCTATGAGTACCTAAAGAGTATTAATTGTTTTACACCAAATGATGTGTCAGCTGATGTGATGCATTAATTATGATTTTTAATTTTATTTTTTGTACCACATTAGCTGACACATTATTTAATGCAAAAAATTTGGTACTCTTTAGGTACCTATAGCATTACTTTTGCAAAAATGATCAAAAATGATATTAATAGAAGTACTATAAATTGAATTTAATTCGTTAATTTTCGTTAGAAACTTAGTGTAACCCATTCATTGCCAAAAAATTAGTGAGTTAGAACTTCAATCTATTCGGCTAAATTTTGAGGGAAATACAACCTTCCCTTACTTGTTTTGGATGAAGTTCAGACCGCCAAACCCATAAAATAGAGTGTATGTGCGTGTACGATCATTGGGGGGACGTGAGTCAATCGACTTTCATGTGCGTCAAAAGATCTTAATCGCAACAACAACGTTCGATTACTCCTTATTATATAGGGTTTTTCAGTCATAAATTTTGGGTTTTCAAAATTTAAAGCACTTTTTGTGCTAGGTTGTGTATACTACACAAGTTCTCCAAAATGGAATCTTCAATTTTCAAAGTGAAAGATTTCGAAGCAACAAGTTATAATTAGATGAGAACGTGCAGTAACGTTCGCACACACGCACACTTTTTGGTTTTGGCAATATGAATTGGCCCCAAAACAAGGAAGCATTTTATCTCCCTCGAAATTTAGATGTACAGATGGAATTTCAGCTCAATAATTTTTTGACAATAAGTGGGTCACACTATGTTCACATAAAGCATGATTGGAATTTGGACACCCTGCATTAAGTTTTTAAGCGTAGACTGACGAATTAGGTTCGATTTATAGCGTGCTTATTAGTACATTGGTTTTTAACCAATTGAATAGTGCAATTATTCTTGAAATAGTACGATGGTAAAAAAAAATACATTTTCCTTTAAAAAATAATCATCATATATTTCCTCCTTCCTTTTCAAATCACAACCGCTGGGTTCGCGTATGAAACGATCCATTTAACGGAATGTTCAGTGTTCAACTCTCACTAAGTACAAAATCCCTAAAATTAGTGGTAGGTTTGGAACTGTAAGCGATGATTAGTCTCAGACCCAATATATCTTGTGAGAGACAAAAAAACAAAGTTCATTTCACTCTTTTAGAAAAAAAATTTGAAAAGACAATTATCTATAATACTCTTATCAAATGAAGCGTATCCACTTGATTTGACACCGTTAGAAGGTATTTTAAGGATATTAAAGAAAAAAACTAGAGCGAACACATTTTTTAAATCCCATAGGGGACAGTGGAAGAGAAAGTCCACCCATTTTTTTCCAATTGTATAATAATTAGTGCTACTTAGTTTTAGGTTGTGTTACCCCTCCTAATTTAAGAGCTTGATTTTAGATGTTATATTTATTTTTACAGCGATCAAAGAAATTGTTAAAAAAATATGTATATTGTGGGAGCAAAAAGAGAGAAAATCTAAAACCTCCAAAATATGACTTTAAATCATATGGCAAACAGATTGCTAATGTGTTTATTTTTAGGAATCGCTATTAAAACTTTTGGTTTTTAACAGTAACAGTGTTACTGTACGGTACAATATGTAAAATACTTGACACAAGTAATAAAATGTCAAGGATTTTGCTGAAAAAAAATATATTCTAATATTAATTTCCTTAATATTTTTAACCAACTTGTGTCCACAACAATGCAACATCTTAGTGTGTTAGTAAATTATTTTAGTTTAGCTATGAAATCAATCTGTTAATAATAACTAAAACAAAATTCATTGTTTCTCACTCAACAACTAGGTTTAACTCTGTAACTTTTCTAATTAACTTTAACCTTATTCTAATTCTGTAAAAACTATTTTTACCTGTAATTTTTTTCTAATTAACTTTAACTGTATCTAAAACCTTTTTTTTCTATTTGTAATTTTTTTGTAATTACAACGATTAGGTTTATCCATGAAGATTTTCTAATTAACTTTAAACTTATCCTAAATTTGTTTACCTCTAATTTTTTTCTAATTACTATTTTGACCTTAACCGTATCCTAAATCTGTAAAACTTTTTTTTATTTGTAACCATTTTTAGTAATTATTGTTTTGTCTTTAACCATATCCTAGATCTGTAAAATTATTTTTTATTTATATTTTTTTGTTATAACTATTTTGATTAGTTAATGTCATCGTATTTAAAGTGATCGACATAAATAAAAAAAAAATATTGTAGTTTATATATACTGTATGTATTTGCTTAAAATATATTGTATATTTTTTTAAACAAACAATATGTACAATTGATTGGTTATATCTCAATTTGAAACAAATATGCGCTAATCTAATTTTTTCATATTTTTTGGTATACATAAATCTATTTAATTATGCTAAAATATGAAATGCATTATTAATAAATTTTTTCATCCATCGAACGGGTATTAACTAATTTGGGTCAATAATTTAGTTTAATTTTGAAACCAATCTGTGTCAACAAAATCTTAGTGATAGTGAGTAACAAATTATTTTACACCTCAGTAAGTTTTGAAATATCTAGCTACGCTCCTTAAGGGTCAAAACAAATACTTAGATGAGTGGTGCTAAATACCAACACCAACATGCTAAATACCACCCTCCCTAGTGAGTTGACCATATTGGCCCCAATGAACATAGGCATCCAAGGTTGACGCCTCTTCCCCCATAGAAAGCCCAGGTTGGCGCCTCTCCACCCCCACAGTTAGCCAAGGTTTGCCCCCTCTCCACATCCACCTAGTTTTAGCGCCACCCCCTATAATTTAGCAAAAAATAAAATATAATTCGAAAAAGTGAACACAGACGATCAACGTTGGCACCTTTCTCCCCCACAGGTAGCACAGTTGGCGCCTCTCCCTGTCAACTTGAAATTCTCTTTATGAAGAGCAATATGGTCATTTTAAGAGGGAGGGGAGGTGGTATTTATTAATTTTGTACATAGAATGCCACATTATATTATGCACAAAGTTCAGTAATTATTTGGTGTTTCTAGCATTACTCGTACATAAAACTTCAGTATCTTGAAAACTCGACCATTGGTTTTAATTTAAGAGATTTGCTATTCACATTTCCTTTTTTTCAAGTACACCACTTCTCTAAGTTTACCCCCCCTAAATTGTAAACCTCTCTAAATACTAAGTACACCCCCTCAATTTCCCGTTTTACCCCACTAAATTTATTTTGAATAAATAACCTATTACACCTCCTTCCATCATTTGTGGAGATACTCACCCACAACCCAATACGCAAAATAACAAAGACACCCCCTTCCATCCTCAGTACCATTATACACTTAAATATCACTTATTTTGCAAGTTGTATGATAAATAATTTTTAAGGTTAAGTTAGATATGATTTTCTTTACAATTTGAGTTCGAAATTGGTGGGTTGCGTAAAAAAAAATTGCATTTTAAGTTGAAATTCGAAGTGACCTTGACCTATATTATTCGGATACGGTTGATTGAACATCTTTGGACTTTGGTGGTGTTTGGTAAGAAGGTGTTCGGTTGGTAATAACCGAACATTACTAAATGTGTTAAGTTGTTATAGAACACACTTAGGGTTGTTCGGCCATCAGTGACCGAACACTCCTTAGTGTATTTTATCGCTACTACTGACTGAACGTTAGCAACTCATGTTATTTGTGTGTGTTTCTTAAAATGCGGGAAATTAAGCCAAAATGTATAAAAATACTTACAATATTTGCTCCCTTCAATTCTTTATTTATATAGTTGTATTTTCCAATGGGGAATGCTAAACAACGCACCCAAAAGTGCTAAACAACGCACCCTTAATTATAAAATTACCAACCTACCCTTAAACTTAAAAAAAATTTAAAAAACAAAAACTAACTTAACCCCCCCTCCCCCACCCCTCATTTCAAACTCTCTCATTCTATCTTACTTTCTCTTCACTTTTTCTCTTACTTTCTCTCATTTTCTCTCATTCTCTCCACTTTTCTAACAAAAATCATATATTCCTTCAACATTTACTCAAAGAAAAAAGGTACGTTTCTTTATAATTTATGTAATCTTTTATTAAATGTTAATGTTTGAACAAAATGAACTGAAAAAAAAATCGCATTTTTAGAGGGCCGGACCGGCTATGCATGCAAACAACCGGGCCGGCTATATACAAGGAGGACCGGGCCGGCTATAAAGCATTTGGGCCGGGCCGGCTATATTTGAATAAGGCCGGACCGGCTATATTTAAATATAACCGGGCCGGCTCCTTTTTTTTTTTTTTAAATAATAATGATGTTCCTATTACATTACTTTTTGCTATATTTTTGTTAGATTAAATTGCTTTATTATTAACTTTTTAAATTGCTATATTTTTGTTAGATTAAACTTTATAAAACATAAATTTAAAACATAAAAAAAAACATAAATTGCTATATTAAATTATTGATTATTTAAACATAAATTTAAACTTTTAAATTGTTAGCTATATTTAAACATAAATTGCTATATTTAAATATAAATAAAAACATAACTTTTTTTTATCGATTATATAAAACATAAATTGATATATGTTTGTTGTTTGATTAAATTTTTGTTTTACGTAAATTTTATAATTCGCTAATTGTTATTGTCATTTATGTATTTTATAATTTTGTTTTACGTAAATTTTGTTAGCTTATTAACTTGTTATTGTTAATTTTAGATGTCGAGTTGGTGGCAATGGCGATGGTGACCAATCGGACGAGAGCTTATAGCGGGAGGTGAAGGATCGCATAGTAGCTGCATCCGCCCGAGCCAAAGCAAGTAAGAGGCAGGGGATAGTCGGCGGCCTAGTCGGCGCCTCCACCGATAGTTCATCATCCGGCTAGTGTCACTCGTGAGCGGACTCCACCGGCCTTTTCGACCGGTCATGGATCCTTTCATCTTGGTGGTCCTTCGCCAATGGCCGAGAGTGATTTGGCGGTGAACGTGAATTAGAGGTAATTGGACCTCAACTGTTTCCGGGTCCTTCGCTAGTAGTCGCGACGGGTCGAGCATGAGGCTGGAAGGGGAAAGGGTGTGATGAGTGCTTCGCATTTTCAGCGGTTGCATCGCACCTATCGATGCGAGATGGGAGACACCGACGATGACTCGATGATGATGATGACGACGATGACGACGGCGACGATGACGGCGAGGATGTTGCTATTGGTCGAGGAGGTCGAGGTCGTGGGCGTGGGCGTGGACGGGGACGAGGAGTTGATACCGATGATGATGAGTGGATGTTATTCGATTCACATCCGGGGGCCCGCCACGCCGGTGCTTCTTGGTTTTCTTGGCCATATTGCGCATGCAATATGGAATGGCGAGTAAAATAAATTATTTTCACGCATAATTTTGATTATTGTTATCAATATATTTTGTATGAGATTGGTAATGATAATTATTAAATGGGTGATATTTTTTTTTAACAGAGCGGCAAGTGTTGATTTGTCATAATGCTGCCGATCGCCTTACTAAATGGGTGATATTGTGCCGACAGACGAACGACCTTATTAACAGTGCGGGCTAGGATACTTGAGGCGGTGCATGTTTCAAAGACCTAAACATGCCTTTGATTTCTGTTTGTCGGCGATGGCACCGGAACGAGCAGTTTCCATCGCCATTTGGTGACTATCTTTTGGTACTTGGTCGCAATCACAAGTCCTAAGTCCATGAGATCCAAATAATGCTCTTCGGTCTTTGGAGAGTGATACCATTCAAGTCTATATTTTCCCGCATTTACTACATGCTCCCGCAAAACTCGTACATAAAAATCCCGTTTCCCGAGCTCATGTAGCAATTCGAGTCTCACATCAAGCCAACGCTCCTCGAACCATACCGAAATAGGGCAATGACTCGAACCCACAATTTCCATCTCCCTTTACATTTACATAATCATCAATGAAGTCATGAATGAAGGATGGTACTTGATCTGCGAATGGAAATGAATTACCCGTACTATGCATCGATGAAGATCGACCTCGACCTCGACCTCTACCTCGACCTCGACCGGAGATGGACATTGGGTCACTAATCATGGAGTATGTCCGATCTACGTGCTCCCGGCGGACAACTCCCTTTTGGTCGAGTTTTCCTCGGACGTCCTTTGTGATGCTCATGTATAGGTGTACCTAAACATTGTAACATTACACAATATAGAAAAGTTCATAATTAATCATTTTAACATTACACAATATAGAAAAGTTCATAATTACATATTATATTTAGATGTACCTGTTGTCGCCGCATGAGAATGAAAGTAGGCGTGAAATCGGCTGGCATAATGCTGCTTTCCGTCTTCAGGCACATTTTTATATCATACATCAGGTTGTTGAGCACTTCATACGCCACGAGTAGCTCCCTCCATCCGGTTCATCAAATTTTTCTCCCTCCATATGTAAAGTCCTCCAAAAGACATGGATACCGTGGGGATCAATTGGTAGATTAGCGGCCTCCAACACATTCATTTCATGTGCACACGGTAAGCCATGTGTTAGTCTGAACGAACAACCGCATTTTTCAGCATCAGTACCAATTTTCTTTTTCTGACCCCGTACGTCAACCTCTTCGATGAGCAGTTCAATACAATGGTGTGAGACTTTACCTCTCAAGTTAAAAAACAATAACCTATCTGTTACTTTCAAATCAAAGTTCCTTGCCTTTTCAAATGTAGTCTTGATCTCATTGAATTGGAGCTCGATCAAGTCATGGATCTGCAAGACTAAACTATCCAAACTGTTTGACGATGTTTTTAACCAACTCTTTAACATCCCATGTGCACTCTCAACTCGTTGTACGATATGGCATAAAAATAAATTAGATCAATGTAAAATTGGATTTCTTAAATCATTAAATTAAAGATAAATTTAAAACTAGTACTGTTGGTAGTAGTAGTTCCAAAATGCACATAATTTTTGTCCAAGCATGGACAAATCGATCTCGACGGCTCCAACCATTCCTTCTTCACGTAACGATCCGAGTGGTATCCATTTCCATTTTTCTTCCATCGAGCCAACATAAGTGATATTCATCCTCGATCGCGTGCACTATCCTTTGCCATCGTGAACTAAATGCTTTGGTAAATTTTTTATTCTTCATCAGCTGTACCAAATATTTTTCCACGTTCTTGGATATGTGTCGCCTACATAAAAGATGTTTTGACTCGGGAAAATGATGCTCAACGGACTCATCAAAGCCGTTCTCGATCGTTAACTATCACATCGGAGCCGCAAAGACTATAAAACATCATCCGCAGTGAGTCATTGCCCAAAAGAAGCTTGCTTTCCTCTCATTTTTTAAGAAGGCGAATGCTACATGATAATTTTGCCCGTCGATGTAATCCCAATGATCTCCAACATAGGCATATCGTATTTGTTTGTCCGATACGTACAATCCATACACAAAACATACGGATATAACGTCGCTCCCTGCGCCTTCGGGTGAGCAAACATGACATCGCCCGAACGTTTGTCCCTCCATATGCCTAAACCACGTTTGGTATCCCAAATTCTTTAACAAGGAAAAAAATATTGCATCTTTGTCATGTTGCCCATTTTATTCAATCTTATCTTCTTGGGCATTTTGCACTGCGAGCATTAAATAAAATTTACGTCAATAATGAATCTAAAAAATGTTATCAATTATTTTAAACAGATTTCTCAATTAACACATTGATTTACACTGTCTCAAACCGCGCAATTTTCGGATTTTCTTTCTTTATGGCGTTGAGTATCTGTTTCCCCTTTATGTTTGCATGACTTAATTCTTTGATCATACCGAATTCCTTCTCGTAAACGCCGTTTCGATCTATGGCACCGGTGATAATCCGAGTTGATGGTTGTGTTTGCCCTTCTCTTTCTTAATGATCACCTTCCACTTACCATGGGTATTTTCCACGGCTATTACTTGAACGGGCATTCTATTTTCTTTGTGCCTCTCAAATTTCGATCCGCTTCGTCCAACTCTCCGTCATATTTGTAAACCCCACCCTCTCACATCCAAACCACAACCTTTTACATCCGTTCGCTCTTGTTTTCGCCTTGAATTCTTTAGGTACATATTATGTTCTTTTCCTCTTGCTCTAATCCAAGCTTCAACTTCTTCTCGGTGGCAAACACATCATCGGTCGCAAAAAATGTGACACGTCGGAAATCTTCCGTATCATCATTAACGATGTGAATACCGCAAATAAACATAATGTAGCATTAAAAAAATTAATTATCCATGTATTGAATTAAAGTATGTTACTTCATTTGTATATCACTTATTTGTATATAGTGTAATTATATAAAACATAAAAATAAACATAAAATAAAATAAAAATAACCAAGACTTTAATTTACAAAAAAACAAATAAAAACATCAAGCCATCACACTTTAATTAAAGTATGTTATATTATTTGTATATATAGTGTAATTATATTTATAGTTATATTTAACATAAAAAACAAACGTGTTAAATAATAAAATATAAATAACCAAGACTATTTAATTTATAAATAATAAAAAAAAAAACCAATACACTTTAATTAAAGTATGTTATATTGTTTGTATATATAGTGTAATTATATTTATAGTTATATTTAACATATTTAACATAAAAAACAAACATTATATAATAAAATATAAATAACCAAGACTATTTAATTTATAAATAATAAAAAAAAAACCAATACACTTTAATTAAAGTATGTTATTTTATTTGTATATATAGTGTAATTATATTTAACATATAAAACATAAAAAATACAAAACAAAACAACACAATTTTATTTACAAAATATATATATATATATATATATATATATAGAAAAGGAGGGCCGGCTTTATTCAATATGGCCGGACCGGCTATATAACAAATGGGCCGGGCCGGCTATATTGAATATGGGCCGGACCGGTTGTTTTTATTTAGGGCCGTCCCGGCTATTTTTAAATAGGGCCGTCCCGGCTATGAATTCCCGAAAAAAAACCCTAATTTAAATGAAAAATATTAGATTAAATTGAAAAACGTACCGTAAAATAGCTATCTTCGGTAAAATTGACATTATTGTTGTAATCCATATCTCCGTATATCAAAATTTAGATTGAAAAGAGGGAGAAAGTGAGAGATAAAGTGAGTGAGAGTGAGAGTGAGAGTGTGAGAGTTAAAGTGAAAGTGAGAGTGAAAGGTGAGAAAAACTATTTATACTTTTTTTACCTTAGTTTGTTTTTGTAAACAGTACATTAAGAAACAGTACATTAGATAAATAGTTTATTAAATTTGTTCGAACAAATAAAATCTAACTGCAATAATATATATTAATTAAGAACTCTAATCATTTTTATCTTTCATACTAATCAAGGGCGTTTTTGTCATATTTTAAAAAATTCATTAAAAAGGGTGCGTCGCTTAGCACTATCGGGTGCGTCGTTTAGCGCCCATGTTTCCAATAATGTAGATGATTTGGAGATTTAGAGTTTAAAGAAAGATTTAGAAGACGTGAAAATGAAAGTGTAATGTTTGAATGTGTATTGTGAAAAGAGTGTTGGGGTGAGGGGGTGTACTTAGAGATTAAGGGAGTATACTTAGTAAGAATAAGGATAAATATGTCAAAATTTATAACGTTAATTTAATAATAATCGAAAAGGAATGTATTTGGAGATAACAGGGGTGTAAATAATAATTATTTTAATTTAATCCTAGCACCATGAACTAATTCTACTTCTATAAATTTGCTATAATAATTTAAAATTTTATTTAAAAACATTTGCAATCATCGTAGTCCGACCTTGTCGGAGGATTAGTCTGGCCTTGGCTTTGAGGTTGGTGGGGACTGGGGAGCGACTAATGCACACGCAGGCGTGGCGTGGCTAAACGGATTCAAAAATGTGTGCGAAAGGCGTGTCTTCCCACCTGTTTTTAAGGCGGAGCGAACATATTCCAAACCCCCCTTGTTCAACCACTATTCAACCCCCCTTTTCCTCCTCCTCCTCCTCCTCTTTTCCATTTACTTTTCTATCAACGACGGTTTTGTTAGCCCTCAACCCACTATTATTCAATGCCTATCTCGCTAGAACGTTTAATGGCGAAATCGCCAGACGGCATTGATGTTCATGCTGATCATGATCATAATCCAAGCTCACCTGGTCGTGTTAACGGCGAAATCCCTGTTGAATTTCAAATCGAAATTGGCAGTGACGGCGATGAAAGTGTCTATGAAACGGCTCTTTCCAGTCCCCAGCAGACTGATAGCAGCTCCTCTGAATTTTCCTCAGGTTCTCATTTTTCATGGTCCTTTTTTTTTCTACTAATGGAGTAACCGTTGAATTGGAATTTGAGAAATTCACTTCACCGTTTAGTTTAAATATGAATTTTAAGTATTTTTAACAGTCTGTACCAATTTACGAAACGAAAAATTGCAATGCATGTTTTCAGGACCAAAGTGGTTTGCGTTTTATGTGATTTATCTATATATACAACTTTGTACAGAAG
The DNA here is from genome assembly GCA_016624345.1 of Platycodon grandiflorus. Classification (NCBI taxonomy): domain Eukaryota; kingdom Viridiplantae; phylum Streptophyta; class Magnoliopsida; order Asterales; family Campanulaceae; genus Platycodon; species Platycodon grandiflorus. The sequence continues at coordinate 5,846,973 of CM028368.1, forward strand.
CGTCAAGATTTTCCCAACATGTTACAAAACTCATTCCTATTCAGTACTAAAGATTACGAGAGGGTGACTGGCAATAATTTGTAGAAACTGCGGTATCAGATTCTAGTATGCAATTAGAAATAAGGAAGTAATGAAGTTAAAAAAGTTCAATTGAGCTATCACGAGCCACTTTTACTTGCTTTAGGCATTGCATGGAGAGAGATGCTTTTATGATTCTTGGTGGGGCCTACCCTAAGTACGGGATTAGGTGTGGTCCACTTGAGGCATGAGAATCAAGTTTAATAGAATTGATTTGATGCATTCCATCAATCACGTGGCATTTGGCATATTGGTCAAGTAGAGCAACCACTATGTTATGGGTTTGAGTCACGAAAAGAAAAGGGATACCTGTCGTCATCGCCAAAGTGAAAGCTGCCTAGAATGTGAGTAGTTAGGACGACGGATGCGGAGCATGGTGGATTGTTATGATTCTGAGTGGGGTCTACCCTAAGTATGGGATTTGGTGTGGTCCACTTGAGGTATGTGACTCAAGTTTAAGAGAATTGATTTGATGCATTCCATCAGTCACGCGGCTTTTGGCGTAGTGGTTAAGGATCTTAACAGATACTTGTTGAATTGCATAGTAGATATCAGGATGGGTATAATGTAGTGAAGACTGCCAACAAATTTTGCATTGGAGTAGGCGAGGGACAAAGTAGTGCCTTCAGATTTAGAAATCTGTAGACCAGTTGCAGAAGCAGGTGTACAAACTAGTTTGGCTCCAAGAATGTAGATTTCTCAATTTTGTCCTTGGTTTGGGTTAGTAGGATGGAAGACGAAGTCCAGCCGAGAAGAGACCAAAGTCTTTCATATAAAACATCTGGTCAGTTACAAAAGAAGAAATTTCCATGTAGTCATCCCTTGGGACTATGATATCATCAAGATAGATCATAGAAAAGTAAATCTGTGAGACGCGACTTGAACAAACCAGGAGGAAACACATTTGTACCTTGTTAAACCAGATTCTCCTAGAGAACAGAGTGGAGACCATTGAATGTGCCAGGTGCTTATTTTGAGAGCATACAAGGATTTTATGGGTTTACAAACATAGTGCAGTTAAGACGGCTCAACAAAACCTTGAGGCTACTGAATGTTAACTTCATTTGTGAATACATCAGAAAGGAAGGCATTGCGCATATGAAAGAGGCAAAAAAGAAAATTTACATGGCAATGAGAATTATGGTTGATGCTAACAAACTAAAAGTTTATGTGAAGGGCTTGGACTTGTTTATTCGTCATTAGATTCAAGGTTGGTGATGGGTCTCAACTCTCAAGGTTTATTTATGGGAAGTGTCATAACATGGGCATGTTCATTCCTCCATTCTCTATCTCAGACTTTCCACTTGTCCATCCTTCACGATGCCCCTATTTCTACTTTTATCATCAGGAAAGGGTGAGTGTCTCGTGGGACTTCTATTTCTTTTAAAATCTCAATGCTATGTAGTATGATGAGTTAGCAACCTTCCGGACTCGAATGATAACTGCTCTCTGTCGCATCTCTCATTGTCTCCTAGATCTTTCATAGCTATCTCACTCGTTCTTTGTATAAGTCTTTTATTTGGAACGCCAAGTTTCTTTACAATTTAAGATTTTTCCTTGGCCTTAAGTACATAACAGGTTGAGCACTAACAACCTATGAAAGGATCTTAGGCATTATAAGGCTCTTTTCCCTGGTATCTGTTTTTTGTAGGCAACATGGTGAGTCATATAGTCACTTATTCTGCATTGTCCTTTTGCTTGGCAAGTGTGGCGTGGGCTACTTTGGGCCTTTGATGGATCTGAGTTTGACTCTCCTCTACTGTCTTTTATCGAACGTTTTGGTTGTAATAAGGATAAGGTGATTGATGGATGTGTAATATTTTTGTGGGTTTATTGAGCATCTGGAGGGAGCACCCTTGATGTTTATGGGGTTATGGCAATTTAGATGGTGAAGGAGATGATGGCTAATGTAACTTGGTTATTTTTTTTGATGATGAAGGAGTAGCTAGTCCAGATCTGTGTAGGGCTCAGAAGTGTGTTTTGGTTTGACATAGTACTCGGGCTTGTTTTATTTGTTTGAATTTTTTTGGGTCCTTTCAACTTATTCCTTTGTGACTCCTTGTCTAATTCATACAGCCTTTTCTCTTTCTATTCTGTAAATTTCTTCTTTTATCAAGAAAAAAAATAACCCTTAGGGTTGGTAATGAAAATTACCCCATGATAAAATTTCCTGTTCTTCCTCATTAGGCACTCTTGTAGATATCATTATTTCATTAAATAGTTATGCAATTTTTATGCAATCTACTTTAAGAATTTTTATGCAAATTTAATCTGTAATTGGAATAACATCTCAGCTAAAGGCTTCCGTCTTTTCATTCTCCTTACTGCAATGTTCTCTTGGACTCATTGATCATATGATAAACATAATGTGTAGTTTCTTCTAGGTTGTTAAATTCTCTTACAGCTAAGCTTTCTTTTACTATTTATATAGCAATAATTTATTTGTTTTTCTTCTTCTTAATTTTCCCTGGTTTCGCTAAGACACTTGAATCTTTGACACTAAACTATATTCTAAAAGATGAAATTCTAATCTTCTGCTTTCTTAGTATTTTGCAAGTTTTGTCGGATTAAAGTATAAAAATCCATCAAATGCTTCAAACTTAGCTAAACTCATTGCCCTTTTTACATTTCTAGAGTAACTTTTTTTTATCTCAAAAAGATCCTTGTTTTTAAAATTTGTCAAGTTATAGAACAATCTATCTGAAGCGAATAGCGGGGTGGTTGAGGGATGTTACTTTCTCGCCAAAGAGCTTGGGTTAGATTCCCTCCTGCCACACACGGCCTGGGATCTAGCATGAACCAACACTTGTGTCTCGCCCACGCATGGGATGCTCACATAGCGTTAACGGGGATGCCTAACCTTTCTTTAGCACAAAAAAAGAAAGTAAATCTGTTTTTTACTTTTAAGACCTTTGGGACTTCTTCTTTCCTCCACCATTTTTCTTATCTATATGTTCTTTCTTGTCTTCCTAAGAAGATTTCTTGATATTTTACTAACTCAAATACTCTACATTTAGTTTTCATTTGTTCCACCTTCTATATTCATGTTTTTTTGTTCCATTTGAAAGTCCCATTAGTTCTAGGTTTTCAATTCTGTTCTCTTGTTGTTGGGGGTTTTAAATACCTATGTTTGACATCATAAGTGATAAAAGCATGTTTGACACCATAAGTGATAAGTGCATGTTGTGGGGTTATACCGTCTTAGTACGATAGTGGTCTTTGCTAGGTAGTCAATATGGTTTCTATTCCGGTAAAGTCTATTCGACTTTTGTTTAGTTCTGTTTATAGGTAGTATCCTCAAGGGATAGAAGTGCTGCTCAAGTACGGTGCTATACACTAAGATCACCAAAAGTTGAACAAAGGAGGAAGTATGGATTGATTAGCCAGCAAGGGAGAGGGCACTACTGGAGCACCGCAAATACACAGATTTCCGGGTATGGATCCTAATGGTTTGACTTCTTGTGTCCTGTCATTAGTGAAAGTGTATTTATAGTGCTCAGGAATCTATCTCATATTCCAAAACACGTAACGGATTGTACGCTAAGGTGTCACTTGTTTAGCCATTGGATCCTTGAGATTCGTGCATACGGTACATGGCCCGATGTTAGGGCAAGTCAAATTTGACCCGCATTTTTCAATCAAGTTGCTTATCCACTTGTGAGAGGTTCCACGTGGCTTAGCTCCGTACTTTAGCCGCCAAACCAAAACCTTCGGGCTTCGAGGATCCTAAGCAAGGGGTTCATTGATCACATGACCCGCATGAGTGGCCTACAACCCGGCAATGCCGTAGCTAAATTGGTGATAGGGACTCCGCATACAGTTGCTCAATGCGGAGGTGGAGTAGGGGGTGGGCTCCGCAATCGATTTGCCAATAAGCTTGCGATTAGGTGCGGGGCCTGGTATGGTGTCCTGGTCCTCTTGGATAAGGCTTTGCGGGGTAGCTTGTGCATGACACGTGCTTATTAAGGCATGTCAGATGCACATGGCAGGTTTGAGGGTTTATGTCCTCTTTACAGTAGTTGCCGCAGGCAAAGTGTATTATCAGAGGCTTGTACGCATACTCACGTTCTTTAAATGGTGTAATAAATGTTTTATGAATAATTGTCATTAAAAGATGGGTTATGACGGTTACCACATGGAACATTGTGCCGTTAATGGTGTATGTATGCTTTTTTTAGCTTTTTACGGGACACAGTAGGCTTTATAAGCTAAATGACTGTGTTGCAGCTTCATATCTTAATGAAATTAATGAAGGTACTTTTCACTTGGATATTAGTCTGTTGGTTTAGTCCAAGTGCTGAGTTACATTGAAATGAATTCAGTTTATACGTTGCGTAGGTCTATATTGAAGTTCTTATCTTCATAATTTTTTGTTGGAGAGTATCTGGGCCTAGAACTTCATCCCATTATATGTAATCCAATTGTGCAGGAGAGAAGCTTTCTCCTGGTTCAATCCATAAATTGGTTTATAAATTTTTCCATCTCAGGGTTTTCAGATAGGAGTTCGCCTCAACTGAGACACCCAGAAACTTCAACTGCAGATACAGCAGAGCTGACATCTAGTCAGCATGATGCGAAACACAGGATAAGTAGACGGAAGAATACTCTTGGCGTACTAGGAGAGAAGTTTTTTGATAGTAAAATTTCTCTAAAAAAGAAGGTTTAGTGCACCTCACTTTCTTTTTTAAATTCATCACTTTGGTTTTCGTAGCATTTGGTTGTTATCCTTTCTTCTGTTGTTGTTGTACTTTCTTTTCTTTGTTAATTTTTATTGTTCAGTCCACATAATTATGTTCTCTATTTTACTTATCAAAAAAAATTATGTTCTCTATTTTATGGGGATTCCTGTTGTACTCTTTATTGTTAGGATACTGGCTTTGGGCCAAGAACGAGAAGGAAAGAGATGGGGAGAATTGAAGAAAAATCGCTAGAAATATGTTAGTTGTGTAACTTGTGTTAGTATCACGTCAGCGACCGAGTATACTATATTGCAACATAAGAAATTGTGGATGGAGTATATTATCTTTTTCAGCTGAAAATATGATACTGCAGACCACTGGAAAACCTGCACACAAAGGGAAAAGTTGATTTCCAACTTGTTAGCTTATCAAGAAATGTTGGAGGCTGACCTCACTGCCCTTCATTGCTCTAACTCTGGTGCTGATACAACTGTTGACAAAAAGTAAAAAAGAATCGAACAAGAGACTGAGAAGAGTCAAGAGAGTGCTAGAATAACCATGTCTATAAGATAGTGCCTCTATGCGGAGGTGGCTATCATGAGAGAGTCCTTGGAGTTTTAGAGCTAAAAAATCATTACAGAGTTTAGAACTTCCTCCATATTTGATGATGCCATATTGTGCATATACCCTTTGCGTGTGAATTCTACTCTACCCTTATTGATGCCACGTGGTGCCTTCTGATTTTGTGACAAGTTTGACCCACATCAGATGCTCACGGCTCACCTCTCTGGTTCTTGACTAGTGGGTGTAGTTCTCTTCTCGTTGTTGGGAATGTTATTTGGGATGTCTCATTTCACGCAGGGCAGCATCAGATCTGGCTAAGTTGTTTGTTAGGTGGACTTTTAGATTCCACGAGTTATCTAATTTGTTTTATCATGTTACATAATGGATGCAGTCACGGCTTGATGGTAACTGGGATCTCGACTGATATGTAACGGTTGGTCACTGTAACGGTTGGTCACTGTAACCATGAATGTTTTTTCAAAGAAACCTAAGAATTTCCAACACAAATGGCCTTTTGATGATCTTTCTGATGTATAATCGATATTACAGCAATTGCACAATTACCTTCTTTTCATTTTCTTTTTTGTTTTGTCGGAAAAGGTTCATTTATCACATGTTATATGTTCTAGAGAACAGTTCCTGACAGCTCCATTCTGCTATTCTAGCCGCATCCTCGTCATGCCCTCCTCTCCCTTAAGCATCTGATTGCTCTTCCAACTAAATACTGTGAGTCCACCACTTGTCCCGCAGCAGTCTCTATTTTGAAACTATCTAAAACTTCTTTTAAACAACAGTATCTAAGAATCAGGTTGGGTTATGCCCGAATGGTTTTTTTCAACTGGAGAATGCTCTTGATTGAATGCCTTCACAGAAAAACTGGTCAGTATTAGAAAAAGGAGCGAGATTTATGTATGTGATTTAAGGACATATATGGGGGATGTATAATTAAAATGAGAACTGCAACATAAAAACATTTATAGTTACAGTAAGGCTAATCAAGGATCGACTTAATTGCTTACCTCTTTGTTTCAGTTATGGATGGATTGACTAACATATACTAGATGAGATCTTGTGATGCATGTTATTCAATTCAATTATTAATCAAGAGGGAGAAGAGAGCGATGGTTTTAGTTGTAGAATAAAATCAGGTTGGGTGCAATGGAGGAGTTCGTTTGGAATGTATTGTAATCTACGTATACCATAAAGTTGTAAGGGAATTTCTCGGGGACGGGTACTAGTTCAACTTACTTTTATCATACAGAATGTTGAGAATCTAAGAAACACGCTAATAAAATGAGAATAGCCGGAATGAGAATGTTTCGATGATGTGAATAAAAACTAGAAAAGACAAAATGAATGCATTCATTAGATAGTGAAAGTAGCCCCAGGAGGAGTAAAATGAGAGAAACTCGCTTGGGAGGGTTTGGACAGATACACATAGATCAATAAGTACACCAGTTACAGAGAGTGATAATTTCAATATAAACAACAATGCTAGAGGTAGGGTGAGTCCAGAGCATTTATGGATGGCGATAATTAAGAAGAATATGACGGAGTGTGGTTTTAACTGAAAATCTCTCTTTGGAACTGGCAAAAAAGGATCATGTAGCTCACTCAGGAAACTGGTACAAGGCATAGTTGATAGTTGAATTGAATATTGAGAGGTCTGTGAAAACCAAAAATAGAATGTTTAGCCTTACAGCCTACAAGGACTTCAACTTACATATAGCCTGAGTAATGAAGGTTCGGTTGCCTTGGCTCTATGTTGCTTAATACCAGAAATGGAGTGATGTATTTCTATCTTAACCCTTTCAGAAGTTTGGGTTTATGTTGCTAAGAGCATATACATTGCACTAAAAGTGAACCATCGTCAAAGTACAGAAGTCCTTACATGACTAGAGGTATTTATTACATGATTGATAAAACTTTTTCCAAAACACCAAGCTTTTGATGACTTGATTTCATCACTCTTTGGGAAATATTAATAGTTTGCTAAGAAGCTTTGAAATTTTTCCACGATGTGGATGGTTCCTAGTGTTTGGGCGTATAGGAGCCTTAGATGCATGCCTAATGTATCTGCTGATTGTCCAGATGGTGGTTCTGATGACATATGCTGAACATTGTAGCAATCTGGTGAACCTGAGCATGTCTCAGTAGATCAGAGAAGGTTATAATTGAGTGTTGAGATCTTTAATAAGCTTGAGCTGAACTCGTGGGCAGCCCCTAGACCAAAGATCCATGTTCATACTGAGATTTAGATGTCATTGCCCTTCTAGTTACTGATTATTATGACAACCTTTGGTTCTTTTGTTTGCATGCGTGTATATTGCTCGCTCTTTAATGTTGCCTTTACAATTCAGATGTTCGAGCAAGCAAGGAATTTTTTCCCTTCTGGGTGCATTTCAAATATTATTTCTATTATATGATTGCTTTGACCAAATGGATATTTCCATACCTCTGATGCATAGGACACTAATTTTGTTGTTTTAGATAATTTTTATCAGATCATTGGAGCATACTTCAGGAGTTAAAAATAGATTGTTAATTGTTTTTAGAAAATTTGTGCCTGAGATTGATGATTAATGAATCCTTTGCAGCTCAAATGGTTGAACCGACTTGCTCATGTTCGGGCTGATGGAACTGTTCAATTTGAGGTTCCAGAAGAAATTAAGCCGCAAAACTTGGATTTTGGTACCGGAGTTACTTATGATGGAGCTACTGACAATGAATCTGTTGATACACCAGATGTTAAAGATCTCCCTCCACTGCAAATTGTTATGCTTATTGTTGGAACAAGGGGAGATGTACAACCATTTGTTGCCATTGGAAAACTTTTGCAGGTTTAATACTGCTTCCTGGTTAGCAAAACTTTTAGATTTTTTGTTGAGAGAAATACAGGAGGAAAACTTTTGTTGTTTCCCCTTTATTTTATGTGTTCTAGGTTGATGATACACGGTGTTTATATAGAAGATTACAAGAGAAAAATCAGTAACTAAATTACTCTAAAATAGGAAACTATTCTATCTACCCAAATTCCTCTATTTAAGGGATTTAATCTCTATCTAATTTTAAGCTCTATTTAATCAAATCTAATTAAAGGGATTTCAAATTACTTCCATTCCCAGCTTGAATACAAGATCATGGAAATTTGAACTGCGCAGCCCCTTAGTTAGAACATAATCTTGGATGGAACATATGACATGCACACTAACCCTTCTTCCAATTTTTCCTTAATAAAATGTCTGTCAATTTCAATATGATTTGTCTTATCGTGCTGTATAGGATTATGAGCTATATTGATTTGACTCTTAAATCATTTAGGATAATCTTCAGCCAGAGTAGTTCACACAGTCCTTGAGCTATAGTCCTGAATTCTTATTCTGCAAATGACCTTGCCACTACATTCTGTTTTTTGCTTCTCCATGTTACCAGATTTCCTCCAAGGAATGTACAGTACCTTGTGGTTCATCTTATATCTACTAGGGAGCCTGCTTAGGCTGCATTAGCAAGATTCTTATTTCTCTTCAATAATATTCCCTTTCCCGGATGTTTTTTATAGTAATGCAACACCGTGGACGCTGTTTAAAGGTGAGGTTCTCTAGGATCATGCATAAATTGGTTGAGCACATTCATCGAGTATGCAATGAGTATGCTATGTCTGGCCATAGTTATTAAAGGCGACCGAGGTGCGCGTTTGAGGCGAGAGGCGAGGCGAGGGTATGTCGCCTAAAAAATCTCAGGCGAGGCGATGTTAGAGAAGCGACCCAGGCGGTCGCCTGTTTTGCCTAGGCGCGAAGCGAGAAGCGAGCAAAGGCGACGCTCGGTGGAACTTTGGCCGGAATTGGAATATTTTTTTAGATCTCCATATATTTTCTTAGATCTAGACAAATCTACTAAATATTTTCCCAATCCAAGGCCATAGTCGTCATCCCCTTGAGAAGACGATCACATCCATACCATTTTTATCGCTTGTTCTCGCCGGAAAAGTTGGCCGGTGGCCTGCGCTGGAATCTCGCCGGACTGGACTGATAGGGTTGTTGGAGAGTGCAAACGTCAGATTCAAAGTAATGGATGGCTGGTTTGGAGAAGATCTAGATGATTATTATTTATATTTTTGAGAATCCACCTTTAACCTTTGGATTTTCAAGAAAAAGCGTACCTTTTGGTTTAAATACATAACTTAAAAGTTGAAAATAGTGTTATTATTATCATTTGTGGACTAAGTTACATAAAGTATTTCCATTTATAAATAGTTTATGAAAAAATCTACAACATATAATATTTTAAAATTATTTTTTCTTAATTATCGCCTTGTTCGCCTTTTGCTCGCCCTCCTCTCGCCTCGAAAAAGTACCTCTCGCCCGCCTCTCACCTTTCGCCTTTAATAACTATCGTCTGGCCGAGTGTGAAGAAGATATATTAGTTTACCAACTAACCTTTGGTAAATTCCTTTATCGACAGCTATTTCCTTTTTGGCTTCTCCCAATTTATGATTTGGATCCATTGGGGTAGAGACTTGCTTACATCCACTTTTCCCTATATTCGCTAGTTAATCAGTCACATATTTTTGCTGAGATATGAAGAATCCTTGTGTGGAATGTGCCACCTCAATCCAGAGGAAGTACTTTAGTTTCCCAAGTTCTTTTATCTAAAACTCCTTTACTAGTCTCTGCCTATAATATTTGCTAAATTTGTTTTTATAATATTAAATTATAATATTATTTTCGTTAAATTTTTCTTGGGTTAAAATAGGCCTATTTAGATAACTTTGTTTAATTAGACTTAAGCTTGGCCCACTTTAAATACAAAAAATATACTCACCAAGTTATTTTGATTAGTGATAATAAATAATAAAATTACTCTTGGAAGAGGATTGTGGGAGAGCGAATTCTTTTTAGGTTAGGAAATAAAAAGGGTAGGTTATAAATTGGGAGAGGGAAGCACTAGGAGACCTTTAAATACACACAAAGAGAGAGAGAGAGAGAGAGAGAGAGAGAGAGAGAGAGAGAGAGAGAGAGAGAGTTGAATAAGTCAATTATCTCAATTCTTAGAAATAGATGTGTTTACCCAACCCAATAAATTGTAGCAATAATTATATCTTTTTAATGGAGTATTGTACTGTTTAGAGAGTCAGAAGGAGAAAGAGAGAGGGAAGGCGAAAATGGAGAAGAAGAGAGAAAAATAAGAGATTGTGATGAGAGAAAGAGTTATAGACAAATTAGAGAAAGAGAGAGGAGAGATTTGTGTGAAGAGAGTGTGTGATGTGACGTGTTTGTGTGTGCTGTGTTATAAAACAAAAAGGAAAGAAAAAAAAGAAACAAAAGAAAGAAAAAAAAGAAACAAAAGAAAGAAAAGGGGAAGGGGAAAGTCGGTGCGGTGTGTGTTTGTGTGAGTTGCTGTGTGTGTTTGAGTGTGTGTGGCGTGTATGTGTGAGAGTTTTGTGTGTACAACACGTGTACAGTGTGAGTACAGTATGTGTACCATGTGCACAATATGTTTGTTAGAGCAGGGGTCAACACGTGGTATATTTTGGGTATAAATTAGGGCGAGTTAGACCAACCACTGTACGAGGATGTTAGCTAATATTAATGGTACAACATTAAACTAGTATTTGTATGATACAAGACTCATAATATATTTTACTTGATTAAATTTAGTGGTATAATTTGGTGTATTAAACTAGGTACTTTCTTAAAAAGATTTTAATTAAAGTAATATTGACTTTGGACTTAATCTATTAATATTGATTAGGGTTATATTTTATCTAGTACAAGTATAGTATAGTAACTAGTATGTTATATTTGAATTTAGATTTGGACAGGCGCGTGTAACGGTCCTTATTCGCGTACAAGTTTTATTGCTTTGCTACGAATATTAGGTAAGGGGTTATACATCATTTAGGTTATTTGAATTCTTTTATTCTAAATTGTCAGGATTCCGATATTTCTTTGATAATTATATTACTTTGAAAAGTCGCGCCGACCTTGTGTCGGAAGTTGAATTTGAATTCCGTTGCAAACTTTTGTTCTTACTCTTAATTGTGATTCTCTTAGTAATCTCATGTAATTGTTTTGATTCTACGTGAGATACCATTTGTAATTTAAACTCAAGTATCATGTGTACATTGATTTTTTAAATTATTTGGTGGTTTGAAACTCCACTGTGGTCACTAAGTTAAACAACCCGTCACTAGAGTATACGTGACACTATTGACATATTGGCCTTCTAAGGCAACTTTACACTATTGGACATGTGATGCAGTGATCCGGATATACCTTATTGCATTGTATTTGCCCTTCGGAGTATATTGGGCTCTTCGGAGCCACCATTGTCTAGGTTGTAACACCGCTTATGTGATCATGGTATCTGCGAGTTGGCTGTTGTCTCCGACCGGTATGGGATGGTTGGCAACGGGACCTCTCATGTTTGTATTTACATTCCTTACCTTTCGTTGAAATCCCGAGTTGTTTGTATTTGCATTTCTTACCTTCCTTTGGTATTTGAATATTCGGCATTTATTGAATAATAGACTTTCTTTCTGGTCAACTCCTCCTTAGAAACCGGAGGGGTTATATATGAACTTACTGAGCATTGGTCGCTCACCCTTTTTCTATTCTTTTCCTTCTAGGTCGTACGTGGATTTGGATCTTGACTAAGATTGGTGGAGACCATTGGAACCGATTCGAGACTTGAAATTATTATTTGCTTTATTTGTATTTAACTAATTAATTAGTCTTTTGAGATTATTAGTTGGAGGACTGTACTAAGACCTTTGTGGGATCTTATGTTAGTTGATGTTTTGGGTTATTGTTTGATTTCAAGGTTGTTATGTTATTGTATTTATTAGATATTTGTTTAGTTAAGCATTAATTTGATGGTGACGTGGCCAAACCGTGGGACCACGATGCGGGTTCTAGGTTTGGGCGTTACACTCCCTCAGTTCATTCCTCCCTCTCATTATTTCCTATCACTATGATGTCGTCTACATACACTAGAAGAGCTGTCACCCCAGTAGTTGAGTGTTTAATGAAGAGAGTGTGGTCACCTTAGCTTTGTTTATACCCAAAATCTTTCATAACCTTTACTAATTTTCCAAACCATGCTTTAGGAGATTGTTTTAACCCATATAAAGCCTTTTTTAGCTTGCACACTTTGTTACCAGTGTTTCCCCCAAATTTTGGTGCGATGTTCATGTAAATTCTTCATCCAAGTCACCATGAAGGAATGCATTCTTAACATCATACTATAGGAGTGGTGAATTGAAGTGGGCAATTACTGATAATAGAATCTTCACAGTATCTATTTTTGCAACTGGGGCAAAAGTTTCCTCATAATCAACCCCGTAAGTCTCAGTATACCCTTTGGCTACTAATCGTGCTTTGTACCTCTCAAGGGATCCTTCAGCCATGTATTTCAGTGTGAAAATCCACCTACAATCACCAATGTTTTTCCCTTTCAGTCTCTCAACAATCTCCCATGTTTTTTCCAATGCACTCATCTCCTCTTTCATAGTAGCCCTCCATTCCCTTTTTCACAATGCCTCAGAACCAGTATTAGGGATTGATATGGTGTTTAAATTAACAATGAATTTTTTGTGGGCCGGTGACATGTGCTAAGAGAGACATAGTGAGATAGTGGAAGAGAGTTCGTTTAGTGCATTCTCTAATACCTTTTTGGGGGCTGTTGTGTAAGTAGATATTTCAACAGATTGCGTGGGTAAAGGTAGGTCAAATCTTACCGTGATCTCATTCCCAGATTCTGAGTGGGATTCTTGGACTTGTTGCAGTTCTGGAATAGCCTTTCTTCTTGAATATACTTGGAAAATTTTAAGTGACACTGGTTGGGGTAGTAGAAGGCTCAGAACTAGACTTAGGAGACTCAGATTGGGGTGGCTCAGAGGGCTTAGACTAGACATGCCCAAACGGTTCGAACCGCCGGTTCCAAAAACCGCCAGACAACAAACCGTAACCGAACCGACAAATCACGGTTACGGTTCCGGTTCCGAACCGGCTAAGCCGGTTCCGGTTCCAAACCGTAATTTTTAATTATTTTTTTAATATTTTCTTATAATTTTTTTTAAAAAAGATTTCATCTTAAAACTTTGTACAAAGCATTTTTTGAATTTTTGAAGCTTTGTAAACTTTTTATTTTTGAAATTATAGAGTAAACAAGGCAATTTCAAAATTAAAAATTTAAATTTTGGCGATTTTTCACGGTTTTGAAAAATTGGAAACCGAAACCGAACCGTGTAACCGGCGGTTCCGGTTCAGGGACGGTTCCGGTTCCTCATGGTTCCGGTTTATGCGGTTTTTTGGGCGGTTCGGTTCCGGTTCGAACCGCCGGTTCCGAACCGTTTGGGCATGTCTAGCTTAGACTCGGGTTTAGCCATAACAAAGAAGACAAAAATACAAAATAGAGGATAAAGGAAGGGATGACCCAGGAAAAACAATGCCATAACTCATGATTTTGCCAAAGCAAACAATGGTGGATAAGATTTAATGGGAGATAATGTCTCCTGTTAATAAGAGCAGTCTTAGCCTATTGCTACCAGTAAAAGTCTTAGCCTATTGCTACCAGTAAAAGATGTCTGAGAAATAAGAGCAGTCTCGTGAGTAGTGACATAAGTAAAACGGGACAACCTTGAAGGTTCGCAATGGAGTTCCCAGCAAGTGCGCTGAGGATGACCCAACTCTCGACAGTAATGTCACACTTGTCTCATTCGCTCCGCAACGACTTTGACACTATCTCTACCACCTTTCTAATCACTACAATCCCTCCTACCAAGACCATCTGTACCACCTGTCTGTTTGAAAATTCAAATTATGATTTCGATCCTTGGGCGCCATGGAAACCACAATAGGAAAAACCTTAGAGCTACAAGAATCGCGAAATAATACTGTGCCAACGGTACTTGCTGTGAACCATACTTGGTGAACCATAGCGTGAACCATGTCGTGAACGGAACTGTGAATATTGCTGATGAAAGTACTTTATGAGTCTCGTCTGGGACTCTGTCTGCTCAATCCAGTCAAGTCACAAGGTCGACAATCACGAATCAATTATGGTTTCTAAAAAAAAAAAGAAAAAGAAAAACGAATCACAATATCGCTCCATTCAGTGCAGTAACTTTGATACCAGTTGAAAGTTGGCAAAGAAGGTTTGTTTTGAGAAGCCTTATCTTCAGTAGGTTTATACATATACACGCAAGCAGAGGCAAACACGCAACCGTAACTTTTGTACGAAGGATGCCCCTACTATACTATTTAGATTTATGACATTATATAAACTACTTCATATTTGACCTACTGTTTTCTTTGTGTACCTTTCTAGTTTCTGAATTGAATCATATACCAGTAATTGTAGCAATTTCTGTTCCTCTGTTGGCCATCTTATTTTTGTCTATATTTTGAGGTTTTTTCCTTTATTTTAGGAATTGCTCAATTTCTTCTAGGATGTATAAGCAATTCTATGTCGTATTCCAATTTGCGAATTGGTTGGCATCTTAGTAAAGATATTGTTGTGCTCTGTAACTTGTAACTCCATGTCGCAATTTGGTAAGAAATATAGTTATGTTTAACCGTGAATTTCAAGGAAGGTAGTTTACTTTCCTCCTGTGATTCTAGACTTTCCGTGGCAATTCAGGCAAATTCCTTCCATTGATGAAGTTAATTTCTTTGGATAATCTTTTGCAGGAATATGGGCATAGGGTGAGGCTAGCGACTCACTTAAATTTCAAAGAATTTGTCATGGCTTCTGGGTTGGAGTTTTTCCCGCTTGGGGGAGATCCAAAAGCCCTTGCCAGCTGTAAGTCGCAATGAAAATTAATATCTGCTTTCATAGTGCAAGATCATACATCACCATACTTGACGGAATACAAAATAATCCATTAATAATGAGTCACAATGACAAAAAGTAAAAAAAATTGATAAATTCATGCACAGCGGAAGTAGAGTTTGTGATAGGGTAATGTTTCATGATTCTGTTAGTACAACCCCTATTTAGTACCATTTCTGTATCCCTTTCCAGTTTAAATTCTCTGGCTTTCTGGAAGTTGTAAAATATTAATGTGTGTTTAGGTACCTCATTGTCATTGACGACATTAATTTTGAAATCACCTCAGAGAACTTTTCTTACGTAGGAATTTTCTCACAGTTCTGTTTTTTTTTTAATAATTTCAATAATGATTTTTTTTATTGCACCTCAAGGAAAGAATACAGCAAATATACCTGAATATTGTTTTGATGGATGCCTGCCATAATGACAGTAAATTTGTAAAATTATAATGCATGGGCTCCAATAAATATTCTGTAGGAAGTAAATGAGTTGACATACAACTGAGAGGCGAGAGCAGTCTTAGGGAGATGTATGTTTAACAGAGATTTAAGGTGTGAAAGTTTTTTCTTGCAAAGATACTCTGCCTTGAGTAAATGGAATGTTATCTAGGAGTGATGACAGATTGTTCAGGTTTACGGTATTTCAAAACAAACTTTGATTTGGCTACTCATCTGCTAATTCTGTATCAAAGTTGTTTTCTTCGATACTTTATTTTCAGTATCTACTGTTTTAGATGTCCCAATATTCTATAAGAAACCTAAGTTTGTTATACTATATGGACAATGGCCTTTCCTGGTTTATGTGCTATTCTAAAACGTACACATGAATTTCATTGTGCAGACATGGTGAAGAACAAAGGCTTCTTGCCGTCAGGTCCTTCAGAAATACATATTCAAAGAAGTCAGTTAAAAGAGATCATATTCTCTTTACTTCCAGCATGCATAAACCCTGATCCTGACACTAATGTTCCATTTAAAGTAGATGCCATAATTGCCAATCCTCCTGCATATGGTAAGATCTAACGATCCTTAATTTGATTTGTTTTAGTCATTTGCATATATCCAAATTGAATATTTAGCCTTCTTAAATCAACATGTCCTTTGTTATTAACATAAAGGGATGGTATTCTCGTCTATTTTCTCCTCATTTTGTTCTCCCCTTATCCTTGCAAAACAAAATTAAGATAATTGTTAAGTTTGATATGCATTGTTGAGGTCCTCTAAGCTTTTAGACAAGTTAGTATCTTAACATGGTATGAGAGCTCTGTCTTGGGTTCTAGTCATCCCACTTGCATTTGTTTCCCCCAATATTGTTAGGGCACAAGTTAGCATTTTATTTGGTTTGTGATGCTCCAAGTGATGCATGTGGGTTTATGTCACCACGTTTCAGGGGCAGTTTTAGTTCGATATAAATTGATGGGACTTCGAACAACTTAATGATATAGAACCAAGGAAAAGAAAACTCAATGAACAATGAAACTAAAGACAATGAAAGAAAACTTAAATTGAAGGCTGAAATATGAAATAAAGACAGGAAAACTAAAGGAAGTTGCAAGGAAAATTTGTAACTTAAAAACAATTCTTAACTCTTAATGTTCAAAATTAATCTCGGACATTTGGTGCTTTTAAATAGGCAAACCTAATGTAAATATCTAAACTAAATACTAACCAACTTAAGAAAATCTAAATTATTAAAATATCAAATAGTCAGAATACCAATAAATAAAACTATTTAAATGGTGGTCCAATGGGATAAGCACGGAAAACTTAATTGCCTACAAGCTGTCTATTTCTTCTCTATATTGTACTTAGATCATGTTATTATTCACTTGCAATGTTGTGCTGGCAGCTTAAAGATGTGATTCTGCATTTTATGGAAAAATAAAGGTTGAGTCATGGTGTAGTGCTAACCTTTGAAACAATGCGTTGATAGAGTTCTCCCCACACCTCTCTTGACACATTCGTCGTGGTTCTTCAGGTCTTCCTTTTTTTAAAATTTTATGTTTCTTTTTCCTTTTTTTTTTTTTTTCTCCTTCCTCCATGAACCATCAATGCTGCATTACCCTTTCATATCAGAGTACGAGAGGCTGAAGAAAGCTTTGGAGAAGTGGGGTGATGATCCGCCTTTGAATGTGCAGATGTACGTTGATTAATGCCGAAAGTAGAATCTAGGTTGGGTGGGGAAAATAAGGGTGCACCTTTAGAGCCCGACGAATTAAAAACATTATTGGGGTTCCCTAGGAACTATACAAGAGGTTCCTTTGTATAGTTCTTTTATCCAAGGCTACTTGAGTTTATTAATGTACTATTGCAAAGGTTGTTGATTATTTCCTTTATTACAAACCTTTGTACGATTAAGAATTTCCCATTGGGATATTTGGACAATCATAGCATGACTTAGCTCCAAAAGGGGTTCGGGATACGATTTCTCGATTCTCGTATGACATTGAACCCAAATTCATGGATCCAGTTACTTCTGTGCAACTGCAAGGAAAAGGGGATATGCCACTTCTCCTGATAAGTAACAATATTCCTCCTCTTCCTCCACAGCACCTTCAATATGCACTACCCTTGACCAGGTAATGGTGGTCGCAGTGGGATAAGCACGAAAAGCTCTATTTCCCACAAGGTGCACATGGGAGCGCTAATTTGCTAAATTGACAGAGAGGATCTCAAAGGCTTATAGAAGTGGGGTGATGATTTGCTTTTGCATGTGCTTAAGTATTTCGTTGACGAAGGCCGGAAGTCATATCTAGTTTGCATAGGAAGAACAAGCTTGCACATATTTTCTGTCTGACCTAAATAATTCTTGGAACCCACATTCAACTTTGACAAGAGGAACTGATTTTTTTTCTTTGACCAACAAATTCTGGAAACCCATGTTTTAGTCTGAAGAAATACACATTCCATACTGCCACGACTTCTGCCCAGCTGTCAAAGGTAGTATGTTACTGATCAAGTAAGTATGTTATGTATTTTCTAGCTGAAACAGGATTGTTGAGTTGTAAACTTGCTAATACTCCAGTGGATTATCATCC
Source organism: Platycodon grandiflorus (assembly GCA_016624345.1). Classification (NCBI taxonomy): domain Eukaryota; kingdom Viridiplantae; phylum Streptophyta; class Magnoliopsida; order Asterales; family Campanulaceae; genus Platycodon; species Platycodon grandiflorus. The sequence goes on from CM028368.1 coordinate 5,865,165, forward strand.
AAAATTTAGTATGGATTTACTCTATTGATCCTAAAGGTAAAAGTAGGACGGCTGAATACTAATTTCGGTGATGTACAAGTGTTAAGTTCCCTATTCAGCGAAAAGTTTAAGCTTTTCGATAGAGGGCCCAGCAATTTTTATCAAGCTTTAACACTCCCCTCACTTGTGAGAATGCTAGCATGTGGGGAGATGAACCGATTTCCATCACTATGTGCATCACAAACCAGATTGTGTTCTAACAATACTGGGGAAAACAGCTGCTAAACAATTTTGTTGTGAAAAAATCACGAAGGTCTGAGATGACAATAGCTATAAAAGAGTCAAAAGACATAGAAAACAAGTCGGACACACCAAACACAGAAGACAATAATATAACCTAGTCCACCACCTCTACATGTGAGCAAGACAAATCCTATGTAAACTGTGACGTGATCATAAGCCAACACCCTCCCCACTTCCCAACAAAGTATCATCCTATTCAAGTTACAATGCCTAACACACACCCACTATCAATGAATACAGAAACCTTTCTTTACTCATGCCTCACACGAAGCCTCACATTATATCAATCTCTCACACCCAAAAAGAACAACACGAACATGACCTATTCACACCCTAGCTCTGTAGCACCTATGGTGCACAAGCCTATGTTCAGCTAATTAGGATCAAGACTTCATTAACCATGTGAGATTAGGAACAATGGCCACCACAACTCATTCTAAGCCCACTGCACGGATTAACAATCTTCCGTGATCACTCAATTACGGTGCCCACTTTAACTTTGCAAACTTCGAAGTTGATTTGAGGCATTTTCGTTACATATCTCCTCCTTGGATGAAATTCCATGAAGCTGTCCATCACCTTTATGTCGTGGCTCGCCTCTATACCCCTTCGATATAGTATACTCAACATATAATATTCTTTAAGATACGTGCTCATGCAATCGGTTCTCTTTTGCATATTTTGTCACGAACCGAGCTAGACGGCCCACTCCGCAGCGTATGCTTGCGCATTGACCAAAAGAGTAAGTCAACTAGGTCAACCACAGGCCCACTCGAATGTCCATGGATGATGATAATGCCCATCGGTAGTTGGTGGCCATTTATAAGGCAAGTCTACTACCACATCTTTCTAATTAGTGATTAAGGTATTGCAATTTTCTCTACTTAAATCCTTGATGTCCCCGAGGCTATGATCTTGGTGACTGTTCAGGCCTTCACGAGGACGTCGATCACTTAAGTGGGTGAAATTGTAACCCCCCATTCTTACATCGAATAGATGAGAGGAGTATATGCTTATTGTAACACCCAAATCCCACATCAGAAAGATGTGGAAATAGACTTGCCTTATAAGTGGCGACCTACTACCATTCGGCATCAAAGCCATCCATGAACTTTTTGGTGGGCTAGTAGTGAGCCTAGTTGACCCATGTGCAATACGTGGCGAAATGGGCTCTCAGGCTCGGGCGTGACAACACAGAAAATGGTATTAGAGTAGTCCCGACTGAAAATGTAGGAATGAAGTGATGTGCGAGACAAAGTGATACATTTCTCGAGAAGCGGTGAGAGCCACCTCTTGAACCCGTACGAGCCATCCTAGTAGCCTTCGTAGGGAGGTTAATGATTTAAGTGGGGGAAGGTGTAATGCCTCGATCTCACACCCGCACCTGATAGATGTTGGAAATAGATGTATTATAAGTTACCACATACTACAATTGTGCACCAATTACATCCGTGGGCTTTTGGGTAGGCTTGTGGTGGGACTAGTTAACCTAGGTGCTCTGTGAGAATATCTTCATATGGGGCTGACATCCATGCATTCGTAGGGACGGGGCAGGACGTTACATATTATCCTTAAGAAGTCTTTTTATGGATCTAGTTGTAGCAATAGATCTCCAACTTTAGCTTTCCACAAGTTTACGTTTCTTTGTCCATTGAACTTATCCTCCTTGAGTCTAACATATTGCTTTTCCGGATCATCTACCTTTTTGTGGAGTACACCGGTGAACTTGATACGATGTTAAATTTCTAACTCATCTAAAAGCTTAAGTTGTTAGAGAGAGGGCCCGCCTAACAATGTAGTATCAAGCTCTAAGAAGGGCTTGTAGCAAAATTCATTTATTTAACACTACATGAAATACGTCACTTTTGTGGTTGGATGGTAAGTCGGTTTGTGCGAGGTATGCAATGATCATATCTTAAGGTACTTATGTAAATCATTGATAGCTTTGATATTTCTACTTTCACAGCTGCAGTTTAGGCAGTTGATAGATGGCCAAGTCCTGGACCTTTCTGTGTTGAAATTTAGTCACTTGAAGAAGTAAGAACCATAATTTTGTGGGTCAGTGAAGAAGCGGCATATAGGGAAATAGATGTTGGAGCATCCGTGGTGTTGTGGGTCAAATCTCTTGTGGAGGGAAGGGGTATTCCAACTACTAAGCCCATATGAGGCAGCGATGTATATTGCCAATAATCGAGTGTCTCACGAGTGGATAAAGTATGTTGCGGTGGATTGTCATTTCAGACATTGTATGGTTATGGAGGAACGAACTCCGATGTCTGATGTTAAGTCATGCGATCAGATTAATGATCCTTACTAAGGCCTTGAGAAGAGCTATCTCTTCTCACCTATGTAACAAGTTGGGCATTATAGATTTCTTTGCTCCTGCTTGAAAGGAAGTGTTAAGTTTTAGGATAACTCTGGGGTATTCCTCTAATCATGCACTTTTATATCAGAGATAGGAAGTCATCCTCTCTTTTGGTAGATAAGCATCCTTCTCTCTCTCTCTCTCTCTCTCATTATGTGTGTTGCAGAGAAAACTAGGAGGCTTGATGGATTGAGTTAAAAACTGCTTGAGGCATGTTCATATAAATTAAATAAGTTTAAGTTTCCTCTTTCTTAAGCTACGATTCACCAATTTTCACTGAAATATTCTATGAGCATTCCAATGTTCCTTGGCTTCAAGTTTCCTTAAACTCCACTTCACCGATAATGTTTCTTAAGATAGTGAACCAGCTGATTTTTCTTGGGGTCCTTTTGTTCTTTCTTTCTGCTGAATGTTATATTCTTATCTTGTTAACAATCTTAGCTTAATCAAGAACCACTGTTCACTGGATCAATCCATCTTCTTGATCTAGGGAGTTTCTAAAAAATGTGTCCCTGAGTGAATGAAATCCTAACTTTGGTCGACCTTGAGCTTAACTAGAAATTAGTTGGTTAGGGTTCAGGAACATTGTAGTTCTTATTCCTCCCATCTAAACTGTCACATTGTGGAACAAATCTGATTAAGTACACTCTAAAAGTTTTACTGTTGCATGTTATGTTGGACAAGTACCTTTTAATGCACAATTGTAAGTCATCAAACTGACTGCTAACAGGGAATAACACTTTTCAGGTCATTCACATGTTGCAGAAGCACTTAAAGTGCCACTTCACATATTTTTTACAATGCCATGGACGTAAGCATCTTCTACTCATCATTCTTTTCTCTTTGTTTGTTTGAGTTTTAATGGGGTTGGAAGGGGGGAGGGGGTTGGGAGGGGATACAGTTAATTTTGTGTACCAAGTCCATTGTGTGTGTTGGGCATCAAAACATTTTTGATTGTCTTAATTTTTGAATGTGTCTTCTACTCTATGGAGTCAAGTAGCTATATTCCATGACTGGTCATTTCATATCGATGATTATTCCATCTGGTTTGTTTCTTCTCTTCTTTCACCTTCTGCAGGCCTACTAATGAATTTCCGCATCCACTTTCCCGTGTCAAACAACCAGTCGGATATAGAGTAAGCTTCGTTGATATACTTCTTTACACCTTTTCTATACATTCTACCCAACTGCTATGCGATCTCTAATGATGTTATAATGCTTCTTGCAGCTATCATATCAAATTGTTGATGCGTTAATTTGGCTTGGAATCCGGGACATCATAAACGAGTTTCGGAAGAAAAAACTGAAGCTAAGGCGTGCATCATATTTAAGCGGTTCACATGGTCCTCAACTAGAGGTGCCTTATGGATATATTTGGAGTCCACATCTTGTTCCAAAACCGAAAGGTATATGTGCATGTCCATTTTTAACTATGCTGGCAGGTAACTTGAATTGACTGGAGCGACTCATATTGTAAACATTTTACTTGATCTTCTGCTCAACTAATGCGGGATCTCATCTCATGATACCATTGGCTCAATTGTTTACTTGATTTTCTCTATCAAACTAGTTTTGTGTTCTGTATTTGCTCTTTTGCGCATTCGCTTATTTGAAGAGCAAGAACATAAGAGATGGTTTGTATACTAGAAGCAGCTACTTTGTCTCTGTTCTTTTTGAATTTTCTGTATCTCCATATTCTGTTGAAAGTTGTATGTTTACTTCATCTCGTTGTCTTGTCCTACTAAGCTGACAGAGCTGTGGAGGTCCTTCCAGAATAAGCAAATTTGGTGACAGAATTTGTTAGGGCTACTTTATGGTGTAAAAAATAATAAGGGATATTCTCATTGTCTAGGTACTTTTCCAGCATAAAGTGTTTGTACTCTTGGTCTGTCTTCATGGAGTAATGCACCAAGTCCTTTGCAAAGTTAAATGCTATCTGAGTCATCTTCTTTTTTCCAGCAATTACTCATCAACAACATGTTGTCAGTCTCATCTTCTTTTGTACCCATTGAGAATTTTCATAAAGCCAACTGTTTGTTGCCACCTTAAAATCATCACTCCAGAAATAGGTATCAGGTGAGCTGCAACTGGTGAGGCCCATGATATTTTGGAGCATATTATTCCAGTAGAGTTGGATGGATAAGGGGCAAGAAGAATCTTGCATAACATCTTTCCCTTCTGGCTATCACGACTGCTCAACCTTATCTTCTGCCTTTTCATCCTCTTTTCTGTATGTGCAGTGACTACAATAGAAACATACGCCTCTTAATTATATTTCTAAAATCGCAGAACAAGGTGCCATGTTTCCCGGGCTGTTCCTTTTAGAATTGTTATCCTTTTCTACTGTTATTGTTAGACCCAGCCCTAGGAGGGTAGGATCTGACAGAATGCAGGCTCATGTGGTGGACCAGATGTTGCTATAACATGTAACCTTAAGCAAGATATCACTATTCTGACTATGGAAACTGTTAAGCTTGATAAACATTGTTGGCCCTAACAACTTAAGCTTTTAGATAATTTGGTAACTTAATATGGTATCAGTGCTTTTGATTTGGCAAGGTATTGGGTTTAAGCCATCATGCTTACAGTTGTTACCCAAAATATTGTGAGTTCGTATGTTGGCACGTGTTTAGTTTGTGATGCCCTGGGTGAGGCATCTTTGTTTATCTCTCATGTGTGAGTTGGTCACATATGAGGGAGAGTGTTAAGCTTGATATGCATTGTTGGTCCCCCTAACAACTTAAGCTTTAAGATGAGTTGGTAACTAACAGAAACCATCATTCAAACATAAAACAATAATATCTTTCAATGTAATTCAGTAAGGCAAGTGTGTATAAAGTTAATCTGGACTGGAGATGGGACTTAATTATATTTAGGACTTCATCATCGAATTGCCCAAAAGCAAAAATTTGGCTAACACGTCATTTGAATTTGGAAGCTTCTATCAATTACAATAACAAGAAATAGTGTAGTGTGCAATTTGAGTATGAAATGCTCTTTCACAACTCTTGCTGCGGGCGAGTGAGGCATACTAAATAATGTTTATCTGATAGGAAGCAAATGTCCTAATGGTTTCATCATCTCTATACTTATCAGACCTTGCGCTTCTATTTAGAGAGTGGCTTTCTATTAAAGCTTTTTCTCGTGTATTCTGTTGGAAATCCCCCTAGTGTTATGCTGTGGTTTAGCTTTAACTTTCAGCATATTCTTAAAATGATGAATGGAAAAGTTGCTGCTGAGCTACTGTAACGTGATCTATCTTTGTGCTTGTTCTGCAGATTGGGGACCTAAAATTGATGTGGTAGGTTTTTGTTTTCTAGACCTTGCATCAAACTACGTTCCTCCTGATTCGCTTGTGAAATGGCTTGAAGATGGTGAAAAGCCTATCTACATTGGATTTGGTAGCCTTGTGAGTTATTTCAATCCGCTCCTTTTTTTCGTTCCTTTATTTTCATTTACATCTTGATACAATTTTATATCTCAGAGAAAGTGTTTATGGTGCACACTAGATTTTCTGCGGGGACCTATGCTCTGTTTTTGTTACGAGGATGAGGAGGTTGAAGGGGATCGGAACCCCCATTATTTTTTTGGTATGAGGAAGGAAACGAAAATACACTTCATCCTTGGTTCATTACACGATAAGTAGCGGCATATGTTGCCAAAAACCAATGCATATGTTTCACATGTATTGTTGATCGTCTTGTTGATAGCTCTTCGCCTGGATCATCTTCAACAAATCGTGTATAATGTTTATCAATCTTAACATCTCTCCTCCCACCTGACTCGCTCACACGTGGTGAGATAACATAGATGCTTCACGAGGGGTATCACACAAACAGGGTGCCAATATGCGTACTCACAATATTGCGGGTAACAAATGCAAGCGCGATAGCTTGAACTCGAGACCTTGCAGAACCAGAGTTTGGAGCTCCATTACCATGTCAAGTAACTAACTCATCTAAAAGTTTAAGTTACTAGAAAGGGCCTAACAATATATATCAAGCTTCACACTTTACAAATGCCCAACATGATGTTCAAAAGCATAATTGAACCATGAGATGGGATGCCAAGGAATTTTGGAACACCATTTCCATCAAGTCTCCACCTTAGACCTAATTTGTGAAGCCGTTGATTTGATTTCAAACTTGAAAAATCTCTGAACTCCACCTCCACCTTGTTGATTGGCTTCAACAAATCTTGTACATGCGGCATTTTTTCAACATCCTTCACAAATGTCCTAAATAATCTTCAAAAGCATAAAACGAAGATCTTCAACCATAAGAACTCCCACAAGGGTTTCAATCGTGAGCTGTGATACCAGAATTTTTCGTGGAAGGCAATGCTCTAGTATTTGTTATGCAACACATAGTCACATACTATATGGACAAGCATGAGAGAAAAATGAGCAAGCAATTCAAACATAGGATTTAACGTGGTTCACCTCACCAAGCAATCAAATGGGGCTACACAAACACAGCAACGACTTCACTAGAATGTCATGGAGTTATAAGAACAAAAGAGATTTTGATCACGAAACTCACAAAAACCTAACTTGCACAAAAGTGACCCAATTGGTGCGTTTGGCTTTGTGATTTACTGGCTTGATTTTGTATTTTCTTTTTGTAATGATTGAAAAAAAGTAAGAGAGAGATATAGAGAAAACTGGTGGGATGAAAGAGAGAGAAAGTTCAAAATCACAAACCAAGTCATTAAATTACGCAAGGAAAACAAACCCAATATAATAGATGAGGACATTCCCAAAAAGCCCGAGCCAATGAATATCCTCACCAAAAGATGTAAAGAAACGGTATACTTCCCCAAACGGTGACCTCTTTAGGTACCGAAAGCCACATCCAAACCAAGAGACTAAATACCTTTATAGAGTAGCTTGGTAAATCCAAAGTCACCGGGAAAACCAATGTGGGAGGAATTCAACTTCAGTCCTAGTACATCTAAGGCTCTCTAATAACTTCTTCTCACAATAGATTACGAATCCTAGATGCCCTAGGAATTTGGGAAACCAATTTCCAACTACATAGTCTCTTGCTTCTCTTCTCCCCCATCCCCCTCTTTCATGCAGGGAGCATGTTCCTCCACCCTTCTTTCCTCTCTCTTTTCCACACAACGAGATAGGAGCAACAACCGTTTACTTGCCCTGTTACTTCCAATCCTCATCCTCTTCTTTTACACAACCAAACCAAACATTCCCGCAATTCAAATTTATAAGGTAAGATCTACCAGGGAGTATTATCCTTATCCTTATCATGCATTTATTGCTTACCTGGTGGTGTCCGACAATCATTCTTTCATTAATCTATCTTATTTGTTATGATGATTTTTGTCCAGCCATAATGGCCTTATGAAGTGAAAAAAAAAAAAAGGTTCATATTGTAAATAGGATAAAGGGATTTGGGTATCTGTAGCCTGACTTCACGCGTTGGAACTAGAGCTCTGGCTTTCATAACCCATTATGATTATTTACTTTGAACTATTGATAATTACATATAATGCTATTCTTTTTCCTTATCGCTGGAAAGATACTAGGAGATATTGATAATTTCATTAGATAACTATGGTTACATGATCATTTGGAAACAAGCGAGGTAAATTTTTATGGTGTAAAGTGAGTGCTTTACTTAGTCGTCTGCACTTGACCAGTTAATGCAACAGCATCTGAGTGGTATGTATGCAGTTCTTTATGTCTCTAACATAGTAAATTGGGTTTACTGAGGCTTTCTTTTTGCCAGTGCTATTCATGCCATGTGTAACCATAGCTGTTTAAACGCTTCAAATGAAGGTATTTGATCTTAAAATATAAAGATTCCTAATATTTGGATGCAATTCAAGTATGCTGTTTGACCCCATATGAAGCTAGATGTGGATATAAGACCAACCCTTTAGATATTCAAGCATTTATTTCAGTGAATAGCAGACTATTAGACATTTACAACAACGGTGATCCTTACTATGAATAGGGTTCTGCTCCAAGTCAGTTTTATGGTAAATCCTCAAGCGTTCTTGTTACTTTGAGGTTGCAAAAATGTATTGTTGTCATGTCAGATAGCCTGTCTAAATTTGTACTTGTTCACCAACTGAATTCTTTTTCTTGATCATCTCAAGTCTCTGAACCTTTGGCTTGACAATCTCAAATTGTATAATCAACAATTGCACATAGGTATGAACTTCAATCGATCATCACATGTTCAATGTTTACCTTTGACAAAAGTTGTTCACTGTTCATCCTATTTTGTTATTAAGTTATTACCCTTTTGACTGGGCATTTAATCGTTCCTCAATCTCATGGATGAGACACAAATGACGATGTGTTCACTTGAAACTAAACTAATGCACTCCACATAGTACCGCTCGTCTGTCCATATCTATTCATTCGTTGATTTCTGAATTTTCCACAGCCTGTGCAAGAGCCGGAGAAAATGACCCAGATTATAGTTCAAGCTCTGGAAATCACCGGACAAAGGGGAATCATTAACAAAGGATGGGGTGGCCTTGGGAACTGTAAGCCGTGGTCATGCTTTTATACATTTATATGCAGCTTGAAGTTGCTATAAGATATTTGCTTAGTATTTTATTATATTTTTTACTTACAACTTTGAAAGCTTTAGGAGTGGGTATATATAATAATTTTTTCTTCTCAGTGAAAAGACCAAAAGACTTCGTGTACTTACTGGATAATTGCCCTCATGATTGGCTATTCTTGCGTTGTGCTGCTGTGGTAAAACACTAGAACATTATTACTGTGTTAATTTGTTTGTATTCACTCAAAATGATGGTTCATATTATGTTCCCTTTCTGTGCATTTCTGTTTTAGTTTACGTGAACGATAAAATGTGTTTAGCATCATATTCACCAATGCATAGTTTATAGTTAAGATTCGACTAGCAACTTCCGGTGCTTTCTGTTAAATCCTGAAGCTAATTCGAATTTTTTTATACTCATTATGGCTAGAATGTATGCTCCTTGCTTGTCCCTTCTAGTAGAGAAAACTTGTTCTTACATGTTTACTTCAAATTTCAGTTTTGATGGTTAGAGGATATTGCATAATAGAAACGGCTGGAAATCTGAAAGGACAACTAGTGCATGAGGCTTAATATTGCAGGGTCCGACCTCAGTCCCACAAGCTACGAGTCTCTTCCGTGGTTCAAACAGATGACGCCCAGATCTTACCATTGCTGCCAAAGCTGGTCCTACAAATTGTGGGAAAACCTGATGGAGGAATTCATGCTTGTGGTGTAATGTTCTCTTGCTCTTGTTGTGCAACCAAAGACAGTTGCAACATTTGGGCTTGCATGGTAGGTGGAAGGAAGATTGGCAATATCAAGGATTACAGAAACGATGACAATTAAAACAACATAAATTAAATGAAAAGAACAAATCAAACCCGTAGTATTAGGGAACACATAGTTTAACGTGGTTCATTAAAAGCTTAAGCTGCTAGAGAGAGCGCCCAACATCATGTCAAGCCCTAACTCATATTTCCCGGGGATAAATATATCAACTAGTTACATTTAAGATCTCTCTCTCTTCCCCCCCGCCCCTCCCTCTCTTGTGAACTTTAACACTTAATATCTGAACTCAACCAGAATCAAACACAGTCCAATAGAACTAGAGTTGTGATCCATCTTCACTGCTGCTCTTTGACTTTGATTTAGTGTATTATTCTTAATCAGTGGTTGACTGGGCATTATGTAGACCCTGATGTCACTGTCATCAATAAAACTTCAACACTTATCATTTGTATTAAACTTGCTATGCTGACTATACTTGTTTAATTTTCCCCCGTTGATTTCTTACAATAGTGTACCGATGCAGTTAATTTTTCCATTTTCTGCTTAGAATGGATAAATGATATTGTTGAAAGAGACTCCGAATCATGTCACATGACTGCAAAGCAAAAGCTTCATGCTAAAGCTTGACATAGAGATCAACTAAAAAATTTCATGTTATCAGATATTTTGTTTCGCTCATCCAAACAAAATTGGGGCACTTTGTTTATCATTTCTGTAGGTGCATCATGGTGGTGCTGGAACAACTGCTGCTGGTCTTAGAGCTGCGGTAACATACTTTACTTGGAGGGTCTTTTAAGCTTTATTGCTCCTTTGCTCATTCTCTATCTATCTTTTAACTGTATTTTAGTGTCCGACAACCGTGGTACCCTTCTTTGGAGACCAACCATTTTGGGGAGACCGAGTGCATGCCAGAGGAGTAGGGCCTACGCCGATCCCTGTTGAGGAGTTCTCACTTGATAAATTGGTTGCTGCCATACAGTTTATGCTAGATCCAATGGTAATCATTGATATTTGATAAATTAATGACTGGTATGATTGGATGATATAGTGGCATAAGCAGCTCTAGACTTATAGTGTTTTTATGTTCTTTCTAAGTCCTTTTTTAAACGTTGATACAGCTTAGGACATTATTCTAAAGAAAATATGCATGCCACTAATCTCTTTAGATTTGATAACCCTTAGATGACTGACTATAGCATGGCCTCTTCTTAATATCTTGCTTGTAAAATTTACAATTGTGGCTCCATCCAAGTAGAGTGTGTCATCACTTGTGGTTTCAGGCAGGATACGTATTTGAAATAATGAATTAGCTGATGTCGACTTCTCTAAAATTCCTTCTTGGGTTCTGTTTGGGAGGCGGATTTTTTAGGCACTACTAAGCCTGTTGCCTTCTTCCCATTGTAGTGTGTGTCTCTACAAATGTATGTTTATAAAATTATGTAGTATGTGTATTTCTTCTTGGTTTGTGTTTGGTAGGCAGGTTGTCTGGCCAGTTCTTGAGGGCAACTGATTGCTTACCTATTCAAGATTGTTAAGTATATAAAATAAAAAGAAGCTTAAGCTATTATATATATATATATATATATATATATATATATATATTTATATATTTGGAGATAGATAGATAGATAGATAGAACATAAACCCCTCACGTTTGACCCTGCTCGCACATGGAGAGACAAACAAAGGTGAATCACAAAACAGTAGTGTCAACTTGTGCACTATAATGCTGGGGTAAATTAGGCAAGCAGACAATCTTGAAGCCAAGTCCTTGTCAAACCGAAGGCTCTTCCCTTGTGATACCATGTTAAGTAATCAGCTCATCCAAATGCTTTAGTTGTTAGATCATTAGCTTAGCACACCAATGCATAACACACCTTAAGTAATCACTAGACCTCATGTGCAACCTTGCTATCACATGGATAGATAAGTAGATCTGTATCACTAGGTCCATCACAAAACGTGACCAATGAATCTAAACGCTTTGGTTGTTAGAGAGGGGCCCAACAATGTATATCCTGCATTGATACTCCCTTGCTCAAATGTGGAGCTATAATCCGGGGTGCATCACTTGGAGCATCATAACCAAAGGGGCCTAACTTGTGCACTAGCAAAATTGGGGGAAACACATGCAAGCCGGTTGACTTGAACCGAATGCTTTGGCAAACAAGAACGTTGGAGCCGTGATATCATGTCAAGTTCCAACTCTCATCACCTAAACTAGTCTAACCTTAAGTTTGAGGTGGTCACTTAACATGGTACGCTCTTGTCATAGTTATTGAAAGGCGTTCACCTTGCTCGTCTCAGGCGAGGGTTCGTCACCTCTTGATGGCTACGCGACATGATGTTGGAAAGGCAAATCAAGGTGATCGCTTTTCCCACCTAGGTGCAAGGCGAAATCGGGCGCGAGGCTGACCAAAATTTGATGTTTTTATGTGAAACGACGTAGTTTTGGCCTTTTGAAGTAGAAAAATAGAATCGAAAAACTCTAAATCAAACATCGACCCTGAATCCACATCGACCTCACGTTTTCTCACCTCTACAACATTGACCATAACTTGTGCACTAACAAAATTGGGGGAAACACATGCAAGCAGGTTAACTTGAACCAAATACTTTTGCTAACCAGAGCGGTGGAGCCGTGATACCATGTCAAGTTCCCACTCTCATCACCCAACCCAGTCTAACCTTAAGTTTGAGGTGGTTACTTAACATGGTAAGCTCTTGTCATAGTTATTGAAGGGGTTCACCTCGCTTGCCTTAGGCAAGGTCAGGCGAGGGTTTGTCACCTCTTGATGGCTAGGCGAGGCGATGTTGGAAACGCGAGTCAAGGTGATCGTTTTTCTCACCTAGGCGCAAGGCAAAATCGGGCACGAGGCTGACCAAAATACGATGTTTTTATGTGAAAGGACGAAGGTTTTGGCCTTTTTAAAATAGAAAAATAGAATCGAAAAACTCTAAATCAAACACCATCCCCAAATCCATCATCGACCTCACCTTTTCTCAGCCCACGTTGATTTTGACTTCATCGTCTTCAACCAAGAAAGTCGCACCTCAATTGCGCTGCCGGCGACACCTTAGACCTTCGTACGAGATTCGGCGACCTTCTCAATGTTGTCAACCATCTTAGCCAGGTACTTCTTACTCTTTTTTTCTTTTTTCTTCTCAGTCCGGTTAACCTTCTCAGTGTTGCCCACTTCTTTCACTTTTTTCAGCTAGCTGGCCAAGTCTTGGTTCTGCTTGTTTGGTTTTTTGAAAGCACAAGTACTTATTTTTTCCCATCCAGCTTGAGGTATCATTTTTTAGAAGTGCTAACCAATGTTTTTTTTTTTTCTGAAAGCACTAAGTACTGTTTATATGAAACACAATTTTTTTTTCTTTCAAAGACCTTCACACGTACTATTATGTTTGTTTGTTTCCAGGTATGATACGAAGACAATTTTGAAAAATTTAGTAAAATAACTTATAAATGAATCTAATTTTACTTTTCGTACTATGTGTGTCTATATATATATATATATATATATATATATATATATATATTTATTTATTTATTTTCTCCTAATATTTTTGCCTTGTTCGCCTTTTGCTCGCCCGCCTCTCGCCCTAAAAGGGTACCTCTTGCTCGCCTATCGCTTTTCGCCTTTAATAGCTTTGGCTCTTGTTATGCACGGTCTTGGGTTCGAGTCATCCCCCTTGCGTTTGTTTCCCATAAGTTTGCAAATGCAGGAGTCGGTACTCTCTCTCATTGGTTTGTGACACACCTCGGTTTGTCTCTCCATGGGCAAATAGCAGTAGAACTTCAGTGAATGTTAGTACCCCATCCGACGTTGGATTAGATGTGGGAAAATCTTTCGGCCACCTACTACCGAATGGAAACCAAGAATTATCCATGCACTTTTAGGTGGCTGTGGCGGGTGTTTTACCTAGGTGTTTTTTGGGCTAGGCAGACAGTCATTGCAGACTGTGCTTTTGGAATCGTGTTGTTCACAATGAAGTGCAATTGTGTTGGCTCGAGAAGGACCCATCTTTCTTACGGGCACGACGAACGGGGATAGCATATTGGTGATATGTTATAGACCTGCAAATGGGGGTTAAACGTTGTTGGTAGGCCCCGCGAGATCTATGTAGACAAGGATTCTGGGCTCTTTGGGTCTTGATAGAGATGCCAACGGTTTGAGCTGGGGAGAAGGTAATAATCTGATGTGAAAATATATTTAGGCTTATAATACCCCTACTACCAAATCGGTACCAAAAAATATTTGTGGACTTTCAGGTGGCTTGTGGTGGGCCCAGTCTACCTAGATGCTCTTTTGGTTTGTGGATGGACATTCATTACGGACTAGGCTTTTGGGCTCGGGTCGTTACAGTTAGATATATATATATATATATATATATTGTTGAATCCTCTCTCTATCAATTTAAACTTTTAGATGAATATTTTACTCAAAAATATTTATGTATTGTTGTGTGTATAAATACACTTATCTTTCCCCCTCGTATTTCAATCATGACTAACTATAATTGCGTTTCTTGCCCTCCTCATGGAGCATTAATGTGCATTTCACCATCTTCTTTTCTGTTTTTAAATACTTTTTATCGTTCTTCTAATTTAAAGTTTTTTGGGTTTCTTATGTGGGTTTTGCCTTTGCTTTCCTCTTTTAGACCGGTTCTTAACTGTCATGGCCTTTGCAGTGAAGTCATCTAAAGTTTGATTTCTTTGACCTGAGAAAATCATATTCCTAAAAGATGTTGTGGTTTATGTTCATGTGGAGTTTAGCACATTGTAGTCCAAGTTTGAAACTCAAATAGTAGCAATTCTTTAAAACTTTTATGTCAGATATTCGAAAGATGATGATTTGTAGTTTTCTGGAAAAGATTTTTCTTTATCATGGAAATAAGAGAAGTTGGAAATGCTATGGATGCAGGTGAAAGAACGTGCTACTGAATTGGCCAAGGCCATGGAAAATGAAGATGGAGTGGCAGGGGCAGTGAAAGCCTTCTATAAACACTTCCGTCCAAAGAAGCTAGAGCATAGTGAAGACCATCATGCATCCAGTCGACATTCTGTAAGACGATGTTTTGGTTTCTCTTAATCTGAGTTTCAATTTTCGTCTCTTGCTCTATAAAATGTTATCGAACCAAAATAGGAATGTACACTTGAGGTCAAAACTAACAAAATGTACATCACCTTGCGGTCAATGAAACCATAATTATATACCCAGTCATTGTTTTTTTAATACAGAAATTTCTTTTTTGGTTTTTGGCTGTCAAACGCAAACATGTATCTGTACCATGCTATATCATTGTGAACCATAATCTTTTTTGAATAGGAAGTAATTGATTATTTGACTAAGGTTTTTGTTGTCTTTTCTTTTTCCCTTCCCTTCCCTTGGAGATGTCCATAATCTCTCTTTATGAGCGAGAAGACATGATACTGTCCAGTCGTTTTTCTCTCCATTTGATAGTTTGCAATGTCTTTCTTGCAAGTAGCATAACTGAGAGAACCTTATATTCATCAGGAGTATTAAGTGGAAGCATCAATTATCATACAGGCCATTTGACCAATTGAATGTCCAACTTTTCTCCTCAAATTGTCAGACCCTCGTCCCTGGGCATATGTGCTCCTTGATACCCTGTTCTTTTCAGCACATAGTTTTGACGCCAGTACTTGTTGCAGACCATAAAGACCAGGGAATAGAACGCAAGCCAAACACGAGAAGCAAGTGGGTGAAGCAAAAAGGGTGACAGCAGATTTAACTTGGATAATCAATATGGACAATGTTCTCAGCTATAAAATCATATCTCAGTACTTACAATTTAACCATTTTACAAGAAATTTCTATCGAGTATCAGTAACCTTTTTCTTGAACCCCAAGTGTTACAACCCTTCCATGGTGTGCTCATCATCAAAGATCTGCTGTGACTTCCAAAGCTTCTATGCAATGCTATGGGATATTATTACTTTTTGTTAAGTGATGCTATGGAAATATTGAGAATGGGTTGGAGAAGCGCCTGTTTTCTAGCTAACTACTGGATTGGCTTCAGGAATGCTTACAGGGGATTCCACTTTCAGTGTTGAGCCCTCCAGCATAGGAACTATGGGAGGTTTCGTCCTTCGTGTTACTGTCATCTTCAACCCTTCTGTTGTGTGAATTGTTGCTCCTGTAGTCATTTTTACCTGCACATAGTCCAATTCTTCAGTAGCATGTTCAAAGAATTACGAGTAGCTAAATTAAAGAAAGATAATAAGTTGGGAGGCATTAAGTTAATGTATTCAGATGCTAGCAATTAGCTTTATAACATATTTCAAATTATCTTTGCCTGTGAACATGATAATAAGCCATACACAAAAGCTAGCATATGCCTTTTCCGATATTTACTACTGTATAGAGAAAAAAAAATCATTTCATTTTCACAAGTTTCAATTCCACCGGGGTTGCTGTCAAGACAACTTTTTACAAGCAGATGGCTTAAAACATACTAGTGAAACCATAAATCATAGCATAGTAAAGCGTGACTTACTGGAGGGGCTCCTAGTGCCATTTGAAAGTTGAACCGTCGAACAAGCATTGCCACAGCTACTATAGCCTGCAAATCAGTAGTTCACGCATTGAGACAATCTTTTGCTTTAAATGAATTTTACAAGTTGTGAAGGAGAAAAGGATCATACAAATGGCTGAACTGCACATTGTCCATCTATCACATGGAAATACTCTTAACTAGGATAATATGAACAATTTACCTCGAATGAAGCAAACATGTCGCCAACACATTTCCTTGGTCCTCCACCAAATGGCAAGTAACTGTGACATTTCAGCAATATAATACATGAGTGTTTCGACTTATCATGGTTTACATCCAACGAGAGAAATTTTAGTTACATATGATCCTACAGTAGAAGTAACAACACCTAAGAGAACTGATATAGTAAAAATTCGATTTTAGTTTGACCAAGGAAATTTAGTACTCCCCACGCTAGAAGAAGCAGTCTGGCATCATTAGGAAATGACATATGCACTAAAGATTACAAACTGCTTTCATGTATATGAGCGCATATAATAAGCAGATAGATGCATCAATATGGCAGCACGACTAAACTCTTCTGAAAGGACTTAAAATTCAAATGCTAAATTATCCATTTGTTATGAGTGAGTGAAGAATTATGATAACTCGAGGACTTTGATACCCAAATAGGAAAATGAAGGTATTGTACCTGAAGTTTTGGTTGGTCTCATTTGGATTAGGTCCATCTAAAGGCCATCTTTCCGGATTGAACTTCTCCGCATCTTCCCATCGCTTAGGACAGTGATGTAGATTCCAAACAGAAATGAATATATCTTCACCCCTTCCAACAAATAAACAAAATCTTCAAATGTTTTGCATTGACCATCATGTCAAATGTAAAATATAAAAGTGAGAAAATTTGAGGCAATGTCAGTTTGCACCAAGGATTTGTTCAGAAAAATAAAAGCATACCAATTAGAGGACCTTGAAGCCCATTGTGATAAAGATGATCCACAGAAAAGCACGGCTAGTTTTTTTACTTGAAATCATTTTCTTCTTTTTCATATTTAACATTATGGTTTGTGCCCACCATTCTATTAAGTTTTCTGCCATACGTATTACATGCATTTTTCTAAACATGCTACCTACCAAGAATCATTTGCAAAGGGTTACAAGATTTAACCTTTTAATTGGATACTTGTCAAGAGTGTCCTCTTCAAGAGAACGGCGAATCAAAACAGGTGGCTGTGGGTAGAGCCTTAGGGACTGCAAAGAGATTGAACTGGGTGAATAAAGAGATAACAAGACTGACAGCACAAATGAAGCATACATTTTCAGTGGAACAGGATTGACATGAAAATAACTTTTCTTACTTCATTGATAACTCGAGTTGTATATCTAAGCTTCTTCATGTCCTCAATGGTTGGAAATCGATCACCTAGAATTGTGTCAACCTGAATATATAATCAGTTTTAAGAACAATGACTCAGATCTATTACAAACAATACTCAAGCATGTGGTTTCATATTGATACTGATACCACCCACGAGATATCAACAAACTTACCTCGTTCTGTAGCCTGGCCATGACACTAGGTTCCTGTTTCAGTGAAAATGTAACAATGAGAACAATGAAGCTAGTAAGTAACAGAGAGAGAGAGAGAGCATATTAGATGGAATACAGATGGGAACAACGGAAATAAGTTTTAAAAGAGAGAGAGAGAACAAAGGAAGTAAACACATAGAGACGAGTAAAAAATAATTAATGAAGAAAATCTAATTGAAGATATACCGAATAAAGTGAAATGAAGCTTAGAAGGGCACAACCGAAAGATGCTGCTCATATACATCATCGAGATCATATTTTGAACGAAAAAATTTAAAGGAAGAAAAAGAAGAAATGTAGGAGTAGACCGAAGAGATCAAAGTGAAAAAAGAAAACCAAAGCAAAAGAACTAAAGGAGTCAATCTCTTCACTGATTCCACAAAACAACTAACTGGTCCCTGTAGAAAGATATGTATTACTAATTGTTGCATAAAATGTTCCTTCCTATGAAATATGACTTATTTGGAGTAGAAACCATTAGAAGTATCTGATGGTGAGAATTAATTAAGAATTTTGTATAGTATAACATCATCTCTACTAGCTGATCATTAATAGGAATCTATATACAAATCTCTGTAGGTATGCTATGTATGTAAAACATGCATGCCATTTAAAGAAATATCCTGTGTGCTAACTAAAAACTACAGAAAAATGCAAGTCAAGCAACCTATCCCGCCAACTAAACCTTATTCAGCCTTTAGCCTGTATACTTGCATACCTTGGAAAGAAGATAAAAGGTCCATGTCAAGACTGCGGCAGTTGTCTCATGTCCAGCTATCAGCATTGTCATCAGATCATCCCGGAGTTGCTTACTGGATACCTACATGTTGGTGCATAAGAATTTATTGATAGAACGATTTGAATTATAATTGATACTTATGATATAAGAGCTCATCTTACATCATCTCCTGATGCCAAAAGGAAGTGGAGAATACTAGGATCTTTTTCATTCATGTATTCCTCATGAAACTGTAACTCTTCTTCTTCTACCATCCTCTGCAAATGCATTAAGGGATAAGAATCAGGTTGATATATACAGCATCTATTTCCATTTATGAGCACTATAACTGATCAAGGAGTATATATCACCAAGGAAATTCCATGGATTTTTTCTACTTAAAATCCGTCTTTAACATGGAACATCACTAGAAGCTTAAAGTCTACAGGGACATGCATTTCAACTTTGAGACATGCTTAAAAAATGTCTTCACTTAAGGAGGGATACCATCTATATCCATCTTACAATGATTTCTGATCTTCTACTCCCTCCATCCCTTTTGTGGAGTCTCTTTTTGAAACATTTTAAGGAATACATCATTGCCCTTCAGAATGATAATATTAAAGTAAATCTTGCTGTTGTATCCTAACTTGGTATTGCGATTAACACTAGAATAACTTAAACGTTGTTAGCTTAGTTTTAGAAAAGGGATTCTTTAAATGGAATAACAAAAAGGTAAAAAGAGAAGGCACTCTTCAAATATGCTGGAGGGAGTATCTATGATGTCCTAACAATCAATGAAAGTGGAGAAGAGAAATACACAAGCCATGTCATTATAGATACTAGTGAATGTGGCACGCGCAATACGTGTGCTAGATAAAAAAATAAATAAAATCTCGTTACTGGTTATTATTATGTCTACAATTTGTTTCTTATGATTTTTTTAAATCTTTAGATGAATTATTATTATTATTATTATTGTTTTAATTATTGGGTAATTATCTTTTGAAGAGTATAAAAGGTGGGTGTTTATTCTAAAGAGTTGTAGGTTACTATTCAAATTGTAGGGTGGTAACTATATTTCAAGGACGGTCAAATTTGGCAATTTAAAAAAGCATGACAGGCTTCATTTTGAACCCTCCCTGCTTTATAACGATAAAATGATAGGAAATGAAAAGGCGCAAGTTTGATTTCATCTCAAAACATATATATATATATATATATATATATATGTAGAGAGAGAGAGAGAGAGAGAGAGAGAGAGAGAGAGAGAGAGAGAGAGCTTCACCTTGCATATTGCGATCAAATCATCCAGTGTTCCATTGATTAGCTTGAGGGCTGCATTAACCTTCTTTAGCTTTGGTGAAATATCTTTCCATATGGGGATTTCCCATACTGGAATTGGTGCCACACTTCTATCTTCTGCTTCTCGCAGGACGGTGTATACAGCCTGGTCTACCCAAAATTATGTAGAAATACATGAGCAAATGATTACTACAGTCGCAACAGCCAAACATTAATCAAAGTGAAACTTGAACGGTATTTATGGTTATAAAAATTAGCAGACTAAAAAATTGAAACACTATACCTCCACTATACCAGTATCATTTGTTAAAGAATCAAAATCATAATTAAATACTGCTTTCCCAATAATGTCCAATGTCAAACGGGAGAAAAGTGACTCCATCTCCACATCCTCTCCATCATATGCAGCAGCATCAAGCTTTTTGCACAGCCTATCCGTAGCTTGTCCAAACAAGCCAATCATCGCTGCTACATACTACAAATGAAGGTTATTGAAACATAACAACAGTGCAACATAGTCTTCTTTGGATACAACAAAATCAGTTCAGTCTCTGGTGATTATACTAACTTAATAGTTTCAAATGTAAATGTGAGACAACCTCCTAATGACAAATGCATATATGGGAAACAAACTATATTTAAACCATAAATTATTAATACTCCTACCTTCTGATGTAGTGATGGAACTATAGCCCGTCGTCTAACACGCCATATCTCTCCATCAGCTGGAATAAGACCCTTTCCCATTACAAAATCTAAAATTTCTGCCAGGATACCCTGCATATCATGGAGTTCAAAGAAGTTAAGATTATAGATATGAGTTAGGCTTTTAATTTCAATATATTTCTTTCATTGAGTTATCTACTTTGTTATCAATCAAAAAGTTTAAACAAAGGAACGAACAACGGGAACATATATCCCTTACCTTTGAATAAGCCTTTGAGTTGTCTTTCAATATGTGTTTGGCAATGCTAGGATCAGAAACTATCAGAAAAGACTGTAGCATAAGATTAGAGACAATTAACGCAATACTCAGAATACATACACAAGGTCTCAGTAAAGTGCAAGAGGGAGTAAAAGGGAAAATCAAACTAATAAAAGAGGGAAAGATACGAGCTCTGATTAAAGTTTAGCAAACTTATTTTCATATTATATGGAGTTACCAATAAGTAAGAACAGTTAATTTGTATTAAAAACCCAGCATATAAGTTTCTTTTGAGCTTTCTATTCCGTTGCACGAGATCCAAACATAACCTAAAACAAACTATGAGATGATGATGAACAAATAGAAATGGAGAGAGAGTAAGAGAGTGAGAGAGTGTAACCTTTGGGCCAAATGTCAACCTGAAAATTCCACCATAAGTGAGGTAAAGCTCATAAAGTGGGATGAAAAACGCCTCGCTCCGGATGGCACTAATTGCTCCTTTAGCCTCTGGAATCTTTGGATAATCTTCATTAGAATCTATCCATTTAGTCACGAATTCCACAACCTCAGTAGATACACCCAATTTAGTCAACCCATTCCTTAACACTGATCCGAAACTACTTCCCACGACAAGAACAAAAATAAGAGTAAGTGAAGAATTACTACCTCAGTTCCAAAAAAAGATTTCCATTTCCGTTTGTTCCAAAAAGAAAGAAAAAGGTCACATTTCCAAAATTGAAGCTTCAAATCTCCAGACTTTTTCAAACTTATTCTTTATTCTCTTTGAAGATATGATAATTATTAACGCGTCAGACAAAAAAGAAATAACTTTAGTACTCCCTCCATCCCAAAACCAATCTAGAAATGAGTGTCTATTTTCTAATAAAATTACTAAACTTAACTTTGCCAAATGTCAATTCCAAATATGGACTTGCAATGCTATAAAATGGACGCCATGCGTAATTATGTATATATGCTAGTAAAATTATTTAAATGTGGACTTTCATAATTTCCTCAAAAAAAAACACTCATTTTCGGAGCTAGAGAATACAACTTAAAAGAAATAAAGAGAAAGAAAATCTCGATAATAAAAATTTTGACTAGTCAGATGCGACACTTCGTTTGGGATTGAGGGAGTAAACCCAGAAACAGAAAATAATAATAAAAAAATTTTTTTAAAAATCGCATAGCTTGAACAGTACTACGATCAATGTTCCTAATTCACAAATATCACAGTTTTTATTCTCTTAAACCAAAAAATTATGAAAATATGGATCGGGAAAAATGGTGAAATTTGGGTTGCGGGGGTTGAAAAGGGGAAAATGGAGGAGACAGAAAAGTACCCAGATTTTTGGACGGTGAATTCGCCGGAAGCAATGCGGGCGGACAACTCAGCACGGCGTTTTTGTTCAGGGGAGAGGTCTTCTTGAATTGAATTTGGGGGTTTCCCATTTGTATTATTAGAAGAGCATTTGATTCGACAAATTTTTCCTGCCCAAATAATTTACACCCACAAATATATATATATAGAGAGATTGAAAAAAGAATATGATATTTTGGGAAATGAAATTGCAACTATCAATGAAATTGGCACAGACCTTTGTTGTTTGATTTGGGGAATGAGGAGGAGGAGGTGGGTGTGAGCTTGAAATTGTTGGAGTGAGGTTTGGATTGAGCTGATGAGAATTGGAGGAAAGAGAGGTTGTTGGCAGCCATTGTTGTGAGTGAGGTTACCCCCGCGAAACACACACACACAGAGGGACGATAAAGTAGTGTGTGTTGTTGTTTATTTGAAGTGTTTGTAACTTGTAAGGCTAAAAGAGTGGGGCGCTAAAAAACAGAAAGTGGAATCTTCAAACTGTATTGAGTGATGATGCCCTGCTTTTTAAATTTACAACCGCAAGTGGGCCCCAAATTGAATCCATAAATTATTGCTTGATAATGTTATTGAGTTTAACAAATGAATTCAAATCTTCTATCTCACTCCCTATTACATTCTAACTTTACTTAAGGTTAATAATCGTTTGATACAAAAAATTGGAATTCTTTTAGTGTTGTTTGTAATATCACGTAATAAAATTTGCTCATTTAATATGTAAAATGCTTCCTTTTTAATGTTATTTTATTATTAATTTCGTTATATGTAACAGTTTAATATAACATAAAATTAATCAGTACTCTTTCTTTCTTTTTTTTTTTTTAGGATTATTAATCACTATTTCTTTTGTACCAAACAAGCACTAAAATAACATGAATAATGTTAGAGAATTGCTATTTACACCCATAAAATTGCTGAGTACACCCAATTACTAAGTACACCCCCACCTAATACTTTCAACCCCTCAAAAAACTAAGTACACCTCTCCCTAATTTCCTATTATACCCATAAGAATATTTTCTCCAAAATACTAAGTACACCCCACCCCAAACACACCTCACCCCATCCTCCTCCTTCCTGATACACCCCACCCCTTCCTCTCCCCCCCCACACACCCACCTCCTTCCTCCTCCTTTTCCCCGCCTCCACCCACCCACCGCCCACCCACCCTCCCCTTTACTTTGATTTTTTTAACACCCCTTTTCTCCTCCTCCCCCCTCCCCCACGCCACCTCCTTCCCCGCCATCCCACACACAGCTAGCCCCTTTTCTTTTTTTTTTTTAAACAGTTTGTTCGGCATTGTGTTACCGAACACCCATAGTAGTGTTCGGCACCCACTACCGAACATCACTATGGGTGTTCGGCACCCCCTACCGAGCTTCACTATAGGTGGTCGGCACCCCCTACCGAACAGCCAAAAAAAAAACAAAAAAAAGGGTATTTAGGTCTAAATTTATAATAACATTTTTGTAATTTTTGTTAGGGGTGTACTCAACAATTTTATGGGTGTAAATAACAATTCTCATAATGTTAACATCTTGTATACCACCATCAATAGAAAACGACCTTCAAATTTGTTATACTCTTTTCGTCTCTTAATTATTGTCTTATTTAACTTGGCGTACGAATTAAAAAAAATTAACTTGATTATTAATATTGATATAATGTTTTAATGCCCCATGTGTACGTGGTCCATAATTAAATTACGAGAAAAAGTAAGAGTAAAATGGTAAAAGTGATGTCCTTAAAAAGAAAGTTTTCAAACAAAATAATTATTCTAAGACGGACAAAAAAGAAAATGAAGATAATAATTTAGGGACGGAGGGAGTATTTTTTATCTCACTATTTAAGAAAATTATTTTATGTGAAAACAATTGATTAGGAGTCTATTTTTTTATTATTATTTACATAATTTAGGTAATTTTAGTTTTGATTTTAGATTTTTTCTTTCTCCTTAATTTCACATCTTTCTCTTACTTTTTTTTAATTATTAATTAATAATTAATTTAAAACCAAACACACCAGTCTTTCTAAAAATATTCTTTTCGAGGGATGATGACATATTATGTTGGGCCCACCACTACAATCCCACAGCTATTAAACGGGCTAGAATATGCTGTTGGTTTGGCACCTGATGAGATTCCATTACTACTAGCAACTTTGCTTTGCTTGGAATACCTTTATTTCGGTTTTGCTATTATGGTACTAATTTCGGGTGGAGAACCATGTGATACGTTTATACGGTGCAATCCAATTAATGACGATACATTATAATGTTAAAGTGATACAAAAAATAAACGTTACGTTTCAAGCTGCTATCCATCATAATTCACCATATATATATACATGCTACGTAGTGTTTCAAGACTTTTAAATATTTCCTCAAAATCCAGTACTCTCCTATTGTTTATCCGATAAAACATAAAAATGTTGGAGATCCCGGCATTTTTAGAGTACTTTTTAGGGCTATTAGTACAAAAATAATGGATAATTATTGATTGGTTAAAAAATAAACTCGCTAATTGCAACCCTATAATGCATCAAAGCAACCTTGCTATTTGGAAAGCTAGGTTGCGATTAGCGAGTTTATTTTTCAGATGAGCATGGTTACTCTCCATATCATCAACTTTGTTGATATTTTACAATTTGATAGGTTGGTAAAAACGCGTTACCTCTATTACCTCTATAATCGTTGCACTCAAAATTTTTCCCTCTACTGCTATCAAAGAAATAGAAAAAGACCGGAACTAGCATGGACATCCATAATAAAAGATAAATGAATGTGGTATTTGTAATGACCTTGCGTTCGACCGACCGTATCAAATATTGGAAAATGATTTATATAGCTAACCCAAAATAATTGGAGAAAAAAAAAAAACAAGTTGATTAAATACTCTTCTAAGTACTATATTGAGCTGAGTTGTAAATAAGTCATCCTTCATCTTGGATCTCTTCATGAATATGAGAATTGGGTAGAAAAATGTTTAATGGACTATTTTCTCCTTTTAGTTGATTAAATACTCTGAACGATGGATATACTTTTGGCACCTGATATTTTCAAAATGACAAAGTTCATTTAAAGACTGAATTAAGTTAAACCCTAATTGAATAAGCGTCGGTTAAATTGCTATTGGCACTCCTAATTTCAACTGCCCGCACTGTTTACATGATTTATTTTGCTAGTACCAAATGCTTCACTGTCCCGTGGAGTGCCAAAGTTGAAAACAGAGTGCTAATAGCTATTCTCTAAATTTCCCTCCATTTCAAAATAAGATGTCAGCACAAAACCCATTCTAACACTTGATAATATTACCACACCATGATTTCAAGTACATAGGTACAAAAACTTGGAATGCTAGTTCAGAGGCAGACAATTCTACAACGATATAAGTCCGTTTATATGCATCCACGACGGGTGCTACAAACGAATCAAAGATAACCACGTGAAAGGCAGGTGGTTAGAACAGGGCCCTGTTCTTAGAAGTTAAAAGACTAGGAACTTTATCACAATAAGACTCTAGAAAATGGGGAATGCTGAAAAAATATTTGCTGCAGAATGTCAGGGCGTCGGAGACAGAAAATAAACTAGTATAATTTTAAACATGAAGATGTTATTCCCGAGTCAACGCAATATATGCGCATCAATGAGACAAGGGATATTGTTCAGCAGTCAACACTATCAAAATTAAACCAGGAGTCATGAGTGTCACCCAACAATTGTAACAATGACACCAATTATTTCCACAAAAACTAAGACTCGGAAAAAAAGAAGAAAGAAACCTCATGGAGAAAATTCACCTCTAATGATATTCAGGGTGACGAACGAGTTGTGACTGCCTTCCAGAGCTTGACCCACTCCACCATGGCTTCAGATGCACGTGCAAACACAGGATCCAACGGCCCCAGGTGCTCCTTCACTGCCGCAGCCATCTCAATCACACAATCCTCGGCTGTAGCTGCTTCCCGAGATAACCTCACTGACTGAAAGAAAGGGATCACTTCCTCCATCAGCTTAACCCCCTCCCACTCTTTCTTCAAACTATCTATGGCATTGCCTCGTTCATTTCTCCACACATACGGCAGCCCACTTTTCACGCCAAGCCCCAAGTGATCGCATACCACCTTAACACATAACCCACACCATATATCCTCCACTGTTTCCCACCTGAACTTTCCTTCCTTACCCAACCTCAAAGCGGGCAATAACGCAGGTCCCAATGCTTCACGATTAAAAGCTATGTTGATCGCACTCATAGGCATCATGACCCTCACAGGAACAGTCAGAACAGCATCAACGTAACGAGAATTCCTCCGCCCTGGCTTCACGGCTTGAGTGGGAGCATCATAGTCTGCTAAATTTAGCCATAGTCCACATGACAGAGCACAAGGCACCCCACTACGCAAGCTAAAAGGATAGCCACGAACAAAATCTGCTCCTTCCCGAAAGGGGTCATACAGTGTATTAAAGAAAAAAGGAGTGGCCGGAGTCGATAGGTTGTTGATGTGCTGAGCAGCTACGTCAACAAAATCACCCTTATTGTCCCTAGCTGGAATGCAATCATCATCTACTGATATAACATATTTTTTCTTGGATACTAGATAGCCAAAATACCTGCATGAATAACCAGAAAACAGAGTGGTGGTGGAAGAAGACCCCACAGCTTGGTCTATATCAGATTTAGTGTAGACGTGAAGGTCAAAGCCTTCGGGAATTTTCAGGTCCTCTTTGAGATCAGGATCTTTGACAATTATCAAGTGAAACCGGGAAAACACTGATCTCCAAGCATTCAGGAAAGACGTTAGGTCAGGCTGGAGTGCACCAATCACAATATCAACCTCATTATCCTCAATACTTACTTGAGACATTCTGAGATGATTTTAATGGAAAAATTAATCACAAAGCAGATACAGGTTACGTCCCCCTGAATACACGTACAGTTGAGTTCCAAACGTCAACTGTGTTCAAATAATGCCAGCTTTAGAATTTTTCAGAGCATCCTATCAAAAGAATTCAGGAGGTCAGACGATAGACTCAGCTAGGAAGTGTACTTTGAGAATCTGAATATGACTTACTAGTGGGAAGGACAGGAGTGTGGACATGCTGGATATTCAGTGCTTGAATCAGAGATAGAATTTCATCTTTACCAGTTGCGACAAAAAGCTTCAAAATCTTCTCAGTCAGTTTGCCAGCCCTCAAGGTTCTCTGTCAATCAAGTAAATAACCTACTGTAAGAATTTTAATACTACCAACAAAGAGGGGGAACCTACATGATAGCAATAAGAAAATGAAAATCCCCAACAGCAAGGTTAAAATATATTGCATAGACCCGGTAAGGATCAACAAGCTCTAACTTGGTTGATACCATACAGCTCTTCTACAGGACAAGCTCGGTGTTCAAGCATCTGCGGACACAAATTAATTACAACATTTGCGGGCAGATAAAAAGAATACACAGCCACTCGACACCAATAATGAGATGGGGTTGCTGGGTATGACGATCTGACATCAATCCACCACATAGACAATCAACGAGTAATGTACAACTGATTACAATTTACACCATTGAAGCCTAAGTCCTCTCAAATATGGTTCTTGAACTAATGCCAGTCATTGAGTCCTCAAGTAAGCAGATGAACTTTGCACATAGAAAAATGTGTGCAGCACGAGTGAGAAGTGTGGTAATTTATGGAATCAACTAATAATGATTGGTTTGCAAGTACCGTGTTAAGTCCACAGTACTTGTACGAACATAGATTCACAAATATCTATAGGCAATAACAATGACTAAACTATCTGTAATTGTCAAATCAAGATTAACGGCAAGAAAATCATAGACGCATGCTTGTTTTCATAATATGATAGCAAATCTGAAGGGAGAAAAGGCTTAAGAGAAAGCACAAATGCCTTCTTCCGCATATCACTACTAGAATTTCTAGTAAAAGTTCTTTACAACAGAAGAAAGCAGAAAACTACAGCAAAGCGTTCGAAGACCTGGTGAAAGATAGTCAACATAGGAGGATTCTCCTATCACAAGGAGTACATCAGTATTCAATTACACGGTATCCGCATCAAAGTCAATGCTGAGCACCGCAACATCAGTTGCGACTTACAGCCAAACATAAAACTTTGTCTTTTGTTCCTTAATAGTGAAACTCAAAACTGAAGAACATTTTGGAGATACAGTTCATCACCCTCCTAATGTTCAAGTTTGTTCTTTATACATAAATAACTTGTTTCGCTTGCTATCTGTTTGCGCACATGTATGATTCACACAGAACCAGATATGATAATGACTACTGTAGGATTTTCCATACAGAGGCTGAATCGTTTGTTCTCATAAATCTGCATTTGTGATTATGGCCATTCAATTATATCAAAGTTTCCTCCCGCACAATTACTGGCCTATGTGGCTATGAAGCTAGGCCATAGATCTTCCAGAGATATCAAGAGGAATATCTGAAACCCATCATTATAATCATCAGCAGAGAGAGGTTAAAGCTAACTACTAACTCCTAATACACCACAAATTTGTAATTTTGGAAGTTAACATTGATTACGACTGGTCCTTGCCAAATAAAAGGGCCTTAACTGTTCCAAATAGACAAATACTGAAGTTCAGATTTATGACTCAACTTGCATACACCCATTTCCAGCAGACTCAGGCAGGCGATATTACCGAAGACAGTATAACAAGAAACTTATACATTTAAGAAACTTCGGGAGTGTTTGTCTATTTTCCTGGATCGTACTCAAGAAAAAACCCAAAGGGCAATATATTGCGCCTAAGGAGGGAACATACCGGACTATGTAGTCCACTTTAAATGATTTTCCACTGTTTATTGAAGGATTAGGAATGAGATAGAATTTTAGTTTTACTAACATATCCTCGCCTTCAACCTCTAGTCGGGCTCAACAAAAAAGAGTGTGAACCTCATCCGCTCTCTCGCTACCCTCCTTTTTCTATTGCTAAATCTACTCACAAAACACGTGGGAGAAATATAAACTAGGACTAGAACGTGTTTACGTATCCATGTTAACAATCAATGGGACCACAGGGGCTAGCTCATTTGGTCATGTACCAATTTCTCAAATGGAGGTTGGGAGATCTCATCATGACAGAGCAACGGGAGGGGTTTGGTAAAGGGTAAGGCTACCCACTATTGTTTAACATACCATTGCTTCTTATAACAGAAATGCAATGGGTTAATTTCTAGATGAACTTTGGTTTAGCACTTCAAAGTGTGAATTAAGCAATTTCACTTCCTCAAAACATCAACATTATCCCCCATCGTAGGGGAAGCCCAAAGCTCGTGAAGGTCATTGGAGCTCAGATATGGTGGTTGATCATGCATGAAGCTTAAATGCAAATTACATACTGATGGTGGGTTAACTTAATATCAGATCTCGAACTCAAAGTGAAAAGAGAGGGGCGAAGGAAAGGAGAGAGATTACGAAGAGAGGAATCACAACCATACATATCTGGATGGTCATGAGTTCTACTACTGGTGGTAAACTTAGACTGTGATGGTGATGGATATGCCCATAGGATGGTGATGATGGTGGATTTGAAAGTGATGTCAGGTTGTGCTGGTAGCGTAGACAGATAGTGATGGCCGAGGAAGGTTTGTGTAACCAAGAAAGGGGGGTTGGTTAGAGAGTTGAAGAAGATGTTATATTTATATGGCACAAGGGGGCACAATATTATCTGTTTATGTGTCCACGACCATCCCCTTAAACTAATTACTTCATTTATATGGCACTAGTAAGCAGTCATTTTAGTCAAATTATTTGTCCCAAGTGTAAAATTTCCATATTCAGAAAATGCACGATAAAATTTCCACCTTACAAGACGAAAGTGGAAAAACAAGATGCCACAAAATCAAAATAACCAACAAGAACAGGAAATCCGATCATCACTGAACCGGCAATCGGAACAAATACTATACCTCTAGTCCGGGAAGTTGAAGCTCATGAGAAGCCAAAACACCATACTATCCCTCAAATGCCAAAAGCATTGCTGCTCGTCCAAAGTACTAGTGAATCCCAACTTCAGTACAACACCACAAAATCCTCGTATACTTGCCCCCTCCAAAGCAAAAACTATTAACTACTAAGGAGGAAGTCTTCCACTGAAGAAGGGCACACCTAAGATGAAGACACCAAAACTTATAGACCTATATCTCCATACCACCCATCGAAGAAGGAAAGATGAGCATAAATCCCACTCTGGCATCTACAAACACATATATCAGGTGATAAAGCCTTATCAGGCCTTCACATCAGGCTCAAATCATTGGTGTTCAATCCACCAGACATAAGAAACCACAGAACGTTCTACGCTTAGTGGCAACCTTGGCCTTCCAAAATCCAAATATAGGAAGCAAGAATGTTATGTATAACATCTTTCACATGGGAGTGGCAGACCTGAGGCACCCACTTCTTTTACTCTTCTTCTACTGGTTTAGAAAAAAAAGAGAGAAAAAAGAAAAGATGCTCTCACTCTGAATGTGTCCTTCCAAGAAATCAAGCGATATTACAGTTTAAAACATTGTCACCCTACCTGAAGTTCTCTCAAAGCTTTTCAAACGTCTCAAAGTAGCCCTAGCAAAGGAAGGCATAAAACATGCTATGCCGCTACAAAGCTTGATCATATCTCCAAGCACCATTTTTCAAATGGTCATCATAGTGACATAGTGCAGACAGTCGTTCCTTCCATACATCGATTCGCAAACTATTGTTATCAGGAGGAACTATTTGGCAACACTATATCCCGAGAAACTTTACCACTTCTGTTCAAAGAGACAACGGAAGTATGACTTTGTCTCTTTATGTCACTAAATCAATCTATCGATGATCCACCCACCAAAGCTCTACCATTTCTCCAAGACTCACAACTTTTCGCATTCACGTCATAATGAGTCTTAAGACTCTGAGTCTTGCCATTGATCTCAAACTGCTTGACTCCTACTCTTTGTATTCACTCTTCCAAGAATCCATGCAGAACATCTTCACTTTGATTCTGTGATACTTGAAAATTTGCCTTGTACTCATTGAAAGACAGCTCATACAACATGATGAATTGTCAAATATAACAACACGATTTAGAGTTACACTAATCACACCATGACGAGAGCCTAGAGCTTCATATTAACCGCATCTGATCACACCTTCCCTTGTACATATTCTCTTTATTGAGAGACGGCACATATCTTTTATGTTACTGAATTTGCTATGCCAAATGTAATCATCGTCTAGGAAAGCTGACAAATTGAATACGTGGTAATGAAAACAAGGTTCCCTTACCAGTGCCAAGCTTTGTTACTGCTCTTGTGGAATGGTTTTACCAGGAATCATAGGAGGATGTCCCTCAATGCATGCACCATTTCTTATATTTTCTTATTTGGTCACTGCTCCATATTAACATAAATAGAGGTTGTTAGCTTGATACACGTTGTTCGGCCTTTTCTAACTTAAGCTTTTAGATAAGTTGGTAACTTAATAACAGTATTCTTGTTGGCAAGGTCTTGAGATCAAGTCATCCCACTTGCATTATTAACTGCGTTATTATATGTGCACATATTGGTACCCTCTTTGGTTTGTGACGCCCCTGGTGAGAAAACTTTGTTTATCTATCCACGTGTGAGTGGGTCACGCGTGAGGGGAAGTGTTAACCTCATGTACATTGTTAGGCCCCTATGTAACAGCTTAAGCTGAGCCACGTGAGGGGAAGTGTTAACCTGATATACATTGTTGGGCCCCCATGTAACAACTTAAGTTCTTAAATGAGTTGGTAACTTAACAAAGGTGAAAGGATGTAGATGGAAGAATGCTTGGGCAATAATTTGATATCTAATGTCTAACTAGCATATTAGCCAACAACTTGCATTGAAACCGTACCCAAAAAGCACTGACAATCAGAGGGTACAAGATAAAACACATAAACCAATACCAGCAAACACTCCTTAATAAGAAAAAGAAAAAATGAATTTAACCCCCAACCTCAGTAGTGCTTAAAGTGAGTAACAACCATTTACATTTCTCATATTTATCCGGCAATCTTATTTCTAAAACCAAACATTGCGTTCCTAAAATAGTAACCCGAATTATAGATCAAGGATAGCAGTAGTATCAAACATCAACATTCCAAAAAGACAGATAGATCACAATAGCCAGTAATTCTCAAATGAAAGTGAACACCAAATCAACTACGATTAAACTGTGTATGAATAATAAATGCATTTTATAAACTAAATAAAATTAAGAACGTCGATCATCAATTCAAATCAGAGGGGTCAAAAACAAGTGACAGAGATGATTAGTCATCGACCTGATTAATTTGTTGAAAACAATCAGAAATAATAGGCAAGATTGTGCTAAAAGTATAAAGAGATCACGTTGTTGTAGATGAATTCAGGCAGAAAACAGTGTGTGTGCGTGTGAGAGAGAGAGAGAGAGAAGAGTACCAGGAAGAGGTCGATGAGGATGTGCTCGGGAACGAAGGAAATATCAGAGATATGGGAGAGATTAAGGAGGGTCGCGTCAATTGCGAGCGATACTAGGGATGGCGGGTGGTTTCTCATTCATTCTCTCTCTCTCTCTCCTCTTTTTTTTTTTTTCAGCTTATTATGGAGCCAAAATGTCCAACTGTCCAGATTTTATTCAATCAGCGCGCGTGAACGGAAAATTTTCTCACACGTTACTCGGTATTCTCCGTCCTCTTCGCAATGACAAAACATTAGGGAGTTTTTTATTAAGTTTTAAAATTTTAAATTTTTTTGGTAATAATTAAAGGAAAAATAAATAATAAATAGAAGTTGGTACTTGGTAGGGCTAAAAAAAAATAATAATAATAAGTAAAAAACTACTACCGTTTATTTTTAAATGTCAAGTTTAACTTTTTAAAGTCAAATTTATTATTTTTTAAATAAAAATTTAACGTGTATTTTTTATTTTTTTTAATTAAAGATTTGAGAGGAGTGGTGGTGATTTGGACAGGGATAGACAGGAAGTAAAAATTATCTTCATAATACATATATTTTTATAATTGCAAAAATTCCTTGTATTCAGATTAAATTATGAATTGAGTACGGTTAAGTTAGTCTATTTACTAAAAAAGAATGCACGAATAAAAGAATTTCTCAATTGGTCATAGATGTATGTATTTGTAGATAACAATCATAAAAATTTAACAAAAAATAATGGACGAAGGGAACAATAAAAACTATACGGTGACAAAAATCACAATATTCAGAAGTCACCTCACTGGCATGAGAAGGACCAGCTCCACCCTCAACATCCACCTCCTCTCCACCAATCGTATGAAAATGTGATAGGAAAGTAGGACAAAGATTGCAATTAAGGCATAGCACTCTCAATCGGGTTTGTGAGCTCTTTGTGGATAAACACACTTTTCGCCATACAGAAATTCGTGATCTTGGTTATGGTAATCAATGACAAATACATTACTCTTTCTTATGCCAAACAATCCTTGTTGGCTTGGTAGGCACAATAGGCTTTTTTCTATTCACTCAGCTTGGTCTCTAGTCCTACACTCCAATCCAGTTATTTTCTCGGCTAAATTCATTTGGCACAAGCTAGCTACTCCCACAACAAATTAGTATTTTTATGTGGAAGTTACTCCATTCATGTTTACCTATTAGGCTATTAATGAAGCTTTATGGCGAAAAGGATTTCGAAATGTCTCCAAGTGTGTTTGCTACAACACAGGTCATCTGGAAACATTCAACCATGTTTTCCCCACAAGTTCGACTGTTATCTCGATCTCTTTGGCGTGAGTTTCAAGTACAATGTAAGGCTTCTTTGTGTTTTGACTCAATTTAGTAGATGTGTTTCTCATGGTGGCTCAGTCATCGATCCTCAATTATCCATACTATTTTGTCTTCTATTATTTTATGGGAATTGTGGCATAATCGAAATCGAACTCTTTATAATGCTGTTACTAAGCCTATTTGATTCAATTCAGCAGATGTGTTTCTCATGATAGCGGAGGCTCGCGCTTTATTCCAAGGAGTTCATTGGCTATCCACTCATGGTTATATTGGTGCCATAGTGGAAATGGATTCAAAGATCCTCTTCGACTGCATCACAAATCGAGCTAAAATCCCTTGGCTGATTTGGTATTATATTCAATTTTTTCTCCATTTGCATCAATTAATGAGTTTTACCTTTCAACATTGCTTTCGTGAGGCGAATAAGGTTACTGATTCTCATGCTAACTATGGATGTGACACGACTCTTGACTCTGAATTCATGGATCCTCATTCTCTTTTGAACCATATCCGTGGTAGCTTGACTATTGTGGCACTCCATATATTAGAGTTTCTTAAATTTCTTTTTAGGTTTTGATCCTGTTAGTTGTTTTTGTCTATTTTTAAGCCCTTGTAATTTGATTTGACATAAGGCTCTTTTGTCCTCCCTACTTTTAGAGCAAGGTTGGTTGTCTTCCTCCTTGTATTATTTTTTCGTTATCAATAAAATTTATCAGGGTGCCTCCAGTTTCCTTAAATAAAAATATAAACAAAAAGTAAAAAAAAAAAAAAAAGGACATTTGGTGCATTTATTCAAAACCCTTTTGCTTTGCCTCCAAAACTCTTAAGATCATTTATGAACGACTTCAGCCTTAAGCTGGACACGTGGCAGATATCACAGCCTTATAGGCTCCAGCTGGGCAAGCGTCAAGGTGACATACACCCACCTCGAACATGATGACCTGGAAAACATAATATGACAAGTCGCTCACCTCACCAGTATACTCTCTCAGTACACGGTGCGACAGGGACATCCCAGTCGACCTCCACATCAGCGACCGAACCATACGCGGCGGAAGATTGCAAATAACTCGAAAACCGGAGCCTAGGATCCGTTCTAGATGATTAATTAAGAAGAATGATTTAGAATTACTAACCTTGTGTGCTTTTGTCGTTGACAACTCAGTTGAAGAACTAGCGAATCTTCGATGAACGATTCTTTAATCACGACGAAAGATCTTGAATAGCGATCCTCTATGTGTATCCACGCGTTGAACGACCCTAGAACAATTCTAGGCGGACTAGATCCTTGATTGAAACTCTTTTCAATCGATGAAGAAACGGATTTGGATTGAGTTTTGTTTTCAATTCTCAATTGAAATCTCTCAAACCCAAAGGCATGAGATTACGGCTAGGGCAACCGTTATAAAAATATTCAAAACCTAATTTAAGTCAATTTCGCGTCAGAACCACAATAGTTGGTTCTCGGCGTCCCCGACAAAAACTCCATATTCTTCATTTTGACAATTCGTTCGATGTGTGACCGGACTATATTATGTTGGCAATGAGTTCGATCACATCGATCCTCATAAGACATGAGCGGACTCTAGCAAGCCATCATGCCTACCCAAATAATATAATATCAAGTTCGATTTCTACATAGAACATATCACAATCCCTTTGTCACACGATGTTATATTGAACATGAGTCATGGTCCAAGTCAACTCATATTGTTCAATGCTTTCTCGTTACTAAGTAAATTGATTAATCGAATGATATTAATCACATTAATTCATTCGGGCATGGCCATACATCAATCTTACTTACGAGTGGCCTAGCAAACATCTCGAGGGACAAATTTCCATCTTGACTTATCATTCTTCCCAGAATCATATCATGCCAATAATAGCCCTTATTGTTATCCGGTTAAAGACAACGTTAAACTATATCAAACATAATATTCATCGAGTGGAAGACGATGATAATCCAAAGGATATCAATGATATAACTATATGAGATTTATTTATGACATATGACCATGACATAAATCTCATAATGGGTCAAGTCCCCTTGTTCTCTAACAAGTACCCATGAATCTAATGTGCATCTCCTGCATATAATCATCATATGATTATCCATTAGACTTCATACTAGTGCTTCATAAGTACTAGGGACACGATTATTAAAGCAAACATGCAAACATATATAATAATCAAAGAAACAATCTCTTATATAAATGAATAATGACATTACAAATAAGTCTATCTCTATAGGCCTAGGCACCTACGGGACCTTGATGGCATTGAGCGACTGGCGCATGCTCGGCATAGTCCCTTCTCGGTGTCTATACGGAGCCACATCACGCCTGGGAAAAGTCCTGTTATAATTCTTTTACATATCAGTCCTAAGCATATGAGGAAACCTATTCCGAAAGACATGGGAATTATATCACCCCTATTCCGAATCCAACCAGGAATATGGTTCCTATCTCTATAAAAAGCACCCTCAACAGGCCTCATAAGGTACACACATGCAAATTACTTGCTTACATACTTTCTTAGCTTTACCTCTCGCAGACGTATTGCTAATTCTCACGCCTGAGGGTTATCGCTCGGACAACTCAGCACCCCTTACGGTGTTCTTTGTTGATCACAGGTTTCAAGCAGTTTATACTTCAAGGACAATCCCTGCAACGTAAGCCGGAATCCTACTAGACTACACACGTGGACCAGACACGATTCACACAATCTTTTTTGGCGTGATCAATTTACACACCCAAAAATTCTAGGTGGATACAAAGACGGTCAAGACACTGATGTAGTTACTTTGGTAACTGCGAGATGAAAACACATGGCATGTATCAACTCTAAGTCTTCAACTAGGTTTAACATCCGACCAACTTTTAACAATAATTTTGGGGGTTGGGGGAATATTTATACCATTAATTGATTCGCCTAATCAATGTCTCTTGATTACATCACACACCACGTGGTAGTTAAATTGGTGGGTGACCGGTACATTTGTCAACATCACATGAGTTAATTGTAAAATTGGAATGAACTGTATCGACATACCTTATTGATGAATGGTAATGAGTTGGTCAATTCCAGTTCCACCAATAGTAGGGCGACAATTAAGTCCATGATGATCGTCAACCTATTCGACATTTGCATAATAACATTAATAGAAAATTTGGCATACGAAAGTTATCTACTGATTGAAATCAAATAGTTCAAGAATAGATTAATCACGAGAATAAGTAGTGCTCCAAACATACTACTTTAATTATGTCGATTTCATTTCCTTAAGTGTTAGTCATTCTAAACATTTGTTTACTACTCCCCATTTCTAAATTATTGTCATGTTTGACTTTTTTTTTTTTTGTGTCAAACAGGACATTTTTCAAATGCAAATTTGATGTATATATTTTTTACTTTTTCCAAAATTATAAAACACATAATTTATAGTACTTTTAAAGTGTTTACTCTGAAGTTCAAGGGGCTTAATGTAAACTTCTATGTAGTCAGAGGGTAGCGTGTGTAAACTTAGAGCTCAATGCAAATTTTTATGAAGTCAGAGGGTAAAGAGTGTAACTTAGAAGGGTATAAACTCAGTTAAGTTAGTTGGCTATGTAATTTTTTAATTTTATGAAATATATCATTTTTTCTCTTAGTTCTTGACATAGAACTTCGTATTTGAATTCTCAAATTCATAATTTCAGCAGTAACATACGTGGGTCGAAAGAGAGTCAATGAGTCTTTCGACCCATAATCTTTTTGGTTGCACAGTGTCTTTTTCTTTTAAGTTTTAGAAAACCTTGTGGTGATAATTTTGGTGTATGCGGAGATGAGATTAAAATTGTTATTTCACGCTGTTTATTTATTCTGTACCTCATCTCGTGAGAAGACTCCACACTACAAGAAAAGGGTCTGGAGGTCCATTTGCTAAGCAAATTTTTTTATTCGTTCGGAAAGGAAAGAAAGCAAAGAAAACAACAACAACAACAAAGAAGAAGAAAAAGAAGAAAAAGAAAGACAACTACAATCTAGGGAAAGCAAATCCCACAAGTATTACCTTCCCTCAAAGTGTGCTACAAAGTGCAGCCAAAAGACAACTACAATCTGGGGAAAGCAACTCCCACAAGTATTACCCTCCCTCAAAATGTGCTACAAAGTGCAGCCAGTTACTCAAGTAGATTTGAAGCCATTGTGTGACAGCTAAGTCTCAACAGTTATTTGCATTGAATGCACCAGATTTGAAGATCAAAATTGAAACTTCAACTTCTCTAACGTCTTCAACTACTCACTATTTATAGACCTCTCTTGGATCATTGAAGGGGGTTGGCCAAGACATTGAGAATCCAAGTTTAGAGTAAAACATTCTAGTCGAGTAAAACATAATTCCTATATTTCACCAAATACTTAGCTTTAGCAATTCACAAATCATTGATAACTCTCCCAATTCATAGTTATTAAGAGCTTCATTGACACACACACACACGAGTGAAATTCATCCTTGTTTGAAGACATCATCATTCACAAACGCATATCAAAATAGTTTTGTACGTGATCCATTAGTGATCAAGTAGGAACTTCACTTAGATCTCCATAAAAGATCATGAATGATGTAATCCTGCTTAGTTATAGACTAGTGGATAAATAGTGCAAAAATTCAGAGCTTACCACCTTAATAGTGGATGTAGCGACAGTTATGTGTGAACCACTTCAAATTGTTGTCTATTTAATTTCCTGTCGATTATTACTTTTTTAATGATCTCTTTGCTTTAGTAATTATTTATTTTAACAACCCTTATTAATCTATCTGGACAACAACAATTTTGTGATGTTTCGGCTTGATTTTATTTTAAATTTTGCCATTTGTGAAAGTTGTTAATTTGTTAGCAAAGATGCGAGAATTGAAAATGAAAGATGAAATATTTTTTTGAAATAGAAAATCTTATCTCAAGGTGGGAGGAGGTGCTAAATACAACACCCCTTTTATGCTAAATATAACACCTCCGGGAAAATTTACTATTTTGCCCATGTTATAAATGAATAAAAATAAAAAAATAATTGACAAGACCGCCACCTCTAGGCAGTCCTATTCCAAAGAACCACCTAGACTAGGCGGTCCTCCGATTTCCATTCATCATTCCGTTAAAATTTTTTTACACTTTAATAACCTAAAGTTAATATTTTCGTTAAAAAGTTAACATTTTCGTTAAAAAGTTAACGAAATCGTTAAAATTTTAACGGAACCTGGTAGAGGACCGCCAGCCCGAGGTGGGTTTATTCCTAGAGGACCGTCATCCCGAGGTGGATTTCTTCCTAGAGGACTGCCACCCCGAGGTGGTCTTCTTCCATAAGAACAGCCACCCCGAGGTGGTCTTCCTCTTTATTTTCCTTTTTTAATAATTAAATAATAGATAAAATAATATTTTTTTCAAGTAAAGAGGTGTTGTATGTTGCACTTTTGGAGTGTTGTATTTAGCATGTTTTCTTTTGGGTCCTTACGTTACGGTCAAAAGGGTCTAAAAGTGACAGAAAACAGCATGGGGAAGGAAAAGGATTGGACGCATCGAAGTGCGGAGTTTTCATCTTCAAAAAGAAAATGGTGATTGTGCTGCTGCTGGGCGGCATGTTGCCGCAGGGTCACGACGACGTCGTATACAACCGAGACGCCTGTCTTCTTCCTGTTGCATGCAACACTCTCTCTCTGTCACTCCTCCACTCCCTCCTTCCAACGCGTGTCTCTCTCCTCAATTTCCCATGACTTCATAAAATCCTCCCTCCCCCCGCTTCCCAATAAATAATTCATCTCATTCATTATCCCCAAACAACAACAAAAAAAACCCCAAATCTGCTGACCCAGTTAAAATTATTATAAAAAATTTAATCTTGCTCTTTTAAGTAGCACCCACCTTCAGGTATTGCTCTTGATTTTACACCTT
Source organism: Platycodon grandiflorus (assembly GCA_016624345.1). NCBI lineage: Eukaryota > Viridiplantae > Streptophyta > Magnoliopsida > Asterales > Campanulaceae > Platycodon > Platycodon grandiflorus. The sequence continues at coordinate 5,905,277 of CM028368.1, forward strand.
CATTCATTTCCTTTATTATTTGTTATTACCTATTTTCTACTATTTGTACTTGTCGTGATCTTTAAGTAGCACCTTCATGTATGTATGTTCTTGATTTTATATATATATATATATATATATATATATTTATATATTTTTTCTAAATGTTCCAAGTATTATGCTTGAAAGGGTAGTTATTAGTTTGGATGTTAACTTGTGTTGTTCTTTTTCTTTAGTAAGAAATAGTTTGTTTGTTTGTTTTCACCAGTCTTAATTTCTCTGTTTGTTCTGGTTTTCCAGCAACCAAACACTTTAGTTTGATTTCTGTCTATTGTTATCTTCTTTTTTTCCCACTTTCTTTCTTAGCTTCCGAAAAAAAAAATGGTTCATTTCTGTTAATTCTGTCAAGTGGGTGGCTTCTGCTTCATGTTTCTAAACAGAGTGTATGAGTAATAATTAATCAACAGCTTTTGCTTGTTCATCAGGATGGATGATCCAGATATGGAGTGGGAAATCCAAGAATACTCGCCTTCAAAAGAAGGTGAGATCACCAAGGTGAGGTGGATTTTGAACAAAGGGTTGGGGTTGGGAAAGAAGGTTGTGATCACTGGTATTGCCATCTCATCTGCACCGCTGGTTCTCCCTCCTCTTGTGGTTTTTTCTGCGCTGGGGTTTGCATTTTCGGTCCCTTTTGGGCTTGTGTTTGCAAGCTATGCGTGCACTGATAAGCTCATGAGCAAGTTACTCCCAACCCCGGCCCCCCATTCTATGTTAGAGTACTATACCGATGAAGATGAGGACGAAGAAAAGGTGGGTTTTGGAAGATTTGTGATGGAGGAGGAGGAAGAAGAACAAATGGAGGACATAAAGCGAGGGGTTGAGATGAGGATTGAATTAGATGAGGAGGATGATTATTGGCAGAAAGATGTTGGCTATTACAAAGAACAACCGACAGCATATGTAGATGAATATGTGGTGGAAGAGGATTATGAAGAAGATGTTGGTGATTATGCAAAGGTGGCAGAGGATGCTTATGCTGAAGAGGTTGATAAAGATACTGAAGTGAGAGAAGAAAATGCGGAGGAGGAGGGTTATGAAGAAGATGTTGGTGAGCACGTGGAGGGCGAGGATGATTATGAGAAAGAGAATGAGGTGAGAGAAGTGGGTGATGGGGAGAAATCAGTAAGCAAAGAAAGCGAGCATGAGGAGAGAGAAGTGGGTGATGGGGAGAAATCAGTAAGCAAAGAAAGCGAGCATGAGGAGCCGTTGGCAGAGATGCCTCGAGTTGTGGTTGTACTTGGGGGAAAAGAGGAAAATAATGGAAATGCCAGAGAAGTGAAGGGATTGAATTTGGTGGTAAGGGAAGTCATGAAAGGAGATGATGGGATCGAGGAAGAATCCATTGAAAATGAGGTGAGGGTTGAATTTGGTGACACTGATGGTTATAGGGAGAAAGATGTTGACTGTTATGAACCATCGACTAATACAGACAAATACGTAGAGGGAGAAGGATACAAGGAAGATGTTAGTGAATATATGGTGGGAGAGGGTGATTCCAAGAAAGGGACTGAGGAACGCGTTGAGGTGGGAGAAAAGGGTGATCGGCAGACTTTGGTAGGAGAAAACAGCAATCATGACGAGCCCTCGGCTGAGATTCGTAGAGTTGTGATTTTAGCTCCTGTAAATGAAGACAATAATGGCAATGCTAGAGAGGTAGAGGAGATAGATTTGATGACTAGGGAAGTTAAAGAAGGTAATGGAAACGAGGAAGAAACCATTGACAATGAGGAGGAGGAAATAGCGAGAGGGAGTACAGGTTTGTTGGAAAAAATAAGGAACGAGGGCAACATCGGTTATGATGTAACAGAGGAGACTTATGGGGCAAAGGGAATGCATGGAGTTGGTGGGGGTGAGGGTACCAATGTCAGTATTATTGGACCTATCAAGGAGTCATTTGGTGAAAAGGAGTGGGATGTGACAGTTTCAGTTGAAAATGAGGGAGCTGTGGAGGGAACTAAAAGTCCATTGGAAGAAGATGTAAAACCAGAAAAATTTAATGAGAGAATTGGAAAGGAAGGAATTGTCCCCTCTAAGGTTGAGCAAGTTGGAGAAGCTGATGATACAGTTTTAGAAAATGGGAAGATAATTCCGGACATGAACAGAACTTTAAATGCCAAGAGTTTTGGAGGGAATGTAGACACAATATCAAAGGAGAAGCAGCATGTGATATCGAAAAAAGTGGTGGTGCAGGAAGAAAGAGCCACAGATAACACCAGTGCTGATGCATCTGAAGATATCACTTCAAAGAAAATTATAGAAAATATTGTTTATTCAGATGCCAATATAAGAGAAATTGCTGATGAGAGTGGCTTTGATTTGTTTGATGACAGAAATGTGGCCAGTCACCAGAACTCTTACACAGCTTTTCAGAGCCTTGAAGGTAATCTTTTAGCAATCAAGAGTCCACATGAAAGTCAAATTCTTTTGCTGGATTAGTCTTAGTTTCTCATCTATGTTCGTACTATATTTGCAGCTTATGACAACTTAAAAGATAATACTGCTGAAGTGAATGTAGACTACTTGGCCCTTCCCACTTCAGGAAGGGCATCTGAGTCCAACAAGGCAACAATTCCAATGCAGGCAGACAAAGCGCCTTCCAGCGAGGTTGGTGCTTAAATAGTTCTTAGGTGTTGGATGGCTGTTCAAAATCAATCTTTTCCTGTAGGTTTGTGAGTCAGCCTATGGAGCTACAGGATGTGAATCTTTGGATTTGTTCAGTTTCTTTGTCATCAAGTCTGATTATTAATCTTTTTTTTACTTGAATGACTTCTTGCATTCGGTTTTGTGGTTGGCTAATTAATGTTCACGTTATTAGTTACCTACGTGCAACTGTATGTCGTGTATGCTTTGGCTCTGTATTTCATATCTAAACACAAACTCACATTCAAATGCATGCGTGCAGAGAGATGCATTGATGTGTAAAAGGGTAGGTCAAGTTGCATTAGAGTTTTGATCTTCTCCTTCTCTGGCTGCTTAATTTTGATTACTGAGGGCATAACAACTGAAGAGATACATTTTGAAATTCTTTTCTCTCCCCTCTAACTTCATATTTTATGCATCTTACGATCTCTCTAATGCTGTGTTAAAGTTTGCAATTTCCGCAAGGTTTGAGATTTCAGTTAGCTCTGTTTTAAATTATTTATTTTCCCACTTTAATTTCTTTTCTATTATTATTGTTGTTTCATTTTTGGAGAATTAATGTAGCCAACCCCAAGTGATTCAAACAAAGGTGAGTTGAGAGTATTGCTCTTTTTGACGTGAGCATTTATATTCTTCTCATGTGACAATGTTTCGGATATGTTTCTTGAATTTTCTTATCTCCACAAAGGGACGTCCATATCTCTTCTTTCGAAATAGTGAAATAATTAAAAGCTCTAGTATTCTCTTCCTTTGCTTAGGAGCTTTTGTTTATTCATCTGCCCAATATTTCCTTGTATGGTATAGAGAACTTTTGCATGCTTCAAATTGCACGTTTATTATTATTTTCATGTTCCTCTCTTTCAAAGACATTCCTCGTCCTTACTCAATTACCCAGTCTTCATATTTTTAACAAAGCTCTTTTTCTTTTCTTGATTTAATGGTCAAGGCTTGTTGAAAAGCTTTTCATATGAAGTTGGTTGACTCGTAGGTTTTAGATTGGACTGATCTAATGGTTTAAAAAGATAGAAGAACGTTCCTGTTCTTCGCTCCCCTCTGAAGTTAAGCATTGATGGTGGTGGTGATAAGATGATTTAAAGTGCCATTGGTGACGCATGATCGAGTTTACTGGTTTCAGTTATAAATACCATTTGGGTAATATTACCGAAGGGGCTGGTTGTATCTAGGGAACACCAACACTAACTGACACAGCACAATATTGGCGCTGGAGATGAAAAATTTCAGAAAACATAGGGCACGGCATGGCATTCAGAGACATGGTACACCTTATTAATGTGTGCGCAGTCGTGAATAATTGCACGTGTGATCTTATAGTGCCGATCAAGGAATTCTTCAAGTTTCATCAGCTTACTGCGGATTCATGAAGAAACCATTAATACGATTGTGGACGCACAGTTTCGTCCTCTTTGTCTCCTCCTGTCCCTGTTTCCTTTTGTCGTTTTCTTCTTTCATTTTGGTATTTGAATACTGAATTTTTGACCTGCACATTGAAACTAAAATTGCATTTGACCGGTCAATATATTGGATGTCCTGGATTTAGCACTTCCAAAAGAATATATAACAAAATAAAGGGAAAGAAATTCCGCTTGGAAACTTGTTGCACATATCCTTCGCGCGGAGTGGTGGATGTGGTTGGCACAGGCACGAGGGGCTTGAAAGCTTGTTGGTCCTTCATAGGCTTGTGCTACAGAACCAGGATAGGTTATATACTCGTGGGGCTTGATACTCTAGTTTTGAAGGCCTGAAAGACCCAGGGTTCGTGGTGGTCAGAGGATTCGCTTATTTCATTTTGGTCAACATCTTGATAGAATGAGTGATGGTTGGTTTATAACCAAGGGAAGTGGTAGAAATTGAAGTTATAAGAAAGTCAGTTGCAGGTCTTGAACATCAAGTTTTAGTCTGATAATTCCCTAGTATCTTCCTTCTGATTCTGGACGTTGCGTTCTTTGATTTCTGAAAGGGCAAAACCACATCTTGTCTTTCAAGTGTACAAGAAATATTCTTGATGAATCTAAAGCATATGGGCGTATACGAGTATTTTAGTTGTAGATGTGAAAGTGGTATGCAAAAAAATTGTATTACGTTTGATTCCTTCCAGACTACTCTGTAAGAACGGCTCTCCCACAGTGGGATCTGCACTCCTATTTGTTCATTCTAACGTATGCTTATCTTATTTACTTTTTAAGTCTTGTTATTGACATTTGTTTCTCCTTCGTTGACTGAAAATCAAATGAACGTACATCAAGATAAGCATTGATAACTTTTGTTTGCCGGTGCTTTCTGCATATAGGCCATTATTGCAAGTCCTTTGTGCTCTTAGTTTATTGTAGACAGTAAATTAGTTGATTGTTCTGGTTCTGAGTGTGTTGGCTGTTCTGTAGGTATTACTCAAGGAGGAGAAAATATGGGAACAGATAGATGCAATGCGAGCAATAGTAGGCTATAAAGCTGAACCTCAACCAACTTGTATAGAGGAACTAGAAGCTCTGTACATCTTCACTGGAGTCGAGCCATCGGCCTCGTTTAAGGACCCATCTGATATTGCAGATGTCAATCATAAGCTTCGGTTTTTGATGTCGATTGTGGGTGTCAAGTAGATGTTTGCTGAATATTATAGTTGCTGGTTAGCGTGATTTAGAGCGTTTATTTACTTTCTTTGGCTTGCTGGGGATATTGAACTTGGATGTTGGATTCAGTATAGTTTTCAAAGTATTTATTACCCAAGCATATGTTTTGGAAAATGCTTGCTGCATTTTGTTTTAAAGTACAACTAGTAGCGAACACGATCACGATCTCTGAAACACTGTCAGAAACTTCCATGCGATGAGATGATCCCAATACTTGAAGCACCACCACTTCTAATGGTCCAAAACGAATTTTTATCAATGAATTTCCTATCAAGAATTTGACCATTCAAGTCGATTATACGACCATGTATCATATTGATGCGTAACAAACGCCAAAGTTGTTGCTTACGAAATTATGGACGAAGGTTATGGAAATAATGATGAAAATTGCAGCAAAAATAAAAAGGATAGAGGACGGGTCACCGGTTAGGCTTCACTCACCTAACGTAAAGATCCCGTTTGGGTTTACCGGTTAGGATTCACTCACCTAACGTAAAAAGCCCTTTGAATATTACCTCCTAAACCTAAGGAAATAATAGACAAAATCTGAACAAAACTTTGTTCTTTGTATTTCTCCTTGAGAATCAAAACTAAAATCTAACTAAAATCTGTATTTACAACACTAATTCTAACCCTTTATATAGGTGTTTACAATGCATCCTAATCTTAAAAGGAAAAGAAAACTAATCCTAATTGTACAAGAATTTAGAATACTATCCTTCCTAGGAAAGAATTTAGAATACTATCCTTCCTAGGAATAAAGAATCAATCCTATACAATCTAGGAAACAAAACAGCAGCAGGAAAAACGAATTCGCCAAAACTGGTCGCAGGGCGATCGCCCTGTCCCGCCACAAAGCGATCGCTTTGTGGCCAGAAACCTGGTCCGCAAAACTGATGATGGGGCAATCGCTTCCTTCCATTCAAGGCGATCGCCTTTGGTCCAGAAACTCCAAAAAACCTTCTTTCACGCTTGTATCCTCCCTTGTCGTGTATGTGTCCTCCAAATGCCTCTCAAGCTTATAATTTTTCCCATTTAGCATCACCAAAGCTTCAAATGGCCATGTAAACCCGTTTTTCCCACATGCATTGGGTCTACGGCTTTTATTCACCACTTCACCTCGATGCTCCCGCATCATTCTCCCCTTCTTTGAAAAGAATTGTCCTCAATTCTTCAAATACATTTTTGTTGAGACCAAGCCCATCCCATGGCCTCCAAGCTTGACGAATAATCCTTTCCACTTGTGCAAAGTACATCTTTGGCCTTAGTATCACTTCACTCCCCTTCCCTTGAAAAGGATTCGTCCTCGAAATTTTACGAACAACTCGGTGATTAGCCCTTGAAACGAGGCTCATCCAATCCGCCCATTGAGTTGCAAAAAAGTGTTTGTCGATAAGTCGAGTAAGGAACCATGATGCAAATCGCGTAGGATCTTTGAAGTCAAACGGGTCCTCGTACATATGTAACAACTTCAATTCTTCTCGAACCGTCTTGAGCTTCATCTCCTCTTCCTCTTTTTCATATTGATCCTTCTCAACTTTCTTTTCTTTAATTTCCTCCTCTTCAATCACCTCTTTTTCTTGTCTTTCGATTCCTTGAGGTATGATAGGAATTACTTGATCGTCCTTGACGAATTGTTCAACTTCACTTTCACTAGCAAATAGGCTTGCCCTTTGTGAGGATTTTTTAAAGGTTGTGATTTCTGAGGGTGGTGAGGGTTTCAACTTAAACTTCTTGCTATCTTTCTTGACAATATACGCATTCTCCCTCCCATCATGAGTCACAATCCGATCAAATTGCCATGGACGTCCCAACAATATATGGCAAACATCCATTGGTACAACATCACACAGAATCTCGTCTTTATAATTACCCATGGAAAAAGAAATTAGAGCTTGGCGACTTACTTTAACTATGGAGTCATCGTCGAGCCAATGTAATTTGTAAGGACATGAGTGGTTTGTGATGGGAACCTTCAACTTGTCAATGAGTATGATGGAGACGGCGTTTGCACAACTTCCCCCATCCACTACTAAGTCGCACACCTTCCCTTGTACAAGACACTTAGCATGAAAAATCTGCTCTCTTTGTTCTTCCTCCACGGTCATGGGTTTTGCATGTAGAGACCTCATCAAGACTAGTGTTTCCCCCTTGACGTCTTCGGAATCAAATTCTTCCACTTCTTCTTCTTCCTTTTCGGATTCTTTCTTTTGTTCTTGAACCGAAAGATTGTTTTCTATGTCTCGAATTTCATGCAAAGTCAACACCCTTTTATTAGGACACTCCGATTGATAATGCCCATATCCTTGACATTTGAAACATTTGATGGTCCTTGTTCCTCATCGGTTTCTTTCCTTCGGCCTTGTCATTAAGGGTAACTTTGTTGGTTTCCTCCACTTGCTCATTCGGTATAGGATTGACCGAACCCTCTTCATTACTAGAAAACCCCCTCGAACTCACAGCTTTGTTTACCATCTTTTTCCTCTTCAATTGTCTTTCACACTTTATCGAGACCTTGCAGATTTCATCGAAAGTAAAACACGGTTGTAATTCCACCATATTCGCTATCTCGGAGTCAAGTCCTCCCATGAATCTAGCAATCTTTTGTTCCACATACTCTTGCATGTCACATACAATTGATAACCTCTCGAATTCCTCGATGTATTGAGCTACCGAAGAATCTTCTTGTTTCAATTGAATAAGTTTAGAAAAATTATCTTGTCGGTAGGTACTTGGTAAAAACCTACGATCAAGATACTTTTTAAATTTTTCCCAAGACTCAATTTTTGACTTACCTTCGCGTCTCCTTTGGGATTTCAGATTCTCGTACCAAATAGAAGCATATTTCGTGAGCTTGAGAATGGCTACCTTGAATTTTTTTCGGTCGCTATACTCCTTGTATTCGAACACTCGATCCATCCTACGAATCCAATCAAGATATCCATCCGGATCCATTGAACCATCGAATTCAGGGATATCAAGCTTTAAGCCACGATCATCATCATCTCTTGGCCGCCCTAGGTGTAGCCTTGGTCTTGGACGCCTCTCTTCATCATCCGAGTTGGAGTTTTCAAATTCTTCACGCCTTCGTTGTCGATCTTCCAATAATTGTAATACTCGATCCATACGTCGTTGAAGATCTTGTAATTCTCGATCTCATCGCAGATTTGTGGCTTGTTCCAAAGTTAATCCGTGTGGACTTGCTTCTTCATTCGCCATGATCGTTCACAAAGTTGGAATTTGTGAAAGACCTAAGCTCTGATACCAATTTGATGCGTAACAAACGCCAAAGTTGTTGCTTACGAAGGTTATGGAAACAATGATGAAAATTGCAGCGAAAATAAAAAGGATAGAGGACGGGTCACCGGTTAGGCTTCACTCATCTAACGTAAAGATCCCGTTTGGGTTCACCGGTTAGGCTTCACTCACCTAACGTAAAGAGCCCTTTGAATATTACCTCCTAAACCTAAGGAAATAATAGACAAAATCTGAACAAAACTTTGTTCTTTGTATTTCTCCTTGAGAATCAAAACTAAAATCTGTATTTACAACACTAATTCTAACCCTTTATATAGGTGTTTACAATGCATCCTAATCTTAAAAGGAAAAGAAAACTAATCCTAATTGTACAAGAATTTAGAATAATATCCTTCCTAGGAATAGAGAATCAATCCTATACAATCTAGGAAACAAAACAGCAGCAGGAAAAACGAATTCGCCAAAACTGGTCGCAGGGCGATCGCCCTGTCCCGCCACAATGCGATCGCTTTGTGGCCAGAAGCCTGGTCCGCAAAACTGATGACGGGGCGATCGCTTCCTTCTATTCAAGGCGATCGCCTTTGGTCCAGAAACTCCAAAAAACCTTCTTTCACGCTTGTATCCTCCCTTGTCGTGTATGTGTCCTCCAAATGCCTCTCAAGCTTATAATTTTTCCCATTTAGCATCACCAAAGCTTCAAATGGCCATGTAAACCCGTTTTTCCCACATGCATTGGGTCTACGGCTTTTATTCACCACTTCACCTCGATGCTCCCGCATCACATATAATCACCAGCAATGTCGCAATTTGCATTTTCAAATCACCCTGTCGCCACTCCATCGACAATGAGTCCACCAACTCCTACATTAGACCCAAGAGCTCTGCTTTTTTGTGCAATCCTATAGTAGAGTTCGCCAAGGCTATAACCACCTTGAACTTAAGGTGTTTTACTCGTGACATCAACACTATTTAAATTCATGGTAAGCATGGCAAATGTACATTACAAAGTACAAAAGGCCCTTCGAAATCATGACCTCTACCATGAATTTTAGTTGGATTTCATGTTTCTTGGAGTAACATATGTCGTTTGAATTTGAATTTGAGATTTTTATTCATCAGTATTGCGATGAGAAAATGGTTAGGAGTTAGTCCAACGTTGAAACATATATTTGTCACTGACTTTGAATTGTAACTATATTTATCACCGACTTTGAATTGAGTTACAGTGTCGTATTTTCTTTTCTTTTCTATTTATCATTTTTCTTTTTTATGTTTTCGAAATTTTTTGCTACAAGGCAATTTTCGTCAAATGAAACACTATAACTTTGGAGCATAACATAATGTAATAATAACTTTTCAACTATACCCTTAATTTTTGGACATTTGACAAAATTGTAGGACTATTTAAAAACAAATATTTTACGATATTAGAGTTAAAGTGAGACTAAAAAATATAGAGTCCGTTTTCGTAATTTAGCGACTTTAGTTTTGTGACTTTAGATATTATCTCTTGTTGGTCTAACCAGCTTTCTCTCCATCTCTTTTATTTTATCTTCAATTATTTTTTTCAAAAAATCAAAATTACAAAAGGGGTTTACTATTAACACCATATTTTCCTCTTAATACACCTATTTTCTTAATACACCCCCTCTACTAATTTTACACCAACATAATTTCTAAATACACTACCCAACATTTTCTATTTTACCCATCTCGCTTAACTCATTATTTCTTTTCCAATACACCCACCTAATATCATCACACCCACCCCTATTTCTCAATACACCAACAATTTCAAACTCAATAATTTCAAACTCAACACCTCCGTTCTGCAAACTCCTCAAAAGCAACCCAACAATTTTGTGTAAGGAAGAAGGAGGCCGGGAAGAAGGAAGAAGAAGAAGACAAAGAGAAACTTTGATTTCACAATGAAGAAAGCTCTAGGTATGAAATTCTTCAATTTTTAAGTTCAAATGGTTTCAATTTGTGCATTGAATATCATTTTATTTGCTGGATTTTGTTAATTTTTGTTATATGTATGAAACTGACCGAAGGGGTGTTCGGGATTGGTTGAAAAAACACCACAGTGGTGTTCGAGACTGGTTGTAGGAATACTGCAGTGGTGTTCGGGAATCCTTCCCGAACACCACTGCACTGTTCCACAACAAGTCCCGAACACCACTGTGGTGTTCCATAAGCTTTCCCGAACACCACTACAGTGTTCCACAACAAGTCCCGAACACCACTGTGGTGTTTCATAAGCTTTCCCGAACACTACTGCAGTGTTCCACAACTCATCCCGAACATCACTGTGGTGTTCTATGAGTCATTCCCGAACAGAATGTGGTATTCCTTCATACATTCCCAAACCCTACAAGTTAGTTTCTTCAATCTCTGCTGATCCATATTGTGATTATTGTAGGTAAATTAGCAAATGTATATGAAAGAAAAAGACCAACCGCTTCAAACAGAAGAGAAAGAGGTCAGCGTGAACAACAACAGCCTAAGGATCCCCCACGCGTCTCACAGGAACAAAAATAATCTCCTATACTGATGACTGACTATAATTTTGAAAGAGATACTGATTTTGGAGATAATAGAGAGGAAGATGTTGGAGATGAGGGAGAAGAAAATGTTAGAGAGGAAAGAGAAGACGTGACATATACCCTATTTTCCGGTGGTCCTGTTAATCCATCTCTACTGACTACTTATGAGTCGCACGTAGCACGATTGATATGACAGGGGGAAGAGAGAGAGAGCTTCTCAGGTGTAACAATCATACTGAGAAACTAGTTCAGTGGAGTTGTCACAGAGAAGTATGTGACCCTTTGTGGTTGGAAGTTGTCAAAGCCTCCAAGTTGTTTCGATTAAGGCGAACATCGTACTTTGAAGTTGACAAAGTCTTGGTTAGTGCATTTGTGGAATGCTGGCACCCTGAGACTAATAGCTCTCATCTACCCTTTGGCGAAATGACAATCACATTGGATGATGTATTTTGCCTTACAGGTCTTCCGATCACAGGGACTCTAGTTTTATCGAGACGGAGTTTTACACCAACCTCTACTTATGATGTTGAGCAATGGTTAGGAGTTTCTTACGTTGAAGCGATCTAAGGAATGCGCGGTGCGAGGGGATCTTCTGTGAGGCTAGAGTGGCTTAGGGAGAGGTTTAGTGAAGATGCTATGTCAGATGATCTGGAAAGGCGTGCATTCTCAATTAGGGCTTATTTATTATACACCTTAGGTTGTACAATTTTTGCTGATTAGAGTGGCACTCGAGTAAATACGTCTTACTTGGAGTTCCTGGTTGATCTTGAGAAGGATCATACATATGCATTGGGAGCTGTCACTCTAGCTTATCTCTATAGACAGCTAGGGCTAGCGTCTAGACTCACAACCAAACAGATGGCTGGATATTCCACGTTGTTGGAGGTAATAAATTCATATTTTTACTTATTTTTAATATGTTGAAATAAATATTTATTAGATTATGAACTGATTATTGTTTCTTCTTATTGCATTTCATGTAGGCATGGATATGCGAACGATTCCCAATGTTTAGGCCTCCACATAACGTTCAGTACAATGAGGAAAATCCTTTTGCAAAGAGGTGGCTACCAAAGGTTGGACAAGGAACATCTATAGAAAGATTAATGGCAGTGCGTGAGGTTCTTGACTCCATTAAATCCAGTGAAGTGGGTATTAATGTATTTTTATATATGTTGGTTGACTTGAAAATCTCGTGTCAAATATACATGTTGTAATTTTTTATTTTTTAAATTGTTACAGGTTATTGGGAAGCCCTATACGGAGACGGTGAGACAACATTTTCCGTTCCACCACATTTCGTATTATCATGGATGCATCTCAGCAAACACTATTGTGGAGCCATATCATCCTGATGAGTCCTGCGACAGTTTGGATATGTACAGACAATTCCATACGCCCCTATTGCTCTCAGTGTCCCCAGAAAGGAAACCCAACAGACTGCGGCGATATGGGGGGTACTTGTTAAGTACTTTGTACAATGGGATAGTCATGTGTTATCTGACGAGAGACTTGGTAGACCTGCCCGACCAGCAGGACAGTGTGACCATTCATATTTTGAATGGTATTACACACATTCACATCCCATAGTTCAAGACCTTGACCGTCGGTCTTTTTACGTCAGCAACCCAGCTGATACTGCTCCGCTAGATGCTTGGGACATTGTCAGATCTACACGGGGTTTAATGCAACCAATGGTGCAACGATTGAGATCAGGAGACCAATCTATCTCTAGAGAAGAGTTTGAGTCAGTGTCCTACGAGCATATGATGCATTAGGAGGTCCAGATGACGAGAGACCACATCAGGCAGGACCTTTGCATGCTGCGTCTAGTCGTAGGAGGAGAAGTGTTAGTTGAAGTCGACAATAACAATATATTATGTATTTCAATTTGAATATTGTTGTATTTAAATGACGATGTTATGTATTTAAGTGTAAGATGTTATGCATATTGGTAGTACTTAGTACTATTATATCTTTGGATGTTATGCATTTTGTATTAAAGATTGATTTACAACCAAGTTAAATGACATAAAAGCAAAAGATTGATTTACAACACAAGTTGATTTACAAAATAAGCAAAGGATATGCGTTTACAACCAAGTTGATTTATAAAAGTAACCAACTGATTGATTTACAACTCAAGCTAATCTAAATCTACAATCGTTGACGCCGACCTACACTTTCACTATACAAATTAAGTTCGCTATATAAATTTTTCACACCACGGAAGTCGATATGTATTCCATTTATGAAGTCGATATGTATTCGACGGTGGTAATAGACTCCCTTCGCGCAAGAACACCTACAAATATACTACATATCAATATCATGGATGTATATAACATAAATAACTTCAGATAATATCCTTGATATGGTGTGTACCTAAATATAATGATCATTATTTACAAATCCAATACATATCATCTTCGGAGAATTGAAGTTTTTGGAAAATTGAAGTTTTTGGTCAGTTGGGTTTGAAACAGCGATGTATATATCGAGTTATGGAGGAAGGTGTATTGATAAATTGTTTGGTGATGTATTTAGAGGTTTAGGTAGTGTTTTAATATAAGGGTTGGTGTATTTAGTAAAGAAAGGGTATTTATGTCTAACAATATAATGATATTTTTATAATTTAATTTGAGGAGTGTATTAATAAGAAAATGTGGTGTTAATAGTAAACCCGTTACAAAACGAAAGTCGTTAAATCTGGAACATAAGATTTAAATGAAATTTAGTGAAACATATTAGGGCAAAAACGTATTTAAACCCAGAAGACCCCGCCGAACACACGGTTTCCGTACTTTACCGGTAAAACTACAAAAAAAATAGGTAATTCAATCCAAGGCGAAGGAGAAAAAGCATCTCTCCGGCGCGCATTGCATCAAATTTGGTATGAACTGAAATAAACCCTAATTTGAGAAATTCAATTCGTAATAGATGAAGATCGTTCGTAGAGACCTCCTCCCCAATGGACCTGGTAGCGTCAAGGTATATACAACCCTCACTAAACGGCAGATTGTAATATATATTTTTATAATTTTTTTTAGATATATTTTTTTAAAATTTTGAATTGGTGGAAACAGATGATTCCAGAAGAAGCAGATGATTTATGGCTTGCTTATAATTTGATCGCCAAGGGTGACACTGTCATGGCGGTTACCATCAGGTATGTATCACTCTACCCGTGTGGTTATTTGACAGTAAAAGGTCAGTTTTGTTAAGTACTGCTTTGTGTAAATATCATTACTTGATTTGTGCTAATTCATTATGATATTGTTTGTTTCGTCGAGAAAATCTAGAGCAGTGATAAAGGAATTCAGTTTGTGAAGTTTGTTTATGTATATTGTTAGCTTTGGGTTTGTTTGACCTGATGAAATGGATGCTGTTTGGGAAAGTAAAACTCAGCGCGGGACAGGAGATTATTAATTTCCATAATCAACGGGTTTGCATTTTTCATAAATGAGGGACAGGAGATTAATATTAGTGTTTTAACTCTCTGGTGAGGTCATTTCATGCAAGCATTCTCATGTTCGTTGTATGCTATTTCTTCCAGGAAAGTTCTTAGAGAAGCAGCTTCTGGAGGAAGAGACGCAGAACGTGTGAAATTGAAATTGGAGATTAAAGTTGAGGTTAGATGAGTTTATGACCTCATTTTCTTTTTTTGATGTAGATTAAAGAATAAGTTGTTTAAGTATGTTCACATGCATTGGTTTATTGGTCCTAGAAATCATTTGAAAGGTCGTATGCATTGAGTGCTAATTATCATTTGAAGTAAAAACATGAATACCAAGTGTCTAGAAGCCTAGAAGTCTCCTTGCGATCCTATAAATACCATGTATTTCAGCATTTGAAGGCAGTGATGGATTGAATGAAAATATGATTTTCTTGATGACGTGTGAGACATCAATTCTCGGGTATGAGGTCTAAGAACCCTAGTTGTGAGGCCTAGTCTCTCTCTCTCTCTTTATATTTCCTATTCTTGATCTTCTTCTTTCCTCTTCTGCCTTTTTATTTCCTGTACCCTGTGCACCAAACGATCTGAATTTCTATCTTCTCCATTTATTCTCCTATTTTTGTGTGAAAATTTTAGTTTGCATGACCTCTAAGTCCAAGCAGTCCTACATTAGTTTGGTGTAAGAGTTTATGGTTTTGCCACTATGTTTTCACGAAGTTGGAGATTTTATACGACTAAGTTAAACGGCTTGGGAACAGGATTCTTTGTTTCTGAAGAATCCATATCAGGCCGATATCCTTTAAGTCTCGGTTATGTGTACTTGAAAGTAATACAAAATTGCATCAAAGCTGTGGTCGCCCAATAAAATCCAACGGTATTGAAGTTAGTCTTCCCGGTAAAATGAAAGATTGGATTCATGCTAGTTTGATAGAGGAAAATGCAGAAGGAGAAGAGGATGTTGTAAAGGCTGAAAGCTTGATTTACATGCTGCAAGTAATAAGTTGGAAGAAATAGCCTGCTGATTCCAAATATTTCCTTGTCCTGGAGAAGATTAAGTTGCTGTCTCAGACCTTTGTGTGGCAGAAACTGAAATGAACTATGGTTTCTAGCTAGCAACAGAGCTTGATTCATAGGGATGTGAGTTGCCTGATCTCCTATTACAACCTTGTGCCAAGACAAAGAAGGCCAAATCTGATTTACAAGAAATTCAAAAGCGAATGAAGAGGTGAACGAAATATCGCTTCATGAAAAAGAAAAAGATGGGCAATAGGGTTACTATTGAAGTTCAGAATCTATTTCTGGATCAGTCCTTTAATCTTGATGCCGGAATAATTGACCGTCATTCCTAACAAGCTAAATCCTCTTGTTGAAGGTCATCATTCATTATTTAATTTACTTGTTCAAAGAAAGAATGCAGCACTTCAGCAACTTTAGATTCTTCTTGTGAAGTCATGGATGCAGGGTCAACATGTCTCACTTGTTATGCTCGAACATTTAAAAACTTAAGGTTGAGTTTTCTTGAACTAGGGAAGAGTGATGCAGACGAAAGAAGCGCGAGACATACTTCAATTTTACATTAAGTGGTTCAGTTACGATTACATGTATTGGTTCATTGGTCTTAAAAATCATTTAAAGGGTCATAAGTGTTAGTTATCTTTTGAAAAGTCACGCGTGAATATCACATTAAGTTTCTAGATGTTCCTATCCTCCTATGTCAGGATTGTTGGAGTGCATGAAAATTTAATTTTGCTTATGATGTGTGAGACATCAATTCTTGGGTGTGAGGCCTAGGTTTTTCTGTCCCCTTATATTTCTTAATCTTGATATTCTTCTTATTTTCCTTTCTATTTCCTGTACCTACCCACCAACAGGTCTGAATTTCTATTTTCTCCATTTATTCACAGGATGTGGATTATGACAAAGAAGGGTCTATCTTGCGGATACGTGGAAAGAACATCCTGGAAAACGAACATGTGAAGGTATGCTGCATTTTCAAAACAAGCCCATTCTAAGTTGATTGATTTACCAACCTTATTCTATAGTTGCAGCTATGGAAAGAAAAAACAAGATAAGTGAACTTACTAAATTTTAATTGCAGATAGGGCAATTCCATACGCTTGAAATTGAACTACACCGGCCCTTCGTGTTAAGAAAGGTATGCCCCTTAGCTAATACAACTATAAATCTACATCACTTAAACTGATCCTTCCTATCCAACTCTTGTCATGTCCAGTAGTATTTACTACTTTCGGATTGAAATTTGAGTGCATCTCCTGCTCAAGTGAGGACAAAATCTGGATTTGTGATAGGGTAACAGTTTAACGGAATGTTTTGTACTATTAATGACATAATCAATCATAATGTCATGACTGCTCCAGAATGCATCAATTTTATGTGGCTTAACTTTTTTGCATCAGGTCCTTGTGACGTCTTATAATATTTGATGAATATGTGTATATGCATTGTGCAAATTCACTTGATTTAGGAAGTATCATCCATAAATAGTATGTTAATTTGCTAGTCAGTTTGCACGGTACACATTCATTTGAGTGAAATAGGTGGATGTTAAAACTTCTTAAACTTGTTTTTGTAGATCTTAACATTTGCATAATTCTTAAATTTTTTCCTTGTCCTTTATGGGTTATTGGTGTCGCATGCCTGCATGCTGCCAATAGAAAATTGAAGGAAAAGAAAATTTTAAGATGGGAAAGGTTTTGAAAAATGGTTATTTTAATTCTAGATGCTCTAGGAACATTGCACACCCTAGTTTAGGCTTGACTTTGTGTTCAGTTACGGCTTTTAGTATAATTTTTGAGCTGGGGGTATTATAAATCTGCAATTTTGCTGGACATGGGAGCTGGGATTCTGATTAAGGTTTACCGAGTTCTCTTAGGTGCTTTCTGAAAGTATATTTGTTTCCAGGTAGGTAGTTTAAGTTAAGGAACTCCTAAAATCAACATAAACCAAGAAAATGCTTTCTACCGAATGTAGAGGTCAAAGAATATAATCTTCTTGCAGCAATCTAGTTATTTTTGGGCTTGTTAAACACCACTTGCCTCGCGGCCCCACGCCTAACCCCTCTCAAACACATTGTTTAACTTGAATTTTGGTTTATGCTTCGAGTTTGTGACATCACTGCACCTCTTGGAATGTAGACAGCTGTTCAAATAGGGATTATGAATTTTAAGTTGAGAAATTTAATACATGGTTCTTATATGTATTCATTCAAGCGCATGGTCTGCTTGATAAAATTGAACTACATCCAAAGGTAAATTGTTTCTTTTGATTTGGTTGGGTGGCAGGGGTGAAGGCTTTAATTTGGTTTGATTGGGTGGTGGTATTGGTGGTGGTTATGGAGTTTGGAAGTGGGTGATGTTGGTGGTGGCCCTGGGGTGGTTGTGGAGTTTGGAAGTGGGTGGTGGGTGGTGGTTATGAATTTTGGAGGTGGGTAGGTGGGGAAGAGAGCTTTATTAACATTTTTAGCCCCTTAATAAGAAAATTTACACTAGACTACCTGTGGTATCATGATTAATTGCAAATGACCAACTTAACGACTAAATCCTAATTTCCGTTATGATAGACCCTCCAATTGATACGAAATTGGAAAATTGGACTCTAAATTGCTAAAATTGAAACCAGGTACCCTAAAATGCGAAACTATTTCACATTGGACCCTTAAATGCAATTAACTCTTGATAATAAATAGGATGGAAACACAGCGGTGTAAAAGGATTCATGTAGCTGATCAATTAGTGGGATGAGGTTAAGGTGTAGAAAACAAGATTTAAAAGATGAAGAAAGACTCTATGACGCCTAAAACTTTGTATGCAAGGTTTTCATATTCTTCAACAACTTTCTCTACTTCGAATTCGCTTCTCCTTAAACTATATATATGATCTAACAGATTGACCTCCCTCTTTCTAGGACAATTTAGATAATCAAATTCAAGAAAAATGTTGCTCCTGGAATCTACTTTTGTAACTGTCATTTGAAGGTAGATCATTTATTCTGATAGATCATATATTATAGCTCTATCATTATTTTGGCTAAATGACAGGAACTGAACAGGACATAGTCAATTCACAATCCATAGACTTGCTTTTCCAGTCTTCATCTCCCACTCTATAATTATCTTTACTATATTATTCTTTTTCTTGTTTCTGAGATACAACTGATGTTTGCTTCCTATTATATTTTGTAGAAACTTTGGGACTCGCTGGCATTAGACATTCTTCATCAAGCCACAGGTATGCTGTCATAACTTTACATGTTCCTTCAGTTTTGCCTGTAAATAGAATACATAGTTGATCTTCATTCAGTCACGTTCATTTATCAGAACTGGTATATTGTTCTAGAAAGTTGGCCAGCCTTTGGTAAATCTATCCAATGGTGATACTGTGCGTTGCTTTTTATGTTATGACCTGCTCTCTCTCTCTCTCTCTCTTCCTTTTGGGTTTTGGGAAAGGAATAATGGACAAGGGTTAGTCGAATTGAGTTGGATAAAACTGAGGACAGTGTGGTTAAACTAGAAGGCTGCTATATCTCCTCTGGCTGATTTGGGCCAAACATCAGCCAGCTAAGAGTATGAGGCAATTGATCCAAAGAGAGAAAGAGTTTTTTTTGTTTTGTTTTGTTTTTTTTCCGTTTTCCAGGGTGGGGAACAGGTGTCCCTTTCTATAGTATAGGGGCCACGGTAAAGATATCTCAAATGTTAAGGATGCATACTGTGGTTTCTGTTTTGTGTATCAAATTCTGGCATGGATTATGGTTGCAATTGTTTACTTGTCTGTCAATCCATCCAAACTACCAAGGTTGCAGAGTGCTTAATGGTGGAATAGCGAGCAGAAAACTCTAAATGAAAATACTAAGGGCGGGAGGGTATACGTCAAAACTGTGCGCGAGTGTAATAGTTGATTTTCTCTGAACAGTCGATAAATTTAAGAGTATCTTCTCACTCTTCCTGTTCACTATCCTGATTCAGATCCTTCTGTGAGTGCTGATCTTGCTGTGGTGTTAATGCAAGAAGGACTGGCACATATCCTCCTCGTTGGGAAAAGGTAGCATAATCCGTTATAGCCATTACTTATTACTTTATTTATAAATATAATCATTATTCACTGAATGCTAGCTCTCCATGTATTTTTGTTTTGTGCTTTGTTATTTTAATTTGATATGAAAATTCGACATGGTGCGAAAGTAATTGCAAAAGTTTTGTAAGAACAAAAGAGATGTTTATAGAACCTGCCAAAAATCTAGAAATGCAGAAGATTTTGAATGATATAAATGTGCTAAGAAGTAAAAAGAGCAGGGGTTGGGGGGCAGGTCTAAAATTCTTGATGAACTTAATTCTAAATTAGATACTCCATCCGTCCCAAAATAAGTGTCCCCTGTTGACTTTACACGGGTTTTAAGATAGTGCTTGTAATTTTTCTTTAATACCCTCAAAATATTCTAGTGGTATCAAATCAATGGGTCCCTTGTTTTTTTCATCTCACAGTTGATAAGGGTATTATGGACAAGTTTCTTAGGGAATCATTCTAAAAATGGAAAGGGGACAATTATTTTGGAGTGTCCCAAAAATGAGTGAGGGACACTTATTTTGGCATGGAGGGAGTAAAAATTATGGGGATAGAAAACTATGGATTTCAACATGGTAAAATGTTTGTAAGGTTTGGTAAAAGATGAGGAAAATTGAAGAAAGATTGGAAATGTATTTCAAGAGATGTTAATGATGAACATACATGAAGCATATCCGTAGAGGAACACTCTTGAGTAAATTAGAGGGATCATGTTTTTCCATAGGATTAGTTTGTTTGAGTAAAGACTACACTAGGCCAAATGAAAATAGGGAAGGCTTTGGCACTAGATTGAATTTGTATTCCGGGTTCGAAGTGCACAAGAGATGTAGGAGTCTCTTGGCGAGCAAAGATGTTTGATAAGATCATATGTCAATTAGAATGCTTTGAGGTTAGGGAGAGCTTTTTTTTTTTTTTGATAGGTAAAAGTATATATAAACTCAAGCGTCAAAACAGGTGACGCATCCTTTGTACACTAGATGTAGCACCAACACTTACTCCAAGTTAATGCTATTTACAAAATCAACAAAAGAATGACTGGAGGAACGGGAAATGTCCTCTGTCGCCGAGCACCAGTGGTAAAGAGTATGCAACATGCTATTACTCAATTGCTCCAGAGATCTTTCCTCACTATCAAAAGCCCTCCTATTTCCTTCCTTCCAGATGGACCAGCATACCCCCAAAGGAGCTGCCTCCCAAATGTGATTCCTCCTCCTTCGCTTATATAGCGACCAACTCAAAAAAAGCTCACGAACTGAGCTGGGCATCACCCATGAAATACCAAAAAGTCCAAAAATCATGTTCCACAATGTCGTCGCCACAGGACAATGAAGCAGTAAATGATTAACACTCTCTCCACTTCCTTTACACATGAAGCACCAGTTAACATAAATTTTCCTCCTCACTCGTAAGTTCTCCCCAGTGAGAATGGCTTCATGGCACGCCTCCCAAGCAAAAAAAGTTGCTCGACAAGGAGCCAAGGATTTCCAAACTGTCTTCCAAGGGAACGTGAAATCATTTCCTCCCACCAAAATAGAATAGTAGGATTTGACAGAAAAAGTTTTCCGCCTGCATTTGTAGTGCCAGTTTACAAGAATAAAGAAGGTATCCAAAGTTGAAGTAGTTCATGAAATAAAATTCAGGCCATAAAAATGAAACCTGGTAGAGAGTCATTGAGAATAGACTATTTGACGTGAATATGAGAATTGGTTTTGATGGAAGCAATCTACTTATTCAAAAGATAAATGGATATACATAGAGAGGAGAGAAAAGGTTTTGCATATAGTTTTTGTTGACTTAGTGAAAGCCTATGATCGAGTGCTCATAGACTATTTGTTGTTGTGTATATTGTTATAGTATAGGGGCTATAGTTATAATTATGTGTTTTAGGGCCTCTTAACTCTATCTAATCTCTGTTTTGTATCTTGTAATATGGAATCAGAGCGTTTGGGCTTGATTCCTTGAAGAATATCAGTTGATCCTAGTAGAGTTGACTTCTTAGGGTTTCTCACCGTTGTCGAACAGCGTATGAACAGTGAATAGTGCTACTGCTCCAATGCGTGAACAGTCATGCCAGTGACTTGAAGAATACCGCTATTTGCAATTTTGTTTTTGTTTTGGGAGAAGTTCCAGATATGACTGGGCATGGGAACTGCCCCAAGACATTTTTTGGGTGAGATTAGGACCTAGCTGAGTGGCTTTGGTGCTTCACAACCTGTTTGTGGACTTTCTGTGTGACTACAGCGGCTGAACCTATGGAAAAGAAAAATTATCTCATCTCAAAGATTATTATGCTGTCAACAACAAAAATGGTCAAAAGTTGTTCGTGGACTCGGTAATATTTCTTCATTAGTAGTGAGGATGACAATCATCTCACTCATGACACACCTTAAGATCCTAATTCAGCAGAAGGGAAGGCTATATGACCACCTTTTTTGCCCAAAAGGAAATCCATTGAGCTGCATATCATACCAATGGTGAACCCTTGCGAGTTTGTTGAGGAACTCATGGAGTATCTTGCTTTCTTACTCCTGGCCATGGTAATGCTTTCTACTGCTCAGAGAAGTAGGAGAGAGCACTTTTAGAATATTTTATGGACTCTAAAGGGGTATATGAGGAGCTTAAGACCCTTCTTTTATTTAGTCTTGCAGCAGGTTCAGTGTAGCAAATTCTATTTATGAGTTTTTCTTTTATCAAGATTGCTCCAGGATGTGGTCGCAGTAGCTGTCATGGTTGAGATGGTATAGGTTTCAGAGATGGTAAAGGTGGTAATCAGGGTTGAGGTCGTAGCCAGGGCAAGTAAGGCAAGGGCTTGTTGATCAGAGGGTTTGTCACCATTTTGTTCGAATTGGGTCATTTACAATGTACATGTTGGAAACTTCTTGACGAGCCTCCTCACCTGTCACGGTTTACTAGTGTTTCTACTCAATAGAGTGCTACTGGTTCTTTGGACATGCCTCCACCAGAGTTTGTTCTTATCTGAAGGTTGCTACGGTTCAGTGAAGTGAACCCACTACTTGCCCTGCATCATCCTCTCGCTCATAGGTCATTGATTCAAGTAGAGGACATGAGTCAGGGTGCTTCTATGTTCTGAATGGTGATTCTGGTTCTGTGGGGCTGAAGCAAATGTTATTTCAGGATTGCTTCTGGTCATCAGATTTATTGCCAGTTGGGACGTCCATCTTTATACTAGAAGCAAATGTGTCCTAGTTTATATGACGCATCTAGCTTAGACTGTGACTCATGTCAGTTTGCAAACATCACTGTCATATTTACCTAGGGTCTATTATTAGGCTGCACCCCTTTGAGTTTAGATCACTTGGGTACTAGTTCTATTTTTTCATAATTGGGATTTTGGGTTTTTGTTACCTTTGTTGAAGACTACTCTTGAGTTACTTGGTTTTATTTTATTGGAAATACAAGTCAATGGTTTTAAAGGTTTGTTGGTACTGCTCCAGGCTTTTGTGAAACATATTGACTTTAAGGTTGTCCAGATGTGCTTGTGATCGCACCGGGATTCACAAAGGTGAGTAATAATAGGTATCATCATTTGTCTCCTGTTCCATTGTATATTATTGATTGATCAAAACTTGATCATAGAGGTTTTCTTAAGTTCTCTGTAGTCATTGTTTTCAAGTCACATTTTTGTTTGCTTGGACAATCCAAAATTGGAGGTGAAGATGGGAAATCCTAACTGAATTAGGCCTTAATTTCCAGTTATTCCAGTACTGTCCCAATTCTGTACTGTTTTGTGCAAATTGGAAAACATATCAATGGAAAATGCCCCCAAAATGTTTCAGATGTGGACTCTGTAAGTCGTTTGTCAGAATCTTGATGCTTTAGGGGCCATCTTCAGCATACCAACCAAGCACAAGAAAGTAGAATAGTATGATTGGTGGTAGTTCTAGAAGTCTTCCTGAAACAAACAAATTTATGATGTTGCTTGTTTTCTTGTTACCATGGCAGCTATGAAAGCAAACACAATCTTATAGGAAGCTATCATGTTCATTTCTCTTTCAAGCATGTTTTAAAATTTGGCCGCCACATCACTGAAGTCATACCCGATTTCATACAAACGAAAATAGCCGTTCACATGTATAATGCTGCCATGTAGCTGTTACAGCTGTACTTTCAGCTACAGGCGATATGCTATGTATACCTTTGGCTATATTACATGGATATGACATACTTTAAACCTGGACATGACCCATGTCTGAGGACTTTCTAAGTGGTAAAATGACATATCTTTTACACGCAAATGAGTGAAGTACTTTCAGATGGCAGGAAAGCCCTTGTCCGCCATAATTGTAGCTTCAGCTAAGGCTGCTAAACTTTGCTTTACGTAAAGAGACCAGCAATATAGAACCATGCTTTTCAAGTTACTGAGTAACTCCTTTTCAAAGGAAATGTGTGCCAGCATCTTCAGGAGACCTATCAAGGTAGCAGTGATAGCAAGTGGGCTTGTTGGTAGCACCTATATAGGATTAGTGTGTGTGTGTGTGTGTGTTTGTGACAATGAAATGATGCACATATGTAATTTTGGGCAATACATTAGATTTTCTTTTTTCTTGTATGCTTCAGGATCAATTTCATCGCCACTTAATGCTGGAAGCAGAAAGGAGAGATCTGAGACAGATTATTGAGAACAAGTCACGCATAATTCTTGTGCACACAACCTCAGGATACAAGTATGCTCAGCTCTTGTTTCTAGTTTTTACATTCATATTTGAATAATTACGCAATTCTTGTGCACAACCTCAGGATACAAGTACATTCCATTCTTTTTTCAGTTGCTAATAACATATTTGAATGATTTGGGATGCAAGTGATGAACACCTTCCAGTTAGTGAATGATGTGAATATCTAAGTGTGTGCAAATTCGTTTAAATTTGTGCAATTGTTTTTATAGTTTAATTTGCAACACGGTTTTCGCATCGTGCATGGGCTTTACCTTCCTAATGTTGTTCCTCAACAACTTGATATGAGTATATTAGTTTAGTCCCTTATGGGTTTTTTGGGGATAACATCTAATCTCCTGGGTTGGTGAACACTTGCAGAGATATTGGCAATTTGGCATCCTTCCATTCTTTATTTAATGTACTTTTTGTGATTTCACTCCAGCTGAATGTAGTGCCTTTTCTTGAATATTTTCTAATTTTATAAATACTAAGGGGAAATACAAATCTCTAAAAATACTAATGATATTTTTACAGAATGTGACCATTTGTTTCTTTTTGATGATTCTCAAATCTCAAATAACTGAATATATCAATCCCTTAAAAAATAGGGAAAAATTGAAACTGAGGATGGACGTAAAGTTATGGCGTTGCATCTGCGGTAAAGCAAAGGCAGTTTCTATAAATCATGTTTACTAATTCCTGAGAATATCCCAATTATTTATCTCTATTTTAGCATCCAACCGGCACTCTCTGTGCTAGAACATCTGTTTGGTTTTCTGTTTGCTTTTTCCTATTTCTTCTCTTACTTGGAGCTGTTCATGTCTTACTGGCCACTGGTATTGATGATTTATTGTAGTACATTTTTCTGCCTGAGAGCTCATTTTTTATGATCATAACCTAAATCATTTGTTACGCAGGCATAGTTTGAGAGAAGTTCTGGATGCCCCAAATGTCATGAATCTCATAAAAGATACAAAAGCGGCACAAGAAGTAGCTTTCAAACCCAATTTAACTTTTGTTAAGAGCTTTTTACATCCTTTCTCTATTGAGTTCTAGGTTTTTAAAGAACCATAAATATCATGTTTTCTCCCATGTCTATCCTATCTGGCAATTGACAATATTTCTCTCCAAATTATCCAGGTCCGAGCACTTGAAGATTTCTTCGCCATGCTTTCAAATGTCAGTTCTTGTCCTTGATATGGATGCTCTTTATATTTGTTTAGGTGTCAGTCCATAAACCTATTGATTGTGGTCTTGCTGC
The DNA here is from genome assembly GCA_016624345.1 of Platycodon grandiflorus. Lineage (NCBI taxonomy): Eukaryota > Viridiplantae > Streptophyta > Magnoliopsida > Asterales > Campanulaceae > Platycodon > Platycodon grandiflorus. The sequence continues at coordinate 5,930,877 of CM028368.1, forward strand.
AGCATGTTTCCATGTTCATTCATGACGTACTACGAAACTGTCCAACCTAGAAGAGATAATGAACCATAGAAAGTCATAATATCCCTTTACAGGCACTCGATCGAGTTGAGTTTCCTTCAACTTTTGTTTGACTCTGCATCATGGAACTGCTAAAGAGCAATTTGTCAATGAGATGCTCACAGAGATTATGTGCGAGTGTAGAGTGACGATGATTACCTGGACCTGTTTCACATAGTCCAGTTTACTATGCGTTGGATCATTCCCAAGTATGATTGCACTAATTTGGGAATGAGTATTTTAGTTTTCTGCAACATACTAAAGTAAAACATCCTTTTTAATTAAGATTGAGCTCTTTTTTGGTTTAAAGTTAAGATTGAGCTTCTACAATATTATTGGAAGACTTGCCATTGAGCTTTTAAAGTAGTATTTATTTTTTCCTTGCTCTTCACTTTTTCTGTTTGCCTGTTTATACTATGTCTGGATATTCTCCATATTTATTTGACCTTTTTTGTTGCCCTTTCTCTAAGAAAATAGTTTTTCAGCCGAAGTTGCATGTTAGTTGTGTTAAAGATGTTTTTTGTTCCTTAATTGAGGAAAGCATGTTTAGGTTTGCTTGTCTTCTTTGAAGGTTGTTTAATAATCTGGTTTCCTCTAGGATCAAGCTCGTGCATGTTATGGACCAAAACATGTTGAAGTTGCCCACGAAAGAATGGCCATCCAGACACTACTCATCACTGACGAGCTCTTCAGGCAAGTAATATGAACAACTCTATGTTGGACAGCACTGAAATCTGTTTGCGAGTAGAGCATGTAATGTTTGCATCCATTTGATAGCAGTTACATCATGTGAACTCTTTTCTTGTTTTTTCTTGAATCTGCTCCTTTAGATGGTTGGTAGCAAATTTCTTCTTGTTTTACCCCACCACCAGCGGTATTCTTTCATTTCCTTGCATTTTTATTTTCTGGTGTTAATTGCATTTTGGATCTTCTAGTATTTTGCAATTATGATCCTTCCATTGTGCTCCAATATTCTTATGGCCTTCTGTTAAGTACATATGTGAAAATTTGGGCTTTGTTATTCAGTTACTTAAGGGCAAACCTTGGGAATGATGAGATTGCCTACGTCGCAGGTTTGAACTACTGCAAGAACCTAAGGTTGCGTTCAATAGACCCTTCAAAAACCTTGCAATGGGGGAGTTTGTTGTGTGGTTCTTTCAGTTGAACATCACTAATAACCAATACGTCTGTAATTAAATGAGTGTCACATTTGCTCTTTGCACGAAATTTTAGAATGTCTTGCCTAAAACCAACGAGTGACAAACATTTAGGGATGGAGGTAGTACTTAATACTTTCAATCGTGGCAACTTAAAATTTCACAAATTGCTGGTATCGGGTTGCATTTACCGTGCCTTTGAAGTATATTGGCTCATTTGACTGTCTTTGTATGTTCTTGAGAAGCTTTGAGTGGCTTCAGACAAGTTGAGCTCCATTGTTTGGCTTCAGTGATTCACTGCCAATTAAGTTACTCCCTCCGTCCCAAAATGAGTATTTTTTAATTTTTCACAAAAATTAAGGAAGTTGACGTTTAGGCCATTTTAGTTGCACATATACATCAATAGTCAATACCCTTAGTGTCCATGTTATTCCGTTATAAGTGAGCACTACGACATGATAGTTAGCAAAGATGAATTTAGTAACCTCGTACAAAAATGGACACTCATTTTGGGACACGAAAATCTTAAAAATGGACACTCGATTTGGGACGGAGGGAGTAGTACGTTAGATCACTAATTAGTTCGAGGTTCTCCAAGTGAAGGAAAATAATAGAAAATTGTGTGGAGTAGAAGAGATAAAAAGAGGGAAAAAGACTTTGGGAATATGCTAATGCTTACAGTATTTTCTAACCCCTCCCGCCTCATCCCTCCTTAGTGGAAGAGAAGAAAAGCAAAGAAAGGGTTCACCGATGAGTGTGGCTTGTAATTCATTATACACAATCATTTTTGTTTGGTATAATTCCCATTCCAAGTGTTTGTAATTCATTTTCATTTGCCGGTTTTCATGTCTTCTAAAAGAGATGTATTCCTTTCTCATTGTACAATGTCTTTTAACTTTCTTGGCATTTGCCATTCTAGTTTCTCAATATTATTGCTTCCTGAAGCATATGCTTTACCTGCCTTTTACTAATATGGGCATGTTGCCATGATTTTGGCTTCCAGGAGTGCTGATGTCGCAACAAGGCAAAAGTACGTCAATTTGGTCAATGCAGTTAAGGGTTCAGGAGGCTCTGCTCACATATTTTCATCGATGCATGTTTCAGGAGAGCGTGAGTATATATTTATTTTCTTTTTGTATTTTCTTCTACTTCCTCTTTTGGTATCATAGAACTCTCCTTGTAAGCAATCCATAGCTGTCTCAAGCTGCAAATCTGGAAATGTTGTACTTTGGGAAGTGTTGAAACCATGATATTTAACGTTCAACTTCGGTTCAATCTCACCTTAGCCTACCCGATTTCTGAGCCAAGCTTGGCTTGTTGCATATTTACTAGGACAGGATACTGATAATACTGAAGCTTATCGGGTCTCTCCCTCTCCCGTCCCTGCCTCCCAAGAAAAACACAAGCACACGCCCCCCACCCACACACCCACCCCATCACTACCACCACCACTATTTAAACTCACTGAAATGACTTTCATATGGCATGACAGAATTGGCTCAGCTGACTGGGATTGCTGCGATCCTTCGTTTCCCGCTACCAGACCTTGAAGACATTGAGATGTGATTGAAGACAGCCGGTGGAGTGTAAAAATGCTTAATTACTAGTTTGCTGAACCACAGTGTTGTATATTTCAGTAAAATTATTTTTTTAATTTAATTTTTTCACCAAACAGCAGCAAGGTTGCTATCTATATTTTGTGGAGCTTCAAAGGGATGAATCTTTAGGTTAGTCGATACCTTAACTCACATAGGAAGCTGTAATTTAGTCACTCATGGATCCTTCCCCTTATAAGAGAATAATATATCCTCCGTATATTTATATTCAAGTGTGATTATATTTGGTATATTCTCCCTATTATGTTAGGTCTCCTAATTATGGTTGTATTGTAACTCTTCTCCTAGTCCATCTTGTATTAGATTAACTTGTAACCCTATAAATATGTACTCCAAAATCAATGAAAAGGTTATGCCATTAATCACAAGAATTATTATTCTTTACATGGTATCAGAGCTTTGATTTCATAAACCCTAAAGCCACTAAAACTTTCGCAACCCTAAAACCACTAAAACTTTCACAACCCTCAAACACCACCGCCTACCTCCTTCCTCTCAAACAACTATGGCTTCCAACACAATCATCATCCAAGACCCCACAGACTTCATCAAAATCTACCAACTCATCAACATCTCCAACCACAATATCACCAAGCTCACCCTCACCACTTACCTCACCTGGAAACTCCAAGTTGAGTCTACGCTCATTGGCTATGATCTCTACAAATTTGTAGATGGCACCTTCGTCTGCCCGTTAGCCACCATCATAGTCAATGCCGCTTAAGCACCCAACCCAGCCTACCTCCAATGGATCTGACAAGATAAACTCCTGTTTGGCGCCCTTGTTGGCTTTCTTTCCACAAGCCTAGTACCGTTTATCCAGCAAGCGGCTACAGCTCGGGAGGCTTGGTCCTACTGGCCAACACTTATGCTCGTCCTACTTGCTAGCATATTAAGCAAATCAAAGACCAGCTCAAGCGAGCTACCAAAGGCTCCCAGCCGATCTCCGAGTACATGCAACATGGGCCTCCACTCCGCACCCCGTCACGGCTAATATTATGACGACCAGGCAACATGGGCTTCCTCAATCTTAGTATCCTCGCCACCAGTAGCCCGCACAGCCTCCTCGGCATCCATAGTCGCGCAACTCTGGTCCTCCCCAACAGCGACCTTACCTCGGCAAATGTCAAGGCTGTCGTCAGCAAGGTCACACGGTCGCTCAATGCCCTAGCTTTCAGCTTGTTCCGGCCTCTTCATCCAGCTTGCCTCATTCCTCGCTTGTGGGCAACAAATGGCAACCACGAGCAAACATAGCCACAACCTCGGGCAACACAACTCCGAGCTGGCTCCTTGATAGTGGTGCTTCCCACCATATCACCTCTAACCTCAGCAATCTCTCTCTTCATACTTCGTACTCGGGCCCTAACGACATGGTTATTAGTGATGGCTATGGGCTACACATTGCCAATACTGGTTCTACCTCTCTCCACACACCCTCTCACACTTTTCAATTGCATAATGTTCTGTTTGTACCTAGTATGCAAAGAAACCTTATTTATATCTCTCAATTCTGCACATCTAATCATGCATCTATTGAATTCTTACCCACTTCTTTTCGTGTGAAGGATCTACAGACAGGGACCTTACTACTGGAAAGACAATTTAAAGATGGTGTATATGAATGGCCGAGCGCAATCCCTCCGTGTCACCCCACTGCCTTTGTGAGCTTGAGAGTGTCTGCTCTACCCACTCAAACAGAAATTTGATGTTGCATCCATTTTTCCTCGCTTCCAAGCCCTGGTCGAAAACCAATTCAAACACAAGATAGTCACTCTTTACTCGAACAATGGTGGCGAATATACTGGTCTCGCCAAATCCACCGACTTAGCCACATACCTCGCCACCAATGGCATCTCGCACCTCACCTCGCCCCCCCACATACCCGAGCACAATGACTTCTCTGAACGCTGACATCGCCACATTGTCGAAGCAGGCCTATCTTAACTGTCCAAATTGCCTCACATCCCCTCACCTTCTGGTCGTATGCCTTCTTCACAGCCACCTATCTCGTAAATCGACTTCCCACTCCCACACTCCAAATGCTCTCTCCCTACCACAAACTCTTCGGGTCTGCCCTCAATTACTTAAAACTTCGAGCATTTGGATGTCTCTGTTATCTTTGGCTGCGACCATACACTACTCACAAGCTCGATCCTCGCTCGACTCCCTGTGTCTTCCTCGGGTACTCCCCCACTCAGAGTGCCTATATCTGTTATGACCCGACCAATGCAAAACTCCTCGTCTCCCGCCATGTTCGGTTTGTCGAGTCTGAGTTTCCCATGTCTCAGGTCGAGCTGGGTCTTCCCTGACTTGACGAGTCAACCCGCACTACATGGTTGCCACCTCATGATATCCTCGCGACTTTATACACACCATTGGTAGATAGTCCTCGCAGTGACCTGACTACTGCTGCTCCTCTCGCGACCTCTCCTCAACCAACCTCGGTGCCTGACCCAGCTAACCCCGACCTTGCCGAGTCCTCGCAAGTTGCCCCACCTACCACTGACCTTCCCCATCCGCCTATACTCCTGGCCGCAGCTCGCACCTCACCTATCATTACCCGCTCCCGAAACAACATTCACAAATCCATTAACAAACTCTGCCTCTCAGCCCAACTAAACACCGACATTGAACCAACATGTGTGACTCAGGCCTTCAAAGACAGTAGGTGGCGACAGGCCATGTCTTAGGAATATGATACCTTCCTCAAAAATGGCACTTGGGAACTGATACCTCCCACAAGGGTCCCTAATATTGTTAACTGTAAATGGATATTTCGGATTAAACGATCTGCTAATGGCAAAATTGACAGGTACAAAGCTCGCTTGGTAGCCAAAGGATTCCATCAACGCCCAGGTGTTGACTATCATGAGACTTTCAGCCCAGTGGTCGAACTCACCACGGTTCGCCTCATTTTCTCACTTGCAATCAGCAGGGGATTGGATCTTTGTCAGCTCGATGTCAACAATGCCTTCTTGCAAGGAACCCTCACCGAGGAAGTCTTCATGACTCAACCTCAAGGCTTCATTGACACTGATCATCCGTAGCATGTGTCGCCTACGAAAGGCTATCTATGGTCTCAAGCAGGCACCCCGAGCATGGTACAATAAACTTCGCCGGTTCTTCCTCGCTGGTCGTTTTACGAACTCAGTGGCTGACACCTTCTTATTCATCTTCAACGAGGCTGGCATCACCCTTCTATTGCTCATCTATGTTGATGACATCATTATCACTGGCAACAATACCAAGGCAGTACAGGACTTCATCATTGTTCTCGCTGCTCGGTTCTCGCTCAAAGACCTCGGCGACCTTCATTACTTCCTCGGCGTGGAAGTGTTTCCTCGGTCTACTGGGCTTCTCCTCTCCCTACGAGGATACTTAGCCGACCTCCTTGCTCGCACTGGTATGTCTGATGCTCGCCCAGTGGCAACACCCCTCGCGACCTCACCAATTCTCACACTTCAGTCCGACACGGCTCTGACCGGCCCCACCGAGTTCTGAGCGGTGGTCGGAGTCTTCAGTATCTCTCTTTTACCTGCCTGGACATTGCCTATATCGTCAATAAGCTTTCTCAGTTTATGCATAGACCCACCTCGGATCACTAGCTTGCCATCAAGTGCTTGCTTCGCTATCTCAGTGGTACCATTGATCATGGCATCTTTCTTCATCGCCAGTCGCGTCTCGACTTTCATGCTTTCACTGATGCTGACTAGGCAGGTAACAAAGATGATTTTACCTCCACGAGTGCTTACATCGTGTATCTTGGTCGAAACCCCATCTCCTGGAGCTCGAAAAAGCAGCGTACAATTGCTCACTCCTCGACTGAAGCCGAGTACCGCGCAGTTGCAGCAACCGCTGCCGAAGTTCGCTAGGTCACCTCTCTGCTCGGTGAGCTCGGCGTCACCTCCTCGCACTAACCAATCATCTATTGTGATAATGTTGGTGCTACGAATCTCTGCTCTAACCCGGTGTTTCATTCCCGCATGAAACATGTGGCCCTCGACTATCATTTTATCCGTCAACAAGTCCAAGATGGTATCTTACGGGTCTCTCACGTCTCCTCGGCAGACCAGCTCGCTCGCTGATGCGCTTACTCAACCGCTTCCTCGAGCTCGCTTTCAACATTTCCTACTCAAGATTGGCCTCTCCTCCCGGGGATCCAACTTGCGGGGGCATATAAGAGAATAATATATCCTTCATATATTTGTATTTAAGTGTGATTATATTTGGTATATTCTCCCTATTAGGTTAGGTCTCCAAATTATGGTTGTATTGTAACTATTCTCCTAATCCTTATTGTATTAGGTTAACTTGTAAGTTGTAACCCTTTAAATATGTACTCTAAAATCAATGAAAAAGCTATGCCAGTATTCACAAGAATTATTATTCTCTACACCCCTCCCTTGGTGACCTTAATGGATTAATTTGTTGTAAAATTCCCCCCCTTATAACCATATATAGTCTACGAGGTCGAAGTTCATGTGCTATGCTTTGCATACACACGGTATTTATAGTTTTTTTTTTTTTTTAATAATAATCTTCTTTCTGAAATACTCAAAAAGAAAATAAAAATAATACCATTTTTTTACTACGGATCTCCCGACCTTTTGCAAATATCTTAGGGGAAGCAAGTAAAATTAATTTTGTTAAGAATTTGATGGTAATTAGTGGTTTAGATGTCTTTCCCAAAGACTTTCTTGGAGAAGAGCATTTAACTAAATACAACTCAAAAAAATAAAAATAAAAATTAGTATCATTCAATTTCGTTCGTCTCTTGATCAAATTTGAGTTTTCATCTCATATAACAATTTCTAGATCTTGAAAATTTTAGTTTTTTTGAATCTATTACTATGAGACACATAGAAAGAATACGTCAAGCCATTTGCATTTAAATAATCTTAATTTTAACGATAGCAACATAGCTAGCTAATATTTGCGACAACAACAGTCTCCATTCCTACAATAAGTATGCCACCCAGGCCCAGTAGCATTGCATACACGTTCACAGTTGACATATGAATGTCTCCCTTCCCGACAAGGCAATTCAGGTTCACATTGCACGATCAGAGCGTAATCTTCATCTATAATGGTACAAAATAGCACAAGAGACAATTGTTAAGAATCACGAAAGTGTAATAATGTTATCGGTACCTAAAAGAGTACCAAATTTTTTGCACCAAATGATGTGTTAGCTGATGTGATGCATTAATTATGATTTTTAATTTTATTTTTTTATACCACATCAGCTGACACATCATTTGGTGCAAAAAAAGAGTACCCATAGCATTACTCATCACGAAAAATAGATATATAGAGAGAGAATATCTTCATCTACGATAATAATACTTCCTCGGTTCTACCCAAAGAGTTCACGTTTGAAAAGTCTAATTATTAAATATATTAGTGTTATTTGATTTAGTCATAATTACAAAAATACTTAAGTACAAACAAGATGATTACAACACAATTGGAGGGTAAAGATGAAAAATTATAAAATTTGTAAGCATAATTTTTTAAAATTTGACTCTTTAAGTGAAACATCTCAAAATAGTATAGTGGACTCTTCGCCTCGAACGGATGGAGTAATAAATAGCAAAGACAACTGTTAAATTGGGAAATCATCGAGAAATATCAATACAGTGAGAAAGAGAGAAATTTTACCAAAGGTGATTGTAGCTTCCGTTGAAGCTATAAAAACGAAACAAATAAAGATGAATGTGATAACACCCATTTCTCTAATCTTCTCCCGTTTGTCACTTGTGAGATTTATTATCTTTGAGAATAATCCTTTATATAGAGGTTTGGATAAGAGGAAAGCTTTAATAAGTGTTAAATACCTTCTAACATTGTATACAATCCATATTGGATATGTCAATATTAAGTGAAATTAACACCTTACTAAATATTCTTGAAAATATCTTTTCCAGTTATGGGATGTAATTCAATGCAAAATCTCATCGTATCTACTCCACCCGATTCAGGCAACGACTCCACTATTCTATTTTGAAATATTTTATATAAAGAGTTCACTTTCAAATATTATATATATTTTCGATCTTCATAATTTTTAACATTATCCTCCAAATGTGATATAAACATGTTGACTATGCTTAAACTTTTTTGTAATTATGATCGACTCTAATAATATTTATATATTCATTCATAATTAGACATTTCATACGTGGTCTATTTGGGTGAAACGGATTGAATATTATCTAAGTTACCACATCTATATTCACATTTTGATAATAGAAGTATTTATATTTAAGAAATTGAACTTTTTTGGACTTTCATTATTACTCCATCTGTTTCACTCAAAGAGTCTACTTTCAAAATTTTCATAACATTTTATTTTTACCCTTCACATATGCTATACATACATCTTGCTTATGCTCAAGCATTTTTGTAATTATCACCAACTTTAATGACACTTATATATCTATTAAATATTAGATTTTTCAAACATAAACTCTTTAGGTAGAATGAAAAAAAACTAATTATTTTTTTGATATAGTCGAACCTCGTTTACCGTGAACAGAATATTAATATAAGACTCTAATGCAAGTAAAGACTAGATAAGCTAAAATAAGAAATCTATCAACTCGATAAGTTTTAGGCATCTTTCAAAAATTTATAGGTGTTTATTATAGTTGATTTAAAAACTTTCTAAATCACGTTGTTGAGCTGTGAAGTGCTGAGTTCTATCCGCACTTCATTAGGGGTTAGATTTTGAGTTCGTATGCACATTAAATTTGACTGAAAATTGAATTTGGGTTTTGCTTATTTCATCTCATGATTCCACCCAAACAATCAATTTTTTTTATTGGCATGCTTCAGAGCTTTGTTGATATGCAATTTTGAGTGAGAAGGAGAGAGAGATAGGGCTTCTCAAGACTTTACAACAAAACTGCAGTAAGATTTTGTCGGCAATGTCAGAGCTTCTTCAATGCAGCAATGTCAGAGCTTCTTCAATGCAATGATCCATCTAGTAAAAAATACTAGACACGTAAGAAAAATAGATTTTTTCAAAAAAAAATCTTCTTCGATGCAAACCTCTAATGCTAAGGTGGAGATGATGTTATATTTAGTTGGGAAGACACCCTCTACGTAATCTTCTACTTCTAAAGGATCACATGTTTTTTCATTCACGTTATTTACCTTTAGTTTTTATTTTTATTTTTATTTTTACCGTCAATCAGTTATGGTAAGAGTAACTTTTATTTTTTACTTTTTATAAATAATTATAAAATAATGACACATCTGAAAGAATATTCTAAAAGAAGTCTTGTATTGAAATACATTAAATTTTTTTTGTTTAAACATGTCAAATAGAAAAAATTAGACGATAATATTGGAAATGCTCTCAAATGTTGATTGGATTTGATGATGTGTGTGTCTATGTTTGTGAGAGATAGAGAGAGCCTTGGGGTTAGTGGGAGACTCTCAAGAAAGAAGGTTGTCCGATTTGTACATGTGATAGCGTGATGACCTATGAAGCCCAGATTGATTGAGACAACTTTTGAAAAAATAAATATATATTAATTAAAAAAATATCACTGTGTGAATCATTTTTTAATTTTTATATATACTACTCTCTTCCTCCGTTCTTAAATGATTGTCTTGTGAAGTCGAACACTCTTTTTCAAATGAAAAATTAATATATATATATTTTTAAATCATAAAACATGTAATTTATAATACCAAAAAGTACTATAAATTATGTATTTTATAATTGTGAAATAAATAAAAAAAATATACGACATATTTTTATTTAAAAAATAGTTTGTTTGACTCTACTAAAATCAAACAGAAAAATAATTTAGGAACGAAGAAAGTATCATAAAGCAAAACTTTTCTTTCTTTCTTTTTTGTACACACAAAAATTATCTTAACTCCCTCTCAAACCACACATCCCCTTAATCATGGCAAAGAGACCCTAACAACTATAAATATAAAAAATAAGATTATTCTATCAAGAAAAAATCAGCAAATTTATATGAACAACTGAAAGCATAACTAAAAACAACTATGAAATATACAACAATCTAAAACACTTATCAAGAATTCAATTTGTAGATCACAACATAACCAAAAACAAGAAGCAATGATAATTATCCAATATAAGTTGAAGCTCCCTCAAAGTCCAATAAAAACCTTTAAGCAAAACTTCAAAAACCTACATTTTCAAATTTATTGAATTTTCGTAAAAGATATTCCCAGTCTTAATATGAACGTTTATTTTTATTAAGTTTGCTTGTGATTCTCATTGTGGAAAGAAGAGAGTAAACATAATGGAGTCGATTGCTAGCTAGAATTAAGGTTTGATATGATTAATAAGTCGAATTGTCTGATGTTTGGTACTCAATAACCGTATTCACTCGCTAATTATACCAAGATATATAAGTGAGAAATAATAGCGAGGGCACTCATAATATCAAAAATAATAATAGTGGTTATCCCCACCTGTTACCAAACTAACATAATATGTTTTTTCTTTCACATATACTCTCTACCTGATACCTCCCAAAAAAGTAGTCATTTGATGAATTAAACTTTTGAAGATTGTGTTTCACTTGTTTGTATCTTCATTTAATTACACTAGAAATATTTATTATTTTAGAAATAATACTTTTTAATGACATTCTTTTTGAAGAATTCTATTTGGATTAATACATCATTTGGTCCTTGAACTTTTCACCATTTCCTATTAGGTTTTAGAAATTTGACATTTTCTATTTTGGTACTTAAACTGAACATCTAAGCTTTCAGTTAGTCCCTCAACTGATGGCCGTTAATTAAGGTGTTAAATTTTCCTTAAAAAGACCAAAAGGGTCGTACTTAATGTTGATAATGATTCCATGTAGATAATAATGATAAGGGGAACTTTTTTGACCGGAAGAAAAATAAAGATGAACATTCTCTTGGCAATTATTTATTTCTCTCTTTCTCTCTCTCTCTATCCATCTATCTATCTCCTCTCTTTCTCTCTCCTCCCTTCCCCCATCATAATGTCAATTACACCAGAACCTTTATTATTCATGCCATCAATTGCTGGTGATGGAGAATTCGGGGTGAGAAGGTAGCCTGAGAAGCTTGTCGCCTTTAATGAAATAACTCAAATCTCACTTCATCTAGAAGGGCCATATTTGGTCTTGGTTTGAAGCACCCATTAATGCTACTTCGGGGTGGAGACGTAGTGAAGCAAGAAAGCGAGTAGGAAAGAGAAGCAGTGTGGGCAAAAAGTGACTCGAAGAATAGAGAATTTTTTTGAATAGTTTCCAACAATGACGATAGAGAAGATTTTTCGTGAATTTACACAAATCGAAGATAACATAGAGTGACAGAGGTTCCAGTGGCGATCGACTGCTGGTTGTTTGTTGATAGTAAAAGCTGGGTAGGGAGACTGTCACAAGGAGTGTGCGAATATAAAAGCCCAACAGATTTGGTTTTGGATTTATATATTTCTTGTATAGAATTCAGTACATGAATTGAGACATTTGAAATTTTAATTCAATTCCCATTCCAAATTTTTTTTTTTTTTTTCACATCTAAACAATAGAATTGGTATTAGAGGAATCCAATTCCAAACTTTGGAATCGGGTTCCCAAAGAGATCCTATCTAGTTTAGATATCCCTTGAAATTCTCTATCTATTTTGTATCAAGAGTTATCTGTACAAATTAGCTTCCACTCTCAAGGGTAATCAGGAAATCACTATGAGCAGAGCGATGGGAACGAAGAACATGAAGGAAGTTCGACCGAAGCTTGTCAACATTAACGGCAGTTGCTTCCTCCACGTGCGGCACCGCCATGTTAACATATTCGACCATTTTCAGACCGGTGAATTTGTGGATGAGTCGATTCGATGGTTAAAGAATTGAGCTCAGCTGTATTTATAGACTTATGGTGGCATATAGAGAGGGGTTTGGTCAAGTGGGGGAAGAGGTGGCCATGTTCAATTGTATGTGTTTGCCATCGTTGGAGATGTCATTGCCGAAAATCTCATTGCAGGAACAGGCCTAAAGATGTCACCGAAAAAAGATAAAGAGGGGGTTGGGAGGGAGGTAGGCTGATGCGCGTCAAATTGAGAGAGCGAGAGAGAGAAAAATTGAAGGTCAAAGAAGCTAAGAGCATCTCCAATGCTATCATCTAGTTTTTCTTATATGACATCCTTAAACAAAAAGATATGTGGCAAAAAATTTAAAAGATAGAGAGTCTTCTTTCTAAACGTGCTCCAATGCAAGACTTTTTTTAAAACATTCTTTTAGACTTGACATTGTTTTATAATTAATTATAAAAAGTAAAAAATAAAAATTACCCCTACTGTAACTGATTGACGGTAAAAAAATAAAAATAAAAACCGATGGTAAATGACGTAGATTAAAAGACATCCTGTAAGTGACACTCTGGAAGTAGAGAATCACGTAGATGATATCTTCCCAACTAAATGTTACTACTTCATCTCCACTTTAGCCTAATAGGTTTGCATTAGAAAAGATTTTTTTGAGGAAAATCTATCTTTCTTAAGTGTCATTCATTTTTTACTAGATATATAATTTCATTGAAGAAACTCTAATTTTACCCCTCAGCGTGTCCACATCTACGTGGAATCCTAGTTAACATTAAATAAGGGTATTTTTATCTTTTTAAAGAAAAATTAATGTTTCAACTCAGTTGAAAGACTAATTGAAAGCCCAAATATTTGAACTACCAAAATAGGAAATGTCAAAGTTTTAAAACCTAATCGGGAAATGGTGAAAAGTTCAGGGACCAAATGATGTATTAATCCATTCTATTTCTCCTTCAAAACGACTCCTCTCTCAGTTTCGAAGTCCCTCGAGTTTGTTGACCTCCATAGAACTTTGGATTGGAGAAGGTCATGAATCCATCTTCTTCTTTCACATTTCTCCCTCCAAACCCTAACCCCTTCCACAACCACCCTCCCTTTACGACCACCGCCGGCGGAATTACTCCACCTCCTGATCTCGCCACCACTTTATCAACTCTCAAACACCTCATCCAACTCTCTGAAACCACCGTCCAATCCATTTCCACTCTCCTCTGCCGTTCCAACCCCACTTCCTCCTCTTCCTCTCCCCTCTCCACTTGCCCTTTTAACCCCCACCACCGCCTTCCCGCGACCTCCCTCTTCCGCCATTACCTCCAATGCCCTTCTTCCCCTGCCACCGTCGACCTCTCCGTCCTTGATTCCCTTCACTACCCAAACTCCCTTCAGTCCACTGAAGCTCTCCTTAACCAAAACAAACCATTTCTCCAAACCCTACCCGACACTGACGCCGACCTTTGTTTTTCCCTCGATGAATACCCTGCCTCTCTTGCTTCCAATTTCTTTTACCGAGATTGCCCCAGCGTGGTCACGTTTCCCGATGATCAAGACAACAACACCACCACTCGAATGCTCACGTTGCCGGTTGTTTTATCCGCCGAGTGTGCAAATTTCACCGGCGGCATGAACTTAATTGACATTCAAGGTTTGTCTGTTACTAACCTTCTTCCTTCAGAGCTATGGGTTGTTAGGAATGAAATCAAGGCTTGGAATGACTATCCTACTTACTACTCCTCCGCCATTCTTCAAGCAATTTTATGTTCTTATTTGTGTAGAAACTGTGATTTGAAGGATTGGTTAATTGTGAATTCTCCTCGTTATGGTATCGTGATTGACTTGCCAATGAGGGATCATATTCATTTGCTGTTTAGGCTTTGTGTGAAGGCAATAACTAGAGAAGCTTTTGGCTCACTGAGTTTACTTTCTAGAGGAGAGCAGAATGGATGTAAGGATCTCAAGTGTCCAGTTCTGGTTCAAGTTTTGGCGTGGTTAGCTTCTCAGTTGTCTGTATTGTACTGTGAAGTTAATGGGAGGTTATTTGCTATTGACATGTTTAAGCAATCCCTATTATTTGCTTCTTCGAGTTCTTTGATGTTTTCTGATGAACGAAAGGATATGAAATGTCCTGGTTTAAGAGTGGTGGATGATAAATGTGAAGAGCCGCCCAATGAAAGTACTGTGAAGCAAGAAATGACTACATGGGTAATCTTTGTTTCCCAGCTAGCAGCAGCGGTTGCTGCATTGCATGAACGTGCCTTTCTTGAGAGAAAAATTAAAGCCATGCGTTATTCGCGGCCTCTAACTAATTGTCAGCGGTATGTTCATGTTTTTGCATTACAAAATTTGTTGGGAGTAAGTCTTTTTCACCTTTCTAGATTCAGTTAATGGACTCCTATGTTGTTTATACACCTGATTATTGCCCTTCTATTATGTTAATATGCTTCACTCTCAAGATACAGACATGTTAGTTACGATTTTTGTGAAGAACTTGAAGTATCTACTTTCATGAATACTGATCTGCTTTAGCTTGAAGGAAAATATTGATCGCTCTCCAGTGGATAAATTATACTTGTTTATGACAGCTGTGGTTTCAGCTGTCAACATCTTTTTCTGTCAGAAAACTAATGTACATTTTATACTTATCAGTTACTCAACCTTGAAAAGCACGAGAGAAGGATTTTGAAATGACATGTAGGCAAAGAAAGTTGAGTGACAATCTATCTTCAGTGTCATGTAATTTGTGCAACATATTATGACTTCATTGAGAGGGTACAAAGAGGCAATAGGCACAACATTGCGAAATACATCACAAGACAATTTATATTCTCAATTTTATGCACCATGTCTTGTCATTGCCTCCCCTTCCCTTGACGTCAAGCCATTATGTCTGGTTCATGTTGAATAGACTGAAATTTTCACTCATGAACTGTAATTATCCGATTCTGGGATGTTATTGCAGAGTGGCTGAGCATGGTTTTGAGTCGCAAAAAGCGGATGAGCAGCGGCATAAACGTTTAAACTATAGACCTATACTTGAACATGATGGGATTCTTTGGCAGAGGGTGCGTGACAAGGTAAATTATTAGCACAAGTTTTTCCATGAACCCCTGGAATCTTTTAAAATTGACCCTTGAATGCTTGTTGCATTAAGGTGCAATGTGCGCCTGGTCCGAAAGGAGCGATTGAATTTTTGACATTAAGATATTTTCATGGGGTGAATATGATCTTTGTTTCTTTGCAACTGCGCATAATTCACTTACACAACATTTTCGATTAAAGCTATTAAAATTAAAATCCTATGGAGGTGTAAAAGGTCCACAGTTTTTTTTTTTTTTTTTTTCATTTTCAAATATATACAAAAAAGAATTGTGTTATTAGTTGTTCTAGCATCTATGAGTCGTGTATCCAGATTTCTCTCTTTGCAGAAAAATAACTTAGTTGCTTTTGGTCTGTTGTTGTTATAGCGAGCTAAAATATTTCATCTGTCATGATTCAAATGATTTCTTATCACACTTGATCCCAGTTTCAAATTCAGGTCAGCTTATAGACTCATTTCATCGGTCAAATCTAATATCGGGATTAAACTCCGAGTTGAGATTCACGGCATTCAAACATAGCCGTTGAGAAAGAGGGAGCCAACTATTCATCTTTACAACTAAACTAATGATTTATCAAAGCAGAAAGTGATGAAAGCCAACTATTCACCTTTTGGTGTGCATTGTTCACAGACATAGATGATTACTCCCTCCGTCCCGGATAAATGTTCCTACTTTTTATTTTGGAATGTCCCAACTAATGTTCCTAAAGACTCTTAATCTACCTTTTCTCTACCATTCTTCCTAATATACCCTTAAAACTTCATTTAATATAACATCTCCCAAACAAATTCAATTATTTAAAGTAGTTGAACTCAATTAATGTTCATGGGTATTATGGTCAGAACACATTTTACAGCACATCATTAATTATGTTTCTTAATTCCTGTGTTTTATCCACTAGGAATATTTATCCGGGACGGAGGAAGTATAAAGTAGACTATAGAGGTTAATGTTTTGAAGCTTAATGTTGTGTACCTTTAGGTGGCAAATGCTTTTGGAACTTTGTATTGTACATTATCCCCTCAAAGTCAACTTTAGGTTGCATATACGCAGGTAGACAAGAAAAGCAAGGTGGACTTCGTGCACATAGAAAGAGCATTCAACATGTTCTTACATAGTGGGGCAACCTTATACAACTGGTAGGACTTGAACCACACCCACTCAAGGACAGCTTTGAGCTCTAGATCAAGCTTTTGGGGTATATGGTAGTTGAACGTGGTACTAGAGCTCTACTCCTGTTTGTTCTTGGGGTATACTGTGATTTGTTCTCGTATTTGCTTCTTCTTTTTTTTTTTCCCGTACTTGCCACAGATGTCTGGATTTCCCAAACTTTCTGTATTATTTAGACGCTTTCACTTTTTATATCATGTGATATTTGCTGTTGTTTGTACCTAGTCCTTACTCAGGGGCAGAATGATAAAGAGAGCTGTGGACAGTTTGACGTTTCAAACTTGACCATGAAGGGGAATGGAAGGGAGTGAGAGCGTGGACTAGCTGGGCAGGGAGAGGACGGAAACTGCAGATAGCTTTTCCGTGTTGTTGCATTAATGAGGCTAAAGAGGTATTTATAGGCAAGCAATGAGGGGCTTACGTGGGGTACCATGTGCGGTCTGTACAATTTGGTGCTGCCCTCTCATTGGCTTATCCGTATAAACCTTCATGACGCTGGGGTGACCTGTGTACCTTGGGGGGGACCATCCGCAGTTCTCCTTTAAGGTTCTATCTAGGCCAAGTGTATCCATGCTATTGGACCATGTTGGTAAGCTCGACACTCTAGCCTCCAAACAATAACTCCCTGGTGATGCCAATGTGGGGTAAAGTTATGCCCATGAGGGCACAGTACGTCCCCTGCACGACGTTGCGGTGCCTTGGTCGTGTCCTTCCAAGGTACCTGCGGTGAATAAAGCACAAACGCGGGTAACTCCCACGGTTGGATGCGGTGCATAGTGCTGTGTGCATTAGCTGATGTGTGGAACTTAGTGCATCAGTTTGTTGTGCGCTTGAAGCACGCGCTACTTGCGCGTTAGGCATGTTCATGTCACGTGGAGAGATACCTATCGTACAGCTGTAGAAGTTTGTAAGGTTCTCTCCAATAGCGAAAGTAAGGTTCTCTAATAGGAATAGTTTGAAAATTGGTGTTATGCTAATGACTTTAATGTCCTTATCATTTGAATTGTGTGGTTTGTTGAATTTCAGCTCTATGTCGCAATACGTCCCCCCCCTGGAGCTAATTCTGGCTGTAGTACTCAACCTTTTTTCCATTCATAATCTTTCATCTCAAAATCATGTAGGAGAAAACCGGGATGAAGTCGAGGGAGGAATTGCTGGCTGAAGAGAGGGATTACAAACGAAGAAGGACATCATATCGTGGCAAGAAAATGAAGAGAAGCACGACACATGTAAGTTGCAGTGTGGTTTTTGTTTTGGTAGCACTATCATGGCTTTAACCTATCAATTGTTTCTTTAATCTGTACAAGTTCAATGGTTTCGCAGCTACCACAAATTGAGTTATATATTAGGAGAATGTGCTATTCATGCAGTAGAAAGGTCACTTTTAGCATAATGGTGCATGAACTATATTGATTTAGAAAGGACCACCGTCTTGAGACTATTTTGAATTTGACCAGACATCTGGCAGGTTAATTTGTGAGACTTCTTTGAATTTGAGTCCACTGTCTCTAATTGTTGAATTCTTTGGGTATGTTTGGCTTTGCGATCGAATACATTTTATTGGTTTTGTTGGTTGGGGGGGGGGGTTCATGTAAAGAATGAAGAAAATGTAAGAGAGTGATAGTGAGAAATATGGTGGCACCAAAGAGAGAGAAAGAGTAAAACAACAAAACCAAGCCACAAAATCACTTGGCCGAACATCTGCTTTATATGGATGTTATTTGGGACTGTTTTTGAAACTTTGCATTGTTTTGTGAAAATAGAGCAAAGTATGATGTCTTTCATATGGTTTGTCAAAAATTGAATTTTTGTTGTCCACCCCCTAATTTATTCAATGAGCTAAAACATGATGAAGAATTGTGCTAATTTCGTTGCTGAGTGTTATGACGAAAAGCTGAAAATTGTACAATGATAACAGAATTTGTGTTCCTGCGTTTTTTACTACATTATAAAAGTATCCACTAATGATATATTGGATGCTGATTTGGAAATAAGAGAGTAATTTGAAATTTTGCCTTCTGTATATGCAAAGCAAATAACAGCTTTGATACTATATTTCCTGTTAAGTAGCCCAACTCTTTCTTTCTGGGCTCTTAATAGTTTGTTTATGCATTGTGAGCTCGACAGTAGTATTGATGGCTTAAATGCTTCTTTCTTTGAGGTATCTCTACTGTTGGACACATTATGAAGAAAATCTTGTCCCAAAGATCAGACCACTAGTTGGCAGCTGCAAAGGTTGCTGGAAATTAATGTTTGATGAGGGAGATCTTCTTCCGTTACCCGCCAAATGTCTGATCGTATTCAACATAGTTTCAATACTGTAGTCCTCTCTCATCTCCGACCCCCAATTTCCTCAGTGAGCCTAACCATAAGTTGCTTATACGAGTCTTTGTGGAGAGTTGATTTCAATATATGATGACGAGAGGAGACTGACCATGACAGCTGCCTTCCCCAAAATCATCAATAAGAGATAGAGAATATACACTGATGAGGACAAGGGGTCTAAGATATCTATAAACTTGCAATTTCGATTGAAGAGCAATACTCCTTATAACCCCCTGTATGGAGTCTATAAATGAATGGGAATGGCAATACTGATCCAGAATCCCACTCGCCTCTCCGTCCAAACAGCTTCTCCATTAAATCTTACGATTTAATATTACCAAAATCACATAACTTTGGACGGTCCATGCACAAATCCTGGAAACTTACAGGACTCCGGTGTACTGGGGCATTGTGTAAGGCTGTAAGCAAGTTAGTACGCGACTGCTGGCTCTCTAGTGCATGTCAGGGATAAGGCCTTATACGCCTGTTTGAGCCTGCAGCAGGTGTTGGTCGGTTGTTGGGTGGGTCCAAGGACCAATTTATAGCTCTTATTTCTCATTGAACCTTCAATTTCCCATCACCTTAAAAGTGGGGAACAAAGTTAAGTAAGACGGAGCCCTCACACAAACTATCTAGTGAAGCCCATCCATTAGGAGTTAGGACAGGCTATGTCCAGTAACGTTCAATAATGAGCAGGTGTTAAGGACAGCGATGAAAGTGTCTTGGTTACTAGTGTGCTTTGGACATAAGAGGAATTTGATATCTATCTGAGAGCAGTCTTTATATCAACTGTTTTTGTTGGATAAGGTGGGTTTCATTCCAACCTTGTGGGGATGATAGGGGGCATTTTTGTACAGATATGTGGAGGGATTGGAGGGCTCTTTTTTAGTAATTTAATAACTTCTTCCTTTCTTTTGTTTCACTTTTTTGGTTGACTTCTTGTCCATTGCTCTTGCATACTCCTTTCTCTATCAACTAAGTTCCTGCATTTATGCACAAAGGAAAAGAAAGTTAGGGCCGATCAATAATTTTACTATGGGCTCATCATGGAAGGAAACAAATGTAGAAGACATGGAAAGGGTATTCCAGGCATGATACGATGGGAAGAGGATTGCAGGAATTCCCAATCTGACGTTCTCCTCAAGTAAAATACTTTGAAAACTAACTCTCTGAATGCCATGATTTTTCATAAACCTGTAATAAGGATTGATTTTATTTTGGTTGTGGAAGATTACTCGTTTGGCTTCAACATAAGTGCTTCTTCCTTTGCTTCTCAATTTTCATTTACTCAACAGAGATGCCTTGTTATCCCCCCATATGTGTAATGATATTCTGTCTGATGTTTCATGCTTCATGTTTGACACTTATTCACGCCTCTTTTATAAATTACTGGTCTTTTCCTTCTTTTTAAAGGTGATGAGGGATATTATAGAGGAGTACATGGAGGAAATCAAGGAAGCAGGTGGAATCGGTTGCTTAGTGAAGGGGACTGAAGAGGCTGGAACGCATGCATCAGAACCTTTTGCTTTGCATGGCATCTCTACTGATGATGAGGCAAGGATGAGTATACCCAACTCATCTGAAGTACACAATGGAAGGCGGCAAGGTTACAGTAAACAGTTAAATTCTGAAAATAATGTTAGAGCTACAAGATTCGAGGATGAATCTCCTGAAAAGAATATGCTGCAGAGACAAGATTCTCATTCGAACAAGAGGCATCTTGAAGCATACAGTGGGGATAGGAACAGGCATGACAGAGGGTACTACAGAAATGCAGATGTTCAAAGAAGTAATAGCGGCTCATATGAGAAGCTCAGTGATCGAGGGCAGCGAGATGATAACAAAGTACCCAGAAAATATCTTCCCCTAAGCTCAGATGGAGGTCACAGCCGGTCACATGAGCAGAGTCATCGCAATAATCCAACTCATAAAAGTGTGGAACTTAAAGATAGTTATCAAAGGAATGCTCACAGGAAAGGCAGATCAGACTCTGTTGTGCACCATGAATTTGAAGACAGATATGATCCTTCTGAATCTTGAGATAAGATGAGGATGATCTGTACTCAGGCAGCAAATATTTTTGGCTGATAAGCAATCACCGGATTAAGATTGAGCATTCCATATCACCAAGCAAACCTGACCAATTCTTCATCCTTGGAAGGTGAGTTATCTAAGTCTTACTTTACTAGTAATGCTTTATTCTATTTTAGAAAGAAGATATTGTGATTTGAGTTGTTCTTGACTTTGTTTCTAACTTTGCAGTAGGAAGTCATTCAGGCTTCAGCAGTTAATTCAATCTGTATCCTCCTTTGTATCCTCGGCTTTATATATTTTGCCTTGTTTTGATTTCCATGTCATTTGGTACTTGTCCATTTGTCCTTGGTCTCCTCTTTCTAGAAACATGGTGAATGGTTGCATTTTGGTTGTCTGGTTTTCTGTTCCTTTTTGTTGGTTTAATAGACAGAGCCTTGTCCTTGGTTCTTTCCATATCATTTTCGTTAGAAATATGTTGATTTCTGAGAGATTGATCTTAATTTTATGCACCCGTTTAACTTTTGAATGTAACAAATCTTACAATATCATGGAAGTAAGGTCTTTTTCTTTTTCTTTTTAAATCTTTTCTTAAAACATTCATGCTAATCCTTGTGAGATTACTTAGTTTATGGAATATTTATAGATGTCATGCCTTCACCTTCAGGCCTGGCATCTTTCCCCCGCAGATGCCCATGCAACGTGGGCATGAGATCTGGGTCAATTAAGTTACTAGGAGCACCGCTTCGTAAACAGTGATTAAAAAGAAGATTATAATTATACACGACAGAAAAGTAGTTGTCAATCACGGAAATGTTGCTGTCCTCTTGAATCTTAATTTCTGGTGGTAGTTGTCTCATGTCTAAATCTAATCTCTGGCTGTCATCGTTGATTTACTGAATTTGGTTGGTGGCATTGGTCTGTCTTTGATTGTCGTTGTACAGCTCTACCCCTTTACTTTTGAAATATCGAAGCCTTGTTGTCGGACCCATATCTACTTTTGAATCCTTTCCTTCCATAAACTCTGGCAATAGGCAAATCTGACCTTTGGACAGATGCACCACTAGAGTGAATGTGGCATGGTATTAGTGATGAGGTGTTACGTGAACTTAGTTTATGTTTTAGACTTTTTGAAACTTGATCTCATATCAATCTACCCTTATGCTTTGGACATGAGTGCGTATAATGATGGAAGGTTAATATCCTTCTTATTTAATGTCAAAAAGTTGCTAGTTTTTATACCAGATGGACGCTTCACATTTTATCAAGTGTGTCCCTGTCAGACATCCAACATTTGTATAGGGGTGTGATATATTTATTTTTTGGCACTTGTAAATCTATTATAGAAAATAAATACAAGAACCTAAAGAGAAATTTTAATTTTCCTGTTCTGGACAAGTCGCTAAGTTTAGAGATTAAATGAACCCTACTCTGAGGTGTATCACCTACACTAGTCATTGTTATCATAGTCCATACTTCTCCTGTTTTGGACAAGTCATTAACTTGTCATATTCAAAAGTTCAAACATGTTGGTTGATGATTTGTTTTTTCATAAAACTTATGTGCGAAATATTGACTTTAGATGATTGCTTAGAGGTGAAGAAAGGTCCACCCTCGAATGAATTTCAGATGAAATCTTTATCATTTGTGTTGATTTATGGTTATCGTTTTCCTGATCCTTGAGGATTCTACACCACTAAACCTGTTAACCCTCATACTTTAACCACTAAACCTGTTAACCCTCATACTTTCTATTTTGTTTTTCATTTTCAGTTTGTTTCTTAATTCGTGGTTCAACTAATTGGTCATAATTTTGTTTGGGTGTGTTGGAATTGTGAATATCTTTTAGGCTAGTTGCTTTTTGTTGCTAGTTGTCCGTGCCATAAACTTTCCGCGGTGTTGGTTTGCAGTTCTCAGACATTAGCTGATTATGTCTTCTACATTCCCCATACACCCCCCCCCACCCCCAAGGAAAAGAAGGTGTTTCTGCCCTGGGATTCATCTCACGGGATCCAGAATCATCTTTTGTTGTTGAATATCTTACTTGATAACTCGGTATTTACTTCTTTTCGGGCAATATGTCATGTTGCATTTGAGTTTTGCTTAAAGCTCACCTTGTTTCTTGTAGATTATCAGAAGATTTATCAGCTTTTGCAGGGGAGGCAGAGGTAGTGTTATGGTCTCCAGTTCTGTCCGGTAGTTCATATTGCAGCCATGACAGGAGCAAAAATATAGTGAAAGGCATGATAGACGAGAACGCTACTTATTGATAAATTCCAAGGGCTTGTAGTCTATTCTGTTATTTCTCGATATTTTCCTTTTATGAAGTTGAAACGGCAGTTGAATGTTTGTGTCGGAGTAGTGCTGCCCTCGAACAATTGTGGGCATTGCTATGCTAATTCTTGTGTGTCATCGTTCTTTGGTTTAAAGTGTGATGTCCGTGTTCATTTTCGATTGTGATTCCTCGCACTGTTTCCTTATATATATTGATTTTTCATACCTGAGTAATAAACTTTTTAAGTCCGTCGTTTTTCCATGCTCACGAAGAACACCGACTGAGACTTGCAAGAAAGAAAGAGTCATCTTTAAAACATCTTGGAGAATCACGAATTGAAGAACACCGATTGAGACCCGAAAGAAAGAGTCAATCTTTAAAACATCTTGGATAAGGATTTGTGCTACCGAACAGTTGGGTTTTTGATTTTCGTGTATGCTTGGTCTGGGTATGCGTTTTAAAAGAAGAAAAAAATTAAACCATGAATTATGTGTACTTTTTTTAGAATTACATATTACGTGTTTTATAATTTTGAAAGAAATAAAGTGTCAAATTTTTAGTATTTAGGAACCATGAATTATGTGTACTTTTGAAGATGCAACTAATAATTTAAACCTAGAAAGAAAGTGCGTAGGATTAACACAAACTTGATTATTTGGGTGTAAAGACTGTTTATTGAATAGTTGTTCATAGATGTCCAAATGAAATAAATGTGCATTTCTAACTATTTCTATGTTTGACAAATTGACCAAATGAAGAGTAATTTCTTGTGGGGCGATTCTTCTCAGGAAAGAAAAAAAATGTCATCTTTTGAACACTGGATCTGGTTACTGTAAATAAAGAATAAGAAGTGGGGAGGGGCTTGGTATGGTATCAAGGATAGCAGCTAACACACCAAAATACAGCCCTCCTTTGCAGAAACTGGATGGCTGATTGATAAGGAAGGGAAATAATTTCTTTCTTGCGTTTAACTGTTTAGAAAGAAACTATCTTAAGGGAATGTTGTTCCATTCTGGTTCGATAATTGGCTGGGAAAAGGGGGTATGTATGATCTTATTGAGAGCATAATCTTGTTGTGAACTGACTTGGTGGTCACAATGAACGATGAGATTAAAGGAGGTAATATGTGGGATTTTCTTCTCTTAACACGACGTTGCATCCTCATATAACATCTTTGATCAGTGGCATTCCTATTGATTTGAACTCTTATGAATAATGAACACTAGAATCTGGGGTGAGAGCCCTAATGGCATCTATACCTCTGCAAGTCAGCCCATGGCTACTTCACTGGAGACATAAAAATGGGTTATACTAGCTTGGTGACTCATTGGATGTTGGTGTGGAAGTTACAAAAAAGGGCCCTCAGACATTAAAATTCTAATTTGGACATGCTTGCATGATAGAATCATGTCCAATAACTTGAGGTTTCTGAGACAGATGGTTGATGACAAGGTCGATTTGCTGAAGATACTGACCACGTCCTTGTTGATTGTGTGAAAGCTCAGTGTGGGGAAACTGCTTTAACCCCTGTTTAAAAAAAGACTCGCTGAGCATATAGTTGTGAGTTTAAAAAGAACTTAAATGATACCACTGAGGTTACTTTCACCCAGTCTTCAAAACCAAAAATCATACTATTTTTGCAGCCATTGTCTGGAATATATGGAAGGAAAGAAACAAACCAGTGATCGAGAAAAGGGAGTGCTCTCTCTCTCTCTCTCTCTGATTCTATGTTTAAGATAAAATTCTTAATTGCTGATCTAACTAATGCTTTTTTTTGACTCAGGGTTGGCGAAAAATAAGGAGCAGAGGCATGTAAATTGAAATCCTCCTCCTGTTGGCTTTCTTAAAATCAAGACTTATGCCAGCATAAAGAACATGGAGGAGAGCTACAATAGAAGGAATCATTAGAGATGAGAAAGGCAACTGGGATGTGGGGTTACCGGTAAAAATTGGGTGCTGTCTTGTCCTACTGCTTTGCTCGGAGTCGGGGCCATCAAAGGCCTGAAAACTGCTTGAGAACATAGAATACCCAATGTGTGATCCCTGGGTCCGACTCAAAGATTGCTATTGAGATGTTATGTGGCGTTGATAAGGAGAGCAACCCCCTAAGGAATTTGATCGAGAATATAAAAGATTGATCAGAAAGCCTTGGAGCTGTTATGTGGCTCACATCCACAGAAAGGCAAACCAAGCTGTAGATTTCCTAGCTAATTTAAGGCATCATCAATCTAGCTAGCTTTTGTAATAATTTACAAGAATGCACCCCCAACCCTGATATGACTCATATCCTAAGGACTGATGTTGGTCCTGCTACACACACACATACATATATATATATATATATATATATATATATATATATATATATATATATATATAGGAATAAAAAAAACTATTACATTGGTCCCAAATCCATGGCCTTGCAAAAGAAAGATTAATTGGTAATCCATAAATCAGAGAATCCTTTAATGTCGTATTACATAGTATTTGAAAACTTATTCTAGATAAACATCTTAAAGAAAAATTATGTACCACCATGAAGGTATTGCTCATCAAACGTCATAAATGTCCTCTTCTTCTTCTGAATCATAAAACATGTACAATCTCAGTCATCTGACTAAGCTCTTGTTGAATAGGCATCCTCACTTCTGACTGAGCTCTTTCCATAATTGCCCAAAACATGTACAATCTCAGTCATCTCGGAACACAAAATTTAGCATCCAAAACATGTCTCCCTTTTCTACCTTTACTAATATCCAAACTTAATTTTGGAGGCTCAAACTTCACAACTTTTGCATAATTATTTCTAGAATACCAACTCTTAAAAGTACTAATTTCTAATTTTAGATCAAAGGAACTTTTCTTGTAGACTACCAAGTCCTATTCTGATTATAACACTTGCATGAAGCTACCCCTAGCATAGTAAGTTCTAGAACACGACATACAGAATTTTGTAACTATGTCAGAACCAAACTGATGATCCAATTCCTTGTAACATTGAAAAGATATATAAGGAATGAGCTAAAACCCAGTAAGTGATCATACAAAAGAGAACGAGAATAGGATCAAGTATAAACATGCACGAGTTTTCATGAAAAGTTGCAAAAGGTTTCCAAGCACTTACTAAAGCCGAGTGAATGTTCACTTCAAATATTTGAGTGGCTGCTCTATTACTTGACAGCAAATATTTGGCAAACTTTTCAACTTCATGGGATTGCCTCTGTCGTCCTCCATAGGTTACTTGGTACTGAATTCCCAATCACATGACATGAAACATCTTGGTCCATTATGACCACAGAATTTAGCAATTTTCACGAACCACTCACAAAAATCTGTCACCTTTATTTCATCAACTCTGATACCCATTGAGGAGAGGCTGCCCAGCTTTGACCAAAAGCTTGCACTCCTTGCACTGCGCAACCAAGTTTCAAAGCAAATGCCGTGTACTGGACAAACGAGATGTGTTTTGGTATGGACATCTAAAAATTGTTATCCCATAATTGTAGATTTATCTTCTTACATGAATAATGTATATTCACATAAGTTGAGGTCAAGATTCTTAATAAAGAGATTGAATTGAAAATCAAAATTGCGCTTACAGGTTAATACTTGTAATAATACAAAGTAAAAGACTCTTCTCAAATAACTATATCATACAAGTAGATCAACATAAGTCACATAATCTCGTGAAAACAAGAATTCATATTAAAGAATTGAAGTTTCAAGGATTTCCCTGTATTGCATATCCAGGAAAAAAAAATTGATTGATAGATAGATACAACAACCCACTAGGGCAAGAGCCCCCAAATCATTGACTTCATAGCACCAAATCATTGACTGGTGCCAAAATATCGCTGAAGCAATTCCTTGGATGGATTGTCTAATTGGTTATTTGCTAACAAATCAATGAACATTTCTGCGGTGCTTGCATCAGTCGAAAAACCATCAGCTCTCATTTTTCATTAAGTTGAATTGCCTTCGATATCTCACCAAATCGGACCCTTCACAATGGTATTATAAGTACATTCATCAGGCAAGCAGCCATTTTCCTTCATTTTGTGGAGCAACTCATTTGCTTCAATCAGTTTACCACCCACCTTACAATATCCATTCATCATCACTGTATAGGTATAAACATTGGGTTTTAAGCCTCTAGCAGAGATGAAAGAGTTTCTTTGCAGCATTAGGCTTCCCGGTTTCCACATCGCGTCAATGAGGATATTGCAAGTATAGATATCAGGAACAATGCCACTGCTTTCCATAGTTTTAAACATGGCCAGTACCTCGTTGTGTCTTTTGTTTTTACACATGGAATCCAAAAGAGTAGTGTAAGTGATGATATTTGGATTTTGACCACGAGTTTGCATTTCATCAAGAAGCATAAGAGTGTCCCTAAGCCTACCAATTCGGCACAATCCACCAATAATAGTGCTGTACGTAACAACATTTGGAACCAATCCTCTATGAGTCATTTCTCTAAAGAGACTCATTGCTTCTTCAATCATCTTAGTCTTACAGTGCCCATTGATTAAGATGTTGTAACTGATAACATCAGGTTCAACACCCTGGCTAACCATCAAATCAAGTATTTTTGCAGCATCACTAACTTTGCCAATCAAACAGTATCCATCCATAAGTGAATTGTAGGTGACATTGTTCGGCACCTGACCTCTTTGGATCATCAACTCAAGCATATCATGCGCTTCTGCAGCCAACCCTTCTTTACATTGTGCATCAATTAAAATGGTAAACGTGCGTACATCGGGAGATATGTTTCCGATTCCCATTTCGTGCAACAACCTCTTAACTTCTGCCCACTGACCGCAGTTACATAAACTTTGAATCAAGCAATTGTAGGTAATAACATCAGGTGGGATTCCCTTTCCAATCATTTCTGAAAAGAGCTCTAGAGCCTCGGCAGCTCTTCCGTCCTTGCAAAGGCTGTCAATGATTGTGTTGTATTGCACTATGCCAGGTTTGCAAGTCTCATTATATTCTTGTATCTCCATTTTACGATGCAAAGCAAGGGCAGCATCAGTGTTACCCGATTTGCACAACCCATTAATGACAGTTCCGTATGTAATTAGGTCCGGCTGAAAACCTCACTCCAAAAATTCATGAATTAACTGCCCAAGGGAGGTTACCAACAGAGCATTGACAGTGGGATGGTAGTTGATCAATAAAACCACTCGTAGTGGCAAGTCGAGTCTGTATAACTCGTGATTATTTGTCAACTAGTAATGAAGTTCTCCTCAAATCCTACCCCACGATTCCTCGGTGAGGCCAAGTTGTTCGGCTATGGCACGAAAACCGCAATGACCATCACTTTTCACATTTTTTGTTGACTCAATGAAATTGTGTAAGTGGGATGGTAGTTGATCAATAAAACCACTCGTAGTGGCAAGTCGAGTCTTTTTCCGGATAACCTATTGAAATAAAACACATCAAAGTCAATGTTTTTTTAGCAAAATTATGTTAAATATTGAACAATCTATCTTAAAAAACAAGAAAAAATACATGTTTCTTCTTTGGCCTAGTTGTCGTAGTGAGTGTAAAAGGTTGATTCGATGGACCAATCTCGTAGGCAATCTCTTCACATGGCGAGTAGCTATCTTCAATAGACTGCACATACTCAAACTTACTCGGATCACGTTTGGTTGGTTTGTCATGTTTAGCCTTTATAGACTTAAGATGATCACGAGTAAGAATTTTGTGATGTTCGGGATGATTAAGGGATATTGTGGGTAGTTGCGAAATTTTGGTCAATCTCTTTAAAATTAACAACCTCTCTGGCCCAGGTCCTTGTTCAAACTTAGATGAAAGCTCAACAATTGATTGTTTAAATCGACTACCCATTTCTTGGATAAGACCAGCATCTTCTACCTTAAGTGGTAAGATATCTAACTTTCTCCAAAAGGCGTCAATCTGATCAAGTGGAATTGGCAAATCTGATCAAGTGGAATTGGCATGTCCGATCTGTTATATTCTGAAATCTCATGACCACAAGGCAGCCCACATCTCTTTCTCAGTATACACCCACACAACAGAGGGTCTACACCATCTTCACCAATAGCGCTCATTTCATCATATATGTTGTTCAATGCATGTATCGACACCATCCCTCGCAGCTCTCTAAATACAATTGATTTGTATTTATGTTAGACTGCATTTTTACTCTTTTTAAATGATTGTTTGATTGCGGTGTGTGATGTCTCAATGGGAGTGTGAATCTGTCGCCAACACGTCTCAAAGTTACTTTGACTCGATCCAAGCTATCTTTTCAACAATGCATGTTGACTCTCTACCTTGAAATAAGATACAATCATTTTAGGTATCTATCTAACAAAATATATAAAACAATGAAAACAACATTTATTAAAGTTAAATAACTATTTATTGTTGTATTCTCAAAATGGATCATTGTATCCATCTAACAAGCCACAAAGAAGTAAGGAAGATCACAATCAGAATTGACTCCTACGGCCTCACATTGCTTCTCATACTCTTTTAAAATTCTGATGCACGAGGGAAAACTACTATAAGGAAAGGGATCGAGAGACCTAAGTGCATTACGAATAGACGAAAGTGGTACTAATAAGGCAGATCCTGGTTAAAAAAAGGCAAAGTCAGTTCGGTCTTAACTGAGAAATCCAAGTTTAGCTATCTCTGCGAACAATCTTTATTCTATCGTTACAGACAAGGATAGCGGGCGAGTTGCTAACATAGTCAAATCTAACCCTCGATCCTACTCTCGGAATGAAGGGCTCTAAAAAGCTATACCTAGAATCAAGGTAGTCTCACTCAACCAAAGAGGAAAGGGGGCCAGAGAGAGATAATGGGCCAGATACACATTCACTCGTTAGCTTGCTCAAGTAATTTGCTTATAATTCTAGATGGAAATGGACTTTTGCGAACGAGCAATCTCCAAGCCAAATTGAAAAAAATTAAAATGTCCCAGAGCACGAAATAGACCGATCTTCAACTGTATAAGCAAAAATAGGGGCTTCCACCTTTGAAATTGAGGACTTGGTGAAGGCAATCACTAATAGACTTCCCCGAGTCTAAATTAATGAACATTAATGATCCATCATTGATGCTGAGTGGTTGAGCATCCTATTCTCTTTGTGGTAGTAGGTCTTGACCCTCTCACTTCGGCAATGTCATACTTGATACCATTTCATGTTTAATCGCCTCTTCCTTTTGTCATTGAGCATTTCTTTTAACACAACCTTTTCCTATTAATACACCCCCTAATTAAATTGCAAAAATGCCATTATATTTTTAGACATAAATACCCTTTCTTTATTAAATACACCAACCCTTATATTAAAACACCACCTAAACCTTTAAATACACTACCAATCAATTTATCAATACACCCTCCTCCATAACCCGATATATACATTGCTGCTGTGAGACATACATCGCTGCTGACCAAAAACTACAACAATTCTCCAACTTCTTCAATATAGCATTCCTCTTATCAAACATCCAAAGCCAAACCCTCAACTTCTAAACTCTTCTACTTCTCCAACTTACCAACTCATATCAAACTCATCACCCACGAACGACATAAACAACCACATTGTAACAAAAATCAAGCATGGATACTAAAGAAGTGAAGCAGACCATGAATGTAAGTATCTCAACCGTTCTCAAGTTTTCAATTCAATTTTTCATGAAATTTCGTACATCTTTGGAGACGGTATTCGTTCGGGACTGGTATATGGAACACCACAGTGGTGTTCGGTGACCACCTGCGGAACATATCTGGGATGTTCCATCAGTGGTTCCCGAACACCCTTGTGGTATTCCTTAAGTGGTTCCCGAACACACCTGGTATGTTCCATCAGTGGTTCCCGAACACCCCTGTGGTGTTCCTTAAGTGGTTCCCGAACACACCTGGTATGTTCCATCAGTGGTTCCCAAACACCCCTGTGGTGTTCCGTAGGTAGTTCCCGAACATTCCTGTTATGTTCTATAGTTCTTCCCGAACACCACAGTGTTGTTCCATCATTTATCCCCGAACACCACTATGGTGTTCCATATCCTCTTACAGAACAGAAACTTTTCAAGATATTTTTTTTTAAAAAATTTATTCTTTTGTTGTAAACAGAATTCAAACACGTTGTCCACAGAGGGTAGTGTTACTCCAGTTATTAACGAGATTGAACCCGTTCAAGATATTGTTATGGATTACACAAATGTGTTTACGACGTATGAAATGTTTATATCTCGTGATGCATTGTTTGATTGGGTGCGTGTTACGGGAAAGGAACATGGAATGGTGATAGTAATTATCAGATCAGATAGTGGGTCGTGTAAGAAAAGAGCTCGGTTAGTTCTGGCGTATCAACGTAGTGGGAATTACCGTGAATTCAAGAAGGTTGGAAAGTTGTCTGAAGTAAATAACGAAGAGGCTACTATTGAAAAGGCCGTTGTGAGGAAACCAAAGAGGAAAAGAGAAACTGAAACACGAAGAAGTGTGGTTGTCCATTTCGTTTGAGGGGTAGACAAGTATCAGCTGATGGACCTTGGGCATTGGATGTTCAATGTGGTGTCCATAATCATCCAACTGCAGACTATTTGGAGGGCCACTCATATGTTGGTCGATTATCACCCAAGGAGAAGGACTATGTCATTAATTTGTCTCACACAAATAGTAAATCCAAGGACATTTTGTTTGGGTTAAAAGAAAATTTTGTAGATAATAAGTCCACAATAAGGACTATCTACAATGCTCGTTTGCAAAATAGAGTTGTAGAGCGTGAGGGTCGATCTCAAATGCAGTAGCTTATGTTCAAGTTGAATGAGCATGGATATTTATATCATCACATTCACTGTGAAAATTTCGAAGTTGTCAAGAATATTTTCTTCGCTCACCCAACGAGCGTAGAGTTATTGCGATATTTTTCGAGAGTCCTCTTTATGGATTGTACATACAAGACAAACAGGTATAAGTTACCTTTGTTGGAAATTGTTGGTGTGACATCGACACAAATGACATTTCATATTGCAGTCGCGTATTTGGAGTTCGAGCGGGAAGAGAACTATATGTGGGCGTTGACAATCTTAAAAGGATTGATGGACCAATTCTCTCTACCCCAAGTGATTGTTACTGACAGAGAACTTGGTTTAATGAATGCAAGTCAGAAAACTTTTCCCGACTCGAGACATTTCCTTTGTCGGTGGCACATTAACAAGAATATTTTGGCAAATTGCAAGAAATTGTTCCGTGTGAAAGATAAATGAGATTGTTTTTCTATGAATTGGAATACGTTGGTTCTCACAGATACTGAGTCAAATTATGATGACTTGCTACAAAGACTCCAGTCAGACTTCAAAGATTATCCACTTGCCGTTAAATATGTCATGGAGCAATGGTTGATGCCATACAAGGAAAGATTTGTGGCTTTATGTTGTTCAATCCTGACCAAAAGACCCATTTAGTACTACTCACTAGCCACACCAAAAGGCTTCATATAGTCTTAATTGTAGTCTTTCAAGACATTAAAATAATAATAATATGAAGAATTGGGGTAATGTCTATATCCCCTAACAAAAATAAAAAAGTAGTATTTACTTTCACATTAACCACCTTAATTTTACATTAACCACCATAATTTCACACTAACCACCCTACTAACTACCTTAATTAGTGTCTCCTTTCATAAATTTTAACCACCAACTACCTTATTTAATGCTCCTTAACATGTGCCCTTAGGGCATAAGTTAACAAGATCCTAAATTTAATAGTTGAACACATTTAGGGACTACACATTTATGGATGATAATGCATATGTTAATTTTCTCCACAAATTCTTTCATAAATTATTATGCGTTGAAACATCTTGCAAGATGTTGCATGAATACTAACTTCTAGACATCACAACACAGTAGAATATAATTCTCTTAACTAAAAGATATACGTATATTTTTCACGAAATTCTCGATGATAATAGCCGAATACAACTTATGTTTTTTTTTTCATGCACAATGAGGTGTAGAGAGAAAGAAATAATATTATTGAGTAATATGAATAAAATTCACATGTATACTAAAATTTGTTCTTATGACACCTAGAAAGCTCGTAAAATAATATGAAACGCATGAAGTCTTTATTTTTCGTACTACATTCGGTGTTTGAAATTGGCTCATTTATGTTTTCTGGCTAAGGAACCAAATTGGGTGGTGGGTTTGTAGTAGAGGTGGTAATTTTTTTCCATATTCATATGCTCGTCTGTATCGCCTACAAATTAATGAGTATGAGTGCATATAATATTGTAAGTGGTATAAATGGGCACGCTTATTTTGCCCATTAATTTACATGGGCTTACGTGGGCATATATGTGCGCCCATATAGTCCACCACCACCACCATCGGCAAACTCTGGCGACCACCACAACTATCGGTGACAACCTCCGGCGACATCCACTACTGCGTGGCAACCTCCAGCGGCTACCACTAAGGCTTTAGTTAAATTGATTTTTTGTAATGTTTATTTATTTAGAGCTCGTTTGGTCGTGCGTTTTGGCCAAAATACAAGAATAAAATGAAACTTATTTGTGGAAATTGTGTTTCAATGCCACGGCAAAAAAAAATAGCGTTTTCTAAACGCAACTGCGTTTTTAAACATTGAAATTTCCAGTTTTTCTGAAAACGCAGACTTTAAAACACTATTACGAAAAATGTTGTGTTTTGAAGTAATATGCCAAACACGTTTTTAAGAAAAAAAAGTTGCGCTTTAAAAAAGCTGCGTTTTGAAAACGCTGCACTAAACATGCTCTTAATAATTTATATGTTAATGGTTAAATGGGCGCGCATTTATGGCCCGCCTATTTATGTCCATGTAATCAATTGGACGTTCACTTATCCGCCCACTTGAGCCGCAACCTACATTGGTGCTGCTCATATCCGGGCGTTTCCCTCACCTGATTTGCAGGCATAAGTTGAATAATATCAATTGTTGGTTTCCTGTTAAAGACTGAAACTATACTTTAGTGGGTTATAATAAGAAGCTAATAAGATACTCATTTTGTCTAATTGAATATATACACTTTCACTTATTCCGTAAATTAAGGAAAAGAATATAAACATAAACTTCCTAAAATACCCTATCATTATGTGGTCATACTTTCAAGTTGATTTTTTTAATTTCCCAAAGGTATCCCTAGACTCGACGGCTTTAGTCTAATATTTAAGCCGGTTAGTATCACAAAAGCGGTAAAACTTTTCCTGCAAAGCTTTAACGCAACTGCATTTTCATGGCTCGAACGCAAGACTTATAGTTAAGGTTGAAGAACCCCTTACCCAGCTGATTTGCGCATCTGATAATATATTTTTAAGTTGATTCAGCTAATATATGACATGGTTATTCTCACACACAAATTCAAAGGGTAATAAAGACATTATTTTACAAAAATAGCTTCCAAGACTAGAAGTAGGGGAAGTGAAAATCGCTTGAGATAGTTTGGGCATGTACTATGTACATCGCTTAGTGCGTCCGTTAGAAAGTGCGAGTATATCAATATCAACTAGGCCACATTTCTTTAGATTAACTTCAATACTAAAAAAAATGATTCATGCAGTCGACCAGCTACAATACTGAAAAAATTATTCACGTAGTCGACCCTAAGTAATTGAGAGTTTGAGACTAAAGCTGAATTGAGTTGAGTATGTTAAAAAAGAATATCTTAAAAAGAATATGTACCATTCAATTAAGACAAATTAAAAATAAATATGTATTGCTATAATCGAGACAAACGAGAGAGTAAATATTAGAGAGTTGTTTTTTACACCAGCAATTTTACTTAGTACACCCCTTTACTAATTACACCCCCAAAATATTTTTAACCTCTCAATATACTAAGTACACTCCCCTAATTTTCTATTTTACCCTTACTAATATTTTTTACCAAAATTAACCTATCCTACTAATGACACCCCCACTCACCCCAAACAAAACCTACGCTATTTCTCCTCCTTTCCTCTCCTTACCCAATCAAGCCCGCCTCCTTCCTCTTTCCTTGGCCCCTAGAAATGTGAAATCTCTTGCCCTCCTTCCTTTTTCCTTGTCCCCTGGCGAAGAATTGTCATCCCCTTACTCTTTACTTCCTCCTTTCAGCCAACTTAGTCAAGCCCGCCTCCCCCTCCCTCCTTCCAATGAGTTTTTTTTTTTGGAAATGGTTCGTTCGGCATTGTGTGATCGAATATCTATAGTGGTATTCGACATCCACTAACCCAACATTACTATGATTATTCGACATCCCTTATCAAACAGCTATAGCTGTGTTAGGTAAGGGGTTACTGAACAATAATTAAAATTTTTTTTAACCAAAAAAAATGAAAAAAAAATAAGAACATTTAAATCAAAATTTATAATGATATTTTTGTAATATATAGGGGTATATTAAATAAAATTAGGGGCGTAAATAGTAATTCTCTGAATAATAGAGTATGTACTAATTAAAAAAACAATAAATATTGTGGGTGATGGGATCCAAACATAATCCTCTTACTCTTGAGTAAACTTTTTCTTTAAGCATGTACATACTCCCACGTTTTATTTATTTATTTATTATTTATTTTTGGATTAAAATTCATTTCCGATTTTCATTTTCAAATCAACAGTGAAATTTGCCTCCCTTAAACCAAGAAACCCATGAGACAGAAGTGAAGTGAAGGATCAAAATTTGTCTCAGATTGAGAGAAATTGAGAAGAGATCTGAACAATGGCTGTTCCCGTTGAAGAAGCCATTGCTGCTCTTTCTACTTTCTCCCTCGAGGTATTCACACACACACACACACTCTTTTACAGCTAGTTTGGTGGTAATGTTAAAACAGTATGGAGCATCAATGGAGTTGAATGCTTCAATTCTTTCTGTTAATTTTAGAATTTCAGCCAATTATCTTATTTTTGATCGGATTTTTACTGCTTTACGAAGAAATGGCTGTATAATGACGTTAATTGTTTAATTTCATTATGCATTTTAGCGTAATTAAAGAGTTGGACAACTTTTACTATTAATGAATTAAGATGATCGATTTGCTGTTTACCCAGAACAGCAATACGTTTCCCAATTCACAAAGTGAATTTAGTTTCCGGGCTT
Source organism: Platycodon grandiflorus (assembly GCA_016624345.1). Taxonomy (NCBI): domain Eukaryota; kingdom Viridiplantae; phylum Streptophyta; class Magnoliopsida; order Asterales; family Campanulaceae; genus Platycodon; species Platycodon grandiflorus. The sequence goes on from CM028368.1 coordinate 5,967,561, forward strand.
TGATTATGGAGGAACATGAACTCATCTAGTAGAAGCACTGAATAGATTTTGATTATTTTATGCTCCCTCAGCCCTGAAAAAAATAGTAGTCTTGCTTTTCTTCTTTGTCCCAAAAAAGTTAGTCCCATTTTGAAAATTAAAGCTACAAATCTCCATCTTTTTTCAGTTTTTTTCTTTCAGTTGAAAAACATGATGTTTACCGAACATATCATAACATATTTTAAAGGAGTAAAAGTACATTAAAAAGTTTGACGTTCAAAATGGGACTATCTTTTTTGGGACGGAAGGAGTATTATGATGCCCAACTGCCAAATGGCCTGGATAAGAGTTTTAAGATCTGTTCCTAGAAGAAACTACGGGAATGTAGTGTATGGAGGAAGCTACTAGTGGATCCTTTCAATTATGGATATAAGATCTTTACTAAAGGACTTATGAGTTTTTGTCTTTTTTGTTTTGGTCAGTCAAACAATTTATAACTAATTTACCCAACTTTTCCTGGCAATAGGTGGTTGGTACCAACCAAGCTAGAGCTTGTTGGTTGATTAAAATGTGAAGGTATTCATGCATTTCCATATATACCGTGAGCCCGACATACAGCTGTTGTTTTTTAACATTTGACTTGTTATTGCAGTTCTTTGAAATTATATCCCAAACTGCATTTGAATATTTTAATCTTTACAGTGTGAACTGAGCAACTCTCGACCATTTTTATTGGCAGAGCGCAACTTCAATCACTATGAGGCTAAAGATTGACCTGAAGTTACGAAACCATGTTCTTCTTCTTCCTCTACTTCTTAGGTGCATCATGTAATTTAAATCCATGGCTGTAATGGGCCTAGGTTTAAAACTACTTTTCATCCTTTCAAGAAACAACGTTTGAAACCTTTATTATAAATATCCCATTCCAATATCCTTTGTATTGATAATACACGTGATTCACATGCATGGTTATATCTTAGAAGAACAGAGAGAAGAAATTGGTAACTAATGCTCAAAATGGTCCCAAGTCCCTCAATATGGCCCTCATATCTTTTTTGTTGTTTGAAAGCGTAAATTCCTTGACCTAGCGGTGGAGGGAAAAGGCTTTTGTTAGAGGTGGAGGAAGTGGGTTTCAGATGTTTCTCTTCTTCTATCTGTATGGTTGTTAGAGGAGAACCTAGGACTTAATTTTAGGTTTGTTGTAGCTGATCTTTTAAGAAGGATAAAATTGGATATATGGAGATAGATGAGTTTTAAGTCATTAGGTGTGCGGCTTGGTTTGACCTTGACTTACTTAAGGGTGCCTTTAGGAGGCAACTCCATATCTTTCTCCATTTGGGACCTGTGGTTGAGGGTGTGTCCAAGTGTTTGGATAGTTGATTATGTGCTTATTGCTCTATATGTGGCGGGATCAATTTGATTTAGGCTTCCTTTTCTTGTATCACAGTCAATTTCTTTTTGCCTTTTAGGATCATAGTTAGTGTTAAAGAGAGGTTTGAGTGAATCATTGGACATGTTTGTGGGCTGGTTATGGTGAGAAGAGGAAGGGACCATCTTAGAAGGATCAGAATATGTTTCTAAACCCGGGAGGAAGGGGTGTAGGATAGCAACTTGGTTTTATATAACATTTGCTTGGTGGTAAGTGGCTTTGGAGGTTCCTCTTGAACCCCAGCCCTCATTATGTCAAGCGAGTAGGTGTAAAGTGGATCATAGCAGAATGGTTGGGATGCTTATGTGGAGTTAAAAATTGCTCATGCTAGTCTTCAGAAGTTTATTCATCGGTGTCTCCATCTCTTCTTCCTTCATGTCTATTTCTTGGTTGAAAAATGGGGTTCACGCTCGGTTTCGGGAGGTCCATTATTTGGAGAAGCTCCTCTTTATTTCTCCATTCTCTAACACTTCAAAATAGCTTCCCTTCATTAGAGTCCTCTTTCAAGCTCTCACTTAGAAAGGCAGATACTTCTTCGTGGAACCTTTATTTTTTCAGCTATCTTATCAATTGGGAAATAGAGGAATTTGCTTCTTTAACCCCAATTCTTTCTTTAATGTTTACTTCCTCTTGACTTTAGGTATCTTCTAGGGGTTTCACGTGCTCTTGGCTTTTAGTGTCTCGCGGGGTCATTCTTGTAAAACTTTAATGTTTACTCTTGTTATGCCCTAGAACCCACTTCTTTGCTTCCTATATTTGGAAGCACAAGGTGTCATATAATCTTAAGTTTTTGCATAGTTTCTTGTTGGTTGATTGAGCACGAATGATTGGCGACAACACTGGAGGCCTTATTACGATTTATACTAGATAAGTGTTTCGTGTAGACGCCGGAGTGAGACTCATGCTGTCCTCTTCCTTCACTGTACGGTGCATCAGGAGTTTGGTCTATGTGTTTTGGTGTGTGTGGAGAATCTTGGTCATGCTCTTCTTCAGTGGAAGACTTCCTCTCTTTTTTGTGACTTTGGGGTGATTATGATGGGACTTTGAACTGATGTGAATGCAAGGATTTTTTTGGAATTAGGCTTTCTCTTTATTCTTTTGAGGGATAGCTGGTGTTTTTGCCCTTCTACAAGTGTTGGCTTTAGGGGCTGCTAGAGTTATAGCTGTTAGAGATATTTGTTGGGATTGGTGAATGGTGCTTTGCTGAAATTTGTTGTACTGATACATAGGTGTGTCATATTTATCAATCAACTATTCTTGGACAAACTTCATAGCTTCTATGCTGGCATACATGTTGGAAATATTCCTTCAAAGTTAGAACACGAGCTGCTTTTATCTCTATATTAGGTTTCTGGTTGATGTGGATTGTATAATAGATTTTACAAAATATTGTAGGATGACCAGCCAGAGGTGCAAGGACCAGCATTGTGGGTTTCAACTGAAAGAGGCGCAACAGTTAGTCCAATTGGTATGTGTTAACTTATTCTGCTTCCTATCTTATGTTAAGTAAACTACTGTAGCTGTTAATAACGTTTTACACTTTTTGTAGTTGTTGAAAAATATGTATTTTGATTTGTTTGTTACGAACAACTTTGGTTAAGATTGACATGAATCTTGGAGAGAAAAGTTGATTCTGGCTGGTTAGCCATTAAAAATTCAATATATTGTTTATACTAATAAGTGTCTGATAGGAAGAGTGATAATATTAATATGGATGGTAATGCTAGGGCTAGGTTAAGATCAAAACTAACATGGACGGCAATTACTAAAATGGAAACTCTTGCATGTGGTTTAACTAGAAAATCTTGCTTTGGTCAGAAATGAATGTTGAAAAAGAATTTGTGTTGCTGATCCAAAGTAGTTGGGACATAGGCTGAGTTGAGTTGACGAGTTACTTGAGTACCACTTCTCTGATTGCCAGTCAGTCACGGTCACTGCGAGTTTAATAGCCCAAGCTTCTTTCTATTTGCAGAGTATAATGATGTCTATGCATACCGCCTATCTTTATCCGAGGACACAAAAGCACTAAATCAGCTGGTATGCTTCTTTTACTTGTTTTTGATTTTTATTGAAGTAGTAGACAAATTTTCATGAATACTCTTATCTTGTACTGGGAGTTGGGACTGATTCGGCGGGCATTGGATGTGTCTCTCTTGTTTATATGATCCTTTTTTTCTTACTAAAACATCTAGATTTGTTTAATTTGTCATTTGTTCTCTTATTTCTTCTTCTTTTGGTTTACTATTTTTTTTCTTCAAATTATGCAGAATACGCTTATCCAAGAAGGCAAGGAAATGGGATCAGTGCTCTATGCATATCGGAGTTGTGTTAAAGCTCTTCCTCAGGTTTATGCAAATTTCTTTATACAGTGGATCTCTTTAATGATTATGCGATGGTTCAGTTTTTCATTTCAAATCATCTTGTTGTGGACCATTCATATGTTTTTACTGAGCAGCAGCTTATTCTCTATCAAATGACTGCTTGTTGACTGTTCATATATTTTTATTTTGGGAATTGCTATTCCAACCCCAAAAATGCTATGTATACGCATTTACTTAGTTCACCCCCCCTTCAAACATTATACCACCTATATTACTAAGTATACCCCCATTTTTTTCCTATTTTACCCTTTAACAATAAACCCCCAATTCTCACCCACCTAAATTAAAACACTATCTACTCAACCCACCTCCCTCCCAAAATTAAAATACTCTCCATTTCTCTCTCTATCATCTAATCTCTATCATCTTAATTTGTTTTGAAGCTTCATCCACTTCGATTTAGCTTTCTAAAAATTGCACAAAGTCAAGCCACTACTTAATCTTGAAACACACATTTTGTTTAAATTTTTTAATAATTTTTTGAATTTTTTGGAGGAAATCTGTGAAGTGTGCACCCCGGCCGCACACCTAGGAATGTGCGGCGGTCCGCCGCACATTTAGGGCGTGCGGCGTCGCCGCACATACTTAGGGCGTGCGGCCGGGGGTGCCGCACAGTATCTTAGGGTTCTTAAAAATTTTAAGGGTAATATAGTCTTTTAAAATTGTGGCAATTTTGTAATAATGGTAAGGGGGTATACTCAGCAAAATGGGGGGTGAGAATAGCACTGCTCTTTTATTTTATAAATATGTGAATTATTATTAATAGGGTAAATTTACATCTATGCACCTTGAGATTTGGGGCAAGTTCAGTTTCCTCCCCTTTGTTTGGGAATTTGCCTTCTATATTTCTAAAACTCAGGTAGCAATCGCCCCAATTGTTAACTTTTGATCCAAATATTTAATGGAACCTTTATAGTAAAGATAAAATGTTTTATTTATTATGCCTAAAATACACTTTTAGAACCCATAACCATTTTTAGAAATAATTAAAAGTTAAAATAGCGATTAATTTATTGATTTAACATTGTAATTTTGGCATTTTCTAGAATAGTTTTTATAACTGAGTTATTGATTAACCAAGGGAATGAACTCAAAATCTAAATTGAGAATGCAAATTCTAGCTCCTAATTTATTCTACCCTTTTCATTGTGATTACTAACTTTTAATTTACTAATGGTTGATTAGGTGTTAATGAAATTTTCTCTTAAAATCTACATTTATTCCACTTTTATGTAGCTTGGACATCATTAAAAGGTGTTTAATCAATAATTATGGATAATGAAAATTTGAATATGTAATGTTTATAAACCCTAGAAAAATTATAAGTTGATCATTTGTTTGCTTTTGTAAATGAAGCTAAAGTGAAATATTGCTTAAATTGTTTTTTTTTGTGAAGTAAGAGTATTTAAGGAGGGAGAATAGTCATTAGGGGATAAATTTTATAAATGTAATCGACTTCTGTAATTCTTCATAAACAGTAGTCTCATGTATTTTTATGCTCAATACTATATCAAATTTTTATCATCACCATCTTTTTAAAGCATGAATAAAATAGTTTGATTTCCATGCCAGATTTAAGGAAAGAAATGTGCATTTTGGAAGAATTTGACATCAATTAATATTTTTTTTGATAAATAATATTTGATAAGCCAAAAGGCGTCAAAACAGGTGACGCGTCCTTTGTACACTAGAAGTATACTCAACCTAAACTAATTGAGATTAAGACTATTTACAAAATCTACAAAAGAATAGCTAGTAGAGAATGGAGTATCCGCTGTCTCAGAACACCAGACGGTGCGAAACAAAGTATTTTTCAGTTGATCTAAAGACCCTTCCTCATTATCAAAAGCCTTTCTATTCCTCTCCCTCCAAACAGTCAAGCAAACCCCCAAAGGAGCTGCCTCCCAAAAGAAATTTCTCCTCCTACGTTTATACATGGACCAACTCAGAAAAAATGTTCTTTGACTGCTCTCGGCATAACCCACAAGAGACTGAACAGCCCAAAGATCCAATTCCAGAAAACCGTCAGCCACTGGACTGTAAAGCAGCAGGAGGTTGGTACTCTCTCTGCTCCCCTTGCACATGAAACACCAATTAACATAAACAATGCGTTGAATCCGCAGGTTATCTCCTGTGAGGATGGCTTCATGACTAGCCTCACAAGCAAAAAATGCTACTCAACTGGGAGCTCTAGACTTCCACATTGACTTCCAAGGGAAATAGGTACCATCTTTACTCGAAAGGATAGAAAAATACGATTTAATGGAGAATTGTTACCTCCTAAACCTTCCCAAGTCGTCCCTGAACCTACCTAACTCCTGAGAATAAACTCTATCAAAAAATAGCATGACTCCATTTCCCAATTTTGAAGGTGTCAACGAAATGTTGGATTCCAAACTATTCTGCCATCTTCGATTTGCAAAACAGAGATTACTACGCAATCTTTATCCGTAGCCAAGTTGAAAAGATTAGGAAATGCTCTCCTCAACTCCAGCTCCCCGCACCATTTATCTCTCCAAAATCTGAAGATCAAACCATCCCCTATTTCAAAAGAAATATGTCTCTCAAAAGAATCTCAACCTTTATGGATGCCTTTCCAAACCCCCACGCCATAGTAGAATTAATGGTATTAGGAAACCACTTGTGCTCTCCTACACCATATTTGCTAACCACCCTTTCCTCCACAACCCATTTTTATCAATCAAGAAGCGCAATAGCCATTTGCGCAGCAAAGCAGTATTAAATAGCCTCAAGTCTTCGATTCCTATCCCTCCTTCCCATTTGACTGAATGAAATTTACGATCCGATGCCTGACCTTCCCATATTATGACAAGGCTCCCTCCTTCCCATTTTTATTGCCAGCATGACCTTTCTAATCTTCCTCAGTGAGTGTGGTCTGACCCTTTTGATTCTCTTGCACTCCAACAAAAACAACTACCCCCTTTCCCAAAAAGACTGTCTTGTTTGACTTTTCACACAGACTAAGAAAGATCATTAATTAGAGTCTATTTTGAACTTTTTTATTTCCTGAATTACCCCTATTAATTACAGTAAATTTTTTGATGTTACTACGTTAATGAGTTACAAAGCTATAAAAACTAGGTAATTAATGAGGGCTACAGTAGGAAACTAAGATAATGAGTTACTTCACTTTTAGAAAGTGGACAAGTATTGTGGGACAGATAGAAATAGAAACCAAAACAGTCTTTTTGGGACAAAGGGAATATAATTTTTTTTTCTTGATGAGAAAATAAGTTATTGATCGAGGGGAGAAAACAATATTATTAGCATGCCAATAGTCCACTACAAGCAAGATGAGTCGAAATACAAAAAGAACCCAAATAAAAAAAAAAGCAAAGAGTAGCGATCCTCTTAACACAGCTCTGTAATCACGATATTCCTCAAAGGACTTGTTGGCAATGCCAATAAAGTAGTCATGGAGTCGATTCCTTCTTCAGTTTATTCTTTTGTTGATTTTGTGGATAATTTTAATGTTGGCTAGGTCTGTTGATTGAATATACTCCTAGTGTGCACAGGCTACGTCACCTGTTTTGGCGCGTTTGTTTATATGTATCCTTACTTATCAGAAAAAAATAAAGTAGTCATATCCACAGTCCTATCTCTCAATAGATTCTATGGTGAAAATTGATCTTTGAACAAAATACAGCAATCCATTGAGCTATATTATACCCACCGTCATGTTTTGCATACACTTGAATGCTTTTCAGGTAGTAACAAATTTTGTCTGAATCAAGGAGGTATACATTGAAATTTCTTTCGAGGGCAAAGCACAAGACTTTTTATGAAAGTAACTATGATGGTATTTTATTTTTTATTAGGAAAGTCTGTCTATTTTCATTTGGTCGGAAGTCCTTTTTCTTTTGTTTTCTTTTTTACTTGGGTTTTACTATAAGCATGCTCGAGTATAGACCCGTATGGATGCTGCCTAACACTCGCATTACCTTTACAGTGGTATCTACATGTGGTTAGTATCGTAAAAACTAAAACAAAGTGTTTACAGTGATAAGACTACCTTTTGCTCTCCATGATTGTTCTTTTAGCCCTTCGATTGTTTTATTTCTATAAACTTGTATATATAAGTTGGAGATACAATGGGCAGCTTCCAGATTCCATGAAGCAAAGTCAGGCTGATTTGTATTTGGAAACTTATCAAGTGCTGGACTTGGAAATGAGTCGGCTTCGTGAAATTCAGAGATGGCAAGCATCTGCTGCTTCCAAAGTATTGTTTCATCTTAATCATCTTCCACCACTATTGAAGCTTTATTTCTGCAGTTTTCCCTAAGCACAATGTGTGTTCCTTCTAATGCAGCTAGCAGCTGATATGCAACGGTTTTCCAGGCCAGAGAGACGCATCAATGGTCCTACTGTAACTCATCTCTGGTGCGCTTTGTTACTCTCTTTAGCATTAGCATAATGTGTTGTTAGGCCAATAAATAAAGTCAATCTGAATAACATTGTCCATACATCCGTTGAGTTCACGTGCCGGTTGGTTCTTCTCAAAGGCTTCTTTTAGCCTTTGCAATTTCATTTGGCCCAAGCTTAGAGTTTTGGCGACAATAACCTTTCCATTTATTCATCAATAAAATGCCACCTTAGCTGCTTATGTATTTCTCGGATCTTCACATATACATGTATTAAATGAGCAACTGTAAATGAAGTACCTTGTTATTTCTGAAAAACCTGGGTCATCTTTCTTAGGTATTTTCATAAAACCTTTTTGTTTGCTGAAGCTCCGAACTGCACGATTGATATATATATATATATATATATATATATAAAATATATTATATCTCACGGAAGACTCTCAGATGAGTATATGATGCAGGACCTATTGAGTGGTTGGATAAAGTAAAAAGGCTTTAGAAGCCTAAGCTGATTCCATGGGTCCAACGAGAGTCTACAAGTGTTTTGGTTCAAAAGGGTTGCCCTTCGTAGTTCAGAGGCTTTGTAATTATTCATTTATTAAGTAGTCTAGCTTTTTCTCGATGAACCATTTTTATTGCTGTTCAATGGTAGCAGTAGGAGAAAGAGGAAAAGCTGATCCTTGATCTGAAAGATCTCTTTGTCAGCCCCTTCTAATTGGTGCCATAAGGCATCATCAAAATATGGAATTCAATTTTAGCGGCAGAAGGAGTATTAGTGGAGACAAAGTTAGGGTACATGGATATACAAGTAAATTTGTTTAACGTAATGCACCACTTGTTTAACATAATGCACCACTTGTTTGAATTAAATATATACAAGTAAACAGCAGAGTTTTTGTAAATAGTACTCTCCCCGTCCCAAAAAGAGAGGTAGGCATTGACCTATTGTGCAAATTAAGGAAATGGTTGACACTTCACTGACTTCCTAAAATGCCTCTCATCAATATGGTGGACCCATGTATTTATGTCAATAGTAAAGTTTCATAGGGTGTATCCATGTCTTTTGGTGTATTAAAGTCAATTTGCTAAAAAACACTCCCAAAAGGGAAACGTACCTCTGATTTTGGGGCAAATTGAAAAGGAAAACATTCTTCTCTTTTTGGGACAAATTAAAAAGGAAAACGTACTTTTTTTTTTGGTTAGGGGGGGGAGTACATTTTTAACAACACTTCTTTGACTTGGATTTTCTATATTGTCTTTCTATTTTTGTGTTTCTTTTAGTTACATGTTAGTACAATAATTTCTTTTGGAGTTTACGCATTTGATCTTTATAACTAATGTACTAATATGTTTTATTTCTAAGTGATTTTATTCTCAATTAAATTTTTGGTCTTAATTGATGTAAATGACTCTAATGAATTGAAACCCCCTCAAACCGTACCGCTATAAAACTGAAACCGGAAAAATCGAAATTGGGTTTGGTATGTTCGGTCTTTTGGTTATATTAGAGAAATTGATCTATGCAGTTTGGTTTTAGCTGAAAATTGGTGAAATCGTAACTTTGCACACCCATGTCTTTGTTAAGTGTCTAGCGTACAGTATACATGAGCGCGTGATGCATTTTGAAGAGTAAATGTTGTGTAGTTGCTAATTCTTTTCTCCTGCAGGTCCATGTTGAAATTACTTGATGTTTTGGTTCAACTTGATCATCTTAAAAATGCAAAAGCGAGCATACCTAATGACTTCTCCTGGTACAAAAGGTATGCCTATTCTTGATGATGCCTTATTACATACTGCGTCTATGTGATGGTTGTTGTGAGAAAATTAGACTGGCTAATTTCTCCGATCAGGCAAGAGCTAACTATTGCACACGTTATATAAAATAAAGTATCATATCCACAAAGGCCGAATTAGAAGTTCCCAAGTACCGAAATTTATTCCTTTATATTTAACCAATTAATTTGAGATTGGTTTTTAAACTAAATAAAAATATTAAAATTAGAAATTAATTAACAAGAATTGATTTGGATGAATCAAGGATTGGTGAGTCTAGGATTACGAATCCACTTGGGTCGTAACATGCAAAGTCATCTATCCTCTCAGCCAATTATTGTCTAGCTTTGTTTACCGAGAACACAAAAATATTTACTACTGAAAGTCATCTTATAGCACAAGTAACTTTTTGAATTAATCTACGGGCCGTCGTACCTTACAGATTAAAACCAAAAATTGCATTAAGAACAAGTACTCTTTGTGGTTATCACCAATTGCGACTATATGTCTATATCACAATTTATTAACTGTTAGCTCACTTTTCTAAATCACTAAGGTAGCTGTGGGACACTCAAAGTAATTTTTATATCAAGCAATTGATGGCCAGTCAGCTACTAGCATTAAGATCATGAAAATAACAACCAAAGCACGTAGACAGCCATTAATTAAGAGAGAAAAATAGACTATTGCATAGGGGCGAAGGTGGTTCGGTTTGAGCCAAAACCGCAAATCGAACCGCCCCCTAACGGTTCCACATATTTCAAACCGAACCGAACCGCCATAAACTTCAAACCGAACCGAACCGATCGGTTTGGTTCGGTTCCGCGGTTTAATTATTTAAATATTTCAAAAAAGAAAAAACTTTTAAATATCAAAAAAATACTTTTAACATAAACTAAATAATTAAAAGTTAAAAAATTAACTTTAAAATTACAATAATTCAATCAAAATGTAGGCAAACAACAATAATTTTCTTATTAAATTCAATTACTAATTACTAATTACTAAATAATATAAATATAAAATTTTAAAAAATAAAAATTAAATGGTGGTGGTTCGATTCGATTCGGTTTGGTTCGGTTTGGCACCAAAAACAGCAAACCGAACCGAACCGCTCGGTTTATAAAATTTCCAAACCTAAACCGAACCGTCCTAACCCAAAACCGAACCGAACTGACCAATTCGGTTCGATTCGATTCGATTCGGTGGTTCGAACTTACACCCCTACTATTGCATGTATTGATTTAAAGTTTCATCGCCAATTCTAGAATATGAACTTAGCTCATGGCTATGGAAATTAAAACACGAAATACCAAAGAAGAAAAACAATCCATAGTTTTAAATTAGAAATTTACAATACTTGAAAAGATGAATTCGTTGGCGATTGAGTGAAGAATCCTAGCCTTTTACGTTCCTTGAGTTGAACCCGCACCAAGAGGAAGAAAGAGAGCAGATTTTCAGACGTTGGGAGAGAGCATAGGATAATAGAGGATAACCAAAAGTGTCTTTAAATAACTTTGAGAGCCTTTGGGGTTCCTTGTCTAATAAAGAAAAGAAAGAGAATAAGTTAATAACTCCAGCCAGATGACGCACGCACCGATCAGCCAATGGGGACAGCCCGTACACATTCGTACAGACGAACTAGGGCTGTCAGCCCAAGTTCCAGTAGTTGGACAACCAGCGCCCCCGTGTGTAATCACTTATTGCGCAGCCTCTATTTCTTCTTCCATAAGCTTCCAATCTCTTGCACGTTACACCCCGAAATGGTAATTCTCTGATATTTCTTCACTTTCTCCTCCATGAACTGACTTGAGTTGACTAGGAATGGCTTCAAATGATGCTGAAAATCTTGAACTCGCCTAGAAAAGAGTGCCATTCATCCTTTCTTTAATCCTGTTAGCGTTTTGAATTCCTCTTTGGTCGTTTGGCTTTACAAAGCTAATGGAGTCACTTCAGTTCTTCATGGTTTGGCTTGAAATCCTCCCAAAAGCTATGCAGTCATCCATCCTACCACAATTATGTCCAATAATTCCTAAAATTTGAAAATAACACAATAAACACACTTTCTTGGACAAAATAAATATCAATTGCATAGAAATTTGGAGTTAAGTACAGGGAAAATCATGTTATAATTTGAGTTCATCAGTATTTACTGACTAAATTTTGTTCCTTTATTGTTTTATCTTTCTATACCAAGATCCCTGACCCTTTTGCCACCCTAGTTTACACATCGGGAAATTTCCAATTTCCCTGTTTTGACCCTTCATCCACCCCTTATTGATTACTTCGTTGGGACAGGGAAGAGGGGATGTGTGTAAGGGGTTATAAATATTAAGATAATCCGGAGTTGAGGACTTTAGACAGTGTAGTCCTTTTAATAGATTCTTTTTTTTTTTTTGATAAGTAAAGATTGTATAGAAAAAGGCGCCAAAACAGGTGACGCGTCCTGTACACTAGAAGTATACACAAAACAAGGAGACTAAACTATCGTAATATTATCCACAAAATCAACAAAAGACAGGGCTGAAGAAGGACACGTCTCCGAGCACCAAAAGAACAGCAACTGCAAAAGGGATTCCTTTAAAGAAGAAATCGATGATTCCAAATTCTCAAAAGCCCTCCTATTTCTTTCACACCAAACAATCCAGCAAATTCCTAGTGGAACAGCATCCCAAACGCAGATAGATTCTTAGCTTGAGGTGTTGCCTCAGAGTCTAATTTAACAGTTTCTTGGTTGTTTTTCTGTTTTTTCTGATGGTTCACTCTTTGGATTAATGGACTCATTGTCCACTGTATGTTCTTTCTTAGTGATTAAAGCTTATTTTTCTATCAAGAAAGAATGTTATCTCAAAAGTGCATTTCTATGGCTTTTGTTCCATTTTTGTGGCCTTGGGGGTATAGTACTGCTGAAATTGAGTGCGTGAAAGTAATTTAAGGTGAATTTTCTCTCCTTTTTTTTTTGTCTTGAGATGTTACTTATATGGTGATCTAGGGAAATTTTATGCAGTTAGGTTCTTTACTCAACTTTTTTTTTGGTTCTTTACTCAACTTACAATTCAAATCTATCAAATAAAATACCAAGGGGCTATACTTACCCATCAAAAAATAAAATACAAATAATAAAAATAAAAAATTTCCTTTATAAAGAAGTAGAAATTTTTCAAGACTTATACACCCAAAATTTTTTTTTTGGATAAGTAAGATGCGGCATCCTTTTTATTTGTTGAAGATTAGTGTACAGCAACCATTGGCAACTTCCTTCTATATTTTATTTTTGCTGACCATATTACCTGAGCTTCACTATGCTCACGTAGGGCCGTAGACTTTTAACTTAAACTGCTGTCGAAGCTGAAATGGAGGAGGTTCACTTGAATTCTAGTAGAGAATTGTGGTCAAAGGATTAAAATGAATCTAGAAATATTCAACTATGGCATGAAAGATGGTCTTAGTTAGATTAACAAATACGGTATGCATCTTTTTAGGCTTAATTTACACCGAATAGTACTTTTGGCATGATGTAGGTTCAACCATACTCAACAAGTGACTTTCTTCCAAGTATCTTGCCTAAAATTATATTTGTGTGTTCGTAGGACTATGGCTTAATAGCCGTGTGTCTTTTCAATTTTCAAGTTTCCAACTCATTTAAAAGCTTAAGCTGTGAGAGAGAGGGTCCAACAATGTACTTCTTGTTAAGCAATCCTCAGATGTGAATCCCACTCACATGTGGAGAGATAAGCTGAGGTGCATCACAAATCAAACAAGGGTGCCAGCTTGTACACTAACTGTGCTGGGGGTAATAAATGCAAGTTGGATTCGAACTCAAGACTTTGTCAATTCATATAAAAGCTTAAGTTGTTAAAGGGCCCAACTTTGTATATCATTCTCTAACCTTGCTATCACTATTCCCTAAAATTAAACCGACAATAAAAAGAATAAAGAAGGGTAACTTTACTTTTCCACAAGACTCTTAATGCTCAGAAGAAAAATGACCTGTTCATTCAGTTCAACAGCTAATATATATGAATTCACTTCTTTATTTATTAGGACATTCACTCAAGTCAGTATTCAGTGGCAAGACACTGATTCAATGAGGGAAGAATTAGACGACCTACAGGTGTGTATTTTTCCCTGGTTGCCATTACATAGTCAAGGATGCATGTGTACTCTAATAATAGCCCCATGTCTTCCAAAGTCGTTTGATAGTGTTGGCTGTTTAAACATAACCATCTCATGAGATAATGTTTTTATTACTTTGCAGATTTTCTTGAGCACGAGGTGGGCAATTTTGTTGAACTTGCATGTCGAGATGTTCCGTGTAAACAAGTATCCTGCATACAAACAACTCTGATTTTGCATACCTCTCTTTATTTTTCTTTTTCTTTTCTGTTGTTGTTGAAAGGAGCATGGGTTTTAATGTGGCTATATATCTATGTATATATGGGGAAGGTTTTAATGGTTATATATATATAGATGGGGAAGGTTTTAATGGTTACTTACTCTCACTAACCATTGATGGTTACTATTGTAATATCCATTGGATCAAAAATCAAAGGTTGAGATTAGTTGTATATTTGCATTAAATGATTCACCTACTTCCATTAATTGTATTTTCCAACTAATCAATAAATCTTAGCCTTTGATTTTTGATCCAATAGATGATAATAATAGTAACTATCAATGGTTAGTGAGATAAAGTAACCATTGAAAACTCCCCCATATATATATGTATGTATGTATATATATATATATATATATATATATATAAAACTCCCCCATATATATATATATATATATATATATATATATTGCTTCCTAGGTAACAATATCAGATGTCCTAGTTCCTTCTGTTGGGCCGCAATAGTATCTTCGAACAACTGCATATTTTAGCAGTCATAAAAAGTCCTTAGGACTTGCCATGGCTGTTTGGTGTTATGGAAAATTTGTGGGTGTTATCATCTTTAATCGAAAAAAATGCTGCTTGTGTATTATCGAGTTTTGGAAGAGGGAAGGATGAAATGATTCCTTAAATCTATGGTGTGTTGGCCATCTATCTGTGCATTTGGAGAGAGCGGAATTTCATTGTTATGAAATTTTTTTGTTTTTGTTTTCAGACTTCACCTCATCCTTTTTTGAGGGACATAATTCTCCAAATGGCTTCTATGTGGGTTTCGGCTTTGGATGCTTTTAGAGTTTTCTCTGTTCCTGAGATCTGTAGAGATGAAAGAGCTTTACTCCATTGATGGTTTCTTCTTAGGCTTTTTCTTTTCCCACGTGTATTTTTCTTAAGCGTACTCCTTGTCTCCTCTTTATTTACAAATTATGGCATGCTGTCAATGCCCATAGCAAACTGGCTGCTTGACTTGCAACTCCATACTTTCAGGATCTGAATTCCTCAAGCTTACTCTTTAAAGGCCTGATGCCAATATTTTAAGTTCTCTTTTCAATATTTTCAACATTCACTCTTTTAGAAGAAGAGAAATAAAAAAAAACACATTCTGAAGTATGACTCATGGAAAACCGAAGGGTTGATTTCCAATTCTAAACCGAAGGTTTTCATTGACTGAATATAAACAGATTTATGGTAGGGGACACTATTAGTCTAGTTTATTCGTTTTGTTCGCGCAGCAGTGTAACTTGTTCATTTTAAAGCTAAATATACTTATTTCAGGATTAGTAATCAAGTGCTGTTTTTTAGATGCATAGTTGCAATGCTCATATGACCACATAATTAATCAAAATCAAGTTAGTAGAGTCGAAGCATTTCACATAAATTTGTACTACATGATCATGGCTGCAAAATTATGAACCGCTTGAAAACAGTATACATCCCATAGGCATTGACAGAAAAACAGATTTAGCATTTTTTATAAAAAACCATTCATCTCTTAGTTTCATGAATACAAGCATTGATCAATAAAATTATTCTTGGAGGTACTTTTGAATCAATGAATTAACATTTCTACTGTTTAAGGAATTGTGTAACAGATGGAAAAATTAAAATGGTTCATGGCATTACAAAATGTACTGGTGTTACTGTATTTGACATTTGCTGGAAAACAATGAACTTTGTTTCTCTGTTAACTGCATGTGCATGATCACTTTTCATTGAGCTCCTTGACTCAGAATAGCGTGGAAGACATTCTTCAAGTTCTGATAGTCTTTGCTGTTGAGTCCCTGGAGTTGGATTTTGCACTTCTGTTTCCAGAGCGCCACGTGCTTCTTCGTGTTTTGCCTGTTCTCGTTGTTTTAGCAACATCATCAGAAAAGGACAGTGAGTCACTAAACAAGCGGGTCAAAATGAACAGAATGATTAATATATTTAAGGTACATTCGCCCTTATATCTACCTGGAATTGACCAGTGACAGTAAAAATATGGAGATTATCATCTTAGACTTTTGTTTCCAGTGGTAACTTTGTTAACATAATGGCTTGTCAAGTCTTTTCTGTTGACGCTGTTTTTTTTTTAATTGATGTAGAATGATCCTGTCATACCTGCTTTCCCCGACCTTCATCTCTCTCCCGCTGCAATTTTGAAGGAGTTGTCAATGTACTTCACAAAGTTTTCAGCACAAACTCGCCTTCTGAGTCTTCCAGCACCTCATGAGCTGCCACTCCGTGAAGTACAAGAATATCCTCGACATTATTTATCTTTTAAACTATTTTGGTATTTATTTTGCCAGTTTGAAAATCTCATTTTCCTTTGGAGCATTTATCTCATCTCAAACTGGTCCAAGCACAACAGTGTTGCACCGGATTGACCAACCCACCACCAAACAATCTCACTCTTCCATCCTCCCTATCACAATTACATATATCAAAGACTATGTTTATGCGCATACTATAAAATATTTACTAGAGTCAGTCATGGTAAATGGCAAACCCATTTGTATATTGTTACGGATAATAATTTAACATTGCAATCAACTCACATCAGCAATAGTATTGGATTGTTATCTAGATTGGATCATTAGTTAAGACATTAACATCTTTCTAGCAAATGCCTTGACATGACTCACTTATCAGCGACACTATTTGATTGTCAACCACATTGGGGCTATTCGTGCCGAGCATGACGACTTTACTATCCGTTTTGCTTCATCTATGAATCAGGTGCTTCTTTCTCTTTCTTGATTTATTTTATCTATATTTTGTATTTTACGTTTATAAAAACAAAAGGCCCAACGCACAAGGCTCCTGCAATTGCAGTGTTTGGAATGGTCTAAGTATGCAGTCCTACCTCTTAGTATAGAGTGGTCCCATTTTTCGAACCCTTCACCTCCAGGTTGCCATAGAGGAGCCTATCACCATGCCAAGGCTTGCCCTTACAAGATAAAATTAGGGGAAAGTTGCTCTAGAAATGGCGTGGATGTACAACCTGGATCACTAAGTGTACCGATTTGGAAATGTAGTAATATTAAGGACGAATGGCATAAACTTCCCCTAGGTCATGGTCCGGGTGTCAAGTTTGTCCCTGTCACACAACAATGCACGTATTTATTCTAAAAACTTTTCAAGAATGATTCATTTTAATCATGCTGTGTCAAACCGTTAAATAATGGATGGAATGGTGCATGTGTGTATCACATGCTCCTTTTTACAGGGGTACATTCATCACACCTAGCCTTACCATGCTTGACATTATACATGAATGTCAGGTGCTCAAATTATGGACGTAAAAGTGCCAAATTTATATGTGGTACAAGATGGTTATTAGCAGCAGACGAGACCAGAATTAGGAGAGGAATTTAATTGGAATTTTCTTAGCTATTAGAGTATAAAATCTTCTTCTGTCTATCTCAACCCTAATTTCTTTGATCAGTCCAGTTCGCACACAATACACACCCTATCACCATGAAGGTTGGTGATAACAAAACCCTATCCCTAGACGTAAACCACAATTTAACCTCAGTTAGAACCAAAAACACAAATCCGAGACCAAATCCGGCATCCCCGTCCCTTTGCAATGCATCTTCCACTCTTCCTGCTCCTTAATTGGTCATCCCCCTGTCCCTTTGTAACGTATCTTCCACTCTGCCCACTCCTTAATCATCCCTGTCCACCAGGCTGCCGCCCAAGCTGCCGAATCTAAGTCTGCCAATTAGTCCTCTGTGCTAAGGTGCAACATTTTATTTAAGGGGGAGGGAATTTCGCCTGCCTGGAGAACACCTCAGTGACAATATAGTAAACCCAATCACTGGCCACCACCCTGTAAATCGGTTGGCGACTGTAGATGCTGGTGTTGTTGTGGCAGATGATGGGGAATGGGAGTTTGAGGGTCTGGTTTGCGGAACAGGAGATGTTTGTGGGGTGGAGAGTTGGTGGCGCCTAGGAAGGTATGGAGGTTCTTGATGTTGAAGAGGGTTTCAATGGTGGTGGTGTTAGCAGTTGTGCAGTCTATTAACGAGTTGCAAACGGCGGCGTTGGTGCATCTGAACGGCTGCACCATTGATGGGGAAGAAAACAGTGAAATTAAGCAGAATACTGTGGTAATTAAGAGGATCCCAGGGAAACTCATTTTGGATAAGTGAGGAACTTTTGAAATGGGTTTGAAGTTTGAGGTGAAATTTGGTGATGGATATTTAATAGGGGGACAGATGTTATGAAAGATAGGGAGTGGGGTTTATGGTGGAGTTTAAGCAGATGTATTTGTAGGGGTGGAGGGGGGGTGGGAGAGACTTGGGTCGTCTTTCTTGTTTTTCTTGAGTGCTTGAACGCAATGGGTGAGTTTGACTTTTCAGGTTTGAATAAACCATAGAACAATTTGTGTTACTGATTTAATTTTTGAACAAAGAGAACTGTGCCATTCTTTTACAGTTTCTCTTGGGTTCTATGTGCACTGGGGATTAAGATATTAGGAGTTTGCAAATGACTCTCCCGCACTAGTAATGACAATAAATAAAAATTGTAACAAGAGATTGATAGTGACAATAAATATTTAAAGGTTGAAAATCAGAGAAGAATCCTCAAATTATTTCGAGCACTTGAAGGTTGGGCTGTTATGGAGGTTAAGGGGCTTTATGGAGGTTGTTGGTGAGAGGGAAGAAGGTGGGGAAGGGCGATTCGGTGGTGAGAGAGGCAGAGGAGAGTGAAAAATAGGTGTGGGAATGGGGGACGTTGGGAAGAAAGGAATTGAAAAATAATAAAATAAATATAAAACAAAAGCTGTTATGGCTTAATTCGGAGTGAGGATAGTACCCCTACTTAATGGGCATGTGAGATGCACATGCAATTTCCATCCAACTTTTTAATAGTTGTGAACAGTGGGAGCAAATTCATGCATTGTTGTATAACGAGGACAAACTTTACACCCAGACTCTAACCTAGGGGAAGTTTATGCCATTCGGCATAAAAGTAATATCAATAACTGTGTTAGAGGTAGGGGAAAACCAATGATTACGTGGATGACAATAATCAAGAAGGATGTAACGTATTGTGGTTTGATCAATGATTTTGCATCGGATTGAACAGAGTGGCGAAATATGAATCATGTGGTTGACCCCAAGCATTTGGGACAATGGCTGAGCTAAGTATATACTCTCATATGTGTATTTTGGTGAATATGGGTATCATCAATCAATCCACATCCAAAACACATCCAAAACCTAAAACTATTTGATTAACTATGAAGCTCCTTAAATAGTTAGTTTACTGAAATTTTATTTTAGAGGTAAGCAGAAAGTGGTACATTTCTTCTTTGACTTGATTAACTTTCTTATCCTTCTTGTTGCTTATGCAGCTACTTTTATTTAAATCAATGGATGGTGCAGAGGCTGAGTGGTGCAAGGAAGTCAGAGGAAACATGTATGACATGGTTGTTGAAGGTTTTCAGCTCTTGAGCAGATGGACGGCTCGTATTTGGGAGCAATGTGCATGGAAATTCTCACGGCCTTGCAAGGAACCATTTCCATCAGAGCCAATTGAGATGACATCCTCTTTTTCTGACTATGAAAAGGTTCCAATTGGGTTTCTGTATTCTTTTTTGCTATTTTGATCTCTTAACTTATTTTTTGGTCTTTTGTTGTTTTCCCCTATCCTTCTTTCTTTGGCTACTGCAAATGCTATGTCCACTATACTTTTTGGGCTTGTCAACAAATCATATTTTAAAATTCATGCGTAACTGCTGAGAAACTGCTGTTTTTGAAGATTAGTTAATGCAGTTTCTTTATCGATTCTTTTCTCGTCTTAAGAACCATATGTATGCTACTATCTTATTGATGGAGAAGAGGAGCCAAATAAGGGGGGAGGATGAAGAATATACTGAAGAGCTTCATAGCACAGCAAAGTTGAAAAAAATATGAAACGAGTTCACGGGACATTGACATTTGTTTGTTCACCAAGTGATACGAAAACTTAAGCTGTTATGGTGAAGGTGCAATTTATCATGCTGGACCTTATGGTGAAGGTGCAATTTATCATGCTGAACCTTTCCTCTCACGCGAGACCTCCACTTGTGCCTGGAGAGATGAGGTGCATCAACATGCACAAACCAATAGAAGTGCAAACTGCTGCAACATACTAGTTTGGTGGTGGGGTGTGTGGGTGGGGCAAATGCAGGTGCGATGACTTGAACTCGCAACCTTGCAAAATCAGAGCTCCAATTTGCTGTTGGTTCTCTAACTCATATAAAGGTTATGCTGTTAGAGAAAGGACTCAACATTTTCTATCATGCTTAAGCACCTCTAAAACACTTCATTGTTAAGGATGATTGGAGCGACCTTTGTACTCTCATCCACCAATTTTTCCATGAACCTGGTTTTCAGTACCAACTAGCTATCCAGGGATATTGCCATCAAAAAGTGCCATGCAAAACTGATCTCATACTTCAAGTGTCATTTTGGGAATTAAGTACCTGCCCTCATCAGAACACCATATAATTTAGTTTTGTTGAAGGTTGACTAATAATGTTGTCAGAATCAGGTACATCCCGAAGGCGTTAACTAAGTGGTTGAACCTTTGAATTTCCAGTCCCTAGATGATTGAGAAAATGTACTCAAATACACATTATCTGAGCATTTGGTGCTATCTCAAGAAATGGTTGGGATATTGTCTTAAACTTCTAGTTTGGATCTAGATTTTCTTTTGTTCATTTGTCTATTAAGAAAAAGGACAGTTTAGCTGAAGTGTTCCCGCTAGTTTTTTCTTGTTGGTTATAAGAAATGCCTGAAAAGCTCTTCTTATTGCTATTACATGTGTCCAGACTTAAACCATTCAAAGATACACAATCTGATTGACGTATGCCTAAAGAAATTAAGTGCGAGATTGTTGTTAAACTTATTAAATCAAGAGCTTTTGGTAATTAGTAATCACTGTGACTAGAAAGCTAAAGCTCCACTTTCACATTGCTGAAAAAGCTTAGGAAAAGATTTTTCCATAATTGAAGTTTAGGTGCTTAAGTAACAGAATTCTTATGTCCTTGGCATAACCCTTGTTAACTAGGTTGTTGATTTTCTGGAGAGGAGCCCAAAGTTAAATATGTTTTCTCCGCTGGATGGCAGGAATGATGAGTAGGAATGGGAATCTTACCATCTGTAATGGGATTCCTAGTAACGAGACTCCTTACACGTTTTTTTAGTTCAAATGCTTGGACAAGGACAGATAAACTTAATTGACATTGCTAAGAAATGTCGAATTTAATTCACTATACGAAACAAGAGGCAAGGAATGGAGTATTCCCTTCTCATGCCAATGGAATGAGGTTACCCACCTACATTTGTGCTTACCCCACATTAATCAAGTAGAACATAAATGAGATTCCCGTTCCCGCTCTCCGTTTCTCCTACGCAAGCATGCCTAATGACTTATGCTTCGTTAGTTAGCTGTTGCGCCCTAGGCCGGCCATTTACTTTTAGTAGGTAATTCCGGAACTTTTATTTTATGGGATTCAGTTGTGAAAAGGACAGCTGGACGGGATGAAATAGGCATGTTTACCTTTAGGGGTTGGAACTACTTTGGTCCAAGTTTTCCTGTGTACTTTCTTTCCCTTTGGTAGGATATCAGACAGAGTTGTCGATTAGATTGAGAAGATGCTGACGAACTTCCTTTGAATGGGAGTGGGTCAAATTCCTTTATTTTATGCACTTTTTAGTTCTTGTTGATACCTTTATCATACTAACAAATCATTCCATTCGATCATGTATGTACGATAGAAAGATTTATATGTTGTGTCGTCACGTTATCTTTGCTATTTTGTATCTGGCTCTCTTCTCCTTTTCCTCTCCTTGAGACAAATGATGGAAAGATGATGATTGTATTGTAGGTTGTACGATTTAATTATAGTGCAGAGGAAAGAAAAGCTTTGGTTGAACTAGTAAGCTACATTAAGAGCATTGGATCCATGATGCAGCGTTGTGACACATTAGTAGCCGATGCCATATGGGAGACTATCCATGCCGAGGTCCAGGATTTTGTGCAAAACACATTGGCAACTATGTTACGAACTACTTTTCGGAAGAAAAAGGACCTTTCAAGGTTGGCATATCGTTTGTTTATGTTGTTTTAACGTTTGGAAAGAATCTAGTCCATTTATGATCTTTGAGCTATTATACGGAAGTACTTTTGGTCTTGCTAACTAGTCCCCTATGTCAATTGTTAATAATCCATATCAGGAAATTTTCTGAATTGAAAATCAACACCAATGCATTGGTGTTGACCTGTTGATTCTCAATGCAGATAATTTCCTAATAGGGATTATATGTGCATGTTATTGGCCATATGGCTTTCTATTACTCCAAAAATGTTTTAGTTCATTTTTAAAGTTTACCACTCTTCGCCAAAAGCAGGTTTTATGGCTCTGCGTCAAACATTGCATTTATACTGTGTGCGTGAAATTTACTTATTGCTTTCTTCTTGGTTACCTCCTAGCCATTTCAAGTTGTTTTGACATGGTCAAAAGCATCTGTGAGATAATGGGACATGGTATTGGTGTGGGCACAATATTGACTTCACATTGCGAGGTTTTATGAAAATTGAAACCAAATGCATGATGCCAGCAAAAAGCTAAATCTGTTAGCTCATTCATACATTTGAGCTCTATATGTTGCCTGCTGGAAGCAAATTCGTTTCTTAGAATGCAGTGATAATAAGGGTAGTGGAGTCAAAAGCTTATCGGCAGAGAATGTAATTTTCGGGTTTTTTTATTTTTATTTTTATTTATATTTTTTCCCATTCATATTTAATTTAATATTTGCGAAGGTGTATAATTCATGTTAAGCACTTTTCTGTGTCATTACTTGACTGATGATTGACATGCATCAGGAAAAATTCGACTCAAGAAATTCATTTCCACTTATTGTAGCTCACTCTAAAATCACTTTTTTAATTTTTTTTTTTTATACTTCTTCAATGAAAGTTTCAATGTTCATCAATGCATTGAGATACACACTGTTGGATCTTCTCGTTGACAGAATGCCATCTTTCAGCTAAGCTGATTGTTTCATCCCCTTAAGAGCAACAGGAAAGCACTTCGATTTGATCCTATATATTTGGATCAGATCATACCTATATAAGAAAAAGAATGTGAGCTTCTACACTACCTGTTTTTACAAAAGCCTGAGCTGTTAAAAGAAACAACCAAGAAGGGTTGCTAAGCTCATAGTTCCTTGGCTGAACTGCAACATTTAAGAAGGATGTCTAGAGGAGATAGAAACATCAATACACTTAGCTCCATTAATTACGAAAAAGTAACATTGTAATATCCCCCACAGAACTTTTTTAATTGATCTATAGAATCACGGCCTATAAGTGGCCTCGTCGCTTTCTTGTGGTTACCCCTTGACTTTCCTATTAGGATAGAAGCACGTATTGTTAAACATATTGTTACAGCTGACCTGGCACTCTTTATAGACCCGAAACTGGAACCTACCTGGTATTTTATGTTAGGAATGATCTCTGTATGGCCAATAGGGAGAAATGAAGATCTCATATTGATCGTCTGGTAAGAAGAATCCGAACTTGTCAAGGGCTTAATGCCTCTTTTGGTAATTCATTGAGTAGTCCCTTTGAGGTAGAGGCTATGCTACCAGAATGCGCTCTACCTTAGCATATGTTAAATTGACAGTTCATTTCGAATAACAATACATGTTCATTCCAGATCGTAAAATTGAGCGTTCTGCCAAGAAAAATCAAGGCATCAAGAGGAAAAAACTGGGCTTTGGAAGCGTACATGTCTAGTAAGTTCCTCCAGTGGCATTTGCAACCAATCAACGTTCATTCCAACGGCACTTTCTCTGAAAAAGATTAATTTCCACCTGTGATGTAGAATGGGAGGAGATAGAAGGTAGGAGGAAAAGGAAAAACTGATGAAAAGTGGGGCATGCGTGAGAGAAAGGTTGTCAGACACCAAGATTACACCAATGAATCTGGACAACTTTAGTTTGATATGGATAGTTGAACAGTTTGGAGTCTGGACACTTTCTTTTGATATTGGCAACTTAAGCATTCCCTTTTTAAATGGATTTGGGGAGGGGAAAGTATGTCAGACATAATTTAAACTAGTGAATCTGGAAAATTGGAGTGCTCATATGTATGTGTCTCTACACACTGTCCCTTGAAAAGTGTTCCGCTTACTTTTTAAACGTATTCGTTCAAACTAAATGAACTAAAGAATCCTACCCCCACTGTACCCCTTACCTTAGCAAGTAGCAGTATCCGTTCCCTAACCCGTTACGTTCCTTTCCTGGTAACATTGGGTAGAGGTACAAGTTGTCAAGCAATATCGTGCAAACACATTAGTAGAAACTTAAGCAAATGCAAGCTGGAAACCGAAATGGAAGTCTTTGCAAAGACAAAGCTTGGTGTCTGTCAACCATTTGCTTTCAAAGTGTTAAGTAACCAGTGGCTTGGCCAAGTGTTTATATCATGCTTTCATATGTCTTGTATGCTTTCCACTTGTCTCTTGTAGGTTGGTCTTGTAATTACTGGATAGCTGATCTACTAGTCTTCCTACTCATGAACTTAGAGGCAGTGGTTCAAAGAAGTTAGCTAGAAGCTTGGTATAGAACTGTCCAGGAAAGTGGGTTGTGGTCCTTAGAGGGGCGCTTAAGCTCATGGTCTATTCTAGTTGTGGTCCTCACTGTGAAGAAAGCATCTAATTCTGTATATGTGTATACTATATACCAGTGTTCTAAAAATTACTAGGCTGGCCCAGGCGCCCGACTAGTACCTAGCACTTAGGGCCTAAGCGGGGCCTAAGATTAAGGCATAATTACTTTGGTTTTTGAATTTTATTTTAATATAACCTAATTAACAAGCATTAAACCTTCAAACATACTATAGTAAATATCACCAAATAATTTAAAATTAATGATCACATTACACGATTAAAACCATCAATTCAATACCATTCCAAAGTTCAAAACAACACAACAATAGTCAATAACTCAATATACCTTACGTCCTTAACACTTGCTGCAACAATAGTAAATATGACCAAATAATCTAAATTGATTTTTTATTAAAAAAGGACCAAGACAACGTCGTTTTGGGTCAAAGCTTTTAAAAAATAAAAAATCAGCAGGCTGGGCGCCGATTTCCCACCTAGGCGATTTTTTGGCTGATTTGCTTGATTTCTCAGTGCCTGAGTGGCGCCTAGCCCGATTTTTAGAACAGTGGTGAATGCAGTGTAAATCATTACTATAGTGCCTGTAGAATCTTGGGTATATAAATCAGCAGAGAAATGGGGAGCCCTTTATCCTCCCAGTTAAGTAAGCACTCATGTCTGTATCTAGAAAGACAGCGAGGACTATTCTCATCTTGGTCTTTCAGATAATAACCCTAAAAAACGAAGTTAGCGGGGGTTTTCCCCCTTGCAGAAGTACAGAGAAGCCATTGGACAACGGAGAGCTGCCCTAGTATTTAGAAGATTAAGAAAAATTTGGAATTCAAAATATTAAAGGAAGTGCTACTGCATGTCATGAATGCTTTCAAGAGGCTTTTGATGTTACTTGATCAATGGACTACCGCATAAACTAATACATTTTCTACCACTTGTGGTTTTATCTACAAGAACTTCATAGAGGATGTATATTGTTTTACATAGCTTTAAAATGCTCCACTCGTTTATAAAATGCTTTTATTAGGTATTGGGCATCCATAAATCATATGGTCCAAGTAGGATAATATGTATTTTTATTCTTATAATGCCATCAGATTTTGGAGTATACTGATAATTATAGAAAATCAGGGCAAATTTTTATTGGAGAGCTCACTCACAAAAAACCTGCCTGAATTACCTGCTTTTGAACAATAAGAAGGGCCTTTCCAAGGAAAAAATATACTTCCAGGATGGAAAGCAATAAGAAGGGCCTTTTCAAGGTTATTAAAGAATAATGTTTCCCAAGATAAGCTTCATTTGGTAGCTCTATTTACTTGCATCATGACCTTGGTTTGGGAAGCTATAAGCAAGGTCAATAACCCTACTTTTTGCTATCTTCTAGTTGTTCTCATATGGTTTATTTGCTATTTTTCAGGATCCTTTCTGATATGCGGACACTTTCTGCAGATTGGATGGCAAATACTGGCAAGCCTGAATCTGAATTGCAATCATTACAACATGGAGGCGAAGAAAGCAAAGGGAACTTCTTTTATCCGAGGCCAGTGGCACCAACTGCTGCGCAGGTGAGCACTACATTTAGAATATGAAGACTGATCCCAACCATAGCAACTAAGTGAATCTACCCCTAGTGTTCCATGATTTCAATCATATCATATTGTATTGCCATAACTGTTGAACAAACTAAAAAGCTCAGCTTTTATGTGTTGAACTTCTAATGGAAGTTTCACTATGCTACAATGTGATATGACTTTTTAAAGTTCATTTGAAGACTTTGAGATGCGAATGTTCTGTTGCTACTTTGGGGGTTGTTTATTACGAGTGAATTGGAGAAATTGATATACGTGTCTGTGTATACTCATTAATACACTTATCAATATAGAATTACTTTACGTATAAATTTGTTCTGTGATACAAAAGTTTGAGAGGCGTTTGGCAGGTTGGAAAAGACAAATTCTCTCTAAAGGGGGTCGGTTGACTCTGATTAAGAGTACACTTGCCAACCTCCCGACCTACTTTATGTCCCTGTTTACGATTCCGGCTTCGGTGGCTATGAGATTGGAAAAGTTGGTAAGGGACTTCTTATGGGAAGGTAGATCGGAGGACAAGAAATATCATCTAGTCGATTGGAAAACAGTTTGCTCTAGTGTGAAAGATGGTGGTTTGGGTGTAAAAAATTTTAGGGTGTTCAATAGAGCGTTGATGGGTAAGTGGTTGTGGCGCTATTTAGTAGACAGAAATGCTTTGTGGTGGAAGGTGGTAGTGGCTAAATTTGGTGTGGGCAGTCATTGGTGGTCTCCAAAAGAAATTTCCACTTCTTTTGGGTCTAGTGTTTGGAAAGGGATTAGGAGAGGGAGGGTTCCTTTCTATCGGTTGATATCTTTTGAGGTGGGAAATGATGCTCATGTGAGGTTTTGGGAGGACAGATGGTGTGGTGAGATGGAGTTAAGGAGAAGATTTTTCAATCTCTATAGTATCGCGATGAATAAAGAGGATTCGGTAGGCTCGATGATAGTGGTTATGGGTGGTAGAGTTACTTGGAATCCTTTATTTCGAAGAGATTTGCAAGATTGGGAAATTGGTGAAATAGGGCAACTTTTTGATCTTTTGTATTCTCAACGGGTGCAAGGGGCTGGCGAAGACAAAGTGTTATGGGCAGGGACAAAGAATAGGGAGTTTTCGGTGAAGTCTTTTTATGCAGCCTTGAATGGTCGAAGAGATACTTCTTTTCCTTGGAAGGCTAAGGCTCCAAGTAGAGTGGCCTTTTTTGCTTGGGAGGCGACGCGGGAGGCTATTCTAACGGGGGAGAATCTGAGGGCAAGGAAGAGGATCTACGTTAATTGGTGCTATATGTGCTAAAAGAACGAGGAAAATGTAAATCATTTGCTGCCGCATTGCCCTGTTGCTTGGGAATTATGGAACTCTTTGTTTCGTCGAGTCAATGTGTCATGGGTTATGCCAAGATCCATAAAAGATCTCTTCCGGGGCTGGTCTCTTTTTAAGAAAAGGAGAAGTAATTTTTGCGTAACAGCCCCGTTGGTTATTTGCTGGAAAATTTGGAATGAAAGAAATCGAAGGGCGTTTGAAAATGTGGAGTCAGATTTTGACAGGATTAAGGAGGACATTTTCTGCACCCTTCGCCTTTGGTGCACTGAGGATCTGCTAAGTACAGGGGATTCTCTCGCAGATTTAGTGGATAGTTTATAGTTTGTATAGCTCTTTTGTGTAGTATACTCCCTGTATACAAAGGACGCGCCGCCTGTTTCGGCGCTGTGATTAATACATTCCTCTAGTTTGTTATCAAAAAAAAAAAAAAATCCAACGTCGGGTAAAACAAGCCTTGCATTATTGTATAAAGATCCTGGGGCCACACTACTCAAAAGCCAATTGGTTTTCAATTTAAATCCTAGATTCAGTCGATATGACATGGTATCAGAGCATGCTCTTCCTCGCTTGCTGCTCCAGTCAGCCACGTTCTTGCTGTGCTCACCAGATATGATATGTCCACATTGTAAGCCTGAACATGGGAGGGGCTGTTCAGAGATTTATAATCCTACATCTTGTAATTAGTGCCCGAGTAGACGTGTTAAGATATATAATCCCATATCTGGTAATTAAGGGGTTGCCATTGAATAGATAAGATCTTGAGGCAAAACCACTCATTAGCCAATTGGTTTTAAGTTGGAAGTTTGGAACTATTCAATAAGGTATCAGAGGATCTTTCACACAGGCTGGCCCGATGGCAGTCTTGTTTAACGTCATCCATTTGGATAAGTTCACATTATAAGGCTCAAGTCTGGCTACATGTTGAGGGGGGGGGGTGTCGAGTGATGG
The DNA here is from genome assembly GCA_016624345.1 of Platycodon grandiflorus. Taxonomy (NCBI): domain Eukaryota; kingdom Viridiplantae; phylum Streptophyta; class Magnoliopsida; order Asterales; family Campanulaceae; genus Platycodon; species Platycodon grandiflorus. Next base: position 5,996,392 of record CM028368.1, read on the forward strand.
AGGAGCAAGTCCAAGCCAAGCCCAAGAATTAATCATCAGATTAATTAGAAGCCCAAACAAGATATTGGCATTAAGATCTAATTTATTATAGTTGGTTACTTTTGAATTTACTAAGGAAGCCCAATTAGGTATTAAATGTTTGGGTGGTATTTATAGAATGTTTCTGCTTTTACTATTTAAGTATCTAGGGTAATACTTGGGAAATAAGTCATCTAGAATATTCTTGTAACACTATAAATAGTTATTAAATATATGAATAAAACGGCCTTGGATTATTCATATTTTCTTACAACACTTTGTGTGTTCTTGGGTGATTATTCCCACCAAACGAGTGAAGTAATCCTCGTTTATAGATCTACGCTTTTGTTTAGCGAAAATCGACCCCAATTGGAGGCATCCGGAAGGAACCTAGGGTTTATCCTTTTCTTGCAAATTGGATTTGGGTTTCCCCATCTTTCCTACATCATCGAGACTATAATTCCCTCAAGGGGGAAATACAACTTGCATTTATTATAATGATATTGAGGCCACACCACTCACTAGCCATTTGGTTTTGAGTTGGCTCTCCGGATTCAATATGGTCTTAGTTGAGGCTCTTTCACACATGCAGGCCCAACAGCCCACTGTATTGCTTAACGTCACCCACATGATAAGTTCACATTATAAGGTCAAGCCTGACTACTTGTGAGGGAGAGGGTGTGTGTGTGTGTTGACACTGTAAATCCTCATCGGGCAAATACAACTTGCATTCACTGTATAAAGATCTTGGGGCCTAACCACTCACAAGTAAATTGGCTTTGAGTTGGGCCCAGATTTTATAATCTTGGGAAACTTTGGTCTTGGGTTTTCAATTTTTTTTTAAGGATGCTTGACTGTTTTCTTGGGTACAAAGTTTCCTTTTCAAGATTCATGGTTTTGACAGTTGGATGATGTTAGAATTACTTGGAGATGTTGCTCGATGCTCTATTATGGGTATTAATTCTGGAAAATGATGGGGATCCCTACTTTTTATCCCAATATTCCATTTCAATCTATGTGGCTTGGCATCTGATTGGTTAAACTGTCGCCCCACAGGTTGATTAATATGATGTCTAACCCATCACATGTCTTGCCACATAGATTGGAATGCAAAATTGGGACTCAAAGTAGGATCCCTCCGGTAGCTCTAAATTTCAAGGCCTCATCTTCCTTTCAGGACTGGTGAAAACAAGAAAAAAACTACCCACTTAAGCTGCTGACTGATATAGTGATCTTTTCATGTCTCTTTCTGCTTTTGCCTTTGAGTCATTGCCTCTTTTATATTTTAAGGGAAGGGACATTTGTCACAAGAGGTTTGTGTTATTCCCCTGCATCTCTTCCTCTTCCATATTTTTTCCTTGCCTGTTAGCATTCTGTCTTTTGAAATGTGTGACTTCATTCATACTAGAGCACTGATAACAGTCCCAAATTTTTTAGCCCTAATTTTTATCCCAAACTATGTAGCATGGCATTTGATTAGCTAGACACCCCATCATTTAACCTGTGCGGTCAGAGATTAACCAATCACATTCTTACCACATAGATTGGGATGAAAAATTGGGCTAAAAAGTTGGGAAGCTATATGTACGTACATCTGTCTTCAGATATATTCCCGCGGCAAAACTATATTGTGTTGTTCCTGAAAGATATTTGGATATCTTCCTTACTGCAAGAAAGGTATAAATAATAGACGTTCTCCTTGGTTGATGCAGTTGACCATTTAAAGGTTGATGTCGTGGTTGATGACCTAAGAGGCAGGGGAAGTCTAGCCTGGTTTTGGTTGTATGTTACTAGAAATAAAGAACCTTTCCTTGCGAGTTTACTGGAATTTATCCCATTCATATATTTCCTGGAGTTCTGCACACAGTTTGTGATGGAGCCTTGGTGAAAATTTCTTAAACATAGTTGCTTTGAGGAGGGTGAAATACATGATGAAATTAAGCTATAGAGTCATTTAAGGTTTTCTTTCCAATGTATTACTTTGGACATTAATTCCCTTATGACAACTACAATTCCCTTGACTAAAATCACGGTAGGTGAGTATCAATCGACTAAAAGTTTTGCACATTCTCCAAGTTTGTGTTCTCTATGTCCAGTTCTTTTCTTCAGATGAATGTAGCTCTTGGAGTGATTTATTAAAAATGTGTATCTCTGCGATTGACAATAGAATGTGATGAGCATAATAGAAACCTCAATATGCGATGCTTGATTTTTATCAGAAAAAAAAATTCAAAATAATTTTATGTTGGCTGAGATCATAAATTTAACAATTACTTGTTCTTCCCTCTCTCTCTCTCTCTTAGGTCCATTGCTTGCAGTTCTTGATATATGAGGTCGTGTCTGGTGGTAATATGAGGAAACCTGGTGGACTCTTTGGAAATAGTGGCTCTGAGATTCCCGCAAATGACTTAAAACAGCTGGAAACCTTCTTCTACAAGCTTAGTTTCTTTCTGCACCTCTTAGACTACACAGGTCCTTCTATACTACTCCTATTCTTTTATTACCCTTTTAACCGGGGATATTCTTTCATGGCATTTTAGTTTTACCATCTTTTTTTGTCAGACATGAGTTATCATTGTCAAAAGCTAGTTTTGTTTTGATTTTGATTTTTGACTTTTTTATTAACTAGTTATATTTTTTGCATCTTTCTTACACTGTTTCTTGTTGTTGTGATGTGGTAATACGTTTTGTGAATGGCGAAAAATGTTCCATGTTCTTACGTTTAAAGAAGTATTAAGATTCTATAAGTGATTCCCTAAAAGAAGTGGATGCAAACTGGAGAGTGCTTCCGTCATGTTGATATCATTCCAGTTGTAAGTCATATGTATAATGTAAATAGTGTACGGGTTGAAATTGTATTTATCTATATGTTCTTAGGAGTATAAATACTTTGCCCTAACCAGATTCTAGGTTACGGCTTCTCAATATATTGTTCTCTTCCCTACTTTATTTCGTAACATGGTATCAGAGCTATAGGGCTCGATCCATTGAATTAAGAGTTGACTGTCCTAGGGTTCTTCCTTGTCGAAGGGACTGTTTTTGGAGTATTGAAGATCAGCACTTCAAGGGACGTGAACAGTGATCATAAACAGTGCTGGCGTGAACAGTGTCACCGTGAACAGTGGTTTTGAAGAAAAAAAAGAAAAAACTGGTCTTATTTTTCCTTCTTTGACGCATTTTTTGATGGCTGAATCTACGAATGAGAAGAAATCTCTTGTCACAGAGATTGTTCCGGTGTCTATGAAGATTACAGATGAAAAATTGAATGAGAGTAACTATTTGGAGTGGAGTAAGACTGTGCGAATATTTCTTCGTAGTATTGAGAAGGATGATCATCTTACTAATGATCCACCTTCGGATCCTAAGTCAGAAGAAGGAAAGATTTGGTTAAGGGAGGATGCACAACTATTTTTGCCCATTAGATTCATTGCCGATTGGGGCATCCATCTTTATCGAGTCTAAAGAAAATGTGTCCTAGTCTATATTCTCTGTCTAGCTTAGAGTGTGAGTCTTGTCAATTCGCAAAACATCATCGAGTGTCTTATTTACCTAGGATCAATAAACGGGTTGCGTCCCCCTTTGAGTTAGTTCATTCAGATGTTTGGGCCCCTCCTCCTTTTAAGTCTAAATTGGGATTTTGGTATTTTGTTACCTTTATTAATGACTACTCTCGAGTTACTTGGTTATATTTTATGAAAAGTCGTGATGAATTATTTTCAATATTTTGTGCTTTCTGTGCTGAAATTTAAACTCAATTTAATCTTCCTGTTCGTGTTTTGAGAAGTGACAATGCAAAAGAATATTTTTGTGACCCATATCAATTGTACATGTCGAGGCATGGCATGCTTCATGAATCTTGATACACCTCCTTAGAATGGGGTGGCTGAAAGGAAGAATAGACATTTACTAGAAGTTGCCAGAGCTTTGACATTTCAAATGAAAGTTCCTAAGGTGTTTTGGGCTGATGCAATTTCTAGTGCTTGTTTCTTGATAAATCGTATGCCCTCTGCTGTCCTTGACGGTGAAATCCCTTTTTCGGTCTTGTATCCAAACTGTTCTTTATATCCGTTATCTCCACATGTTTTTGGGCGCACTTGTTTTGTTCGTGATGTTCGTTCTCGAGTTTTCAAACTAGATCCGAAGTCTCTTAAATACATTTTCTTGGGCTATTCTCGTCTTCAAAAAGGGTATCGTTGTTACTCTCCAGACATGGGTTGTTACTTTGTTTCTGCTGATGTGACTTTTTTTGAGTCTACCCCATTTGTTGCAACATCTTCCTCCAATAGTGAAAGCGAAGAGGCTGATTTTTTGGTTTACATAGTGCGACATCCACCTTCTTCAAAACCCGATCCCTCTCATCTATTGCGTCCTCCAGTTACTCATGTTTATTCTCGCCAATCACATTCGACTACAGAAAAGCATGATGTCTCAGACTCACCTCCTATACCGACTGCAACTTCTTCGTCGGCAGATCCAAGTCTAGATCTTCCTATTGCCTTACAAAAAGGTAAGCATACTTGTACTCACCCTATTTCTTCGTTTGTGTCATATACTCATTTATCACCATCTTTGTGTTCCTTCATTGCTTCTCTCGGTTCTGTTTCTATTCCTAAATCTGTCAGAAGGTTTGTCTCACTCGGGTTGGCGAGCTGCTATGGAGGAGGAGATGCTTGCTGTAGAACATAATGGTACTTGGGACCTAGTTCACTTACCTGCAGGTAAACATGCTATTGGATGTAAGTGGGTTCTCACTGTTAAAGTCAATCCTATTGGTTCTGTGGCACGCCTTAAGGCAAGGCTTGTTGCTAAAGGGTATGCACAGTCTTATGGTGTGGACTATTCTGAAACATTTTACCCCGTTGCTAAACTTGCATTTGTGCGGTTGTTTATATCTCTTGCTGCTACTTATGATTGGCCTCTTTATCAGTTAGATGTCAAAAATGCTTTTTTGTATGGTGATTTACAAGAGGAAGTGTATATGGAGCAACCACTTGGGTTTGTTGCTCAGGGGGAGAATGGTAAAGTTTGTCGGCTTAAGAAGTCGTTGTATGGTTTGAAACAATCTCCACGTGCTTGGTTTTGTCGGTTTAGTGAAGTTGTGTTGGCTTATGACGTAGTCATTGTGATCATTCTATTTTCTTTCGTCATTCTGCTGTTGGTATTGTTTTGTTGGTAGTATATGTGGATGACATTGTTATTACTGGTAGTGATAGTGCTGCCATTTTAGCACTCAAATCGTTCCTACAAGCACACTTTCAAACAAAGGATTTGAGTTTCTTGAAGTACTTTTTGGAAATTGAGGTAATGCGGTCTAAGAAAGGTATTTTCCTTTCTCAAAGAAAGTATATCCTTGATCTTCTTCTTGAGACTGGAAAACTAGGTGCTAAGCCTTGTTGTACACCTATGGTTCCAAATATACATGTCACAACGGAGGATGGCGAACCATATAGTGATCCTGAGCGATACCAGAGGTTAGTTGGGAAGCTGAATTATCTTACAGTGACTCGCCCTGATATAGCATATGCCGTCAATGTAGTAAGTCAGTTTATGTCATCTCCAAGGACTACTCATTGGAATTTATTGGAGCAGATTTTATGTTTTCTTAAGCGGAGTCTAGGTCGTGGTGTCTTATATAAGAATCATGGACATTGTAAGGTAGAGGGGTTTTCAGATGCTAACTGGGCAGGCTCTAAGATAGATAGGAGGTCTACAACAGGGTACTGTGTATTTGTTGGTGATAATTTAGTATCTTGGAAGAGTAAAAAGCAGAACGTAGTATCTCGTTCGAGCGCAGAATCAGAGTATAGAGCCATGGCACAATCAACTTGTGAGCTTATGTGGGTACATCAATTACTTGGTGAGTTTGGTATTGGTGGATCAACTCCTATGAGACTATGGTGTGATAATCGAGCTGCCATCTATATTGCATCTAACTCTGTATTCCATGAGAGGACTAAGCACATTGAGGTTGATTGCCATTTCATTCGGGAGAAGATTTTATTGACCGATCATGTTCGATCTGAAGATCAACTTGTTGATATTTTCACAAAATCATTGAATGGTCCACGGATTAATCATATTTGTGACAAGCTGGGCATGCTTAACATCTATGCTCCAACTTGAGGGGGAGTGTTGTAAGTCATATGTATAATGTAAATAGTGTAGGGGTTGAAATTGTATTTATATATATGTTCTTAGGAGTATAAATACTTTGCCCTAACCAGATTCTAGGTTACGGCTTCTCAATATATTGTTTTCTTCCCTACTTTATTTCGTAACACATACTACTAATCAGAAGAGAATTATGTTTTCTCGAGGGGGATGTTGGTGTTCTGTGAAAAGGAGTGCTGTAGGAGCCCATTTTCATTCAAGAACTTGAAAGCAATTTCTGGGATGATTTTTATTGCTTGCTAATGTTTCCTTTGTGATAACACTTACCATGAACAAGGTCAGGCTATGGGTTCAACTCTTCGTGTAAAGAAGTTATGTGGAGCTTATGTGAAGATTAACTAGCTATGCCTTCGTAATTACTTCTAGTGAGTATTCACTTGAACAATTGCGGTACTCAACTAAGCCACATCAAAAAGGAGAAGCAACATATAATACCACATAATGATTCCCTACAAGTGGTAATTCAATACCACAGACACACAAAAGATGACATAGCAGGGTGAATGTTATTTACTGATGCCATTGTACTCATTCATGAGATGGAGATACGGATCAATGATAAACTTGACAAGTGGAATGAATCTTTAGAAGTTAAATGGTTTCGAGTATGTAGGAGTAAAATGGAATATATAAAATGAAACTTTAGCGACAGATGGAGTACTAATTTAGACAAAGTTAGGTTGGACAACTAAGGTATTCTACTATGGGATCACTCTCATTTTTAGGAACAATATTTAATGATGGAGAGGCGAGAGATGATGTTAGTCATAGATTAACATCAGGATAGGTGAAGTGGAGAAGTGCGTCCGAGACTCCGAGGTGTTGTGTGATAGGCATGTACATGTAATCTGAAAGGGAAGTTTTATATGACAACTATTAGACCAGCTATACTTTATGGAACAAAATGTTAGGGAACAAAGAAACAAAATGCTAATGAAATGAGAAATGAGAATGCTAAGATCAGTATGTCGCTAAACTAGAAAAGAAGAACATATTTGTGAAACAGTGGAAGTAGGTGAAACTAGAGATGAAATGAAAGAAAGCTGCTTGAGATGGTTTGGATGCATACAACGTAGAACATTAAGTTCATTTGTTAGGAAGTGCGGTAATATCATTGTCAACAACCCTGAATGAATTAGGGGAAGACTGAAATGTACATGGACAACAATAACTAAGAAGGATATGTGTGGGTGTAGCTAGACTTGTAACCTTGCATTGGGCAGAATTGAATGGTGAAAAAGGATTCATGTAGGCAAACCCCATGTAATAGGGGCAAAGGCAATTTGAATTGAGTTTTAACTGGATCATACTTAGTTAAAGAAAAATATTCATCATTTTCCTAATTAGCCCATGTATGGTTTTATCCGCAAATGAAAGGAAGGGTTACACGCAAAGGTGTAGATCAATTATTATCTATATCTTAATGTGTTGAATGGAATTAAAAAAAGAATTACATGCAATCCGTCTGGAATGTGATACTCCAGGCTAGCTATAGGGTTTATTATTGTGTTGGCTCATGTTGTTTGACTGTTTTGAAAGAACCCCATGAGCAGTTTCTTTGTTTGGAGGCCACCAATTTGCCCAGACTGAAGTGCAATAAACTGACTGTTGTCGAATCTGTAAGACATCAAAATTAATCCTAATTTATCAGATTGTGGTAGATGTTTACTATACCTTCTCTCTCTCTCAATAGACAGCCCAGGAAAAAAGCATGATTCTATCATGTATCCACACCTCTATCTCTCCGTCTCTTCTACTTATTCCATTCTATTCATGAAATATGGTGGACATGATCCATGTGCTTTTTATCCCCCCCCCCTTTTTTGCTTATGATATTTAGTAGTTCACAATTTGGTATTATTTATTAACTTATTTATTTTTGAAATTTTAGGAGTAGGAGGCTTTGGGGAGTTATTAGCTAGTGGAGAAGTAGGGTGGCTATTCTTAAAAATTATAGATTGAATGTCTTTTGAGTCTTAAAATTATTACTTAGTTATGGGGGTGATTTGCACAATCTCCAAAATCATCATTGGATCATTTTGACCCATCCTGCTTTTTAGTAGTAATAGATGCAAATACAGTCATACGGTGCCCGAACGTGTTTTACCATTGATGAGTCCTTGAACTTCTCACTTGACTTGAACTGGTCTTAATAAGCGCAATGATTATCATATGATGAAGCAATATAGGTGATAATGGGTTTAGGTGGTGGAGTGAGACAAAAAAACTATTCATTATAGTAGATTTGATTGAGAGCAATCTTCCCTTTGTTTCCTAGAATATGTAGCCTAGAAAGTGTATAAATATGTACAGCTTTGCCAATCAATATACTTAGAAAATTCTTCCATTTGCTTCTCTCTAATTACATCTCACATGGTATCAGAGCAAACTTTGTGAGGAAATCCCTCTCTTGTATGTGGTGTGTTTTATTCCAACAGTTCTCATACCTAGGGTTACCGCAGTGTATATTCAACGTACACAAACCCTAGCCGCTGCCCTTTGTTACTTTGCGCATTCAATTCTAGACCCTTTCCCAAAACCGAGAGGTCAGAATCCACTGTCGACCAACCCCGGAAAGCAGCTCATGAAACCGACCCCACGCACCTATACGCGCCACCTGTTCCCGCGCGTGGAACTCACGCGCTGTCAACAACCACTACGCGTGACAGCGTGTAGCCGCTCCGATCATTGCCTGAAATTCCAGGTTGGATCGCGTCACTGTTTTGTACCCTGTTCCTGTCTTGGTTTGGCATTTTTCTACCTTTAAACCTTTACTTGTGTTCATTCCTAACGGGTACTCCTAGTGATGCGTTACCTAAAAAATCTTTCCTAAGTTTGCAACTATGTCACAATATGGTCCATCCTCTTGGGATACACCTGGGACTAGTCATTATCCATAGCCTTAACTAGGCAAACTGATAATCATATTGTCTGCATCTCTCAATCAGCCTCTCTTGGGTCATGGGTACTTGATTTTAGTGCTTCGAATCATATGTCTAGTAACAAGAATCTATTGAACCTTAATACTTATTCTAGTAAATTATCTACTGTTACATTAGCTGATGGCTCACAAACTAATGCTAGAGGAATTGGAAAAGCTACACCCTTGCCTTTTCTATCGTTAGATTTTGTTCTCTTTGTACCAAGCTGTCGTTTTAATCAAATTTCCATCAGCAAATTAACCCAAACATTGCCTTATTCTGTTACCTTGTTGCTAATTCGGTCCGTGCAGGATCGTAACACCGGGAGGACGATTGGAGTAGGATGTGAGTACTGCGGGCTATACTACCTCTCCCCGCCACTACCCCCTTGTCGCCCGTGTTGCCATTGGTCCACCTGCCATTCTCCATCATCGTTTGGGACATCTTAGCCTGCAAGAGTTAAGAAGATGGTGCCGAGTCTTGTCGAGTCTATCTTCTTTAGAATGTGAGTTTTGTTAGTTAGGGAAGCATGTTCGTAGTTTTTTTTCTAGTCCTCTCAATAAATAAGCTGAGTCGCCCTTTGCTTTAGTTCATTCGGATATATGGTCCTAGTCGTGTTAAGTCAACTTTGGGTATTAGTTACTTTGTTACGTTTGTTGATGATTTTTCCCGTTGCACTTGGTTATTCTTGATGAAGAGTTCAGAATTATCCTCCATATTTCAAACGTTTGGCTCTGAAATTAAAACTCAGTTTGGTACTAATATACTCGTACCTTTCGAAGTGACTGCAATTTTTCTACCCTTTTTCAATCCTTTATGGCCTCTCAGGGTATACTTCTTCAATCATTTTGTGCCCATACCCCCTAACAAAAGCTGAAAGGAAAACAAACACTTCATTGAAATTGCGCACTCTCCTCGTTCACACTCATGTTCCGCTGCGTTTCTGGGGAGACATTCTCACCGCATGCTATTTGATTAATTGCATAACATCCTCAGTTTTACAAAATCTGGCCCCTCATTCTCTGTTATTTCCTAGCCATCCATTCTATTCTCTTCCTCGTGTCTTTCGGTGTACATGTTTTATTCACGATCTCACTCCGGGAAAAGATAAATTACAGGCCAAGTCTCTCAAATGTATCTTTCTGGGTTATCTCACTTACAGAAAAGCTATCGTTGCTTCTCTCCTCACCTTAAGCGATATCTTGTGTTAGCTGTGTCACCTTCCTTGAGTCAACTCTCTTCTTTACTTCTTCCGAACATGATGAGTGTTTGACTCATGTTCTCCCTCTTTCAGACAGTAGTACTGTTCAACTGGTCGTATCATCTTTTGATACTGTTGCTCCTACTACACACTCAACACCTCCTCTGCTCACCTACCATCGCCCCCAACCCCAGCCTCCTATTACAAATCCTTCTCCCGAGCCTACAATTGAGCCTACTACTGCACCTACAATCAAACCTTCGACTGACCTTGCTACATCTTCTCTTGTCGAGCCTTCTGCCACTCACAACCCTACATCTAGCCGAGTGGATTCTCCTCCTACTCCGGTCGTGCCATCCGCTCTGGTCGTTGACTTGGATTGTCTTATTGGTGAGCGTAAAGGTATTTTCTCAACTCAAAATCCTTATCCCATTTATAATTTCATAGGTTATCGTCGTCTATTTCCATTAATACTGCCTTTGTATGGTCCTTGTCCTCTGTTTCCATTCCTAAATATGTAGGAGCAACTCATTCGGACCCAGGTTGGCGTTAGACGACGCGATGGCTGATGAGATGTCTGCCGGAAAATGATTTCTGGAAAATAGTTTCTGAAAAATGAAATGAAAAGTTTTCATTTTCAGGCGTTCGGTAAATTTTTTGAAAATATGATGGAAAACATTTTCAGGTGTTTGACAAACACATGAAAAATGTTACGGAAAACATATCATGAATACATACAAAAAGTTATACTCCCTCCGTCTGAAAAATTAGTGTCCCATATTACAATGATTTTAAGAAAGCGTTTGACTTTAAATAATTTTTCTTTAGGAACCCCAATTTATTATTAGTGGTATCGATTAATAGGATCAATCTACTTTTCATTAACACAAATAAGAAAGACATAATTGATAATTGACTTGAAAAATGTTTCAAAAAATAAAAGAGACAATTGTTGGAACGTTCCAAAATGAAATAATGGACATTTATCTTAGGATGGAGGAAGTGTTTATTAAAATTGAGTAGTGGAAAGGTAATATTAGGCTCCGATTCCAGCTTCAAACTAGAAATTCTATGATCTCAAACATTATACTAGAAGTTTCATGTACTCTTCAACCAAAGATTTTATTCCGTGTAATATTATATTTAAACATTAAGATATTAAGAAAATAGATTAAATTTTTAAATCAATTAACTAAAGACTTTTAAAAAATATATATACATATATATATATATGTATGTGTGTGTGTGTGTATATATATGCATGTGTGTGTGTATATACATATATATATATATATGTATATATACACACACATACATATATATGTATATATATATATATATATATATATATATATATATAAAACAGGTTCACTCTATCTATATATATATATATATATATATATATATATATAATAGGTTCACTCTATCTTAGAATTTCTAATTGAAATATCAAGTTGAAATATTTTTGGATTCAACTACTTAATTCTGTAGTATTATTGTTACTTTCTTGTCTCAAAATGAATATTTATTTTTATTCATGATCATAAATAAAAGTGACATTTATTTTGGGACGAACAAGAATATTATTTTTTAATGTTATAAAAGTTTTTTTTAAATCTTGACAATATCAACAAAATGATATATAAAAAAAAAAGTTCATAAAACCACTTCAAAAGATTACGGTAAAATATTATGATTATTTTTCTTGAAAGAAAAGTTAGAAATGAATATAGCACATCCAAATGTGCAAAGGTGATACTAGGAGAATATTGGAATGAACAAATTTTGAAAAATGACTTACGGAAATGAAGTCCGCAAGTCATTTTCCTGAAAAGAAGGCTTCGTTTTCCGTTAACTAGTAAAATGGTTTACATTGACTACATTTTTCAAATGTTACAAACACCGGAAAATGAGGAAAGTGTGTTTTTCGGAAATCATTTTTCGTAAAACAAATGGAGCCTTAGTGCCTCTTCCTACAAGGAATCTACGGTCGGTTGTCATTGGATTTACACCATCAAAGTTAATCCTCGTGGAGCTATAGACCGGTTGAAGGCTCGACTAGTTGGAAAAGAGTATACCTTATGAGCTTGAATATGGCGACACATTCTCCGAAGTTGCCAAAATGGCCTCTGTTCGCAGATTCCTCTCTATGGCAGCCTTCATTATGACATTGTGATTACCAGGAATGACGAGTAGGGTAGTAGGGTATACAGTGAGCAATATCTATTCCATGACTTTAAGATTTGGGAAAACTCAAGTATTTTTTTAGGAATAGAAGTTGCTCAATCCCAACATATTGTCTTCATCTTCGAGAGAAAGTATGCCCTGGATATCTTAGAAGAAACAGGCATGTCTAGCTGCAAACCATTAGAGACTCCGATGGATCCGAATGCTAAGCTTTTACCTAATTAGGGGGAGCCCTATTGGACCCAAGCAAATATAGGAGACTTGTTTGCAAACGTAACTACCTCACTGTAACACGGCTTAATATTGTGTTCCTGATAAGTTTTCTCATTCAGTTTCTAAGTACTCCATCCGGTAGACTCTCAACGACGGATATTGCATTTTTGTTGGGGGTAATCTCGTGTCATGGAAGAGTAAGAAACAATCCGTTGTCGTCCTATCCGCAGAATATCTATATTGCTCAAACAATTACTCTAGGAGCTAAAGATTATGAAGGTTTAGCATATGAAGTGAATATGTGATAATCAAGCAGATCTTCATATGCCTCTAATCCTGTCTTTCATGAAAGGACTAAGCATATAGAGATTGACTGGCACTTTATTCGAGAGAAGATTCTTTCAGCCTTCAGGGGACATTGCTACTAGGTATGCTAAGTCAAATGACCAACTAGCAGATATATTTACAAAGTCTCTCGCGGGTCCTCGGGTCAATTATGTTTGTAACAAATTATGTTTGTAACAAATTATATATGTAACAAGCTAGAACATACATTGTATGTTCCGGCTTGTGGGGGATGTGTTAAATTTATGTATAGGAGAGTCTATTGATTGATAGCATAATTGTAGGAGAGTGAATATAGGAGATTTGATTGAGAGCAATCTTCTCTTTGTTTCCTAGAATAGGTAGCCTAAAAAGTGTATAAATAAGTACAACTTTTCCAATCAATATACACAGAAAATTCTTCCATCTTCTTCTCACTAATTACATCTCATGCTGTTAACTACCATGAAACCATGTGCTGTAAAAAATGATTAATCTTTGTACTTGCACTTCTTTGTCTATCTGGATTTTAAGTTCTCTCCTAGTACAATGATGCTGATTCCCTTTTTTCAATCTACAGTGGAGGTAAAATTAATTACTCTAGCTATTTACTTCTCTTTGACAACCCGGAGTTTAAGTTCTCTCGTTATACAATTATGTTGATTCCCATTTCTCAATGCAATGTATTTCCATTTCGGTAGCTTTTCTTTTACTTGCTTTCTTTATTTTAGTACAGAAATATTCTTAACTTTTTGAAGTTCGACCACTATACCATCAATTAATTGCAAATTGATGTCATCAAATGAATGCATATTGTGTTTTGACTGAAATGGTAAACGTGCCACACACTTTTTCTCTGATTGCCACTTGGTTACATTTAATGTGCAACCAGCACTAGCACTGACACATCATGTTCATGCCTTGACTTCTTCCGCGGACAATTATGAACAAATCAAGAATTTGATAATATTGTAAATTTCCTTAAGTTGGTGAAGAAATTGAATAAAGGAAACAGGTGCTGCAGGGTATTTATTAAGAATCTATGAATCAAAATGCTTAGTAAACTGTCACGATCCGAGCCGGAGAGCCCGCTCCGCGATGCATACCCACCACTGGCCCTAAGAGCACCTGGGTCACCACAGGCCCACTCAAAAATCCTTGGATGATGTTGGTGCTAGTTGGTAGTAGGTTGCCTCTTATAAGCTTACACTCCCTCTCACATCTATTTGATATGGGATTGGGGTGTTACAATTTCCCCCACCTAAATTCAGTCACCAAGATTGTAACCTCGGGTTATGTAGGAGTCAAGAGGTGGTTCGTAAGGGTTCAAGAGGTGGCTCCCAACGCATCTCCCATGGGCCCACCCAAAAATCGTAGTGATGTTGGTCCTAGTTGGTAGTAGGCTGCTACTTATAAGCTTACAATCCTTCTCACTGATGTGGGATTGGGGTGTTACGTAAACAATCACCAATGCATTGGGAATATTCACCATGTATTACTCCAGTTCCCAATGAGTATATTTCCAAATTTAGATTCTTAAAAAGTGGGCCTGGGGCGAACGTTAGGCGGACCCACTGAGAAAGTGTGAATACTACAGTTACTTTGGATATTTTTACCCTATCTTATATGATTTTGATTTGAATATTGTAATTCTTTTCTGAATGTGATGTTAGCAACTCATATAAAAAGTCAAACTGCTCAACAAAATATAGTATCTCTAACACCCGCTCACCCATGCCCCCCGCTCGCATGTGGAGAGATAAACTGATCATTACAAACCAATCATACACAGGGCTAAGTGCCAAATTGTACTCTAAAAATATTGGGGGAAACAAATGCAAGTGGGATAATTCAAACCAACGGCCTTGCGTAACTAGAGCTTAATCCACCATGTTAAAGTACCAACTCAAGATCTTAAGATGTTAGAGAGAGGGCCCAACAATGTTCATCATGCTTAAATGTTGAACATGTTTCTTTGCAAGCTTGATATTGCGATTTTCATAATTTATTTCATAGCTAATATTAATTTTTTATTTTATTGTTTTGTAGCGACTGTTGCAACTCTTACGGATCTTGGTTTCTTATGGTTTAGAGAATTTTATTTAGAATCATCTCGTGTCATCCAGGTAAGGGTGATCACAATATTAATTTTCATCATTATGCCTATTTCTTTTCTCATATTTACCTCCTTAGCTTGCTTGTATGGTGGATGAGTGTGCATGCTCATTGTCTTATTATATAAATAACATTCCAAGAGTGAGAGACTTTCGGTAATTGATGTTTCTTATCACTGAAGAGTCTGGATAATTACTAGGTAGAAAACAACTGCCTTCAGGTTATCATCTTCGACCTGCCATCAATATAAAGTCTGTTGATAAAGCGGTGACATATTCTTTGGAATTAATAAGCTTATTAGCAGAAAATTGGTGAAGCATTATGCTTCGTTATAAGAATTTACATTCCACCACAGACTAATCTGTTCGTTTAGCATTTTCTGAACTGTTTTTCTGTTTTCACTTTCAAAAGTTACAAAAATCATATGCTAATTTTAGATAGAAAATAAGTTATCTTTATAATGTTACAATATGATATCTTGAAGTGATAATCAAGTAGCTGTATATTTATACTTTTGAAAGTTGAAATTTAAATTTTAAATTATGTAATGCTACAGAAAATAGTTCTGAAAATGACAATGAACTGGAAGATAGGGAAATACTTCTATATTTGAGGGTGACATGCCCCTATTTCCAACTCCCTCCATCCCAATTGAAGAGGTACATTTTGACTTTTTTTAGTCAAATTTACCAATTTTCTGATAGATATTTGACGAGGATTTAACTGTTTTTTCAAAAGTTATAAAATACCTGAATTATACTCCCTCCGTCCCTAAATTATCGTCTGGGTTGACGGATTAAGAAAAAACAATTGACTTGATTATTAATATGTGTATTTTTGTGATTTTCCTCTTTTACCCTTATTTAAAATAAGTAAGATGCAAATTTACCTCCAAAATTTTGAATAATTCAATTTGTCAAATTATGTGTACTTAGAATGAGAATTTGAATAATTCAAATTCCCTCCAATCAAGGGTGGGTCCCATAAGATAAAGAGTAATGATTACAAGGGCAAAATAGTAAATACGTTTTCCGAAAAAGGAAAGTTGCAAACAAGACAATTTTTTTGGGACGGACGAAAAAGAAAATGTTGACAATAAATTAGGGACGGAGGGAGTAGTACTTTTCGTGTAGTTTCAAAATTTTGTAGTTTTATTTTCTCTCACCTCAGACAAATATGTTAAATATCCATTCAAAAACTGGTCAAATCGACCAAAAAAGTCAAAGTGTTCCTCTTCTTTGGATGAGGGAAGTTATATTTTACAACTTTTAAGCATACTGAGTTTCTTAGTTTTTGCCACCCACAAAACAAGTAAACAGAAGTCCATTGCTTTCTGTAAAATTATAGATTCAATCACATGATGTATTTATATGACATTATTGATGGAGGAGAAGAGAAAAGACCAAGGAAAATCAAGATACAACTAGTGGAAAATGATAGGTGATTGTGTCATGCATGCGGTAGCTTGAGAGCGTGATCCCTGTTGAACCTTTGGTTCTGATGCACCATAATCTGCTGCAAATTAGGCTGAAATGGAAGATGTCAGCAATAAAATAATTTTTTAGCTCCAAAGTTTCTCTATTCTCTAAAGTACATTGAAAAGAGTCTTACTGGTTAGGGATCCTTTGTTGTTACTTCTTGAGTCCTTCAATGATATAATCAAAGTTTAGTAGGAGTAGAAACTAGAACATGGATACTTTCTATTACTCCCAAGGTAATGAGACAAGTCACAGGAAACAATCATGACTCGAGTATCTTCAAAGTTCTAGAACATATAGGAAAACCAAAAGTCAGCAGGCCTAAAACATCGGGATTAGTACTTCTTTTTCATGTAATTGCTCCTTCATCATAATGTCTCTATGTTGAAACAAACAAAATAACCTTAATTAGCTGTCAGTTTTTGCAGCGATATTGATAGGATTCATCAACTTACATCGACTCATTAACCTAAAAGTGGTTGATCTTCTCAGTGTGAAAAAAGAAGGTAGGTGCCCGTCTTCATTTGCATTTGGGCTGTAGAAGTAGCTTCCCCCACCCCCCTCAAAAAATAAAATAAAAAAATAAAAAAAATAAAAAATAAACATGCTTTCCTGTTGCTTTCTATACTTTGGCACAATACGTTCAAGTATGGTAACCATGATATGGTTTAGGACTTGTCAATTGTTCAGACCATGCGTAGTAGTTGTAACATAGTTATGAATCGCATCAAGTCTGCTTATTAGATCTTGTCTATGGATCATAATGTTACCTTAAGCATGCATCAATTCCTCACTTCTTTTCACTTTCCTTTATATAAATGTATCTAAACGCTTCGATGTAGGGAAGCTGCCCTATGCTACCACCCAAGTCCATTAGGGAAGTCAAAACAAAGATTCGTTTGATTGGAACATATTTGGATATAGCAATTCACGTGGATAACCATATGGAATTCCTCGAAGCTTGATCTCAAAATGCCTGCAGGACTAGCGAGTCTAAGTCCCCAGTGACATCTTCAAAGGAAATCTGCTGATAACAAGGCCTACAATACCACCAAAAAGTGTTTCTTTGCTGACACACTACATATAATGCTATCCTATGAAGATAATATACCCTAAAGATATACCCTAAAGACATTCAAAGGAACTTCAACATATACTTGTGCTAGAGATGTTGGATTGAAGATCTATAGGAGGAAAACTTGAACAACTTCCCCAGTCATTCTTCTACGTGTAGTGTTCTTGGTTTATGTGTATCAATCATGATTATCACCTATTAATGACCTTGTCAATGTTGAGTTTTTATTTTAATAGATACGTTCTAATTGTTGGTGTTCTATTTTTTGCTTCACCTGCTCTTTTCTTGTGCCTTTCCCTGTTTCTAATTTATCGTTTCTTTGGTAATCTAGAACTTGCTTTTGTTCTGCTGCAGTTTCCTATTGAATGCTCTCTTCCGTGGATGTTGGTGGATCATGTGATGGAGTCGCAAAATTGTGGTCTCCTTGAGAGTGTCCTGATACCTTTTGATATATACAATGATTCTGCTCAGCATGCACTAGTTGTGCTCAAGCAACGGTTTCTGTACGATGAAATTGAAGCTGAGGTAATGCACTTTGAAACTGAATTTGCAAAGATGTCTGATGTCAATATTGCTTTGATGTTTTTTTGTTGTTTAACTGATACGAGTTTTGCAAACATACCTTTGCTTTATGGTATGCTAGTTCTTTTCTTCCAACCTTAGGCCTCCAGCACTCAAGTTGCACAACTCCCTTTTTTATTCCCCTTTTACATTTTTGTTTTCAGTGATGAAAAGAGGTACTTCCTTAATGAGTGAACTCCTTTTTGTTCCAATCTTCTTCTTTCATTTTCTTTTCGGCTAAACAAATATAGGCAATCATATCAATTTTCAAACGTATGCTATAAATTACTAAGGATTTCCGAAAAATTTGTTAGGTCTGCAAAGCCTTTCTTGATGTTAAAACCCTAAAGATGACCTCTCTTCTTTGAAAAGGGGAGACTTATCCCCCATTCTGTAGCTTGTCATTCCTAATTATCGAAAATATTCTCTTTGATTTTGATACTCACGTCAAGTACTTTGTCATTGTGATAGCCACATGTAGGTGATAAGAATTACTAAAGGTCCATTAAAAAGATAAGGTCCACAAAGGACTTTATGTAACCAAAAATTTGGACCTTCTCAATCTAAAAAGGCCATTAGATGAATTTTTTTAGTTTACTATTGGTTAGTCAGACTGAAATGACCCTTGGTGATGTAATGTTATGTATCCTCAATGAGGTTTCAAAAGAACACAGGTGTGTTTAATAGATAGGGTCAGTGGCAAAGCCTGGATTTCATCAAAAGGGGGTCAGCAATATTTTAGGTATAGAAAATTATATGGTAATATCTGAATTTGGTTCAAAAGGGGGGTCAAAATTAGAAATTGTATAGTTTTTCACTTAAACAATGGGGGTCAAAATGCATGAAATTGCCATTTTTAGTACTACAACATATTTTCTTCAAAATTTAAGGGTAATAAATAATACTTCTTCAAACCTTAAGGAGTCAAGTGAACCCCTATTGTTATGCATACCCTCTTGTGTAGCCTGTTATCAGTACTTATTGAGAAAGAATATCTATCCTGCATCATTTCATAACTGACATCTTTACATCGAATTTTGTCTACTCTGCGATAACGTTATATGAGGTTTTGCTTTGTCTTAATTGCCTTATACTCTTCAAATCCCTCTAATGTTGGTTTAATTTTAGTTTCTCTGCTTCACGTTTCACGAGCTTTTCCAATCTTTTGTTTCAGTCCTTTTTGATGCTTTAGTTTGTTGTATAACCACATACAAGTATTGAAGCCTTCATATCCAAGAAGTAATCAGAACATTCACCATTTATAGACGAAAAGAATATTATTATTTTTAATAAATGAATATGTGCTGGTGATATTAATTGTGTGCTTACACTATATCCCATGTGAATCATTATCAATTTGTATCTGATACTGCCTCAACATTCTTCAGAGTATCCATGCTTAACCCCACGCTCGTAATTGTCATTGCATTTTCTTGAATTCTTTTGTTTCTAAACATGAAAAGTATATTTTTAACTTTGCATTTATCTCTAAAGTTTTACAAATGGATCCACCAGTTATCCGGCCCATAGTTAAACAACCAAAATATTATATTGTTAAATGGGTACGTGCAAGATGAAACATATACGTATCCCACTGTATTTCACTTATGAGTAGTTAAATTCTGTTTAATGTAGTAATATTCTTGCTCACCTGGCTGCAACCTTTGAATGCCAACCAACTGATCAGCAGCAATTCACAATCATGAAGGATCTAAGTCGATTTACTAGAAGTAAAAATGTACGAGAGAGGGAGGTAGGGAGGGAGTTATCAGCTTCTGTACAGAGGAGATAATTTATATATATATAGAGAGAGAGAGAGAGAGGGAGGAGGGAGGGAGGTGAGGAGATAATTTACAGAGAGAGAGAGAGAGAGAGAGAGAGAGAGAGAGAGTGATGTTTTTTCCTTGTGAAGCTTGTCTGAGTTTGAGTATGGAAGATGATCTGACCTGATGTTTATATCTTCTTGTGAGAGCATGCTTTTTTACTTTTGTTTGGATGAATTGTTCACCTCTTCAACTGTTATCACCATTTCATTTGCAGGTGGACAATTGTTTTGATATTTTTGTTTTGAAGTTGTGTGAGGCAATATTCACACATTACAAAAGTTGGGCTGCTAGGTATTCTCTTTCCTTCTGGTTCACAACTGTCCTACCTTCATAAATGAGACATAATATACTAATTTTATTGGTTTTCCAATTTTGCAGTGAGCTGCTTGATCCGTCGTTTCTGTTTGCTTTGGATAATGGAGAAAAGTTTTCTGTCCAACCTATGCGATTCACTGCACTTTTAAACATGACAAGAGTAAAGGTTTGACATGATATTTATGTTACTTGCATAATATGACATTTCTCGATTCTCGCCTTTATTTCAGGCGTACCTGCTATGTTACGTCTATCACCTAATTTTATTTTTCATCTTTGAACATCAGAAGAGTCTTTATATATTTATATATACATATATATATATATATATATATATATATATATATATATAATGAGTATAAGCTTGTTTGATAGTTCATGAAATTATCAGTTTGTTCTCATGGTTCAAAATATTGCTTGTATCATCGTCAGAAAAATGATTTGAGTGACTTCTGCTCTAGCTAGTAGATGGTTTTCATTTGATGCTTTTGCACGTACTGTAAAATTACTGGTTTGTAGTATTTTAAACTTAGGCGTGTTTATAGCTCGATTGTAATTATGTCGATTCGAACATATGATGTTTCATGGCTTGAATTGAGCTCAAGGTTGATTAGAATAAGGAAGAGTCAAGCCGAACACTCGTGGCTCAGCTAGTTAATGACTCTAATTGTATCATTAAGTTAGTATAATTGAACAGGTTGCTCTGACCTACTCCTTTTTCTTTTCCCCATCTTCAGATCATCTTCATCTCCTAAATTGAATTCTAAGAAATGGTGGTAAAGAGAAAGTGCAGTAAACGAGCCAAGCTAAGCTGAGTTTTGAGTGCTCTTGTTTGGCTCCTTTATTATTAAACTAGCTTGACCTATGCTTGAGTCAGTTCAATTAGCTCTTTTGTGTTTAACTTTACTCTAGCCTGACTTGAGCGAAGGAATTTATGTTTGAGCTCGACTCAATTACTTCATGCTCAGCAGCTATAAAGTTGATCGAGCCTAAGCTATATTATAAATCATATAAAATATAAAGTACAATTTCTTTTAATATTTACATAATTACCGAACTTGTTTGAGTCGAGCTGGTCGTTTATGCTTCGAGCCTGGTAGAAAAGGAAATTCTGGATTTCTATTATCTTCTTATGGAATTAACAATTGACTTTTCCTTTCACTAACATTTTACTTTTTGTATAAATATCCTGATTCTCTATCACATTCTGTAGTTACTGGGAAGGACCATCAACTTAAGAAGTTTAATTTCTGAAAGGATGAATAAAGTCTTCAGAGATAACCTTGAGTTTTTGTTTGACCGTTTTGAGTCTCAGGATCTATGTGCTATTGTTGTAAGTAACTTCTTAGCCTTATTTGCTTTATCATTCTCATTAGTTCTTCCCTATTTTCTTTCTTCATTGAGAGGTATTTTCGTTTCAGGAATTGGAAAACCTCCTCGATATCTTGCAACTTGCTCATGAATTGCTCTCCCGAGACCTCTTAATAGATTCCTTCGGTCTCATGTTGAATGAGATGCAAGAGAGTATATCTCTTGTTTCGTATTCAAGTCGACTTGCTTCTCAGGTTTGAAAAAACTTTCAGCATGATGTATATCAATGCATGTATGCCTACACAACTGAACATGCTAATATATTTATTCATATATAAAATATAGGATTTAATTTTGATAGACCGACGGTGTAAATATCAAACTTATACAAGCACTTCATACAACTCCATTTTACCATGAATCAACATGAAAACTTAATTGATTCATCACAAATGATAGTAATAGACAGTCTATTTCATTTTTCAGGTATAAAACTCATGTACATAGTTCTTTAAAGTTTAATTTTCAAATTAGCCAATCAAATACCTTGAAAGAAAACTTTATTTAAATTTAATACCAAAAATCAAGATCTATGTCTACAAAATTTAGGGTGTATTTAATATGTGATAAAGAATCAATATGTTGCATTTTCAAAAAATGTTCTTATCAAATAAAATTGTTTTTAAGCCGCTTGTGCAAAAAGGAAATTTAGACTGATGTTGTATGAAAATTTTACTCAAATTTTTGCGGATGGTCGAGCTGGCTTCGCTCCCTGGGACTAAGCTAAAATGTCCCAGCCAAAAGAGATATATATATACTTTCGTAGTTACTAACAATTAATTGGTTTGTATTTACCAGATTTGGAATGAGATGCAAAATGATTTCTTACCGAACTTCATCCTTTGTAATACGACTCAACGCTTTGTCCGATCAGCAAAAGTACCTCTTGCTCCTGTTCAGAAGCCATCCGTTCCATATGCTAAGCCAAACTTCTATTGTGGAACTCAAGTAAGAAAAGAGCAGTTGTACATAAACAGTTTGTTTAATTGTCTTAGTATTATTATTTCGTTTTTTTAAGGTCCATTTATGGTATGTTTCTAATGTGTAGCTTGTCTAAATGATTAATTTAGCTCAACAATTGGAAAAAGCACTGCCGTTATATTTACTCGTTGTTAGGTGTTCAGGAACTGGTGTATCAGATGGATTTGTTTTCTGTTCTAACTTCGATCATTTTCGCACAGTTACATAGATTGATTATTGATGTTCATAATTGTTGTCTAGTTTTTATGGATTATTGTTGTCTGTTGGGTTATATAGATTCTTCTCAAATGCAATTCGTTATTAGGGGGGGGAGGGGTTCCATAACAGCTACAAGAAGATATTCTCCTCTCGACAGCAACTTATGCACATGCTTAGTTAGCAAGTTGAAAGGTTGGAACTCCTTTGTTTGATATACTTGACATTTTCCTTCCATGGAAACTGAACTTCCTTGCCAGAATTCTGTCGACATAGTCATTGATCGTTAGTATCACTGTGTCGTTAAAACTGAAGCTTGAGTCATGTCTTGCTGTGGGTATCTTGTTAACCACTGACTCTATTGAACACTAGCGTCATAGAGAATGTAGAATTATTGTGTATTCAGATTTAAAATATTCAACCCACAAGCTGTTTCTCTCTGCCTTTGCATGACATGGTTATATTCCATTAAAATAGTGCGTCAATACATAAAAACTTTGGGTATTCTTTGATCTATGAATGTGGTAGATGCAGAGGAACTAGGGTGATTTTCCGTCAAGGGATATAAGAATTATAAGATGAACGGGGTAGTTTCCTAGTCACAAATGCAGCTGTTTGAATGCTGAAGGTTAGAAATGTATTAGGGCATTTGTTCCTATCTTTCTAGGTTATGAAATCATTTCAAGATAGTTATTTGGCAGAAGGATTGAAGTTTTTGAAACTGTAAGCTTTCCTTGTCAGGTCAACAGATAGTTGACAAACAAAATAAATCTTTGTTTTACTTTACTTTGTTCAAGTATATGTTGTGATTGAGAGGCATTAACCATATTGCGAAAACTTAAAGCATGTTATTAATTAAAAAGGAGCAATTTAATGCGGATGTCAAATATATCTTTTGGAGAGAGGTCAGCAGCTCTCTCCTTACCTCCACCTGTTTAACAATATTCAGAATCAACAAAGGTCAGTAAACAAAGGTAATTGTGCGACTCATGCATAGCCCCGCTCGTTTTGTGATGGTTAAACTACCAACTCATCTAAAAGCTTAAGTTGCTAGAGAGAGGGTTCTAAAGATGTATACCAAGCCTTAGCATTCCCAGTTACATGTGATCCCTGCTCACATATGGAGAGATAAACCGAGGTGCATCACAACCCAAGCACATCTCCATCTTAAACACTAACAATAATTGGGGAACCAAATGCAAGCAGCATTACTTGACCTCAAGACTTTACATCACCAGAGAGCTCTCTTACCATGGTGAATTACCAACTCATCTAAAAGCTAAGCAGTTCGAGAGCTGGCCAAATAATATGTCAAGTCATAACCGTCACAACAGAGAGATCGAGAATGCAGTTTTTATACAATTCGATAAAAAAGTAACCAAAAGAAGCTTCTCTATTGCCTTCTTATTTTGAATCGGATATGATTAACCTCCGCAACAAAGGGTAAGAAACGCACTAGCTAGTCTTTGATAGCTTGCTGGGCTAGAGCATAGCAGACTCACTTCCGCTTCAATACTCCAGTTACAAATGGAAGTTTTTTTCAGACATATTGTATTGTATGTAATCACGGACACTTTCTTTAGCTTTATTATGGGAAATGCTTTAGCTTCTATAGAGTGGTTTTACTTGTGATTGGAAATAGATTTTCGGAAGGTCTAAATTTGTTTACACCATTTGTAAAGCATGGTTTCTTTCTCCTGCTTATCTCAATAGGTTTGACCAGTCTACCTACAGTGTTGGTTCTCAGCCCCTTGCATATGGAAGTGGCTTGCTTGTTTGTCTAGTCCCAGCTCGTAATGTTTGCACTCAGTTAAATTCATGCGCAAGCATCCCATCTCCTAGCAACAGCAACTAGTCTGTCCTTAGGCAAGCAAGCAAGTCAACTTCCTAATATCATATGAAACTGTGGTATACAACAAGGACGATTTGTAGTTATTACACACCGTGTGGTTGCTGCTCGTTTATTGGAGTTAGCAACGATTGACTTACTACAGTAGTACACTGCAGTTGTTTATTTAATCTAGAATGTGCTTACGCTGGGTTGTAGAGGTTCACCGTGCCTCAAGTCTTCACATATGCTTGTGATTCTATGTTAGTCTCTGTTGCTATTTTGGTATTTTTATCTGTATATGTTATGCTAAATCTATCTAACACTTTATTAGTGGCTTCTTTTCCTTATTTGTTCTACCGCAAGTCAGATGAGCTGGGTAGTTTTCGTGATGTCTTTTTTGACTGACCATTTCCTCGTTGTAATTTTAGGATTTAAATTCATCACACCAAAGCTTTGCTCGGTTGCATAGTGGATTCTTTGGGATTCCCCACATGTTTTCCATTGTAAGACTTTTGGGGTCCAAATCACTGCCCTGGCTTATCCGAGCACTTCTAGATCATATATCAAATAAGGTATGCTTTTCATCTCTATCCAGTAGTGATGAGTGTTAAATAAATGATGTTTTCTGCTACTCAAGGCTTTCAACCTGACTTTGCATGGATGCTGGTAAATGGTCTACTCAACAAGTTTGTGATTTCAATACTACTATGTGTAAATAAAAAATGTGATCATGGTCCAGCTGATGGTAATTCTCTGTCATTTCAAATTTTGCTATTTTAGTTTTTAAATCTTTCAGGGACAGCACTCAGTGTTTACTTGATTACTTGCTGTTCCTTTAAATCGTTGATCTCTTTGTTCCGACTAGTGAAATTGAAGAGAGCATTGTGGTGTTTTTTAGCATGCAGACTAATCAAAATGATATATATATATATATATATATATATATATATATATATAGAGAGAGAGAGAGAGAGAGAGAGAGAGAAAGAGATGTTTGCTACGTTGGTTTTTGTTACCTTCCCAGAGCTTTTTCTCTGACCTCAATTAACTTGATTCTTGAATGCAGCATCATCAGTTTGTTTTTGAATTAATATCGCAATTCAGTAATGTGTCAATTATTAAAGGGTATAAAGAAAGGATAAATTTTCTTGGACTTCTTACAGCCAAGACCAAGAATTTGACTAGTTTTGAAATCAATTTTCTGTTTACTCCATCCCCTTCTTTTTTTTTCATTTGTGTCTGTGCTGAGATCACATTGGGCAAATGGAAACCCTGGTTAGTAATCGAGAAGACAAAGCTTTTGATCCCAGTTATGTTACCTTGCACCAGCATCATTATTCATTTGTTGGTTCCATTACTATGCATAAATCTCAGAGGATTGCAAAAATGATATGGATTTGGTCTGTGAACATCCATTTTCATTATGATGTTTCAAAGGGTTGTTATGTTGTTCAGGAAGGATTATAGATGTGCTACTTTCAGGATTATTTTGGTACAGATACTTAACTACTGCCTCAATTTTGTGGTTGGAGACAATCTGTTGAAATATATTATTTTTTCCTAGTTCATCATGCAGTCCTACACTTTCATCTTTTTCTTGTATTTGTCACTGTGAATATCGTTTGTGCTGCCTATGTATTCTTGAGTTGTTCCATATTTGATTGAAATGGCCAAGTTTTCATGAAGTCTGTACTCTGACTTTCTTGCTGTGTGGGCTTGATGTAACTGATGTTTTTTCATGACTTCTGCCACACCACGATGGAAGTCAGCCTCACCTCCTAATAATGTCTCACGCCCTTGGGCCACTAACATCCTCTGTTACCACTCTTTGGTTGAATCAAGACAAGTGTGTCAAGAATGGCATTCTCTTCTAAATCACAAAGAGAGAAACAAAACGAAATAGAAAGAAGTATTATCAATCAACAGAGCTTCCTGTTTGGGGAGAGAGAGAGAGAGAGAGAGAGAAACTTGTAGCAAAGCCTTAACCCTAAAGTCGTTAGGTAAGGGTATTTATATAAGCATATAAAGGACATATTACAATTGTACCCTTGATGACAAATATTGAGAGAGAGAGAGAGAGAGAGAGAGAGAGAGAGAGAGAGAGAGAGAGAGCAAACTTGTAGCAAAGCCTTAACCCTAAAGTCGTTAGGTAAGGGTATTTATATAAGCATATAAAGGACATATTACAATTGTACCCTTGATGACAAATATTTAGTCTCTAATAGAAGTTTCCATTTGTCGGTTAGGCTTGATGTTTGGTAAATGCGAGATTAGTTATTTACTCGTGTATGGGCTAAGTCAGGCTCGTGCAATTGTGTAGGGTAATGGAAAAGACAAGATAAGGAGAGTAGATTCAGATAAGAAGAGTATAGGAAAAGACTAGATAAGTAGGGTAAATACTTCTCCTAATAATTCTTGAAAATCCTTCCAGATGCACCGCATCATTCCCTTCCACTTGCTTGACAATCCGACCCAGAGTTGTCGTCGTCTAGGGGTAGAGATCAGCAACATTAAACGTTTTGGAAATCCTCATCTGATCAGGTGTATCTAGGACGTAGGCATTATCGTTAATCTTCTTGAGAATTTTGAATGGACCAATCTTGAGAGAATCAAGTTTGTGTTGTCCTCCTCGTTCTTTGTGCAAATAGGCCATCATCATATCACCAGCCTGGAAAAGCTTCATGCGGCCGTGCTGGTCGGCTACGGCCTTATAGCCAGCAGTCATTTGCTTCTACTTTTCTTCACTTCTACAATGATGAGCCATAAAGCTGCAGATTCATTCCTCTTAAAACCCATAGGAAGCTTGATAAGGTCAACAGTTGTTGCCAGAGCTTTTCTGTACACAATGGCAAACAGTGACATGTTTGTCGCTCAATGCTATGCGGCTTGCGCCGTTGTAGGCAAATTCAGCTTGAGCCAATGCAACATCCGAGTGCTTTTTTTCAACACACAAACAACGTTGCAAACAAGTATAATTGAACTGCTGAATTTCAACTAAGCCCCCAAAACGTTTCCACAAAGTAGACCAAACCACAGCGAGAAACTTCGGATCACGATCAGAAGTAAGAAGTGTGCGAGGGATACCATGAAGTCGAACAATTTCCTAAAAAAATTACTTCGCAACATGAAGTGTATCAGTAGTTTGCTTGCATGGAATAAAATGTGTCATCTTAGGAAAGTGATCCACTACAACAAATATTGAATCACAGCCTTTCTGTGTACGGGGTAAATGGTAATCCCAGAACAAAATCCATAGATAAATCCTACCAAGGCTGCTCCGGAATAGGCAATGGCATATAAAGTCCAGAACACTCTGCCTTTTTTAGTTTGACAGATGGAACACTTCTTCACAATCCTCCCAGCATCCGTCACCGTCACGACCAATAGTCTTGTCAAGACCCAAATGAGCACTAAGCCCTCCAGAATGAAGCTCACGAATTCTTCACAATCCTCCCAGCATCCGTCACCGTCACGACCAATAGTCTTGTCAAGACCCAAATGAGCACTAAGCCCTCCAGAATGAAGCTCACGAATAAGCTTCTCTCATAATGAAGTCTGCAGAATACAAAGGCGATTGCCCTTAAATAGATAACCGTCATGAATCAAGAAGTCTCCCGTAGATTGTTTGGCAAGATACTTGGACCAAATACCTCCAAAACTGGGTCATCAATATCATCAATATAAAACTCAGGGAGAAAGTCAAACCCAATAACCTCGTTGCTAAGAGTGACAAGAAGGGCTGGACGTCGAGCCAAAGTATCAGTTACCCTATTAGATACACCTAACTTATCACATAATTGAACTGGCGCATTTTAATTTTAAGGTCCCGCTTAGTCCGAAAATGTACCAATGATTGATGATCGGTATATAATACAAATCTTTAGGTAATAAATAGTGCTCCCAATTTTTAAAGGCATGACAAGCTGCAAAAAGTTCCAGATCATAAATAGGCTAGCTCTGGCGTGCCTCATTAAATTTCTCACTGAAAACGGCTACGGGGCGGCCTTCCTGCGAAAAAATGCCTCCCACACCTGTCCTATAAGCATCACTTTCCACCTCAAACACCTGTCAAAATCAGGTAATGCAAGCACTAGGCTAAAATGAGTTTTCGTTTGATCTCTTAAAAAGCTCGCGAGGCCTAGAGAGTCCATTTAAAGGGACGAGAATGCTTTAGACATTCTGTGATAGGTGCAACAATGTTACTAAAATTTTGAACAAAACGCCTATAAAATGTAGCTAAACCATGAAGCTGCCTACCTCATAGATAGTGGTAGGGGAAGGCGAGTCAATAGTGGCATGGATTTTCTGCTGATCAACATGTACGCCATCGTTACTGATCACATATCTCAATAATAAAACACAATCCTCCATGAATTGACACCTTTTCAAATTAATATAAACCTTGTTATCTCAAAGAACATTCATTATTTGTTTCAGATGACCCTCGTGCTCCTCAATACTTTTGCTCTATATAAGTATATCATCTAAGTAGACAACAAATTTTTTAAGGGATGGTTTGAGCACGTGATGCCTAAGTTGCAGGGTGCATTAGATAGACCAAAGGGCATCACTAGTCACTCATATAATCCCTACTTGGTTTTGAGAGCTGTCTTCCGTTCATCTCTAGGGCGAATACGAATCTTATGATAACCACTTGTCAAATCAATTTTGGTTAAGACAACTGAGGAGATAGCTGATGTAGCATGTCATCCAACCGGGGAATAGAAAACCTGTACCGTATAGTGATAGAGTTCATAGCTCGGCTATTACTAATTTCCCCTCTTTGACACCCACAAAGCAGGTACTGCACACGGGCTCATACTCTCATGTAGATGTCCAATCCGCAATAGAGCCTCGACCTTCTCTTGCAGAATCTAGGCCTTCTCAGATTTTAGACGATAATGGGGTAGGTTGGGTAGTTTGGCGCCAGGAATAAGGTCAATGTGGTGCTGAATATCACGCATATGAGGTAACTGAGCCGGTTCCGAAGTGAGTTGTCAACAAATGCTACAAATGCTGAACGAGCTCAGGAATCTGTCTCACCATAATCAGGTTCGATAACTAAACCATAGGCACGACACTTTTCCTTACATCCGACATAAAAGAACCACAAGAGTCTGAGAGAGAAAGAAATGTCTTTCGTTCCACTTTAGAAGGTAACTTTGGACTACCTAACGGTGCAATCACAATCTTCTTAGCTTTTTACTGGAACTTGTAAATATTATCACGGCCCTTATGAGTAGCATTCACATCAAACTGCCAAGTTTGGCCTAATAAAAGCTGACACACATCCATATCAACATCACAAAAGGCATCATCAGAACTATGGTCAGGGGCACTTTACAAATACAAGTCACCTGCAGTTTTGGACCCTTCTGGATCCAACCAATCTAATATTGGGTGGGGTGTGGTTCAGTTGGGAGTTACATGTGTAACTGGTCAACTAATTTCTGAGTAATCAAATTCTCACAATTGCAACTTTCGATGATCAAACTACAAATCCTCTTTTTAATTGACACCTCGCCTGACTACCCTGACTCGGGTCGTCTTGTTTGGGCGAACAAAAAGTGCGTTGGACAATGAACACACAATCATCTTGTTCATCACCACATACATCATTAACCTCATAATTTTGCTCATCATCACCTAGGTTTATTCATCCTCGGGTGCAGTATCAACCATGTGCACTAGCCTGCCATTAGGACACTCATTAGACTTGTGCCCTGGCTATAGCATTTACCCGGGTGTGGATGCTAGTACAGATTCCGGTAGTTGTTGGCTGGATGGGGATTCGATTGTGTCTGGTGGGTCTCGGAACGGTGCAGGCGCGGGTGCGCGCTGTTAGACGGCGGGGCTGTTGTTAAGTGAGTCTCCCACTGGGTTCGTCGAGTATAGGTAAATCGTGGGAGTGGCTACGATAAACCAGCCTCCGCTCGAGCTGCCATCTCTCGAGCATCCAACAAAGACATAACGGCCTGAACACTTACATGCTCATGAATTTCTGGTTTGAGTCCCCTGACATATCGAGCAATGTGTAGATCGTCATCTTTCTGAATACTTCACCGAGTTGTCAATCTTAAAAATTCTTCCGAATAGTCTGCTACTTGCTACTGAACAATTTCCTTGATAACAGTCGAGTAATTGGTTCTGAGTATAATTGGAAGAAAACGTTTCTGCAATAGTTCTTTCATCAAAGGCTAATCTCGAACCGGAGGTTGGCGAAGGCGGTAACATTCCTCTCATAAATTCTCCCACCAAGCTCCAGACCTCCCCGTAGTTTATACACGACAATGGCTACCTTTCTTTCTTCTCCAACTTCCATAATCTCAAAGAACCATTTAACCTATTCCAAACTACCATTAAAAGTTAGAACTTTCAGCCTTGATTCGATATCCATCATAGTCATCTCGGCAAGGGAATCGTCCTAGGTATGGTTATATAACCGCGGCCGAGGCGGGTGGTTGCTGGTGCGCGACGTTCGGGGCTGCGACATGTTTGCGCGCTGCTGGATTGTTACGCGGCTGTCCTTCAAGACGGAGGGCGTCCAAAATTTGCCGGATCGAGGCACGTGTCTCCTGTATAGCGTGTTCTAGGGCGGTGAAACGCTATTGAAAGGCTGCGATATGTTGATTCATGGCGGGTTCTTCAGCCATGTCTTTGTTATGCGATTGAGAACTACAATGCTCGAAGAATTGATGAACTGACGGCAGCGATGAACCGAAGAGATTGATAGAACACCAGT
This sequence comes from Platycodon grandiflorus, assembly GCA_016624345.1. Lineage (NCBI taxonomy): Eukaryota > Viridiplantae > Streptophyta > Magnoliopsida > Asterales > Campanulaceae > Platycodon > Platycodon grandiflorus. The sequence continues at coordinate 6,027,917 of CM028368.1, forward strand.
GATCGAAGGATTCGATAACTAAAGGGAGCGATCGTGGACAGGCCGTTCCTAGCATTTTATAGGCTCAGGGTAAAGTTAAAAGGACCTTTATTTAATTATCAAATATTAATCTCATGTATTTTTTTTAAAATTTAATTTCTTAGAGAGACAAAAATGTTTTTTTGCTATAGTACAATTTCAATAACGGGTTCCATATTATCTAGAAAACTGAATAATTTCTTACCAAATTTGAGCCTCGTAAAGTCAAAAGACTCAATTACTCAAATCAATAATCATTATAAAAATAATTTGGGATTTCTTGTTGCTTCGTACTTCTATTTCATGGTCCTCTTATCACTCACTTAGAGCTATGACCTCAAATTAGTAATTAACTAAATTGAAAATTCAATGTAACTATGTATGATGTGAACAAACTATAAAACTCAAAAGTCCCAACTAATAATTAAACAAACATAATTCAAAATTTAACAAATAAACAAAGTCAATGCCACTTTCAATTTTTAAACACACAAAAACATTGTAAAAAGAAGAACAATAATTAACATTGTAACAAAATTTAACAAATAAACAAAGTCCCAACAAATAATTAAACAAACATTATTCAAAATAGCAACAAAAGCTTTGGGTTTGGGCCTCAGGTCTAGAAACTTGGATACTATTTTTGGTTTACTTGTATACAGTACTACAACAGTAAAATAAAATTTGGGCCCTGGGCGGGTGCCCTTGCCCTTGAGCCGGGCCTGATTATGGACCACGAGATTGACGAACAGCAGTACCAACAACACGAACAGTAGTGGCGTTGCGATGAGATGAACCAAGGGCAGCAGTAGAGAACACGACTGCAATTTATAGAAAAATTGCGTGAGCTTTGGCTCTGACACCAACTGACGTAGGACAGAATTGGGAGAAGAAACAAGTTCGTTGACGTATGAAAGGACGGGTAATTGATTTCATTCAATTGGACGAAGAATACAACGCAGGAATACAAACAACAGAGTGGCTGTTATTTAGGAAGAAGAAGACTGACTTTTTATTTAGTAAAATTGATCTGTTCAATACTTGATAGATTCCCCCTTTACATAGGCTGCTGCAATTGTCTCGGGTAAAGGAAAAGACAAGATAAGGAGAGTACATTCAGATAAGAAGAGTATTTAAAAAGACTAGATAAGGAGGGTAAATACATCTCCTAATAATTCTAAAATATCGTTCCTGATTCTGATGTAAGACAGAATTGGGAGAGAAAACAAGTTAGTTGACGTACGAACGGACGGGTAATTGATTTCATTCAATTGGACGTAGAAATCAACGCAAGAATACAAACAACAAAGCGGTTGTTATTTAGGAACAAGAAGACTGACTTTTTATTTAGTAAAATTGATCTGACCAATACTTGATAGACTCCCCCTTTATGTAGGCTGCTGCAATTTTCTACGGTAAAAGAAAAGACAAGATACGGAGAGTACATTCAGATAAGAAGAGTATGGGAAAAGACTAGATAAGGAGGGTAAATACATCTCCAAATAATTTTTGAAATTCCTTCCAGATGCGCCGCATCATTGGGTTGGTTTTTTTTTGATGAAAAAGTTAAATACTTGAGAGGGAAGATTAAAGAGTGAAATAAGGAGTTTCCTTTGGATGCTAGGTTTAGGAAGACGGAGATCTTTTGTGAGATTGTGTATATTAGTAGACTTAAGGTGACTGCTCTCTCTCTCTCTCTCTCTCTCTCTCTCTCTCTCTCTCTCTAAATAGTGTTGTAGGTTTGGTGGTCTTGATTTGGAGCCCTTTTCCCTTCTCCTTCAGGTGATCGGAATAAAATCTGAAATCAATATGTATTGGTAGAATGCTAATATTAGGAATTCTTTCACACCTAGTTTATAGGTTTTTTTTTTCTTTTATTTGTTCGATTTCCCTGGCTGAGCTAGAATTTGAGAGGATACTTGAGCTGCGGGTGCTCCTCCTTCTTTGCATTTTCCTTGTATTTGTCAATTATTTTCATTGCTTGACGTGCCATATCTTGCTTTATTACTTGTCATGAAACATTATTTTAACTAATAACGACATGGATAACATATTAAATTCTTGGATCTCCCCATTCTTTGCATCCTCCCGAGTCCAGTGAGAAATGGGTATGGTCTCTTGATCCTTCTAAGTTGACCTTTATGTCCTAATTTTTCTTCTTTTACGGTGTCTAAGTTGACCTGTGGTCAATTTGATTGAATAGTAATGATATATTGTATCTACTCAGGGTCTAAAGAAATATGGCCACTTGTATGTGTCACGAGTAGGGATCTCGAGGATTGTCATGTATACTCGTTGGGTTTATTGTAAAACCTGAATTTACTGTCCTAAAAAATTTAGGCAGCAATACTCTGCAATTTATAGCCTTCATATTACCCTTGCTGGATAATAAATGCTAAGGTTATGTTCTGACAATCCTCTGCACCTGATTCAGATAACTGCCCTTGAACCAATGATAACAGGACTGCAAGAAGCATTGCCCAAATCTATTGGACTTCTTCCTTTTGATGGAGGCGTAACAGGTGTGTGGTGAACAATGTGTCAGGGAGTGCCACTTTTTTTTTTTCTTTGCATGGTGCAGATTTTCACATAGTATTTAATGTCCTTTTTTTTGTTTTTCTATTTCCTACATGCTACAAACATCGTTAACAAAGTCCAATGTTTGAATTGAAAATCTACAATGAAAACTCAGTATATAGAAAGTTATCATTGATGTTTAAGTGTATGGATTTTCTTTTTGATGATACTTATGAAGGGCTGCTGATCTAGTGTTCTCAACTGTGTTCTACTGTCATCTCAAAATGCAAATTTTGGGTTTCAGTTTCTGGAAACAACGTAGACCACCAACTGTTGTCAGGAAGTTTGATAAAATCAATATCAACCACTGTAATAGAGGTTGGGGAAGACCAAAATTAACCTGGACTCACGACAACAATCAATAAAGATATTAGTGAATGAGGATTGAGTACCGACCTTGCTTTGGATAAAAGAGAATGGCGGAAAAGGATTTATGTAGTAGGAACAAAGGTTGGATTGAGTTGATTGAGCCAACTTTTTGGAAACAATTTTGCTAACTCAAGAAGTCAAACACAAGGAATTAGCCTTAGCATAGATACAGGATGGTTACTGAGCAGGCAGGGAAGGAAATGACCCCACAAATCACAAATGATTTCCCAGAATCTAGCCAGGGACAACGACAAACTATGCTCCAATTTTTAATCCTAGATGAAATAAAAGTATGCTGAATCAGTAAGGGATTCAGTGCTCTTTTGTAGTTCCATGAAATTTATACATTGGGATTTTTTACTTGTTTTTGCATCACGTTTGGTTCATGGTTGGGAATGGCTCTCGACTTCGATCTTGGGTAAGGGCTTAGCAATGCTCTTTTTTCCACTATTTTTGAAACTTTTTTCTGTTATTGACCCTTCGTGATGCTTCCCTTTTCTAATTTTATCATTTTGAAAGGTGAGAGTCTCTCTCCGGCTGTTCATTTTTCTAAAGCTTACTGACTGAGTGAATTGATATTGTAGCCTTTATTGGTTCAGTTCATAATTTAATTCCTTTCAAAATTCCTGATAGATTTGTGCTCTGATCCATCGGGGGTATGTTACTCTGGATCCTTTCTTGTCTGTACAGGGAGACATCTCGATCCTTTAAGGCATACCTCATTGGTCTCTTTGTATCCATCTATATTCTGGTGTCGGGTTTCATTTAGAAAAGCTAAGCTTCCTTTTGAGGTTATGCCTTTGTTTGCTCCCTTGTGCATACTAGGCCACACTAATGACTTGTAGGCTTGCAAGCCATAGAAGGCTATCTCTCTGATATATATGCTCTTTGCAAGCAACATGATGAATCACATGACCACCTTTTCCTGCAATTTTCTTAAACCTGGAAGGTTCATTGTGGGTTGTTTGATGGTTTGGAGGAGATTTGGGTTTCAACCCCACGACTACTAAATGGTTCTTATCTTTTATAGAGGAGAAAAAGCTAGGAAGACTTCATTGCTATGTGGCATATTTGCTGCATTGTAGAACTTTTGGAGAAAGCAGAACTCCAAGGTTTTCAGTGATCAGTCTTTGCCTTTGTACTTGTTGATGGACAGGGTTGTTTATCTGCCATCTTCTTGAGCTTTAGCTAAGAGGGTTTTCTATGGATTGCTATCTCAGATTGTAGTTATTGAAGGATAGGGTTGTTTATGTGCCATCTTCATGGACTTTAGCCAAGAGGGCTTTTTGAGGGGTTTCTATCTCGGATTATGGATATTGTAAGGACGCTATATTGCGTCGTGCCACAATCAATCGAACACACCTGGCCAACAACTTGACATGGATCCCCACGTTTCATTAAAATGCTTAGTACCAACTTGTTAGGAGCTAATATCCAAGCCTTTTTAAGGCTCTCAAACTTTTCTTGCACTTCCGATGTGGGATTGGGGTCTCACAATCTTCTCTATTTAAACACTTGATGTCCTTGTCAAGGCCTAACCAGCCTAACTCACACATAATCCTCCCCAGTACACCATCAACGTGACAACGTTAATCTTGCAGTGCCCACCGCCAACGTTTGATCCGCATCGTGGTCAACCGCGGTCTCAGGTCGCTTTGATTCCATTTGCAACATTACATCAAATGGCCCAACAACTTGAAATGAATTGCCACATTGCCCATTAATCTTATGCCCAAATTGTTAGTTTTTAGTACAAAATCCTTTATAAGGTTCTCAAACTGATCCCAAACTTCTGATGTGGGATTGGGGTGTATGCGCATGCACTGGCCCAAAAAGCACCTCGCCACCTCGATACGACAAGCCACCACTGGGCCATCCTATAGTCCATGGATATGATTTGGCGCTCAGTGGTAGAGGGTGGCTCATATGGGTTTAAGAGGTGTCTCGTATGGGGTAGGATTCAAGAGGTGGCTCCTAACTTATCTCCTTCCATGTAGCACTTTGTCCCTTACAACACTTTGTTCCCTCATTCTGGTCTGCTCATATAGCATTTGCAATGTCGCATACCCAGACACTAACTGGCCCAACAACTTGGGCTTAAGCATTTTAATGGGTGATGTGGCAATCCATCTCAAGTTGTTGGTGCAGCTAGTGTTCCGGCCTAGGGTGTTATAATTTTGGGGGCTGATGTTTTTCTGCAGTTGTTGTTGTTGTTGTTGTTGTTACTAGCTTTTTAGTGCACATCTTGTTCACTTTGCTCATTCCTCTTTCTCTGATCAATAAAATTTATATTATCAACAGAACAAAAAGAGAAAAAAGATTTTGTGGGGCAGTAGACGCGACTAATGTAATTAGGCTAGTATATCTGTATCCCAGATTCACTCAAGTGTTGAACTTTTGCATGGATATTTATCTCCTCTGATCTTCAAGGCATATAATTTAACTTTCCTTTGTTTAGGATGTATGCGACTTGTTAAAGAGCATCTTAAGTGGCAGTTAAAATCTGAACTCAAAGCGGAGGTTCTTCGTGGTATAAAGGAGGTTGGAAGTGCTTTGTACTGGATGGGGCTTCTTGATATTGTTTTGGTGAGTCTCTTGATTTTTTTCATCTCAATCTGCAATTTTTTGGAATTTTCTTGACAGACATTTTTGATGGATAAAGCAGCTGTAGTTCCCTAATGAATAATGATTTATAGATTTTAGATTGCTGCTAGGAACTTTTACGAGTTGTAGTTGTTATTCTGCTAGAAAAAAAATTCAGCTAAAGTGTTGGGAGTATTCCTGGTATGATGATGTGATTGGAAGATCTGGTATATGCTAAATGAATAAAATCTAAAAGGCTCATAAATGGGCCCCTTGAATGCACCTAATGTGTAGCAATTATTGTATCTCTAATATGTCTTAAAAATGGCTAGTATACGACCATTTCAAACAGTCCAGGCTAGAATCACATGCATTTCTGTTCTTAAAATATTGTTGTGCCCATTAATGTCATGTGGTACAGTGGAATGTAAGCTGTCCTTGACTACATCTGCTGCGGAGCAGGACTTTCCGTTGGTGATCTTCTCAAGAACTCGAAAGTCCTATTTTTAATATACAGAATTGCTTTTGCCTGTGCGATCCACTTGTGTGTTTTACCAGTCTCATGTCTACTGCATCAACATAGTCTTTGGTGGATGCCAAAACTCTCTCTTTCTTTATGAAGAATCCTTAGTAGATGCTTCAAATTATCTGAAAGGATTGGAACGTTGAGTTTGAAAGTTTTTCCTTAAAAAATGTGAATCTATGGCAATACAATTTAATTGGCGTAATCTTATCAATGAAGCATTTACATGACATATACATTAGTTGGGTTCTGCATCTCCACTACTGTCACAATGAAAGTATTCCAGGATGGTTATTTTTGTCAGAAATCAATTTCAAATTGGTAACTATATCCTGAAATCCTTGTTTGGGCCCAGAAACTGTAACCGTCACTAATTTTCCACTGGTCCAAAGACTGATTGTTGCATAGCCATGCCTGATTTCATGGACACTTGGTTCCACTCTTTTGCCTTGCCTCAGCCCATGGCTAAACCCAGTTTTTGTTTAACCTTTCCTCACGCAATGCCCCTACTATTAACCAAATTAACCCTTGTTGCTGCCAAGCCTTGATTTTTCCTGCAACAAGACGTGCAACCCTTGTCCAACTTCGCGTAGTCAGACATGCCCACCCCAGTTCCAGTTTCAGTTCAGAACCAGCGTTCACTAAACCGGCCAAGGCCAAACCGAAACCGAACCGTGCCATCCCGGTTCCGGTTTCCCCCCTTTTTTTAAAAAAAAAAAATTCCCGGTATTTATAGGTGAGAAAATGAGTAAAAAACAAAAAAATTGTTTATTTTCTTTTTTGAATTTGCTGACCAAAAAGGGTCATGTGACCGTTTTCAATCTGATCAAATCTGGGCCGTCCATTTTCTGACCAAATCTGGGCCGTTAGATCATTTAAAATTTGAAAAAAATTCAAATTCTAGGCGGTAAACTGCGTGGTTTGGAGACGGTTTGGAATTACCGGTTCACGGTTTGGAAAAAGGGCAAACCGAAACCGGACCGGGCTGGGACGATTTCGGTTCAATGGCGGTTCCGGTTTACCCGGTTTTGATTTATGGTGGTTTGGAGCCGGTTCGGTTCTTGTTTATTGAACCGGATGGGCGTGTCTACGCATAGTCATTCTGCCCATGCACACTGAAATCACATACAGACTTCGCTTGTATTAAAACCCCCAAATCCCAAGTTCTGCAACAACTTGCTACCATGGGCATAGGACAAATGCAAATCACATGCCTTAACCCTCCACTTTGCCAACCGATTCCAATGGTCATTCCAGCACTAGCTAACACATACGACATGATACCCCATTCAGCCATGTTTGGGGCATTTGTCAACCCAACGCTTGATCAAAATGCCTAATGAGAACCTAAATTTGCCAGTCCTTTCAATACGCCCATTATTTATTAAGTATAAACTTACTATCAGCTTCTCAGCCATCAGTACCTTCTAAGCTCAACAGTATATCACTCTCTAATATTCAGTTTTAAGCAAAAAATGTGAGAGAACCATTTATCATAATGTTTGAGTATCCATAGTGGACATTGGCCTGCTTAATGCCATTGGTTGTGCTGAAACTTGGCACACTTTCCGCACTTCATGCCTCAAGAACATTCCATATCTTTAACTTTGCCTTGGACATTGCAAACTGTTGCAAATAACTGAGGCACTTCGATTATCGTGCCTAACAATGTTTGATTCATACCAGCCAACCTTTTATGGTTAAATCGGGTACGTATTCAAATTTTCCTTTATTAAAATTAGTTTAAAAAGAAAATCAAAATATGCCATTGAAATGCCAACCATTCAGCTCAAACGTGTCAGTATTTAGCCTTTGACATGACCTAAACTGAATTTGGGGTGTCCTTGCCATGCCCCTGGCTTAGGAAAGCCTCCAAGGATTGACAGGACACTAGGCACAAAACATGTCAAACCATCTAGCCGAACATATTATATTCATATATATCATAATCACTGTTCACCTCCAGCAATAGTTTTAGTAGTGCATTACCATAACCACAAAGGAGAATGTCTAGTTAAACATGCTTATCATTTTAAGATTGAAACTTGTACAATATTAGCAATTGGAGGATACTAGAGCCCGCATATTAAGGTTATGGATTAACTGTCATGAGAAAACAATTTTTTTGTAGCTTACATTCCATCTCTTTTGAATGTTTCCTCTTTGTGTTTTACCCTTATTTAGGGTGTGCAGGGTATAGCTATACTATTGCCAGCCTGCTATGATGATCTTGAATATCTACTTTATGCCTACTTTATGTTATAGAAAGACCTGATCCAGGCTTGTTTAGCTAGTTTGTGAGTGTATTCTATACGATGTGATTACCTCCAGCTCCTTATGGTTTCCCTCTCATAATTTCATCAGAGAGAAGTAGATACAACACATTTCATGCAACTAGCCCCTTGGTTAGGCTTGATTCCTGGTGCGGATGGGCAAATACTACAATCGCAAGAAGAGGGTGATAGCCCTCTCGTCTCTCTCTTCAAGTCGGTGACTGCTGTTACTTTGTCAAACTCTGGCCCCTTAAATCCAACATCCTTCCACACAATCTCAAAACAGGCAGAAGCTGCTGGTTTGTTATTGTTTCATTTGCATTATTCCACTTTACAAGTTTTTTTCTGTTTTTTTACCATCGCAAGATTGGTATGTTCATAATTGGTTAAAATGCAATCTTCGACTTGATGAGTTTTTTCTGTTCTCTAAAGGCTAGTATAATTGAACATTTACACATCTTGCATACACGTTATCCTTACAATGTGCTTTTAAATGAAAAAAATTAAAGGATTTCTTTTTTATGTATATGGTTGTGTGATGCAGGAAAGATAGGGGAACCCAAATCAATCTGCAGCTAAAGGGATAAAATCCTAGGTTCCATCCGGATGCCTGTGATAGGCGCCGATTTCCGCTAAACAGAGAGCATTGATAGGTAAACGAGGATCAATTCACTCGTTTGAAGGAAACCAATGACCCAGAAAACACACAAAGTGTTATAAGAAAATATGAATAATCCAAGACTCTTTTATTAATTGATTTCCTAGCTATTTATTCTATTACAAGAATATTCTAGATGACTTATTCCCCAAGAAAAGACTTACCCTAGATACTAAACCAATAAAGAGAAACATTCTAAAAGTAGTACCTAATCGTTAATTCTTAAATATAATCCCTAATTACTAAATATCGTTTTTAAACTAGCAACAATATTGCAGAATATACTGCTTGGGCCTCGAGATAATCTGTGGCATGATATTTGGGTTGCGCTTAGATTTGTCCATGCATCATTCTCCTTGGCTTCAAAAAAAATTTGTCCTTGAATTTGAAGTAGGCCAGAAAGAGTATGTTCCATGCTTGTCCTTCCACTAGGCCTCAACGCTAGAGTCTGTAAAACCTTATATCCATGGCGAATTCTGGACTTGCTGACTTGGGTGACAACATCCATCCAATCAGTCCAATGGAACATAATGAACTCATGGATTAACAAGTTCTTAATGTAGCACGAAGAAGATGACTCCGTATGGAGGAGGTCAAACGCGTCCGTGTACGAGTGGTTGATTCCAGGATTTTCACCAATAAAGCATAAAGTACTTGTTAAATATTTTCCTTCTTGTAGCCAAATCTCACAGCCTTTATTGGATGTCGTCACTTGAGGTAAGTTGATAGCCTTTGGGAAATCAATGATCGCACAACATTGAGTGAATTCATTTGGCTTTTCATCCCAAATTGGAGGCTTAGACCAATAAGCTACAAACTCTTGGCTGTATTTTGGTTGTGTAGCGAAATTAATGACCATTTCTTCATCGTAGATAGGTGGTTTACTCCAATCAACAATGGGTTGCGGAGTTATGGATTCGGTGAAGGGTCAAAAGATATCAAGCAGTGTAATTTATACGAGTTCTGTAACTTTTTGGTAACTAGAGGGAGCTGATTGTACTTTCTGGAACTGGGAGAGGGCTGGATACAGTTACTGGATACTAGAGGGAGTTGGAAGCACTTACTGGATACCAGAGGTGGCTGGATGCACTTGCTGAAACCTACAGGGGGTTGAATAAACTTACTGAAAATTGGAGGGGCAGGTTGAAATATTTAATTTACTGAATTTTTCTTTTAATTCTAGGGTTTTCCTGCAACCAAAGGGATTATATTTAAGAAATTAATAATTAGGTACTATCTGTAGAATGTTTCTCTCTTTATTGATTTAGTATCTAGGGAAATTCTTTTCTTGGGGAATAAGTCATCTAGAATATTCTTGTAATAGTATAACTAGCTAGGAAATCAACTAATAAAAGAGTCTTGGATTATTCATATTTTCTTATCACACTTTGCGTGTTGTCTAGGTCATTGATTCCCATCAAACGAGTGAATTAATCCTCGTTTACCGATCAATGCTCTTTGTTTCGCTGCAGATTGATTTGGGTTTCCCCTATCTTTCCTGCATCAGCTTTGGTATCAGAGCGAACCGATCCCATCCTTTATTTTGTCGGTTCCACATCATCTCTTCTATATTAATTCAATCGGTTCACCATCATCTCTTCTATATCAAGTTTCTTGTCGCAGCGCTTACAATAGTTAGCAGCAATATAGGCAGCCGTATATTTGTTAGGGTTGTAGAAAAACCTAGCAATATAGAGGTAACTGTCAATTTGTTCGGGTTGCAGAAAACCTAGCAATATAGGCTGTCGTCGCTCTCCCCTTTGAAAAAACAATCTTTTTCCAAGACTTCCCTTGAGATTCTTGAGTATTCTAAAAATTATGTCAAGATGTCCCTTCTTTGGAGCATGCATAAACTGACTTATGATATTAATAGCAAAAGAGATATCACGTGTTGTGTGAGATAAATATATTAGTTTTCCCACCAATTTCTGATATCTTTCCATATCAACAGTCTCTTCTTCTTCTATCCTTCCAATTCTTAGATTAGCTTCCAGAGGTACATCTACAGGTTTACTTCCTAGCATGCCAGCTTCCTTAAGTAGATCAAGAGTATACTTTTTCTGTGAGACCATGATCCCTTTGTTACTCCTTGCTACTTCCATTCCTAAGAAATACTTGAAATTGCCAAGATTTTTTATCTCAAATTCAGTTGCCAAAATCCCTTTTAGTCTTTGGATTTCAGCTACATCATTTCCGGCGATGATTATGTCATCCACATAAACTGCCAGTATGGTAACTCCCCTTCCACTTGTATGATGATAAAACAGTGTGTGGTCAGCTTGCCGTTGACTGTATCCTGCTTTATAGATTGCTTTAGAAAAGTGATCAAACCATGCCCTAGGTGATTGCTTTAATTCATACAAGGATTTGAGTAATTTACAGACCTTGGTCTTTCCCAATCTGTTGCCAAAGCCAGGGGGTAATTCCATAAAAACTTCTTCTCTAAGTTCACCATTCAAAAATGCATTTTTGACATCCATCTGATGTAATGGTCGATCATACATAGCAGCCAAGGATAACAAAATCCTAATTGATTGTGAACACCCACTTATAAAGGTTTCTAGGTAGTCTATCCCATAGGTTTGGGTAAACCCCTTTGCAACCAGTCTAGCTTTATGTCTTTCTATGATTCCATCGGTTCTATGTTTGATTGTGAACACCCACTTACAACCAACTGGTTTTACCCCAAATGGTAAGTCAACAATCTCCCAAGTTTTGTTCTTCTGTAAGGCCTCCAGTTCATCTAGCTTAGCTTTTTTTCAATCTTGATCCTTCATTGCTTCTGAAATGTCTTTTGGTACAGCTACTGTTTCAAGATTAGTAACGAAGCCCTTGTAGTCTAAGGATAAAGCATTATAAGAAACAAACCTATTAATAGGATGTTGTGTACATGTACGAGTCCCTTTTCTAAGAGAAATGGGCAATTCCTCAACCTGCGGTTCTTTACCTTCTGTGTGATGACTTATTTTGACCCAACCCTTTTGTGGCAGGATCTGAACTGTGAGTGGGGTTCATGGCAGTGTTAGGGTTCCCTTGTTGTCTTCTTGTATACACCCTAAGCTCCTTTTGTCCCTCTAGTTCAGTTATAGGCACCGAAGGTGGTGATTGAGAGGATTTTCAAGGATTTTTTGTTTTGGTGGATTAGAGTAAGCGGGAACAACAGGTTGAACTGTTTGTTTTTCCAGAATTGAACTTCATCACCAAAACTCTCCCCCTGAAGTTCATTTCCCTTGAAGTATGGCAGATTGTCAAAGAAGGTCATATCGAAACTAGTGTAGAGTTTTTGATTGACAGGATCATAATATTTATAACCTTTTTGAGTGGGTGAATAACCTATGAAGACTGTCTGTACAGCTCTTGGATCAAGTTTATTTCTATTTTGGGAATGAACATGAACAAAGGCAAGACACCCGAATATTTTTAGTGGTAGAGAGGTTACTAGTCTATAGTTTGGAAATGAAAGATTGAAGACACTCAAGGGAGTCTGAAACTGTAAGACTCTAAAAGTCATTCGATTGATTAAATAGGCAGCTATAAGGACTGACTCACCCCATAAACGTTTAGGGACATTCATAGTGAACCTAAGAGCTCGAGCTACTTCCAACAAGTGTCTATTCATTCTTTTGGCCACCCCATTTTGCTGTGAGGTGTCTACACATGTTAATTGATGAACTATCCCTTTTTCTGATAGAAATGGACTTAGAACTGAGTTGAAGTACTCAGTTCCATTATTTGTTCGAAATATTTGGATTTTGGCATTAAACTGTATTTCAACCATAGCATAGAATTGTTTGAACACAACACTTATGTCTGATTTATCCTTCATTAGATAGACCCAAGTCATTCTGGTATGGTCATCAATGAAGGTGATAAACCACTTAGTATGGAAAAGATTGGGAACTCTAAATGGACCCCATAGATCACTGTGGACCAAGCTGAAAGGAGAACTTTTGTAGGGTTTTGTCTTGAAAACAGCACGTTTGTGTTTGGCTAACTCACATATGTTACACTGAAAATCATCATCTTTTTATTGATAAACAAAGAAGGGAACAATTTTGTAAGTAGGGGAAGCTTGGATGTCAAAGCCTCTAGTGCCATAACTTAATCTCATCTGAAATCGAGGGTGTTTTATTTACCACATAAGCTTTTTCTAGTGGTTCATCTTCAGCAAAATAATACAATCCTTAGGCTTCCCTAGCACTGCCAATCTTCTTCCCCGAGTTCAAATCCTGAAATTCACAATGATCATAGTAGAATTTAGCAACACAGTAGTTATCTTTAGTAAATCTACTGATAGAAAAAAGATTGCAGGACAGCTTTGAAACATGTAACACAGAGGTAAGATTAAGAGTAGGTGAGATGGGTATCCCTCCTTTTCTAGCAACGGGTGAAAGAGTTTCATTTGCTACCCTAACCTTATGATGATCAGAAGATGGCTCATAGGTAGTAAATAGGTTTAACTGATCAGTCATATGGTCCGAGGCACCAGAGTCGATAATCCAGGGTATATTACCTTCTTTCATGGCTGTATGTACAGAAGAAACTGCACCAGGATTGTTTGATGACTTCTGGATCAGCTGGTGAAGAATTTCAAATTGCTCCTTAGTAAAATGTGTGTTGAATGAATCAACTACAGCAAGTTGATTTCTAAGATCAGCCATGAGGGCTTGTCCAGTACTAGACTGCCCTTTATTGGGATTCCTCTGATTTGATACCCGACCTTGAAGGTGTGCTAGTTTGCCATGGAGTACCCAGCATGTCTCTTTGGTGTGCCTAAACTTATTACAGTGTTCATACCAAAGGTTTGCCTTGTGATCAATTCGTTTTGGCATTGTTCTGGTTCCACCTTTAGCCAGTAAAGTAAAGCAGATGTTGCTGACTCAGTAAGCAACGAAGATTTATCCAGAATGACATCATTTTTAGATCCATTCTTGGCTTCTTTTCTGCTCACATATCCAAAAGTTTCTGCAACAATTGGCAAAGGATCTTGGGCTAAGATCCTTTCCCTGGCAGCATCAAACTCCAGGTTGAGTCCTCCTAGGAAGTCATACAATCTATCTCTCTTCGGAACTTTCTTAAATAGTCCTGTATCTGCAGGACATCTCCATTCAATGACTGCAAGCTGATCAAATTCTTGCCACAGCCCTTTCAGTTGGTTAAAATACCTGGTGATGTTCCTAGAACTTTGCCTTATGTCCTTCGAATTCGATTTCACAGCAAAGGCTTGAGCATAATTACCTTTATTACAGCATCCCAAATCTCCTTTGCTGTTTTATAAAACAGGTAGACTTGGCCGATTTCTGGCTCCATGGAATGGATTAATCATGACATAATCTTAGCATTCTCAGTTTCCCAATTAACTTGGGCATCAGGATCACTTGTACCTGGATCCTTAATAGTGCCTGTCAAGTATCCCCTTCTTCCTCTCCCAGTCATGGACATCTTTACGGATTGAGACCATTGAAGATAGTTCAATCCATTGAGTTTCATAGTGGTTATTTGTAGTGAGGGATTGTCCATGGCTGAATCAAAGGATTTTGTCATGGTATTTGTTGCTGATTGAGTAGCTTGTCTTGAGGCTGAATCAGTCATGATAAAAGACTAAGAGCGTGTTGTATTGGCTCTGATACCAAGAAGAAATTTAAAACAGATGAAAAAGTATATTTTTCATTGTATAATCCATGGTACAAAGGCTCCCTTTTTATACAAAGAAGAGTCCTAACATCTATGTCAATCAATTAAGAAAAAATTCCTAACTAATCACCTATCAAATCAAATCCCTAACTAATCTCTTATCAAATCAAATCCCTAATTTCAGGGGATCTGACTTTTATATATTTTACATGTGAACAACCTGTTAACAATGACAATATGCTTAAACACGTGGAGAGATAAACCAAGGTGCATCACTAGGTGTATCGCAAACCAAACAAGGTGTGCACTAACAATAATGGGGGAAATAAATGTGAGCCTAGAGATCAAACCTAGGACCTTACAAAAACAGAGCTCTTACACCATTTGAAGTTACCAACTTATCTAAAAGTTTAAGCCTGTAGAGAGAAGCCAACAATGTATATCATGCTTCAACTTCAATAGTGCCTCAATTATTTTATAGTTGATATTTGGGATTATTCATTCTCGTGCTTTCTTGATATGTTGGGCATTACATAACCCGGAGGCAGATGTAGGGTATCTTACTTCAAACATCATATTAAAGATTTTCAAGAAGTGTGACAATGCAAAACAGTTAAGAGATTGAGAGGTAATATTCTGAAAACTCATAACCTTGATTTTGTTAGGCGAAATCTATTTAAACCTAGGTTCTGCTAATATATGCCTAATTACAATTACAACCCCTGTACTATTACAATATATACAACTTTAAGTAAGATCCCCCAAGTTGGAACATATGACTTTTGTGAAAGTATCAGCTAGCTAGCTAGGTGATCTCGTGATCAAACATGAGTGGTAGAGAGAAGGTTCTACTAGATCTTCTCTGAGATGAAATGGAAATCAGCTCGATGTGCCTGGTCTTCTTATGGGAAACATGGTTAGATGCAATATAGGTAGCTGTCTAGTTGTCAAACCACATTTTCTTAAAAGAATCCACCAATACCTATCTCACCCTGACGTACCTACATAAATTCACTAGTAGATTGGTACCATGGCTTTATACTCTAATTCAGGGACACCACATTTTTCTTTTAACTCTTCCAATTTGAATATACTCCCCCTTCCAATTGAAATTGTGCATTTTGACTTTTTTGGTCGATTTGACCAATATTTGGATGTATATTTAACATACTTCTATTTAGTTAGAGAAAATAAAACCATAACATTTGGAAAATACACCAAAACTATTATAATCCATGTCTTTTATAATTTTTGAATAAACAACTAAATCCTAGTCAAATATCTATTTGAAAATTGGTCAAATTGATCAAAAAAGTTAAAGTGTACCTCTTCAATTTGACGAGGGACTAGGGAGTACTCAATTACCACATAATAACATGATGCGTTCGGAATGATGGCTTGGTTTTTGTGGTTTGTGGATTGTTTTGCGGTTTTTCTACTTCTCCCTCATTGGTCCCACCAGCTTTCTCTCATCTCTCTCTTAACTCTTTACTTCAATCACTACACAGTTAAAGCAAAAATCACAAAACACTAAACAAGCACATATTCAAGCGCACTCACAATATCTTGTTGTAGTCCTCTTGTTTGCCTTAAAAGTCTCCCGAGTAAGCATTCAAAAACCCTTTACCCTAGAATGTCCATGATTACTTGTTGTAGTCCTCTTGCTTGCCTTAAAGTCTGCCAAGTGAGCATTTGAAAACCCTTTGCCCAAGAGTGTCTCTGATTGCTATATAAAACACAATGACTTGCACTTCTCTTCAGATAACATAAATGTGCTGCAATACATTCCAGTGTGTAGTCCTTAGGAGACAAAAATTGGAGTTGTCCTCCGGAAGACATAAACTGGCACACTACATTGAACACACCACTTATGTAACGTCAGGACGAGTCTCCAAAAATAATACTACTAACCAAGTAACATGTTATGTTGCTATGGACTCATCCAAAAAGTATATATGTAGTCATAGGTACCTAATAAGGCTTAGCACCTAGGTTCCCACTCAGCAAGACTATCAAGGATATACTTTCTATGGGAGAAACTTCTTTGACAGCACGACATCAATCCCGAAGTACTTCAAGACACTTAAATCATTTGTCTTACTTTGTGCTCAAAGGAGCGACTAGAGAGCTAAGATACTTGCACTATCACTACCGGTAATAATGCCTTCTTCATATACAACCAACAAGATAAAATTTATTCCTCCTTCAGGGTCGTATTCTTTCTTCTTGAAAAGGTCATGGAATGTAAAGGTCGTGCTACTGTAATGACGACCTTTGGTTTGTCTTGTGTATACGCGTCCATTCTTGCTGCTAATGGTATGGACATATCGACTAGGGTTAAAGCCTTAGACTGCTTCTGAACACCCAACTTTTGTTGTTGAACTGCCTTTGGAGTTTTACTGATCCAGAGTGTGCATTTACATGTTTTTTTTGTAAAAGATAGATTGTGGGCTAAGCTACTACTATTACATTGTCATCATCAAAATCTAACTAAGAAATATATTCCTGATAAAATTGACCCCTGCTTACGGGCTCAAACTTAACTCTTTACATTAATTTTTATACCAGTCAGCTTAAGCAGATGTTTGCCAAACTAACAGGAATATATATGAGCCAAACGCATGCCTATCAAAGTTAATTTTCGGTCCTAACAATACCGTTAACCTTTCACTGAGATGGATCAAAATCTCAGAAAAGAAAGAACTCAAGACAGTCTCCTCTCTCTCTCTCTCTCTAACTTTCCTTGTATTCTAACTAAAGAAGAAAAAAGTTGTTGTTCCTCATTTAGTGACGTTACAAAGTGTCATATCCAAGCACCAAGTCTCATTTATGTAAATGAAGCCCAAGTGAGACACATGACATATCCAAAGAGAAGCAATGAATTTTTTATTTTTTCTAGAATAGTAGAGTTTGAGGTGAAGATTGCACTAAGGGAGATGAAAATAAGCAACGGTTTAGCACTAGATTCAACTTTTATTGGCTTGGAAGTGCTTCGGAATAAAGGGTACCATAACTCACTCAAGCTTATCCTAACCATGAGCCTTATGCCTAGAGTCTAGACCGTTGGCACCTCATTTCACTTTGAGCTATTAATAACTATGTCCTTGTTACAATTTTTAAAATATTTTTGCAGGTCTTCGCTATCGTTAGTTCTTTCTGATCAAGCATCTTTCCCTCTGTGCAGAGCTGTTGTACAAGGCTAATATAAATACTGGAAGTGTCCTGGAGTATGCTCTTGCTTTCACTAGTGCTGCGCTGGATAAATATTGTACTAAATGGAGTGCTGCCCCGAAGACGGGGTTCATTGATATCACAATATCAAAGGACTTCTATCGTATATTTAGTGGCCTCCAAATAGTAAGTGCAGTCTCTTAAGACTTCCACAACATTGTATAATGAACAGTTCTAAAAAATCAACGAAGTCCCAATTATTGGGATGAATGATGTCTTGAGATCAGCTCTGCCTTTAGGGTAATAACTTCTTTCTCATTTTCCCGGTCATTGTATCCTCTTCCATGTATTCTCTTTAAATGTGAGTAAAAAAAGAAAGATACCTAGGGTCCATCTATGCATGATTCCCGTACTCAAAACTTTAATGATCTTAAATTGTTAGGTCTTCTCTATATACTTGCCTTTTTTAGCATATACGTTAGTATGTACATGCATACAAAATGACGAGTGTAGAGTTAATTCAATAAGATAGCTATAGATCTGATTATTGTAAATTTTTTGGCATGCAGAATTATTGTGTTCTTGTTTTATGCAGACATTCGCGCAGACAGAATAATCAGTAAACAGACTTTAAACTAGTTTTATTTTAGTTTTCCTTTAGCAATGCTTGAACACTATTTCTATCCCATGCAAGTGGAAGATGGTACCAAGCCAGAGCTTCCTCATGTGCATAGATAATTTTGATTCTATACACTACTCATTTACCTTAGATTCTTAAAGTTGGTTTGGAAATCTACTAGATATGCCCTACTGCTTGATCTTATTAGGTTTCTAACTGCAGGAATCTCTTGAGAACTCTACTCAAGTACAGCCAAATAATCATGAAGTGCTAGGTGATTCGGTTGCCTGGGGTGGTTGTACTATAATCTATTTGCTTGGACAGCAACTGCATTTTGAACTGTTTGATTTTTCCTATCAAGTCCTGAATGTTGCAGAAGTCGACATGGCAGCGATAGCACCATCTAGCCGGAATTCCCACCTTGTTCAGGTATGAACATTTTCTTTTACATCCAACTATTTGCTCTTCCTCTGCTAAATTGAGATCGTCGACTCCAGTAATTTCTTCTTTCATAGCTTTTCTGTCTTCTTTCATAGCTTTTCTGTTTCTTCGCATCTTAAAATTTTGGTTCTCAATAGAGCATAGCATTTAGGTTCTACTTCTATTGTCTATGTTAAGGTGGGAAATTATAGTTCAGTATTCAGAAAGGTGATATGCAAGTCGTGACATGTTTTCTGAGAATAGCAAAACTTTAACCCCAGTTGACTGATTGGACTGGATGCCATTCCTTGGAGTTGAACTTTCTTCCTACATCCTTTGAATTAAATGAGGCATAGATGCAGTCAAATAAGTTTCCAACATACACTAAAGTAGCAAAAGAATTTACAACAACAACCTAACTGGTACCGTTAAACAACTACTCCCTCCATTCCAATCAAATAATCGGCATTTAAAAAGGTCTAATAATGAAGGGATATTTGAGTATGCTTGGAGTTGGTCATACTTACAGAAAGTGCTTGAGCGTATGCAAGATGCTTGTGTTACATGTGGAGGGTAAAGTTGAAAGCTTATGGAGATAGTGGGTAAATTTTATGAAAATGGACTTCTTAAGCGGAACATCTTAGTTTTCTCATTTTGAATGGGGACAGATCTTTATCTTCTTCGAAAGAAGAGAGGATATCACAAGACATTGAAGCAGGATTATTCTTTGCCCAGTCTGTCTTCTTGATGCTCCTCTCACCCTTCCCTTCTTAGCTCTAGTGAAGGCTAATTGGGGTCCTTTAGATCTTCCTTAGCCAGATGCAGTCCCCTAGTCCCGTGCCAGCTCGGACCTAGGAAGAATAGTGGACTCTTTGAGCTGAACGGAGGGAGTATTATTTTATAAGTGTTTCAAATTTAAAAAGTAATGATGGAATTTAGACCGGTGTTGCATGTTAAGCAAATAATGATATAATTCAATGTGTTAAAAACATAAGAAAAGGATCAGAGAAGAAAGGGGTAAAAGGAAGACGATAATAGGTGTGGACTGGTCTTCCAAATGCCTTGAACCCATAGGTATTAAAGGCGAAAAGTGAGAGGCGGGCTAGAGGTGCCTTTTTTGGGCGAGAGGCGAGCGAGCAAAAGGCGAACAAGTCGATTGTTAATAAAAAAAAAAAATTAAATGTTATATGTTTTAGTTTTTTTCATAAACTAGTTATAAATAAAAGTAATTCATGTAACTTAGTCCACAAATGATAATAATAACACTAGTTTCAACTTTTAAGTTTTGTATTTATACCAAAAACTACATTTTTTTCTTGAAAATCAAAAGATAAAAGGTGGATTCTAAAAAATATGAGTAACAATTATATAGATCCTCTTCAAACCAGCCAAACACTTTGAATCTAACATTTGCAGGTGCCGGCGACCCTTTATGTACAGCTCCAGTGAACATTCCGGCACCGACGAATTCGTCGGCCAGCTTTTCCAGCGAGATCCGGCGGTGGAAATGGTATAGATGTGATCATCTCTTCAAGACGAAGACATCTGTGGCTTTGGATTGGGAAAATAATAGGTTGATTTGTCTAGATCTAAAAAAATAGGTCGAGATCTAAAAATAAAAATTTTCAAAAATTGGCCTTCGCTCGTCTTAGGTCGCCTTTCTACACCTCTCGCCTCTCGAATGGGCGACAAAGGCATCGCCTCTATCACATTGCCTCACCTTGGTACCTCCAGATGACATACCCTCGCCTCAGGCGAGAGTCAGGTGATCGCCTTTAATAACTACACTTGAACCACGAGTCTCATGCAAGGTGTAGATTAATTCTTAAATGGATATATCACAATGTCTCAAGGAAGGAGATAAGAATACATAGTTCTTTCATCGGACGGATAATGCTCACAAGCTTGCGAATCAGATCCGTAATATTATAATAGAATGGGATTGCTGGGTTTTATCAACATCTTTATTCTGATAATAGTGGCTGACGACAAGGGGTGTCTTTCAATTCGCTAGGTTAGGAGGATAGGAATTTTTTAGAGCAGCTTTTTGTTGAGGAGGAGGTAGTTGCAGCTTTACGAAGCATGAGAGGTGACCAAGCCCCGAGCCTAATGGCTTGTCTATTGCTTTTGGTAATCAAGGCCAACATAATGGAAGTATTTCAGTTTTTCTATGCAAACAAGAGTTTTGAAAGGAGTTTAAATGCCATTTTTATTGCTTTAGTCCCAAAGAAGGGAGGCGCTATGGATATTAAAGACTACACACCAATTAGTTGTATTGGTGGATTTACAAGCATATTACAAAGGTGTTATCGTTTCTCTTGAGGAATGTTATTGGCAAGGTAATCTCAGAATCTCAGTATGCCTTTGTGGGAGAGCGTAAAATCCTTGATGCGTCTTTTATTGCTAATGAAAATGTGGTTGCTAGCTAGAATCAGCAGTGAAGTTCTAGGTTTGTTGTGCAAATTGGATATTGAAAAAGCCTACTAATTGGGAATTTTTAATTTACATGTTGAGAAGATTGGGTTTTGGGGATAGATTGGGTTTGGGGGATAGATGAAGGAACTGGATTTTTTCTGTATCTCTTCGGTTTGTTTGTCGGTTCTTGTGAATGGAGAGCCCGCCGGAATTTTTTCTAGTTCGAGGGGCCTGCGTCAAGGAGATCCTCTATCTCCGTTCCTTTTTTTTTTTCCGGCTATGGAAGCCTTGAGCCGGTTATTAGATAAAGCATGGATTTGAATTAGAAAGGGGAAGACATACAGCTGTGTTGTCACACCTTTTATTTGCGGATGATACCTGTCTTTTGCAATGCAGAGGGTGCACAACTGGATTATTTACATCTAGTTATGCTATTTTTTCAAGATGTGTCTGGCTTATGGTTATATTTCTAAGAGTGAATCCTGCCGGTAATGAATATTGACAACATTGATTTTCAGGCTTCCTTTTTTGGGTACAAGGTTGCTTATCTTTCAGCTTCTTATCTTGGTCTTCCATTAGGAGCTTCCTCTAAAAGCACGGCAATCTGGAATCCAATGATCGAATACGTTGCTTGGAAGAAACATTTTTTATCCGAGGGGGGTCGGCTAACTCTAGTCAAGAGTACTCTATCTAGCTTGTCCACTTATTTTATGTCATTGTTTGTGATCCTTGTTTCTATGTCAAAAAGATTAGAGAAGCTGGAAAGAGAATTTTTGTGGGAAGGTCCAATGAAGGAGCGTAAGTATCATCCTTTCACTTTGGGTACTGTATGTTCCAACTTGAGAGAAAGAAGATGAGGGATGAAGAATCTCAGGTTCTATGTTACATGGACTTGGGTACGTGGATCGGATACGGGTGTCCGACATGCCAAAATTTTACAGTTCACACTAAATACAGGTGTTCAACAGTTCAAGTCTCACACCTACACCCATGTCATGTCGTGTCAACACGATACTTTGGAGAACATGAAGAGTCCATGTAACAAAGCTGAGGTTGTTTAACATTGCTTTGTTAGGCAAATGGCTTTGGAGATTCATAGTAGAAAGAAATGCTCTTTTGGAGAAAAGTGGTGTTGGGGAAGTATGGGGAAGGTGAGCATTTGTGATTTCTACAACCTACGGGGTTGGTGTTTGGAAAGGGATGCAAAAAGGTTGGGATCTATTCAAGCAAAATATTCTTTTTGAAATAGGGAACAGCTCTCTAGATAAATTTTTGGAAAGACAAGTAGTGGGCAACATAGAATTGTGGAGAGCTTTTCCCAATCTCTTTAATACTGCAGCCAATAAGGAGGAGTTGGTTAGCTCTATTTTGCATTTTCAAGAAGGTACAGTCACATGGAGTCCCATCTTTAGAAGGCATCTTCACGACTGGGAGTTGGATTCTCTTGCTGTGTTTTTTTAAGAAGCTTTATTCGCAGCAGATTTTCCAGTAATTCGTTCTATCATCTTCTGACAAATAGCAACATGGCTCCTTTTTCTTGGAAAGCTGTTTGGAAACCAAAGGCCCCACCAGGCATGGCCTTTTCCATTTGGGAGGCCACTAATGAAGCTATCCTCACAGGTGACATGCGGATTCGTAAGAAGATTTATGTTAATTGGTGTTTTATGCGTAAGGGAGATGGAGGGAGTGTGAATTCTCTTTTGCTGCACTGTCCGGTGATGAGGGAGCTGTGGAGTTTCCTGGCTAATTTATTCCATCTTTCCTGGGTTATGCCGGGCTTAGTCAAGGAGCTTTTTCTTTGTTGGTCTCCTTATAAGCAAGGAGGAGTATTTGGGATGCTGCCCCTGGGAGTCTGTTAAATAATATGGAGGGAAAGGAATCGCGGGGCTTTTGAGAACGATGAGATGTCTATCTCTAGATTGAAAGCGCCCTGCTTCACACGCTTTTTTGGTGTACAGAGTCGGTGTTGTCTTCAGCTAATTCTTTTGTAGAGTTTGTGGATAGTTTTGTTGTTGGCTAGGTTTTTGAATGAGTGTACTCCTAGTGTATACACGCTGTGTCACTTGTTTTGGCGCTTTTTGTTTATATATACCTCTTTACTTGTCCAAGAGAGAGAGAGAGAGAGAGAGAGAGAGAGAGAGATTATGTAATCAATAATATCGATCGATGTATCTCAGTTATATATTGATTTTGCAAAATTAACAAAATAATGAATATTTACAGTGAGTATCAAAACAGTTTTGTAATGAAGTCTGATTAGATATTTGTGGTGAACTCTTATGACTCAAAACAATATAGCCTAGGGAGTAAACCTAACTCTTATGGTTAATCTAACCATCCATTTTATGCGTACTTGAAGGACATCAAGACACATCTACATATGCCATATACGATAGTTGATATATGAAAGTGTGGATGACCTTCTAGATTTTAGCTTTTTCATTCCAAAAGTACTCAATGGTTCTGTCCACTATGTGTTCCCCTAATCTCTTAACCAATAATCACGATTAGGAAAGTAGGAAAATAAGTTAAGTTAGATGTGTGGAAGTCTATCCCAATTGAAACACTGTTGGAGATCAATACCTACTATGTTTAACAAGTTCTATTATTCCAAACACACCAAACAACTGTGTTAGATAGTAAGGGTATTTATGTCATTGTGATGATAGGGTATAGTAGAATGTATATATATATGTTACGTAATATTATTAAGAGATTAATAAGAAACTACAGCAATACAGCGGTTAAGCCTGTCGCTTTTTCTCTCTCGTTCTTTCTTTCTTCTCTTCCCTTCTCTTCTCTTCTCTTCTCTCTCGTTCTTTCTTTCTTCATGATTATCGCTGTGTATTAGTTACAAACTGTAAATGTGGCTGGACTCTCTCTCATCCATCGTTCTGGATTCTCTCTCATCCATCGTTTTCTCGTGCTGGTCTCTCATTTATCTTC
Organism: Platycodon grandiflorus; assembly: GCA_016624345.1. NCBI lineage: Eukaryota > Viridiplantae > Streptophyta > Magnoliopsida > Asterales > Campanulaceae > Platycodon > Platycodon grandiflorus. The sequence continues at coordinate 6,052,123 of CM028368.1, forward strand.
TCTGTATTGTATAAATGGGATATCAATCCATTTCTGAATAGTGCGAAAATCGGAGTTTAGAGTGGGAGGAGTTTGTGGATGAGGAATCATAGCGCCAACAACCAAAAGAAGACCAACCAGAATTTCTGTGTAGAGAAGAGATGAAAAGAAAGATTATGAGAGATTCTAGGTAGATATGGTGAGTAAATCAGAGTGTTGATACTTGATAGTCACCCAGTGCATGATCTAGACATTTTAGTTGATTCGTGTAATTTGGAAGAGTAATGACCAAATCTTGTTCACAACAATCAATTGTCTTGTAGAAGTTAGATTTTACAATCGTTATAACCCTCACTCTAGAAGGGTCAGATTCAAGGATGTTGTATTGGAGTCAAGTTTACTTGATAAAGCTTAGATTTTCTACCTTAATAGGTCGAGAACCCACCAACCCGATGGTTTCAAGATATGATAAGGTGCCTCTTTTATGCACGTGGACTACATTATAAGGTTGGTTTGTTCGTTTATCCATGCCCTTGTTTCTGTCAAGTTACAACCCATCCAAAAGTTTAAGCTGTTAGATAGAAGACCCAACAGTGTAAATCATCAAACCTGACACTTCCCCTCACTTGCAACCCCACTCACACATGGAGAGATAAGGCACTCTTCATCAATAGGTGCATCACAACCCATATAAGAGTCCCTATTGACCATGCGTCACAGGAGTGACCATGTTAAATTAACAATTCATCTAAAGGTTTAAGGTGTTAGAACAACGGTCCAATAATGTATGTCAAGCATTAACAGATCTATAAGTTGTGTAGTCTGTATAGAAACATGTTTATTTGATAGTAAAAGCTCCACAATCTCTTTTATGTCTCTTATTCCAAGTAGATTGCAGAATGGAGCATTTCATATTAGTAGCACTAAATAGAAGATGTACCTATTAACAGTAGTGGAATTCGAAGGGACTGCTAATTTCTTGGTGTCTGGGTATCTTTTGTCTTAGTTGGATGATGTCTTATTGATTTGTCAATGGGCGTTACTATTGGTACCCCCCAAACCTATAAGTACACCTCCAGTATATATTACAAACATGCTACTTTTATGTCTCTTATTCCAAGTAGATTGCAGAATGGAGCATTTCATATTAATAGCACAAAATAGAAGATGTACCTATTAACAGTAGTGGAATTCGAAGGGACTGCTAATTTCTTGGTGTCTGGGTATCTTTTGTCTTAGTTGGATGATGTCTTATAGATTTGTCAATGGGCGTTACTATTGGTACCCCCCAAACCTATAAGTACACCTCATGTATATATTACAAACATGCTATTATAAATTTTGACCTAAATGCTCTTATGTATTTTTGATTTTTTAGGTTGAAAAAAAAAAATTTTGGTGTTTGGTAGCCCCCTACCGAACACATCTAAGGATGTTCAGTAAGGGGATGCCGAACATCACTATGAGTGAAGCTTCAAATGAAAAGTAAGAAAAAAATGGTGTTTGGTATGCAGTGCTTGCCGCGGCCATACAAACAAGGTGTTTTGTGGTTGAGTAAGAGTAGATTAAGAGAGAGAGAGAAAGAGAGGTGGGTTTGACTAGGAAAGGAGAGGGAAGAATGGAGATGAAGGGAAGAAAAAAAAAAAGGGAGAGAGGAAGAAGGAAAGTGACGATGAGGGACGGAGGAGGAAGAAGGCTTGACTGTGGGAGGGAGGAGGGGAAGGGAAAAAAAAGAGAGAGAGAGAGGGAGCGAGAAGGGAGGGAGGAGGAGGAAGAAGGCGTGGGAGGGAAGAGGGAGGGAGAGAGAAGGAAGAAGGTGTGGGAGGGAAGAGGGAGAGAGAAGGGAGGGAGGAGGGGGAAGAAGGCGTGGGAGGGAGTAGGGGAAAGGGAAAAGAGAGAGAGAGAGAGAGAGAGAGAGAGAAGGGGTAAAATAGGAAAATAGGGGTGGGTGTACTTAGTTTTTTGGGGGGTGGCAATAGCAAGGCTCTTTGTCAATATTTGGATTATTGGTAGTTAATGTCACTGAAAGAAGTTCTGAATAGGTATGAGAAGATTGTGTTTATTTTGGAGGTAGCTCTTTTACGGAGAAAACAAAATATAAGCAAGTATTGTTACTACGAAGACCACGTAGAAGGAGACTTTAGTCGGAGACAAAGTCCTCTTTTTCGCATAGTATATGGTAATTGAAAGAATCTAATTTGCCAAGCCAAAATAGGAAAGGAAAAAAAAATTGATTCTCATGTTGCCGGTACCTTGGCCTTTTGTCTACACATGCCACATTTTGATCATAAATTCGTGATGAATGCACATATTTACTAATAATTTTCTTATTTATATGCATTATAACAAGATAGGATACCCTTTGCATTGAGGCTATATATTTCTCTAGGATTGATGACTCTGTTGTAAAGAAATATATGCCCATACTCAAGCTATATAGATTTTTGGTCATATACTAGAGAAAACAATTTGCAGTTATGTAATTACGATTATTTCGAATGAAGATTCTATTGGGTATTAAAACAGAAGTTGAGACTTCTTCGAAGAACATGAATAACCTAACTTGTTTTGTTCACAAGTATAATTGTTTTGTTTTTAACTTGAACATAATTCTGTATTCCTGTTGTTTGTCGTTTGTTCTTTTGACTGGATTCTACTACTGCAATAGGGATGGGAAGGGCTATTAGAAGCTATGAAGAAAGCAAGGCGGTTAAACAATCATGTATTCTCTATGCTGAAGGCGCGCTGCCCTCTTGAAGACAAGCAGGCATGTGCCATCAAGCAAAGTGGGGCTCCTCTTCATCGCATCAAATTCGAAAACACCGTCTCTGCATTTGAAACACTGCCACAGAAATGCTCCTGATCTTATTGGTGCATTCAGTCCGATTGTGCGTCGCCTTCACAATATCATACTTGACTACTTTGTTGTTGCTATGGCGGGTGCTCAGATGGATCAATTGAACATGAGTCTGGGTCAACCTAAGCGACTTTACTTCTCTGGCTTGTGCAAATAGAGATCTTGGCTAATTTTGTTGTATTATACGTTGTTATTTCTGTCTTTTACCAATTTTAGTTTGTTAACTTGGGAACATTTTAACAAATTGACCAAACCGCTTCTAAATTGAATATCAATTTCCCGATGAAAATGTTTAGTGTTCCACAATGTATAGTGTTCCACAAGGTTTTCATTATTGACTTATTTTTTGCTAAGTTTTAAAGCGAAGTGTTAGATCTAGGTTTCGGCTATAGTGAAGATCAGCAGCTTTGGTCATCAACAAAAAGCTGCTTATGCATTCAAGATTTGCAAATTCTAAAGATGTCTACATGAAAGATACAGATATCTCAAAAATTTATCTTTCAGTCTTATCCTCACAGTTAGATCACATTAGCTATTGACGTCTCCAAGACACCAATAACCATTTCCCTTTTCGGCTAAAGCATCTAACGACAACTTTCTTAAGGTCAAAGCAAAAATTGTCATTTTTATTTAACACTATCTATGCAATTAATGCATTTAAGACAGTAAGCAAACCTTTGAGTGACAAACAAGTCTCAACGGCTCTATTACATTTAATGTACCAGATTTTGAAGATTAAAGCTAAAGACTTCATCTTTTCCAACAACTCTCTCTATAAATAGATCTCTCTTAAAGCATTGAAGAAGATTGGTTAAGACATTAAAGTTCAAAAATTAAGATATAGAGTGAAAGCATTCAAAAAGGGTCAATCATTTTCTCTACTTCTTATTAAACACTTAACTTAGGCCATCTCCAACCTAAAACCCCAAATTTGGTCAAAAAATACCCTAAATTTGGTCCATTTCAACACCAAATACTTTTCCAATTCCAACTCACAATCTCAAATCTTACCCCCAAATAGAATATTTCTTAGCATATTCTATTTTTATTTATTAACATGTATATTAATTTTCTATTAACCTTTTAAATAATAATTATTAAGATTGCACAATTAATAATTATAGTATATTTAATGATTTCATTTTTATAATATTACGTCATTAATAATAAAAATTAGTAATTTTATAATTTATTATATAATTTAATAAATATACAAGTACTTGAAAATACCATAAAAAATCATTACAATCAACACAAAATGTAACAAAAATCATGTATGCATTTTTAAGTTTACATGTGAAATTGTGTTTTCCAAATAATTTAGTACAATAATTATTTATTTATTTATTTGTATATAATATATACAAAATAATTGACAAAAGGTTAATCAATTATAAATTATAGAATTTATAATGTTCAATAATTTAAAATAAATAATATAATTAATATTTATATTATCTAATATTAGATATTTATTAGTTTAAAATATATGTAAATTAATAATATCATATTATTAATAATTTTGAGTATTTAAGAATTCATTAAAAATCAATCCAAAGCATGGCCCGGCAAAACCAAATTTGGGGTTGATGAATAGTGCTACCCCAAATTTGGGGTGATAGTGTTCATTATCCCAAATTTGGTATAGATTTGGGGTATGGGTTGGAGTTGCAAAAAAAAAACCCCAAATTGAGGATTAGGGGTATGGGCTGGAGATCCCCTTAGCACTTTATAATCATTAATAGCTTTTCAACTCCTAATTATTGAAAGCTTCATTTATTTGACACACCTACAAGTGTAATCAGTCTTTGTTTAAAGGACATTATCCCAACACAGGTCAAAGATTTTTAATACACAATCCATTAGAGATAAAGTTAGATATTTACTTGGATCTTCATAGAAGATCAAAGATAGTGTGATTTTACCTTGTAATATACTAGTGAAAAAACAGTGCACATGCAAAATCGAAGGTTTACTACTTTGGTAGTGGACGCAGCAACTTTTTATGTTGTGAACAATTTTTAATTGCTATCTCGTTTACTAATTATTCTTTATCTACTAATTACTTTTCTTGTTGATCTTGAGTATTTGTTTTTATCAGCAATCTTAGTGATTTATTAAAGCCCATACACTTTCCCGCTAAGCACTTGGGTCAACTAGGTCCACCACAAGCCCACCAAAAAGTTCATGGAAGGCACACACAAGCCCCTTAAATCATTTACGTCCCCGTCAAGGCTCAAAGGATCGGTACCCCGGGCGATGTGTTCAACACATTTCTGGCCGAGACCCGGTATCTCGAGCGATGTGTTCAACACATTTATGGTCGAGACCCGCTTTGATACCATTTGTAATGCTCCGAGCCAGAAAGCCATGCCCGCTACACAGTGACCCGCTAAACATCTGGGTCAATAAGACCCACCACAAGCCTAACTAAAAATCCATGGATGATGTTGGTGCCTGGTGGGTGATCACTTATAAAGCACACAAACCCCACATTGGTGCCTGGTGGGAAATCACTTATAAGGCACACAAACCCCACATCTAACCAATGTAGGTTAAAGTAGACGGAGAATGAAAGAGAGAGTAGTATATACAGTACAAGGATTGATAGATCATTCAACTCAAGCATTGCACTACATTCAAGTTGGTGTTGCACTTTATATACTCACGTTGTTTGATATAGTGGAATATTTTAGTTAGGGGAGCGCTAGTAACACCCCATTTTACTCTTAATACACTCATTATCTCAAAACACCCCCTATCAACATAATTACTCAATACACCACCCCCTACATTTTCTATTTTAACCCTCTTAATTAAATAACTCTTTCTTTCTCAATACACCCACCCCCCATTTCTAAATACACCAACCTAAAAAACCCACCCCATTTCACGCAAGAAGAAACCGGTAAAATCGTATTCCCTCCCCCAGCAAAGCCGTATTCCCTCCCCTAACAAAACCCAGCAAAATTTTTTTAAGAAGAAACAACCCAGCAGACAACTTCAAGTTTGGAGAAGGAAGAAGAAAAGGAAGAGGAAGAAAAAAAAGAGGAACTTTTTATTTTACAATGAGGAAGGCCCTAGGTATTAAATTCCTTCCATTTTAAAGTTCAAATAACATTTTCGTTTCAATTCTTGTGTTAAATATAATTTTATTTACAATGTATATTGTTGGGTTTTGTATAGATTTCGTTATATTATGTTTGTGACTGGTTGAAAGAACACCATAGTGGTGTTCGGGAATGTCTAAAGGAACACCACAGTGGTGTTCGAGAATGGTTAGAGGAACACCATTGTGGCGTTTCTTCAGCCATTCCCGAACACCACTATGGTGTTCCACCAGCCATTCCTAAACACCACTGTGGTGTTCCTCCAGTCATTCCCGAACATTGTTGTTGTGTTTCTACAACCTCTGCTGAACAACAATTGTGATTATTACAATTCTTGTTTAATCATTTAACAAAAATTATTTCTTATGTCCAAGTTATGTAGCAAATGTATATGAAAGGAAAAGACTCACTGCTTCAAATAGAAGACAAAGACACCAAGAACCACAACAGCCTAAGGATCCCCCACACGTCCCACAGGAACAAGAACAACCTCCTATACAGATGGATATTATGTATTTAACGGCAAGATGTTATGCATCTTTAGTTGTTATGCAGAGACTTGGTAGTACTTAGTACTTAGTACTGTGAGATCTTTGGATGTTATGCATTTTGTATTAAATTTATATAAAATTAGTAATGTTATATCTTTGGATGTTATGCATTTTGTATTAAATTTATACAAATTGAATTGGGTTTAATACACATACCATATATGTTCGACAAAGACTTATGGAATACAGTAGCAATGTTCGGTAAGCGATGAAGGAACACCATAGTGGTGTTCGGTAGCAACTGGCCGAACATTGCTGTGATGTTCCACCAGCACTTACTAAACTCTACTATCATGTTCCGTCAGCTATGGCCGAACAATATATCAAACATTTAATCAAAAAAAAAAAATTTGATAATGTGTTCAATACATTCATACATTGATGTTATCCACATAATTGTAGAATATATAGTCAAAAGATTGATTTACAACCAAGTTGATTTACTATGTAAGCAAAAGATTGATTTACAACCAAGTTAATTTACAAAATGTGCAAAAGATTGATTAGGAAGCAAGTTGATTTACAAAATAAGCAAAGGATCTGCTTCCATAACCAAGTTGATTTACAAAATAAGTAAACGATTGATTTACAGCTCAAGCTAATCTACAAATACAATCTCAGTGCTTAGACCAAGTTGATTGGTTCCTACACTTTCACTATACAAATTAAGTTGATCGCTATACAAATTTTTCTAGTCAGTGCACAATTATGTCGATATATATTCCATTTATCTGTCACGGTGGTAATGGACTCCCCTCGCCGCAAGAACACCTACAAATATATTATATATCAATATCACAGATACATATAACATAAATAACGACAGATAATATCCTTGATATGATGTATACCTAAATATAATGATCATTGTTTACAAATCCAATACATATCATCTTCGGATCAGTTGGGATTGGGGTTCTGAAGGGTGAATAAGTCATCGAAATTTGCAAATCCAAACACACGAGCGCAACGTTGAAAGCCGATACTACCAAATGACCTATTTCTGGCAAACAAAATCAATGTTCCTTAGATGCAGGCACCTTGTAGTAGTCTAGAATGTCTAACTCTTCTTCAATGCGACCATGTTCAATGAAAATATTTCTGTATAACTCTTGGTTAGCTGTCAACTCGTTATGAAGTTCTCCTCGAATCTTATCCCAAGATTCCTCGGTCATGCCAAATTGTTCGGCTATGGCACGAAAACCGTAATGACCATCAGTTTTAACATTTTTAGTCTCTTCAATCCAATTGTGCAAGTGGGATGGTAGTTGTTAGATAAAACCACTTGTAGTCGCAAATCGAGTCTTTTGCCAAACAACCTATTGAAATAAGACACACCAAGGTCAATGTTTCATTAGGGTATAACCAATGTTAAATGACTCTTCAATCTATCTTAAATGGACGAGAAAAAATATATGTTTCTTCTTTGGCCGAGGTGTCATAGTAAGAGTAAGAGGTTATTTAATCGATGGACCAACCTCGTAGGCAATCTCTTCACATGACGAGCAGCTATCTTCAATAGACTAGACATACTCAAACTTACTCGGATCATGTTTGGTTGATTTGTCTTGTTTAGCCTTTATGGACTTAGGACAATTACGAGTAAGAATTTTCTATCCTTCGGGATGATTAAATGATGTCGTTGGTGGTTGATTTATTTCGTTCAATCTCTTCAAAATTAACCACCACTCTGAACCAGGTGCTTTTTCCACTTGGATAAAAGCTCAACAATTGACTCTTTAAATCGACTACCCATTTCTTCGACTATACCAACATCTTCTACCTTTGGAGGTATGATATCTAACTTCCTCTAAAAGGCGTCAACCTTATCAAGTGGAATTGGCATGTCCTGTTTATATATTCTGAAATCTCATGACCACAAGGTAGCCCGCATCTCTTTCTCAGTATACACCCATACAACGGAGGTCTACACCATGTTTACCAATAGCTTTCAATTCATCATATATCAAGTTCAATCCATGTATCGACACCATCCCTCGCAGCTCTCTAAATACAATTGATTTGTATTTATGCTAGACAACATTTTTGCTCTTCTCAAATGACAGTTTGATTGCGGTGTGTGATCTCTGTATTAGGGTGTGAATCTGTCGCCAATACGTCTCAAAGTTACCTTGACTCGAGCCAAACTGTCTTTTCAACAATACATGTTGACTCTGTACTCTGAAATACAAGTCCAAGTCGTTATTAAATATATATCTAACAAAATACTTATTAAACAATGAATTTAACATGACATGATATTATGCATTAAATACCTATTTGTTGTGGTATTGTCGAAATGCATGACTGTATCTGTCCAAAAAGCCACAAATCTTTCCTTGTATGGCATCAACCATTGCTCCATGACATATTTAAAGGCAAGTGGAAATTCTTTGAAGTCTGACTGGAGTCTTTGTAGCAAGTCATTATAATTTTACTCAGTATCTGCGAAAACCAACGTATTCTAATACATAGAAATAATCTCATTTATCTTCCACACGGAACAATTTCTTGCAATTTGCCAAAATGTTCTTGTTAATATGACACCGACAGAGGAAATATCTCGTGGTGGGAAAAGTTTTCTGAATTGCATTTATATTAAACCAAGTTCTCTATCAGTAACAATCACGTGGGGTAGGGAGGTTTGGTCCATCATTGATTTTAAGACTGTCAACGCCCACGTATAGTTCTCTTTCCGCTCGAACTCCAAATAGGCGGTTGCAAATGAAAAGTCATCTGTGTGGACGTTACACCAACAATTTCCAACAAAGGTAACTTATACCTATTTGTTTTGTACATATAATCCATAAAGAGGATGCTCGAAAAACATCGCAATAACTCTACACTCGTTAGGTGAGCGAAGAAAATATCTTTGACAACATCGATCTTCTCGCAGCGATGGTGATGATATAAATATCCATGTTCATTCAACTTAAACATAAGTTGCTGCATTTGAGGTCGACCATCACGCTCGATAACTCTATTTTGCAAACGAGCATTGTAGATAAGTAGATAGTCCTTATTGTGGACTTATTATCTACACATTTTGATTTTAAACCAAACAAAATGTCATTGGGTTTACTATTTGCGTGAAACAAATCAATACATAGTCCTTCTCCTTTGGTGATAATCGACCAACATATGAGTGTCCCTTCAAATACTCCGCAGTTGGATAATTGTGGACACCACATTGAACATCCAATGCCCAAGGTCCATCAACCGATACTTGTCAACCCCTTAAACGAAATGGACAACCACACTTCTTCGTTCCAGTTTCTCTTTTCCTCTTTGGTTTCCTCACAACGTCTTTTTCAACAGATGCCGCTTCGTTATTTACTCTAGACAACTTTTTAACCTTTTTAAATTCACGGTATTTTCCACTACGTTTACACCCCAAAAGTAACCGAGCTCTTTTCTTACACGACCCACTATTTGACCTGCTAATTACTATCACCATTTCATGCTCCTTTCCCGTAGCACGCACCCAATCAGACAATGTATCACGAGATATAAACAACTCATATGTCGTGAACACATTTATGTAATCCATAACAATATCTTGAACGGGTTCTTCAATCTGTTTTGATTGAGAGCAACACTAGCCTCCGTAGATAATGTGTTTGAATCGTGTTAATGTACAATAAACAAATAAAATTCAACAACAAAGAATTTGAAAAGTTTCTGTTCGGATGACACTGATGGAACACGATAGTGGTGTTCGGTAACCACTAATGGAAACCACAATGGTGCCCGGTGACCACTGATGGAACACCACAGTGGTGTTCGGTAAACACTTATGGAACATAACAGTGTTGTTTGGTAACCATAAACCACAGGTAAGTTTGGCTGGTGGTCACCGAGCACCATTGTGGTGTTCCATTGACCAGTCCCGAACATATCCCGACCGTACGTCAATGCATGAAAAAATCAAATTTTAAGCAAAAGAACGGTAGAGATACTTATATCAGTGTTTTGCTTCACTTCTTTTGACTCCATGCTTGTTACAATATCGATGTTGAAACTTGAGGGTTTGGTTTTGGGAGTTTGATATGAGTTGGTAGAAGTTAGAGAAGTTTTGAAATAATGGAAGATCACTTCTCTCTCAATTGAAACTTGAGGGTTTTGAAACAATGGAAGTTGGAGAAGTTTTGAAACAACCCTGGTAGTAAAAATGGCGGAAGATCACTTCTCTCTTAATTGTTATAGCGTATTATGGAGGATGGTGTATTGAACAATTGTTTAGGGGTGTATTTAGAGGTTTAGTGGGTGTCCTAATATAGTGGTGGGTGTATTTAGTAGAAAAAAGGTATTTACGTCTTTTGAAACAATGATTTGTAATATATTTTATGGGGTGTATTAATAGTTTTTGGAGGTATTAATAGCGCCGCTCTTTTAGTTATTGTAGCATTTTATTGAAGATGTTATATAAAAAGAATGAAAATCATCAAACACGTTGAGTTCAAGGGAACGAATCTTCAAAAATATTTGTATTCTTGTTTTTTCTCTCTGTTTTTAGTTCAAAATTTAGAGATCAATTTTTACCATATAAAAACTTTTTGAAAAAATCACCAATAGAAAGAATTTTGAAAGAGAGTACTGTGTAAATTGAGATTAGAGACCCTGGGCGGGGATGCTTTATAAAGGGTGTAGTTAGAAGGGCATTACATAAAATTACTTCGCTTTACTTTATGAGACATTTATATCTTTTTTTTTAGGTAATTATATATCCTATAAATGAATATGTAAAAGTGCTCTTAATGCACTTGTTAGCAACGAATTCAAATCATTATCATTACTATATTTCCTAAATTCCGATCTACTGCACCTTTAAATGAGATTCACATCTTCTATCGCACTCTCTGTTTCATTGAATCTTGACCCTACGTGTCCATACGTGCATTGAAAAAATCAAGTAATGGAGAGGAGGCAAGTCCAACGTACTTAATTATTTCCACTTTAAAATGCTAGGTGAAGGTCTCATCCCTGGTGTGAATGTATTAAATACATGATCATCTGTAAATAATTAATCAACAAGACCTCAAAATGGTTTCTTAGTCTCAAGATTTAAGATGAAGGGAGCATCTCTCAACTACCTTTACATAAGATTTGTCTTTTTACTTTTGAATGCAATTAAATGAGTAAAAATGAAAAACCAACTGTCCTGTTGAATATAGTGTAACTAACCTGCACTAGCTTTGGTTGAATTGTCATTAATTGGACATAGTTATATAAGAAGCCAAGCATCTCTTGGTTTACATAGAGCACAAACCCAGTTAGCCTATTTTTGAACATAGCTATGGCTAGCTCTTCCTTTACTGCTACTTTCCTGCTAATTCTGGGGGTGTGTCTGACTCTAGGATGTAGTAATCTTGTTATTCGTCGGGCGGAGGCTCGTGCATTTTTTGTTTTTGGCGATTCGCTGGTCGACAGCGGTAACAACAACTTCTTGGCTACCACTGCTCGGGCTGACACACCTCCTTACGGTATTGATTACCCGTCGCACCGCGCCACCGGCCGGTTCTCAAACGGTCTTAACATCCCTGACATCATCAGTTGAGTTATTAGTTTGTTTTGTCTTATTTTTATTATTGTTGAAATTAACTCCGCTAGAGAGTAAAAGTACACTATTTTTTAATTATTTATTATAACCACGGGGAAAAGTCACTATAGCAGGCCATATTGAGGACTGACCATTGTGTGTGACAGTGACAGTGACAGAGAGATGGATTAACGTTGATTCTGATTTTACTGTGGTCAGGCGAGAAGATTGGTTCGGAACCCACATTGCCATACTTGAGTCCTCAGCTAATGGGGCAAAAACTACTCGTGGGTGCAAACTTTGCTTCGGCTGGGATCGGAATACTAAACGACACCGGAGTGCAGTTTGTAAGTCTCGACTCAATTCCAATCCACTTACTTAGCCTCTCGTACGTCTAAGTTGTTTTGTACAATTGTTTTACATAAAAACGACGAACCAAAACTGCATTACTTTTGGAATCAAAACTAGGATAGCCGCGCGCGCGGCTGAGTACATTATGATCGTAACACATACTCTACTCATTCATATTGTGGTATGGTCCTATAAATTCCGAAATGACAATCATTGTGCTAGCTAGTCCAATTGATCAAATTAACTATATATACAGGTGAACATCATGACAATGCCTCAACAACTGCAATACTTCAGGCTGTACCAACAACGGCTGAGCAGTCATATAGGGGCTGAGCAGGCTAAACAAATTGTAAACCAGGCGCTAGTCCTTGTTACTTTGGGTGGCAATGATTTCGTGAACAACTACTTCTTGGTTCCGTTCTCTCCTAGGTCGCGTCAGTTCCCTCTTCCAGATTATGTCAGCTATCTAATCAACGAGTATCGCAAAATTTTGGAGGTAAATTTTCTTACTTGATCAGCATGGAACGTTGCATTATACGTACTTGATTTGTAAAGTCGATCATAGAGTATCTCTGCAAGCTTGAAATGCTTAAATTCTTGATATAATCATCAATGGACTAGGGGTACTGCAAAAAAAAAAAAAACAAATTATTTGAAGAGATGATTGGCTTCAAGAGGGGTAGCCTAGCTACTCCCCTAACCTACTCTACCCATGAAATTCGAACCTATGATGTACTTACAGGTGAATTGAGCCTTATCTACTAGGTCACGTAAAGTTATTGCAAACTTAAAAGCTCAGTATTGATAGCGTATATGGAGTAACTGGAAGTTTGGAACCTCATAAGTTGAGAGAAATCTGATGCTCACCTGCAGCATTGATGGCAAAACTATCGCTTAGTTAAGACAGTAATTGTTATGTGGCCAAAGGAAAGAGATACATTAACAGAAAATATCAACAGAATCCATTTACATCATGCTTTAAGATGTTGTATTCTTGTCAAATGTACAACACCCTAAAGCATGATGTAGATGAACGCTGTAAATATTTTCTATTGATATAGCACCATTAGCTGCCAAAATATTGGTAGGGATAAATTCAATCTCAGTGCCAAATTTAACGGATATCTCATAATGTTATACTACTTTCTAAATCAACTCGACTGTTTTCCAAATGAAGATTTGATGTGATCATACATTTCATTTCCAATGGATTTTGATTTGCAGAGGCTATATGAACTGGGAGCTAGGAGAGTGATTGTAACAGGTACAGGACCATTGGGTTGTGTCCCTGCAGAGCTTGCCCAGCACAGTATAGATGGCGAATGTGCATCCGAACTCCAACGAGCTGCTACTTTGTTCAACCCACAGCTCGTTCAGATGCTAACCGACCTCAACACTCAACTAGGAAGCAACGTATTTATCGCTGCCAATACTGAACTAATGCACAACGACTTTATTACCAATCCCGCAGCATTTGGTACGTTTGCTTCTCTAGTCCCTAAACAACTACTCGTACGAGTATTTTTCGTAGTTATCTAAGTGAGCCCCATTCTAGGCTAAGGTCCGTTCCTTCCAACTTGATTTTCTATACTAGAAGTCAAACTGAGCTAATCGCTTTTCATTTGGTTGAGCAGGATTTGTTACATCAAAGATAGCGTGTTGCGGGCAAGGACCATACAATGGAATTGGGCTATGCACTCCGCTGTCAAACTTGTGTCAGAATAGAGACTTGTACGCGTTTTGGGATCCATTCCATCCATCTGAAAAGGCCAACAGACTGATCGTTCAACAAATGATGAATGGCACCGTCGACTACATGAGCCCGATGAATCTCAGCACCATCTTGGCCTTGGATGCTAAGACCTGATTTTCGACCTTCGTGTTTTTCTTTTGAATAATTATGACATTTTGGAGGTTCGCGAACGAGATGGTTTGGAATAAGTTATTTCTCGCGAATAATCCATGCATAGAGATGGGTGTTTAAGGGATCATAATAATAATCTTGAGTTTGTGATGAGATTTGGAGTTTTTTCAGTTTCTTTCTTAGCTATGCGCGGTTGCACCAAATTGGTTGATTTCTTGTTAAGAAAATCAAAATTTAATATTTCGTAACATTTGAGATTATATCAACTGAATGAAGTTCAAATAAAGGTTTCACCGTCTCCCGAAATTGCCAGCATTGGTTGCATCCGAAGAAGATCGGCGGTATTTTCGGTACAATGGAGCTTGATCATCGTAAGGACTTTCGACAGCGACGGTGATGGCAGCAATACAAACACATTGAAGTTCATCATCAAGGGTATTGTCGACGTAGTTAGCGGCGATGGGAGGATGTAATTAAGGTTCACCGGTGTTGACAACTCCGACTTAGTCTTGTCAATGGATCCAATTTTAGTCTGAAAAAATTTACAGGTATGGATCCACCGATTCTACTCTTCGAACTCAATCCAAACCCGATAAACAAGTTACTTGCAAAAAAAAATTAGATTTAGTCATATCCGCCTCATTTTATGGTTATATGTTCAAGTGTTAATTTCCCACAATCTATTCCAAGTAGATTCGTTAATTTTCATTAGGCTTAAATCGCAATTCGGTCACCCTACTTTGACAGAAAATTCATTACACTCACTCTACAATTTTTTTTCTCAATTTCATCACTATACTTGGCATAAATTTCGCGTTAATCACTCCATCCAGATTTTTTGTTGAAAACTTACTATTTTTTTAAATTTCAAAAATACCCTTACTAATAATTATCAATTTAATCACTGCACTTAGACAAATATCAAGTTCATCACTTTATCCTGATTTTTGAATAAAAAGTTTAAAATTATCCTAAAAACCCGAAAATGTCATTACTAAAATATTAAAATTCATTGCAACCAAGAATAAAGAAAACCAAAAATTGAGTAACTAGGGAAAAAGATTAATATTTAATTATCCTAAAAACCCGAAAATGTCATTACTAAAGCATTAATATTTAATCTATTACTAATCCTAATTAAATTAACATTAATATTTAATATTATAACTACATTGAGATAAATGACTAATACTTTTAATTAGATTAAGATAAAAATTTGTTATAATTAAATTTCTTAGGAATTTTCCGTAATACCCTTAAAAAATGGCATGTACACATGATTGACTTAACGAATTTTTTCTAGTGGTGTCATTAACCTTTATTTAAATATCGATAATTACTTATGAATAATTTATAATAATATTTTAAGCTTACTTTATTCTACAATAATAACTATCTCATAATAATTTAATGCATTTGTTTAATATAATTAGTTTTATATTTAAAAAAAAAAAGTCAAGCTAAAGAATTTATTGCTTTAGAAAAGACAAACATAATCTTTTATTAATTTTGATTAAAAATTCTGATAAGTTAACCTAATTTTTATTTAATATTTTTAAGAATTAGTATGAAATTATGTTATTTTATTATATTTAAAATAACTTATTTAACTGATTTGATTATTTTAAATATTTTATACACAAAATTTTATACTATTAATCTTAATGCATTTTCTGTCAAAGTAGGGTGACTAAATAGCAATTTAAGCCATCAAAATATTATAAGGTAAAGGGCATTTTGCAGCCCTCCATCCAACAAAACTAACGGAAGTCAAGCGCGGTGAACTTATTGACTCAACATGACAAGTATAATGATGAAATTGAAAAAAAAAAAATTATAGAGTGAGCTTAATAAATTTTCTGTCAAAGTAGGGTGACCAAATTGCGATTTAAGCCTTTTCATTACTCTTCTACTCTCGTAAGTTTAATCAATTAGTATAATTTTAGCAGTTTCATCCTTTAAAAGCTACACCTAAAATACTTGATAGAACAAATCATTATTGACTTTTTGACTTTTTAGTATTTAGCTAATAACTCTAATTTTTAATTCATCTCAACTTTTTGCTCAAAGGGTCCTTGAATTCCAAGAGTAAACATATGATAAAACAAATCATTATTGAAGTTCATTTTATAAAATTTTTATTTAGAATAAACAATAAAGATACTATAAATTGCATTTCCTCTGATTTTGGTAGATCAAGTAAATTTATATACATTTTTGGTAAAATTTAATGAAATTGACCGAAAAAAAAGGATAATTTAAAACTATTTACATAGAATAAAGGAAATATTACAAATCAACATTACCTTTGGAAATTATTCTTATGATGTTGTAGAGCCCCCGTTTGGTGTAGCGTTTTCAAAACGTAGTATTTTGAAAACACAGCGTTTCTAAAACACATCTTTTTTCTTTATAAATGCGTTTGTTATATTATGTCAAAACACAGATTTTTATTCCCTATTGCATTTTAAAATTTACGTTTTGGAAAAAAAGCTAGAAATTCGAGCGTTTTAAAACGCATATTCGTTTCGAAAATGCAGCTTTTTCTACCGCAACATTAAAACGCTAAGTTAAGAAACAAACTGCGTTTTAGCCAAAACGCACGAACAAACGGACTCGTAGTCATTATTTCTCTATTTACTTTCAAGTTTTATTGTGAAGCTACCAATTTCTCCCATACCACACAATATTTCTTGGCATTAGTTGTTGAACAACAAAAAGCATGATCAAAATACTCAGCTACAAATACTCCACCAAATCATTTGCTCTCTTAGAATTAGTAAGAGTCTAGCGTTTTCAAAACGCAGTGTTTTAAAAACGTTGCGTTTTGAAAACGCGGATTATTTAAAATGCAGCATTTTTCTTTATAAATGCGTTTGAGATATTATGTCAAAACGTACCTTTTTTTTTCCACTGTGTTTTGGGAACTAGCTACGAATTCTAGCGTTTTAAAACGCAGTTTTTCCTACCGCAATATTGAAACGCTAATTTAAGAAATAAGTTGCGCTTTAACCCTGCGTTTTGGCCAAAACGCAAGAACAAACGAGTTCTAAGTCTTCATTTATTACTAAGAGCCCGTTTGGTGCGACGTTTTCAAAACGTAATGTTTTCAAAACGTAGCGTTTTTAAAACATAGCTTTTTTTTATAAATTCGTTTGGGATATCACTTCAAAACACAGTTTTTTTTTCTAGTAGCGTTTTAAAACTTGCGTTTTGGGAAAAAGCTGAGAATTTTAGCGTTTTAAAACGAAGCTGCGTTTTGAAAACGCAGTTTTTTTCGCCGCAGCATTTAAACGCAATTTTTACAAATAAGCTGCGTTTTGGCTAAAACGCACGACCAAACGAGCTCTAAGATAGAATGTCAAAAACGGCACCCTTAGGCGCCTCACCTGTCTATGTTTTGTAAATTTTTTTTTTTTTTTGCTAAATAAGAGATAATGTCAAAAACGCCACCCACACCCCCCCCCAAGAAAAAAATTGATTTTTTTTTCAATAACCAAAATCTTAGATGGGGCAAAGTGTCACTTTCATTAAGGGCAATATGGTCATTTTGCCCGAGAGAGGGGGTGGTATTTAGCATTTTGGGGAGGGGGTGTCATTTAGCACCATTCATTCCACTTTTACCTCTAATTGAAATTCTTCTAATTTACATACCTCATGTTTAAAGGTGGGTTTGACTTTGGATTTGGGGGTTGGGGGGGGGTGTGTTAAATTTTTTGCCTAAAAAACACATGCAAAATTACTAAAATAGCCCGTTCATGAGCGACAATTGTCAACTTCCGTTCGGATTAATTCCTAACGACCATTTGGCCCAAGGTTTTATGTCTAATTTTAACATTAGATATGAACCGGAACAAATTTCAATGAGTGGGGGTGATCTGAGATTTGGTGGATACTTGGGGATATTTGTTATTTTGGCCTAAATTTTCAAAATTGATTTGAATATACAAATGTCTTCTGCGCGTTCGATCGCCTACCTGACCATGCGGTAGACTAAAAGCTGAGTAGTCAAAAATCAAATTTCCAAGTTGAGATTATATACTTTTGATCAAATATGCAAGTTAAGAAATTGAAATGATCTACTTTTGATGTAAATTCATTATTGAGGGATTGAACCCAATGGAATTCCAGTTCAATTTGAATTCTAAATAGCATCATCTCACCTTATTCCAAGAGTAATGCTAAACGCAACACTCCTTTTTACCAAATGCAACACTTTTTAAGTAGATTTTTTTTATTACCATCTTGACCTTTCACTAAAATATCAAAATACCCATTTTGCCTTTAGTCCCTTGTAAGTTACTTCTTAATTTCATTCATTTCAAACTCAAACTTTGCAATTTAAATTAATTTCAATTTAACATAATGTATATGTTATAAGATTAAAAAAACAAAAAACAAAAAAAGGGGGAAGGCCACCCAAACTAGGTGCCCTTCTTAAGAGGAGGCCGCCCATTTTAAGCGCCCTCTTCTTAAGAAAGGCCGCCTAAAACCCTCACCTTACTTGGAGGCACCATTTCATGAAGGAGGGCGGCCATGGTAGGCGCCCTTCATGTTTTTTTGTTTTATTTTTAATTTATGATAATTGTTACTAATTAATCAATAATTGTTAAAATTGTTAGTAATTATTTTTAATTGTGAATAGTTGCTATCATTTTAAATTTTTTTGACAATTAATAACAATTATTTATAATTTTATATTATTATTAATAATTATTAGCAAATTATAAATAATTATTTAAATATTTTAAATTATTTAAAAATTTTAAACAATTACTAACAATTATTAACAAATTATAAACAATTATTAATAAATTATAAAATGAATTTAACAATTTTTAGACAATTAATAACATTTAAAATAAAAATAAAAAACCAAAAACAACAGAAAGGGCACCCAACACCCAACATAGGCGCCCTTCCTCACTGAAAGGGCACCCCAGTATTTTTTGTATTTTTTTGAAATAAAATTGTATAAAATACTATTAAAAGTGAGAAATTGAAACTGTGAAATACACATCATCTTCAACTGAATCATGATTTCCACCATCCACGTTTTAAATAAATTAAGAGAGTAGATCTGACTTTTTTTTTTGTTGAGAGATGTTGTTTGAATATTCAAAAAGTGTTGATTCATTCATTTTAATAACTCAACACCTAGTCAAGGGCAACATAATAATTTTGATTTTCATTAAATTTAATTTAAGGGCAAAATAGGTATGTTATATATTTTTAACTTAAGAAGTGTTGCATTTAGTAAAAAATGGATGTTGAGTTTAGTATCTATGATTTCCAATTCTAGAGTTATTGTTAAATTTTAGAGGGTTACTATTAACACCACATTTTCCTCTTAATACACCCATTTTCTTAATACACCTCCTCTGCTAATTTTACACCAACATAATTTCTAAATACACCACCCAACATTTCCTATTTTACCCCTCTCACTTAACTCATTATTTCTTTCCCAATACACCCACCCAATATACTTGACACCCACCACAATTTCTCAATACACCACCTTAATTCAAACATTTTCTTCCCGCAACATACTGAGCCTTCCCCTCCGTTGCATGTGTTTCCAATTTCAAACTCAACACCTCCGTTCTGTAAACTCCCCAAAAACAACCCAGCAATTTTGGAGAATGAAGAAGGAAGAAGAAGAAGAGGAAGAAGAAGACAAAGAAAAATTTTGATTTCATAATGAGGAAAGCCCTAGGTATGAAATTCCTCTATTTTTAAGTTTAAATCGTTTCAATTTGTGCATTGAATATCATTTTATTTGCTGGGTTTTGTTAATTTTCGTTATATTGTATGGAACCGTCGAAGGGTGTTCGAGGCGATTGAAGGAACACCACGGTGGTGTTCGGGCGGTTTAAGGAACACCACGGTGGTGTTCGGAAGGGCTTACCGAACATCCTGTGATGTTCTCGCAACCCCAACTGGCAGTGCTTCCCGAACACCACCGTCGTATTCTGCAGGTGCTTCCCGAACACTACTGTGGTGTTCTGCAGGTGATTCCCGAACACCACTAGTATGTTCTGTAGGTGGTTCCCGAACACCACTAGTATGTTCTGTAGGTGGTTCCCGAACACCACTGGTATGTTCTACAGGTACTTCCCGAACACCATGGTGTTCGTGCACCGAACAAATCCCGACCCGAAAATGCATGAAAAAAATCGAAATGAAGTGAAAAATTTGTAGTATAATGAAGTTAACGTAGGAAAGAATTGAGATTTAGGTGGGTGCTTTGATAAATTGTTAGGTGGTGTATTTAGAGATTTAGGAGATGTCTTAATATAAGGGTGGATATATTTAGTAGAGAAAATGTGGTGTTAATAGTAATGCCCTAAATTTTAACACCCCTCCAAAAGTAAGCTTCCTAGCCTCTCAAACCGTTACCAAGTTTAGTACGTATAAAAAAGATTTTAACCACTTAAACAAAAGTTTTGAATTTGAAATCTTCTACATATAACCATATCAAACCAAAAACATACAATTATTATGTATTTATTTCATACATCCGTCGTGAAATACATTTTTGTTTTTGTTCAGGATCATAAATAAAATAGACGAACGAATATAACAATTTTATTTTGGAATGAAGGCAATAGGTAATAAAAATTTAATTATTAAAATAAAACTAAAATATTGTTAATAATATTTCTTAAAATTTTGTAAAAATAAATATATTTTATAAATCATTAAGTCAAAATTGATCAAGTTGGTAATAAAGTCAAAATAGACTTATAATCTGGATTTTGACCATGTTAGTTTAACCAAATCGGGCAAGTTCAACGGTCACCCGTTCCACCTGTTCGGGTCGAAAATTCAAAACCCAACAGCTCCTTAAACCCCTCTCCAAAACCCAGTCTCTTATCCACTCACTCTCTTCACTCCATTAATGGCGAATCTCTTAACCTACGCACACGTCCGCCTAAAATTCGCCCACACCGGACCGGCATTTCCTATTTCGAGCTCTCGAAACGCCGTGGTCGCTGTTCGAGCCTTGGCGGTGTCGTTTCCGAATAAAAAGACGAGGAGGAGGAGGAAAACGCAGAAGCTGAAGAATGAAGATGAGATGTTGACTGCAACGACGGCGGAGAAGGGGTTGAGGTTGGTGTTCATGGAGGAGCTGATGGAGCGGGCTAGGAGTCGTGACGTTGCTGGCGTGTCGGAGGTTATTTACGACATGATTGCTGCTGGGCTTAATCCGGGTCCAAGGTCATTCCATGGTTTGATCGTTTCTCACGTCCTCAACGGTGACGATGAGGGCGCTGTAAGTCATTCCCTACATAGTGTGTGTTTGTCTGTGTAATTGACCATTCTGGTTTCGAATTACATCTCTTCCCAGTACAAATTTTCCGAATTCCCAATTTCGATTGGAACATTTTTTGATTTCAAATCGATATTCCCTCCGTCCCAAAATAGTCCCATTTGAACAGTCAAACTTACTCTTCCTTATTTTCATCAAATTCTACTAAATAACAGATTTTTTTGTACAACATGTAGATAAAGATCACGTTTTTCTAATGAAAGAAAAAGATTGGAAAAAGATAAAGATTTGTAGCTGGATTTTTTTAAGTGGGACAACTTTTTTAAGACAAACAAAAAAAAGTAGGAATAATTTTTTATTTTATTTTATTTTATTTTAATTTTTTTGTGGTGGGGGGGGGGGATGGAGGGAGTATTTGCCACGAGTTTACTTCCTAATTTTAGAGGATATAACTATAGAGATGCTAGAGAACCACAAATTCTATAGTTTTAATTGAATAAATATAAAAGAATATCAAATTACGGCTCAAGAAATGGTTAAAGGCAACTTTAAAAATCTAGATAATGCCTCTTTTCCTGGGGAGGAGGAAGTACTTCTATTTGCCACGTTGTTTTGGCAATTAAATCACGGTGCTTAGTCGCGTGTAATCTCTCTTTTTTCTTTCCTTCCACGGATCAATTTCATGTATTTTGTAGTTCACTTGTTATCTTTGTCAAGCAATCTGGAACAATTGTGGGAAACATCCTCTCTCCCTCTTTCGCGTCCCGCCTACTTTCCCATGCATGGAAACTGCTATAATTCCACTTCTTCCGAAAAATGAACTTTCCTTGATTTGATCTGATTAGCTCTCTCGTTAATATGTATATGTATCACGAATATATAGATTTCTTTAAATGGAGTTATGCAAAATTATAAGTATAAAGAAATATTTAAAGATTTACACATTAATGGTTGTGGTTAACTACAGAAGTGCTCTTGGAGAAAGTGTTTTAAACTTTGTGGTTTAGTTGTCATTGTTGATCCAAATTTTTGTGGACACTAGCTTTAATATAGATGCTCAACCATATGACGAGGTCTGTACCATCGGAGTCTGATAGTACTATGATATCCACTGTAAATTGTTGTTGGCAATGTCGATAGAAAGTTTAGTCCTTATATTTCTCTTGATGTTGCTAAGTGGGATGCTATGCACATGCAGATGCATGCATTGAGGAGGGAGCTGAGTGAAGGCCTTTGCCCTCTCCATGAAACTTTTATTGCTTTGATCCGTCTATTTGGCTCCAAAGGCCGTTCCACCAGAGGCTTAGAAATCCTTGCAGCAATGGAAAAACTGAAATATGATATCCGCCAAGCTTGGATAGTGCTTGTTGGTACTTCTTTTCATCCTTCAACCATTGCATGATCAGTTTTTGGTACTTTTGGACTTTTCTTTACCTTATAGTTTTCATCTTGTCTGGGCCTTTTATTTCAATCAGAGGAACTTATTCGAAGCAATCATCTGGAGGAAGCCAACAAAGTGTTTCTGAAAGGCGCTGAGGGAGGGCTGAGAGCTACTGATGAGCTTTATGATCTTATAATTGAAGAAGACTGTAAGGTTGGGGATCATTCAAATGCATTAACCATAGCCTACGAAATGGAGGCAGCTGGAAGAATGGCAACTACCTACCATTTTAATTGTCTGCTTAGTGTGCAGGTAAGTCTGTTGAAGTTACCAACAAGCTTGTGGCTTTGTTGGTACATCCACCTCTTGTATGGAAGAGGTCTAATGTCCAATCCTCGCTTGAGCATATTTATTGAAGAAATTTTGTTTGGCTTACCTTGCTTTCCAGTGTGTACTTGTGTACGCATCAGGACTTAAACCTGCTGGTTGGATAATATGCACTATAAAGAATAAAAGTTTCACAAAATGAATTAGCCAATGACTTGGATGGAAAATTTAAGCTGTTATCATGGCCTTGCATCTTATAGTTTTTTATTTTATTTTGCCTTTTGCCTTATTTCCATTTTATTTCATCCTTTTTTGATCAAGTCATCTTGGTTCTGTCATGGAAATTTATGTAGAATACTTGAATGATCTGTGAGAGCAGACTGTCAAAACACAAAATAACGAACACAACATCCAAGTGAAAGAGAAATGCAGGAAAATATCATCATGTAATTTGCCACGTTGCCTGCAAAGAATGCATATATGAGTATGCAATAAGTCGTAGGTGTTAAGTATATTATGCACTGGAGCTGAAACAAATGGCTTCAACTGAAAAAGTATATTGGCTTCATAAATGATCTGCCTCCGGAAACTAGACGGATTTATAGAGCGAATGAAATAAGCCATGAAGGATTTAGAAGCATATATCCTTGTAGGGTCATGACCTCAAATCCTCATATCAGGACTGTCATACGGCTGCACATTGTGAACTGAACAAGACGGGCTAAAAGATCAACTAACTCTCATCATTAAAACTTCAAAAAAAATTCCAATAGACACATCACATTCTTGAATGAGAAAATTAGAAATGACTTGGATGGTTGACTGGGGAAGCGTGTGTGATTTCTGGAATTTCAATATAGCTCTGAGGATGCAAGAGTAATGTGAAGTAGTTGGATGTTTGTCCTCCTTCAGCAGAGTCCATTAGTTGTAGAATGATCAAAACCTCTTTTCAGATGAAGATTTTTTTATTACAATTTCTAATTAATTTCTGTTCTTTTTTTTCTTTTTGTTGCAGGCTACTTGTGGAATACCTGAAATTGCTTTTGCGACATATGAGAACATGGAGTATGGAGAAGGTAATGCTTTAATTACTATGGGTATGGTTCTTGGCAAATAATGCTGCAGCTGCCGAATTTTTTTTCTAGTTCATAAAAGTTCGGTGAGGAATGAGTTTTCCTTTTGTTAAACATGGTGCCAACATGTGCACTCATAATACTATGGGTAACAATTGCAAGCGGGATGACTCGAACCCAAGACCTTGCCAAACCAAAGCTCTGATACCATGTTAAGTTACCAACTCATCTAAAAGCTTAAGCTGTTAGAGAAGGGCTCAACAATGTACATCTAGTTAAACATAAATTATAGGGTTAATGGTAAAACTAACCATTAAACTTTGCTTAAGGTGCCAGTATACCATTCAGTTCATCAAAATACCAAAGAAATCTCAAAATATTTATAAGGGGGGCAAAATAAACCCTACTGTCAATCCTTTGTTAAAAAAAATACTCCCTCAGTCTTAATTATTGTCTTGTTTGACCCGGCACACGGATTAAGAAAAAACAATTAACTTGATTATTAATATTGGTATAATGTGTAATTTTCTTTAACGCCCATGTGTACGTGGTTCATAATTAAAGTAGGGAAAAAAGTAAGGGTAAAATGGTAAAAGTGATGTCTTAAAACAAGACAATTACTCTGGGACGGACAAAAAAGGAAAGGAAGACAATAATTTAGGGACGGAGGGAGTAATGAAAATGCTGACGTAGGCTAACCATGTTGTACACATAAGCCAAAATTAGTCTGATGGAAATTAAATACATGTGGTTAAGACAATGATTGACTTTTCAGTCACAACAGTGTTCGAAATTCGAATATTTAATTCACCTTGTGGTTAAGCTGGGCTCCAAATTACAATTCCATACTTTTCATATCCTTGGTCATACCCACTTCAGCTGTACATTGTTAAGAACAGGGGTAATATTGGAGTTATTAACTAATTATACTAAACAAATGGTTTTTTTCTTCTAATATTTTTCTTTTTATAAATCTTTTGTATCACGAGAGAGAGAGAGAGAGAGAGAGGCGCTTGAAGGGAATATGAAATTACAAATAGTGACATAAACAAATCGAGTATCTAATTCTATGTAGCTTATGAGGTGTGGTTATCAAGATGTCAAATCAAATTCACTAATTAGTGTGACTCTACAAATTGATGCTTGTCACTTCCTTTGTTCAAAAAAGAAAAAAAAATTTTGCATTTAGATTTTCCAAGGATAACTTGACTTTTTTTTAATTTTTTTAATTATTGTCTCAACCACGTGTATTTAATTTCCACATGGCTAATTTTGGCTTACGTGTACAACATGGTTAGTCCACATCAGCACCATTAATTTTTTTAATGGAGGACTGACGGTAGGGTTTATTTTGGCACCTTATGAATAGTTTGAGGCTTTTTTGGTACATTAGTGAGTTGAATGGTATTCGGGCACCTTAAGCAAAGTTTGATGGTTAGTTTCGCCATTAACCCTAAACTATATTAACTTTCTTATAACCAAACTCGCAAAGCTGCTTAAGCACATACTAAATTAAAGTTTGAATAAAATATTCCTTAGCATAATCCAGAAGGTAGGCAACCAAAAGCTTTCAATAATGTATGAATCTATCAAAGCAAAACTTTACATTCTTTCAAGTCATAAAACTCATCTATCACCAAATCCACAGTGAAATCCTCAAATATTTCCTTCTTCATTTATAGAAACAATGCGTCTGTCAGGAAATCATCCTCATCTTATTTCAAAAGTTTCTTGCTGAAAATCTTCATGGCTAAAATGATTGCTTTGTAGTTACTGTAAAAATCAGAAGAGTAAGTACCTTTCTAACCATCTGTAGATGAGGGACAAAATTGTTGTATTCCTTGTTTCAACCAACCACCGACACAAATCAGAAATATTTGACACTTTATGAAAATGTGATTGCTGACATATATCATGCTGACAATGTGTCAATTTTCAATCTTTCAATATAAGTTTTCATGCTCATTGAAGTTTTTATGGTAGAATTTATCCACAAGCTAGCAAATAGTATCAATTCAAATATTGACTCATAAGCCTCTCTAGGATCCAAAGCAGCAGTAAGAGTCAGCAGATCATGGTAGATCACGATAAAATTTCATGATCTACTGCATGATTTGCTATCCAGTTTTTGTCACTAGGAATACATCGTAGCCAAAAATTTATTTACTGATTTCACTTTGTTGACAATGAACACTACCCCTCTTGCTACATAACGAGTAGTCAAATTGGGGGCATCAATATTTATGCCATGATCCTTACAAAACGGTTTAATCTTTTCAAGTAGGGAAATCCATCCATTGCAGAGGACAGTTAGGGGCCTGCTAATAATAATAGTAATAATAATAAATTTGTGTGTGAGTTTAAAGCATAGTTATTGACTTACTGTGATATCACATTGTAAACAAAGAGGAGAAATTGCAGCTTCAGAGTTTTTGTCCCTCTTCAAGTTATTTTTGGTCGTTGGGCTTATCTGATACTTATCATCAGCTTTAAATTGCAGATTATATGAAACCTGATACCGAGACATATAATTATTTGTTCCAGGCATATACAAGGGCAGAATCCTATGATAGGTAAATACTGTAGCATATCAATGAGCACATCGATAGTATTTTTTTGCTTACACTTGATTACTGCTATCCAAAGACATTGTTGGTATTTTCCAGTCTATGGCTTTAACTGGCCAACAAACTTGAGAGTTATTATTAATTTTTCAGAGAGAGAGAGAGAGGGAGTATTTTAACTGGAACCTCGAACCAAAAGAGACAGATACATAATCCCTCAAATCACTGCCTTACCACGTTACAAGAAACCCCATGGTTTAGATAGCTTATCTGCTTGCAAGATAACCTCGAACCAAAAGAGACATATACATAATTCCTCAGATCACTGCCTTATCACATTACAAGAAGCCCCATGGTTTAGATAGCTTATCTGCTTGCAAGATAACAAGTTCTTTATTTACCTCTTCCTTATATTGATACTTGGCTTTGCCATTGTTTCATGCGATCTGTATTAGTGGGATTGTGACGGTTGGGTTGGAGGGAGAACTGATGATGGTAATAGTTGATTGGCGGATATGTTTCAAGGTGTCATGAGGTTGGCTGCCCTGGAATTTTAATCCAACTACATTGCTGATGTGGTCACTGGATTAATGTAATAGTCCTGTCATGTTGAAGTTTCAAATATGTGACAAACTCTTGGTTATATGGTATTTGACAAATCGTATCATGTACTCCGTTGAAGAGAGTGGGCACTACTGCCTTCTTCGTGGGAGGATCTGCTCATGAGCTTCATGTACTTCTATGTTTGAAAGTCTACACCTATTTTCATAGACTACTAATTAGCTCAATCATTTGGGAGTTACTCCAATGCTTAAGTTCTGAGCTCTGTCATTCTCAGCATCATCAATCTAAAATCTTTTAAATTTTTTGTACTAAATGTAGGAATCGTTTCCTGTTCTCTATATAATGTAGATCTGTTTTTTTCCAATTCCTGAAATGTGCCGTAAGCTACTTGAATCTGTCTATGCATGGCCTGAATTGCTTTTTTGAATTTTGTTAGTTGCCCCTGAATGCAAGTTCTATGTATGATGTGATGACATTCTTTAAGCCAACTGTTTGGTCAATTGTGGCAGCTGTCAGAAAATATTTAATTGTTGTTTGACTTATAGTTACTTTCTTGTAATGTGCTAGTGCAATGCTCAACTTAGTAGGATATGTATATGTCATATAGGGTACAAGATGTAACGGAGATACTCGGTATGATGATCGAAGACTACAAACGTGTACAGCCTAATGTGAAAACCTACGCGTAAGTCACCTTCTTCTATTCTCACTAATACCTCGTGTTTGTTTGTGCAAACTTATAGTATGATTGTGGGTATAATTTGTCGCAACAATCTTTCATCTTTTTAGTTGTTCCACCGGCTACAATCAAGAACTGTGTCGTAGCAAGTGCTGCTGCTTGTGGCTCGGCCAATACTTTTTTGTTGTATTTATGATCATTCTAGGGCTCGTTTCGCTGAACCTTGTCTTCATAACTATGCCCACGTGGAGCAATGGGTTGAGTGCCAAGAACCCCTCAACTCATTGGTACTACTGCTCGTATGTTGAGTAAATCTAATCTGATCAAACGTTTATGCTGCTGCAATACTGAGATGTACAAATGACAAATTTCTACTTTTAAGCTTTTCTTACTTGAGGGGGAGGAACGTAAAAAGAAAAGTTCTGCATCAGCATCACTAAAGATTGAAACAAATGTTACTATGTTTGTTGAGCTCAATATCCATTTCCTATCTGTTCGAAACTGGCAGAATGTAAAAGCAGTCCGTATCCCTAGAGGAAAACAAATAGCACACCAAATATTACTCAAATAAAGAGCACAGATCTCACCCATTCCACTATTCATGTGGGAGAGCTGAGTGCTTGTACATACAAACAGGGAGCAGGAATGGGAAAACAAAAACTCACAAAAGCATGGAAATTATTAGATAACGAGAAAAGGGAATAACATTTGAGTACAGTTCTTTTCTTTTCACAGCTTCATTCATCTGCTCTATTTCATAGTGAGTGAGAGGATGCTTGAATACATGAATGCATGCCTTCCTGCAATGTGATTCGAGGTTCGCTGGGCATATGTTACTTGGAAAAATTGTTATCTCAGATGGCAGAGCAGATGATAATGAAGGCTGTGAAGCAAGTTGAACCAGAACTGTAAGCCCACAAATGTTTCTTTTGCTTTCGCTGATAGACTTGAAGTGGGTTCTGAGTAGGTGTAGATTGCCAAAATAGGAAGAGGTAGTATAGGAAAACTATCAATGACATTATACTCCAAAGCAGCTCAGTTGGATCTAACGAATGAAGTATCTTCTAAGAAAGTTGCAGTACTACACACTTACATACTTCAACCTGCATAACCAATCAACATACATTTGACAGATTAATCATAAAACTCACTGATTCAGTCTGTAAGGGTCACAAGAAATGATGCTGGTTGCAGAGATATCGTTACAAGTCACTGACATCAAATTCAGTGTGAACTTGCAGAGTTGACACTTACGAAATAACACCAAACTATCACCTCAATCATAAAAATCAGTGGGTCAACATTTTGCAGTTGCCAAAAGGTAGAAGGCACACTCTACTCCATTAAAAAAAGTAAGGAATGTAAGTGAAATGATCGCCATGTGAAAGGAAACTAGTTCGAGACTACCAAATCACACCTTAGTGTGAAAGAGATCAAACTATCATCATAGCGACATCAAACGGCAGTGCAGTAACCACAAAATATCTAAACAGAGGCCATCCCAACAATTTCAACATGCATGTGACATTATGCTGATTGGAGAAATAAAGAAACAACTTACTGACGTAGAACCCCAAATTGTTGTCAACTTGAGAGAGACACTTGCAAAATAACGCAAAAACCATCACCTTAATCGTAGAAAGCCTGCAGTAGATCAGAACTACAGATTTGGAACTAGCAAAACTGTTGTGGAGGATGGACACTAGGGTTTTTGAGAGGGAGAGATGGAGGGAGAATTTTTCGTCTCATCCCATGAACTCTGAAACCTTTTGTACAATTTACTTGTAGGAACTTCAAGGTATTACATAAATACCTTAGTACTCAGTCTAACATAATATTTCACATTCTATTGTTCAGCCTATTCAACTATCTAGAGTTCTCTAATAAACGCCAAGATTCAAATAAGTATGACAATGCTTGCCTTGTCTATACTTCATAAGCCTAAGCTTGTTTGATTGTTTTGAAGATAAGAATTTACGTTTCAACATGTGAGCACTGACACCTGTAGTACATACTAGTAATAAATTCGAGGTATTGCATAAATACAGTAGTACTTAATCCATTATAATACTTAACAACTTATTGTTCAACCTATGAGTCCATGAACTGTCCGGTTCTCTAATTCACGCAGTACTTGAAAAAAGACTTAAATCAAGTAGGCTCCATGTTTGTGTTATCTATACTTCATAATCCTAAGTTTGTTTGACTATTTTGTGGGTGGCAAATATCCAAAAAAATATTGTAATCTTCTTCTTCAGGTTGTTGGTGGAATGCTTTACCAAGTATTGTGCTGTACGAGAAGCTATTCGACATTTTCGGGCACTCCAAAACTTCACTGGGGGCACAGTAGTTCTATACAATGAGGGGAATCATGGAGATCCACTTTCTTTATATCTTCGGGCTTTATGTGGTGAAGGTAAATTTTCATTTCCCCCTTTGGTTTTCTGGATAAATTAAGCTTATAGGCCCTGAATCGTTTGGGTCATAGGTTCAGTCATCACCTTAATGTTTCAATTTCTAAACTGTGTTGGTAAACTTGAGCTTAAGTTTTTGCATGGAACAGCAAAATTCATGTCCCACTGCAAAATCCATGTGATCAATTCAGATTGAAGTGTATAGAGAAAAGCAAGGAAATAAATCCAATAGATTTAGAAATGCTTGATACTTTAAAATTTCGGGAGTATGTCAGTGAAATGCACTTTCATTTAGAGTGAATCGGATAAGGTATGATATGAAAGCATCACTTAAGTGTACAGGCTTCTCGAGAACTACAATTGTCCATGGTTGAAGCAAAGTGATCCTCCGGGCTATGGGATTGTCAGCTAAGATCAGGCACATGTAATCCTCACAGAGGACATGTGTAGATCTTTATTCTTATAGAGAGAGAGAGAGAGAGAGAGAGAGAGAGCTATAGGGACCCTACCAGGAGTATTATGCATGAGCTCATATCGGTATATCGCCACTTCAGTCATATAGGGAGATTTCCGTATGTACTCATCATGATAAGGGGATCCCACTATTCAATATGCATAGTGAACTTACCGCATTCGTGAAAGAAGAGATCGATTGACAGAAAGTTAATTCAAACAGTCCAGAGTTTTGGCATAGGAGTCTTATGGGAAACTCAGCAGTTGCTCTCTCTGTATCCCTTGGTATTGTCTTGGCCTTCACCCTTTCCTCTATACTGAAGCGGTACTCATAGACAAATAACTAAGGCAACTACTTAACCCTAGCAACCTAGTCCAGAATCCAGAGCCCTCAAGGAGTACACCGGCTAACTATAATGTGGGTCTTGGGACTCTTTAAAGGCACTTGCATTCTACGTTAGGAATACAGTGCAATTCTAAAAATTAGGTTCTTAACCACTCATTTTGCGTGTGTCTCGAGATATATAGTTCGAATTTCATAAGGTGCACCGTGGATCAGAAGAGATCATATAGCCACTGATTGATTTGGGGCCATTAGCTAAATTTTGTTCGAGTAGTTAATTAAATTGGTTGGCGTCGTACATCTTACGTAACTCATTGCTGCTTTGCTTTCTCTTCAAGTTTGCATGCTCTTCCCCTTGTTCCTTTCATGTCCTATTTGTAGTCTTTTTGACACAAGAATAAATTTTATTGAATAGAATGAGAAAGGTACTTACAAAGTAAACAAGGAGTCAAAACATGATCGTGTGGAAAATCAAAAGAGCAATGCATCCACCACAAAGCATTAAGACAAAACCTCTCTCAGTTCTTGCACAAATAAAAGATAGCTACACATCCAAAGACCATGAAGTAGCCAATCTTCCACCTTACCCTTAGGAAAATGATCCATAATACTCATTGGCTTCCACTCCTCCAAATGCTTCATAAAACTGAAAAAATACCACACATTCTCAAAATCTTATTCCCTTTATTACCAACAATACCTTTGTAGAAAACAAGACTCAAGAAGCACATATGTAATCAAGAGTAGTGGAATCCGCACATCATTTTTTTTTTTTTTTGATAAGTAAGAATATAATAACTCAAGCGTCAAAACAGGTGACACATGCTTTGTACACTAGATGTATACTCAACCTGACCTACTTGAGGTTGAAGCTATTTACAAAATCAACAAAAGAATCACTAGAAGGGCTAGAGCTATCCGTAACTCCGAACACCAATGAAAAAGAGTGCGAAGGAGACTTGTTTTCAGCTGATCCAAAAACCCTTTTGCATTATCGAAAGCCCTCATATTCCTTTCCTTCCAAAGACACAACAAACTCCCAAAGGCGTTGTCTCCCGAATTAGATTTTTTCTTCTACGTTTATACATCGACCAACTCAAAAGAAGATCTCTATCGGAGCTGGGCGTCACCCAAGAAATTCCGAACATCCCCAAGATTAAATTCCACAAGGTCATCGCCACAGGACAATGAAGAAGCAAATGGTTTACGCTTTCCCCGCTTTCCTTGCACAAGAAACACCCCTCAACATAAACTTTTCCCCGCCTTCGTAAATAGTGAGAACAATTTCAAGGCTAACCTCCCGAGCAAAAAAGGCTACTCTACCAGGCAGGTGATTTCCAGATTGTCTTCCACGGAAAGGAACGCTCACCCCGGGACAAACTACTGAAATAAGATTTGACCGAGAAAATTTTGTTGCTAGTCGCTTCCCAACGCACACTATCGCTCTTGCTAGTCTATCTCATGCGAGTACATGCGAGCAAAAAAAGGAGGACAGCTCTCCAACCCGCGCATCATTGAGAACTGTGAATAACCTCACATTTATTAAGCAAAAGGACAATGCAAAATTTAAGTGAACATGCACGCCACGCTCTTCGTAAAGAAAAAGGAATAATGATCCTGCCACAAATCGTCCGTATTTAACTTGTTATTCGTTAGGTCTTGAGCAAAAGTTAAAGCAAGAAACCCAGTTTTTCTAAGTGAAACTTCCCAGAGGGAAGATTAAAAAAAAAAGAAAAAAAGAATGAGATAGGTCATTAAAGTTCTAAGGAAGGTGTAGTTGTGCGGGGTCAAGACCTCAAATCTGTTCTGGCGATGTAGAGAAATTATGAATTATCTGAAGAAGGCTATTTGATATTAACTCATTGAATTCTTTATCGTCATGATTTTGAAGTGTCCCACAAGATCCTCTTTGTTCCCCGATGATAAAATTAGAAATAAGGGCATCATGAAGAGCCAACAAGTGAAAAAAGTTTGGGATAACGAGTGAAGAAAGGAGTAAGTCCATATCAAGCCTCTCCCTTAGATCAATCCTAGGCCATCCTCAACTCTAAATTGAATGTGAGGATTAAACAAATATGAAAACTCCATGGATGACTTTCTAAGGACTATTGAAGGACCAAAAACTCTCATCCCGACCATGTATATTTGCTAAATTAACTTTTGATAACTAGTGTTACAAAATGGGTTTAAAAGGAACATCACATCCATTTAGCCAAAAGGAAAAAGGTTTTTCAAGACAAGGCTCCGAGTACCCAACCCTCTCCTCCTTTATCCTTAGACACACTAGCTAAACTCATCCGGTGGTCCTTCTTCTCCTCACCAGACCCATCATATAAGAAATCACGTAGATCCGCTCAATCTTATGCATGACACTAGCAAGAACCCTAAATAACAACAAGTAGTAGGTCGAATTACTAGATGTTTTAATTAGAGTAATCATGTCGAAAAGAAAAGTATGCAATCATGCCGAAAAGAAATGTATGCCCTTCCACCTATCCAATCTCTAGACATATGCTCAACAACCCCGCTCCCCAAAAGGTGTTGGTGCTAGGACTACTTGCTAGGGGCATAACCTAGTAAAAAGGTCAACCTAAAATCTCAATCACGCATCGAGATCCTTTAGAAAAAATCTAAAGAAGATTCAACATG
The DNA here is from genome assembly GCA_016624345.1 of Platycodon grandiflorus. Classification (NCBI taxonomy): domain Eukaryota; kingdom Viridiplantae; phylum Streptophyta; class Magnoliopsida; order Asterales; family Campanulaceae; genus Platycodon; species Platycodon grandiflorus. The sequence goes on from CM028368.1 coordinate 6,086,100, forward strand.
CTCTTGAAACCTTGAGATCCCCTGAGAGAAACAATATTGTAGCATTTGCAAATTGTCTCTAACAGCATAAAAACCTGCAGCCAAGCCTATTACCTCAACTTTAGAGATTATCATGCTCAAAAGTAAAAGGAAAGGTGGACAAATAGATTCGACATAGAGGTTAATTGCCAAGTTGTTTGGTCACGGTTGGGTTGCAAATCCAACCTTGACGCCAGTCACAATGTCTCGAACTTTAGTAATTTGGCTAGATTAGGATTCTCTTGGATTCATAAGTTGATGGTCATGGGAGGTGGTTCGACTACTAAAGGTTAGGCACCAAGTTCTCAGGTTGTCTCTTCGGGTGAGGGTCCTTTTGTTCATTTTCGTGCAATAATGGAGCAGAATCTCTGTAATAAGTTGGGTGGTGCTGGTAAGGTGGCGTACATGTAGTGTTTTCAAGCCTATTAGTTTGGTTACTAGCTTGTATAAGATCATGAAAAAGGTGTTATCTATGCGATTACGTGTAGTGTTCGGTGATTCTATCTCCATGGCTTAGAGTGTGTTTGTAGGGGGTTGTCAAAGTGTTTGGTAGCTAATGAGGTGGTGGAGGATGTCGACTGTAGGGGTAGGCAGGGTTTGGTGGTTGAACTTGATTTTGAGAACGCTTACGATAGAGTGAAAGCGCTTCCTTGATCTTGTGATGGAGTGGAAGGGTTTTGGGAGTGTGGAGACGATGGATTTTAGGGTGATGTCATTCTTCCCTCCTTTTCATTCATCGCTAATTGGAAAACTCGGGAGTGGAGAGTGGTTTAGTTCTTCAAGGGGTTTCCGTCAAGGTGACCCCCTCTCCCCTTTTTGTTTACTCTAATAGTTGACATTCTTAATCAATTAATCATGCGGGGGGAGAAGGTGGGGTTAGTTCAGGGGTGTTCTATGGGGAGGGAGGAAGGGATGTTCTATTTAGGTGTCCTTTCCGCCGGGGGGGGGGTGTAATCCCAAGGCTGTTTCCTTTTGGGATTCCATTGTGGAGAGGATTACTAAGTGTCTCAATGGGTGGAAGTGGGCATTCTTCTCGTTCAGAGGGTGCATTATTCTGATTAGGTTGTACATGTCGAGTTTCCGTATTTATTTCCTCTCTTTATTTGAGATTCCAGTGAGCATGGCTGATGGGATTGAGTGGCTTATGCATGATTTTCTGTGGGAGGGATTAGAGGATCAGGAGGGTATGTGTGACCCTCTTGTGGTTTGGGATAGAGGAGGGTGCGTTGGGAAGGAAATTTGCTTTGTTGGAATATCTCTTGTAGGTAAGTGGCTTTGGCGTTTTCCCCCGGGAACTGCAGTCTATCCGGCATAAAGTGATTAGGAGCAAGTTCGGGATGCATCTTAAATGGTGGGATGCCAACATCAGAAGCTTAGTTACTCATAGAAGCCTGTCGAATTTTATCAGTTAGTGCTATCCATTGTTTCTCTCTCATACTCGTTATCAGGTGGGGAACGGTGATCACGTACGTTTTTGGGAAGATGTTTGGGTGGGTAATGTTTCAATGCAGTCAGCATTTCCTCGGCTTTTCTGTGTGTCCTTGGTTCACTCGGCTCCTATTTCGGATTTTCTTTTGCGGTTTGGGCCTCATGATATTCCTTGGGATTTTCACCTTATTGATCGTGAGACGACTGAGGTGGTCACTCTTGTGGATACTCTCTTTGGTTTGGTTGTCTTCACATTCGGATTCTTAGGTTTGGGTTTTGGAGGGTTCGGGTCTTTATTCTTGTCTGTCTTTTTATTCTCACTTGATACAACAGCATATATCTTCTCCTTTTTACATGTCTTCCTTTATTTCGAAATCCCGGGTCCCTTTTAAGATTCGTGCTTTTGTTTGGTCTCTTGCGCTTAATAAACTCAATACAAACGACATGTTACAAAAGCGTAAGCCTTATAAGAATATTTCCCTGAATTGGTGTATGTTGTGTATGAGTCATTCGGCTCCCATAATCGCCTGTTTCTTCATTATGGAGGTGCTCATTTTCTTTGGCACAATCTTTTTGGGGTGACAAGGGAGGCTTGGACTAGCCCTGCCACTATTGCCTCTTTCCTGCAACTATTGCCTCTTTCCTGCAAGTGCATTTTAGAGGTTTTGGGAGAGGAGTCGATAGATCTTTCTTAAGGCAGTGCGGGGTGTTAGCTATTTTGTGGTGCGTTTAGACGGAACGGAATTCAAGAATTTCATGGTCAAGGCGGTCTCATTACCTTGGCTATGGGACAGGACGATTTTCTTGGCTTCTTTGCTGACATCAGCTAGAGGAGCTTTCACTCATGTTCGTTTTCCAGAGATTAAGCGTGATTGGGATGCCTTGTTATTTTAACCTTTTGGTTTTCTTCTTTTCCTTTTTGATGGATTTCTTGTCCATCTTGCTGTACCCTCTTCTTAATCAATAAAATTTCCTCTTTTATTAAAAAAAAAAAGGGTGGTGTATGGGGCCAAGGTTTGTGCTGCAATGACTCTTCTTCTTGTCCTCAGTTTGTTCCGGAGAGTGTAGAGGGCAATGACTCTTCTTCTTGTCCTCAGTTAGTTCCGGAGAGTGTAGAGGGCAATGACTCTTCTTCTTGTCCTCAGTTTGTTCCGGAGAGTGTAGAGGGTAATGTGCCTGCTTTTTCAATCCTAGTTCAGGGGATGCACGTCGGCTGCCGAATGGGTTTGTTGAGGATTGGAATGATGATGATGACGTGGTATTTCTGCTTTCCTTGCGAGGCAGGGCGACTCTTATTCTTGGGTCTTTTATTTCTTTCATGGGCTTGATGATTGGGAGACCGAGGAGGTTTCTGTTCTCCTAGGTATGTTATCTCAGGTGCAGTTGTCTATAGCCCTGACTCTCCCTCTTTGATGCTGGAGGGCTCAGTATTTTATTCCTCTCAGTTTTTATGGCTCATTTGAGTCGTTCCTCAACCCAATGCATTTCCCACTCTCTTTTTATGTATGGAAAGCTTGGGTTCCTTTCAAAGTCAGGGTTTTATTTGGACGCTGGTTCTTAAATCGGTTAACACTAATGACTCCAGACAAGCTCGTAGGTATGTGTAAGTTGGCTTCCGAGTCTAATGATCATCTCTTTCTTCAGCGTGACGGTGATCGATATCCTTGGAATATGCTGTTGGGACTTGGGAGTGGCGAGCAAATCTTGGGTTTACCCGGAATCTGTGTTTTCATTTTCACAGCTTCGTATTAGGGGTTTCAGCAGAGAGAAGGATGCTAATACGTTGTGGGAGTGTGGGGTGTTTGCTATGTTATGGTGTACCTGGCTTGAGAGGAACTCCAGAATTTTAAGAGATCAGTCGGCATCAAGACATTTTCTGTGGGATAGGAGGGTGTATATGGCTTCTTTATGGGCTTTGACTAGAGGTGCTTTTAGAGGAATTCCTATTTCATCTATGCAGCGGGATCAGAGAGCTCTAATTCTTGAGTTTCTGTTTTGTTTTCCATTGTATTGCTTTCCTTTCGATGTGCCTCTCATCCTTCTTGTGTATCTCTTCCCGTCTAAACATATTCTTTTTTTCTTATATAAAATAGTAGGTAGGTCTCCATGTCTCTAACTCCTTGAGGAGAAGAACAAATGCTTAGGCTCCCGTTTACAATGATAAAAAAAACAAGTAAAATACTGTAAATCTAACATCCACGTCTGTCTTTAGAACCAAAACCCTTAACGTCCATAACTAGATCCAAAAAGGCCAATTGACCATTAAGCTTTCTGAAAATCAAACTTAAGCACAAGAACTACCTACCCATATGATTCAAATCATGCATTCCCTCATTAACAACAACTACAAGGATGACAACCAGTTTCTGGCGACCACTCATAAAAGCATGTTGGTCCATAGAGATTGTCTCCTCAATAATCTCACTTAATCTATTAAGAGGACCTTAGAAAAAATCTTATGCACACTAGTTACAAGGCTAATGGGTCTAAATTCTTGACCTAATGGGTCTATCTTTCTTAGGAATGAGAGTAGGGAAAGTGGAATTCATACTCCTGTTCACCACCCTATTAGCATACAGTCAAAACCCTCAAGAAATCATCAATAACCATATCCCAATAAATGTGGAAAAAGTCTATTGAGATACTAGCAGGACCAAAAGCCTTAACGTTAGTCACCTCACTTACTGCAGCTTGGGTAGTTGACCGAGTTGGTTGATGATGTTTCTTATTTGTAACTTGTTGCACTATTTGTTTTTTCTTCAATTCTGCATGTTTTTCAAACTTAAGTATATTCTTGGTCTTAATTCATTATCAAAAACTACTTCTATCCAAAAGTATTTGAATTTGCAGAGTTGAATAACTGGGCCGTTCTCTCAGATAATTTCTGTTCCATTTAACTCGGTACCACTTGTTGATTTTTTTTTTGGAGTAATAAATAACTAAATTCTTTTGAGAATTGCTATTTGCACCCAGCAATTTGCTGAGTTCACCCCATTGGGTGTTCATTACCCCTACCGAACACCACCTAATGCACCATTTTTGTGTTCGGTAGGGGTACCGAACACCCAAGGGGTTGTACTCAGCAAATTGCTGGGTGCAAATAGCAATTCTCATTCTTTTTTCAGTATTTTGAATTTTATTACTTCCATTTTCTGTTGTACTAGACATATTGAGCTGACGACCACTTTTGAAAACAGGAAGGATTGTTGAGTTGTTAGAAGCTTTAGAAGCTATGGCCAAAGATAACCAGTCAATCCCAAGCAGAGCCATGATCTTGAGTAGAAAGTATCGAACATTAGTTAGCTCTTGGATTGAACCTTTGCGAGAAGAAGCCGAACTTGGATTTGAGATTGATTACATCGCAAGGTGTGTACACTGGTGCTTCGCTTATGTGATGATGAATACATTATTATTGTTTAAATGGTAAAAGTTTATTACAGATGCAAAATATGACATAAAAGTTGTCTGATTACTGAGTTTCATAGGAGAAAACACGTGATTGCATGAATACTGAAATAACAGTGGTCTGATTACTGAGTTTCATTGGTGAAAATGCGTGATTGCTTGAATACTGAATACTTCTACACTTGTTATGACAGTTAATGCTCCCCTTAAGCTGGAGCACAGATATCTATGATGCATGCTTGCTATAATGATGAGAATACTGAGTAATGCGCAAACCCATAGTAATTACAGGACTTGACGTAGGACTTTCCAGTTTGTTTCTTTGGTACCACTAAAACACGAGACATAGGAGAAATCTCTTGTGTAGTGATAATAAATCTGAACAGCACGATAAGTTTGCGGAAGATGACCCAACACGCCTGTCTTATTCTGCGGAGGCCACCTTCAGCAGCACCACCTTTACAACCTCGTGAACCACTTCATCTCTTCCCTGACTCCTTGACCACCACATCTGCTTGTGACCCACAAAATTTGTTTCCAATTTATCACATGACGTAGAAATCATAAAAGAAAAACCCACACGACTACAAGAACCGTGAAATAGTAATGTGTGAAACACGTGACGGTAACTTATCAACATTACCCTGTTTTTATCAACTGTATACGGTGAACTGTGAAGATGACCAGTAGTGTGAACATTTCTAATGAACAATATCATGAAACAACTCCAGTAAGCAATCCAGGTTGGGGGTCCCTTCCCCGCTCGGTCCAGTCGACATACTTGCGTTGATAACCATGAAGCAATTTATGATTCCGAACAAAAAATAAACATGCAATGCAATGTCTTTGATACCTTGTTGAAAGTAAGGAAAAGAAGAACTGTGTGAAGAAGCCTTAGCTCCAATAAGATTAGGCGAGATGTAAATATACAACTTTTTCGTGTATGTAAGACGGTATTCCCCAACTATGCTATTTAGACGTTTACAATATGTATTTTTTGTTGAAACCGTGATGAGGTAAAGCAAGAATATATATTGGCTATGTATATTCACATTGTTATTATTTTAATTCTCACTTTCCTATGCAGTAAATGATAGTTGATGTAGCTCTGATGCTATGTAAACTTTTAAGCCATTAAATCTGGTGTAAACTATCCTGCTACTTTTGCCGTATAAAGAAATATAAGCGGTGAATAATGGTTTCTCAGGCTATACTCTTTCATGTTTTCATCATTCGTCATTCAATCACTTTATGAAATGCCTTATGAAATGATCTGTGGTATTTCAACTCAGTGGTTTTGGATCCCATTTCTTCAAAAGGAGGGAAAAGCTTCCCTCATACTTTTTTTGTATTTAGTACATCAACTAGCAGCATACTTTCGAAAAGGATGTAAAGATCAGAGGGAGGGCAAGAAATCCATTTTAAGCACAAAGAAAGTGGAGAACGAAATTACACAAATCAGGGAAGGCCATCACGAAAGAAGTATCCACCATCCCGGTTGAAGATCAGATATTGGCAAGCCCTTGGATGGGAATGACTAATATCAGGAGCAAGACTGATCTATCCCTCCGCATTGGGATATGGTAGTACTGTTTTTGAAGATTCTGGTTTCTCTTGCTGTCCTATTTTTCTTAATACAGGAAAAACTCTGGATCTCTGTAGAACTTTCCCGTCATTTAAACATCCAAAGCCTCAAGAGGAGATTAACCTATGACTCCTTGAACAGCTCAATAACAAGATAGATATTACCAGGCTGGGAGCTTGAAGTAACATCTGTGCTTACACATACCAGAGCAAAGGCCATGCACACCGCCTACATACCTTTAGCAACGCTTGTATTACAGTACTGGAGATTAAGGACCGTGATGCAAGACCGGTGCAACCTTACCTGCCAAAAGCTTAAGCTATTTGAAAGGATGCTACTACTCCTTTTTAAGGCCAAGCTTCATAATTTGTTCAAGCTCTCTATGACCCCTACCTCATGGACCTCCCTTGCCTACATTATAGGACACCCTAGAGTCCGAAGTTTTTCTAAAGAATTATATAGGTATAACATCTATGTAATAATTATTCTCCACTGATCCATTAGGTTAGTTGGCAACGTCTCGTCCAAGTAACACATCACGGTAAAAAATTCATAGAGGACCATATTTACTGTGAGAAGGCCAGTCAGATATACATTACACCTGTTTGCTTCCTAGTGCTGTGTGCATTTTGACGTCTCTGAAGAGCCTTGGGTCCGCTTCCTTAGTAGGAAATTTGTTCCTTATAAAATGTATTTTCTTGTTCTGTTCCTCTGCAAACTTTTTATTCAGTTTCTGATATGCCCTGATGCATGTCATTTCCATTTTCAATAGAAATTATATTTATCCTTTACTTTTTTTTTTTGTTTTTGGTATGTGAAGTTATACTAACTTTGATAAGCAAACAGATACATTGAAGAGGGTGGACTTACAGGTGAGCGCAAGAGATGGGTACCGCGAAGAGGGAAAACTCCATTGGATCCTGATGCCCTTGGATTTATATATTCCAATCCTATAGAAACCTCATTCAAACAAAGATGTCTTGAAGATCGGAGGGTGCATCATAGAAAGCTATTAAGAGCCTTGCGCAATGAAGGCGCATCAATTTTGGGGGATATTTCGGAGTCTGTTTACATTCGAGTTAAGGAAAGACTAATGAAAATTGTCAAAGGTCCTGACCAAAATGCTTTAAAGCCAAAGGCGGCCAGTAAGATGACTGTACCTGAGCTGAAAGAAGAACTAGAAGCACAAGGTTTGCCAACAGATGGAACCAGGAATGTGCTTTATCAGCGTGTGCAAAAGGCCAGAAGAATAAATCGCTCTCGAGGTCGGCCCCTTTGGGTTCCTCCTGTGGAAGAGGAAGAAGAAGAGGTTTTATCCTGTCCTTATTTAACCTATTGATTCATCATTTTCATTTGATGTTTTTGCTGGTGATAGTCACATTGCAAATATATAGGTCTGTGTTCTTTGCCATTTTGACTTGAATGTGACTTGGTATACAGGTTGATGAAGAACTAGATGAAATAATTTCACGGATCAAGCTGGAAGAAGGAAATACAGAGTTCTTTAGACGCCGTTTTCTTGGAGAAGGCATAAATGGTGATCATAGCAAGTCAATTGACATAGAAGCTTCAGAACCTGTTGATGTCTTGAATGATGGAGATATTGTTGAGGATGTGGCAAAAGAGGTTGATGATGATGAAGCAGATGAAGAGGAGGAAGTGGAACAAACTGAAAGGGAAGCAGGTGATAGGGTTAAGGAGGAGCTTGAAGCTGCGAAGTCTCTTCAAATGATTGGTGTCCAATTGTTGAAAGATGCTGACCAAACAACTGCATCAACAAAATTAAGGAGAAAGGTTCCTCGAATAGTGGAGGTATGAGTGTTCTTGATGATTCATTTTGTTCTCTATTTTATCTGTGCACTACGTGGAAATGCCAAACTTTTAGCTCCTTTTTTTTTGTTGGATCAATGAACAAATTATAATTGACCAGAAAAGATAAAACTATACAAAGGACAAGGATCCTAAAAGAACGACTGGAATAAGACGAACAACAACTTCAGCCCACACCAGTTGTTCATTGAGACTTCCCCGCATACTATATGTCCCTGATGCCAATTTCAGTTGTAGTGTCCGTCAGATTGGATAGGGTTTGCCGAAGACTTTCACTGGAAAGGAACGAATAGGAGTTCAAATACCCCAAGGTCAGGTGAAAAAGATTAAGCCCATTGGACAAGGAGGACTGGTTTGTAAAAGTTTTTTCATCTTTAACAAGGCGCTCTTGGCTAACTGTGGAGCTTTGCTTATGGCGATGCAAGGCTGAAAAAAGTTACCATTGGAAGGGTTGGGCTGAAAAATTTAGGAAAGCTTTCCTCTGAGATCAGTCCCCATCTGGAGTGGGTATTGGGAATGCTATTGCTAAAGGTTGGAGATTTCATCAAATTTGCACATTTGGTGTTGTAGCGCTAGTGAGGTTAGAGAGATGGTGTAGAGAGCAGATTTTGAGCTGTGTAGTTGCAAATCTGCTTGAGATTGCTGCCAATTAGTGCCCAATTGTGGTAGATAATGTGTCAAGGGGGAATGGGCGTGTATGTAATCCATTTGATTAAATGAAATTTTCTTGACTGGGAGCTTGAAGAAATAGAGCAAGTAGTGAGTAGGCTATATGATCTAGGCTTTTCTGAATGTGGTAAGATGTTTTGAAATAAAAATTCAGCGAGTGGGGTGTTTTAGTGAAATCGTATTATAATGCCATCGTGATGGAGCTAAGAACTGACTTCCCATGCAAAGGGATTCTGAAATTGCAGGCCACTCAAAGTAGCCTTCTTTGTTGGATAGCAGCCCGGCAAACCATATTATGCTATGATAATCTTAGAAGGCGAGGTGATGCTGATGAGCTGGTGCTGCATGTGTAAGCGGGATTGGGAGTCCATAAATCACCTTCTTTTACATGTGATGTGGCAAGAAAGTTGTGGGGCACTGTTTGGTATTGCTTTGGTGATGCCAAAATCTGTTAATGCATTTTCAGCTTGGCCAGAAACTCTTGTTACTAGTTACTACGTAAGTCATAATTATCAAATCCGGACTGGATTGGCTGGTTCAACAGATTGAAACGTGAACCGGACCCATGGCTGGTCCAGCTTTTTTTATTCCATTTTTTATGCATTTGAACAGTAATAAACGTGGTACACGGGTGGTTGGACCAGCCATTTGGTGTAAAATATACTAATTGCTGTTAGGCCGAGTTGAACTTAAATCCCTTAACCCAATATCAAGTGCATATCCATCAGGCTGAATGGAATATGCACCCAGATACAACATATATATATATATATATATATATATATGGGAGAGTATTCAATGATTACTTCAAAAATATAACCATCAATGGTTACTATTATATAAACCATTAGATTAAAAATCAATGGTTAAGATTAACTGCATTAAATGACTCACCTACTTGCATTAATTACATTTTCCAACTAACCAATTAATCTTAACCATTGATTTTCACTCCAATGGTTGTTATAATAGTAACCATTGATGGTTATATTTTTGAAGTAACCATCAAATACTCCCCCATGTATATATATATATATATATATATATATTAGAAATATAATTAAATTTATAAAATCTATTATAGTTACTTCCTCTATTCCTGAAAGAGTCCACTATTCATCGCAAACTTAATGTCCAAGATATCTAATGTTGTTTTCCTTGCATAATTAAATAGTTGAATTTGTTGTGTCTTGATCATGTCTTTTTACTTATTTATATTATAAACTTAGAATTTGTTGTATCACTGTGTCAGTGTTTTGTGGTATTTGTAACCTGTGCCCCCATTGTAGTAGAGGTGTAGAAAAAGGAGAAAAGAATAGAAGGCAAGAACTATTTTTCCTTCTTATTTCACAAGGAGAGTTCTGAACTCCTTAAATAGAAAATTACAACGTGGTTAGGAGTCAGAGAATAGCTTGCACTCCTAGTAAAAAAGGTAAGTAGATCACAGCCACCATTGTTGCAAATAAAACAGCTACGACTTGGGTAATAACGCATCTGATCAAGACCCCAAATCACAGAAATAACATCACATAATCAAACATTCACAGAATGATTCTTCAACACTCCCCCTCAAGTTGGGGCATGAATGTCAGTCATCCCTAACTTGCCCAAAAAAGCTGTGAAATCTGGTCCCCCTAGAGCCTTAGTGAGCCCATCTGCAATCTGTCTTGTGGAGGGCAAAAAAGGAATGCACAGCTGACGAGCTTCCACCTTTTCTTTAATGAATTGACAATCGATTGCAACATGCTTAGTCTATCATGATGGACTGGGTCATTTGCAATGTTTATGGCAGCCTTGTTATCACAGAACAACTTATTGGAAGAGAAATTCCCAGCTTCAAGTCTTCCAACACACGTTGGATCCACATAACCTCACAAATTCCTTGAGCCATGGCTCGGAATTCTGCCTCTGCACTACTCCTTGCCACTACACTTTGCTTCTTACTCCCCCAATCAGCATTAGTTTAAACTTCTACACCTCTTTTCTCAGACTTACTAAAGAAAAGCCTTCTGGGTGTACTTTTCAAAATACCTTGGGATTCTGTTAACTACCTCTAAATGTTTCTTCTCGGGATTTTGCATGAACTTAGTGCAGAGCTCACAGCATAAGAAATGTTTTGGTATGGAACAAATATATTAATTCCCAACTAACTTTTGATAACTCTGTGTGTCAACAGGAGCCTCCCCTTGGACATCACTCAGCTTAGAATTAAACTCCATAGGAGTTCCTGAAGGTTTGCAACCAATTAAACCAGTCCAAGGTGTATTTTCTCTGGGATACAACCAACCCATCCTTAGATCTTGCCACCTCTATTCCTTAGAAGTACTTGAGTGGCCCAAGGTCTTTTCTTTCAAACTCAGTAGCCAACCTTTCCTTGACCTCCTGAGCTCCTTCCACATCATTACCTGTGAGCACAATATCATCAACGTGCATAATGAACACAGTTAGTTTACCAATTGCTTAATAAATAAAGTATCATCAGCCTGTCCTTGATAGAACCCCAGCTTCGTTAGGAATTTCATGAATCTATCAAACTAGACTCGAGGGCTTTGTTCAGTCCATACAAAGACCTCTCGAGTCTGCACACTTTCCCTTGGAATTGATCTTCAAAACCAGGTGGCCCCTCTATATAGACTTCCTCTTTGAGATCTCCATGGAGGAATGCATTTTTAACATCTTACTGGCCAAGAGGCTAGTCGAGATTTACTGTTATAGATAAGATAAGGCGGATGGTGTTCAGTTTAGCTACAGGAGAAAAGGTTTCTGAGTAGTCAATCCCAGAAGTTTGTGAAAACCCTTTTGCTACAAGTCTAGCCTTATGTCTTTGAACTAAGCCATTGCATTGTATTTCAAAATGAAAACTCACTTGCAACCAGCAGCCCTCCTCCCTTCAGGTAATTTGACTTTTTCCCAAGTCTCATTCTTTACCAAAGCCCTTATTTCTTCCATTACAGCCTCCCTCCACTCAAAAATATCCTGAATAGTCTTTGGAACATTGTTATTTGAGATGGCTGAAAGGAAGGTTTTGTAGGGGGTTAATAGATTTTTATAGGACAAATAGTTTGACATAGGATATCTGGGATGTTTGGTGCAAGTTCTTTATGCTTTTCTGAGTGCAATAGGGACATCTAACAATAAATTTTCCTCAGAATCCCCTTCAAAGACTTTCTGTGGGTGGTAAATCAAAGTTCAAGTTGTTATTTAGAACTGGTTGGATGCTGTTATGAAGACCTTCTTTGGCAGTTGGTTGGCAAACCTCAGGATCATGTGCATCCACTTTCTGGTTTGAGTCTCTCCTCTTATAGACTTTCCCTTTAAATTTTGCAGGTGCTGAAGGAGGTTTAGTGTTCTCATCAGTCTCGTCAATGGACTGAGAATTGCCCCTATTGCCTCCCTCTCCTTCAGTAATCCCTATGTGATCAGATTGGTCCCGTAATTGAGGTTGAGGGACGATACCAAATTCATAAGGTCTAGAATCATAGTCTAGGTGCATATCCCCAAACTCCTCCTAACCTCGTCTCTTTTCAAAAAATATTTTGTGTTCAAAAAAGGTTAAGTCCGTAGTGACGAAGTGTTTTTTAAGCTCTGGATCATAACACTTATACCCTTTTGGGGTGAAAGAATATCTTGTAAACACACATTTTTTAGATCTGAGTTCAAGTTTACCTTTATCATAAAAGTGTGCAAAAACTGTGCATCCAAAAACCTTTAGGGGCAAAGTGTTAAGGATTTTGAACATAGGGTAGGAGGTTTTTAACTTGCTCAAAAGAGCCTGATAACCTAGTACTCTGGAGGGCATTCGTATTAATTAAATAAATGGCTGGAAGGACAGCTTCTCCCCATAGGTATTTAGGACACTTAGAGGTAAATATCAAGACTCTTGTGACCTCTAGGATGTGGCAATTTTTTTCTTTCAGCCACTCCATTCTGCTGAGGTATTTTAACACAGGAGCTTTGATGTACAATCCCCTAGTCTAAGAAGAAATTTTCTAGAAAACTATTAAAGTATTCAGTGCCATGATCACTCCTGAATACTTTAATCTGAGTTTGAAATTGAGTTTTTATCATCTCATAAAAACTTTTGAAAATCTGTTCAACATTAGACTTTTCTTTCATTAAGTAAACCCTTGTTGCTCTAGTATAGTCATCAACTAGGGTTATAAACCATCTTTTTCCAGTCAGGGTTTTAACCCTTGAAGGTCCCCACACATCACTATGAACCATGGTGAATGGTTCAGTCGGCTTGTAAGGCTAAGGAGAGTAGGTATTCTTACATTGTTTTGCTAATTGAGACACTTCACAATAAATATCAAACACCTTTTTATTAGGAAACAACTCTGAAAACATTTTTCTCACATACCCTAAACTAGGGTGGCCAAGTATTCTATGCCACAAAAGGGCTTTATTTTCATCAATAAAAATAATATGACAACAATTTTTAACAGGATTTCTATTTGAGGGAGACTTTTGTATAGGCCTCCAATCACCTTAGATCTGCCAACCATCTTCTCTAAGATTGGGTCCTAAAAAACACAACCATCAGCGGTAAACTTAGCAACACAACCTCTACCTCTATCTGAGGATAGTTTACTGAGAGAAAGAAGGTTACACGCTAGTTTAAGAACATTTAACACATTCTCCAGAGTAACAGAGGAGGATATAGGCATAGATCCTCTCCCAGCTATTGGTGAGAAGGATCCATCTGCAAATTTGATTTTTCCATTACCAGCACAGGGTTTATATGTTGAAAAAAGTTTCAGAAATACTTGTCATATGATCTGTTGCACCTAAGTCTATCACCCAGTAGATCTTATGACTGAGTCCTAGGAAGGATTGGGATGTAGGTATACCCGAATCAACATAAGAACAAGTAGGAGTTCTGTGAGATTTAAGGGTTCAAAAGTTTACTCAGGTGTTCTAGTTGCTCCTTTGTGAAGAAGGGCAGCCTGGTTCAGCTGAGGTTTGGTTGGCCTTTCCTAAGATTTCTCTTCCAAGCTGGCTTCCCATGTATCTCCCAGCATGTGTCACGAATATGTCCAGTCTTTTTGCAGTGTTCACACTTCAATTTTGACTTATTTAGCCGCCTAGAGCCCTCAAATTTGCCAGCTACCCCGTCCTGATCACTCTTCTCCTGACCTCCTCCCTCCTTACTTAAAAAAACACTTCCCTTAGTGTAGCTAAGGGTGTTCTCCCTAGAATTCTCCCCCTTACCTCATCTAAGTCATAGTTCAAACCAGCAAGGAAAGAATAAATACGCTCATTTTCTTCCCTCTTCTTGAACTTTATGCTATGTTCAGGGCATTCCTAGGATTCCTCATAACACAAATCAAGCTCTTACCACATAGTTATTATCTCATTATAGTACTATGTGACATCCTTTGAATCTTGTCTCATACTCCAAAGTCTGGTTTTCAACTCATAAATTTGCGATGAGTTTTCAATGTCAGATTACATTTCCTTCACAACTTCCCATATGTCTTTAGCTGGCAGAAGGAACATGTGTGGTCTAGATATGGTTGGCTACATTGAGTCGATAAGCCAAGCTAAGAATTTTCGAATTTCCAGGTTTTGTGCTTAGGGATCTCCAGCCCCTGGTTGAATAATTTCTCTAGTAATATAGCCCAGCTTCCCTCTCCCATCAATAACCAGCTTCATGGTTTGAGCCCACTCGAGATAATTTTTCCCGGTGAGTTTTCTGGTTGTTGATAGGAGAGAAGCCGAGTTGGTGGAGTTGTTTTCACCCATATTGGGCCGGGTAGCGGTGGTGGTTGTAGAAGAGATTTCTGGAGAAGATATAGGATTTTGTGGGTTGCTTGAAGGGCGAGAAGAAACAGTCATAGCGGATTTGTAGTTCATATTCGGCTTTTTCGAGTTTGGTTAGGGTTTTTATGGAGACATGGGTCAGATACCATGTAGAAAAATGAGAAAAGAATAGAAGGCAAGAAGTATTTTTCTTTCTTATTTTACAAGGAGAGCACTAAACTCCTTAAATAGAAGATTACAGCATGGTTAGGAGTCAGAGATTAACTGGACTCCTAGTAAAAAAGGTAAGTAAATCACGGCCACCATTATTGCAAATAAAACAGCTAAGACTTGGGTAATAATGCCTAAAATCACTCCTAATCAAATCAAAAAAGACAATCAGGCTAATCAAGACCCCAAATCACAGAAATAACTTCACAGAATCAAACATTCACATTATGATTCTTCAACAAGAGGACACATCCCCAGTCCCATGTCATTACCTTTCACGTAATGGAATCATACAATAACCGCTAAACATTAGCTCCTATGAGAAGGTAGCAAATCTCCAAGGAATCTCCTATGTAATCCCAATGCCTTTATCAAGTCTCAATAAATTTCCATCTACAAACAAATC
Source organism: Platycodon grandiflorus (assembly GCA_016624345.1). NCBI lineage: Eukaryota > Viridiplantae > Streptophyta > Magnoliopsida > Asterales > Campanulaceae > Platycodon > Platycodon grandiflorus. The sequence continues at coordinate 6,101,414 of CM028368.1, forward strand.
CCCTGGGAAGCCATTTCCGCTTGTAGTCATGAACCGCCTGTATGGATCTTTCTCCATATGTTGGGATCAATTCCTTGGATTCACTCCAGCCTATATGTTGGGGATCCGTTCCTATAGTATACTCCCATCCATATAGGGAGTAGCTCTCATACTGAGATCCCTTTCAGGATATTGACATTACCTAGCGCTCCAATTTCAGTCTCAGTACAAGGTAGTGAAACTTTCTGATGCTTTTACTTTGGGGATCACTGTCCCAAAAGTTGTCCCTTTGGCACTACACGTCGTAGCGGGTCTTCACTGCAGGATTTATCCATTACGGGAATCTCCAAAGAAAAGTTAATCTCAATAACGTACCAAGACTCCACACAATCTTGTGACCGGAAAAAGCTCCATACTCCATTCCACGATGAGAAAGCTCTATTCCCCACGTGGGAATTGTGTATCACCTGGACGTGATTATTCCAAGTTCCCATATTGATCTGAAAAGGGAAGAGGCTCCACTCTGTACTTCCATGGAAGGCCCAAGGCAGGGTTTGACTTGAGAAGCATTGGCTTAAGCGTGGGCAAGCCTTAATACTGTCAGGTTACCCTTATCCGAGTTATTAATCGGTCAGGCTTTTGTGTAATGTTTCTTTGTAATCAATGAGCTGAAGCTCTGTGTACAACGGATAGTGATGTACGCATGAGGGAAACCTTTCACCGGTGGTGAAGTTGTGTTGTTAGCTGATTGGCTTATAAGCTCATGGCACTTGTCTCCTCAAAAAGATCCTTTTAGCTTTCTTTCCCAATAAAATGGGGTTAGACGTGTGCTCGTGAGATGCATGACATGGTTCTCCTGATTTCATCTGCTTATCCAGTACCATAATGGTCCCATTGTTGGTGCTCCCACCGGGTACTTGTATTTCTTGTGAAGCCCATTGAATGCCTTCCTGGGGTACTGTAACTAATACACATAAACACCAGGAAGAACAGAGAAGAAGACGATGTTGAGGAAAGAAGAGAAAAGCCGTATCTCTCTATATTGTATTTCTTACGTATCAGGGGAACGTCATATATTTATACTTCACTATACCTAGCACCACAATTACATAATTACCCTTACTATCTAACACTCCCTTTCAAGCTGGAGCATGGATATTTATCATGCCCAGCTTGTTACAAATATATTCCACTCTTATCCGTGTAAGACCCTTAGTGAATATATCAGCAAGTTTGTTCTCCCGTACGCATAAATGACGTGGACACAAGATTTTGTTGGATCTTTTCTCGAACAAAGTGACAATTAACCTCTATATGTTTAGTCCTCTCATGAAAAATTGGATTCGTAGAGATATGCATGGCAAATTCCTCATCACTCATAACAACTGTACGAGTCTCCGGTTGAAACAAATGCTCACTACTCTGCGAAAGTGTATTGGCGAACCTGAGTTGCTGCTGCTTTTGTTGATACTCCTGCTGCTGCGTGAGAGGCTTAAGAAACTGGCTCTTAATATGACCCTGTTCTCCACAATAGTAACATACTTTAGGTCCTCCACGACCTCCGGAAGCTCTACCACCACGAGTTCCACCTCGACTGCCATCTCTACCTCCACGATAACCACTGCCTTGTGAGACTAATGCAGATCTCTCAGATAACTCCATATGTGATGAGTCACCAATCACATTCCTAGTTGCAGTTAAAACTCTATCTAAGGCATTAGACAAAGTCCCTAAATCTTTGCTCGATAACAACTGAGATCGAACCACATCATACTCCTTTTCCAAGCCTGATAGCCAGCTAAACATCGATAACTTCTCACGCTCGGCTTTCATCTCCTCTACATTGGCAGAGATGGGCATCGCGGCAGTAAAATCCTCGCTCACACACATGAAGTCATAATAGTAATCCATAATGCTCCGCCCTTTCTGAGTAGGACGATGAACCTCATGTGATAGATTGTACAACCTATTCAAGTTACTCGCTCCAAAAAACCACTTATGTAAGAGTGTCCACAACTCTTTAACTGTCTTGCAGTGTTGCATGGACAGTATGACTTTCCTACTAATACAATTCACAATCTTCGAAAACAACATCTTATCATCATCCAACCACACCTTTGCTGCCTTTGTATCAGTAGGACAATCATCAACAAGATGTCCTTCTTTTCGTAAACCACCCATGTTTACCTAAACCAAATACCTCCATTCTGCAAAATTAGACCCATCCGCCTCGAGTATAATGTCGATTAGTCTATTTTGGGTCGAAACAACAGTCATTATTTGTGCCGCCGCAGGAGCATCTTCAGCCATCACAACACACAAAACAAAACTGACCAACAATCCTTATAAATTAACACACGTGTCAAAATAGTCCTTAGACAATCCAAATTTGACACAACAGCCCTTCCAAATTGACGAATCTGTCAATTGAGTCCCTGGAGTTATCAATCCACAATCCCAAGCATGTCAACACAGTATTTCGACCCACATACATCAATTTCCGAGACTAGAATTCACCGACCAACTCCACGCACCAGCGCGTGACTCCGGCAAAGTGCCCACTCCGACTGGCGACCTCCACTGACTAGGTCACCTGGCTATTGCGAGCACATCCCTAGCCTCGAAATCTCCATGAGAAATCTCTAGTTTGTTCAATTGATCATTAGACCTCGAAAGCTAGGGTTCGTATTTCGACCGAAAAGTTGTTGCCGTTGTTGTTGCAGAAACTAGGGTTTATGTGTATTCGTCAAGCTCTGATACCATGTAACTAATACACATAAACACTAGGAAGAATAGAGAAGAAGACGACGTTGAGGAAAGAAGAGAGAAAAGCCGTATCTCTCTATATTGTATTTCTTACGTATTAGGGGAACATCGTATATTTATACTTCACTATACCTAGCACCACAATTACATAATTACCCATACTATGTAACATGTACTAAACTCTATTGTTTGATTCTGGATGTTGTCACCTTGCCTTTGGCTCGAGGCACCTTTTTGGGATAGTTGCTTGGTCTCCCTTTTTGGGTACTATGGAAAGGTTAATAGTGACACAGTTATTTGGCTCTAGATCCCTCTTTGATGAGGGTACTGGTGCTGGTATGGTATTCCCTACTCTGGGTGATACTTCCAAGCTCTACTGAGTGTCCCGGGGTGGTCTTTCTAATGGCGTTTCTCTGTTCTTGGGTGTGTAGTCCTTGCAAAGTGCAAAGTGTCTTTGGGCAATTCTTGGTCTTTTGATATGTTGAAGGGGTATTTCCCTGCTCCCAGACCATTTATCCTTTAGGAAATGCTAGTAGGTGGTCATTGGCTCATCCTTGGTCATTCGATATGTTATCTACCCAGCTAACCATCTGACCTCTCATTCTCTGATACCTTTTAAGCAAATGGATCTACTACCAATCGATCATGCACAGAAGGATTTCCCCTCTCCCTGGCATGGGCATGTGGTCCTCAGGGAAGTGCTAGGTGGTTGCTGGGCCATCCTTTCTCATGTAATATGCTTAAGGGGTATTTCCCTGTCCATGGGGAAGTGGTCCTTGGGGAAAGGGTCGTTGGGCCATCCTTGGTCTTCTTATATGCTGTAGTCATATTTCCTTGCGACCAAGTCAGTTGTCAATGGGGAAGCGCCATGTGGTCATTGGCCCATCCTTGGTCACCCGGTATGCCCAAGGGGTACTTCCCTACCCCCATGTCAGAGATCAGTGGTCAGTGATCTGACCTCCTGGGAGTAGTGCCAGGTTGCAGTTTGGTCATCCTTGGTCAACAGATGTGCTTATCAAAGACACGTGCTGCCCATTTGACGCGGCAATCGTTCTTTGGTCAATTCAACAAAAATTTCATGTCCTATCTATATAGAGTTAATTCACTTGTATACGAAATAAAATCGACTTTGTTCACAAGTCCTATTTTTTTGGAATTCGCTGTGTCGGCATGTCCGTATTTTGTTGTATTCATTGCTCTGCCTTATCATGCTCTGTTCATCTTCTATTCGTGTCACGTCTGTGTCATGTTGCAGTGCCATGTCCATGTCAGTACTAATAGTATTAAGGCATTTTACAGGCTCCTCATAAGTAGTGTCAGAATTTGCCTTTTATCTTGTGAATGGTTTACGTTGCATCTTTCAGAAATTTGTTAGATCTTGGCATGTACTGCAAGCAATAATAACCTATTATTTGCAACAACAAAAAAATGGGGGGTGGGGGAAATAAAAAAGATGAAAAAAGCAGGTCAGTCTCTTAAAGGGTGGAACTAGATCTTTTCCTTTAGCTAGCTCTGAAATCTGCTGCGATAATAAATGTTGAAAAGAATGATAGGTCCTTGGAATGAATCATTCTTTTATCTTTGTGTGTATGATATGTTCTATTACAGGAAAATTATTGACAAGAACGGCGGCACATTCCGATCTAATGCCTTTTTAATTCTAAGATAATATCTAATATTATCTAATATACGTCATATTTCAGCTTTGAGTGCCCACATACATAGCGTGATCTTTAGTTTGTTTTCTACCTTGCGTCTAGTTATGAACTTGATTTTGAACCTTTGAGCTTGTTTGCTTGGTCAGTTTTATTTCTACTATTATCTCTTTGACTAGTTCATACTTCATAGTAAATAATCCATGTATATTGCATTGAAATATTAACTAAGATGTGAAATTACAGTGGGAAAGATGAATATCAAAATATAAGGACTGGATTCTCTTTGTAATTATCTTACTTTTGTACTTTTACATTTATTCCACTTACACATACACACTATTTACCCCAAGTTATCCTACATGAGGTGTCAGCTTCAGAAAATTTAAATGCTTGCTTGCAACATCTTTACTATACGGGAATGTTATAGGTACCGCCTTTATGAGCATTCATAGCGCATGAAATTCCATGCGATGGCCATTTAATTGAATTTCCACTGGCATTGCAGTGTTCCCTTAGATTCTTATTTAAGGATTCTCAAATTGATTATGATCCTAATTTTTTCCTCGTATGCAGGATGATGATGATGATGACTTGTTTCCAGAGGATATAAACGAGGCATTGAAAGAGCTCCGTGACCAGAGATTGTTTAACGTATCAGATATATACACAATCGCTGATGCTTGGGGTTGGACATGGGAAAAAGAATTAAAGAAAATTCCTCCTCGGCGATGGTCACAGGAATGGGAAGTAGAGTTGGCCATGAAAGTAATGCTTAAAGTATGTGCTGAAATTTCTCATTTCGTCTATATAGTCTATATAGTATCGGTGTATTATTTTTAAGACGATTCATCATGTGACCAGAGCTTGAAACTTTTTGCTATACCTTATAAGGAATTAGAAACATCTGTTGCCTCATCATAAAAAATAGGTAAAAATCTCCAAAGGGGGAATATAAAATGTAATAAGCTTCAGAAGATCATGCCCATTCTGAAAAGAGTTATCATACACGAGCAGCCCAATGTGTACTCCTTTGGATCTGAGGTATTCATTAATTTTCATTTTAAAAGACATTGGCTGGAATATAGATATTACGTTTTGTTACGTATTCCGCGTGAAATCAATTACTAAATAGACCAGCAAGACCAATCTCTCAATGGACTTCAGAGTTTGAAGCAGCTCACTTTGTTATATTTCTACTTCTGACCTTTTATGTATGTGTGTGTGTGTGTGTGTGTGTGTGTATATATAAGCCTAGACCTTGTTTTCAGTGTTTTTTTGGCACTTGATACTCGCTGAAATGTTCTGAACCCTTTGGTATGTTTCTGGACTAACTGAAATAATGAACCCCATTTCAGGTAATAGAATTGGGTGGGATACCAACTATAGGAGATTGTGCCATGATACTGCGTGCAGCTATAAGAGCTCCTGTCCCATCAGCCTTCTTGAAAATCTTGCAAACAACACACAGTCTTGGTTATGTTTTTGGGAGGTAAGATAAAGATCCTTAATAAAGGAGAAGGCTTCAGTAGTACTGTCCTTTTTATATAAACTTTCGTCATCGTCAATCAGTTGTTAGAAATGCATGGATCATCTGCAAATATTGCGCTCTTAGGGCACTGCATAAATACACAAGTGCAGAAATGAATGTGGAAAGATGCTAGTAAGTTTAAGTCTAACATGGAATATGTTCTAGGTTTCTTGGCGACCCAGTCATTTGGTTGAAGGATATTTGACTTGCTAAAACTACATTAGTTGCAAGTTCAATTTTATTTTTTAACAGGCTATTCGTGTGTTTCTCAAAATTTTAGAACTTTTTTATTAAGGGAATTCTTATATGATAATTAGACTCCATCCTTGGAAAGCTCTTAGGAATTTTGTGAATAGATATTGTAATGACTAAACTGCTGATGTATATTATCGCCAAAGATCTTCGTTTTCAACTCTGCACCAACATAGTATCTAATGAAGTTCCATGTAGACTGAATCAGTTAATTTAATTGTTTTTCACGTTTATATCATTGTTTCAACTTCTATTTCCTTTTTCCAAATGATATCAACCCTTTTCTAGTTTATATCATTGTTTCAACTTCTATTTCCTTTTCCAAACGATATCAGGTACAGTATATGTTAGATAATATACTTGCTACAAGCCTACATCCCTAGAGCCAAGCTACAATTATACCTGCTCATATCAGACGAATTCCATGACATTAACTGTTAAAGCACCTTGTGCCTCCCAAAATCAGGGAATAATGAAACCTGACAGATAAGAATGGTAGTGAGATAGGAATGCTGGTACAACTTACACTGACTCGGAACATATTGATACCTGCCATTTAGAAATCTTTTGCTGAAGTACATTTTAGCTTCAGATTACTTTTTCAAATAACGTCTGATTTTGATAATGTTTTTTTGCAGCCCTTTGTACGATGAGATTATCACATTATGCCTTGATACAGGGGAGCTTGATGCAGCTATTGCCATAGTTGCAGATTTAGAAACTAGTGGAATAACAGTCCCAGACCAAACTCTAGATAGGGTCATTTCCGCTAGACAGATAACAGATAATTCTTCTGTTAATGGTCCATCATCATGATTGCAATCTTGTACTTTTCCTGTTGTATTGTAGATTCTCTCTCATGGATGTGAAAAGCATTCATGATGCAGCTTGATTTAGAAGATCAAAGCTAGAGTAGGTCAAAGTTAAAAACTACTTCAATATTCCCTCGTTAAAAGGAACAGGAACCTCACCAGTTGCCTCCTACCATTTAATCTCCCATTTGTTCAATTAGATCAGGACACCCTCATAAATGAGGGGAATCGATGGCCGTGCGAATTCGTGTCTTTTGTGAAAGTGTCTTTCCATCTTTTGTTTCATAAAGTGGGTTCATAATTTGGTTTGCAAATTATATACTCCCTCCGTCCCAAGAAAAAAAAATAGTCCCACTTTGACTTTTTTGGTCAACTTGATCAAACTTTGATCAAATATTTATAAAATTACTTATCCTTACGAAATTTTAAATTATTTTATTGAAAGTATTCTTAATGCTGTGTCAATGAAATTTCATTACTTAAGACATAATAAATGCATGTTTAATAGTGATTTGATATTATCTTAGGTTGACTTTGTAATAAGGAAAGGGGACTATTTTTTTGGGTAGGGGGGAGTACAAGTTTGTTTAGAAAGTATAACCAAGTTACAGCTCAACTGGTAGGAAGGCAACTGGCGAGGTGTTCCACCCCTTTAAATTGTTTTTAGTTTTTTTTCTAGTGAACTGATTGTAAATTCCCTACAAACACAATCAACTGTACTTGGAGTAGTAATTGTTTAGTATGTACTGAGAGCTCGTGATGTTATACTTCTCAGAAACTTTAGGGCTTACTTTCTTTTTCCCCTGATTAGTGGTTTTAGAAAATGGATGAATTGAAATTGTATGGTAAAAGGACTGATGCACCAGCAGGCCAAGATTCAAGTTGATGGAGGAATAATCTACATGGTTTGCCAGTAATAAGGTAGCTTGAGGTTTTTGATCCATGCTAGTGTCTTAGCAATTGCTTATAGTGAGTGCCTGAAATAGAAAGAGATGGGGGAATAGAGTACGAGCATGTGCATGCAAGTGCTGGAACTGAAGAGCAACTACGATTCCTTAAGAGGCTGGTTTTCTATGTAAAACTGAAGAAAAACATTTGTGCGTGCTGCAAATTTGTTTTACAAGCCAAGTTTGTTGTTTTACTCGCTTTTAAGGTTATAACATGCCAGGAGCTTCTATTTAGTTTCATAGTTTAGCATATTGTTAAGATGGGATGGTGTTGGCATTGTGATTGTTTGACGACTTTTTGTTCCTATCCATCTTGAAACTCAACATTGATGTCGTTCATTCTTATTGCTGCATCTTCATCTACCTAAATTGCTTGCCAAGTTGGTTGATAAGGTGGAGCTCAAATCAAGAATTTCAGAGTCTTGTTGAAAATTCACAAGAGTTTTCTTGGCGCTAACTGAATTTTCGAAGGCCCCTTTCAGGTAGTTAAATTTTTTATAGTTCAAAATACTGTGCATGTAAAGTTATGATGGTTGTTTTTGTTTTCTTTTCCAGGTTGAGAAGTCTTGGTGGAGGATTTGTGGAACACTGGCGATTGATGACTCAAACTATATTTTCATGTTCAGACTCGACATACTTGAAGCCCTTTAACTGTATTTTGAAGACACCACATGAGTTTGGAACGCGTTTTCTGGGGAAAAACATCTTTTTGTACCAACGTTTTGGTAATTCCGCTCTCCTGAGTCTAAATGCTCCAAATGCTGTCCTTTGAAAGTAGCACATTTATTGAACATATGCTTCAAAACACAACTGGAAACTTGGGCAGAAGTATATTAGACTAGCCAAGTGCTAGTCTTGGTAGCACTCAAAAAGTTTCAGAACTGGAAAGTGTGCTAGGAGGCAACAAATGCTGGGCAGGAGAGAGTGCGTGTTCTATTACAACTATGGTTGAAAATAGAAACCAAGATGTTCTTTACTACTCTGCTACCCGATGTCACGAAAAACAACATAGCCATTTTGATGAGAAATCTGACCATTATCTACAAATTACAAGTAAATAATCAGAGAGTGTGTGTTCTATCTAGTGATATAATGAAGTCTTGGAATCCAAAGCCATGAGGGTGCTGAGATTCATGGGATGCATGTAATCCTCGGAGCCCTCGAAAATCTGTTGCACAAGCAGCCTGGCTGCCTTCTCCGTAGGGTGGAATGGATCCCAAAACAGGTACGAATCTCTGTCCTTGCATAAGTTTGATAGCGGCGTGCAAACCCCTATTCCATTATATGGGCCTTGTCCACAACAAGCTATGGATTTCGAAACAAATCCTGCATTTCCAACAACAATTTACATCGCTTAATCCAAAACTAGTTAGAAATCGGTCTCTGTGTACACAAGTTGAAGAAAATGGAACGTACCATATGCCTCTGGTTTACTGAACAAGTCCAAGTGCATTAGATTTGTATTAGCCGTTATGAAGACATGTTTGCCTATTCTATGGTTGAGTTCTTTTACCATTTGAAGAATGTGTGTGTTGAACATTGCCGATGCTTGTTGCAGTTCAAATGCACATTCTCCGTTTCTACTTTGCGATGCCATTACTGCTGGGGCACAACCCATGGGTCCCGGCCCTGGCACGAGTACTCTACGAGCTCCCAGTTCATACAGCCTCTGCAATATCCGTATGCATCCCCATTGTAAGAGTCATTGTTAGGCGATTATAAATAGTTTCGTGTCGTTAGATAAAGGCATGAACTTACCATTAAGACTTTCTGGTACTCGGAGATGACAAAGCGGACATAGTCAGGGAGAGAATACTCGCGAGACCTTTTAGAGTTTGGGATCAGGAAATAGTTGTTCACGAAATCGTTGCCTCCTAAGGTAATAAGTACCACAGCTTCGTTTACGAGCTTCTTTGTTTGCTTTGCTCCGATTATATCAGTCACGCGACGTTGGTAGAACTCGAAGTTTTCCAGCTGACACCATATCCGAATAATGTTCAACTGCCAACGAAGAAAAACATGTTCCAACATCACATACTATAGCAATCGTTAATCAAAAATGAACCAAATCTTTTCGCGTTCTAGAATATATTTTTCCAAAAAAAGGAAAAATAAAATGCGAACGTACGAATTGGATTCCGGTGTCGTTAAGTACTCCAATGCCAGCAGAAGCAAAGTTTGCACCATCAAGCAACTTTTTCCCTCTTAGCTCCGGACTCAAGAATGGCAGTATGGTTGCCAGTCTCATTTTCTCCGCTGCAAAACGATTTGATTTTTTTTTTTTTTAATTATTGTCTCTAATTCTATCACTAAGCCACAAACGAACATTTTAATAGCGAATGTGGGTACGTTTATTCCATTCCATTTTGATATATACTTTGTATAGCACATGAACATAAATGAGTAACACATGTATACTAAATAAACGTAGAATGATGTATATATATAGTTTGGACAATACTAAATCTTTAGCTACGTACCGATAATATCAGGGATGTTAAGGCCGTTAGAGAAACGACCGGTAGGGCGACCAGTGGGATAGTCAATGCCGTAAGGTGGGGAGTCGGCACGGGCACTTGTAGGCAAGTAATTGTTATTGCCGTTGTCTACTAGCGAGTCTCCAAACACCAAGAATGCTCGATGGCGGCGACGACGAGGTGGAGCGGCCGCCGCATTACTAGTAATATGCCCCAATACAAGGAGGAGGATCACTAGTGAAGAAGTGGAAGCCATGGAGGAGGGGCAGTTAAGGGAGGTTTGTTTGAAGCCAGAAGGAGGTGTGAGAAGAATATGAGACCTGAGGGGGGTTTTTTGTATGTGATGGGTTGGGGTTGACCGTTGACTATGGCTTTTTGAAAACTATCCAAATTAAATGATGGAGGAAAGGTGCTTAATTATTGGGTAATGAATGCCCCCTAAATGACCTCTCTCCCTTGGTCTGTTTTACCTAAAGTCATTAATTTGCAGTAAATTTGGCCAAATATATATGTATATAGGGCTTATTTTTATGTTTAATATGCAGGCAAGTTTAATATGATAATTTTCTTTTTCAAAGATAGTTAGATGAAAATGTCACGGGAAAAATGTGAAACAAAAACAAAAAACGCTACATTCGTTCAAATTGATCTCACTCATTCCGATAATTTTACTAAAAAAAACCCAAATTTTACTTATCTAAAAACAATTATCGTCTTTTTCAATCTTAATGTATTTCTTTAAATTGCATTAAATTGATAATTTTTTCGTATGACACAAAGTAAATATCACTAACATAAACAAAAATTTAGGACATAATCACTCTTCTCACCCTCTAATTATTCATCTTTTCCATTATCATTATCAATCAAGTTTTTTCCATTATCATTATCAATCAAGTTTTTAACGTTCTTTAATTTTGAATGAAGACCCGACAAAATGAGGCTTTTTGATACATTTTTACAAGTGTTAATAAGATTTTTATATGTATGAAATTATATCATTAAGTTTTTTAGACCTAAAAAATTAATTAGTAAGAAAAATTAACCCTTTGTCTAACCGCAAAAATTACGAACGTTAATTTCGTACTCTCTCCGACCCAAAATAAGTGTTCTCTATTTCATTTGGATCGTGCCAAAATAATTGTCTTTTTTTCTGAAAAGAATAAATAAATTCAAGGTTACTGTCTAATTGGACCTTCTTATTCGTGAGAAGTAAATAGACTCCACTGATTTAACATCACTAATTATAAAATAAAAAACACTAAAAAAAATTATACTTATGTTAAGACAAAGGAAGAGGTATATATTTCTCCATATGTTCATATTTGGCTAAACTTTCATCTTGTTTAGATGGTCTATTCTGAGTATAAAAGCTAGAATTTGTGAATGTTTTGGAAAATGAGATATATTTGGCTAAATTTTCATCTTTGTTTAGGAGGTCTATTGTGGGTACAGAGGCTACAAGTTGTGAATGTTTGAAAGATGAGATATTGACGTAATCGGACTTAAATGCCGTCTACTATATTTTTCTTGACATTACCAAATATGAGAAGACTAAAAACGGCCAAAATCACTTTTACATGCTCTACTTTCTAGTTTTCTTACGTACGATTCACAACCAAAAACTGCCAAAATCGCTTTTGAATTGCATGTTTTAATTTCTACTTTTCTTACATACAAACTTTAATTTTCACGTACAATTCACAACCTGGTTTAATTTCCACTTTTCTTAGGTACAACTCACAACAATAATTGTCACGCTCCAAACCTACGATTCACAACCTGGTTTAATTTTCGCTTTTCTTAGGTATAATTCACAACCATAATTGTCACGCTTCAAACCTACGAGCGGGTCACCCTTGGACAATTTATAATTGCTTTTAGGAAACGAAAAATTGTTGGCCGGTCCACTATGAAAAAAAAAAATTATTTACAGTCCACCATTTTTTTTCTTAACCGCTAAAAGACATTTTCATAAAATTGTTTCTAAAATACCCTCTCTTTCCCTTCTCTGCCCGTGCCCCACTTCCTCTCCCCCCCATTTTCTTTTCCTCTTCTCCTTCCCCCACTTCATTTCTCTCCCCTTCTCACCTCCTCCACTCCACCGGCTCACACACACACTTTTTTTTTTCTTTTCTTCTTCTCTTCTCCTCCTTCACTTCATTTCTCTCTCACGCAATCTTTCCATCCTCCACTCCAAAATTCGGCACATACACAAACTCTACCAAAAAAAAAAAACCCCCATTAAACTAATATTCATCCCCCCTTACGTCTTACAATGTCAAGCTATTAACATGCTAGAGAGAAAAATTGAATCTTTTAATTCGAATCGAGAATAAGACAAATTTGATCTGAGAAAGTAGCACTGCATCCCGATACTCAATTGTTGCATCTCAAATTTAATCCCGATGCCTAATTTTTACATCTCGATGTCCAAATTAATCTGAGAAAGTGGCACTGCATCCCGATGCCCAATTGTTGCATCTCAAATTTAATCTCGATGCTCAAATTAATTTGAAAAAGTGACATTGCATCCCGATGCCCAATTGTTACATCTCAAATTTAATCTCGATGCCCAATTTTTACATCCCAATGCTCAATTGTTGCATCTCAAATTGAATCCCGATGTCCAATTGTTGCATCTCAATGCCTTGAAATGTCTGATGCACACGTAATTTGATTTCATTAAAGGTATTGTTGTCTTTTTAACTAAAAAATATATTTTTTTTAATTTAAAAATAAAACAATAAATTGAAACAAATTAAAATATTAAAAAAAAGAGCCGACGTGTAATTCACCATTTTGGAAAAGGTCTCCAATTTCCTAAAGGTCTCCGATTTCAATATCCACTTACGTATGATCCAGATATTATGATTGGACACATTTACATCTCAAATCAATTATTTTCTCCATTTTAAAATTTAAAATAAGCATTTATTTAGAAAAAAAATTATCTCAAAATAAATATCTATTTTTATACTCCCTTCATTTTTTAATTATTGTCTTATTTAACCCGACACACAGATTAAAAAAAATAATTGACTTGATTATTAATATTTATATAATGTGTAATTTTTTTTAATATCCATAAGTATGTGGCACATAATTAAAGTAGAAAAAAAATAAAGGTAAAATGATAAAAATAATATCCTAAAAAAAAAAATTTTCAAACAAGACAATTATTTTAGGACGGACAAAAGAGGAAAGGATGACAATAATTTAAGATCGGAGGGAGTATAATTTTACTAACTATCATATTTTAAAATTTACTTACATTATACTCCCTCCGTTCCACCCAAATAGTCTACGTTTGAAAAATTTAATTATTAAGAAATATATTAGTATTATTGGAGTTGGTCATAATTACAAAAATACTTAAGCACAAACAAGATAATTACAATACAAGTGGGGGGTAAAGATGAAACATTATAAAAATTGTAAGCATAATTTTTCAAAAGTAAACTCTCTAAGTGAAAGATCTCAAAATAGTATAGTGGACTCTACTTTAGCTAGAATAGAACCCAAAATAATATAGTGACCTCTTTGCCTAAAAGAGAAGTGGTATAACATAAACACATGCAATAAGTTAAAAATCAACTTACTTAAATTCTTAAAAAAATAAAAATAAAAACTCATTTTTAAAAGTAGAAAACATTATCAGATGCATTGTAAAATAAAATGCGTTAGTTGCAATTTCAACAACGTTGCCAGTCACCTTTTCTTTTAAAGCTGATCACTTACCTTTAAGGCTGAAAAGGAGCTCTAAGTAAATATAAATAACAGTCACTTTGTTCTTAGATTTTTGTTCTATTTGATTTTTTTTTTTTAAGTCAAACAAATTATTTTCAAATAAAAATAAAAAATTAACGTATATTTATTTTTATTTTTTAAATCACAAAATACATAAATTCTAGTACTTTAAAAATACTTCCGTATTTTGTGATTAGGGAAAAATAAAAAACTATGTCAAATATTTATTTAAAAAACAGTTTGTTTTACTCAACAAAAAATCACACAAGACTATAATTTAAGAACGGTCGAATACAAAAAAAAAAAAAAAAAAAAAAGCTCCCTAAACTTTTTGTAAAAGCTGAAATTGCCAGGAAGGATATGATTTGAGCCAGTTGGATACGAACTATCACATCGGCTACAGCAGCCGAGTTCACAAAGTGACTCGATCAAACTATCTAACCGGTTGCAGCAGCCGAGTTGACAAGCCATCCTCCAAGTGGCTCGATCAAACTATCTGTTTATCGGCTGCAGCAGTCGAGTTGACAAGTCATCCTCCAAGTGGCTTGATCAAACTATCTTATCGGATGCAGCAGCCGAGTTGAGTAGCCATCCTCCTCCCCAAGACACCAACTGATCTTCTCTCTCACCCATCAAACCCCCAACCGTACTACTACTACTACTCCCACTCCCACCAAGTTCCTCCATCCCATAAAACCCATTCTCCCTCGAAAACTGCCCCCAATCCACCACAACGTCCGTGAACAAAGAAAGCTCAACGGAAGCCGAGTTCGACGACGCGGTGGCAGACGGAGGAGAACCGGCCGGTAAGTTGAGGGTAGCGGAGCTTCCATAGAGCCTACGGGCGGCTTGGTCGTAAGCCATAGCAGCGTCAAATGAAGTATCAAAAGTGCCGAGCCAAAGGCGAGCCCCGTGATTGGGCTCGCGGATCTCGGCAACCCATTTACCCCAAGTACGTTGCCTAACACCAGTATATGTGCATGAAGAATTCTGAGGGCCACCTTTCCCTTTCATGCACCCTTTTCTTGAACGCCCCATACCCAAACCCATCTTTTTCGACCTCTTTTCCATGGCTGCACCCTCTTCTCCTGAACCCATCTTGTTCATCTCCATAGATATTAGATAGATTTCTTCTTTTATTTTTATTTTTCACTCACTAGCTAGAGATCTCTCTCTCTCTCCTCTCTTTCTCTTTCTCTTTGGATCAAATTAATTAAATTGAGTGTGGGATGGAGGGAGGGAGGGAGGAAGAAAGTTTGATGGGACAAGTGTAAAATTGGAGCGGTGGCAAGTGTGAGGTGACACTTGGCAAGAGGGAGGGATTGCTACTTGGTTTGGTGCAGACTCAGAGGCAGAGTAGAGGTCTAACTGGGAGACTGCTTCGTTATGAAGTACTCCATCCCTCCTGTTTCTTTTTTTTTTTTTTTTTTTTTTAGTAATGTTAAATGGATCAATTTAATCGGGGTGAGTTGATTTTTTTTAAAATCGGACCAAACTAAAAATAGACTGAACCATCTGTTTCTTATTTTTAGTAGAACGATTATATGGTTCGATCCCGATTTTAAAAATTATAGATTGATTCTAAATTGAACTAGACCAATATATATATATATATATATATATATTATAATATAATTGCATAATATATATATTAATAAATTAATATTTAAAAAATTTATAATTTTTGATTTTCTAACACTAATATAAATACTTAGTGATGTTGTTTATATTGCATGAACTAGATTGTAATATATGACTCTAATATTTTTAATTGTTGAATGATCCGTATCTTTCTTTTTTTCTTTTTTCTTTTGTGAGCTTGTTTGTATTCTCAATGTTTTATCATTATTAAATATTTTTTAATCGTTATATAAAATATTAGATTTTATTATTTGTTTATCAGCTCAAAAAATTGAAAAGGATTATCCCCTCAGAACCGAAAAATGTGCAGTACCGAACCAATTAGAATCGGACCAAAGTATTGGTTCTCATACATCTTAGTTTGGTTCTGATTCTGAATTTTTTAAGAACCGGAGTAATGGTCTGGTATACTTCGGTTCTGATTCTCTATTTATTTTGCGAAAAATTGACTAAACCAGACCGAGATCACCCCTATATTTGAACAAACTCAAAAGCATTTATTACTCCCTAAATTTCATAAAAATATATTTATTGCTTCATAAATCAGCTAAAAAAGACATCTTCACCCTTACATATTTATTGTTCATGGGAAATGGTACAATTTTCAATAAAGGGTACTTTAGGTAAAATATTTTTTTATTTTCTTAGATATTACAAAAATACCCTCATTAAGTCGGATCAAATTGATCCATCAAGATTTATTTTATTTTATTTTTTTGTAAATATTACGAATTACATATTTTATGATTTAAGAAAAAATAAAATAGTATATGTCAAATTTGGGTTTGAGAAATGTTCTATTTAACTAAAAATTTCAAACAGAACAATAATTTATCAACGGGGAGAGTATGTGATTTTCTTTCAAAATTATTTGGATGTCCCTGCAATTATGCTAAACTCATTATAATTTAGTATCAAATTATATTTGTCAAAAGATGTACTCTTTCCTTCTTTAAATGATCGTCTATTTTTAAAATTTTCTAATGCCTATTTTTGTACTCCCTCCGTCCCTAAATTATTGTCTTTTTTTTTTGTTCGTCTCAAAATAATTATCTTGTTTAAAAAAATTTCTTTTTAAGATATTACTTTTACCATTTTATCCTTATTTTTTCCCCTACTTTAATTATGGATCACATACACATAGATATTAAAAAAAATTACACATTATATTAATATTAATAATCAAGTCAATTATTTTTTCTTAATCTGTGTGTCGGATCAAATAAGATAATAATTAAGGGACGGAGGAAGTACAAATTATTAACATGGGCGCTAAATGACGCACCCAATTGTGCTAAGCATCGCACCTTTTTAATGAATTTTTATAAAATATGACGAAAGTGCCCTTGATTAGTATTATAGTATATAATTAATATTAGAGTTCATATTAATGGTATTGATAAATAAATATATTGGTACAGTTCGGATAAAATTAACGAAGGATGTACTGTTTAATGTACTGTTTATTTACACAAACAAGCATTTATTATTAATTATAATTAAGATTAGAGTTCATATTAATGTTAATGACTATTTTACGGTACATTTTTTTATTTATTTTTATTTATTTCATTTAATTAATAATTTTTTTTACTGAAAAATAGAGCCGGCCCGGCTATATAACAAAATGCCGGTCCGACCATTTGTTATATAGCTGGCCCGGCTATATCCAATAGTGCCAGCCCGGCTCTCTCCCAAATATCAAAAAAAAATTTAAAATTAAATTATCTTGGCCCTATTCTTTTTTTTTTTTTTTGCTAAATTTTTTATGTTATATTATTTGTATTCAAAATACAAATGATACCTCTTTAAAAAGAAAAAAAATGGCAAAAAAAAAATATACAAATAATGCTATACACTTTAATTCAATACATGTCTAAAATAAAATTGTATTGGCCCTATTTCTTTTTTTTGCTAAATTTTTTATGTTATATTATTTGTATTCAAAATACAAATGATACCTCTTTAAAAAGAAAAAAAAATGGCAAAAAAAAAAAAATACAAATGATACCACACTGTTTAAAAAAAATAACAATTACAAATAAACGATGTTTAAAAAAAAAACAAGGCCAATTACAAATTAACAATATTTAAAAAAAAAGGCCGGTCCGTCATTTTAAAAAAGAGCCAGCCTGGCTCTTTTTTAAAATGACGGACCGGCTATAGAGGTAGGGGAGATTAGTGTAAATTTTGTAAATAGAATGAAGGGCATTTTAATAAAAGTAAAATAAATGGGTGCGACGCTTAGCACAATTGGGTGCGTCATTTAGCGTCCCTCATTATTAATTTTTCTTTGACGCATATAAACAGTAAGAGCATTAACGTCAATATGCTCATAAGAGCATTAACTTTTTCTTTGAGATGCTAAAAGTATAAATATCAAGATTGACTCCCAAGAGGCAAAATTGACGAAATAGAGAAATGGGGGGTGGAATAATACTCCATCTTTGCAATATACCGTAAGACTATCCCTGTACTTTACTATTGCATGTCCATGTACAATTTTGCAGCGGAGGTTTAGCAAATAGGAAGGAAGAGGAGAGAGTGAGAGAGAAAATGAGGCGTATAAATGGTTATGCAGTCGGAGATCTGAATCTCATGATGAAGATGGCTTCTTGCGCTATTCTATACACTCTTCATCTTCAAAGGTAATTTGTTTCCGAACCTTGCTGCTTTCTTTCATTCTTCTTCTGCAAATTCCAACCCTCCTCCTCCTAGTAGTACTAGTTTCAGTGATCTAGATTTGTTCCATCAGATGACTCGGACCCGTCCTCTGCCCCCCATCCATAAATTCAACATAATCTTATCTTTAATTGCAAAAAAGATGAAGCATTATTCCACCCTCATTCCTCTAATTCGTCAATTCCGCCTCTTAGGAGTCAATCCCGATGATATTTACACCTTTAGCATCTCAATAAACTGTTTTTGCCACCTGGGGAGGGTGGATTATTCGCTTTCTCTGTGTTGGGTAAAATTATGAAACTAGGTTTTGAACCAAATTGTGCAATTTTCAATACTCTCATTAGAGGGCTTTGCTATGTTGTTAATTCATGAACTTTTGGAGAAAGGTTTCCAGCTGACCATAATTACTTATGAAACTGTTATGAATGGGTTGTGCAAATCGGGTAACACTACTGATGCTGCCCTTGCTTTGCTTCCTAAGATGGAGATGTAAAAATATGATGAGATGAGACTTGCAAACCCAGCATAGTGCAGTACAACACAATCATTGACAGCCTTTGCAGCAAAGGACGAATGAGCTGGCGAGGCTCTAGAGCTCTTTTCAGAAATGAATGGAAAGAGAATCCCGGCTGATGTTATTATATACCTACAATTATATTAACGGTTTGTATTTGTTAGTATTATTATTCAAAGAATTTGTATTTATTACTTTATTGGAAGATAATTTGTTGGTAAAATTAAGGTATTAATTATGTATGAATGTCAATTCATGGACTTAGCTTGAATAGTTATTATTCTACTTATCATTACTATATTTACTACTCCCTCCGTCTTTTAATCATTGTCTTGTTTGATCCGGTATACGAATTAAGAAAAAATAATTGACTTAATTATTAATATTGTTATAATGTGTAATTTTTTTTTTAATGCCCATGTGTATGTGACTCATAATTAAAGTAGGGAAAAAAGTAAGGGTAAAATGATAAAAGTAATCTCCTGAAAAGAAAATTTTTTAAACAAGTTAATTATTTTAGAACGGACAAAAAAGAAAAGGAAGACAATAATTTAAAGACGGGAATTATATTTTATTGAATAGTCAATGCATTAAACTAATTTAATTGACTATCGCTTAAAAAATAAAAAGTCAGACAAACGACATAGAAGGCTATATTTTCAAATTCATTCTTGGTTCTTCCACACGTGTAGCTTCCAGAGCCCGCCCTCGCCAACTTTCATATATACTTTTGTATAGATTTCAAAATGAATTTGAATGATATCGTAACTTCATGGAGAAATATGTATGTCGTCTACAAACATAGTACGCCAAGGATGATTCATTTAAGTTCCTTTGATTTAGATACAAGAAATCTTTTGAACTTTCACCGAATTATTTATTAACATTTTCGTTTCAAGTCGAGTTCGAACAAGTCTATAGAAGCTTGGCTCGAGGTAGACTTATATTTCACGAGCTCGAGCTCAAACCACCGAAACTCGACTCGGCTTGGCTTGTGATTATCCTTACTCAACTGTCACGTGCTTAAGCATTGTTTATAAGTCGTGGAGTATGGTAGGGGTAGAATTGTTATTTTTGGAAAATTAATTAGATGTTATAACTAATTGGACTAGGGAACTTATTTATTGCCAAATGCTAAGTTTATGAACCACACAAAGAAAAACAAAAGTATGGTTGTTGAAAAGGAGGTAAAGTAAAGTTTAAGGATCAAATTGTTACTTGATCCTTACAAATAAAGGTGTAAATGGTTCGATTCAATTCGATTTAAAAAAAATAAATAAATACAAGCTAAACCGCTAGTCATCAGTTCGTAAAAAAATCAAATTGCAACTTAATTGTTTGAAGTTTGGGACTAAAATGAACCAAACTGCAACGCCTCGATTCGATTCGGCTCAATTTTCTAGTTCGTTTCCACAACTCTGTTTTCTATTTAAGTAATCCATATCATAAAATTTTAATTCATTCATTCGCTAATTAGTCGTAAATCAGTGATTCAATAAGTTATAGTGAATCCCATCAAAAATCCAAGTAAATCTAATCAATTAATAATCATAAGCACAAAAAAAAATATGTGACTAGAAATTTTTATCATAACTGTTGTTTAATTAGTCACCATCATTTATGTTTGATTGCTCACAACTTACATTGAATGGTGGTGGACTAAACAAATTAAATTATTTGAATACTTTTTTTTTTTTTTTGTATTTAATTTTGATATATGGCCTTTGTAAGTTTTGGGTTTACATAAGCGCTTGAAAAAAATCTCATTATACAACAACGTAAAGTCAAAACTCGTTTGATTTATATTATACGTGATAATAATTAGCATAATACATATTTTTAAGGTATGAAAATTGTCTTATTTTACAAGTTAATTTTTTTAAAAAATTATTGTTTTACTTACTTGTACCTTCTTCAAATTATACTAAAATCATTACTCTCATCTTCCCTAAATGAGTGTTAATTTTTAGTTTTTAACTAAAATTAAAAAGGTTAACTTTTTGGGCATTTTAGTAGAACATATACATTAATATCCTTAATGTCCACATATAACATTAAAAGTCTACATTATTACATGATATGTGTCAAAGATAAAATTAGTAAACTTATAAAAAGATAGACACTCATTTAGGGACAAGATTTTTTTTTTTTTTTAAATGAACCCTCATTCAGGGACAGATGAAGTACTACTTTTTGAAATGAGACAATATTTTTTTTGTAACAAAACTAAAAAGAATATGAGATTATTATGTTGGGACGGATGGAGTAGTTCTTTAAAATTTAATGTTCATATCAACTAATCAAATGTCTTGAAATAAAACCTTAGCCAATTTAATACCAAAAATTAAAATTTGTATAAACGAAATCAGTGTGCGGTTATATATATATATATATATATATATATATATATATATATATATATATATATATTCAAGAAGAAAACAAATTCGAGATTAAGATATTCATCATGAAAAGAGCCACATCTGAAGGATAGAGCTCAATAGGATGGATTATATAGAATTGTTTTCTTTGCATCTAACTCATTTTCCATTTTTCTCCAGAATCGCGTTTGGATACAATTCGAATTTCAATGGATACAAGTTCATGTTAGCCTCTTAGTCATTCATTTTAACAAATTTGATCATCTCATATTATTCTTTATGCAATCACCAATGAATGCCTCAATCAAATTTGTTCATTGGACATACATTCCTGAATAAAAGATGGGTTTGTTGCTTCAAGCAAAAAAAAAAAAAAAATGAACATCGAAAAGCTTCACAATTGATAGTTGTAGCTAAGGAAGTTCGACGAGGATAATAAGAAAGGCCATAAGAATTTTGTTTCTCTAGTTCAAAGTGCGATGGGCTTATTAACATCCAAGTTCTTGAAGGAGATGAAAAGATGGCATTCTTTGCAATACGAGTGAGCGGCTGGTGAGACAGTTTGCATACATATTGGCCCCTTGAAATAAGGACGAATCGTGTAGTTTGTCCTAAAAAGTATAGTATATTAAAAAAATGAAATTTATTACAAAAATATTAATTTCCCATTACAAGTATCAAATTCGCTATAAAAAGTACTCTCAATTTATAAATTGAAAAAATTGAGGAATTCTCAAATTGAGATGTTCAAGGTCAGAGGTTTTTATTGTCTCTATTCTATAGAAAAAGTCTACATTTCTATTTTATAACATTCACTTAAACTTCTTATTGTTAAAATTTATGCCTTAATTTTTAATAACATTTTAATTTTACCTTTTAAATATGATATAATCATATTGTGGCCTAAACATCTTATATCAATATTACCATTCTAATTATCACTAGTGTCTATTTTATTGTACTTGGTGCTTTATATTTTGTATTGTGGAGTACTATAGTTAAAATTTGAAGTAGCAAAATTTTTATAAACATTTTGTAAGTATGGAGTGTATGACCCGAAACCTTACTTATATTCTCTTAATTGTTAAGACTTATTAAATACTTCATCCCTCCGTTCCAGATAAAGAGTCTAATTTTCTTTTTTAAAAGTCAACATGTGACTAAATTAAATCAAAATTTAACATACGTTACTTATATTTTATAAAATAAAATTTTATTAATTAAAAACTATCTTAAGAATATTATAAATTACAACTTTCATAACTTTGTAAAAATAACTAAATTTGTGTAAATTATTGGTCAAACATTAATTAAGTTGACCGATAAAAGTTAAAATTAAACTTTTTGCTTGAAACGAAAGGAATATAAGCTTTTGGATAAAATGCACTTGTCGTCCTTGTACTATACCATAATTACAAAAAATGTCTCTTTCTTTGTAATTGCATTTTTCATCCATATATAATTTTTATCGCTCTCGTAAGGTCTCTCTGTAAAAAAGAAAAATATCAGCAAATAGACATTATATCACCCCATGTACCATCATGTAAGCTTCAACCGAGGGGTATTTTTGTCTAGAAAAAATGCCACCACCTTACTAAAATCAAAACTAAAATTGAAAAATCAACCCCCCCACTTTTCTCTCTAATCTCTCTAACCCCCCTAGTCCTGTGTATTCACCAATCACACCTCTCATTCAAGTCCAGCCTTCTCCCTTGTTACCAAAATCCAATAAAAAAGTTCTGTCTTTTCTCGTTATCATCAAATCAAACCTAGCAAAATCGTACTACCTCCGTCCCAAAATAATTATCGTTTTAACAATTTACACACAGATTAAAAAAGCTTACATAAAGACTGATCTACCCTTATTTAAATTTATTTATTGTAGATAAGTTGCAAGAGTATTTTTTTTCTTTCCTCCTAACAACCCTTTTTAATAAGGGTAGTAAATAAGAGCAATTTTGGTAACATATGGGCACAAATTTCTTGAAATTCTATAATGATAATTATTTTAGGACAAATTGTTTTTACTAAAACGATAATTATTTTAGAACTGAAGTAGTATTAATTCTTTTTTTATTACAACAATGATATTTCATACTCCCTATTTCTCTTTCTTTCAAAGCACTAATTATAGAACCCGTGCTCCACACGTGTTTAATTTAATTTTGATATTAATTGATACATTTTAGAAATAATTTTGAAAAAAAATTATCGTTATTGAATATAGACGTTTGTTGACTTAATATTTGAACAAAGTTAAGTATTGTCAATATATGCAAATTGGTAGTTGTTTATTATAATTTTTTATTTCAGAATAAGTGTTTTTTATTAGTGGTCAATATATATATTTTAGTTTTTATACATTTTTTAAGTATCCTTTAATGATATCAGATTATTGGATTTTTTTTTTCATCTTGCATTTAATAAAGATATTTTTGACATATATTTGAAAAAATTTTACAAAATTAAAAATAAAATATCGACTTTATAGATTAAATAAATTATTGGCTAATATGTTGCTGAGATAGAAAAACATGCCAAGTTTTATAGATTAAATATAAAAGGGGAAAAAGAAATTCTGCATCACTGGCGGAAAATAATCGAATTTCTCAAGAACTCCGGTATCCCATCCGCCATTGCAACATACTCCTTTTCAAACAAACAAAAAAATATTTAGAAATAACGAAAATTAATTCTCAAATCCTTTTTAGCCTTTTTAATATACAGTTTTCTTACCATGCCGTGGAAACAAGCTCCGTAATTGTGGGAAGCGACAAATACATGATCGGAGCCCCGCGTGCGATTCCAAAACAGAAACTCCGATGAGATAAGCTGAATCGTTGATGCAACAAGAGGCCTAGCGTGACCAATGGTAGGAAAGCCATTCACAATGCTGAAATTACAGGAAACATTATCTCTCAAATCCTTCAATACACCTAAAAACAGAGCTAACAGAGTTAGTACCCCCAAATTCTAAACTCAATGACAACTACTAATCAATGATTATTCAATCCAAAAATAGAATTGAAATTAAGAACCAATCTACTAATACAAATTATCCAAATTATCTAGAATCTAAGTCCACCCTTTAACCAAAACATCCACATGATTCAACTTCAACTCACTACATTCCAACTCACCATCATCAACTCGTTGCACAGTAACAGAATCAGAAGAAGAAGAAGTCAATCGACCCATTTTTGACAAACCCAATATGTTTTTCTCGAAATTGAGAACAACCCACTTGAGAATCCCATCTGTTGAAGGCTGAAAACAAGTCCTGAAATGGGGTAGAAGAATTGACAGGATGATTTGGAAGATTTATGGTACAAGAATTGAGAGAATGGGTCTAGAAATGGGTCTGAAATTTTAAATTTTCAGTTCAGGGCGTTGCCGGTGAAGCATGCTTCTGTTGTTAAACCTAACATCACCGCCGCCGCCGTTTGGAAATAGGTCTGAAATTTTAAAATCTCAGTTCAGGCCGTTGCCCGTGGAGTATGCTGTTGCTGTCAAACTCAACATCACCGCCACCACCATCGTCTGAAAATGGGTCTGAAATTTTAAAATTTCAGTTCAAGCCAAATATCACTCCTAGAATTAACATTATGATCGTATTAGGCTTCAAGGTCGGTATTACCACCGACGTCGATCTTAATGATGAGTTCTTTGCGGTGGTGGTGGGGGGAGGAGGAGGATGAGCTCATTGGTTGGTGATCGGAGAGAATAGGGAGGTGTTCGCAGCGAAAGAGAGAAGAGAGGCAGAAAAAGCCCTAAACAAAACGAAGAGAGGTAGAGAGAGAAGAGAGAGAGAGAAAGTAGGTGTTTTTTTTTTTAGAGAAAGAGAAATGAGGAGAGAGGAGATAGGTATAGATAAATACAAAACAGAGGGAAAAAAATTGATTCATTCCCATTAGATAAAACAAATCCACCTAGGCATCCCAGTCAGCCACAAGTGAGGGTAAAGTTGGCATTTTTATAAAAATTTAACATTGTTGTTAAAGGTAACGACTGTAGGGACTAATTAGTCTTTAAATATTGAGTTAAAGGATCACATTAAGAAACTTTATGAATCGAGGACCAAATCAATAGGAAATGAAAAGTTAAGGGACCAAATTATATATTAATCCTATAATCTAATTATATTCTCGAAGAACAATTTTCTAAAATAAACTATTCAAATATCAATTCGCGGATTTGTAACGAATCTGCTCTAAGTGAGCTCGGAGCGGCACTCTCCAGTCAAAAGTCTTGATTTAGAAGACTTGATAGACCCAACCAGAGTTGGATCTGACCGGAGCGACAGCCAGGTGGGGCGACGATCATTTTCTTTCTCTCCTCTCGCCGGAGCTCAACTACGGTGGCTGGCGTCACTGTTCACATGATTTGAACAAATCCGAAACTCAAATTGCTATAACTTGATTGGTTAGAGCAAGATGGCAGACGTGGCAACCAACAATCTGGTAAAATCCACTTCAATTGTATGCGTAATTGAAATAATTTCGTGGTGAAATTGATGTTCATGTCAATGCGGCAGGTCGAATCTCATGGTGGCGATGCTGCTGCTTCTGCTGATGTTTATAAATCAGTTTTTGATTTGGGATCATTTGTTGGTGATTCAACTCTTGACGAGGATTCCAGCAGGTACCCCATTTTTCTTTTATTTTTTCTTAGCATTTTTCTTCGTTATATTTGTGTTTATATTTATATACACACATATACATATATAGCATTGTGATTTCCAAGTTTAGGTTCTTAAAGATTATTAGTGGCTTGGAATATATATTATGAAGTCATTGTCAATCCTAGATTTGGAATGAATTCAGCTATTTATGGGTTCTCTTTTGAGTTCAAAGGGTGTGGAGACTAATCTGTGACTTGTTCTACATATTCTCATGTTAGCTCAAGTTGCTTACTACTCCCTCCATTCCTTAAAAAGAGCTCCTTTATTCCTTTTTAGGCTGTTCCTAAATAAGTGTCAACTTTCTTAATTATCCTTTTTGGGATGTTAGTTTTACCATTTTATCCTCGATTTGATTGCCACTTTAATTGATGAAGCCCACTTTCACATGGGCATCTTAAAAAGTACAACACAGTGATATTTATAATAGAGTCAGTTAGCTTTCCTTAATCTGTGTGTCGAGTCAAACAATACTCTTAACGGCAGGAGTATCTAATTTTGCTCATTTAGTCTATAGGATGCCCTTGTGGTGCTCTCCCCACATTCTACCTATATTGGACATACAATATTTCTATTTGTAATGCAAGTTCTGTATGTTCAAGTACATATCTGGTATGACTTCTTGAAATGATGTTTGTTTTGTTTGTTTCTCAGTGATGATATATGGCTTGAAGGTCTTCAGCAAGAGCTAGAAGAGTGTCAAAATGATGAGGTGAACAATAGTCCTCCATTCCATTCCAGAGTTCTGTTTCTCCTTTTTGTTATGTCCATTGAAACTAAGCTGAACCTTCAATTCTAATTTAAATTTTGCCAATCAGCCCTTATTATATCCAAACAACTTGAAGTGTGAACAAAAACTTTATGATATAATCATCAATTTCAAGGACAATCATGTATTGCAAAAAAGGTTTGTACTTTAGAAAAGGACTCTCCCTAAGGACTGATGGACTATATTCTTCTTTTTACACTAACTCCCTGAGCGAATAAAAATTGGTTACAAACTCCAAATTTCATGGGTAAACAAAAATTCAACCATATTCATAAGAATTGAAATTTGATTTTCTGGTTTATATCTCGGAAGTAAACACATTACTAAAATATTGACCACTTGCATTGGTCACAAATTCCAAATTTCTGTGAGCAAACAAAAAAATCAACCATATTCATAATGGATAAAATTTGGAATTTTATAACCTAGTAAGAATTCATCAAAGTTAGTATGACAAATACAGAATTTCATATGAAACAAGAATTTTATATCCATGACGGGACTCATTTGTTTCTCAAGTTATTGTTTATTGATGGATATTATCTACTTGCTTGATATGTAGATCTTACCTTTTGGTCAATATTGTAATCCCCCTATAATGTTAATGGAATTCAAGGAAGATAAATGGAATGTAAGTGTATGTAATTTCTAATGCAAAGAAGTATGTAATTCTTCAGAACTTGGGCAGGTTACTACAGTTTACCCTTTACTGTATCACAATGTAATATAAATTTTCAGGACCCTTATTATTACATCTATACTTTCTCTCCACTTTTTTTTTTTAAGTTATTTCTTGTCCTACTGTCATTCTACTTTATAGTTGTTGCCAAGTCCTTAGGTGGATATATATTATTGCCCGTATTGATTGTTTGTGCTGTAGGTAGTTGCAAATATACTTTCAAAAGGTACCAAATTGCGCGAGTACACGAAAGGTGTTGAGAACAATTTGCGGCAAGTTGAACTAGACTCAATTCAGGTTTGTAATTTGATTGCAATATCTGTTTCTCTTGCTTTTTGGGCTCCATAACTGATGTTTCGCATGATTTTTCATTGTAAAGCTACCTGTAGATTCAGTTAATTTTAGGGAAACCACTTCTTATCAGAGATTTTCCTCTTAAAGCTTTCAGTATCATGGTACAATAGAGTAGATTAACGATGCTTCAGAGATGAATTTCTTCTAATCCTAATGCAAAAAGGATGCAGAAGAATTTCTAGAGATATAGTTTCTCGTTATATACAAAAAATTGTATTCAATGTATAGTACACCAATATTATGAATATGTGTTTTCTCCTCGACAACATTATGGGGATCTCTCTTTCAAGTTATTCTTCTTTCTATGTTAAAAAAAAATGTTGAGAGTTGTGGTTTTGTTTCTTTTGATATTTACACTTTGCCTTTTTGTTACAATTGTTGTTATATGTAAGAAATTGCCAAAGTGGACATTTTCATGTCAATTGATGAACATAAACGTGACTATATAGTGTGTGATGGAAACCTATTGATCGGGGCTCGTCGCGTTTGGTTGGTGGCTGAGAGAGTACGGGTTTGAATTTTCAGGCAACAATACACATCCTATTTAAATCTATTTCATTTGATTCGTGCCCTTGGTGGGATCTGGTTTCGGCAATGGCTCAAGCTTGGCGTGAGGTGCAGGTCCCATGCGTATTTGGGCCCTCTCAGCTGCCTCCTGGGGAAACATGGCCTCTGTTACCCTACTAATCAAAATGCTTTAAGTACCCGTGTCCTACACTTGCTATAAATATATGAAAAACTATATGAATTATGAACATTCTGCTGTGCCTGTGTGTTGTTGAATTGGGTGTTTTGATCTTACAGCACCTAAACACTTAACAGCACCTAAACACTTACCAGCACCCGACACCTCCTCGAGTCTGGGACAGGTAGAACCGTAGAAGTTGCAATAACCTCGTCACCTCTTCAACTCTTATGTCATCAGCCAACAGAAGTTCTCATTTTCTTTTTTATGAGGGGATTTCTTATGAGTACATTGTCCAGCATAGAGAACGAGGGAGGAAGGAGTTATATTTCTCTTGCTCGTCTAAATCTTGACCAAACTATTTCGAAGCAGTACTATATTGTTCTCCACTTTCCTGACTCATTCTTTTCAACAACAGGATTACATAAAAGAAAGTGATAATCTTGTCTCGCTTCATGATCAAATTCGTGATTGTGATATCATCCTGTCACAAATGGAAACCCTGCTCAGTGGATTTCAGGTATCTCAGCACACATCTTATGTAGATGCAGATGTTTCTTTTTTCTTTCTTTTTCACCCAATAGGGAACAGAGATGTCTATTTTTCCTTGCGCAGATTCTTTCTTTTTATTTTTGATGTGAAGTTTGTACCATTAATAAATTTGCTGAAGAAACACAGCTGTACTTGTGAAGACAGAGGTGAAGAGAAACATGGTTGAAATTTTCCTCTTAATGAGGATGGTTATCTGGGTTGACTGAACTGTATTGTCGATGCCAACTATCTTGCACCTCTCATCCCCCACTTTCGACAAAGAAGCGATGAAAGGAAAGATACTAATATTATGTTGTTGAACCTAGGACTGTCGGTGACCTAGATCCTGTTTATACCAGCAATTCAATACCATAGACATATATTATTTAAAAATGTGGAAGCATATCTTTATTCCATTGCCAGTTTGAATTATGCACACACACACCCCAAAAAATAAAATGACATGAAAGAAAAGAATAGAGAAAGAACAAGCCATTTGATGCATAATAATGTTTCTTGATCTTTTCTTCATGGAGCTGTTAAAAGCAAAAATATGTTCTCCTGCTTCCAATGTGCCAAATCACTCTCCCCCTATTTTCTTTCCCTTGCAAGTTTTCAACTGTAAGGTGCTTGCCGCAGCATCGGCAGCACAGGGAGTGAACCCGAAAGGCCATGGATTGGGAGTGATAATCGTTTAAATTAAACACATTATGATGGCCAGTATGTTCTCTTGACTATTAGTTGGCAGTAAAAGACTTGGATTTCTGAAACGATTAACATTATCTGAAATTGGTGTAGCATGGCATAAACTCCACACCATCAGGCAAAGTAATTAGAAGGACATGGTCAAATGGCTTTAAATCTTATTATTATAAGGCCACAAAGGACCAAACCATATATATATATATATATATGGGGGAGTATTTAATGGTTACTTTTTTTTTTTAACCATCAATGGTTACTCTCATTATCAACTTAAGGCCACAAAGGACCAAACCATATATATATATATATATATATATATATATATATATATATATATATATGGGGGAGTATTTAATGGTTACTTTTTTTTTTTAACCATCAATGGTTACTCTCATTATCAACCATTGGATCAAAAATCAAAGGTTGAAATTTAATTCATTAAATGACTCACCTACTTGCATTAATTGCATTTTCCAACTAACCATTAAATTTCAACCTTTGATTTTTGATCCAATGGTTGATAATGAGAGTAACCATTGATGGTTAAAAAAAAAAAGTAACCATTAAATACTCCCCCATATATATATATATATATATATATATATATATATATATATATAGCTGTTTTGCATCTTATTTGGTGCTTCTTTAGGTTCCAAGGTTGCAGGCTAGGCAAAAGTTGGTAGCAAAAGTGGGCAAGAGACAGTTCATAATCTGCTTGGTGACTTTGGTTCATTTATGTGGAAAGGAGATGGCTTATCTTTTTGTTGCATTCTTTAATTTTGATTCTGTCTGCCTTCTTCACTTTTTTTTCTCTGCGCCCCCTCCCCCCTGACTCTTACTCTTTTCTCCTCCTCATTGTTTTTAATATTTCTCTTCTCAACTTCTGAATCCGTAAGCATTGTTCTAGGCTGAGATCGGTTCCATAAGTTCAGACATAAAAGTTCTGCAGGAGAAATCTATGGACATGGGACTGAAGCTGAAGAATCGCAAGGTATTGTTGTTGTAGGCTACATATTTTATTCTTTGAGTGGTGTTTTTAAATAACAATACGTAAGCGCAAGTTTCATAAGCTTGGTTCCTTTTCTATGTCCTACGGTTTCAAATAATGTTGACGTAGCTTATCATCTCTCAGTGTCTTTCATTGAGAAAACAGAGCATTATGAATAAACAACCACATCATTATATTCATATTGTAAATGGTTTAATCACCATGCTATATTCTTGACTAGTGGAAGAGATGCCATGCCGGAGTCTTAATGGCATTGGTTCAAAAATTGTGTTTGACGATTGGATTTCATCCTATTATCTACGCATGCTTTTTACACCCCCCCTTTTTTTTTGGGGGGTGGTGCTAAGCTGTATACGATTCTAGTCAAGGTGTTGTCAAGATGGGATGAGGTTGTTGCACATTAACAATTCAGCCTTCTTAAAATTTGTTTGTGGTGACCTTTATGGCACTTCATTTGAAATATTACCACTTTTTCATGTTATGTTTTCTTTTTTCCTTGCACTCTAATGGATAATAAGGTTTTGTGAAGGTCAATCAGAAACACAGGAAAGCTTCTTAAGATATACTCTAGAGATACGGTAGAACAAGATGAATCAAAATATTTTCAAATGGCTAGAGGATGTGCCTCAGAAAAGAAGGCTATTTTTATCTATATTTTTTATTTCTCTTTAATTTATACATGGGGCCGTGGGCTTTTAGTGGGACATTTTGAAATTAATTTGATGGTAAGAAGAGCTATAATTTTTTTCAATTTAGGACCTCATGTATCATTAGTTATTTAGGTATTTTAGTTTTGTCAAGTTATTTGATTATTTTTGGTATCAGTAATTATCTAGTAGCATTAGTATTGTGTTATGGCCTATATATGATGTCTCGTTTAATCTTGATATGTTGATTTGTACGAGTTCCTGTACTTTTTCGCCTGCCCATTTTCCGGTCCTTTATAGGGAATCTACATGGAAAGCATAACACACAAGAATTATCTCGAGTTAGTTTGTTCACTGACAATAAATTTTCTTTGAGAGCTGGAACTTATAACACTTGAGTCAAAGACAAAAGGGGAACTGAAGTTGGGAGAATTACTTTAGCGACCTTCAAAGACAAAAGGAGAACTGAAGTTGGGAGAATTACTTTAGTCACACATTTGACAGGCAAGGAGTTAGCATTACCCATGAAACATGATTATTTTCACTGAATTAAATACGTTATCGACTGAGGTTAGGTTCTGCAGTCATTGGCTTGTGGCACCAGAATCTGCTGCTATTGAGTTCCTACGTCATCTGAGTAATTATTATAAGATCTTAGTGCGAGATGCAAGCAAGCAAAGCTATTGTTATTCACTTATTTTGGATGAAAGAAGCCCGCAATGCTGTCATTACTATAGCTTCGATCATCACTTCTACTTTCTCTATTATCATGATTATCGGACTGAATAAAAGTAGCTATATGCCCACTATTATTGCAGATTTGGCAACCTCATTCCGAAGTCACGTCTGAAGTCACAAGTCATGTGACTCTGCGGATGAACTGGACCTATAGAAATTCTGTCCATCATGACTTCATGACCTCAAAAAATCACATGAATTCCCCCTCCCTCCAGGGAACCGCTATTGTTGCTGTTGTTGCAGCCATTTGAACGTTGATGATGGCATTGTTGCTGACATTGATTCGTGCGAATAGGTGGTATTTCAGAAGTTTGTGCTCCTGGTATGATTTTGTTGAAGTTTCATCAGTCAATACTCACGTACTATGATTTTGGCCCTTAAATCATGAAGTGAAGGTGGATGATGTTGTAAGTTCTCAATTGGAAAAACAAGGACTGGTAGTTCAGATATCTTCTTGGCCATTTAGAGTGCAGTGAAAAGTTCAAATACTTGTAGATAATGATTGATTGCAGCGAGTTTATCGACAATTTCCTTGAGTTATGTAATATTTTCTTAGCAGAAATGGTACCCTTATTTAAGTTTTGAAGGCGATCTTGAAGGTAGTTCAGTTGGGCTTGAGCCTGATGCAAGAAAATTCTCTTAAAGAGTAGCCCAAACGCGCAAGAGTTTTGCTTCCCATGACCTTGTTCTGCGCTAGGTGAGAGAGTCGCCTTTAGAAATCTGAGCAGAAATTGATAACTCTTACGAGATTCCTTGTATTTTTGATGACCACATACTTTGGTGAAACTGCCACGGGGGTGCGGAGATGGTATTATCAATGTCATTAAAGATAAGGCGATGCTTGCATTGATCTCTGCATAACAGAAAATTCTCAGAGTCAAGTTTTACAGAAACAATCTGGAAGTTTATATACAAAGAAGAAGACACAGAAGATTGGGTTTTAATGAAAGAAATCAAGAATGAATAAAGAAAGCTGAAATTTTACAGGATTGTGCGGGTTTGATTTCTTAGCTTTTGTTTTATGTCTTCGATTCGATGGACTGCTCGTCCATCCTTTTTAACCTTTTTGTTTTATCTGATTTTAATATATCCTCCTTTCTCTCTTAAAAAAAAGAAAGAAAGCTGAGATTGGATGAGGGCAGATATTGATTTCTGGTGGAAGGGTTCCCAGGAGGGGCTGCTGCTCTGATACCATGAAATGAAGGGCGGGCTGGTGACATGTGTTTATAAGTTTAGAATTTTTACAAGTACCTTTAAGCACATCTGTGTGAGTATATATACAAGTAAAACCATGGAGAACCATGTGTAGCTAAAACACTGCAACTATTATTTCCCAACACTAACAGACAAGATGGGATGCCAAGCTTGGCGCTTCAGTGTTTCACGTGGGCTAGCAGAAGTTATTAGCTTGAGGGTATTATGCTTTTTGAGAATGGGGTGGGATGGTTTTCTCATTAGGTTATGCTTGGAACCTTCAGTCATGAATTTTCCTTGTTACATTGCATTCCTGTACCCTTCTGTATTTTTTCCATTCATGATACTTGTGGGTCTAGTTTCTTCCAGAGGGCAGGGAGATTCTCTTTTTAGAGGCAAGTGGGGTTGGGAGATTTATTTCTTAGGATTTCCAGTTTTTTTCTACACGAGAGTGATAGGAAGGTTAGGGAGCTCTACATCTCTCCAAGTAGCCTTCAGTGTCATTGTAGAGAATTCCTGTCTTGTTTTCCACATTTTTGCTTCAAAATTTCTTGCTGGGCTTTGACATGTCAAGAAAATTTTTGTTGCAACTCCATTGCAGTATAGGTTAGTGCTCAGGTCTGTATCCTTAGGCTTGGTTTTGGTACTCTTTCTTTGGGAAGCCAAAGAGCTTGCCAATGCGAACCTTTTCTGTGGTCTTGTTTTCTATTGCTTTAGAAGGAGTGAAGTATTGAAGGTGCACGAGCCTTGCAAGGAACTTTCCAACATTTGTCCTGTTTATACAATTTGACATGTCTTTTCCTCTTCTTCCTTTTAGCCTCAATGACTTGGTGGAACATGATGCCATTTATTGTTGACGAGTCTTGGGTGCTTCTCTTGCAGTTTGAGAGATCTTTAAGGGTTTTAGTAAGGGAAGCACGGCAAATTCCGTTGACTTTAGTAAGGGAAGGACGGCAAGACCCTTTGGGCTTTTGTGACCTAGGATTCCTTGAAAGAGGAACACCAAGATCTCAAGGGATACTGATTGAGGGTGGCATTTTGGCTTCCCTATTGGGTTCAACTGTGAGAGCTTTTGGTCTTAGAATTTCATAGGGACCAGAGAGTTGTTATCCATTGATTGAAATGGCATTCTTCCCTCTGATATACTTTTTCATTTCTTGTTCTGGGTGGATCCTTATTCACCTTTCTGAAAACCTTCCTTTATTTTGTAACTGTTGTTTTACAAGAAGCAAATTTGTTCTACATCTACATGTTGCAACAGCATGGTTGCTTTTTCCCATACTGTTTCCTTTTGCATCTTAGTCCAGCTGCTTGTGACTTCGAGTGAGAATGGTTTACCATGTTCTCTACCATGAAAAAATTCCTAGAAAAGTTCTCTTTATCCTTTTGATTTTGTCTGAGAATGAACTGTAATTTGGACCTTATTCTAAATCTTGAGTATCTGTTTATCATGCATTGGAATCATAAAAATAGAAGTAGAGGGATGCAGTTGAAGATCTGAATAACATTTTATACATTTAGAATCCTTTTGTTTTTGTAAAACACTGACTTTTTTCATCAATTAAATCTGAATATATTTTTAAGAACGCGTTTTACAACTTCTCTTATCCGAGTAGTTACTTTGTCCTTTTTTTAAAAAAAATCACGGTGACTTCACTTAAACTTCAGTAGTGTTTGAACAAGTTATTTCCAAACATTATCTTTCCAACTCCATATGCTAACTGGAACAGGAATTCATATTTACACATACCAGCGAGATTGAAATTCCCACGCCCGCGCTGGGGTGGGGGGGGGGGAGGATTTGTTGAGTTGTTGGAATTATTGTTTTTGCATCTGTTTATTAGAATACTTTGTTTCCAATAAGAATTTTCCTTTGTGAATAATTTTATAGATCTTTGATATGGTAGTTAGCCAATTTTCTGTCCATGTTGGATGGTCTCTCAAATGTCATCATACTCCGGATTCATATGCAGTAATTTATAGGTGGCATATGTTATCAGGTGGCAGAATCAAAGTTGGCAAAATTTGTTGAAGATATAATTGTTCCACCAAGGATGATAGACATAATTGTTGATGGAGAGGTATGTCTTTTTTATTTTTGTTTTGTTGTTCCTTTCATTTTGATGTGCAATGAAACTCTAGAAAATTGAGATATTTGTCTGTGTATTTTATTTTCTCTAGAAAATTGGAAAATTGAGATATTTGTCTGGATCTTCTGGTATTTTTTATTTTGGTCTTTGATCTTGTGTATTTTTTTGATAAGTAAAGGTAAATATATAAACAAGACGCCAAAACAGGTGGCGCGTCCTTGTATACTGGGAGTATACCTGAAACGAAAGGAACTATACAACAAACTACTTTCCGACAAACTAGCAAAAGAATTCCCTGAACTAGACATAGCTTCACTGCACCAGTACCGAAGAGTCCCAAAACAGGTGGCGTGTCCTTGTGTATTGAAGGACCAGCAGAGAGAATTCATCACGGACGTTCTAGCCAACCAAATGATCTTCCTTATCCTCCCCAGAATCTGACCAAGTGTTGTCTTACATCACAATCTCTAACCTATCAGCCGCACTTGCAGTGCTCTAACCAGTTAGCAACCTTTGGCCTTCTTGAAAGTGCAGGTCGCTAGAGATGCTAAATCATATGATCCTAGTTGGTCATTTCAATGGCCGCAAGACTACATTTGGCTAAAAAAAATGGGTCAGAAAAAGAACTATGATAAAAGCATAACATAAAGTACAAGGAGAGGAACGAAAAGACCAACAGAACAAAACAAAAGGAAAAGAAGAACAAAAAGATCAAAAGAGGAAAAACAAAGCACTCCAATCACATTGGATCTCTGAAAAGGGAATGGAGCTAAAAGCTCTTCGTGCTGACGCACAGAGAGAAGCCAGAAACACAACTCTATCCCACATCTGCGTCCATGACAAAGCCTGATCCCTGAAAATTCTGGAGTTACATTCTGTTCAAATGCACCAAAGAATAGCGAAAACTCCATACTGCCATGGAATAAAACCATCCTCGACTTGCCCAAAACCTCTAAGCTGCATCTGCAGAATTGAAGCAATAAAAACAGGACAAACCACGCCTCCCCAAGCACCCCATAGAGACTATGCCAAAGAATGAGTACCATCACATTTTGGTAAATTGACCTTGAGAATTGAAATTGCCTCAAAGATTTTGCAGAAGCATCCAAAGGCTCTTGAAGTTTGAGCGTTCTTTAATAAAATATATAACAACATCGGCATATTGCAAATGGGCGATTCTGTCACTCACTACCATCTGGAGCCCTGATAGCAACTCGCAAGCGTTCAACCATTAGAGTTAAAAAGAAGGGATATAAAGTACTTCAGGGATTCAACCCTTTAGG
Source organism: Platycodon grandiflorus (assembly GCA_016624345.1). Lineage (NCBI taxonomy): Eukaryota > Viridiplantae > Streptophyta > Magnoliopsida > Asterales > Campanulaceae > Platycodon > Platycodon grandiflorus. The sequence continues at coordinate 6,138,166 of CM028368.1, forward strand.
CACCTGACTGGGACCTGGGCTCGCGCTTAGCAGTGAGAGACATACAAAAGATCTAAGGCTGTTGAATCCATCTCCCTCCACCTACCCCAAGCACATTCCTCTCCATGAACCTATCAAAACCTTTAATTAAACCAATCCTAGTTTTTCCATTCTTTTCTAATTGAAGACAGTAGTTCTCTTACATTGCCTCTCCAAATCCTCCACCACTTCATTAGCAATAAATGCAATCTAAATTTGATGACCCCTAACAAGCACGGCATGTGACCTGGAGCTGACATCCCCCAGAACAGTTGCCAAGCTCCTGTATACAACTGAGCAAGTATTTGTGAACATTGTCATCAATTGATTGGACACAGATTCTTAATTTTCTTATTTATTGGATGAAGATTCTTAACCTTCATCGATATCGTTGTCTTAAGAATAGGGGTGAAGATAGAGGTATTAATATTTTCTGTCACCATTCCATGAGCATAAAACTCAGAAAACACTTTCTGGATATCATCTTTAAGAAAATCCCAGGTATATTGGAAAATGCTCATATACTGTTTGGACCTTGGTCTCTCACTATCTCTCTCTCTCTCTCTCTCTCTCTCTCTCTCTCTCTCTCTCTCTCTTTCTCTCTCAGGGCTGAGTTTTTGGTGAGAAAGAAAGTTCCTTTCCTAGACTTTATAGGGATTTTCTGTTCTATTCACCTCAATCCCAAGACTTTTATGAAGAAGATAATGGAAAGGATAGCTAGGGAGTTGGGAAGGGGGGTGGGGTGGAAAAGGTAATATCTACCTGAAGGAGGAAACCGTCGATCAAACTTGAACATTTAGTTTCTTCAGCTCACTAATTTGCTGATGCTTTCTTTCCTGTTATAGTTTTGCTAGAGTAAAATACCCGCCAATCTGTGCTTAGAGTTACACCTTTAAAAGTCGATCTCAAGCCAGGCTGGAGGAGGGTCACGCCAGATTGCCCGAACGCGAGGTCAATCATTTTTCGCAAAAATATATACTATGAATTGGTTAGGGATTTATGTAGGGACCCAAAGTAGTGGGTTAGGTGCATGAGGGGTGGGGGGTGGGGGAGGGGAAAGTTAATGTGTCATCTTGCAGATTTATATGCTCAGCTATTCAAAGTGGTGGGGAGTTAAGCAAGTTAGGTCATGACAATGACTTAAAGGAGATTATAGGAGAGAGCTAGTGTATGGAGGATCTAGTTGTGAAAGGCATGTGTAGGTGCGTGCAAGGCGCATTGCCAAGGACATCTTGTTCACATTTCCTTAAGCAAACCTGTGAACATATCCCATGTGGATTGATGAACTGTGATCTGGGTCAAATATCCTTACAAGAAAGTCTTAGGGCTTATGATGAAGTTTCACAAAAGGGTTCGCAATTACTGATGGGTGTCTCCCGTCTGTCGAGGTCTGGCAAGTGCTTTTTCATGCATGGACTGTTTGTTCTTTTTTAAAATTAAAATTAAAATGTTCTTGTTTTATTAATAGTTCTAAACTTCTTATTGAACTTAATTTGACTAGTTTATGGCTGTTTTGTGCTGAGCATTATGATCTATTGTGTGTGTGTGTGTGTCTTTTGTGTATGATAAATGTAAAAGATGGTTTATGCATAATTTTTCGTATTTAGTTGCATCAACTATGCAAGAGAGATGCCCAGCTTATACTCTTTTGCTTGATGCTTTCATTTGATGTGCCTCTGTTGTTTCCTGGCTGCTTACCTTCATGCAACGACGTTATTTTTAGGTCAATGATGAGTACATGAGGACTCTTGAGATTTTGAGTAAGAAGCTGAAGTTTGTTGAAGTAGATTCCATGGTTAAAACTTCAAATGCTCTTAAAGATGTTCAGCCTGAGCTAGAAAAACTTCGACAGAAAGCAGTTTCAAAGGTTGGGTAAAGAGGACTAAGCAGTTTCTTCTTTAGTTATGTTCAGATTTACATATGAATATTAGTAATGGAGTCTTTTTTCTTACTTTTAGATTCATGTAATACACCACTGCACTATCTTTTTTTCCAATTAATAATTTCTGTTTTTACTGTGTAAATGCTTACTCAATAGTTTGGTTAATTTTTGCTATCTTAGTTTTACATTCAAAAGAAGAACTACAATGTTAGATTTCAAAAACTGCACGGTATAACAATTAAGTGAGAAGCATTTAGGGAACCTCGCTATCATGTTTTTTATGGGACATTTTTGCCACGATATTTTAAGGTTCTCATATTTTTCACTGTTTCAGACTATAAATTTACAAATATGGAGAAGATCCGGCTGAAATTTTGATAATGAGCCATTACATAGAAAGTGAAAGCACGAAGAGTTTGATGTTTTCCTATGGATTAACAAGTGCCATTGAGCTACTGTTTGAGAATCCAGTTTTGAAAAGTTTCTGCATTGGAATTTATGTTAGTGGCCTCACTACCATGAAAGGCAAGTGGTGGAAGTTCCAATTCAAAATCTAATGAATCCTTGAAAGGTTCTAAGGGAACTTGATAGCATTTTCCTTTTCCTAGTATCTATGGTTAGTGTTGAAGGATTTGTGCTGGAACGTTGGTCATGCAAGGAGCTTCTCCTTATCTTTTCTAGCTTCCTTTAGCGACAGTGTAGCCTAGTACCCTGGTCTGATCAAGCTTTCTTAAGTGAAATTGGATCCATGTTTGGACTTCTGAAACACCATTTAAGTGATGATTGCTTGTTAATTTTATTCTAGGTTATCCCTGTTTTTTTTTTCTTTCTAACCTTTATTACTTCTTTTTGACTTTTTCTTACCTTCTTAGGTGTTTGAGTTCATTGTTCAGAAGCTCCATGCTTTGAGGAAACCGAAAACAAACATCCAGATCCTTCAGCAAAGTGTTCTTTTAAAATACAAGTGAGTCGTCTCTTTTGAAATATTATCTGTGATTCCCTCCTTAAATTTAGCTGCCATTGAATTTCTTATATTTTAGTAATCGTTGGTTTTTCTTTGTGATGCATCTTTATGTTTTATCTGGTATTCATTTGTTGTGATACTTAGTTGTTTACGCGTGTTTGATTTGGCGATCTTGGCGTTGCTTGATATGAAACCCCTTTGAGGATTTGCTCCATTAGATTAAACTTATTAGAATTAAATTCTGTACTTACTTTAATATGTAAGTGGTGGAAGAGCATTATACTGCCAATCCAGAAAAGTAAAGTTGACATCCGAAGTTGTTCAAATTATGGAGCTATAAAACCAACGATTCATGCAATGAGGCTGTAGGAAAGTGGATGAATAGACTAAGACTTGGGACAACATTATTTGTGTATTCAAGAATGCACAACAATGAAAGCGATCTGTTTATTGAGAAGATTGATGGTAATATACAAAGAGGGAAATAAGAGATAACATTGAGCTTATACTTGGAGGTCAACAATGACAGCTATCGATCTATTGAGAAGATTGAAGTAACAGGGAAAGAATGATTTACATGTGGTTTTTATTGGCTTAGAGAAAGAATATGGTCAAATCCCCTTTTTCTGGGCGGTAGAGGCTAAATATGATGGAGCTGTGACTGTAGAGCTACAACTTGAGAGACTCGTGATTCCCATTTCTCGTAGGACTACATCAAGGATCAATGGATCAACCTTCGAGTCTTTATAATTTTTCCTTTGCAACGGATGAATTATCCAAGCGTATTCAAGATGACATACCACGGTGCATGTTATTTGCTCGTAGGATTACATCAAGGATCAACCTTTAAGTCTATATTTTTGCCTTAGTGACAGATGAATTGACCATGCATATTCAAGATGACATACCATGGTGCATGTTTTTTGCTGATCACCTTGTCCTCATTTTTGAGGTGAAAACAAGGGTCAATAATGAATTAGGCCTAGAACCTTCACGAAACAAACAGTTTAAATTAAATAGGTGTAAAACGGAATTTATGGAATGCATGTTAGTGCAGGAGTATTAATGGAGATATTGTTTGGTTAGACGATCAATTCAGTTAAGTGTTTTTGGTTGATGTAAAGTAGTTAAATATTGGTTAACCCAAAATAAGTTATTGAGATTTAAACACTTTAAATATTTGGTATTTGGAAAAAGTTTTATCAACATGGATAAATTACCAATTTAATGATTTGGGTGCAAATTGGAGACTCTCTTGTGGTAATCTTCAACCACTATCTCTTCCCTATATCTCATAAGCTCCGACCACCATGGTTCAAACAGCCCTTTCTAAATGTGTCGGTCTTTGGTTTATGTTCTAAGCATCTCTACTGGTAGTTCTCTCTCTTTTCTGGAGCTCTTTCTTGAAATTAAAGTTAGCTCTGGCAGTTGTTTATTAAGTGAGACCATATTTTAAAACAAAAACCAATGCAGGTATATTATTTGCTTTCTTAAGGAACATGGGAAGGAGATTTATGCTGAGGTTCGTGCAGCATACATTGACACAATGAACAAGGTATGCAATTTTGGCCCATTAGCTTTGCTTTAATATGTTTTTGGCATTGGCAGGAATAGATGTTCAACCATGTTACTTGACACTTGTCTTTTAGGATCAAAAAGTGCTCTTCTATGAAATTATTATGAAACACATCGTTTATATGTTATACATACATACGTGTGCCAGTGCAGTACCGTGTTGGCTTTCCAAAAATCTCAGATTCTAAACTATATACGACTTGCCAAACCCGAAAGTATAGGAATATGTGATTAGTATACAAGGCTTAAGCATTTTGATGGGCGATGTGGCGACAAATGCCAAGTTGTTGGGCTTGGTGTTGTTCGGGCTAGTGGGGGTACAAATGGCATAAAAGCTGACCAGGGACAGTGGTTACATGGGCACTAGCAGAATATATCCACTGTATAGACCCTGCGAATTGGGGTTAGACACTGGCATACTGTTACCGACCCGATCAGTGGGGTTTAAGTATTGGCGCTGGGCCATACAAGATGCAAGATGTCATGCTTACTGTCTACGCAGAGGGTTGCAGGACCGTTTGGCCTTGGGATGTTAAGGATTTTGGAGGGGTGGGGGAGATTGTGGTACCATTCCACTTCGAAAATGCAAATCATCGAGTGTTATACTTAGCTCTGACCACGAGCTACCATCCACTTGTGCTCAAGTATTTTTATGGGCTTTCTCCAGACCCATTCCAAATCACTGTGCTAGCTGATATTCTGGCTAGGGACGCTTCACTGTATGTAGGTGGTCAACTACCACCACCGTGTAGTGTCGTGTCTGGATTGGACCATATGACCTAGCTTTTTGGGGTACTGGACTCTATAAATTATACACACGACTAAGAAATAATAAAACCATTAAAAAATATTTAAAGAATAGTAATTATGATGTTGTATACGCTAAAATTTAACTTTGATATTCAACTAAAAGGAAAAAGATAATGGAAGCTACGTTATTGAACTCTTCATTTTCGCCAAAGTACATCACCTTGGCCTGGAGGATCGTGTGCCCCTTCACACACGCAAACCCCCCCCCCCATAAAAAAAAAGAAAGGAAAAAAGGTTTAAGAAAATTCAATGAGGTCCCTACAATTTAATAGTTGTGACGCCTACCTCTTATTGAAGCGTACTCTTCCCTCTTCCACACAAACAAAATTAAGATGTTCAATAATTTAGAAATTTATTGATTATAGAGACGAAAAAATGTACAAATTGGGCCAGGAACTCACCAAGACCAAGGAACAAGTGGAAAGATACAAAGAAAATACAACCAACCCAAGGGAATACATGTTACAACTATAAGATTATAGGAGCCTCAGTGAATTTTCTTGAAACTTGAAGGTGGGGGGAGGCCCAAGGCAAGTCCGCCCCTGGTCATAAAGATAGTCCTCGCGGTCGACATGGGTACTTTGCTGAAAGGACTTCCCCATGTCAAGTGTCTTCCCAGAAACAATTCCAAGACCCAAACCTAACCCGAAATCTGATATGAGGAGTAAACAAGTCCAAAATCATGTGAATGAATTTTCATGGACTAGTAAAGACACTGAATCCCTTTATTTCTTTAATTCACTCAATTAACTTGCTCACCCATCCCATGGCGAGTGTCTCCATTGGGAGGAAGATTAGGGAAGGATTTAACATTTGTTGTTTAATGCTGTCCACGCTATCGGCATTTGAGTGCCAGTGTCGCATATGGGTGTAGTAGTGGGTGTCTAACTTACCAAAACTGAAAAATATAAGGGTTTACACTATAGGTTGGTGTTTAAAGATGTCATCATGGTCAAAATGAGAAAGGAGAAAAGAAGAGAAGGAGAGACACACAAAAATCTAAGTGTTGTATAAATTACAGACTCACTCGATTTTAGATAAGGAATTGTTACTACTGAACCTCCTTTTCAATTAAGCATATGCAAAAACTAGCCGTGACTTCTAACACTCCCCATCAAGTTGGTACGTAGGTGTCTTTCATACCCAACTTGCAAACAATCAGGTGAAATAGCTTACAGCTAAGGCCTTTGGTTATCAAATATGCCTGCCAATATGTTTACTTCGCTTAAGGGGTACAAATTGTTTAGTATTCAACTTCTCCTTGATGAAGTGTGTATCAATCTCAAAGTGATTTGGTTTTGTTGAACTGGGTTATGAGCAATGCTAATAGCTACCTGGTTATCATAGTATAATAGCATGGGCTCAGTGCTTTCGCACACTCCATAGTGATGGCCCATACTCGGGTTTAGCTATTGGTCTTGACGCTATTGAATGCTTCTTACTTCTCCCAAGTTGGTACATAGCCTAAGGTAGACCTTCTATCATCAATTGCACCTGCTCAATGCTTTCAAAATGAAATGCCTTTCCTATGAGCTAAGTTCAAGTATCTTAGGATGCAATCTTCTGTCTCAAGATGACAAGAATGACAATCATGCTTAAGCTGACTGACAACTATATTCCATGTCTGTACTAGGTGGAGAGATATATCAATCTTCACACAAGACCATGATATCTCTCTTTACCAACCACATTTCTCACATGACCACTTAACCATTCTAGAAGTATCGGCATGTTTACAGCCTGACATGCCTGTATTCAAGAAGTTCTAGAACGTATTTTCTTTGAGATCAGAAGGTATCGCTATCAAATCTGAATGGTTTGAGGCCAAGGAAATATCTTCACTCTTCCAAATCCTTGATCTTAAATTTCCCTACTAATTGTGCCTTTATTCTAGATACTCCAGTATCATCATTCGTTACGACAATGTATCCACATAGTCGGTCATAAGAGTGATTTGTGATGTGTTTGAGAGACTTGGTGTGATTAGCAATACTTTGAAGATACTCAAACTTCAGCGTTGCTTTTTAGAAGTCTACTTACATGCTGAGATCCTTTTGATTTAATAGAGCTTTCTTTAGTCGATTCAATTTCCCTCGGTAGCCTCGACAATAACCATTGAGGTATCTCCATTTACCATAATCATTATAGGTAACCAACTAGCAAGTTTCATTATTTTCTAAGGCTTGCATCTCTTCTATCGTGTCTTGCTCCACTTGGGATCATCCATCTCTTGTTTTGTACCATGATGAATAGACAGAGAAAACAAGGATGATACAGAAGTTGGAGTGCAAGGAATGTTTTTCATATGATGCAAAATTAGAAATACGGTAGTCCAAGATCTAATTCATTTTCTAGTAGTAATGGAGCATCATAAAGTTATCAACAACAAGGACTATGTCACCTGATGTTGGCTGAGGTGATCAAACCCGGTCTGAAGTAAAAACATGGTTATTTATCACATTGGATAGCTAAAAATCAATTTGCATGTCTTGTGTAATTGTATTGCTTATATATAAGTTGTGTGCATTAAACTTGAAGTACTAGTTAATTTATGATCTCGTCTTTACATTTTATTTTTGTTTGTCAGGTTCTAAGTGCTCATTTTCGTGTTTACATTCAAGCATTGGAGAAATTGCAGCTGGATATAGCAACATCCAGTGATCTAATAGGTATTGACACAAGAAGCACTGGTCTATTCTCGAGAGGAAAAGAACCATTGAAAAACCGGTCAGCTGTTTTTGCTCTTGGAGAGAGGATAGGCATTCTCAAGGTTATCCGTTGCCACTTGTATGGTGTACACATCTCATAGCAGAAATTCTTTTTTCCCATCTTTCACTTGCAGACTTAATTTCTTTCAGATGTCACGTATATAAAGTTTGAACTGTGGTGATTGCAGCTACTATGCTTGTTGTGTGTATATGTTATGGTTCTCAAAACAAACAGGCCATAGCTTCGCCACAGATCTTCACCTTAAAAACAAAAGTGTATTTGTTGTTGGCTCTGTATCTCTTGCATATGCAATTCTCTTGATATATTAACTTTTAAGTGAGTCTCTTGTTTGCCTTTGATTATGGCATCAAAGCAAGGAAGCTTGGAAGTCACATGAATAAATTATTGGTTTAAACACGCCAACACTCCTCCCCTCCCCCCCCCTCCCTTTTTAAGGTTAAACAATTAAAGCTGAAGATAAATGTAGGTACTTTAAAGAAAAAAATGTGATAGTAGTGGTATTTTACTGTTTTTCCACATTTTCTAAGATAGGGCCCTCTTTGGAAATTGGCCAACATGCTAAGCAACGCAGTACTTCTTTTCACATGGAAAAGGAAGCCGCATCTTTGTCAGCAAGTCTGTAGCATGCTATTGTAGTTTTATTCAGAAAATTGAACTCATTTATTGAGACTATTATTCCAGGAAATCGATGAACCTGCATTGATTCCACATATAGCTGAAGCCAGCTCCAGAAAGTACCCATACGAAGTCCTTTTCAGGAGTTTGCACAAGCTGCTTATGGATACTGCAACCTCTGAGTACTTCATCACTTTTTCCTATCTCTTAACATTGAATTCACATTATGGAATGCTGAACCCAGAGTAAAACTTATTTCCCGAACGTGTATGACTTTTTTGCTTTGTCATTGTATAGGTACCTTTTCTGCGGCGAGTTCTTTGGAGAAGAATCAATATTCTATGAAATATTTTCAGGTATCATTGAACGTGCTCCAAAAAGTTGGTATTAACACATTTTCATCATATGATCTCGTTGCAAATGGAAATTGAAACATTTGCTTACTTTCTATGAGTAAACCTTGTTGAGTCACTGCCTGCCATACTGAATCTACGAACTGCTCGTGGGATATCGTAACTATTGATCATGTCTGTGCGACTGTGCCTAATCTACGATATTCCATAGGCAGACTGAGTCAATAGATCTGTTCGCTTGGTGTATTTTCTCTTTCTTTATTAGTACATCCGGGAGAAGACGGGCAAGTCAATGTTAATATTATTATATTAACATTTAGTAATAATTATATATATAGTGCAATTTTATGAAAGTGAGTCAAAATTCCCCATCGAGACTTGATTGATCATATGAGAATCTTTCACGTCACTTCTAAAAGTCATACGCAGTCATTTGAGCAAGAAATCATAATCTATGGAAGTCCTTTTCATCATATGATCTCGTTGCAAATGGAAATTGAAACATTTGCTTACTTTCTATGAGTAAACCTTGTTGAGTCACTGCCTGCCATACTGAATCTACGAACTGCTCGTGGGATATCGTAACTATTGATCATGTCTGTGCGACTGTGCCTAATCTACGATATTCCATAGGCAGACTGAGTCAATAGATCTGTTCGCTTGGTGTATTTTCTCTTTCTTTTTTAGTCCATCCGGGAGAAGACGGGCAAGTCAATGTTAATATTATTATATTAACATTTAGTAATAATTATATATATAGTGCAATTTTATGAAAGTGAGTCAAAATTCCCCATCGAGACTTGATTGATCATATGAGAATCTTTCATGTCACTTCTAAAAGTCATACGCAGTCATTTGAGCAAGAAATCATAATCTATGGAAGTCCTTTTCTAATTACTGTCTTTGTCTTATTTGAGGACTTCCTAATCAATAATTTTAAACTTCTTCTGTGTTATCGTATCTCTTGGCTGTAATGTTTGTTTGTATCTACTGTAATTTCTTAATATATGTGGTAATTTCAACGTTGTCAGGTCCATTCGCTGTAATTGATGAACACTTCAATTTAATTCTTCCAAATTTCTTTGATGCTATCGGCCTAATGCTTATGATCCGAATCATTCACCACCACCAGGTAGTACCCAAAGTTTTCTGGTTAGTGGTGTTTCCTTTACTTTACGTTATGATCTCATTGAACTTTTTTAATGAGTTTCTTTGTGTTACCTGACAAAGAAAACTCTTCCTTTGTAAAAAGTACAAAACAAAAGAAATAGAAATGGATCTTGTCCCGTGTTTACTCTCCCTTCTGGTCACTGACACATCATTCTTAACTCTTTTTTGTGTGGTTTTTGTACATGTATCTATAGAGACAAAATATCTGATGCCGTCTTATTCAAAAATCAAAGGTTTTATCTTTCATGACTTCATTTTTTAGTTTATCTAGTGACGAGGTTTAAGTTAATGGTTTATTCGACTACATCCATTACTGCATTCCCACTTAACCCCTATCAGTCTTTTGGCCCATGGTGGAAGGAACTATTGCTTCACGTTCTACCAAGTGTCCCTTGTGCGACGCCTTATATATTTTACCACTTAATCTGTATTTGAAAAAGTTCAAGCTTGCTGTCCCGAGGTTCATGTTACTGGTTTATTCTACTTTCCTGTCTACCTTTTTTCTACATCCTCTCAGCAGTGTTCACCTTTGACAGCAAAGCCACCTCAACCACCATCTGATTGTTTAACTGCGAAACACCACAACCGCCATCATCAAAGTAGTTCTCCTAACTCTGTAACAGCACCGTTAACGTTGCATAAACCCAGCCAACATGAAACCTTAAGGTAAGTCAAATTTGGGCGCCATGCTTTGTTACTGTTTGACACCTAACAGTAGCAACCCCCATTTTACCAAGAACTCAAATTCTCCATCTTATACGCTGCACAAGCAGGAACGGCTGTTATGATGGCTACCAGTACTCCTATCAATTCAACCACATCACGTTGGGCACATTTTCAGTTTCAGGATCTCAGGAACCACATAAACGGCTTCCATCTCTCATGCATTCATCCATAAACCTATCTTCTTTTTGCTTTCCATCTCTACCGTTATTTTGTTGTTGAAACTAAAAAACGATTCAATTTCTAAAAGAAATCCTTGATTATGTGTCCATCCTAGAGGTCGGTTTCTTTCTTGCAAAGGTACCTAAATGCTAATCACGTCCGTATTTGAGCAGGAATCAAATGTTGAATGTCATTATAATCTTCCTTATAAGGATGTGTTTGCGCTAGTCGAATAATCAAAATTCGAGCTGCAAAATTAAACTCCTAATTGCCCATATATCTGCTGAATACATGCACAATTCATAGCAACGTCAAACATGCTTCTTAGCAGGGAATGTTACTGAATGGATTTGAGTTTTTGAGCACTGAACTGAGCTTATAGTTTGTCTTGCCGTTTGGATTCTTGTAATTTTTTTCGTTTAGAAGCAACTAAAAGATTTGTTTTTGGCAAAAGCTAACATGTACTTTGCGGCACAATTTAAGCATGGTTATTTTGGAACCCCTTTTCATTTATTTTACCACTTCTATGATTTCTGTGCCACTGGGTGAATCCCAATGCAAAAGATTTCTAAAAATGTATATTTAAGTGTCCCCCTAGGGAACATTTTCGCCAGTCTCTTTGTGTTTCCATAACTTGTTTCACTATTAGAATTACAACTTCATTATCTTGTTCATATATACTTATCTCTCTCTCTCTCTCTCTCTCTCTCTCTCTCTCTCTCAGCTGATAATGTCTCGTCGCCGGATTCCATGCCTGGATTCATATCTGGACAAGGTATATGCAGATTGCATGGATTATATATTACTGTGAATTGTAGATGATGTGGTTCCTGCATTCTGTTTTTCTCTATCATCGACTTTTGTCAAACTTTCTTTGTACCAATTATACTTCATTGTCTTCTTTTTAACTAAAAGAAGAGAAGAAAAGAAAACACATCCTAGTCCTCATCCTCTGTGGCCAGAGTGCCAAGGTTCTTGAAGGCGGATTACTTTTACATGATTGATCAAGAACAATCAGGGTTTGCCTATTCAAAGTGCAGAATTATTGCCTTGACACGATGCAGACTAGATGAAGTACTTTGTACCTCCAAGTAATATGTTGTCTATAGTTTGGAAAATGTTTTTCTGGGGAAAGTGGTGGGGGCGGTAGTTCTTGTCAAAAAATTCAACTTTGACAGATAACTAATGGTTATATCTGGGCCCACACTTTTCCTCGATGCTTATTTCTAGTAATGGATGATGGAGAGTCTTATATTTCCTTTGGGCTTGTCGTGAAATTTATTCTTAACTCTGTATATGAACAGAGGCTGAGAGGAAGGAAGAGTTGGTGGGGGGGGGGTGGTATGCTCAGTTTTTTAAAGATTCACTTTCACCAATTGTATTCTCTATTATTTTTTCTTTTGGAAGCTTTATAACATTAGTATACTTTAGTAGCAGACATGAAATTTTCTCTAGCCGCCTTGGCTTCTTGATGGGCCAGGCTAGGAACACTAACAAAGCTAATATTAATACAAACATTTTTAATATGTAAGATATCTTCTAATTCATTTGCTATCTTCACATTGCACTGCTTTTGGGCTCCATTTATATCCTCGCTTAACTCCTTGTTATCTGATAGCATCACCGAGTCCTTTTACTTAATATGTTTTGATCCAGTGTATCAAAATCATAACTTACCTCTTTAAGAATAAACTATCCAACGACCCATGTTTCGTGGACTGGATACGGGTGCAGATCTGGGTCTCGGATCCGCCAAAATTTCAAGATTTTGCCTAAATGTAGAGTAAAAGTGCCATACCTACAACCACACCCATGTCATGTCGAATCGACACGGGTGCTTTGGCAAAAATGAAGGGTCCAGGTAACATAGTCAAGTCAAGTCAAGCCAATGACTTGTTAGTATCCATCAATCAAACTAGCCATACTTCATCCCATGTAAAGAATCCTTTTTTTTTCTTTAGCTTCCCATTTAGAAAGTACCCTTTCTAAAATTAAACTTATGTCCTCCACGTTATTCGAATTCTAGCCCTCATTATTATCGTTATTATCATTTTTAAAATATGTTAGGATACTAGTTGAAGGTTATGTTCAATATTTACTATCCAATGCAATAATGCAGGGTTATAATGTTTTGCTTTTAGGAAGTCTTTAAAGACGATGTAGGAGGTAGGAAAATGATGCTTTATACTCGATGAAAACAAATGGTTTCCGGTGTGTCACTGCTTCGGGTTTTGTCGTACTGGGTGCATTTAGTAGCAAATGATTTTCTTAGATGGGGGCGAAAAGGAGCTTTCTTGATTAATGTAATCGATTTTCGGAAGTTAATTGCTGAGAAACATTCTCTTGGTGTTGCCTTAACAATGAAAATGATCCCAGTATTGATTAATTGATAAATTGTCCAACAACTCCGAGCAGGTTAACATTTCTTTGTGGCCACGTTTCAAGATGGTATTTGACATGCACCTCAATAGTTTGAGGAATGCCAATGTGAAGATGTTGTGGGAGGATGACGTACACCCACACTATGTCATGAGGCGATATGCTGAGTTTACAGCTTCACTTATCCACCTTAATGTTGAATATGGAGATGGCCAGGTTAGAGAGATTTGTAAGTTATCATATATATTATTAGGTTATAGTTAAAAACTGATAATAAACCATGATATTCTGGTCAATTTTGTAGCTTGAACTGAACTTGGAGAGACTTAGAATGGCTGTTGATGACTTGCTTAATAAGCTTGCCAAAACTTTCACAAAGCCAAAACCGCAGACGGTGTTCCTTATAAACAACTATGACATGACAATTGCTGTATTAAAGGTACGTTCCACTCTTGTCAATTCCTTTTTTAGCTTTTTTTTTGAGGGGGTGGGGGTGGAGAAATGGTCCAATAAAAAAACATACAATGTTATTTTAGATGGATCATAAGATATTCAACCTTCCATAATTACGCGTAGGGTCTTTTCTTATAATTCTATAAATTCATCTGTTTGCCAGGAGGCTGGTCCAGAAGGAGGCAAAATTCAGCTGCACTTTGAAGACCTTTTGAAGAATAATACTTCCATTTTTGTGGTAAGCTTGTACTATAGCTTTTAAAGCCTATCCCCAGCCATCTTACAAATACGTCCTACATTGAATAATTGCCAATGAGTTCTTTAGACATCGTCGTTTGGATATTTAAAACCTAAAGTTCAATGATAATTCCTTGCAGGAAGAACTACTGCTAGAACATTTTGGCAATTTGATCAAATTTGTAAAGACCCGAGCCTGTGAGTGTCTCAATCATTGCCCTTGTAACATTTTGAATTTTCCAGAACTCCTTAAGCTAGTAGTGATTTGCAATTTCTCTATCTATCAGCCGAGGACCCAAGTTCCGGTTCTGAGAGGCCAATAACTGTTGCTGAAGTTGAGCCACTCGTGAAGGACTTCGCAAGCAGGTGGAAAACCGCTATAGAGCTGATGCACAGTGATGTCATCACTTCATTTAGCAACTTCCTCTGTGGTATGGAGATCTTGAGAGCGGCACTGACTCAACTGCTGCTTTATTATACAAGGCTCACGGATTGTATAAAGAAGATCCCTGGTGGATCTGCACTTAACAAGGAGCTAGTTTCTATATCTTCGATAATGTATGAGATTAGGAAATACTCGAGGACCTTCTAGAGTACCATGTCTTTTCCCTCTAATGAAACATCCTGGAATGGTTATTGTCAAATTGTATGGGAGGGAAGAGTGTACTAGTTCTGTAAAGCGAATTGTAGCCCCTGCCAGCCATGGCCACTGATTTTGCCTTTCATGGATTTTTTTCCCAGACAATCATGAGAACCAAGTTGAATATCATATCATAAAGTGAACGTGAAGAATTCAGTTGACTCGAAGTATTGCCGAGACCATAAATCTCAGGAATTTCAGTTTCATCAGCAGAGAGATTTGTAGTTGGAAAGCAATTTCCGGATTTGTAGTTGTTAAGTTTTGTATATGTGTGAAGGTGTCAGACCACCACCACCATAAACGGTGGTGGCGGGTGGTGAAAGGCGCTGTGCAAGAACAAAGAGACGGCAAGTCTTGGAGAGAAATTTTGTTAATGTGTGTTATGTCCAACTATTACATCATAAGCAATTTTTATATCTAGGGTAGTGTCCAAATGAGCTTACAAACAAACAAATCAATTGAATCAATTGGGCCTAATAGAGATAATATCTTAAGGAAATTGCTAGCCGGTACACTTTGAAAAGTTTTTGTTCTTTCTAGTCTACTTTTTTTTTTTTTTTAAACCGAAAAAAGGCACTTTGAGAATTTTCTTCCTAAAATATTCCCGTCTTTTTGATGATGAAGCTTGACTTTCACAGCTCAGCTCCCCTGCTTAAAAGTTTCATAGCATTTAAATTGGAGAAATATAAATTCACAAAACAAACATGGAAACGAAAAAAGAAAAAAAAATAGTCGAATTTTCATGCATAGAACACGAATTTGATCACATTTGAATTTTCTGAGTTTATCCTATTTTTCCTTGTTCTTGAGCTGTTTTGGTCACTTTAATCTATGTTTTAAGCTTCGAATTTGTTTAAAAGTAATCCTTGTTATCCTAACTTAGTATTACATTTGTGCACAATTTTTCTACTAGAAAACACTATTTTTGAATTGGGCACCGAATTGGGCATTGCGATATAGGGATGCGCACCGAATTGGGCATCGCGATATAGGGATGCCTCATCGCGATGCCTAGATGCCTCATCGCGATGCCCAAATATTGAGAAATTAATGATCCAATCCAATAGTCAAATTAATTAAAGAATCAAAATCAAGATTAAAAGGAACTGCATTTAGGTTGGGGGAGTCAAATTCTTAATAAAGATTCTAGAAGTATTAAATTCGGAAGAGGAATTTGGAAAGAAACCTTTGAATGAGATGACAACAAAGGTTGTTTGCAAGTGAAAGTTAGAAAAACCAACTCAATGAAGAAAGGGTGGACGAACAGGACAGATATGAAGAAATATTTTCAATTTCATTAACAGCACACGTCAGACAATTCAAATACTGGGCAACGCAACGGGGATCGACCTGCCCGATTATGTCGCAGGGGTCGAGGGGAGAGCGTCCCTCGTGGGGGTTCGGGGGCAACGCCCCCGAAAGGTAAGTGAAAATCAAGTCCCCTCCAGCTGTTGAAATTCAAACAGTGCATCGCTATGCACAAAGTGGAGCATCGCTTTTTGTCCCCGTTACTCGCCTTAGCCATGCGGCAGCTCGCCTTAGCGAAGTGCGGCAATTAAAATGTATACCCAAAAAATAAGTGCATGCACGGTGTTTGTTTGTTTGTCTCTGTGAATAAACTGAAATGAATGGCTTGAGCAACAGCTCGCCTTAGCAACCAACGGAAAGCTCGCCCTAGCGACCAACGGCAATTCAATTTTTTCAGTTGGCCCCCCCGGCTCGCTAAGGGGCGTAACTGGAAGGCTCGCCCCAGCGAGTTAATTTTTTTATTTTGTTCCCTGCTCGCTAAGGTGTGCTGCGATAATCGTGATGCACCAATTATTCATCGCGATGCCTCAATTTGTAAAAGTGGTGCATCGCGATGCACAAAAATAAATATATAAATTAGGTATTGCGATGCCTTGGGTTACTGATGCGCGTGTGTTTTTCTTTCATTAATGGCATAATCGTCTTTTTGCCCCAAAAATACATTTTTTCGATTTTAAAAAAAAGATGAATAGACTAGAGCGATTACAAATGTTAAAAAAGGGACCGACCTGTAATTCACCCTAATATCTTCAACAGTAGTCACTCTCAAAAGTGATACAAATAGAATTTTGATTGATCAAACTCAATGACTACTGAAGCAAAAAATGAAGTGAATACAAAAAAGGAGCCAGAAAACTATTTAAAAATCACGGGCATGTTTGATTTAGATGAAATTTGTAGTTGATAACTTATGACCGATTGGCTAAGAACTGGTGTTGTTTGATATAGTTGTTTCAAAGTATTAATGAGTTGTTTTAAGTTAGTGTAAATAAAGGTCATTTTGGACATGGAATGAATTAAAAGAATTTTACTTTGCAAATAAAGGTAAGAAAATTGATATTTATACCTATAAAATTGCTGAGTACACCCAATTATTAAGTACACCCCCTCCTAATATTTTCAACTCCTCAAAAAACTAAGTACAACCCTCCCTAATTTCCTATTATACCCTTAAGAATATTTTCCCCAAAATACTAAGTACACCCCACCCCAAATACACCTCACCCCATCCTCCTCCTTCCGTACACCCCACCCCTTTCCTCCCTCCCCCACACAACCACCTCCTTCCTCCTCCTTTTTCCCCGCCTCCACCCACCCACCGCCCCACCCACCCTCCCTTTACTTTGATTTTTTTGAACACCCCTTTCCTCCTCCTCCCCCACCCCACCTCCTTCCCCGCCACCCCACACACCCGCCTCTTTCCTTTTTTATAAACAGTTTGTTCGATTGTATCAACACCCATAGTGGTGCCCACCGAACATCACTATGGGTGTTCGGCACCCCCTACCAAACATCACTATGGGTGTTCGGCACCCCCTACCGAACAGCCAAAAAAAAAAGGGTATTTAGGTCTAAATTTTTAATGGTATTTTTATAATTTTTGTTAGGGGGTGTACTTAGTAATTTTATGGGTGTAAATAACAATTCTCTAAAGGTAATCTTCGAAAAAACAAAAATAAATGTGTTTTATTTTGTACATGGCTTAAGATTTATCATCACATAAGCCAAGTTAAACATTTAAAAAATAAATTACGACAGGTAATAGGTCATAAGCACGTCCCAAAAGCCAAATCAAACAGACCTAACATCCTAACTTCCCTACATTAACATGATACCGTGATCTTTAGAATGCTAACTGATTTGCAAATAAGTTACTGTCGATGCCCTTGAAGACTTTGTTGTTGGCATAAATACCCTTGAATGTTTCTGACCTAGAGTTGAATTGAGATATAAACAACAAATGCATTATCATTAAGCAATATCATTTCCCGATCCCAACTTTTGTAATATTTGATCAAGGAATTTCTTTCGTTTGTTAGTTGCCTTCAGACCATTACTTGACGTGAGTTGCCTCGTTTTCTTGTCGCTAGCTTAATTTGTCGGGAATTGTCCTGTTGTAATTGGCATTGTCACACCACAGTGTAAGGCACTCTTGCTTACGAGTAGTCGCCCTCTTACAAATCATACGAATCTTCGCGAAAGAACAATATATAAGTATTATTCCAACTTTACTTTTCAACCAACACACTTAATTAATGTAAAGGGCATAAAACATCGCACTCAAACAAAGTAAACGCGTTACATAGCATGATGTTTTGGTTAAAAAATGAAATGAGAATAGTATTTCCGTAACAATATAATGCAAAAAAAAATAATAATAATGAAGAGAGGTGGAAGTGCAAAGGCAATTAATTATATGGGGTGGGTTTTGTACTTTTAACTCCCCCAACAAGAAAGGACCGAAAATCAATCAATATTCATAACACTATTTGAATTTAATGGCCGCGAAAATAAGTTGGCCTTCACTTCTTTTATATAGAGTGTTCTCTCTCTTCCACTGGGATTTGAAGACCAACTAAACTATAAAAGCAGTCACAGTCGAAACAAATAATATTGGAATACATGTTTCCCGTAAAAGTCAAATTGGCTACACTATAGATGTTTTCCCCTTTTTTTTTTTTCAAACAGAGAGTGAGAGTCATTAAATTAAGAGAGAAAGAGAGTTTGGGCCCCCCTTGTTAATTATTTTTTTTAAAGTCTTGCCCATAAAATTTCATAAATGTTCTTAACCAAAGTTACCGTGTTGGATACATGATTGACTTAACGGAAAAATACTAATGACATCCACTAAAAGGACTAAGTGTGTTTAATTTTAGTACTCTAGCGACAATAATCGTAAAAAAATTAATAGTCAAGAGACTAATGGTGTAATTAACCCTTGTACAAAACCAGACACAGTCGAAACAAATAAATGGAATAAATGTTTCCCGTAAAAGTCAAATTGGCTACGCTATATATGTACCACCATATGTATAGTAATAGTAAATGCTCTCTCGTTTCTAAATTATCGTTCAATTTGACTTTTTTTTTAGTTAAATTGGATATTTTACAAATATAAATTTGATATATATTATTTTATTTTTTTAAAATCATAAAACACGTCATTCGTGGTATTTTGAAAGTACTATGAATTACATATTTTATAATTTCAAAAAAAATTATGTCAAATTTATATTTAAAAAATATCTCGTTCGACAAAAAAAAAATTTTAAATGACTATAATTTAAAAATAGAGGAAGTACTATAGAATCCCGCCAATGAAGCTATGGGGTACTTCAACTATTGACGATTACAATGAGCCTTCCAAGGTATTCTTAAATACTAATTTCCAAGCCAAGTAAAACTATAAGAACAGTAAAACTCTCACTACTAAGTTTTAATGTTAGAAATGTTGAATACTAACGTTGCCACATTTCCATGACTCGAACCTGAGATTTATAGGTAGGACCGTAACGGGAGTAAAAGTCTCCTTACTTGGAAGTTTTAATGTTGTTGTATTCTCATGGTTCGAACCTGAGATTTATAATTAAGTTAGAACAACTTTTTATCAACTGACCTACGCACTTGGTGGTAGCCTTGGAAGATTTTTGAATTGTCTAGAAGATAATGATTTCGGGATTCAATTTTTTAGCATAATTTTGAGAGTTCGCAATTTTCAAATCGTGGATCTGAATTACCATTAAATTGTCCTTTTTGGAATCATGATCGAGAGACGACCAAGCTAATTTACTTTCTGCTTATATTTTTCTATAGAGGTGTCCTAATGTTTTTCGGGCCAACCATTTTTTTGGATTTTTGTCAGATCCTCAATAACGAGAATTTTCACGAAAATGGTTATGTCATAACACCAAAGTGACGTCGTGTGATGTACAAAATGCATATTAACATTTCGAGGTGTTGGTGTGAGGTGACTTATAAACCCCCCATAGATCTAGGTGGACATGTACGTTTATCTTGATTGACCGAGTATACCAAGTATCAAAAAATAAGTAAAATATTGTACCATGATGACGTAATATAATAGTCTCACTAGACTATTTATTTCGATAACTACTATACTTGAATTTAGCCAAACACCAAATACCTAGCTGGCGTCGTCTAACTTAAATGTATATTGATGAGGCTGTCAATTTTGGTGCCATTTTTTAGTTTCAAGTAGTTGGTGTAGGCCAAGTAAATAAAAGAAAACCAGAACAACTTTAATTAGTTACTAGTTATAGAACCCGTGCTTTGCACGGGTGTAATTTAACATTGAGATTAATCGATATATGTTAGGAGTACTTTTATAAAAATAAAATTATAATTGATATAGGCATTTGTTGACTTAATGTTTTAAAAAAGTTAGGTTTTGTCAATATACGCAAATTGATGATTATTTTTAGTATAATACTTTCATTTTAGAATAAATATTTGTTATCGATTTGTATATGGGTATGAGTAAATCGTTATTTCTATATTTTTTTTTTATTCCTAAAGTATCTTTCAATGATATCAAATTGTTGAATTATTTTTCATCTCGCCATTAATAAAGATATTTTAGACATATACTTGAGAATTTTTACAAAATAGAAAATAAAATATTTACATTGTTATATATGCAGGATTTATAGTCTAGATTTCAATTAACATTAATGGAAATAAAAATTTGTTGGTTTATATTATAAACATAACCAGGAGAAAAAGTGATATAGATCATTTAATCAAAAATCAAAACCAAATTTCCAATGGAAAATCAATAAAATGAAAAAAATCAAGAGCAGAAATAAAACAAAAATTTTAGTATAAATTATGTACCAAAATCAAAATAGAAATCGATACGTAAAATCATAAATCAAGAGCAATATCAACCCCAAAAACATCGCCTAACCAAAACCAAAATACCAAAAAGTGAAAGATCGAGAAAATAAAAAAAATAAAGATGTGCAAAATAAAAAGAAAAAATTTTAAAATTGAAATTGAACAATTCAACTACAACGAAACCCAAAAACATAAATCAGACCCAAATTTAAAATGGAAGCTAAAATCAAATACCATGAGCTATATAAGTAAAGCGAATCCAATACACCATGATCCGAGGAGAGAGAGAAACCAT
This sequence comes from Platycodon grandiflorus, assembly GCA_016624345.1. Taxonomy (NCBI): domain Eukaryota; kingdom Viridiplantae; phylum Streptophyta; class Magnoliopsida; order Asterales; family Campanulaceae; genus Platycodon; species Platycodon grandiflorus. Next base: position 6,159,337 of record CM028368.1, read on the forward strand.
CATTCCTTCGACAAATGATGTTTCACCTTACTTATTGTCTACAAAAGGAAAAAATTATCTTGCAACCGAACGAAGGGAGTGATGGGCACATGCTTTATAATTTCATTACAAATATGTGGGAGTTACAAATAATGGAGCACTTAATGAAAAAGTAATTAGCAAGAAGGGAGTTACAAATCTCTCTCTCTCTCTCTCTCTCTATATATATATATATATATATATATATATTAAAAACCCAACTTACCGATTTTAGAGAGAAAATGAAATTAAATATGGTGGTTACGAAGTAGATATAACTATGGTTCATTTGAAATGAATTTCTTTTAAAAAATAATTAAATGTGTTTTTTTAGAAGAATTAAATGTATTATTAATCACTTAAAAAAAAGGTTTTGAGCGAGTATTGTCATAGGGTAATAGTAATAGCTAATATTAATACTTATAAAATTAATATTATTGAATATATAATAGTAATACCTAATACTATTAATAACTATTAATAATACTTATAAGATTAATATTATTGAATATCTAATAGTAATACCTAATACTATTATGTCGTAGTTATGTACTACCTAATAATAATACCTATAAGATTAATATTATTAAATATCTAATAAGGTATAAATACTATATGTTAAATCTATTATTATTAGGTATAGTTATTAGCTAAGGATATACTATTAGTAATAATATAGGGATTACCCTCAGTAATAATTTTAATAGGGATTATTACTCTCATATCATAACTATTATACTATTAGTAATTATAAAAGGGATTATAACTATCGTATCATAGCTATTATACTATTAGTAATTATAATAGATATTATTACTTTGATATCATAGATATTATACTACTCCATTAGTAATTATAATAGAGATTATTATTTTTTTGATACCAAAATGAAGATGATTTATATATAGATACACGAAGAGGCAAGTACTTGAATGAACCTGGATATCTTTTATGTAGCCAATATCGGTTATAAAACATCTTCATCTTCATGTGAGAATCTTCTTCCCCATGATATATGTAGCATTTTAAATAAATACATAAAATATAAATGGTTGAGTTGGTCTAAGGTGCATGTTTTAATTCAAAAGGGTGTGAGTTCAAATCTCACTAACAACATTGTTTTATTTTCTAACTTTTCATTTCCTTGCCAATAGCTAAAGTTCCTCTACTAATGTATTTGAAGAATGGTATATACCACAATATCATATCTATAGTACTTAGCTAAGACTATTAGCTAATGGTACCCTCCTTAGAATTCCAAAAGTCAAGCCATGAGAATGCATCTTTAACCAAAGGGGATGAGGTGTCACATCCTTAGGCATCCTCACCAACTTTAAATATATATATATATATAGATTTTCAGATTTTCTGAACCATTTGTCCATGATCAAACCAATGAATGACCTATTTAACTATGCGTCTATGCGCAACTTAACTTAATTTATTTTTTTGGACGAGTCCAATATGTACCCTAATTCAGCCTTTGTATTTAAGAATTATATATCATCTCTCTCAAGGAGTTCATACTATCGACCTATACATTTGAGAAGAAATCTTTGATTAATTCGGTCGTAATACTTGATCATTTGATCTATATTCCCATGTATTTTAAAAGAAAGTTTGTAATAGACATCTCAACAATACTTTTACAGGAATGACTATTTAGAGCTCGTTTGTTCGAGCGTTTTGGCAAAAACGCAGGGTTAATACACAGCTTATTCCCTAACTTAGTGTTTCAATGCTGCGGTAGAAAAAGCAAAACGTGGCTGCGTTTTAAAACGCTGGAATTCTTAGTTTTTTCTCAAAACGCAGTAGGGAATAAAAAGTTGCGTTTTGATATAATATTTCAAACGCATTTATAAAGAAAAAAATCGCATTTTAAATAATCTGCGTTTTTAAAACGCTGCACCAAACGGGCTCTTAGCACGCCACTTCTCAATTGTAGTACAAAATGCGAAGCATTTGATATAATCAAAATAAAACATTGATAGAGTGATGCAGATGAAAAATAGAGTACTAAGATTCACAACTTTCACACCTAACATTTCCCAAAAATTAAGAAATATAAATGAAACAAAAGAAAAGTTGCAAATATTTATTAGCAACAAAAGTTCTAATAAATGAGCTAGAAAGAGCTATATATTTAGTTCCATTTAGTATCAACAAACTATGTCCATATTTCATTTTCATTTTTATCATATACCCACTCATGATTCATGCAGATCTACTACTCAAATAAATCTATCTAAAAATATATAGAATTTCTCATTTCATTTATATATCAAACACACTTTTAAAATTAAGAAACAAAGATTTTGTTTCCAATTGCATCAATAAGGCTCCGTTTGTTTTAAGGAAAATAACTTCCTGAAAATTATTTCTGGAAAATGATTTTCGGAAAATGAAAATGTTCTATTTTCAGGTGTTTGGTAAATCTTTTGAAAATATGTCGAAAAATATTTTCCGGTGTTTGGCAAACTCATGAAATTTTTACGGAAAACATACGTGCAAAGGTGATATTAGGAGAAAATTGGAATGAACAAGTTTTGGAAAATGACTTACGGAAATTGAATCGTAAGTCATTTTCTGAAAAGCTTCATTTTCCGTTGACTTGGAAAACATCTTACATTGACTACATTTTCCAAATGTTACCAAATACCGGAAAATAAGGAAAACGTTTTCCGGAAATCATTTTCCGTGAAATAAACGGAGCCTAAGTCTCAAACCTTTGCATTGCAGGGTGTCTCAAAAAAAAAAAAAAAACCTATCCATTGGCCTGCTGGAGATTTGTTCCATTAATTACAATCAAAACATATCAATTCTCAAAGCCAACATCAACTTAAAATAGTTAAGGATGTAAATTAAGAAAATGATGTTTGCCAAATAAATAGAGAATTAATTAATGTCTTGTTTATCACGAAAATGCGCGTAAAGCAACATGCATTGATAATTAATTAGATGGTGATTGGGGATGGAGCATATACACGTTTTGCTGTCATCCATCCTACGATTAATTGTTCGTATGATGACCTAACATCAATTAATTAATTAAATAAATTCATGTTACGACAGATCGAATGAAAAATTAAATAATATATTATATATTATGAGAGTGAAACCGATGACATTGATAAATAATTAAATTAAAAGTTCTAAATTACCTACAAGTAAAATGAAAAACTGTTTTCCACCAATTATCAACTTCATAACTTTAATAAAAATTCTATTGAGTAAACAGGTTTGATTGTAATTTTCATTGGAATTGTTACAAATTAGATATTGTACATGTAGATTTAAATTAGGGTAAATTGTCAACAGAAAAAGAAAACCCCCTTGATTTAAGCAGTTAACAGATCACCCCCTTATTAAAAATTACCTAAAAAGAGCTAATTAGTCCTATCTATAACTAGAAATATTCATCGGTAGGGAGAGCTTTACCTCCTTTGTGATCCTACTCGGTTTGGAAATTAATTATGTACCTTCAAACTTGAAAATACCTTGGAAAAAAAAAAACATTTACATAGAAAATACATGCCATTAATCCATGTGAATATTCACCACTGCATTGGTGCATGCATGCATGATCGAAATGCAAAATATTTCAATGTGGCAAAAATTAATATGGATCCATAATGTGGATTATATTTTAAGCATCACTAGTTTTGAAAATTTTAATACAATTCATATGCAAATCACCGACACAGATTACACATATGCCGAGTGCAAACCATAACTATTATGAGTGTTGATCATAAAGTTTTCATGGTACAAATTCAAAGGGTTGACTCACTGCTTTGACCACTATTGAGTTCATGTGTGAAACAATTTATTTAACGGAATGTCTTGTATTAAATTCTCACTATCTGATGTTGACAACATTCAAATGAGAGTCCTAAAAGTTTAAGGTAAAAACTTAGAAAAGATTGTATTATGAGTATTTTTTTTAAGACGGAACTTTCTGACTCGATTCATTGTGTGTTGGTAGACTGAGCTGTGAAAAAGTGAGATTCTATCTTACGAATTAAAATCCGTAAGACGATCTCACGTGAGACCTACTCGAAGTTTAAAAGGTATGGGAGTTAAGTCCCTTGAGCTATATGCAGGCTAACGTTGTTAACGGATGGAATTGGATAAGTGGCTACGGGCCTACGGCCGACACATCGGTCATTATTTGGTCCTTTTTGGAAGAGGGGGTTTCACGTGAATAAGTTGACACTTGGACCCCTCCTGGTTTAAAAAGTGTACGATTTACATGTAAATTATGTACTTTAAAAACAATTCCTCCAAGTTGTGCCAAATGTACAACAGCAATGAATGTTGGGTACTTAATACTTTTTCCCCATTTTTCTAAGATCTTAAAATGTTTTGGAGATTTAAAAAACTAAAACACCCTCCTTCCAAAAAAAAATATATTTAAAAAAAAAGAAAAATTGATCCCGAAATGAGTATTCATTTCTTAACGAAGTTACCGAATTTACTTTTGTTAATTTCGATATCCAATATTCACTTGCAATACTATAATGTCGACGTAAATATATACTAGTTTAGTATGTGTCATTTTTCATGTGATTTGAACAGCGAGTTTGTAACACAATTATGAAAGGGTCAAACAACAACGAAACCGAGTGGTAAAGTGAACTTAGTCAAAATAAACTCTACCAGAATTTCAACACAAAATCAATTGGTTTCAAGTCAAATTAATGATTCAATGTATGTAGGATATATAATAATTCTAACAGAATTGTATCATATACTATAAAAACTCTCAGAAGCTAGTACCTGATGCATAAAGTAAGTCTGCAAAACATCTAAGAATAACAGCCTGCAAGTACTTATTTGCTCGATCTGAGATCATGATTCATGTGGTCCTTAATTTCTCTTAATTGTCCCTGAGCTCATTTCTTCATGGACGTTGTTTAAAATGCCATTTAATACACTATATATATATATTCAAACAATGGAGGGCCGGCTCAGGTTTTACAAGTTCTTGGGGATTGGCTTTTCAGTTTGTTACTAGTAGAGTTTGTGAGTGTTGCTCCTAGCTCCTCGAGCTGACGCTCGGGCTTTTTTCGTCTTCGGTGACTCCCTAACAATGGTAACAATGACTACCTTGTTACCATCCACCGCCTGGGCCGACTCCCCTCCTTACGGCATAGACTACCCCACTCACCGTCCCACCGGTCGATTCTCCAACGCCCTTAACATCCCCGATATGATCAGTTCCATTTGTGAGAATTTAAGAAAGAAGAAGAAGAAGTAATACTGGCCAAGCTATTTTATTCATTTGAGAAAGAAGAATATAAATACACAGTTCAGATATTTTTTGTACAATGTATCAAGAATACAGAGGGACTTGGCTTGGTCAATTTCGGAGTACTCCAGGTTGTTGCTTTGAGACAGATTCATTGCTTTCACCTTCCCTCAAGCGAGACGGAGGGGATCGAAGACGCAGCTTGGAACATAGTAAATCAAACCGAGGCCGAGTAAGACCCTTAGTGAAAAGGTCCGCAAGTTGATCGGTGGTAGAAACATATGCGATCTGAAGCGACTTCCGTTGAACTAGCTCGCAGACGAAGTGGTAATCGATTTCAATGTGGCGAGTGCGAGCATGAAATACGGGGTTGCGAGCCATTTGAAGAGCAGAGAGATTATCACAGAAAATTGATGGAGGACGAGTGAGTGGAATTTCGAGCTCTCGAACAAGGAAAGAAAACCATCGGACCTCAGCTGCAGTTGTGGCGAGGGCACGGTATTCAGCCTCGCTGCTGGAACGGGAGACAGTGGCCTGCTTTTTAGCTGACCAAGATACCAGATTGGGACCAAGAAAGATGCAGGACCCAGTTGTTGAGCGACGATCATCTGGGTCACCTGCCCAATCGGCGTCGGAGTAGGCCCAAATATCAAGGTGGGAAGATTTATGAAACAGAATTCCTTTATCCAGTGAGCCTTTAATATACCGAAGAATACGTTTAGCAGCTTGCAGATGGGTGGTCCGAGGCTTATGCATGAACTGACAGACTTGGTTAACAGCAAATGCAATGTCGGGGCGAGTGAGAGTTAAATATTGTAAACCTCCGACCATGCTTCTATATGAAGTGGGATCGGGTAGAGGATCGCCAGAATGAAGGGACAGGCGAGTATGAGGTGCAACTGCTGTGGTACAAGGTTTACAAGAAGCCATGTTGAACCGAGTGAGTAAGTCAAGAGCATAGCGAGTTTGATTGAGATGAAGATGTGAAGTCGTCCGAGTGGTTTCAATGCCAAGAAAATAGCCCAAATCTCCAAGTTGTCTGCTGTCAAATGTGGAACAGAGTTGATCAATAAACTGGGAGACATTAGTTGATGACGAGCCAGTGACAATCAAGTCGTCCACATAAACGAGGACGTAAATAGTGGATGAACTGTCATGCCGAATAAAAAGGGAACTGTCAGAGCGACTGTAGAAGAAGCTATGTTGGAGGAGAAATTCGGAGAGACGATGAAACCATGCTCTTGGGGACTGTTTAAGGCCATAGAGAGCGCGATGGAGACGGTACACATGATTCGGATGAGATGGATCGACGAACCCGGGAGCCTGTTGCATGTAAACTTCTTCGGATAAAAACCCATTTAAGAATGCATTACGGACGTCGAGTTGTTTGATGGGCCAGGCACGGCAGTGAGCAATGGACAACACAGTGCGGATAGTAGCGGGTTTTACGACTGGGCTAAAAGTTTCATCGTAATCTAACCCTTCTTGTTGGTTGAAACCTTTTGCAACGAGTCGCGCTTTGTACCGTTCAATATGGCCATTGGCCTTTCTCTTGATGCGATACACCCAGCGACAACCAACAACATTCATGGATAGAGATGGAGGAACGAGAGTCCAAGTCTGATTTTTGAGTAAGGCAGAAAATTCCTCCTGCATTGCGGTTTGCCAGTGGGTAAATTTGGTGGCCTGTTTGAAGGTGGAAGGCTCGTAATCTTTGGAGTCCATAGATGTAACCGAGTAGGCATGTGGGAGAGGGTGACGGGAAGACCCGTATGTTATTTGATTGATACTTCCATACCGAAGAGGTGGGGAAGATTGAGGAGATTGTGCTGTTGAAGACGAGGAGGAGTTGCCCGAGGTTGAAGCTGGAGTACTGGGTGTGATCTGGGTATATGATTCTGTTGGTAGATGGAGTGGTATAGGGGTAGGTGGAGATCTTGTTTGTTGGTTGTGTTGGTGACGGTAGGGAGCTGGTGGGGTGTATTGTTGAGCTGGAAGAGCTGGTGGGGTGTTGGGCTGTGTTGTAGGCGGGGTGGTGTGCTGAGTTGGTATGAGTGATTGTGGTTGTAGGCGGGTTTGAGGTGGCTCTGGCGGGTGATGTTTTGGGATTGGTATGGGGTGTTCCAAAGCAATATGTGAGGGAGCCTTGGGGCTGGACGGTACCTGTTTGGAATGAGCTTGTGTCTGTCAAGAGCAAAAGGAAAAGAATGTTCGTTAAATAATACATGGCGTGTAACATATATTTTGCCCGAGAGTTTGTCATAACACCGGTAGCCTTTTCGATTTCCATCATAGCCAAGAAATACACAATGAAGGGATTTCGGTTGTAGCTTGTGTTTGTTGTATGGAACGATATACGGAAAACAAGAGCAACCAAAGGTTTTAAGGAACCGATAATCCGGAGTACGGTGAAATAGTTTTTGGTATGGTGAGATGTAATCAAGCTGCCGCATAGGTAGCCGATTAATGAGAAAAACTGCTGTGGTGAAGGATTCGAGCCAAAAATTCATTGGGAGATTGGCTTGAGCTAGGAGACAAAGACCCATTTCCTCGATATGCCGATGTTTCCGTTCAACAACACCGTTTTGTTGCGGTGTGTACGGACAGGTGAGTTGGTGTTTAATGCCATGTTGAGCAAGAAAGTCACAAAAAAGTTTACTTGTGAATTCACCACCGTCATCGGTTTGCACAGTTTTGATTGTATGAATGGCCTCAATTCGACGTGAGAGTTGATTTTCAATTTCAAGTTTAAATTTAGCGAACACAGTGATGACATTAGATTTTTGAACTAGTGGAAATAACCAAGTGAACCGTGAAAAATCATCAACGATTGAGAGAAAATATCGAAAATGATTTATTGAGGGAGTAGGAGAAGGTCCCCATACATCCAAATGTAACAAAGCTAGAGGCTGTGTGGATTTAAAAGAACGCAAACTAAAAGGTAATTTGCATGCTTTCCCAAGAGGACAAGTTGGACAAAATTTATTCGGGCTAATACGTCCATGTACCGGAATGTTAAACTTGGAGTGAAGGATTTGTAGGACTTGAGAAGAAGGATGTCCTAAAGGTGAGTGCCAGACATCCTGATTCGTTCTTTCCCCAACTAGAGCAAGAGGACTGTTTTGACTTGAGTGATCGAAGGCAAGGTGATATAGACCGCCGGAGCTATGCCCAGAAAGAAGGGTCTTCTTGGTGCGGAGGTCCTTGACACGAAAACCAAAGGCATCAAGTTCAAAGTAACAGTGATTATCATGTGAGAAACGTCTAATAGAGAGAAGAGATTTGTGAGCATTTGGAACACAAAGAATATTTTTTAACAAAAAATTTTTGTTACCGGAGGAGATTGAAGACGAGCCAACATGCGAGATAGGCATTTGATTGCCATCGCCCACAGTTACTGAATCATTTCCATGGTAGGGTATGGTGTGTTGGAGAGAGTTTGGCTGGGATGTGATGTGATGTGTGGCTCCGGAGTCTAGGCACCAATTGGGTTGGGGATGGGGGGAGTAGGAGGCAGTGTAAGCTGCATTGTGTCGGTTATAGCAGATATCAGCGGTGTGGCCATGGCGATGACAGATCTGGCATGGGTTGTAGGAATCATTATGGTTGGGGTAGGTGGGAGGACGATATGGTGGAGTTTGTAAGATGCCGCGGCCACCATTGTGGCGACCACGCCCACGTCCTCTACCGCCCCCGCGATAATTTCTACGTCCCCTGGAATGGTGTCCATAATAACCTGGATTGTGGTTGAAATTAGAATTGTTGTTGAAATTGGTTTGTTGGTGTTGGGTAGCGGGTGAGTGTTGTGGGTTTAGTTGTTGATTGGTTGTGGTGGTGGTTTTGTTGGCGACAAGGGCTGTGCCAAGGTTGAGATTAAGGGAAGAAAATCTGTTTTGGAGAGTTTCTTCATGCAATATACGATCTGAGAATTCATCAAATGTAGTTGCTGGGTTTTGATTATAAGAAGTGAGAAATTCTTTGTAATCATGGCCTAACCCGTGAAGGACACGTTCTATAAGATCTTCATCAGGAATAACTATTCCAGCAATAGCTAAAGAGTTGGTGATGGTTGTGGCTCGGAGAAGGTAGTCAGAAATGGTGGTTTCGGGTTTGTGTTTGAGGTCATGAAGCTGCTGACGAAGATTACGAACGAGAGGGTTGCACCTAATTTTTTGAAATAAGCTCCCGGCTACCGTGCGGTCTTGACGATGCAAGATGAGATTGGATAGGTGATGTGACTGACGAACGCATCCAAGCCACAACTAAACTTGTAGCTTCGAGCCATTTTTGGTAGGCTGGATTTGGGGTTACTTTGTCGGGTAATTTTTCTTCTGGTGGTGAGTTATCAGTTAAGACATGTTCCAACGAGAAGGTGCGAAGAACTGCAAGAAATTGGGCTGACCAATTTAGGTAGTTTTCTTGGGTTAATAGGCAATTGGCCATTAATGATTGTGGGTTGAAGAACACTGGAAGACTGTGGCCATTGGACTGAGAGGAGCTTGCAGTAGCTATTGTTTCTACCATGGCGTGAGCCTTGAAAAAGCTCTGATACCATGTGAGAATTTAAGAAAGAAGAAGAAGAAGTAATACTGGCCAAGCTATTTTATTCATTTGAGAAAGAAGAATATAAATACACAGTTCAGATATTTTTTGTACAATGTATCAAGAATACAGAGGGACTTGGCTTGGTCAATTTCGGAGTACTCCAGGTTGTTGCTTTGAGACAGATTCATTGCTTTCACCATTCAATTTAATTTCTTCTCCCTACATATTTGACATCATTCAGTAGCTAGCTAGCGCACATGCATTTTGTGTGCCCCTAACATTACTTGTTAACTAATTATCTCATATTTGACTCGATATCCCGGGGTCTTTTTTTTTTTTCAGGTGAGTCGATGGGATCGGAACCCACATTGCCGTACCTGAGTCCAGAACTGAACGCGGGAATAAACTTCTTGTGGGAGCAAACTTTGCTTCCGCAGGAATTGGGATACTGAATGACACTGGAGTGATCAGTTTGTATGTCCCAATATTATACACTTACATATTTGCTCTGTGACAGAATCGCTATTCTATATTCTATTAGTGTACTCCAAATTTTAACTGCGGCACTTGTACTAATATGTTTTACCTACTATACTCTGGAGTGCCGCGGTTGAATTTTGGAGTGCTAATCCCGACTCCCCTTTTACTCTTTTTCCTTATATATGCAAGCATTTTCTTCATCAATGCATGGCATTGAAATTGAAACGACACACACCTCTCCTCGCACGCAAGTACTCTAGTTTACGAGTAAATATTGAGTGCAACGTATGGTAATATAACATCATTGTTGATGACGTGACATTATCATCCAATCAAAGTACGTACAATAATTAATTAAGCATCTTGTTTATGTTTATTAAGATTGCTGAGCTACTACACATCAGCAACCTTGCTACGTACCCACATCAACAAGGTTGTTAATTTATAGTGATACCAATTACGTTGTATCACCATTGCGCTCAATACTTTTCCTAGTTTACATTGCTATTAGAGGTGACAATAACTGACACAACATGATTATAAACACGAATTACAGAGAGAAATGACACAATAAGACACGACACGAAAACACGAAATTAAAAGTTTTAGTTAAACATTAATTGTTATATTTATGATCAAATAAGATAGATAAGATGAAACACAATATTGTGACGCGAACACACACGATACGGTAACACGAATTGTCAGCCCGGTTGCGGTCACACTGTTGCTTCACTGTTTGGTGTTCCATTTAAATGATTAAGTCCTTCCGAGGAAATAATTAATGAATGAAACTTTTGAAAACATTAAGGGTATGTTTGAAAACCTTAATGTCATAGTTTGGAATTGGAATTGGAAGCACAATTTGAATTCCGTAGAGCTCAAATTGTTCATCCAATTCTAATTCCAAAGCATGACATTGAGTAGCCAAACATAACCTAAGAATTGTTTGAAAGAGGTCGTTAAAATTACAAAAATTATAGGTCTCGTGAGTTAAGTTGATTCATCAGTTTTTTGTGGTTTGTGATTTTCTTTGTAATGTTATTTTATTTATTTATTGGTTCAACATTTTTTTCTCGGTATCTCTCTCTTACCTTTTCATCTAATCATAACAAAAACACCTAATTAAAAAATAAAATAAAATACTATCTATTTTCTAAAATAAGTGTCATTTTAGCATTTTGCACACAGATTAAAACTGATTTATCCTTGTTTAAGTTTAATTATTGTAAATAAGTTGCAGAAATATTCTTCTTCTTATCAATCATTTTAAATAAAAGTAGTAAATAAGGACGGTTTTGACGGATATGAACAAATGTTTCTTAAAATTCTATAAAGATACTTATTTTGAGATAAGATTTTTACTAAAACGACATTTATTTTGAGGAGAGATAATACAAATTACAAAAGGAACCACCAAACCAAACATGGCCATAACGTCTTCTTTCTTGTTAAAAGAAAAGAACATTGAACATAAACACACCAGCTCCCACACTTTTCATTTTGAGTCAGTGGCGAAGCCGCATTACAGCCAATGGTCATGGCCCCTAAGCTTTGAGCAATATATAATTTACTCCCTTTAACATACAGTTATTACTATTTTTATTATATTTTGACCCCTTAAGTTTTAGAAGTAACACTTTTAATCAAGTTAATTTGTCTCCTAAAGATCGAATCCTAGCTTCGTCACTATTGTTTTGATTAGTTAGGAAACATGAGGGTTGCAAATAGGTCAAATGACACATTATTTGAATGTACTTTTTGCTCATAAATATGTATATTGAATAAAGCAGTTTGCCAACAAGAAATACACTCCTCTCTCTGAATGAGTATTTATTTTTAAATTCTTTTGTCTCAAAATCAATGTCTATTTTTATATAAATTTACTAATTTTACATTTGACACGTATTATCATTAATGTACATGTGGTAATAAAATGCTCAAAAGTCAACTTTCTTAATTTTAATAAAAAATTAAATGAACACTCATTTAAAAACCTACGTGAAAAATTATAGCCTATTATTAATTTTGTTTTGATACAAAAGAAATTATATTACTTTGATGATATATATGCGTATATTTTTCTTTGCGTTGAATATAATCCGGATTGTGCAACAATTAGAATGCTTTGAACAAGATCGGCGAGTTAATGGTCTAATAGGAGCAGAAGCGACGGAGGCACTCATAAACGAAGCACTTGTGCCGATAAGCCTCGGCGAAACGATTTCGTTAACAACTAGTATTATTTGGTGCCTTACTCAGCAAGATCTCGTCAATTTGCTCTACTAGATTACGTTCGCTATCTCATCTTCGAGTACAAAAAGTTCTAATGGTAATGCTTCTTGATCAAAACTGCATTTTCCAACACAAATATATATATATATATATATATATAGGAGTATTCATTGGTTACTCTATTTATCTAACCATCAATGATTACTTTATATCAATCATTGGATCAAAATTAAAAATTAAGATTTAATAGTTAGTTAAAAATACAATTAATGTAAGTAGCTAAGTTATTTAATGCAATTAATCTTAACCTTTAATTTTTAATCTAATGATTAATATAAGAATAACCATTGAATACTACATATATTTTATATATATATATATATGGTTCCTTTTGAACTTGACTGTTCAATTTCATATAAGTATATATGTGATTGAAATGAACAAAAATGCATCTGAAAAATGTTACGGAGCCTAGTGAGATAGTCTCTAGTAGTTAATAGGCCATTAAGAGGGGCGTGTTTGGTTGTTGGAACAGACTAGCATGGTTTTGTTTCCTCACGTGCTCATTAAAGCCAGGACTCTATGTTGATGTCAAGCAATCACATGGCTTGACAATATTTTTCCTCTCTCTCTCTCCCCCCAAAGTGACAAGACACATTAAGACACTTGTATTTAGGTCTAGATTGGATTTGGATAGGATATGTCAAATTTAAATTTGATTTATTAAGAAATTATCGAATTCAGATTAAATTAAATTATCTCTCGAATATTTCAAAGTTTAATTCATATTTAAAATTTTTGGATTTAAATTTTAATCGATCCTCATAAAATATTAATAAAAATAATATCAAAATATCTTTTACACAATTAAAAGTCACACAAACATGAAAAATCATGTTCCCAATTACACAAATATGAATAACAATATAACATTGTACTAAAATATTATAGTGCGCTGAAGTAATAATTATTAATGAGTTAAAGGTCAACATAAGTAACTTTTTTGAATAATATTACTATATTTTTTATATCGGATCGAATCGAATTGTTAACGGATCTGATCACCTTTAATTCAAATTCGATTTGTTAAAACTATCAGGTTATCAAACTCGGATCACAATTAAAAAATTGAATTGAAAAGCTCAATCCATATCCTAAAAATAACACCAAACTCGAATAAAATTCAGATCAAAATCTGATCGATCCACGTCCTTACTTGTACTTGCCCATAGAAAACCTCATTATGGTAAGGCGCAAAATTGGGTACGCAAAAATTTGAACACTAAAACAGTTAGCAACTGTTAATTGGTCAAAACCTAAAAATTTCATTATTTTAATAACAGGACACGCAGACATTGTACTCCACAGCACAATTACCAAATTGTGTCCAATTTTTTTGTTTTTTTGCCTAACGTTACTCTCTTAAGATAATCAGTTTTGATATATAATTGGATGCAGAGGCTCTAGGAATTGGGTTCGAGACGAGTTCTGGTGACGGGTACGGTACCACTGGGTCGCGTACCAGCAGAACTGGCACAACGTAGTAGAGCCAGGGAATGTGCGGATCCACAACTCGAGTCCATGATAAACGGACTAAATAGTGAACTTGGAGGCAGTATATTCATCGCTGCTAACACAATGCAAATGCACGACGATTTCATATCCAATCCCGAGGCTTATGGTACGCTACGCACATCAACCTCTACGTCGACATGATAATTAACTGAAATTACAACATAATTAACTACTAATTTAATTTAATTTAATTAAGCAATACATGTGGTATAAGTTTTGAATAATGCTATGGATCTAAAGAGTATTAAATTTTTGTATCAAATAATGTAGCGGTGATGTGATGCATTAATTTAATTTTTATTTTATTTTTGCATCACCGCTATATCACCGACACATCATTTAAGACAAAAATTTAATCATAAGATTTTGTCGATGAAGAAAAAGGTTCAAGTACATGAGTTTGGAGTGGAGTATAATGGCCAAAACTAAAAGGGAAGCTATAAGAGCATTTTACAAGTAAATTTATTAGATTTGTTGGGGAAGTGAGTTGACAGAGGCAGAAGTTGATGGATGAGTGTAAATTAAGGTACAACTATTTTAAATTCTTTTGTCAGCCAAGGATAGGCTATATATATATATATATGGAACTATATATGAACCCTTAAAACATTTACTGCACTATGGGGCCTTGCCATGCATTGCGCTAAGACTAGACTTGCTACTGGTTCAACAGATGGATATGGCCTGGACTTTTTAAAATTGAGATAAATATGTGTGTGTACGTGTGTGTGTGTGTGTGTGGGGCTACAACTTGCAAGCCAAGTTGAAATTTTTCTTTTTTCTTTTCCTTTTATATATACTTTTATATGAGTCAATACAATAGAGATAAGTGGTGAACCACTATCGATCCTCTTCCACAAAAAAAAAACCGCTAGTCATTTAATCCACAAGTTAATTCAAGAGTAGGGTTTCAGTGTCATTCACGTATCATGTTGGTTATGGATTTTAAAACTGGACACACGGGAGAATAGAGTAGATTAACTTGTTTCTGAAATGACTAGTGCCGAACTCACTCCGATTATACTAAGTAGTAAGTACATATTCTTTAAGGTAGATGAGGGTTCAGGCAACAAAAATCTAGCAATACTGAAATGTAGACCAGGGCTGTGTCCAGAAGCATGCATGGGATAACTGGGATTGCATTTAAAACGAATCGGAATAAATGAAGCTATCTAAAAAAGTTTAATTCTATGTTTGATGCTTTTATATAAGGTGTAACATGTTATATTTTTATGGTGGTTCTGCAGGATTTGTTACGTCGAATATAGCGTGTTGTGGACAAGGACCGTACAACGGGCTCGGACTATGCACGCCATTGTCAAACTTGTGCCCAAACAGAGACATCTATGTATAAGAAATTTGATTACTAATATAGTACAATTTTCTATTATATTGTTTGGTAAGAAACAAAATAACTTAGACTGCAAAGATAAAATTAAGGTAATTGACAACATTACCCCAATATATACAAGTACTTGTTGATGATTTTCATGATAAAGATTAGACATTTATTAGTGCTCCACAAAATAACAAGTTCTAGTACTTCGATCTTTTTCAATTTTGGTAAAAATTTTAAATTATCCAACATCAATAAAGTAAGAAAAATTTATTAAATAAAAAAACTATAGTTATAATGAAACTAGTTCAAATAAAAATAATTTAAATATTTGAAACAATTAGAGAAAAATACGTGTAATTACTTATTTAAAATAATTACTATTTTATTCTCCTATATAGTTCCAAGCAATCACCGTTATCATTCTATTTTGCATAATTGTCATGCAAAGCATGCCAATTCTTTAAAAAAATTCTTATGGTGTATTTAATCTAAATCTTATAAGATTAATCAATCTAAAGCATGCTAATTCAAACGTAAAAATTAACACTACAATCATAAAATTATAAACTACTATTAACAAATTAATATGGAAATAGTATAGAAAGCCTTATGAAGAGCCCAAAAACAACGACGAGAAGGGGGAGTAAAAATAAACGGCCGTAAAGTAGTTGAAACCAAATAAAGTTATAAATATAAAACAAATACTTGACTTAATAGAAGGATATTATTGTCCTTTTACATGAATTCCAACTATTAGGAATCCAAATCCCACCTTCTCCATCAGGATTGTGATTCCTTAATTTTTAGTAATCAATTCCAAGATTTTAGTAATCTATTCCTATTCCAAATATAATGCTTGCACCACCAAAAGCTATTGATCAATTCCATAGAATTAATTCCGTAAAATTGATTCTATTTCCGTATACAAATCGAGGCCCAAGCACTATCATGGCATTGGATTCCAGTTCCAGGACCTAATCGATAAAATCCTCTTCTCTGTTGATTTCCTTCCTATTCCTAGGTTTTTTTTTTTTTTTTTTTTTTGTGAACCTCTGTGTGATGTTATATTGTAGTTGTTGGAGATTCGAAGTGAATAAATAGCTTTTAAAGGCAAGCCTTTTTTTTTTTTTTTTTAAAGAGGATCAATAGTGGTTCCTCACTTACACCTGTGACTCGAATTCACGATCTATTGGTTGGAAGTGAAGAAAAACATATTTATCATAAAAAGAAAAATAATGTTAAACTATGTTTGACTACTTAATTCCATTGATTGAACTTAATCTGATCCGTATCATACATTACTACTCATTCTAAAAAATGAACATGGTCTTTTTTTCTTTTTTTTTGTGTTTTAAGGATGCATGAAAAAAATCGAACCTTAGACCCACATTTGTAAAGTCACAACTCTATAACCGAGTCAACCCTTATATATAAAATGAACATGGTCTCAACGGGATGTAGCAGCCTATAATTAATAGGCCCAGATTGGTCTATAGAAATTAATACAATAAAGGAAAAATGAAATATCCATGCATATATATATATATATATATATATATATATATATATATGATCACATAAAATAAATAAATGCTTAAAAGCGTAACCGCTCCATTTGATCATTGTATATGTACATGACCAATGTTGGATATTTCAGGTTGTAGGGTGTAAGTCTAAGTCCGAACAGTGAATCGAATCGAATTGAATCGAACCGAATCGGTCGGTTTAGTTCGATTTTGGGTTAAGACGGTTCGGTTTAATAAGAAAATTATTGTTGTTTGCCTACATTTTGATTGAATTATTGTGATTTTAAAGTTAAGTTTTTGACTTTTAATTATTTAGTTTATGTTAAAAGTATTTTTTTACATTTAAAAGTTTTTTCTTTTTTAGAATATTTAAATAATTAAATCGCGGAATCGAACCAAACCGATCGGTTCGGTTTGAAGTTTGTGGCGGTTCGATTCGATTTGAAATATGTGGAACCGTTAGAGGGTGGTTCGGTTTGCGGTTTTGGCTCAAACCAAACCAAACCAAACCAAACCACCTTCACCCCTAGTTGGGTGAGCTATATGGCCTATGGGTGCACAAATATCATCATTTTCCTTCACAATAATGTGAATAAACAACTTTATTTTTATTTATTTATTTTGTCTTAACGAGCCATGGAAAGGAATTGAACACGAGATTTTGTATTTTGTAAAACTATAACTCTACCACTGAGCCACCCACTAAAAGATAAAGGGAATCATCTACTTAATTAACTTTGCCATAAATCCTAAACCTAACCCGAATTGGATCTCATTGCTTAAGTAATTCCAATAGTATTAAAGTATTATACAAATCCATATATATATATATATATATATATATAAAGTTGGTGAGGAGGTTTATGAATTTGCCACCTATACTATTTTTGTTAAATCTTCATTTTGGTGAACTTGACTCTTCAAATTCTTATTTATTAGGAGAGGAAGTCATTAGGTAATAATATTACCTATTATAAAGAGTATATATAATAGTGAATAGTAATAGGTGAAGAACTTTAGGTATTGACAAGGAAATCAAAAGCAAATGAAAAGCAAAACAATATTTGTAATGAAATTTGAACCCACAACCTTTTATATATGCATACTCACCTTAACCGATCGAACCAATTATATTTTATGTATGTTTTAGAATACTACATATATTATGGTTAAGTGGGGGTCACGAGACCCATATAATATAATATTCACTTATTTTGATTATTATTTCGGTGTATAAAAAATAAACTATTTTGTAAATATAATATCCAACTAAACTTTTTCTAATCATTGAATGATCTTCAAAAATAATTTTATAAAATATAATTATATTCAATCCTTAAACAATTCACATTTGTTCGAAAAAATATCTTTCTTTAATAAATTCTAAAGTAAATATTTTATTTTTAATTTTTAAAAAATCTTCAAATATATGTCCAAAATATCTTTATTAAGTGCAAGATGAAAACAAAAAGAAAAAAACAAAGCAAAGGAAAAACAACCCAACAAAAATGTATAAAAATGAAAATACATATATTGACCACTAATAAAAAAACTTATTTTGAAACAAAAATACTATACTAAACGCTCACGCTTATATCGAATAATGATAATTTTATATAAAATTATTCATAAAATATATCAATTAAACACAAAATTAAATTACACCTGCAAAGCACGGGTTCTATAACTAGTTATACTTATTTTCAACTACTTAAGTAACTTAGCCATAAATCTTAAACCCGGACAGGATAAAGATCTCATTGTTTAAGTTACTCCAGTATTATGCAAATTATACTCCCTCCGTCCTTAAAGATGTATATTTTGACTTTTCCTAGTCAAAAAAAAAAATTGAATAGAAATTTGAAGATAATCAAATGGCTTGACCACCACTCATGAGTTCCATCTATTTATTAGCTAGCAGGATGTCTCGTGTTTAACTATCACCGTATATAAATTTCCTTGAGCTAGTGTCACCTTCAGTACCGCATGTAGGGACTCGATCAATGTGGTAAGAGAATCCCTCGTAAAAGACCCAAAAAGAAAAAGAAAATTTGAAGATATATTTGCTTTTTCAATAACTATGAAGCACATGCATGATTTACTAGTACTTTAGTGTTGTTTCCAATAATTGTAGAAAATTATATCAAATACTCCTAATCTAGCTAAAAGTTGATCAAAATGATTTTGTAAATTCATATGTACCTTTTAAGACGGAGGAAGTAATCGAGTACTCCATAGGTAGGTTAGCTTATTCAAGTAAGTAAATGGAGGATTTTAATTGGTCAGTCCTCCAGGGTTTTATTCTGAAGCCTTTGTCAAAATTAAGAATCAAAACTATATCCTTATGCAAAATAGCAAATTGTACAAGTTACTTTTAATCTTTTTCTTTAATTTTCCTCGGATGATAATCGAGAGAAAATGCTAATGTCACTAGTTAACTCGCCAACTGATCTAGGCAAAGTCTTAAAACATCGCTCACATGAATCGACCCTGGCCGAGACACGTGGACTGTATTGTATCACGTACATTCCCTCTTCATTATTTTGTTTCGACCACTATATATGCATGCCCAGTGAGCATATATATATATATATATATATATATATAGTACAGTATTCATGATCTAGAAACAACAATATTTAGGGATTTGGCAAATGCTAAGTGTATTATATATTGACCATAAATTCCGGCTGGCCTTCAATTTGATAACAATCAAGCCACCAAAATGGGTGGCTTAACTCATCAAATAATGGTGCTAGCTAGCTACCTCTGACAAATAACTGCCCAATTGAATACCCCAGAGCTACTTCATCCAATTGTGTGGTTGGAACAGCTCATTGACTTGATCTTCACTTTAACTATGCCAAAATTGCACATATAAAACCATGGCCCAACTCTTTGTTTTCTGATCATAACAACATATATACTAGTACTAGCTAGCTAGTGCCTTAATTTGCTTCTTTTGTTGCTGCTTACAAAAGCATTACTAGTCAAAATGACTAGCTCACTACTTGCTATGTTTTTGAGCCTTTTCTTGGCTTTGGCAACTCTCCAGCTTGTTGTTGTTCCTCGTGCCGCAGAGGCTCGAGCCTTTTTTGTGTTCGGAGACTCGTTGGTCGACAATGGGAATAACAACTACTTGGCTACCACTGCCCGTGCCGACGCTCCTCCTTATGGTATCGATTATCCCACTCATCGACCCACCGGACGTTTCTCCAATGGGCTTAACATCCCTGACCTTATCAGTTGAGTTAGTTTCAAATTCAAATATGTGCATGCATGTCTCTTAATTATATACGTACTTATTTTCTAAATGATATCATATACATATATATCAGGTGAGAGCCTAGGATCAGAACCCACATTGCCATACTTGAGTCCTCAGCTCAACGGTCAAAATTTACTCGTTGGTGCCAATTTTGCCTCTGCTGGGATCGGAATCCTTAACGACACTGGAATCCAGTTTGTAAGTCAAAAAATGTGTCTTTTTCCTCTTAATCAATACTGTATATAGAATGTGATGAATTGAAAGAGATGAATTGAAAAATGGTACTCACTCCATGCATAATTAATCGATCATATATATGCAGGTGAACATTATTCATATCTCGCAGCAGTTGGCCTACTTTCAACAGTATCAGCAGCGAGTGAGTGCTTTGATAGGTGTTGAGCAGACACAGAACCTTGTAAACCGAGCACTGGTTCTCATTACTTTGGGTGGCAACGATTTCGTCAACAACTACTACTTGGTCCCCTACTCGGCAAGGTCTCGCCAATACTCTTTGCCCAATTACGTCGTCTACCTTATCTCCGAGTACCGCAAAATTTTAGGGGTAAGTAATAATTAATTAGACTTTATTATATATATACTTATAAGACTGCAGCTAGCTAGGAGGAGGCTAATTAATTTGTAGAGTATTAATTAATTAATTATTCGCTCATTCATTCATTCTTTTCACAATTAATTTCATTCAAAAACTAATTACGATCGAGATCTAGCTAGTTAATTATAGCTAGCCACAAGGAAAGGTCCACATCGAGTTGAATATATACCAAATTCAAACAAGTGTTAATTAAAACCAGATGTCAAATTATCACCGTGCTAATTAAGGCCCGCCTCAACCCACCATAACGAGAGGAATTGAAGTTAAGCTCTTTAACGAAGATGTAATTAAGGGATATTACAATCTTAAATTGAATAGTTATTTGATGTAGAAATTAATTTTTGTGTGAATTTGAGCGTTTTGGAGGGAAGTAAAGAGGGAAGGTAAGGTGGTTACACATACTAAAGATAGAAATAAATCCCACATCTACTTCTCTGGACAAGCATCCAATGACTGCACTACAAAAGGCAATAAATACTTCCCAATAGGAAGTGAGTATTTAAAATCTGATACTAACTTCATAGGACCAATATATTTCCTTCCATTAATACTAAATGCTATTACAACCAGCTGGGCCAGATTTAGAGCTTCCTTGAGTCATTTGATAAGGTGATTAATTGGATATATATATATATATATATCTCGGCCATCCATCCAATCACATTATCAAATGACATGACATAACATCGTTTCAAACAAAAATTATCCCGACCATCCGATCGCATTATCAAATGACCTCGATGGCAAACTAAACTTCAAATTCCACGAAACCAACTCTAGAAATTCTGTATCCAACCTGGCCTTAAAAATATATTTTACTGATAAAATTATTTGATGTATTTAGCTATGCATGCATGAGAAATTAAAAGGAGAACATTAATATTCAATCAATAAATTCTTTGGAAATGAATGCAGAGGCTGTATGAACTTGGAGCTCGCAGGGTTCTGGTGACCGGTACCGGTCCATTAGGATGTGTTCCGGCCGAGTTAGCGCAGAGAAGCAGAAACGGGAATGCGATCCGGAATTGCAACGAGCAGCAGGATTGTTCAATCCTCAACTCGACCAAATGCTACAAAGCCTCAACAGCGAAATAGGCGACAACATCTTCATTGGTGCCAATACACGTCGAATGAACCTAGATTTCGTCAACAATCCTCAAGCATTCGGTCCGTATATATCCCTCCCTCCCTCGATCTCTTTGCTTCTTTCATTGCTTTAAATTCTCGGACGATTAGGCTTGAAAAATTACAATCTTATCAACTTAAAATTTCTTGAATTTGTGATGGTTGGGTAGGTTTTGTGACATCAAAGATAG
The DNA here is from genome assembly GCA_016624345.1 of Platycodon grandiflorus. NCBI lineage: Eukaryota > Viridiplantae > Streptophyta > Magnoliopsida > Asterales > Campanulaceae > Platycodon > Platycodon grandiflorus. Next base: position 6,181,506 of record CM028368.1, read on the forward strand.
CATGTTGTGGACAAGGACCGTACAATGGAATCGGACTATGCACGCCATTATCAAACTTGTGCCCAAACAGAGACTTGTACGCATTCTGGGATCCGTTCCATCCATCTGAAAGAGCTAACAGAATCATTGCTCGTCAAATCTTTACCGGCTCAACCGAGTACATGAATCCCATGAATCTCAGCACCATTATTGCTTTGGATTCGAGGGCATGACTGCATTGATTTTGTTATTTCATTTAGATATTATATTTTCCTGTCAATTTCGCTTTTTATGAATTTTATTGTCAGCCTAGTGTGTTTGGTGTGAAGCTCGAGTGCAGTTGTCGGCCTGGCTCCGACATGATTATATCAAAAGTTTTATCTTAGAATAAATTGGCTTATAAGTCCTTACATTTTGATTGTAAGACCTGATTCTACCTGATGTAGATTTAGAGTCACAACATGAAATGAAATGTCGTGGCTCCAACCAGATATGATTGTATCAAAAGTTTTTTTTTTAAATTACAGAAAATTGTGCCCAAGTTCACTTTTATAATTATTTATTCTCTAAAGTCCACCTTTTTTAAACTGCAAAGTACACTTTAATAGTTTTCTTCCTAAAATGTCCACAGCAACATCGTTGCTTCAGATTTGAGGTTTTAATTGATATATAAATGATTTCATGTGGTTAATGTAGTCTTTCCTCATGTTTGGGGATCAATTCATGGAGAACACCAATTTGATCACAATTTGATCAAATTCAAATTTTCCGAGTTCATCCCGTTTTTTCTTGTTCTTGGGCTGTTTTGGCCACTTTGATCTATGTTTTTTAAGCTTCGAATTTGTTTAAAATCAATCTCATATTGTTATCCTAACTTAGTATTACATTTGTGCAAAATTTTTCTACCGAAAAATACTATTTTCGAGCTCCAAATTGAGCTTGACAGTGTGCTGTTCGAAAATAGAGGTAGATGTTCTTAGACTGATTTTGAGACTTTAATCAATGATTTGAGTTTAGATTTGGTATAATATCAATATCATACTGTTATAGGAAGTCAATATCATGTTTGTATGTAAATTTTACAACCAAAAACAACCATTTTGATCGATTTTGATCTTGCCGAATTTTTCTGGGTTCATGTTAGTATTTCAAGTTATAATTATTTAGTAAATAGGCATCGGGGTGTATAATTTTGGGCATCGGAATGCCTGTATGCTGAATTTTAGGTATCGGGATGCATAATTTGGGCATCAGGATGCATAATTTTGAGCATCGGGATGCCTGGATGCTAAATTTTGGGCATCAAGATGCCTTAAATTGGGCATCGAGATGCCTTTAGGTTACTGATATGCGCGTGTTTTTCTTTCATTAATGGCATAATCGTCTTTTTGCCCCAAAAATATCTTTTTTCGGTTAAAAAAAATATAAAGTACTGTAGCAAATTCAAATTGTTCAAAAGGGACCGACCTGTAATTCACCATTAAAATTAATTGGCTTATAAGTCCTTACATTTTAATTATAAGACTTGATTTTACCTGCCACGCCCCAAACCCACAATCGGACCATGGGCCAAGGTTGACCTGTCACGGCCCACAAAAATGGTTTTGGGTTTCGCAAGGCCTTCTAATTCAATTGCGCAGCTCAAATCTAACAACTCCTTAATAAAAACTAAACCACAAATAATGAGGCCAATTATCCTATTTAACCAAGTCCAAATGAAGTTCGCAAAACAACAATTATTTATGGAGTCAACAACTCCTTACAGAATCCAAGTCTAATTACACGAAACAAAAATTAACTATAGCAAAAAAAACTCTCAAGTCATCCAATGAGTGGTCCTAAGCCGTCACCGACATTAACGATCTGCAAAATGATAAAGGGCATGAGCTCACAGCTCAGTAAGGTACTAACAACGTCATCTAGAGGATTAAGTAAGTATTTCAAAATAATATTTCCATGAAAAGTCATAAGAAGCATTTCAAATCACATTCTTCATAAACGAAATTTTAAACGTTGCTTAGCAAAAATATTTAATTTGAAACAAGTCAATGACACTACCATCCCATATTAATAGTATAACCAATCGTTTCGTCAAAAGAAATTCACTAAGTTCAAACAATAATTTCCAAGTGACTTTCGAAATCAAAAGTTGGTCGAAGCTAGTCGATCACACCACCGTCCCATACCAATGGCATGACCAATCGCTCCGTTAAACAAAATCAATAAAGTTCCATGGTTTTTGTTGACTACGACTACATTATACCCCAGTAACACGGTATCAAAAAGTTATCGCAGTATAACCCTATGACGCAGTATCGATAGTTGTCGCAGTACACCCATGTAACGCGGTATCTAAATTTCAGAGTTCAACATATCTATCTAACTATGTAGAGTAGATGGTTCGGAAGGTTCAATACATAGTCAGACCATCGATTTCAAAAAGTTTCATAGTTCATAATTCTGTAATGAAATTCCAATGTCAATAAACAAATAGCAAATTAAAAAATCAAATTCATTTCAGAGGCTCATATGCTTTAATACTAGGGATATTAATCACATTTTCGATAAAATATCAAATCAATTTCATAGGCTCATTTGAAACAAAATGATGTAACAAAGCATTTTATTTTTCGATAAAAATGAAAGGATTATAAACAAACTAGATAGAGTGGAAAGTCCCTTACCTCGTACTTGACACAAGCTAGATAAAAGTCAAAATGGTACTTCCTCCTCAACGACAGCTTATTCCAAAGACAACAATATCCTCTTTTAAAATTAAAACATAATATAAGGGTTTGCTAGACATTTCAAAACCTAGGAGGGCCTGTTCGTCAAATTCTAGAACCTTAGGGGTAGTCAAAATCCTAGCAATAGTTATTTACTTAGCTGCCCTTGGACAACATGTAAACAAAAGGCCTAATTTTAAACTTACGAAAACAAAGAGGGTCAAAGCGTAGCTAACAGAATGAGGCTAAATTTAACTCGGATGTCTTCTTCATCCAAGAGACCGCAGCCCCTGTTCAGTTTCAAAAATTTTCTTTTCCTTTGTTCTCCCTATCTTTTGATTAAAAACGATGAACGGGCTCTGCCCAAACCGAGCCACGTTGCTATTCCACCTCGGCATGAAATGAGCCAAGCATGCAGCGCCAAAGCCACCCGTGGCACGAGCTGAGAACAAATGTGTGCGAGCTCGCCATCTCGACGAGCTGGTCACTCAGCTTGAAGCGCGACCTGGGTATATCCTTGGCCGACCACCTGGGCAGACTCGGCGCTAAGCGACCTCGGCGAGCATCTCCACCAACTCGCCTATCAACACTCCTGACACATGGCTTGCTCTTACTGGATATTAAGGAGCGCAGTCCCAACATGCCAAAAGTCTGCTCCACTTTCCACTTCCTGACAGGAAAGTACAAGGACCACCGTACGAGCAAGAGACCACGATCTCCTGAGCCTGCCATCGCCGCCAACAGGAGCTAAGAGACAAAAGAACTGTGCAGGCTGGTCTCTCGGTGGTCTCCTCTAAATGACCATATTCACCCTCCGTCATCCTATAAATACTGAGGTATAAACTCCCTTAAGGCATCATGCAACTGAAACGCCAACACACACTACTCCCTTGTTCTTGCTCATAGCTTGGGAAGAGAGTAACCCAGCTTCATTCACAGACTAAGCTCTGTGAATCAAGCATTGTTATAACCTGCATATTGATTCTCACACCGGAAGGTTTTAGCTGGGACACTCCCAATTCCCCTAACGGTGCTTCTCCTAACGGTGCTTCTCTGCTGTTCACAGGTCACTGTTCCATTCATTCATTCAAGAACATCAAGGACACCCCCAGCAACACACAGCCAGTATCCAACTAGACTACGTACGTGGAGCTGACGTGGTCACCATTCTCATTTGGCGTGATCAAACCCTTTCTGCTTCTTCAAATCAAAACCAAGAAGTCGTCCCCCCCCTTTGTTTTTTTACTTACATTAAAGAAGATTAAAAACACTCACAACACAAATCTCTTTACACTAATCATTACTGTAATACTCAAAACCCAGTTACAATAATTTTTTTTTCCTTTTCAACCTATAATCTGTTAACTATAACTTGTGTAATCTTAGGGTAGCGAATTACTTACCCGATCAGCGTTTTTTGTCCACAAATTTGCTCTTCCACCTCCGTTCAAGGTTCAACAATGACAGCATTGTTCTTCTGTTTCTCTCATGCTAAACCTTCATTCATATGGTAGACACCACCCTTGTATACACACACCGGAAGTCCCTTCCTCTCCATAATTTTCTGGAGTTATTTGTCATCACTCCCGCCCTTACTTCTCTGCTTCCTTTACTGCGTAACAAAGTTGTTGTTGTTGTTGTTTTTATTTCAAAATTTTCATTTATTTAGTTAATTAACTAGAAACCCCAACCATCTTAATGAAAGCCCAATAGAAACAGATATACCAGTGCTATTAACACCCCCTTTTACTCTTAATACACTCATTATCTCAATACACCCCTATACTAATTCCACACTAACATAATTACTCAATACACCACCCCTACATTTTCTATTTTATCCCTCTCAATTAAATCACTCTTTTTTTTCTCAATACACCCGCCAAATATCAAAACACTCACCCCCATTTCTAAATACGCCAACCTAAAAGACTCACATCATTGCACGGCAAGAAGAAACCCAGCAAAACTGTATTCCTTCCCCCAGCATAACCCAGCAAATTTTTTTAAAGAAGAAACATCCCAGCAACAACTTCAAGTTTGGAGAAGGAAGAAGAAGAAGAAGAAAAGGAGGAGCTTTGATTTCATAATGATGAAGACCCTAGGTATGAAATTCCTTCCATTTTAAAGTTCAAATTGCATTTTCATTTTAATTTTTGTGTTAAATGTCATTTTATTTGCAATGTATATGGGATTTGTTTAATTTTTTAAAATTTTCGGTTTGGCACTGGTTGAAGGAACACCAAAGTGTTGTTCAGCTAGGGCTGGAGGAACACCGAAGTGGTGTTCAGCCAGAGCTAACCGAACATCACAGTGGTGTTCCTCCAGCCCTAGCTGAACACCACTGTGGTGTTCCTCCAGCTTTGACCAAACACCACTGTGGTGTTCCTCCAGCCCTAGCCGAACAGTGTTGTTGTGTTTCTACAACCTCTGCTGAACAACATATTGTGATTATTTACATTTCTTGTTTAATCGATTTAACTAAAAATATTTTTTATGTCCAGGTTATGTAGCAAATGTATATGAAAGGAAAAGACTCACTGCTTCAAATAGAAGACAAAGATAGCCTGAACAACAACAGCCTGAGGATCTTTCACACGTCCCATAGGAGGAAGAATATGATTACGATTTTAGAAGAAATGCTGGTTTTGGAAACGATGGAGAAGAATTAGGAAGAGAGAAAGGTGTTGGAGATGATGGAGAATAAGTTGTTAAAGAGGAGAGAGAAGACTAGACATATACCCCATTTTCTGGTGGTCCTGTTAATCCATCCTTACTGACTACTTATGAGACACACGTAGCACATTATGGGACGGGCAAGAGAGAGACCCTCTCAAGTGTAACAATCATGCTTCGAAGCTAGTTCAGTGGAGTTGTCATATAAATGTATGTGATAAACGTTGGTTGAATCTTGTCAAAGCCTCCAAGTTGTATTGATTAAGGTGAACATCGTACTTTAAAGTTAACAAAGTCTTGGTCAGTACATTTGTGGAACGGTGGCACCCTGAGACCAATAGTTTTCACCTACCCTTTGGTGAAATGACAATCACATTGAATGATGTCTTTTGCCTTACAAGTCTTCCGATCATAGGGGTTTCAGTTTTATCGAGATGCATTTTTACACCAACCTTCACTTATGATGTTGAAAATTGGTAGGGAGTTTCTTATGCTGCAGCGATAGAAGGAATGAGAGGTACGAGGGGGTCATATGTGAAGCTAGAGTGGCTCAGGAAGAGGTTTAGTCAAGATGTTATGTCTTATGATCCGGAACTACTTGCATTCTCAGCTAGGGCTTATTTATTGTACACCTTAGGTTATACAATTTTTGCTGATAAGAGTGGTACTCAGGTCAACACATCGTACTTGGAGTTCCTGGTTGATCTTGACAACATTCATACATATGTATGTGGAGCTGCCACTCTAGTTTATCTCTATAGACAGCTAGGGCTAGCGTCTAAAGTCATAACCAAGCAGAGGGCTGGATATTCCAGGTTATTGGAGGTAATAAATTCATATTTTGACTTATTTTCAATATCCTAAAATAAATATTTAGTAGATTATGGAATGATTATTATGTGTTTTATTGCATTTCATGTAGGCATGGATATACGAACGATTCCAAATGTTTAGGCCTCCACATGACGTTGATCACAATGAAACTTCTCCCTTTGCAAAGAGGTAGCTACCAAAGGCCAATGTCGGAGCAACTATGAAAAGATTAATGGCAGTGCGTGAGGTTCTTGACTCTCTTAAACCTAGTGAAGTGAGTATTTATGTGTTTTTATATATTTTTATACATTGAAATGCATAGTCAATATATATTATTTTAAATTTTTGTTTCTTAAATTGTTATAGGTTATTTGGAAGCCCTATACAACAAGGGTGAAGGAACATTTTCCATTCCATATCATTTCGTATTACCACGGATGCTTCTCAACAAACAATGTGGTGGAGCCATATCATCTTGACCGAGTCCTACAACTGTTTAGATATGTGCAGACAATTCCATACATCCCTATTACTCTCGGTGTCCCCAGGAAAGAAACCCAGCAGATTACGCCGATATGGGGGGCCCTTGTACGGTACTTTGTTAATTGGGATAGTCACGTGTTATCTGACGAGAGACTTGGTAGACCTACCCGACCACCAGGAATGTGTCATTCATATCTTGAATGATATTACACACATTTACATCCCATTGTTGAAAACCCCGACCGTCGATCCTCCTACGTCAATAACACACATCTTGTTTCGCAAGATGCTTGGGATATTGTCAAGTCGCACGGGGTTTGATGAAAATGATCGTGAATCGATTAAGATCTAGAGACCGATCTATCTCCACCGAAAAGTTTGAGTCCGTGATCCTATGAACATATGATGCGTTAAGAGGTCCAGATGATGAAGGACCATCGGGTGTTGTGCCAGATCAGACAGGACCTTCGCATGTTATACCTAGTCATAGGAGTAGAGGATGTTGACGAAAAATATTATGTATTATGTATTATGTATAGAACTTTGGATATTATGTATTTAGCTATGGATGTTATGTATAAAATGGATGTTATACAAACCTTCATATACTCGTGAATTGTTTGGGTTTTGAGTTGATGTAATTGTTATATATTTTTTAGTTTTTTTTTAATGTATTGAATTGTTTGGGTTGATACGAAAGTTAGGTTGAATGAAAAGTATCATATGTATGTATTGAGTTGTTCGGCCAAGACTTGTCGAACACAGTAGCCATGTTCGGTTAGTACTGATGGAACATCACAGCAATGTTCGGTCATTACTGGCCGAACATTGATGTAATGTTCCACCAGTACTGACCGAACATGGCTACTGTGTTCCACCTGTGTTCATCGAACTTTGCTATGTTGTTCCATCTATTGCCGAACATAATATCAAACCTTCATCAAATTTTTGTTTTCAATGTTGATAATGAGTTCAATACATTCATACATTCATCGAATTAAAAAAATTAGAGAACATATAGTCTCAGTGCAATGTTGATACGATGTAGTAGAGTTAAGCAAAAGATTGATTAGGAACCAAGTTGATTTATAAAATAAGCAAAAGATTGATTATGAACCAAATTGATTTACAAAATAAGCAAAAGATTGATTTACAACTCTCTTAATCTAAATATATAGTCTCAGTGTTTTAACCAAGTTGACTGGTTCCTACACTTTTAGCATACAAATTAAGCTGGTCGCTATACAAATTTTTCCAGCCTGCTGCACAGTCATGTCGATATGTATTCCACATGTTTGCCATGGGTGGTAATGGACTCCCCTTGCGCAATAACACCTACAAATATATTACATATCAATACCATGGATATAAATTAGAGTTGGTGTGTACCTGAACATAATGATCATTGTTCACAAATTCAATACATATCATCTTCGGATCAGTTGGGATTGGGGTTCTGAATGGTAAATATGTCATCAAAATTTTTAAATCCAAACACACAAGCGCAACTTTGAAAGCCAATGCAACCAAATACCATATTTCTGGCAAACAAAACCAATGTTCCTTTGGTACAGGTACCTTGTAGTAGTCTAATATGTCCAACACTTGTTCAACGCGACCATATTCTATGAAAACGTTTTTGTATAACTCTTGGTTATTTGTCAACTCGTTATGAAGTTCTCCTCGAATCCTACCCCATGATTCCTCGGTGAGCCCTAGTTGTTCGGCTACGACACGAAAACCGCAATGACCATTACTTTTAACATTTATAGTTGACTCAATGAAATTGTGCAAGTGGGATGGTAGTTGTTGGATAAAACCACTTGTAGTCGCGAGTCAAGTCTTTTGCCGAACAACCTATTAAAATAAGACATATTAAAGTCAATGTTTCGTTAGCGTATAACCATGTTAAATGATTGTTCAATCTATCTTAAATGGACGAGAAAAGATACATGTTTCTTCTTTGGCCTAGGTGTCGTAGTGAGAATAAGAGGTTGTGTAATGGATGGACCAACCTCGTAGGCAATCTCTTCACATGGCAAGCAACTATCTTCAATGGACTGCACATACTCAAACTTACTCGGATCACGTTTGGTTGATTTATCTTGTTTAGCCTTTATATGGACTTAGGGCGACCACGAGTAAGAATTTTCTGACCCTCGGGATGATTAAGTCATGTCGTTGGTGGTTGTGAAATTTCGTTCAATCTTTTTAAAATTAACAACCTCTTTGGCCCAGGTGCTTGTTCAAACTTAGATGAAAGCTAACAATTAACTGTTTAAATCGATTTCCCATTTCTTAAACTATACCAGCATCTTCTACCTTTGGAGATATGATATCAAACTTTCTTCAAAAGGCGTCAACCTCATCAAGTGGAATTGGCATGTTGGATCTCGTATATTCTGAAATCTCACGACCACTAGGTAGCCCGCATCTCTTTCTCAGTATACACTCACACAACAGAGGGTCTACACTATGTTCATAAATTGCGCTCATTTTATCATATATCAAGTTCAATCTATGTATCGACACCGTCCCTCGCAGTTCTTTAAATACAATTGATTTGTATTTATGCTGGACAACATTTCTGCTCTTCTCAAATGACTATTTGATTGCAGTGTGTGATGTCTGTATTAGGGTGTAAATATGTCGCCAACACGTCTCAAAGTTACCTTGACTTGAGCCAAGCTGTCTTTTCAACAATGCATGTTGACTCTCCACCCTGAAATACAAGTTACAATAATTTTAGGTATCTATCTAACAAAATATATAAAACAATGAAATCAACATGATATTATTCATTAAATACCCATTTGTTGTGATATTGTCAAAAATGCATGACTGTATCCGTCCAACAAGCCACAAATATTTCCTTGTAGGGCACCAACCATTGCTCAATGACATATTTAACGGCAAGTGAAAATTCTTTGAAGTCTGACCGGAGTTTACTAAGAAAGTTATTATAATTTGACTCAGTATCTGCTAGAACCAACATATTCCAGTGCATAGAAAAAGTATCTCATTTATCTTTCACATGGAACAATTTCTTGCAATTTGCCAAAATATTCTTGTTAATATGCCACCGACAGAGAAAATGTCTCGATGTAAGAAAAGAAATCTGAATTGCATTCATTAAAGCAATTTCTCTATTAGTAACAATCACGTGGGGTAGGGAGGATTGGTCCATCAATGATTTTAAGACTGTCAACACCCACATATAGTTGTCTTCCCGCTCGAACTCCAAATAGGCGTCTGCAATACAAAATTTCATCTGCTTGGACGTCACACCATCAATTTCCAACAAAGGTAACTTATACCTGTTTGTCTTGTACGTACAATCCATAAAGAAGACGCTCGAAAAATATCGCAATAACTCAACGCTTGTTGGGTGAGCAAAGAAAATATCCTTGACAACAACGGTCTTCTTGCAGCGACGGTGATGATATAAATATCTATGCTCATTCAACTTAAACATAAGCTGCTGCATTTGAGATCGACCCTCACTCTCGACAACTCCATTTTGCAAACGAGCATTGCAGATAGTCCTCATTGTGGACTTATTATCTACAAATTTTTCTTTTAAACCAAACAAAATGTCCTTGGGTTTACTATTTGTGTGACAAATCAATAACATAGTCATTTTTCTTCGGTGATAATCAACCAACTTATGAGTGGCCCTCCACGTAATCTGAGTTGGATGATTGTGGACACCACATTGAACATCCAATGCCAAGGTCCATCAACGATACTTGTCTACCCCTCAAACGAAATGGACAACCACACTTCTTCGTTCCAGTTTCTCTTTTCCTTTTGATTTGCTCACAACGTCCTTTTGACAGCTTGTCTCTTCATTATTTACTCTAGACAATTTTCCAACCTTCTTAAATTCACGGTATTTCCCACTACGTTCACACGCCAAAAGTAACCGAGCTCTTTTCTTACACGACCACTATCGACTTGCTAATTACAATCACCATTTCATGCTCCTTTCCCCTAGCACGCATCAAATCAAACAATGTATCACGAGATCTAAAGAATTCATACGTCGTGAACATATTTGTATAATCCATAACAATATCTTGAACGAGTTCAATCTCGTTTTGAATGGGAGCAACACTAGCCTTCGTAGAGAACATGTTTGAATCTTGTTAACAACAAAAAATAAAATTCAACAACAAAGATGTTGAAAAGTTTCGTTCAACCAAGGCGATGGAACACCATAATGGTGTTCGGTCAACCGTGAATTCGTGATAGAACAAAGCGGTGGTGTTCGGTCACCCGATGGAACACCACAATGGTGTTCGGTCACCATCACTAAACAACACGGTATGTTTGACTACGATGACCTAACACCACTGTAGTGTTCCATTGACTAGTACCGAACAAATCGACCCGGACATGTACGAAAATGCATGAAAAAATCAAATTTAAAGCTTAAGAACAGTAGAGATACTTAGATTCATAGTCGGTTCACTTCTTTAGTCTTCATGTCTATTGTTTCCTTGTGGCTTAGTTGTGGTCATGTCCTCGCACAAAGGTACAACTAGAGTGTCATGTTTGGATCGATCATTTAATCAAGAGATTACAACAAATAAATACCACACTACACACAAAACAAACAATACAAGAATCCAACAATTTTTTTGTGGTTTTAAGCATATTCCACCAATTATAATTCCACTAATTTTTTATCTTGGTATTATATGAATCGAGATGCTCTCTTTCTCTACATTTTTAGTACTCACCCTCGGACGAGGAACATTTTTTCTTTCTAAATTGCACGTTTATGCTTACTTATTCACCCATATAGTAACCTTAATCGGTGACGCCTATTAATAAAGGGGATGCACGCTTACTTTTTCCTCACCGTGAATGTAGGACTTAGGTCATTACCTAACAATCCTCCCTTGAACCAAATTCCCTAAAATCTCATTAATGCCTAATACATTTACTTTTTTCCCTATTTTTTTCTTTCTTGTTCCGCTTGTTCTTACAATATGTTCTCTCTAGCAAAGATTGTCTCTCCAAATAGTAAGTATTCCTTGCACCTTTCTTCCTTGAAGAATCAAGCAATTTCCCTTATACACCTTGCACTTTTCTCGATTTCCAACATAGTGATACCCACGCGATGTATCACATTAGTTGTCGCAGTAGGAACATACTTCATATTCAAAGTGGTGTTCACACATTCGTGATAAAGCTAGAAATGTATACCTCTAACACCTTCTATCTTTATCATTTGCCTATTTCCACTTTGATCTCTCCAAGTTGTCCCTCTAAGTATAATATGTCAAACATAGCTTGATCCTTGCAAATATGCGTTGAAGTTGTGGAATCTAACACATATGCTAATTTGTTTTGTTTAGCGAATCAGTAATGGCAATTGCAACCATCTCTACCAATAACAAGTCACTACTATTGTTCTTAATTATATTGACATTGTCCTCGTCAACCTTTTTTTACCTTTCAAATTCCGCAAGCTCCTTAAATCTTCACAAAGACGACGAATTTTCACATGTCATTTCTCTTGTCAATAAAAGCATTCAATATTGCTCATGTCTTTATCCCCCTTTTATTGAAACCTTCTTTTTACTCTTGAACCATTGTAATTGTAAGTCTTTGCTCTTTCGGAACCCTTTGTAACTGATACTTTATCCTCATCAGAGAAGCCATCATTCCTTGTCATTCTTTCCATACCCTTCTTTGCGTTGACTACATGATCAATTGTCAAAGTGGTCCTCCTGTCGTACAATCTGCACAAAGGCTTGTAGGGCTTGGGTAACGATGACAACATTAATAAGGCTTTCTCCTCATCTTTCATTTCTCCATCAACATTAGACAATTGACATACCAAATGATTGAAAAAGTTTATATGGTCATGCAAATTCCCTTCATCCAGCTTCAACGAACGCAAATCCATCTTTAGAAACATGTGATTGGTCAACGATTTTGACGCATGGATGCTCGTAGTTTATATTATGAGTTTGCTTAAAATCTTTAAAAGTATTGTTTTTTGATTGTTTTTCCAAGTATAAGCCTTTGTAAAGAAGTCTTTATTCCAACCTCTTTCTAAGTTGTTTAACAATCAAGGGTTCCATAACATTTGAGTCCCAACTCGATTGAAATTTTGTAAAGACTATTCACCCCCTCCTTTTAACTAATAGTAAGGACTAACATCTATGCCAAGGAGTAATGCTCTCTCTCCCTCTCTCTTTTATGTAACTTAGACAGATGAGGAGCACATTCAACTTATTCGTGTTTAGAACAACTCATCTTATTGTGTTATAAGTTAGTTCATCCCAACAATGTAAGTTTTGTAGGTAGGTTTTTATCCCCTTACTTTTGGGCATATGTTACCAAGTCCTCTTAGGGGGTGCCTTGATGCAACCAACTTGTTACTATCACAACACTTGCTCTTAAAGTCCTCTTTTTTAGAGCATCATACTGTTGGGTTGGCTTAATTAATGATCGAGCAAAACTTGAGAACCTTGAGGAATCATGAATAAGTTAGATGTGCTCCCCATGTATCTATGTTACATATAAGAGAGAGAGAGAGGGGGGGGGAGAGAGAGGGGAGATAGAGAGGGGGGAGAAAGGGAGAGATAGAGAAAGAGATAGATAGAGAGAGGGGGAGAAAGAGAGAGATAGAGAAAGATATATATATATATATATATATATATATATATATATATAGAGAGAGAGAGAGAGAGAGAGAGAGAGAGAGATCTAGCTGAGTTTGGTTCATATCCATGGGACACTTGTCCAAATAAGTTTAAAAGAACTTCTGGAGTATGGCACCTACTATGAAATATGAAATATGTCATCTATTATTCGTTGGCTTCATTCTCAAAACACCAAGAATCATTAAGAGAAAGATTAATTGAATGCCAGAGATTATCTTTCTAGAGACTCTCAAAAGAGTTTTCTTTCTATAGAAACCTTCCCAAAACTCGTGGATAATGATCACACCTCGACAGCATCTTCAGTATGCATATTTCTTGTCTATTTCCCTCGTTATCCCTTAAACAATCGGTCTTGATTCCCACCTTAGCTTATACTCTTTAGGTTCCTCAAATTGCTAAGTGTAATTCCAAGTATGTTTTACTCGGCACACATCACACTCCTAGCGTAGACTCACATTCTACACCATCATTTAAGTCAACATAGGTTTTAAGGCACTTGGGAACAATTTAGGCTAAAGGTTCCAAAAGTATAGGTTCAATACATTTTTGGTCGGTCTTCGGACATCTCCTGCTAAAGGATATGAATTTCTTCTCTATATTCATAGACTTTGAGGATTAAACCATCATTGATCAACTCAGTTAGGTCGATAGACCTTGGGGGTGCCAAAATAGTGTTTATAAAACTTTTCTAAGAGGTGTGAGTCCCTCCCTCAGTAATTTTTGGTACTGCAACAACCCATGAAAGAAACAGAAGAAGAAGAAAAAAAAAGGATGCGAAAACATAAGGAGTAGATTTTGGCAAAACCACGAGCCGATACCTTATAAAATTACCTTTATACCAATACATATTCTCCATTTAGCCATACAATATTTTGCATTGTAATGTAGTCCGTACAAAAAAGAAGAAACAAAGACTAGGGGAGGTAAAGGGAAAAAATTCATGGGAATTGCTATTCCAACCCCCAAAATTGCTAAGTATACTCATTTACTTAGTTCATCTACACTTTAAATATTATACCACCTATATTACTAAGTATACCCCCACTTATTTTTCTATTTTACCCTTGAACAATAAACCCCCAATTCTCACCCACCCAAATTAAAACACTATCTACCCAACCCACCTCCCTCCCAAAATTAAAATACTCTCCATTTCTCTTTCTATCATCTAATCTCTATCCTCTCTATTTGTTTTGAAACTTATCTACTTCGACTTAGCTTCCTAAAAATTGCACAAAGTCAAGCCACTACTTAGGCTTGAAACACGCATTTTGGTTAAATTTTTTAATGATTTTTTGAATTTTTTAGAGGAAACTGCGAACGAAGTGTGCAGCACCCCCTAAAGAATGTGCGGCACTGGTCCGCCGCACATACCTTAGGGCGTGCGGCCGGGGGTGCCGCACATATCATTAAGCGTGTGGTAAGGGGTGCCGCATATATTTTAAGATTTTTAAAAATTTTAAGGGTAATATAGTTTTTTAAAATTATAATAATTTTATAATAATGATAAAAAGGATATATTCAGCAATTTTGGAGGTGGGAATAGCACTGCTCCAAAATTCATATTGGGAGAGGACAACTTTCCATTATGATGCGTTCCCTCGTTTAAAAAAGAAGGCGTGCGTTTGCACTTCTCCCCCAGACTGAGCTGCTCCTAAAACCCTAATTAACTCCTCCGTCATCCATTCCATCCATCTGCAAATTTTCACACACACACACACACACACACTTAGACACACAGTAGCTGCTGCTTCCAACACTGACGCTCAGCCGTTAGGCCGCAGCAAAAACACTTTCCTCTGACAGGATTTTGGATCCCGTTAATGGCAGATTCAATGGAGCCATTGGCGACAATTGCGCCGACCGTCTCAACTCCATCTACTAAGAGGCGTATTCGGATCTTTCGCTCTCAACTTCCCTCCCTTATTGATAATTCAGGTCAGCTTTACCAACTCAAAACTCCATTTGAGCAATTTCCCATTTGCATTTCCGAAATCATTTTTTGTTGGCTTTTCCAATTTTGAGTTTCATGTTTACACATTTGCTCTGATGTGTGTGATTGTGTGGTTCTCTGCTCGTTGCACGTGTATAATTTCCATGTATACGAGTTTCGGGGGGAATGAATATGAATATGAACGGAAAGGTGTTACGACATTGTCACTGGCCTCAGCTTGTGGTGCTCCAAGACATCACTAATGATGTTAGGTTCATGATTTTCGTAAGAATGAATGATCAGTTCACAAAATTGCTTCCTGGAGGAATATTTTAGTACTTCAAATCATGGGCAGATGTGCAGATATATCTGGCTGCTAGCGAGAGTTCTTTTTGGTGTATCATTATTAATATTATTTGTTTCCATTTGGCTCTTGCCTTGGCCAGATTATGTCTCAATGTGGGTTGTGTCGTCCTGAGTTTTTGTTTTCAATATGAGCTTAGTTACCAAAAGAAACCAGATACTTTTTCTTCTCTTTTTTGGGTCTCTGTCTCAAACACGCTCCCAGACACACACTCTTCTCTCTCTCTCTCTCTATATATATATATATATATATATATATATATATATATATATTGTCCTTTTATTTTCGTTAGCTAATTAACATTTGGGTATTAAGAATATTCTAGAACAAGCCTTGGGACTTAATCTTTTTCATTACTAAGGTCGCATGAATTGCCAAACAATTAACCCAAATGACCTTAGCATATATAGTCTGTTGACACTAGTTGAGATGAAGAGAGAGAGAGAGAGAGAGAGAGAGAGAGAGAGAGAGAGAGAGAGAGAGAGAGAGTTGCTTGGATGAGAGAGAGAGAGAGAGAGAGAGAGAGAGTTGCTTGGATGAGAGAGAGAGAGAGAGAGAGAGAGAGAGAGAGAGAGAGAGAGAGTTGCTTGGATGAGGTTGGCCTGGTTGCCATTGTGGGGTAGACAACGCGATACAGCAACGGTGACATATCTGCCATCTTTATGGGATTATTGGAGCAGTTTCAACTTATGTCCTCTTTCACTATCAAAGTAAGGCTAAGATGGTCTAAGAGCTCGAAGATCACCACCACTAACTATATTACATGGACTTGGGTACGAGGAACTGAAATGGGTGTGGATCCTGCCACACCCATGTAATGTTGTGTTGACATGGGTATTTCTTGAAGAGGCCATGTAACACAGGCCACCAATACCTTGGTTCCATGATAGCAATTATGTTATTGGGATGGTATAAGTTGGGAGTCTGAGACCTTTGTGTGGCATAGCATCACAAAGTTGTTAGCTTCTTAAATTCTGCCTCGGTTAGACCTTGCCAAAAAGTATGGTATCATCCACCAAGATTCTTTTCACCATGTTGACTAATGCAATGCATGTTATAAATTTGCATCTGGTACTTAACAACAAAATACAATGCACGTCTTATGCAAGATGGGACATAGTGGCATGCCACCTTGCCAAAGAGTGGTATCCTTAGCAGAGTTGTAAAATTTGTCCAATACAGGTGCATACATGCTGGTACATTCCATTTCGGTCAAAATAAAGTGCATCATTTTTTTCGTTCAAATTACCGGCCTGTATTGGCTTTACTCCACCGTACCGGCTATTTTTTGGTGTTTTGACCGAAAATGTGTTTCAGCTGCTAGTGCGTTTACTACTCCTTTCTGGCAGATATTTCATTAAAAAGAGAAGTCCCTACCTCTCCATAGATGTTGTCCGAATTATTAAAGAAAAGCCATAGATATGCAATTCTTGGGTGGTCGGATTTATGATTCCGTAATAGATATTGAGCTGGGTGTCTATAATTTTGAGAGACAAAGAGTGGTCTGTGAGAAGACCTGGGTGTGCAATATTGGGAGAGGAGAAGAGCGAAAGACGTTGAAACTTAAGATCTTAGAAAGAGATAGACCTTGAGATTGGAAATAGAGAGAGAAAAAGAGCTTTAGCCTTGACTCTTGTGATTAGAGAGATCTGCAAATCTAAAGAGAAAAACGGTACGCTGGCCGGTACAAAATTTGTAACTATAGTCATAGTTTTATTGGTTGGTCAATGTGATAGTGCTTATGTTACCCATTGGTGACCTTGTGTGATTCTGAAACGTTTGGCACTCTCCCTCTCCATTATTATTCTACAATGCATTGTTTTAAGTGATTGGTTTGATCTTGTGTTTGTACATTCTTCCCTCTTTCTATTCAATAAAACTTCTTCCATCTTAAAGCTAGATGTTAATATTGGGGGGTGTATACTAGACCACTTACGTAGTTAGATGACGCCACCTTTTTTTGAATGCTTTTTTTCTTTTTGATGTCTAGTTTTGTTAATAATTGATAAAATAAACATTTCAACTATTTCAAGATTGAACATTTTTGATGACATATTAAAGGTTATATGTACATGTTTCCAGCAATAAGGATATGATAGTGCCATATGGTCACCTTATAGTTATTTTATCAAGATTTATATAATGTACTATTTTATAGTGAATTCAATTTTTACATGGTGGGAAGGATTGGTTCGCCCGAACCTAGAGCACCATTTGAAGCAACTCCTTATGTGGCAAAGCTAGTTGTTGATAAACTTGGAAAGCGAAGCAAGAGTTTGATGAAGCGAAAGCCATGAAAGAAATCATTGAAAGATTAACTTGAATATATGAGCTGGTAGGGGCTGTTTTAGCTTAACCAATAGGTCTCGGGTTTGAGCCATGAGAATACATTGCGTTAAACCTTGGTAGGGAGAACTTTACTACCCTTGTGGTCCTACCCGATTCAGAGGTTAGTCTTGGGCCTTCGGGCCTAAACAAACCAAAAAAAAAACTTGAAGACACGGAGCAAGAAGAAACTGATTAAGTGTTAGAAAACTTTACCCAAGCTATTTCAAGGTGTCTGTCACTCCCTATGAAGCACTGATGCACCAAAATGGCCCCCGTGGATGTACCATATACACTTAGGATACGAGTACACGAGGATACAACTAGGTGCATATTGGATCCGTTTCGGATGTATCCGGATATTAAAATTTAATTTTTTTTGCTTGGATACGTCGGACATACGGCTTGGATATGTCGGGGATACAACATAGATACGTTGGGGTCGAAATTATAATTTTTCTTTCTTTAAGGCAGGGTCTTTTTTGCAAATAACATAAGCTGTTAAGTGATAAGTCTACTAAGATGTCCTCCATCCGTCCCAAAATAAATGTCCTCTATTTTTTTTTGGGACGTACCAAAATAATTGTCTCATATCATTGTTTGGAAAGTTTTTTCATGTCAATTGTCTGTCGTGTCTTTCTTGTTTGTGAGATAGAAAAGTAAGTGGAATTGAGGGGAATTAAAGAATAATAACATAAAAGTCAAAACACTTTCTTAAAATTTGTGAATATTCAATAGGGGACACTTATTTTGGTACGGAGCGAGTATTAGATAATCTCCCAAAAGATTAAACCCCAAAATCTTGTGGGGGATAAAATGATATCAGCATGGGTAGTCAACATTATTATATCTCTCTATTTCTTTTTCTTTTTTTGGTACACTATTTCTTTCTATTTAGTATCTCTTTGTCTCTCCCTTCTCGTTTTCTTTTTCTTTTTTCAAATAATTTTCTTAGGAATGCTGCCCAAACGGCTAAACTCTTTTTTTATAAATGATTTCTTTTTATCTCTCCCTTCTTCTTTTTCCATTTTAGTCCGTTCTAGGAAAAGTGTCCATTTTCTAATCTTTCCTTTTTGGGATGTTACTTTTACCATTTTACTCTTGATTTGATTCTACTTTAATTGGTAGGCCCCACTCTCACATGGGCACCATTGGAAACCACACAACAACCTAATATATATATAATAGAGTCAATTAACTTTTCTTAATCTGTGTGTCAAGTCAAGCATGACTCGTTTTTAGGAACGGAGGGAGTAGTTATTAGGGGTTTATGTGATTACTCTGTACTTGTAGAATTAGTTTTGTTGTTGTTGTTCCTGGTACTTTTAAGTTTTGATACAATTCTCAATCATAAAAGAGTTTAATAATATTTGAGCTTGAGGCTGTTTGCTGTTGAGCCTGTGGGGATGAGTGATCTCTTGCGAGGTTAGGTGTTCTTTCCCCCTTCACTTCCCTTCTCTGTCCGCTTGTTGGGCAAGTTGCAGCAGTCTATCCTACATTACACATTAGTCTTGCTATCTGAAATTTCATGGCCTGCTTCACAGCACAGTTGTTAAGATCTGTCCCACCTTCAAGAGAGTGCAGGTGTGATCCTCATCTTGGTATGGAGAACTTTTAAGGGAGGATTACTCCTGTTGTGTAGCTCATCATCTCTTATCCAATGATAGGAGGGTGGGAGGGGGTGATTGAGACAAATGGTAGAACTCTTCAACATCAGTACGATCCTTCCTGGATTAGCATGGCATCTGGCTCCTTTAATAAGGGAGATGTTAGAGGAGAATAACAGAACCATTTCATCTTTTCTTTTGTGGAGTTCGGGTCAGCCAAGGTATGCAGTAAAAGAAGGTTGACTGCTTCACTTGCGTGCTTTGGAGCATTTTGCAGAGGGATAGAAACCTATGTAGGTTTTATGGGTAGACTTTTATGTGCATTAGTTATGGGTGATAATGTTATGTGCAAAATGGATGGAGAGAGTGTTAATCATTTGTTGTTGCATTGTCGTGTAGCCTGGGAAATTTGGAATTATTTGTTTCATCTTGCCAACATTTCTTGGGTCATGCCAAGAACTGTTAAGGACCTATTCAGGAGTTGGTCCCTCTATAAGAAAAAAAGGCGAAACTGTGTTTGGGAAGCTGCTCCTTTGGCTGGAAGGAAAGGAATTAAAGGGTTTTGAGAACATGGAGATGGATATTGTTCGAATTATAGAGAATATTGGTTGGACCCTTAGACATTGGTGTTCTGAGTTTTTTACGACCTCAAGTAATTCTTTTGTTGATTTAGTGAACAGGATGTAGTTTGTATAGCTAATCTTTTGCAGTACACTCCCTGTATACAAGGACTGACCACCTGTTTTGGTGTTTTGATCTATATAATTAATACTTATCAAAAAAAAAAAAAAACTTTTGTCCTATCAAATGCATGGGAAATTTTTAGGTTTCATATATAGCTTTCTGAATAAGAGAACTTTTTGATGGTAGCTCGTCCTTAGTGATGTATATAGCAGATGAAGATCTTTTGGTTGGGTTGTTTTTGTTGACCCACCCCATCCTTTCTTTTCGAAGTTTTATATATTTCCCATGGGTTGCACCCCTATTGTTGCTTCTTATCCTTAATACTATAATGAGTAGCAATCTCAGATATTGGGAGAGATTGGAGTGTTCTTTGCTACTGATTGTTGGATTTTTTTGATGTTTGAGGCTTGCTTCCCCCCACCCCCTCGTTTCTCTTTTCCATGGACTCTTTGTACAATTGTACCCCTTTAATGTTTTCACAATTCTTTCTATTAGTTTTGTTATTTAATTTAACTCATGTATTATCTTTACATCCCTTGCTTGGAACATTCATCTTTCGATAGGTATCCTTGGCATACTGATGTATACTTTAATTTGATTTGCAGAGATGTCCATTGAATTTGCGTCACATTTGGTAGATATAATATTCAGTACATTATCTATATACGATGATCGAGGGTCAAGGAAAGCTGTAGATGATTTGATTATAAAAATTTTGAGTGATGTCACATTTATGAAAAGCTTTGCAGCAACACTTGTACAGCTCATGGAGAAGCAGTTGAAGTTCCAGTCACATGTAGGCTGCTACAGACTTCTGAACTGGTCATGTCTCCTCTTAACTAAGAGTCAGTTTACCTCAGTATCAAAGAATGCTTTGTGTAGAGTTGCAGCAGCGCAGGCATCTGTTTTTCACATTGTCATGCAAGGATCTTTTCGTGAGCAAAGGGCTTGCAAGAAAACGATTATTCATCTATTCTTAGAGGTTCATCTCCATGAATTTTTTACTGGTTTATGCTTATAACATCTTTATTTGGTTCTTACTTTGATTTGCATTCTGTATTTCGATTTCTTCAGTCACCTGACATCTACAGTGCATACATAGAGGAACTAAAATATGCAAGGATTCCATATAGAAATTGTCCGGAGTTATTACGTTTGATGTTGGAATTTTCAACTTCAAGACCACCGCTGTTTCAGCAATGGAAGGTTAACATTTCTTAGCTTGACCTATTTTATCTGTGGATATTTTATGGATTTTATATTGGAGTCCAATATTTATGAGGTGTGTGTATAGTATTGTGTTTTGCACGGTTTGAATGTGAATATCAATTCAAGGTGTTTCTTTGCATCTGCAGCCTACTTTTCTTGATATATATGTTCAAGCAGTTCTAAATACGAGGGAGAAGCCATCAAAGGCCCTCAGCGAAGCTTTTCGTTCACTATTTTCTCATCTGTCGCATGAAGATTTTAAGAGTATAGTGGTCCCCGCATCTGTCAAGATGCTGAAGAGGAATCCTGAACTTGTCTTGGAATCAGTTGAAGTTCTTTTGAATTCTGTCAACCTGGATTTGAGCAAGTATGGGGTCGAGATTCTGTCAGTTGTATCATCTCAGGCTCGCCATGCAGATGAAGGAAGAAGACTTTCAGCCTTAGCTATTGTAGGGTATTTGAGCGAGAAGACCAGTGATCCGGATGCTGTGGAAGCTATGTTTAGTGCTATCAAATCTGTAATTGGAGGTCTTTTGCTCATTAATCTTGTATCTCCATTTACTAACCTTTTAGTGGATATTAGTTTCTTCTGAAGTTGGCAAGGCTTACTCAGTTCTTTTATTACATAAAGTGTTAGTTACCTCTTCACTAGGATCAAATTTGGAACAGGTTTTGAAGGAAGGCTTGCGTTTCCATACCAGAGAGCTGGCATGATCAATGGACTGCAGCAATTATCAAAAGCACCCGATGGGAAATATCTTGGCACCCTGTCACCAACTATATGTAGTCTCCTCTTATCCTGTTACAAGGATGATGGTATGCCTTCCGATTTTGGACCCCCTTGTGTTTATGCAGTCCGTTTGATTCTGCTTATTTTCTTCACCAACCATCGCTTCATCGAACTTATAATCTGTGCTTAGCAATGCTGATGTCTGATTGATTGCTTGACATCCAGGAAATGAAGAGGTGAAGCTTGCAAGTTTGTCTGCTTTAGCTTCTTGGGTGGCAAGATCTGCGGATGCTGTGCAGCCAGATTTGGTTTCTTTTATTGCTTCCGGGCTCAAGGAGAAGGAATCTTTAAGACGAGGTCATCTTCGTTGCATACGAGTCATGTGCAAAAATGCTGATGTGGTTGTTCAGGTAAGGAAGCTGATCTGTTTTAAAATTTATGCTCTGGTTGATGAAAAATTTCATAAGCAGTTGTCTTCTTCACTTGGCTAAAACTAATATAATGTGCAAACTCAGGTGTCTTCTTTGCTGATGCCTCTTGTTCAATTAGTAAAAAATGGTTTTACCAAAGCAGCACAACGGTTGGATGGCATTTATGCACTACACATTGTGGTGAAGATTGCAGCTATTGATATCAAAGCAGGTATTCCTCAAACAGTTGACGTCAACATATAACATTGAACAGTATTTTTGCTCTTGCTTGGTATACCTATTATTATGCACTGGAATACTTCATCTTATTCTAACATGTGTTATTATTCGTTTCATTTTTCCTGCTCAAGGTGAAACTGTATCAAAGGAAAAGATTTGGTCGTTGATATCGCAGAATGAACCTTCACTTGTGCCGGTTTCGATGGTAAATATTCTTGAATCCCCTCGTTGTGTTAATACTGGATAATACTGTTATATATAGATAATGCTTAGGAGAAAATCTTTTTGATCTCCCTCATCCCCTGCTCCCGCCAAACACATGTACCTATCTAGGATTTGAATATCCAAATCGATCGACATTGCGGAAACACTTATGGAGTCGCGGTAATGGACGTTACATAACCAAAGTGGTACCAAATGTGAATTTTTTTCTCACAACTCACAACCTACCAGTGTCACTTTTATTTTAATATTCAACATTGACTTAGTACAAAATTCGCTGTTCAAAGACTATTAACACAATCAAACAAATAAAAACATGATTCTACTTAATTTATTATCCGGAATTGACTTGCATTGACTTAAAACATGACTATCATCATCAGGTATCTGAAGCATATCTAATATGTTTTTTATTCTATCTGAATCTTGAACTATTTTTTGTAATTTATTAATTAATACAAAGTGTAATTGAGCATGTATGAAATAAGTTTAACTATTTTTTGTAATTTATTAATTAATACAAAGTGTAATTGAGCATGTATGAAATAAGTTTACTTGGACATGAATAAAATGTATTTAAAGAATCAATATGTATTAATGATCTTTGTTATTGTGAATATATATTTTCATATTCTATAAGTTCAATTAAAATCATACTTCAGCATAACTTTCTTTAGTTTGGTTAGATAATAAGTAATTAAATTTTCTTCCAAAAAAAAAAAAGAATAAAAATTATTGAGTTAATTGAAAAATATAACAATTTTGTTAATATGAATCTTAAATTTAAATGTATTTTTAAATCACTTTTTCAAATTTACTAATAATATAATATGATGTAATAATGGAACAACAAAATCATAGCAGCGTGGTGGCAGTGCTGTCAATTATTGAACCCAGCATCCACGGTTTGAGTCTTTCTCCAAGCAAAATGTTTTAAATTCCTTTAGAACACCTCAGTTTTAACTACGTTGTGTAGTGACTATTTCGGCCGTGTCTTAACCGCAGCGGGCCATTTTGTCGCGATACATGCTACACAACCCCGACAAGGGGTGTAACCGATTTGGACCTCAGCGTTACCCTTACGTAACTTAAAGAATGCCGTTATATGGTGGTAACGGCTGTTTTTTAATTCCTTTGTACCTACACAGCCACGCGCTCGATTTATGCATGTGTGTACCATATGTTCGTGTAACTGTTTTTCTATGTGAATGTTGGTGATTGGTGCATGAGAGGGCATGAGGTGCCCTTATTGATAATATTATCTGATCTGTTCCCTATATTGTTGGGGGAGGGGTGGTTTCTTTGGAACTAATCATTTGGGGTGCTGGGGAAGCGTGGGTTTCGATTCTTCAGATGCAGTTTAGGGGCTTTGGCAGGAATAGCGATGCAAGTCTGTTGCGGCAGTGTGCGTGGTTTTGTGGTTATTTGGTGTGCATGGACTGAGGAATTTAAGAAGCTTTGGGAATCAATGGTTTTCTTGATGTCTGCTCCGGAATATAGTTGTTTTTATGGCTTCTCTTTAGGCATCAGCCAGGGGTACTTTTTGAGGGGTGCCCATCTCTGATTTACAACGTGATTGCGCTGCTCTGATTTCTTAACTTTATTTCCACTTTTGGCTGTTGTTTTTGTCTTTGTTCGGTAGACTTCTTGTCCGTCTTTTGTACTTTTCAGCTGATTTTGTGATATATTCTTCTTTCTTCTAATGAAACAAATAATCCATATCGTACTTTCTTATTCGTCTACTTTTTGTCATCTTCTGGGTTGACATATGCACTTGATCTTTCTGACATCTTGCTTAATAGAGCCTAGTCATTTGTGATGGCGCTGTAGGGCAGTTTAGAACAGTGTTTCTTAGATTCCAGCAAATCATAATTGATGTTGCAGTACATATTTGTCCCAAAAGCACTTTTTCTCCTAGTTCTTTCTCTTTTAATTTATTAAATATTTTTGCAACTTCCTTCACTTTGCAGGCCTCAAAACTATCCGTTGAGGACTGCATGGCATGTCTTGACCTTCTGGAGGTGCTGTTGGTGGAACATCCTCATAGGTTTGCTTCTCTGCTGAATATTTATTTCCCATTGTCGATCTTAATTTTGTTTTACAGGCTTAACATTAGGGCAGAAATTTCTAATTGGCTGGTTGCTATGGTGCAGAGTCTTTGAGAATCTGCATGTTAAATCACTTCTGCAGGTGAACCAGTGGAAATCAGTAGTTGGATATCCACTTATGTCAAAAGTTTTGTTGCTAACGGATATTTGATGTGTGCAGCTTATACTTTTTTTCCTATGCCATCAAAGTTGGGATATCAGAAAAGCATCTTACGGTACTACAAAGAGGGTTCTTGCTGCTGCTCCGAAACTATCTGAGGATCTTTTACTTGAATATTCAGATTATCTCTCTGTCGTTCGAGAAAAGGTTCTTCTCAGGGCAAGGTACAAACTTCTATCTGCGGTTCTACTTTTCTTTTGGTAATAGCATGCATGCCTTTTGAATTTTCAGTCTCCGCCTCTCTTTATATATGAAATCATGAACAAATGTACGCTCATTGGGAATGGTAAATGACAAAAAACACAAAGTATATGAATCTTGCTTTTCTTTTAGAGGTTATATTAATCAGAGAGAACGAAGAATGTACAAGTAGACAAGAAGTCCACAATACTAAGAAAACCCTGGGTAAACATAAGCTTAATCAGACAACCAATCTGCAATATCTACATAGATCTGCAATAGCAACTCTCAGAAAGGGCCAGTCAAACCGTCCTACCATTCAACAATTATAGAGTCAAAGATTGATGCCTAAGAACCCCCAGAGTTCTGCTCCATCCAAATGACTCATAACACAACAAACTCGCTGACATCCATGATTTCGTCTTATCTTTATTTCAACCAAAGCCTCGATAGAAGACAAGAAGCATATCTATGATCGAGAGGGGTGATATGCCATGTTATCTGGATAGAAAACCCAGAGAATTTGCCTTTTAAGGCCTGTAATCCTGCAGCAAGTCTTTAGCACTAACCATAGTCTTTACTCAATAGTCATATGTTGTAAACAAAAAGAGACTATCATTAGGAGTTTCTAATAGGTTATTGGTGTTGGTGCTTCAAAAATCAACCAAGAAGCTCCACAGGATAAATACAGAGAGCATCTTGTACAATAAGAAAAAAGCGTCCCATGGAGCTAGATGGTGCATTTGGATGCAAGGTACTGGTGGTAGGTGAGTATTGAGATGCGGTTTCATTCCAATCCGTATGTATTGGAAAATAGATGTAGTGATTGATTGAATTGGTTGGATTCTTACTCAAAGTCTTGGATATCTACCCCATCTAGAAAGCTAAATCTCCCTCGAAGATGAAGTCTTTCATCTGGTCTTGATTTTATTTGGCTAAATCATTTCGATCTATTGAAGTCTTTGGTTTTACTAGTCTTAATAATATGGAACTTAGGCCGTCCCTCTTTCTAGAGAGAAGGCTGTTTTTTTTGTTGGTCTAGTGGGTCCTCACTCTCATGTGCTTTTCACCTGCTTTTAATTTTAATTATGCTTTTCTGGAAACATGGTGGAGTCTTGGGTAAGCCTCACAACCACTGATAGCATGCTCTGATGAATTTTAGAGGCACAAGTACTGGAAAGAAACATGAGTTGTATGGTGCTGCGTGGGGTTTTTCCATATTGTGGTGTGTAAGCACCAAAAGAAATGCTTTAACTATTACCGTTATTCTCAGCTGTTTTGACACAGTTGGTCCATTGCCTCTTTAGGGGCTGAAATGGCAGAGCATTCACGGATGGTCTCGATATGATTTGCATTATTACCAGAGGGCAGCTTGTCATTGAGACATTTCGATCTCGGATTATTGTACTTAATATTTTCGGGGAACCTCTTTTCCTCGCATCTTAGAATTCTTTTCTTTTTTGATGAAAAAAGGTGGTCCCTAAGTTCAAGTTTCCACTTCCTTTATCATACTGCTGCACGATATCTGGCTACTACTGCAGTTGATGACGGTGACAATATTGCTAGGCAGGGTCAGGAGGAGAGAGCTTGTACTACATAGTAGTTTCTGGTGGATACTGTTGTCTTAAGTGATTCCTCCCTAACCATTTCCATGCTGCTGCATATTTACTACTGGAAGTCTATAGCGGGATAAAGGATATAATGTGAAAATTTGGAAGAAAATTTGAAGAAAATCCGAGTGATATCAACTAGGATTGTTTCAGTTTACTTGATTGTTGTAGCTATACATTTATTTACACTATCAAATGAAGCTGTGATTTGACAATGTTGCTGTGGGGGCGCTGACAGAACGAGTGGTGTTACGTTAGATCTTTTTGAAGGCAACTCATACTTCTCAAATCAAATTTTTCTGATTAGAAAGTTTATAAAACTTGGGTGCATTAGAGTCAGATTTTGGAGTTATATGACAATGTCAGGCAAGGACTTTTATAATTAATGAGACTAAGCATAACTGGAGCCTTTCCTCAGTTGCGGAAGGTCTAACTTTTACCCTATATGCTCCTTTGATTAGCTGTAGTATCTCTTAGTTGAATTCGTTTCATGATGATTTCTGCTGACTGTTTATGTAGTGGTTCGCTCATCTCTCTTGGTGCTAGCAAGAGAGAACAAGCTCCCCACCACACTAATGTTGATTCATTTCTTTTGCTAATTTCCTGTGCGGAAGTTTCGTTAATAATATGTATATTATATGAAAAGTCTGTTTCCTGATTGCAGTCATTTTCTCTTTGTATTCATCACATGTTCTTTTGATTCTTCAAATTTTTTTTTTAAAAATTTTCCCCGTGTAAACCTATGTTAAGTTTGGTTTGTTAAACTGAATTCAAAAGAATAGCTCAGTGGAACCCATGTACATATAGTATAGGAAGCGAAATGGAATAACTATTGGGATCCATTTCCAATAGGACCTCACAGAATACTAACTAAAATGCTCCATAAAAGCCTTTTTTCATTTATGTATATTGATGTAATTCCTCTGCTTGCATGGCCAGTTTTTTTTTTTTTTCTTTTCTTCATAACTATTTTATGGTTTGGCCCTAATTATATAGTTTGTAGTGACACAGAAAATTCACTGGAGTCTCAAGGGGCTTTTCTGCCATCTGTGGAGGTTTTGGTGAAGGCTTTGATTGTAATATCATCTGCAGTTATGGCTGCTGCTCCTACTAGTGGTTGCATGCGACTTATTTTCTGCTCTCATCATCCGTGCTTGGTTGGTTCGGGAAAAAGGGATGCTGTGTGGAAGGTGATTTTATAACTTTTGATGAAGTAGTCTGATATAACACTTGTCTCCATGGACTAATCTATGAAGCGATTTGTATGTATTTTTGCATTTAAATTTACTTTGCATAACTAAAAGTTTGAGCTATAGCTGTTCCTGCTTTCACATATTAAGTGACCTGTCTACCTTATTATTGTCCCCCCACCCCCACCCCCACCCTATCACGTGCCAAAAAAAAAGTAGAAAAGAAAAGGAAAAAGGCAAAGCAATGAAGAAGAAATATCTTTGTTATCTTCAGATTTTAGTTTTAAACAGGCTAGTCAGTGTTTGAAAAGTGCTTCTTACTTGTACTCATAAAATAATTTGGGCTGTGTTTTGATAGATTATATGGGACAAAATTTTTTTTGATTTGGACTTTCTCTCTCATAGGCCCCACCATCTTTCTCTCTATCTCTTTATTACTTTTATCTTCAATTAATTCAAAATCCTAAAATCCAAAATAAATTCTCAAGCCAACGCACCCTTAATGATCTTGTACCTGCGGACAAAGTGTCTTTTTTTTTCTTGCATAAGCCTGACTAGATATTCCTTATTTAAAGCCTATTATGTTTACTGACCAAAGCATGTTTGGTGAGTGTTATGGGTTGCTACTTGTGAAGCTTTTCTGCCCCCTCTGTGAATTATCAGCTTTTGACAATGAAAGTGTAAACCTAAATGTTCATACTGGACCAGTTGATTGCAGAGGATAATAGCTATCTTTAGCAACGTTGCTGTGTCCTGTATGAAATCTGGACAACATTTTTTTAGGCCAACAGTTATTTCTGTGTATTGTTTTTTTTTTAGTAATTAGGGAATCTCACATTCTTGAGTGCGCAGATAATGATGCCATGCATCCCTGGTAGTAAGTAGGGAAAAAGTCCTACATGGAATATAACCCCCTCCCTCACACCCTACTTATTCCTGCCATCTATGTAATGTTTTTGCACCTCAAGGATTCAGGCGGTCTGCAATTGTAATGGTTAATTAGCAGCTAGTGGATTACAATGGTTGTATGCATCTGTCAAAGAAGGTGCCAAATGGTCAAACGATGACAGACTTATTTTCCCTTGTCTGCTGTTAAAGGCAACCTGTCTTAATAATGCTCTCTGCCTGATGGAGAAGGAAGCTATTGCACCTCAATGATTCAGGCGGTCTGCAATTGTTGTTGTTGTTTTTTTTTTTTTTTAAATAAAAAAATTGAATTGAAATCATGTCACATAGCCTCTATGTGAGACTCATCCCACATCAAATATGAGGAAAAGTTTGAGAGCCCTATAAAGGCCTTGATATTAGCTACTAGGAAATTGAGCAAATATAGCGGATCGTGCTCTCGGGCTCATGTTGTGATAGAGAGGCATCAGAGTGGAACCCAGGCCGGAAATGTGTGAAGAAAGTGCCATGTTGGGCAAAGTGTTTTACCGCTTGAGGTGCGCTGAGAACCACCTCTTGAATCCATTGTAACACCCCAATCCCACATTTGGTAGCTATGGGAAATAATAGAGGCTTATAAGTGGCCACCTTCTATCACTGTGCACGAAACATCATCCATGGACAACTTTCGGGTGGGCCAGGATGACCCAGGTGCTCTTTGGACATGCACTGCAATTTAGGCTGTCAGGCTCAGGTTGTGACGCTCAAGGTCATATTTGAATCAAGATCTTACCCCCTTGAATATTAATGTTTAGAGTGCCTTTCCTCTTAATGACATTGTCAAGGGTATCTTAGTTCTTTCTGTTTGCCACCTTGCCCGAATTTAACTTCGTTTTCATCATACTTGGATGCTTCAGTGACCATTCACACAATGATCAACTTGTAGTAACTAAGTTCGCTGCGTGAGTCTGGCGAGTCAATGTGTATTTGTGTTCTCTGAGATTATTGTTCCTACATGAAGAGAAAAGAAAAATTAAAAGAGGATTGCTATTTACACCCATGAAATTGCTTAGTACACCCAATTACTAAGTACACCCCACCCTAATATTTTCAATCACTTAAAATACTAGGTACACCCCCTATTAATTTCCTATTCTACCCTTACCAATATTTTTCCCAAAATACTAAATACACCCCACCCTAAACACACCTCACCCCATCCTCCTCCTTCCAGGTACACCCCACCCCCTTCCACTGCCTCCTTCCTTCCGCCCCCCCCAACACACGCCACCTTCCATCCCCCCAACACGGTGCCTCCTTCCTTCCCCCTAACACAACCACCACATTCCTCCTCCCTTCCCATCCCACCTCCTTCCCCCCACACAGCCCACCCCTTCCTTTTTTTTAAACAATTTGTTCGGTACTGGGTTATAGAACACTATCCCATAGTGGTGTTCGGTACCCCTACCGGACACCCATAGTGGTGTTCGGCACCCCTACCGAACATTACTATGGGTGTTCGGTAGGGGTGCCGAACACCCATAGTAATGTTCGGTAGGGGTGCCGAACAGCCTAAAAAAAAGGGTATTTAGGTCTAAATTTATAATGGCATTTTTGTAATTTTTGTTAGGGGGTGTACTCAGAAATTTTATGGGTGCAAATAGCAATCCTCAAATTAAAATAATACTTTGTATGACCCAAAACATCTTATTCTGGTAAGAGCAGTCTCACCTCTCCCTTCAGGACATAACATTGTTTTACTTTGCTTTCTTATAATTCAGGAGAATGCCTGCCCTGTAGCCTTTGGTTTAGTTCAGTGGCAGGGAATCCTTTTCTTTTAGATGCGTACTGTCTACCTTCATATAGCTGAAAACTACTAATCTATAAAAGATACGGGAGCTAAGATATGGGACCATTGCAATGATAAGACAGCTATAGTTTGGTCTTCAGGCCCAACTCTATGCTTCCTAAGTTCTCAAGCGTTTCAAGAAATGAACCATTTTATTTTTTCCTGTCATATTACTGTCTTATTAGTACTGCATTAGTTAGAGAATATTTTGTCCGTAGTACCACTTTTCCCTTTTTGTTTCAATGCTCTACGTACATATGTTTTGATAAATACCATGTTGGGTATCCTAGGAGGTCAATTTACAATGATTTCCCATCATTTCTACCGAGTCTCAGATGCTAATAACTGTAATATGTTTAGCCGGATGACTGATGGAAACCTTTGGCTATTCTTTCTCTTTTCTCAGAGGCTGCGGAAGTGTTTGCACACACTTGGACATGATGTTGTTGGTATTATAATGGCTAATGTGGGCAATTTGTGTGAGGTATTTATGATTCTTTTCCAGATGGGTTCTTGTGTAGGGTAAAAAGCTTCTGTGATAATGTTGTTTATGCAACATTCTTCTTATGTTGCTTTTAGATTTCAAATTTAAGAAGTATTTTATGTTCTGAACTTGGGGAAAGTAATTTTGTGAATAATGGCTTCTCCTTATGAGGACTTTGAGTTGAACAAAAGTACAAAACATCATGCATCTAATATTTATTGATTTAGGACTGTTGTGGTTAAAGGTGTACATAGATATAAGTGATCATCCATGATGATGTTTGGGCTAATCTTATGTCACTTCCAGTGGCCCAAGTGTCTTTGCAGGTTCTAAAGTCTGTCCTATTAATGTCACTGACTAGCAACTCGTTGCAAAAATCTTTCACTTTGATACTCAAATTTCCACTATTTAAAATCTATATCAATCTTAGATTTCATCCTCTTTCTGCTAAATATTACTCCCTTTGTCCCAAAACAAGTGTCCACTATTGACTTCACACAGGTTTTAAGAAAGTATTGGAATCTATGTGCATTTCCTTTAGTAACCTCAAGTTTCACCGGGACCCATTTCATATTCTATCTCAGAACTAAAACGGGTACTACAGCCAACTGGTTTTAAAAATACTTTCTTAAAAAGGGATGGGGACTCTCTTTTTGGGATGTCCCAAAATGCGATATGATAACTCTTATTTTGGATGAAGTAGAAGATTTCTCTCACCCCTTGGATATTATATTTTTAGACTTCGTCTGCCTGCAGAGTTTTTGGTATTTCCCAGTGTTTGGTTCTAGTTAAGAGAAAGCAACTTGCTTCCAACATAGAATCAACCCCTTTTATAGGAAAATAACTTTCTTAGTTTGGCCCACCGAGTCATTCACTAGAACATGACCTAAGCAGCCTCCTTCACCATCCTTGCCTTTGCTATAGTTATTGCAGTCGTCAAATTTTCCTTTCTTAGCTTCATATTTCAAGTCCTTTGCTTTCAAAACCTCCCGATCTCTTCTCTTCATAGACATCTGCATATGCTACAGAATGAGTGTGAATTTGGGTATGATCTGTTACCCAGTCCGCTCCAGATCCATGTGAGCCTCACCTGCGCCAATGATCACCTCTAGTGCGATAGTAGCCAGCATAAGGCGATTTTGCCAGCGCCAATCTTGCCTCTGGAAAGGTCTTTGGGTTGTGGCAAGGGCTTGAATAGGTGTTTTCAACATGTTGTAGTAGTAATAATAGTAATGCCATTATTAATTATTTTCATCTTGTTATTGTTCCCATTTCACTTCCAACTATACATCTGATATACGTCTTGATTTTGCTACATATGTCTTGTGTTGGTTAATGGTGTAACGCTCTGGATGGTTGCTGTCTGCATGTCAATTTTCATTCTTTAGAAAATCAGTTTGATTTGACCTAATGAAACCACGAATTGGCTAAGAATCTGGTTAAAATACTGATCCGCAGACCAACGTGAACTCTTATTTGCTTAATGCCGTGACCCTGTTTGTAATTTAGGTTATATTCTATCATCCAAAGGTTTTGCTTTAATGTGTAGGGTTTGCTGGGACCTATGGGATTAATGAGTGCTAACCGTCTTGAACAAGAAGCTGCATTACATTCTTTGTCAACTTTGATGACTATAACACCCACGGATACCTACAGAGAGTTCGATAAGGTTAGTTGCAAATTTTATTTATTGGTCCAATGATATGAATGATAGTTATTCGTTGCTAACTCTAACTTTGTACTTTGTTTGATAGCACCTGAACAATTTTCCAGACCGTCATGCGCACGATTTGCTGTCAAGAAATGATATTCAGGTGAACTTTTGTTTATACATTATATTTTGGTGCTAAAACTGGGTTCCTTTGGTGTATACTGTGTCTAATGATCGTTTCAAGTTTGTTTTTGTGTAAAGGTCTGCACAACAGAAAGGCTATATACTTGGAAAATGCTAGCGGGCATTTACTGGGTGAAGAAACATATGTTTCACTGTATGCATAAGCAATTTGGGGGCTTTGCTTTAGTTGTCTTGTTATGAGATTCCTGCTTTGAATGTCTATATCATTCATGATTCACTGTACTAGTTTCCCCCTTCTTAATGCGTAGAGTTCTGTGGGAGTTTTTCGTTTCTGTTCAATAGGATTTAGGTTTATATATTCTTTGGATGAAAAAAAATTTCTTTCAAAATAGAGATAAAGAGCAGTGACAATGGGTGTGTCCTCCTGTAGAGGGGTTCGTGCTCTCTTCTTTTTATGGCTTTGGGGAGCAAAGATTGCAGATGTTTGTGGCAGTGCAGGGTATTTGGGATTCGTAGGTGTTTATGGACAGAGCGGAACACCAGGATTTTTTAAGATAGGTTCTTTCTTTCGCTCTTGAAGGATATGGAATTTTTCCTTTCAGCCATGGGCACTTTTAGAGGGATGTTGATCACAGATTTGAGTAGGGATTGGAGAGTGGTGCTAAATTGATTTTGTTTTTCTTTTATACTTCTCTTTTATTTATTTTGATGTTGGTTTTTCTGGTGGAGGTGTTGTCCTCATGTTTTCACATTCTTCTTTCTGATCTAATAAAAATAAGTGACAATGAGTGTTTGTTGAGGATATTCAGGCTCTATTTAAAGCACTATATGCAATTCAATTCAAGCACGAAAAAGACAGCTAATATTGCATCATAAGGTATCAGTGACGTAGCCATTTCCTTGGACAACCCAAAAATTTGATTCACTCATTTGTAAAAGTTGTCTGTAAGGATTATGCTTGATGAATCCTGTTTTCTCTTAGCTTTCCACACAGTTGCTGATAGGTGTAATTGGTTTTTGCTGCTGATTGTTGGGTTCCATTTAATGATCTGAATCTTAGGCAGGTGTGTATACCTCGGTTACCTACACATAATTCCCTCGGTGGTCTACTGCTTGAACTTTTAGGATTTTTGATATCTATTCCTGTTTGCAAGTATTGTTCCTCTAAGGGGGTAGACGAAGTGAGTATGAGGAAAGGATACCTGAGGAATCAAAAAGGACGAATGTGTTTGGACAAGTTTTTAAGTTGGTGAATTTCCTTGAACTGGCTTATCGTTTTACAAGCACTTCAAATAGAGTTAAAGTTAAGTTTCAGTTTTTCTTATCCAAATATACATGAAGTAGAGCCCTGTTAGTTTAACTGATGTTTCCTTAAGATATCTCCCTTGATTACCCTGGTTAATAGATCTGTCAATGTTAGATTGATATTATTGAGAAGAGCGTTCTATTTTTAATGCGTTTCTTTTGGGAATCCAAGGTTCTTATTACCTTCTCAACTTCTTACTTAGTAGGGTACTGTGGCTTGAATATGGTCTTTGTGTTCTATTTTCGTCTCCTTAATTTACGGGTCATCTTAAATAGTGCTCTGATGGCACTCTTTAAGGATTCAACATCTAGAAAGTTTCTGTCTTGAAATTCACCAGTGGCACTGGAAAAGTTTACAAGACCATTGGGGAGAATTCCAACGCAGAATCTTTCTTAATTTTAACTCTTAAAGTTTGCCCTAAGAGCACATATTAGCATTTTCCTTTATCTATATATCTAATTTCATTTAAGGTTTAATCAATATCTCATGATTGTTTATTTTTCAACCCACATTTACAGATTTTTCATACTCCTGAAGGGATGCTTTCTAGTGAGCAAGGTGTTTATGTTGCCGAGCCCGTAGCTACTAACAACACAAAACAAGTGAAAACAGTTACTGGAGCTGGGAAAAAGGATTCTGGGAAATCAACAAAGAAAGCTGGCAAGTGATCCTTCAATCTCTTTTTGCTAGAACCTAGATTCCAAATTATATTTATCTTTTTTCTTCTTTACCTTTTGATCAATCTAGATAAAGGAAAGACTTCAAAGGAGGAGGCTCGTGAGTTGCTGCTTCGAGAGGAGGCATGTGTACGTGAGAAGGTCACGGTTATACAAAAGAATCTTTCTTTGTTGCTGATAGCTTTAGGAGAAATGGCTGTAGCTAATTCTGTTTTCACACACAGCCAGTTGCCCTCCCTGGTTAGTATCTGTCCTTTTTCTTTAAACATCACAAAACTAATAAAAACATGCACTTGTACCTCTTTCGCCTATTCTTAGTTTGTAGTGTACTGGAATTTTTCTGTCCCAAAGAGTTTTGGCGCACTATTGTGCTTTATTTAATTTCATATAGTTAGCGCTCAATGAAAAGATATGTGGCTGCCTTTTGAAAAACCTTGGTTCTCGTAGATTTCTACAATCTTCAGTTAGGTTGAGACTAGTACCTACTCATATTGACAGGCTCTTGTTGATCCCTGAGATGCAGGACTCCTTCC
This sequence comes from Platycodon grandiflorus, assembly GCA_016624345.1. Lineage (NCBI taxonomy): Eukaryota > Viridiplantae > Streptophyta > Magnoliopsida > Asterales > Campanulaceae > Platycodon > Platycodon grandiflorus. The sequence goes on from CM028368.1 coordinate 6,217,367, forward strand.
GTGTTTGGGTGAAGAGGATCACTCCTCAGCTAATTTGGAGCTGGATTCTTAGAAGTGGGGTCCACCTCATTTCACTTCTAGAATGTGGTTGATTTACCATATTCTTAAGGGATTGTTAAAGTGGTGGCGGGGTGAGTGCTAGGTCCTTGATGGTGGATATTGGGTGCAGCAGTCATTTTGATGAAAAATTTGGAAGGAAAATTGAAATACAATTTTTCAGGTCGGAGAGGCTGATATGTGTTCTTAATAGAAAAAACATATATATATATATATATATTTATAGATAACTAAAAGCCAAAGGAAAACCATCAAGAAAGAAAGCAGCCATTAATGATGCACCGGTAGCCAATCCGGAGAGGCTACACATTCGTAACAACAATACCGCTAAAGGCCTTCATAGCTGAAGGGTTTAGAGAAGATAAAACACCACCCAATCATTCAAATGCAATGGAGGGGAAGGGGGTGGGGGCTTGAAATCCTCCCAGCCTTGATACTCCCAATGCCAAAAAAATTGAGAAAGTCCCTTGAAGAAGAAGGGCTAACCAAGACTTCATAAACACATGAAAATAGACCACATATTAAAGTCTCCTCGTCACAAGACTCTGAAGGAAGACGCGCACATAACACCTTGTATGACCTTCTCTTTTGACGCCTGTCATCGTTATTTAATCGACAGAGCATGAGAGATCGAGCAGAATATTTGAGCTACGAGGGCACCTTTGCCTTCCAGAAGGCCCCCCTAATTAGTCAAGGTTTGCCAACCCGCCATGTACCAACCATGAAGTGACATAACAACTCCAAACCTTATCCTGAGTGTTCACAGCAACTAGGTCTTATTTTGGTCACTATTCAAGGCGTAACAATGATTGCAACACAATCAAAAGGTTCTTGAAGCACCCAATATCATCAGAAAACAAAATAGTATCACAGAAAACTTCAATTGAGAGACTTTCAAATCCTTTCTACTGATTGTAGACACATCTTATAGATTTCCTTGTTTCTTGAAGCTTTTTTGCTTAAAATATCAACTAACATCAGCAAAGGAAAAAAGAAACATCTTGTCTCAGACCCAAGATACTTAAAACTAAGTCTTAGGTTACAAGTATTATAAAATTCGGAATGACTTCCTTAACCTCAGACCAAAGCCTTTTAGGCTCCAGAGATATATCAACTAATCTCCATTTAGCCCCATCATAGGCCTGTCTAAAGTCAAGGTTAAGCAAAAGACCTTTTGTGCCCCTTATTCCCGTATCATCATCCTCCTTATAGGCCACGAGGGTTGAAGTCCACAGAAATTTGGGTCTCAAAACGTCTCTCTAATGCTTTCTCCATCTCCTGGTTCAGACAGCCGTAATGATTTCCAAAGTTTTTGTCACCAGGCTAATGGCCCAAAATTCTCTAATCTTGAGAGACCTGTTCTTCTCGGGCACAAGGGAAATAAAGGTAGGATCAACACTATTGTGATACATCTCATTTGCATGAAGTCCAATAAACACTCTAGAACTCAACTTACTAGTTGCAAGCCAAGAACAGAAAATAGCCAGAGTAGATCCATCGTGCAACAGGGCCTTAGTATCTTGGCAAAAAACTATCTAGTCTCATGCTCCTCAAAAGGCCTCATTTCACACTCACTCCACTCAACAATAAAGGATTTCTAAAGCTATCAGCAACAAAGAAAGATTCTTTTGTATAACCGTGACATCCTCACGTACACATACCTCCTACTAAAACTAAATAAAATAGAATACTCTACTTTGAACCCTAAATCATTGGTCTAGAAAAACCCATCCCATAAAGAGATCATTAGAATCCAGCAATCTCATCCAAAATCAAAGTTGAATTTGTAACAACCTTCATTGACACAGGAGGGGCTTAGATGCCAATTTAATATCAGGTGATAGCTTAGGGGTTCATGGGTCACATTTATCATATAAATTTTGATGAGTCTATTGGAACTGTGATCTTAGAGACATTGTCCTGTCCAATGTTTGATTCTCTTTGATGATTTTGTATCCATAGCCATTCGTACTGATATATTTCTTTTCACTAATTATTTGGAGGATGCTTTCCATGGTTCCACGTGTTGTTCCAGATCATTTTCATTTTGGTTCCTGAGTCTGACCTCACTATGCATGGGCCTTCTGCCTTTAGCTTTGGAAATGGGGGCAAATTCAAGATGCTATGAAGTCCAAATTTTATTGGTAGGAGGTTTATGGGTACATTCAAGTTAGGTTGTGCACTTTTTTTAGTGAGATTGCTCAGAATGAAAGGTTGGTGGCGGAAGACACTCGTGTGTTAGAAGGTGCAACAATCTCAAGAATGAGTTTGAGGAGTCCACCTAAAGGATGAGACGTGTTAGAGGCAGAAGGCTAGAGTCATGTGAGCTAGGGTGAGAACTTAGGGGATCTTGAGTCACATTTATCGTGCAAGTTTTGGTGAGTCTATTAGGGACTGTAATCTTAGGGACATTCTGTTGTCCGATGGTTGATTCTCTTTGTTGATTTCTTCTTAGGAGTCCATTTTCACTCCTATTGACAGGTTTTGTTTCCCTAATTTCTGGGATGATACTTTTGAAGGTTCTGTATCTTGTTTCAGATCATTTTCGTGTTGGTTCCTGAGTCTTGCCCAATTATGCACGGTCCTCCATTTTACATATAAAATAGGGCAAATTTGTGGTGATGATATAGTTCAAATTTCCTAAGAAGCTTAAGGTTTGTAAAAGAAAGTTTATGGGGTTATTCAGGTTAGGTTGGGCACTGTATGACAGCACGTGGGATAATCTTAAGAATGAGTCTTGGGAGTCCTCCTAAAGGATGATATCTTTTAGAGGCAAACGGCTAAAGTATGTGAGCAAAGGAGGTGATTAGAACTTGAGGTTAGAAAGGCTAAGCAAGGTTGCAGATTTTTGTGGGCTTGAGGAAGAGGGAACGAAATCCGTTATACCCCCACAACATGATCTTAGTGGCAATTCAGATTTCTGGTGATTTGAATTGTTGAAGTAGAAGGGATTTTTTTTTCTTAAGTTTGACTTCAGGAAATCCTAGATAGGATCATCGGAAGTTCTAGATTTGGTGATGGATGGAAGGATTTTGGTGTGTGGGGGAGGATATGATTCTTGGTTGCCTTCTGTCTTCATGACTTCTTGTATCCTTTTACTTTTTTCCTTTTTGTTGTTAGGTTGGTGAGTAGTATGTTGACTAGTGGGAAGGATAGTGGTTCACTTGACTCGTTCTGTTTATCAACTTTTCATTCCTTTAAAGGGAACTAGTTATTCAGAAAGCTATTGTTCCGTTCAGTAAGGTTTATATTTGGGTAGTAGTTGATAAATAGACTCGGTACTTGTCTGGATCAATAAATAATTCTCTGTTTCAGATTTTATGTTTACAAAGATTGAGAGAAGAACATGGAGGATCAAGAAAGAAGTGAAGTGTAAGGTATACCTCACTACTTCTGATGCTGCTCTTGGATCTTAATTAGGAGATAATAGAGAATCCCTTTTGCCTTTGGCCCAGAAATCATGGTGATATTGTGACTGGCTTCTGACATCTAGATAAACTTGGCTTTGAATTTAAGTTTTTCTCGAGGACCTTAGGACTACCTAATTGGGAACCTATACGAGGTTTTGTTCCCCATCAATGAACTTCTGCTTTGATGGTGGTTTAAGAACGATCCTGTGCCGCATTGCTCTCGCTTTTTCTGTTTCGACTTGTTAAATTGGGTGGTAGTTGTCATGATTCCATGTAGTCTCGTTTTTGTTTAATGATTACTCTTTTATTCTCGGAACATAAGTAAAATATCTGTTCTAGTGCATTAGCAACTGATTTGTGGCTCTTTTGGTGTTATTTAGATTGCTATTGCAAGAATTCTCTCTCTCTCTCTCTCTATCTCCTTTCTCTCCCTTTCCCTCCATCCCTCTCATTAATTTTCCTTTTGTCTTTAATGTAAATTTGTGGTTCTTTTGGTGTTATTTAGATCGCTATTGCAAGAATTCTCTCTCTCTCTCTCTCTCTCTCTCTCTCTCTCTCTCTCTCTTCCCATCCCCCATACTCTCTCTCTCTCCTTTCTCTCCCTTTCCCTCCATCCCTCATTAATTTTCTTTTTGTCTTTAATTTAAATTTGATATTTATTGCTGTTCATTTAACCATTCTTCTCACATGAATACTAGCAATAATCTTACCATTTCGATAATCCCTGCTTTTTGGATAGTAACTTCACATATATAGCTCCTTGATTGTTCCTTAGATTCGTTTCATGGTCCCATTGTTGTCCCCCCACCCCACTAATGTTATTTACTTTTGATCCAAAATCAGGTTAAGTTTGTGAACCCCTTACTGCGCTCTCCAATCGTTAGTCATGTTGCCTATGATACCATGGTGAAGCTTTCAAGATGTACAGCTCCTCCTCTCCCGAATTGGGCCCTAGAAGTTGCTACTGCTTTACGGTTGATTGCAACTGAGGAAGTTCATGTTTTATGGGATGTAATTCCATCTGTTGGTGAAGGGGAGGCCAATGATAAACCAGTTTTGGGTCTGTTTGAAAGAGTAGTAAATGGTTTATCGACCTCTTGTAAATCTGGGCCACTTCCGGTGGATTCTTTTACTTTCATTTTCCCGGTAACTTCTATTCGCTATTATATTTGAAGTGCCTTCACAATCAATTTATTTATGGGTTGACATATTCACTAATTGGACTTCTGTTTTCTCTTAATAGATATTGGAAAAAATACTTTTATCACCAAAGAGGACAGGTCTTCATGATGCTGTTCTCCGAATACTTTTCTTGCACATGGATCCAATTTTACCCTTACCCAGGCTTCAAATGCTTTCAGTTACGTATCAAAGTCAATCTGGCATAGAATTTGATACTGTTCCTTTTTCTTTTTCTTATTGGTGATTTTTGGCTTACTATATTTCTTCTATTACGCTCTGCAGGTTCTTTATCATGTTCTCAGCGTTGTCCCTGCTTATAAAGCGTCTATCGGGCCAGCCTTAAATGAGTTGTGTCTGGGTTTACTACCGGAGGAAGTGGGACATGTATGTGCTTTATTTATTATTAGTTACCTTCAAGCTGTAGTAATATCCCTCAAATGTTTTTCTGATGCCCTTTTTCAACAGGCTTTATGCGGAGTTTATGCCAAAGATGTTCATGTGAGAATGGCTTGCTTAAATGCCATAAAGTGCATTCCTGCTGTGTCTAGTCGTTCTCTTCCTCGGGATGTTGAGGTCGCAACCAGCATTTGGATTGCCCTACATGATCCAGAAAAGGTGTAAAAGGCTTGCAGACTCACTTTATTTTTCAATCTTGATTTTTTCATTGCCTTTTGAGTGAACATTGGTTGATAATAAGTTGGGACCATTAACTTCTCATATTTTTATAGTTCAATTTGTTATGGTGTGTGTTCTTCAACATATTGATAAGATTTCTCATGATTTTGAGTATGTTCACTGTGACATAGTTCATTTAAGGTAGTTGCTTGGCATTGTTTTCTAAGTGCATTGGCTTCTGAGTACTTACTATTGATACAGAGCGGATCCTATATATGTTGCTTTAAATGCTTGCTTTAGCTCCTGAATTTGCCTAGACGCAATTGAAGTAATGCTTTTCTGCTCTTGTTCTAGTTATAGTCTCTGACACTGTCCTGCTTTAGAGTATTACTAGTTTTGTCGGAGTAGGTTCCTCGTTGTTTCTATTATACATGGAAATCATTAGCTAGAATCATTTGATTCCCATTGCTGTTGTTCAGTTGTTTTTCCTTTTATATGACCCTCGGGGAATTGTGCTGTAGTGTTAACACAATTATGCTTGAGAGCGTCTAACATTGTAATTTTGGTGTAAATTATCATCTTTGGAGTCGAACATTTTGGGCATTAGCTGCTGAATTTGTTGCTTTTAAGGCATTTGATTATTTACTTTATGTTACTTCTAACTATATCATACTTATTTACGTACATGTTCTCATTATTAACTTCATACTTTTTCTCATCCAGTCTGTGGCAGAAGTGGCAGAGGATATCTGGGATCGTTATGGTTATGAATTTGGAACTGATTATTCTGGACTCTTCAGGGCACTTTCTCATGCTAATTATAATGTTCGAATGGCTGCTGCAGAGGCATTGGCTGCTGCTTTAGATGAAAACCCAGATACGATACAGGTGATTTATATTCCATTTTGAGACGTTGTACCAAATTTCCAATGTGATTTTCTAATCAATTTGTGAAATGTTCAGGAATCTCTGTCAACCTTATTTTCATTGTATATACGTGATGGTGGTTCTGGTGGGGACAATATCGATGCTGGTTGGATAGGCAGGCAAGGGATGGCACTAGCTTTACATTCTGCCGCTGACATACTTAGGACCAAAGACCTTCCTGTTGTTATGACCTTCCTGATCTCTCGAGCACTGGTAATTGGTGCATCTTTTGGTCTGCTTAAATAGTTACCCGCTTTAATTTGTTGGAAATATCTTGGAAACATAATGGTTGTCTACATATTTTGGCAAATTACTTTCTATTTCTTTTTGTTTTCTAATAATTTGTTTTAATGTCTGAAGTCACAATGCAGAAAACTACCCTGTGAATAATCTCACAAATAGTGTGATTATATGGTCAGAAGCTAGAGCATAAGATTGGTTCTTTTATTAACTAATTTTACTTTTCCAAATGGATGGACGCATCTCCAAATTCCCTTCCTCAAACATTAAATAATTCCATATGGACAGTGCAAGGACTCGTTGTTGTTCTATAGATTGTCATTGGCACAATGGTTAATTATTATAGGCGTTTAATTGATGCACCTACTTTTCAATGCTTTTGAACTGCAGGCTGATACTAATGCTGATGTTCGGGGAAGAATGATTAATGCTGGTATTATGATTCTTGACAAGCATGGAAAAGATAATGTCTCATTATTATTTCCAATTTTTGAGAACTACTTAAATAAGAAGGTGAGTATATCTTTGTACAGATGTTCTATGTAGATTAGTTACTGCAAGCTATCTTTTAGGGTGTTTTCCTTTGATTACTTGTTTCACAGAACTCATTGCATGACTTATATAACAGGGCTAAGATGGTATTTTCATGTAAATGTTGTGTGGCATACTGAGTCTATTAATTCTGTTTGGTACTACATTTAGGCATCGGATGAAGAAAAATACGATTTGGTGCGTGAAGGTGTGGTAATCTTTACTGGAGCTTTGGCGAAGCATTTGGCCAAGGTATGATACCATATCTTTGAACTTCCGAATGTAAATATTTAGCTATCTTTAATAGCTTAATTTAGCAATTTGCATATATCTCTTGGAACAGGATGATCCTAAGGTTCATGCTGTTGTAGAGAAGTTGTTGGAAGTGCTAAACACTCCATCAGAAGCTGTTCAACGTGCAGTGTCAACCTGCCTATCTCCGTTAATGCAATCAAAGCAAGTATGTTTAAGCTGTGCCTTTAGAATTATCCTATTTTCGGACCAAATTTTATTGCCCTTATTGTAGGTTTTTGTTGTTTTCTTTGTTGACTTTCTTTTTATGGGAATAAATAGGAAGTTTTTTGTCTGGTGATCTTTTGGGTATAAAGCAGCTTATCTTTTAACAAGTCATTACACCTATTTAAAAAAACAAAAAACTCATTACATGCTATCACTTGATTGTTTTGTACATACTACATTACTATGTGCAGGCTTACTCAATTTTGCACTTCCATAAGTGTCCTTTTTTGGTCCAAAAGATTTGAAAAGCATATACGCTATGACCTGGTTATGTCTCTGGCATTACTCTAGGCTACTAATAAGGGGCATTGCTAGTTTTGGAGTCTTTAGTTGCTCTTGGTATTCATAGTGCGCAGTTTTTATCATTTCTTGTGTGTGCTTTTCAAAATTTTTCCACCATTGCTTCAAATTTAGATAAATCTTGTGCTGGGTAGTTAAGTAGTTTAGCGTCTAGCCTGGTTTTTCTCATCTGTCTGTTATTGAAGCAGTATGGTTTTTGGCATGTAGTTTCAATCCTTCCAAGGAGATTTTAACTGTAATATGTGAGTTTAACTTGTTTGCCGGTATTTTACAGCTTTCAGTTCTTCAAATGTTAAGACTACTCTTTTTCTGTTTTGAGCATTTCCCAAATTAAGAGAGATTTTACTGTGTGGTCTCTCTTAGTTTTGTTAGCCAGCTTTGTCTTATCATGCGATTCTTTCCTGATACATATGTGGAATCACGCTTCAGTAATTCACTTGGTCTGTTTATGATTTTGACTACAGCTAAAGTAAAGGTGGACATGTTCCTTCTTACTATTTCTTTTGCTTCTTTTTTCCCTTGTCCCTTTTGGTATCAGGAAGATGCATCCGTGCTTGTTTCTAGGCTTTTGGATCAACTTATGAAGAATGAGAAATATGGAGAGCGCCGAGGAGCGGCATTTGGACTAGCTGGGGTGGTTAAAGGATTTGGAATTTCTAGTCTGAAGAAGTATGGCATTGCCACTGTGCTACGAGAAGGTCTTGCAAACAGGTAGTAGCTTAAAAGTCCCTTGTTAGTGCAATTATGTTGGAAAACATCAATGTTAGACTTATAGGCACTCTTTGGTTACTAAGGGAAGGATAATATATCCACAGGAATTGCCCGTATCCCATTCTTTTTTGTTAATTTGTCATGGAGTATGCATTCTACTGTAGATGTAGTCATACAGCCAACTAATGCACATTCACCCTTGGCTAGTCTTTTGTAGAAAATATCTACATTTTTGTAAACACTTGTGGTCTGAATCGGTGCTTCATGATTTTTCACAAGCGATCTTCTGTTGGAGTGCACAAAGTGTCGAGATGGATTCATAAAGAGTTACTGGGACAAAGACTCAGTTGTGTTGTGTCCAGTTTTGTGTCTAATCATGTGGTTGGCTCCACTCACTTTTTCCTTTATTATTCTCTGTTGTTCTGTAGCAATGAATTGCCAATTATCATGTTTCTATTTGAAATCAAATTAACATTTTGTGCTGTCAGCTGTTTCGTCTCGAGTTGGAGGCTTAGTGGTAGGATGATCTTTCAGTGCAAATATAGTATATTGGTGTTTTTTTTGTTTTTTTTTTTTTTTGTAGTGATTCCTTATAGTCTCCTTAATGAAAGGTGTGAAGCAGATTCCAACTTTAAAACATATCATGCTTATGTTCATTCCATCAAAAAGACAGTAGGGAACTGGCTCACTTCCATTGAAGACATCAGAATAATTTCACATCCCTTTTCACTCACAAAGACTACTCTGAATCTGGTCCAAATTTCAATAAGAACCAAATCGAATTAAGCTCCACAGACAGGGCCAGCCTGCTCAAGCCAATAGGAAATGAGATTAAGTATGCCTTGGACTAGATGCCCACCAATAAAGCTCCAGGTCCTGAGGGGTATATAGTGCACTTTTACAAAACCTACTGGGACATAGTGGGGAACTCGGTCTCTGACATGGTTGGGACTTTCTGTCATTCAGTCACCTGCTTAAAGAGCTAAACAAAACCCATCTTAGCCCAAGAGAAATAAGCCTTCCCTAGTATACCATTACAGACCTAGAAGCCTTTGTAATGTTCTATATGAAATCATTAGCACTCTTATGGTCAACAGAATGAGACCTCTGATGGGAAAAATAGTCCCCCCTTCAGAAACTGCTAATGTAAAAAACCTTCCCCAAAAAGCAAAAAGCTAAGGCGGATACCAATGCCTCAACATAAAAAGATGATTTCTTGTTTCAAGAGGTTTATACTGCAGTTGCAATATATCTTGCCTGAAGATCTTCTGTTGATGATGATGACCAGACCTTTGTTCGATTTTCAGTTGTCAGTATAGTTATATGTACTGTTGTCTAGATTGAGAAAAATTCTATAATGTTTAAACTTGCTTTCAATCTACTTTTTTGTTCATTTAAATCTGAAATCGACTACTCGTGCCATTTCTTGAGCGCGTAATCAAGGACCATTCCCTTCTGTGCTTATCCGCCTGTTACAAGTGGAATGAATATTGTGTTGCTTTTTATGATGATTTCGTAAAGTGTACCAGGTACTGATTGGAGTTGATGGAAACTGTATGTGCAGGAATTCTGCTAAATGCCGTGAAGGCAGTTTACTGGCATTTGAATGCCTCTGTGAAAAGCTTGGAAGATTATTTGAACCGTATGTAGAGAAATTCCATTTCAATTAAATTGTTTTTCCATATTCATCATAATGTTTAACTTCTCTCTCTCCTTCACACACACACACAAACACACAGGTATGTGATCCAAATGTTACCGTTACTTTTGGTTTCTTTCTCTGATCAAGTTGTTGCCGTTCGAGAAGCTGCTGAATGCGCTGCTCGTGCAATGATGTCTCAACTTAGTGCACAAGGGGTGAAGCTTGTCCTTCCGTCGCTTCTAAAGGTCCTTATTTTCGATCTACTCAAACTATTGTACATGAACATGTTTATAATCTGCCTAGCAACAGAAAGAAGAAACTAACAAAAAAAAGGAAAAGGAAAACAAAAACAAAAGGATAGTTTTCATATTCTGTTTTTCATGTGCGTCCATACTGGGCAGTATGGAAGGAATTCCTATTGACTTACCTTTCCTGGGCTCATTCCCTCCCCACACCGGAGAAATAAAAGAAGAGTGATTCAACAGCTAATTGTAACTGATTCATGAACTGGAATTCTTGATCCTTATAGATCAATTAGTGCAGCTCTTTCTGTGTTTTACTATTTGTTGTTCTTGTGCTACCTATACTTCCGCTCATCTGTTCATGAGTGCCTACAAGTCTGCATACGTACCTGTGTTCTTCATTTCCTGTCTACTATTTTTTGCAGTAGCAATATTGTAAAGGCCTCTCTATCCATGAGCATGAATTTGGAAATCTTAAGCAGTTGCACATGTATAGTTGCTATTCAGGGTCCAGGAGCAGAAGCTGTACTAGTGGAGACATCGTTAGGTTAGATGGCCAAGAAATTCTACAAATGGATTAATTCGCTATTTAGGATTGATTATTAATCAGGATGGGGAGGTAAAGATGATGTTATTCATAGAATAAAATCAGGTTGCTTGAAGTAGAGAAGTGTATCCGATCTGGTATGTGCCTCAGTCGAAAGGAAAGTTTTAGAGGAAAGCTAGTAGAACCACACTACTTTATGGAATGGACTGTTGGACAACTCAGATATAACATGTTAGATAAATGAGTACCCGAAATGAGAATGTTAAGATGGTTATGTTGTAAAACTAGGAAAGATGAAATCCTGAGTTATCAAATTTGTGAGACGACAAAAGTTGCCCCCATAGTACATAAAATGAAAGAAAATCGCTTAAGATGATTTGGACGCATACAACATAGACCACTAATTGCAACTAGGCTAGAAGTAGGGAAGACCAAAACTAACGTGGACAACAATAATAAATAAATTAAGATATGGATGAGTGTGGTTTGTGTGATTACCTTGCAGACCGAACCAAATGGTGAAAAAGGATTCATGTAGCCAACCCATGGTCCCTAAGTAATTGGGACAATGCTGATCTGTGTTGTGTTCTGGAAATGTTCCGAGTTGTTAAATTTTAGGCGAGGCGATTGATAACTATTTGCTTCTACCTTATGCTTGCATTCTCAATCCTTTCTCTCTGTGTCTGAACTCTGAATAGTTATTGTGGAGGTTATCTGAATAGTTATTGTGGAGTTTAGCATCTGAATGTTTTTACTGGACAAGGGAAAAGAGAGAGAAAAAAGAAAGAAGCTGTTACATTTTTCCATTTTCTGTGTTCTTGCACGGACCTAGATAACCAAAAACCAAAGAAAAGAAGTCACTCGAAAGCTTTATTATGCCTTAACCGGTATGACTAAGCATTAATTACTGGAAGTTGAATTTGTAGGCTTGTTCCATTGGCTGTGTCTCATTACCCTTTTTGAGTGTGAATGCTCCTTTGTTCATCGCGTGCTTTTAAAGTTATACAACTGAAAGATATCCTTCATTTTCTGCTTGTCTGTAGTAGGATATTAAAGAGTTTGCTTGTCTTTATCTTAAGGTAAGCTTTCTATAGTGCCATCAGTGGGGATATGTTCTGCAATTTTATGTTATTCTCAGGGCCTTGAAGATAAAGCCTGGCGGACAAAGCAGAGCAGTGTTCAACTTCTTGGATCTATGGCTTATTGTGCTCCACAGCAACTCTCTCAATGCCTCCCTAAGATTGTGCCAAAATTGACTGAGGTATGTCTGGAATCGTAAGATGGCCTTAGGCTGCTGACTTCGTGACTATTAGCTTTGCTGCTAATGTCCAATTTTTAAAACGTCTTTTAATTCCAGGTGCTAACTGATACACATCCTAAAGTTCAGTCTGCTGGGCAAACGGCTCTACAACAGGTAGCTGGTTGTACTATTTCTTACCACTGCTTGCCCTTCTGTGATTGCCAAAAACTCTAATACATTATTATTATCTTTTTTGAATTTTCTTGGTTGCAATTTATAGGTTGGGAGTGTGATAAAGAATCCTGAAATAGCTGCTCTGGTCCCGACTCTTTTACTGGGTCTTACAGATCCCAATGAACACACAAAATATTCCCTTGATATTCTCCTTCAAGTAAGACTGCAGTGTTCGTAATGACTGTTATCCATCAGTTTGCTTTAGCTATTGCTTTAATTGCTACTTCTTATCGTTGCAGACAACTTTTGTGAATTCAATTGATGCACCTTCTCTTGCTCTGTTGGTGCCCATTGTCCATCGAGGATTAAGGGAGAGGAGTGCTGACACAAAAAAGAAAGCTGCTCAAATAGCTGGAAATATGTGTTCACTTGTAACAGAACCAACAGACATGATTCCTTACATTGGATTGCTTCTTCCAGAAATTAAAAAGGTACCTTTTATAGCTACATGACGTAAAACGACCATCTTGTTTAGGATCTTTACCTTTTCGTTCATTTGCATATTAAAACAGGTTTTAGTGGATCCAATCCCTGAAGTTCGATCTGTAGCTGCCAGAGCCATAGGCTCTCTTATTAGAGGAATGGGGGAAGAAAACTTCCCAGATCTTGTTCCATGGTTACTGGAAACACTTAAGTCTGACGGTAGTAATGTTGAGCGCTCTGGAGCTGCTCAAGGACTGAGTGAGGTCAGAAGCTAATCTTTTACATGTGATTTTGTGCTATCATCTTGTCTTCTTATTATTATTTAGTATTTCTGTAGTAATTGATTGTAAGCAAGTTGATTATTGTATTTTAATATATGTGAAAATGGAATATGACCATTCCTGGAGGGTTGCAAATTTCCTATCGTTTAGGCATTTGGGGTTGTGATCTGCGAAGCACTGACAGTCTTTAGGCTATGAGCCTTGTTTTGACTCGTAATGAATGTATGATACGCTTGAAAAGCCAGGACAAGAACAAAACTATAGTTTTTTTTTCCCCGTAATTGCTCTTTTTACAGTAACATGCCAAGACATGAATGGCAAACTGTGAGTTTTAAAAGATATCTCGTTCAACATGCGAATATGAAGAGTTATCAGTAAACCGTAATGAAAATTAGATGAAAATACTTTAGTCAGACAAGCGTCTTTACTCTAGAGGCTCGTTGAGTCTTCAGAAGCCTTAAATGATTCCTAAAACCTCACTGAATGCAGATCACGGAGATTATGATACATTCTTACTTACAGCACCCTTTTCTTTAATTGAACTGTGGATCGAAATGTCCATTCCTATCTCTCTCTCTCTATATATATATATATGTGTGTGTGTGTGTGTGTGTGTGTGTATGCAAATATATATACATATATATATGTATGTATGTATATATATATGTGCATATATATATATATATATATATATATATATACATATGTGTATATATATGTAGGGTCCGGCACCTAGCAATTTGTTTGGACCAGTTTTTGCAAACAAAGTATCTACATTCCAGACAATTATGTGTGTATTGTGAGCAAACATATATACTTATTCTCAACAACATACATACATTTTTATCCAAATTCTTGAAAAAAAAGGTGCGTAACAAATTTGAAGCTCAACCGTTGGATCTATTTCATTAATGTTTTGGACTAACAATGGTGGATCAATTGGTTGAAGCAGATGATTAGGTGCCAAACCTATATATATGTATGTGTGTGTATGTATATATATATGTATATTTTCGACTGGTGGAAGGCTCACTAGCTTAGCATCTTAAGTGAAGCTATTCTTCAAAAAAATGTTGAAATTTTACTGCGGCTAAGATCAAGGTGATATATTGGGTGCAACGATTTCAGGAATATGAGGCCAGACTTCATACAAGTTGTAATTTTGGGTTTTGCATTGGCATAATCAATTTACACCAAATTAAGCACTCAATCTAAGTAGTGCTTGGGGGCAATTTACCTTTTACCCTAAATTACAAACTACAATAAAAGTTTTGACCAGAGCTATAACGAAAATGATATATGGTTATCATCCATATATCCTTATTCTTATAGGTCTTTTTAGTGACAATAGCTCGTGAAGCTTTGGTATTAATTGCTTGGAGTAGTAATTTTGCTCGCTTTTCCCTTGTCTCTTTGATTTCATTTAAAATACTCTTATCGGGTATAGAATAAATCACTAATTATCTAGTTTAAACTCCATAACGTACGCTAAATAGGACGTCTTGAAATGAAATCATGACCTTGGATACAAATTTCAATCTCAATCTTGTGCAATACTACATAAAGCATTAGAGTTATTTCAGGCTACATCAATTAATAGCAGTATTGTATGATAAATTCATTACTAAATCTCCATGTTGTCTCAGTTTAGGGCATGATAACTAGGACCTTAGGCATAAGGTATTAAAATGGTAGTTCTTTTGCAATTTTTGATTTTGATCACAGAAACTATGAATCTCTGTAACTTCCTGGGTCTGTTTCATGCCTAAACAAGTTCACTCGTCTTTTCTAGGTATTGGCTGCACTAGGAACAGAGTACTTTGAGCAGTTACTTCCTGATATAATTCGGAACTGCTCTCATCAGAAAGCATCTGTACGTGATGGTTATTTGACACTTTTCAAGGTAAAACCATTGAATTGAATTATCTGCAATTCTTTCCTTTTCTTGAATTTTTTTTTCTTTCAATTTTCATTGGGCTGTTTGTCGTTCCATTCTTATGAACTTTTTCCTATAGTATCTGCCAAGGTCTTTAGGCGTCCAATTCCAGAACTATTTGCAGCAGGTGCTGCCTGCTATCTTAGATGGTTAGTACCTCTCTTCATCTTCCTTCTCCACCCGCCTTGTGCGACGACGTGTATTTGTGTGTGAGTGTATGCGCACGCGTGCGCGTGTGTACTTGAACATTTGATTGTTTAAGCGTCTGGCGATTAGGCTTAATCTAGGTGATCTGTTGGTGTTGTTTGGTTATTCCATTTGGATCATACTTATGCATCTAAATATGATCTCCTTCCTTTGTCTGTTTGGCTTTTGCATGTATTGATAACAACCTGTCTATACCTGCTTCAGGTCTTGCTGATGAGAATGAATCTGTACGTGAGGCAGCACTTGGGTCTGGGCATGTATTGGTGGAGCATTATGCTACAACGTATGTTGATCCTTTCACTGTGCATTTATGCTTTTTGATCATATCACAGTATGTATTCATGTTTGGTTTTGAGCCTGAGAATTGAGCTGTCTTATTTGCTCGCATGAAAGACATGGACTCTGAACTCTCTTGGGTAATTCTGTCAATAAGCTGTTCGGAGTTACTATTAAACTGCTGTGAAAACTAGACAAGTTTTTTCCAGCTTTAATTGATTTAGTATCCATTTGAAGAAAAATAGAAAATAAGGGGGTCTTGAATCGGGTATCCCCATGAAGTACTTGAAACTGAATTGATTTAGTAGATATTCAATTAAATGTGTTTGATAGTGGTCTTCAGTGATCACCCAAAACGGTTAGAACATCTGAAAATTGAAGTCATGAGACATGATTTGTGTGTGACTCCAAGGTCTTTGCTTTGAGTGCCCTTGCCATTTCTCCCACTCCGTGGCATGTTAGGTGAAATATTGTTTGCTTCTGAATTTAATTCAGCACCCTAAATTTTCGTATTATGATTTCAAGTATTCGGATTCGATAATTCAGCGTGAATGTTTTAACGGCTTCTCTTAATTTTCTCAAATGAGCATTAAGCAGTTAAGAAACTGCAGTAGGTTGTGGACATGGAGTTCTCTTCTCAATGTTCTTTTCATATAAATGCCGGATTACAGCCCATGGTATTTCCTTTTTTTCTCTCCTGCCAGGTCTTTGCCTCTGCTCCTTCCAGCTGTAGAGGATGGTATTTTCAATGATAGTTGGCGTATCCGACAAAGTTCTGTAGAATTGCTGGGGGATCTCTTATTTAAGGTGTGGATTTCATAACCACTTCTATTATACTATCGTCTGGAACAATTTATCTTTTGTTGAGATTCTCTTTTTGCTCTAGGTTGCTGGAACCTCTGGAAAAGCACTTCTTGAGGGCGGAAGTGATGATGAAGGTGCGAGTACGGAAGCACAGGGACGTGCCATCATCGAGGTACTTGGAAAGGAGAAGCGTAATGAAGTTCTTGCTGCTCTGTATATGGTCCGAACCGATGTTAGCATTACTGTACGCCAGGTAATCACATTCTCAATTTTTAGTGTGTTGCTACATATCCTGCTAAGCTCTGATTAGATATGTAAAATTGATGTACATATACTGAAGTCTCTCTCTCTCTCTCTCTCTCTCTCTCTCTCTCTCTCTCTCTCTCTCTATTTTCAGGCAGCACTGCATGTGTGGAAGACTATTGTTGTAAATACTCCTAAAACTTTAAAGGAGATAATGCCAGTTTTAATGAATACCCTAATTACTTCTCTGGCATCACCATCCTCTGAAAGACGACAGGTCTGCGGTTCTGCTTGTAGGAGTTTCTTGAACTATATCAATTGACATTTTTCTTTTATCCTTAAATGTACTGCATATATCTACTCAGGTTGCTGGACGAGCACTGGGTGAGTTAGTTAGGAAGCTTGGAGAGAGAGTGCTGCCATTGATTATTCCTATTTTATCTAAAGGGCTGAAGGACCCCAATGCTAGCAGAAGACAAGTGAGTCTTCTACTCTTGTACAAGTGTTTCACTGTCTCCAGTTAATGTATTTCTTGGTGCTTGTGGCTTGTTTTTTTGACTGGAGCTAGGATCTGTTTTTGAACAGATATATTATGATCGTTGAAAATAAGTATACGACCAAAACGTAGCCCCATATAGTAGTGGGACGGAGATATACCTGTCTGTAGTCAAAACAGAACACATATAGAGGGTCCTTAGCTAGTCATACTTCTTGAATCCATGGTGCTAGGATATCTTCTGGTACTGGAATTCTAAGTCAAGTATCATGGAGCAAGCTGTTTAGTAGAAGTTAGCGTATCTTGTTTTTAAAGCAGATTGGAGTTTACTAAAAGGATTTTAGACATGTTTAATGTAAGTAGCTCATACTTAATTTTATACCACCCAAATATCCTATGATGTTAGGGGCACAATAAATGCCCCATCCATAACCTCAGGTGCCTCTATATACTGCCACAAGAAGACGCTGGCTCCTAAAGTGTTGGGGGTGGCATCACAGATGATATACCAATGTGATAATAGTAATTCTCCTTGTATGCAGAATAATTTTTCATAATAATTAAATTATCAATATGAAAGTGGCATTAAACTATGCAATTTATGAAAAATTATAATAAAGTAATAGCGAATATGATACAGGACAAGTGTGGGTTTGCTTAGCCTACAAAAATTGGGCCTAATTTGATCGGGAACACAATGGGAAAAGAACTTTGAATGGCTGCTTGTGAGGGATTTCGGAGACTGGAATTAGAGTACAGAAATTGGTTTTGGGATATGATTATTCAACGAGATAGGGTTAGGGTTCGAAGGTGTATTGATGGGAAGAAATAAATTAGGCATGGGCTGTCCTGGCCTCTATGAACTGTACCTGCAAATAGTGTTTTAGCTGAAGGTTGCTGGTTTGGTTTGATAGGGAGATTCAATTAAGGATTGTGAGTTGTGAATTTTATAGCTTGAAGACAACGATTGCATATCAGATTATTGGAAGAATTGCAGAAAATAAAGAAAGAACAAAGGAAGAAAGAGGACAAAACCTGGCAACTCATCTAGGCTCCCTTAGACATCAGATATAGTGTTCTTGAGCATCACACCCAATGGAATTATGTCATGCCATCCGCGCAAAACAGAGCATAATAGCTTCTAAAATTCTGTAGTGAATAATCTCTGGCAAAAATACAAATTAGTGCATACAAATATACACCAAATCCCACATCAGGTCCAACTTTTCACTTCGTCCCTGCTAAAGTCTATATTTTAACTTTTTGCTTAAACAAGTACCTATTTTTGATGGTCTTTCAAAATCGTTAAGTTCTTAGTCAGGTGCCTCTCAAATGCTCAAAATAGAGGGGCACAACAGCCTTTTCCATTAAGTGTTAAGATGACTAGTGTCCATGTCTGTGCTTTTTACGATGTGACAACTATATGCATCCCTTTTAGTATTTACCTTACGAGTTCCAAATGAAAATATTCCTTCCGCAATCTTTGTAGATGCTTTAATGAATAATTGGCCCTATTATTTTCTTGAAAATATCGTCTCATTTGTTATGCATACTACTTTTATTTATGGGTTCATTTCTGTCTTGAATTACAGGGTGTCTGCATTGGTCTAAGTGAAGTGATGGCCAGTGCTGGTAAGAGCCAGTTGATAAATTTCATGGAAGAGCTAATTCCCACTATTCGCACAGCCCTTTGTGATAGGTTTGTGTTTTACCTAATGCGTTTGTTGATTCTACTGCTAAGTTTGACTTGATATACTGTTGCATGAATCTTTCGGTAATTTGTTCCTTTGGCAGTACGGTGGAGGTTCGTGAGTCTGCAGGCTTAGCGTTTAGTACCCTTTACAAGGTATTCTTTCTAGCATCTTGTAGTCCTTCAAGATATAATATGTAAAACTGTAGTTTACACATGTAAATTAATAATTAATTGCCGACAATGTAGAGTGCTGGATTGCAAGCAATTGATGAAATTGTCCCAACTCTTCTGCATGCTTTGGAGGATGATCAGATGTCTCATACTGCCCTTGACGGCCTCAAACAAATATTGAGGTATATGGTCATATGACTTGAATATGTTGTTTGGCTCACTCATTCTCGCTTTAATACTGAAATATCTTTTTCAAATTACTTAAGTGTCAGGACGGCAGCTGTTTTGCCTCATATATTGCCCAAGCTTGTCCAGCCTCCGCTCTCGTATGTATTCTATACCTTTTCTTTTGTTATTGGCTTTTGTACTTAGTTCTCTGTTCTTTCATTTTCACCAAAACCTCTGGATATTCCCCAGTGCCTTCAATGCTCACGCTCTGGGAGCCCTAGCAGAGGTTGCAGGACCTGGTCTTGACTTCCACCTTGGTACCATTCTTCCTGCTTTGCTTGCAGCAATGAGTGATGATGACATGGTATTATTCTTGTATGAATTTTTCATTTTGTCAGGCCATGCTTCTCCTGACCTCATGTAGAAGCTTACAGTTTTCACCTGCTCTGCAATTTAGCCTTTTACATGGACCTGATGATTAATTTCGCGTCACCACTTGGTGAACATTTGTGTATAGGATGTTCAAAGTCTGTCAAAAAAGGCTGCAGAGACTGTAGTGTTGGTCATCGATGAAGAAGGCATCGAGTCTTTGATATCAGAGCTTCTCAAAGGAGTTGGAGACAACCAGGTATGATTGTGGTTGATCACTTGCTCTCTCTCTCTCTCTCTCTCTCTCTCTCTCTCTCTCTCTCTCTCTCTCTCTCTTTCTCTCTCTCTCTCCCTCCCTTATCTGACTTTTACATTTTTTTTTTTTGTAGGCTTCACTAAGACGAAGCTCTGCCTATTTGATTGGATACTTCTTCAAAAACAGTAATTTGTATTTGGTTGAAGAAGCTCCAAACATGATATCCACTCTAATTGTTTTACTAAGTGACTCGGACTCGGCTACTGTTGCGGTAATAACCTGGCTACGGTGTAGTTTTGTGTCAAGCATTCTCCTTGTTGTTTCTAATTGTGCATAAAACAGGTTGCTTGGGAAGCTTTATCAAGTGTTATCACTTCAGTTCCCAAAGAAGTTCTTCCATCATATATAAAGTTAGTTCGAGATGCCGTATCTACATCGAGAGACAAGGAGCGTAGAAAGAAAAAGGTGATTGTTTTTGGAATGTAGATTTAGACTATCTGCAGTTTTTGAAACGATTTTTGTAGTTGAAATTATGTGGATTCCTGCATATGTTTTAAGGGCATGCAGGATGTACCAGTTCTTATGCCAGTGTACATTTTTGTTAATGAAATACAGGGTGGACCGGTTGTTATACCAGGGTTCTGTCTCCCAAAAGCTCTTCAGCCATTGCTTCCCATCTTTCTGCAGGTCATCCCTTTTCTCTTTTCTCTATGCCCAGAGAAACATTTAAAATAATGACGCATTATCAAACAAAACCTGTTATGATTGTCTTGTACTTCTGTGTTCTTCCATATATTTCATCATTTTTATTGTTTTAGACACAGACCTCATCATTTGGCGATTATAATCGTATCCGAAAGTTATGTTTGTGTTATACTTGAATGTATATGGTAGAGGTGATGGGAATGTCCTAATCTGAAATTTTCATTGGGTTTTTTGAACTATATATAAGAAGTGAGGAAGCTACCTATTTTTCATATTTTATCCATTTCATTGGTAATTATGCAAACATTCGTATATCGCACTGGAAATTATTGGTGTTTCCATTTGAAGTTTGACATTATCTTCAAAAAGTGCTTTTAATTAAGCAGCAAGGCACATTCGAAAAACGTGATATGCCTGTGCTGGTTCTTGCTAATTTTAAGTCTAACTCCAACATGAATGTTTGACGCTTCCCATTCCATAGCAGCATAATGGGTGTCGAATTAGGTACTATAGCATGTTGAAAAGTTTTTCTGTTAGTGGTATGCAGACAATTTCTCACTTAGTATTGTGACGCGTCTATTAATTTTCTATCATCATATCATGTCTATAATCTATCTATATTACCAGATATGGAACCGGACGAGATAGGTTCCTGTGCAGGTTCTTACTAATTTGACTATAACGAAGCATAATGAACAAATATAGGTGTTTGTTTCTGTTTCAAAACCAAATATCTAGCTAAGTTTTGTCTCGTGTTACCACCTATGGTGGAGTCTTTATTGGAGGATTCAATTATGTATGTATTATTACTTACTTTAATGATTTTTGGGCATTGGAGGGATGGAAAAGTCCCTTAATTTGGGGCATTTATTTTTCTTTTGTGGTGGCTTGAAGAGAATATTATTAGAGTTCAGAGGTTGTCTTTTGCCTCTGCTGTGCAAAAGTGTTAATTTTAGGGGTTTTTGTGGACTCGGCTATGGCAGCCTATGGGGCTTGCCATATCTAGAATTTCTTGGGTTGAGGACTTTTTACTTTTTCCTTTTCTTGGTGTACTCCATGTACCTAAATCTCTTCGAGCATTCTTCTCCTCGGGCGCTTAGAATGGAAGTCTGAATCTTTAACCTCTATGCTGTTGAGAAACTACTAGAAGATTTGGTATGGTTGGAGTTGTATAAGTTTCAAACAGATAGGTTTCTGGAATTCTGAAATATTTTGCTCTCGAACTTCCTGGGGCGGGTCTTTTGGCTCTCAGCTAAGTTTAAAGATTGGCTGATAGATTAGGGGAATATTAGGGATTAATAGGTAAGGCAAAGGTTTTAGATGCATTTGGTGCCATGAGTTCTACCCTAAACAGCAGCTTTCAACTTACTGCTGTAATTGGTGTTGCTATTAACTGACTAATGTGCGAAAGGACTGATTGGGCTTTTAGATGAGGTTCCGCGGATTGAATGAGCTTGCTTTCATTCAATGATGGCAATTATGAAACAGGAGAACATTGTGAGAAGTAGATCCACTTCCCCAGTTGAGGGATCTATAACCAATGGTTAGGCTGTATAGCAGTACTACGATATCTATATATTGGCGACTAGACTTCAATGACGTATAAGAATAGAAGCTTCACTGCTAACTATTCTTGTCCAGTTTGTGCACCATATAATAAACAGACTGCTTCAACTGTACAACGATCTCAAAGCGTATGGGCAAATGGAGGGTGTGTTTTCGGGTTTGACCACTTGCATTCTGTCTTGCTTGTCATCTATCTAGGTTGTGAGTGCTCACAAGAGTAACACGACCCTAGTTGAAGAACTATGATCGTTGTTTATATTGGCAAAATGCCCTAGATTTTTTAATCTGTGGAAACATAAAATTCCAGCCTGGAACTATGATTAATGAGTTTAATGATGGACAGCCTCATTGCAAAATGCTTCAGATGTGGTTCATGTGAAATCATGACTCGTGCAAGTTGTCACTCCCTGACTTCTTTAATGATGCTTGATCTGCATATGCATGTGTTGTGAGAATTAATTATGGCTACATCTGCCTATCAGTTATGATTAAAGATAAAGCTGATCTTGATTTCCGTTTAAAAGAACTGGGAGAACACAAAAACCCGCTTTATGAGAATGTCGATTTAGCGTTTTTCGCTTAGTTCTAGATCACTGGTTTGGTTCCATAAAGGTGTTCCCTATAACATCATGCATTTTAAAATTTTGATATTTACATAATTATGCATATTCTCTAGTTTATGTAATTTAGGTGGACTTTGTTTTGCTTCCTCTATCCCAAAAGGAGAGGTATGCTTCCCTTTTTAGTCTATCCCAAAAGTAGAGATATGCTTTCCTTTTTAGTCTGTCCTAAATGGAGAGGTACATTCCTTTTTGGCAAAGGTTTCTTTAGCACAGTGACTTTCTCACCCTACGAGTTTGTGTATGAGAATAATCAAGTCAAATCAACTAAAACAAAATGATATTGTGGCCGCAGAATGACATGGGTATTTTTGGAAGATAATGGATTTTCGATCATTTCCTTGTATACACAATAATTCCACGCATACATCTTCTTGAGGGACTGAGGGAGTACTTGTTATTCTATAACAAAAGTGCATTTTAAATTTTTTTAGTTTTGTTGCTTACGTTGGACATGAACTCAACATTTTGGTTTTCTTTTAATTTACAATTTTTTGTTTTGACTTAGTCGCTCCTCATTTGGCCACTAAGAGCTTTATGATCAATCTTATATGAAAATTTGTTAGCTTGCCTTGCTTCACTTTATTTTGTGAATAGAAAGCTTTCCATCAATTGGGTATTGTTTTTCTTCAACGGTGGTTTTAGAAAAGCTCATGTTTGTAAAAGTATAAGGAACCATTGTTTATTAATTAGATCTTTGTTTGCTACTACACCTGTAGGGCTTAATAAGTGGATCAGCTGAACTGAGAGAGCAGGCAGCCCAAGGTCTAGGAGAATTAATTGAAGTGACAAGTGAACAGGCTCTGAGGGAGTTTGTTATCCCAATTACAGGGTAAGTACCATGAGTTTACTTGCTGATGGTGATATCTAAAAAATTTGTTTCTTTTGTCTTATTTTGATTTTCTATAAGTCTTCATGGTTTGGGGAAGGGAGCTTTTCAATTAATAGTTGACAAGATTGTTGGTTCTTAATTAGTTCGGTTCTTTTATCTTTCTATGATGCTTTTTGGTTGGGGAGTGAGTTTGCTCAAAGGGTTTGATATATATTCAATGCAACAACCGGCACTCTACTGTTCTTTCAAGGCACATAACATGTTGGGATTAAGTGCCATGCTCCTTATTTTTATTTGTTCACGGCTGGTGCTTCAAACATGGTGCTGAGGTGATTGTGATCATCTTATTTCCCACTTTGCATAAAGATGAAATGAGGTGTGGTGGGATGATATATTCGTGCACAGACCAAATCTTTCCTACAGAACCTGCAACCCTTGTATGTTATTATGTCAAAGAGCTATTATTTATTCATTTAGCTCAGTTCTGCTGCATGGATCACTGTTTTGTTGAGTTTGGTAGAAGTTTTATCCTCTTTGTAGTAATATGAATTTTGTAATTTCTTGTCAGAGCTGAACTATTTTTGGAGGTTTATCTCCTGTTATTGCGTGCAGATCATTATTCGATGTTTGGCTAGTAGAGTAATTGAACCATACGAGTGTTCCTTGCTTGCAGTCAGTACAGTTGAATCCTCTTCGGTCAAATGACAATTCTGAAAGAAGCAATTACTGGGGAAGATTATGATGAGAAGAAATGTTCACACATCTAGAGAAATTAGTAACCAAAATTTTCCTTTGTTAAAATATTGGAAAGAGGAAAACTCACTTTGATAAGGGTCCTAGAGAACTCAACATGTGAGGAATGCTTACCTGGGTGACAAAAATGAAACGGTTCGAGGAGGAGAAGCAATAACTTACCGAAATTCCACCATGGCATACTTACCCTTCTCCATTGAAAGTAATGTGAGAGTGAGGTGAAATTCGAAGTTGATGAATTGTCACTTGAGGGAACCCTGTTTGGCTAGCCTGGTAGACCTTGGGATCCTTTCCTTGGGAAACAAGATTGGTGAATTGGAGATGGAACTCCTGGGGAAGTGGTGATGATGTTAATTTTCTCTCTCATTCTTCTTTGGAATTTTGAGAACATCTGGATGTTTGATCAGGATACTGTTTGTTCAATAATGATCATTGTTGGACTCGAAAAATTAACTTTGTTGGATGTCTCCCTGGTCTTCCTACCCACTCTTGGGGAGATGAAGTTTTACCATGCCATCATAAACTATTTTTGTGATCCATGTGGATCAAGGTAGGTCTAAATGTTTTATGGAGAATCGCTTAGGGTGGTTGAGGGTACTGGTTCATGCGGAATAAATTCCTCTTAGCAGGCAAGGTAGATGCTCAGGGTCTCTCTAGGTATTCAGTAGGAGGGTCCCATCGAAACTTTTGAAGTCTACGAGTGACATGGTCCTATAGGTTGACTTCCCATGGAGATAATCCAAAACCTCATGCTAGGAAGCTTCTGTGTGTCTTGGGTTTGAGGTTAGTCCTTTCCTAATGTTAGAAATGAGATCCTAGGATCCTAAGAGGAGCAATCCTATGGTTTGTCAGTTGAGGTAGAAAATACTGGTTAGTAAAAGTCTTGGTATTTCTCCCTTGAAATTTCAGAAGAACCATAGTAACTGGACCCACACCTCCGAATGATCTTGCCATCTTTACCTCTTGCCTATACAGCCGGTGGAGTGGGTCACTGGAAGAAGGCTATATCTTCTCTCAGTTTTCCTTTTTCTCTTTTTATTGCACTACCCGAACATTTCTTTCAGAGATACGATTCTCGCTGAAGTGCAATAGAAACCACATTTGAGAATCATTTTATCCGTTACACTTTTGTCCAGAGATTATCCAAATGCTTTTTCTGATACCTTATTATAGCTAATGACGAATCTTTACTTGATTCAGATGTGCTCAGAAGCTGTCTATGGTGTACATGTACTTGTGAGCCCATCCCCTTTAACCATGTTCCTTGTGCCGCAATACATCTGCTATTGTTCCCTACAGACTAATTATTTAGAAATTCCTTTGTGTCTAGTTATTAGACAAGCTACTTGGAGTCTTTTTTCGGAGGTGTTCTACAGACTTTTTAGTGGAAAGACTTATCTGTTGGAAAACACTACTCTCTGAAAGGCAGCTGATTGACTCTGACAAGAAGTTCTCTTTCAAGACACGCTACACATCTACTATCAGTTCTTAGTCTACCTGAGTCTTGGAGGAGGTGACATAACCAGCTTATCTATCTGAAAGGAGTAAGGACTTAAGTACCAATTGTGGATTCTAACATTGATATGCAGTTGTCCAACGCATTTGCCCAGGCATACTCATTTATTTCAGTTGGCAGTCACAATAGTGAAGAATGTCACTGTTTCTTGATTCAGAATTTGACATGGTTCACTTATTCCTAAAAACAATATTTTATGATGGCTTTTTTAAGGAAGGAATAATTTTTTATTTGGAGAAATCATGTCTGTGGTATGGCAACAACCGTTTCTTTTTCTCATTTTTGGTAAAGAGGAAAAAAAAAGGTTGAGAGCATATCTTCAGTATATTTTCTTACAATCAGAAACTGTTTTCAGTCCTAGTTGGCATCTCCATGGAAATTGTGTTTAAATCCTCCTTGAAAGTAGCCTTTTAGTTTGGACTGCTTCTCTTTGGATATACTTGCTTTCCTTGAACATTCTGGAAAATTCATTTTTATGAGGAAGAAGAGAGATTAACCAGTGGCTCTTCTTTTGCGTTTTGAGATGGTTAGGACATTTTCTTTGGGTATTTTTGGAGGATGTTGGGTATTTCGTTTCAGGAGGCTGACCTTTGTTTTTGGGGAACATGTTCCGTGATCGTAATTGTGTTGGACTGTGCATGTTTATTTTTTGTCTGGGGGCTTTTGGCTTGTATTTTGTTTTGCTTTCAGTTTATTGCGTAATCTTTTGAGGGAGGATGTCCTATCTTCTTCATGGACATGATCGATCTTTATTTTTTGTGACATGGTGATTTCTGAGACCCAGAGACATTAAGCTGTCCCCCATTGAGTAGTTTCGTTTCTCTTTTTTTTTTCTTTGGCTGGACTTATTTTCTGCTTTGTTCGTTCATTCCCTTTTCATCAGCAGAACTTCCATTTCTATGATAATGTTGTGTTTGCTAGAGGCTTCTCTTATCTTATAGGAGGTATGATTTTCCTTTGGAACCTTTGAGCTCTTTACCCTGACTACCCTTATCTGTGTTGTTCCTTACAGGCCTCTGATTCGGATTATTGGTGACCGGTTCCCATGGCAAGTGAAGAGTGCAATTCTGTCCACTTTAACTATCATAATACGGAAGGGTGGGATGGCCCTGAAACCCTTTCTTCCGCAACTACAAACAACATTTGTCAAGTGTTTACAGGACAACACGAGGTTAGTCATTTATTTTTGAACAGTATGTATATCTCGACTTGCACTTCTCAAATAATATGTTGCTGTTCTTCTGCTCTCTCATTCTTTCTTTTTGTTTATATGTTTGTATTTTTTATTTTTTAGCTTTTCTTTATCGACAATCTTTTTAGTTTGCCATAAAATGTTAGCTACTTTTTCACCCTTACATCTCATGCTTATACGAGCTTCATTGCAGGACTGTTCGCTCAAGTGCTGCCCTAGCACTTGGAAAGCTTAGTGCACTAAGTACTCGGGTTGATCCTTTAGTTGGTGATCTTCTATCCAGCTTGCAGGTGATGCCTGTTGCCATCAATTCTTCCTGTGTGATATTTGAATAGATAATGTAACATTTTTCTTTTATTAATGATCAGGTATCAGATGGTGGGGTCCGTGAAGCAATACTGGCAGCTTTGAAAGGTGTTGTCAAGCATGCTGGCAAGAGTTTGAGTGCTACTGTTAAAAGTCGTGCCTACACGCTTCTGAAAGAGTTAATTTACGATGACGATGACCAGATACGAAGTTCTTCTGCAAGAATTTTGGGTATCATATCAAAGGTTTGGCTTATGTTTTGAGAACCTTTCTCTTTGTTTCCTCACCTCCCGATTTTGCACTCCGTCCGTCTCAAAATAAGTTCCCCTTTTGATATTACATGGGTTTTAAGAAATTATTTTACTTGTGCATTTCCTAGAATACCCTCTAATTAGCATTTTGTGGTTTCATCAATATGACCCACATCTTTTCTATCTCACAACTAAAAAGGGTATTGTTCACATTTATCTTTACAAATCTTTCTAAGAAAGGAACGGGGACACTTATATTGAGACGTTTTAAAATGGAATTGGGGACACATTTTGGGATGAGGGGAGTACTAAATTCTCAATTACAATCACTGTTATGTTATATCTTTTGACTCTATTTCCATGTGAGGAACCACATAATTTTAAGTATAACTTTCAGCTATCTATTTCTTTCCACATAATAATTATTTGAAATAATTGATTGTTGAATCAGTTTTCAGTCTCTTGAAATTTTCAAGGATGAGCATTTCCTAAGCCATTATTTTTACTTCAGTTCTTTAGTGTTGACCTAACTTTCAAATGCTTGCAGTATCTAGAAGATGATCAAATTTCTGAATTACTAGAGCAACTTCCAAATTTGGCTTCATCTCCTAGCTGGTCTGCTAGGCATGGCTCACTGCTTACTGTCTCTTCCATGTTAAGACACAATCCTTCCATTGTTTGTTTGTCTCCTTTGTTCTCGGTAGTTGTGGATTGCCTCAAAAATAGCCTGAAGGATGAAAAGGTTATGTTATGTTTTGATTTGTGTATACACGCATTATGTATATATATATATATATATATATATATATATACACACACACACACACATTATATAATATGTATGTATATACACATGTATGTATACATATTATATGCATACATATATACTCCCTCCGTTCTTAAATTATTGTCCTGTTTGACATTTTTTGTCAAACAAGAAGTTTGCCGATGCAAATTCGACGTATATTTTTTATTTTTTCAAAATCATAAAACACATAATTTGTAGTATTTTAGAAGTACTATGAATTACGTGTTCTATGATTTTGGAGAAAAAAAATATTCGTCAAATTTGCATTTGAAAAACATCCAGTTTGACTGAAAAAAGTTGAACAAGACGATAATTTAGGAACGGAGGGAGTAACATGTTTGTATGTCTCATAGACCCAATGCCATAAGGCCATTTTCCTGACACAGTGACACTATTGTTTCCATTAGTTCCCTGTTCGAGAAACATCAACCAAAGCATTAGGAAGGCTCCTACTTTATCAAACGCAAAGTGAGTCTTCCAACACAAATGCGCATACGGACACTTTTGCATCTTTGGTATTAGCTATGCAGGATGACTCCAGCGAAGTCAGAAGACGGGCATTATCTGAACTGAAAGCAGTTGCAAAAGTACACACTTAACCACTTGCACCTTCTTTTCTATTTTATTTTTTATTTTTTGACAAACTTTACTTTTAGTTCTTCAATGTTTTAATGTTGGAAATTTATTGTCAGGCTAATCCTACTGCCGTTATGGTCCATGTTACGCAATACGGCCCTGTGCTTGCTGAATGTTTGAAGGATGGGAGTACCCCGTAAGACTTGCTGCAGAGAGATGTGCACTTCATGCCCTCCAGTTGACGAAAGGTTAATATTCTGTCCCACTTTAAGAGTCCCTCTGCTTTTTCTTTAGGATGTAATCCTGGAAGAGTCCTTATTTGCGAACTAACTATACACATATCAGATAAACAAGTAGTACTCTCTTGCGGGTTTTTGTTACTAGGGTTTCAACTCCTAAGATGTTTTTGCATTGGGATCTTCCCTAGTGACACTGGAATTCATAAATAGGAGTAATAAGTTACAATGATTTCTATAGATGGACGGTGTCAAGCACCGCCTCAAATACATTGGAATCATTTTCTCCGTCATAGTAATTAGTTCCTGATGGTACCTATTTGTTCCTTAACATGCTCGACTTTCAATAAGTCCTCTTTGCTTGAAACATTGAATTCGTCTTGCTATCCTTTTTCACGCAAAAATTTCTGGTATCTGCCGCATTTAACCCTATTTGTTGCTCTGCTTTTTCTGGTTGTTTTTAGGGACTGAAAATGTTCAATCAGCACAAAAATTTATTACAGGCCTTGATGCCAGAAGAATATCAAAGTTTCCGGAGCACAGGTAAATCTTCAGTCACTTTGTCTACTGCATCTTCTTATGGGCATTGTAAATGTTGGTACTTAAAATCCTTGTGTTGCCAATACTATTTCCAACCGTTTCCCAGATTATTGAGTCTGCTAAGATTTTTAAAAAGCATTCCTTTTGTCGCTAAAAAATTTCCTGGATTTCCCAGTGCTTGGTAACAAAGGAAAGTAATGAAATCGAAAAATACTTTTCCTGTTCAATTTAACAAAAATGGAAATTTTGGGACGCAAGTCATTTTCCAGTCACCTATGGCCGGAAAAATGTGTGTCGGCACATGCAAGATTCTCACTTGTGTTACTTGTGAGAATCTCTTTATGATAACAGTGAAGATTAGCCACCTACTTGACGTTACCAACTCAGAAGCTCACTTGGTAGCAATCTTCTGATGACCTTTTTGCCATTGTATCTCCTCTCATACTCTTACTAAATTCAAAGGCTCGGTTAGGCTTTTGCTATCCCCGGATTGAGTTTGCTAAAGAGATTTGAGGAGATAGCTGTGGGATAGGCTTAGGATCTATGTTACATGGACTCGGGATGTAAATAAGTCAAAATACATGCATATATAGTGTTTTAATTTGAGACATCCCAATAAAATTACATGTATGAGTGGGGCTATTAACGCCCCACTCTCTGTAAATACACCCCCAAAAATTTATTTACAAAAATGTCATTATGTAGAAAGACAATTGTACCCTTGCCTCTCTAAATATACCCCTAATCTCTTCTTCTTCTTCCCCAATTTCAGCCACCAACCACACCCCCCCCCCAATTCCAGCCAAATTGTGTTAATTTCCCATCCCTCTGACCATCCTCTTTATTTTTTCATTCTTTGCCGGAATAATTTCCCTCTCTCAATCGGTTGTTCGGGAGGGTGGGGAAGACAAATCTTTTTTTTTTCTTTCCTTCTTTCTTCTTCTTCTTCCTTGTTCCTCGTTCCTCCTCCTTCCTCCTTCCTTCTTTCTGCTGTGGCTTCTTTTTTCTTTCTGCCGTGGTGGGGGTTGGGGTTAGGATTAGGTTGAAAGAGGGTTTGAATTGGGAGAGTAGGGGAATGGGTGTAGTGATAGTGGGTGGGGGTAAAATAGAAAATGTAGGATTGGTGTATTTAGTAACTAGATTGGTGTGAAATTAGTATAGGGTGTGTATTAAGAGAATGGGTGTATTTAGAGGAAAAGGGGATGTTAATAGCCTCACCCTACATGTATATGGTAATAATAAAAGTTTGGAGTACAAGGATTTTTTATTTGTCTTTTAAAAGATTAATTTGAAATTCGAAGGTTAGAAGTACTCAATTACTCCCTCCGTCCCTTAATTATTGTCTTGTTTGACCCAAACACGATTAAGAAAAAAATTGACTTGATTATTAATATTGGTATAATGTGTAATTTTCTTTAATGCCCATGTATATGTGGTCCATAATTAAAGTAGGGAAAAAAGTAAGAGTAAAATGGTAAAAGTGATGTCCTAAAACGGAAAATTTTCAGACAAGACAATTATTCTGGGACGGACAAAAAACGAAAGGAAGACAATAATTTAGGGACGGAGGGAGTATTTATTTTTGCTTCTTAAAGAAAAAAGTACTACAATAGTATCCGAGTAAACTGGGAGGTTTATTTGGAAAAGTAAGGGGAAAAAGTCCTTGTGGACAAACTGTAATTTTATTAAATATTAATTCTATTCCCTTCAAAAGAGTGTAAGTGATTACAGATGTATGATACAACCTGTACCCATTATTTTACCTAACCTATCCGTACAAACTCTCTCAGACTCATTTCTCTCTCCTCGACGGCTTATCTGTTAGTCTGTCTCCTTTGTCTCACTACATCCTCTCAGATCTGCACTCGAAATAGCCGATGCTTCCTACAGGTTTGGGCCTTCTATCTTTCTATCTCCGGCTGATCCTCTCCCTCCCTCGTCTATATTCTCTCTCTCTCTTTGTGCCAAGATGGAACTGCTGAGGGTGCTTCTTGCCATGTCTGATCCAAATCGGGGTCGTGTCAGGTTGACGACGCGGGTTCTCCATTCAAAATGGAGAGTCAATGTTACAGAGCTTAGGATTCGTCAATTTACAAGATTTCCCATAATGTTTTGTCAAGTTCAATGCACTGCCAATCATCCATTACAATTCATCACGGCTGTCTGCCAAAAGATTAAGATGGCATAAACTCCATGGTTGTGGAGTTATATGGTACACTTTATGGATATTAGGTGAATAAGGTCGAGGTACTAGGCTGCGTTTTGGCCATAGTTTCTTACTGGTTGAAACTTTATGATGTTTTTAATATATCCCAACCTTGCCACTAACCTGGATTTTCCTAAGACGACTTGATTGACACCCATTAAAGACTGCTCCATGAGACAGAGACGACCTTAGGCTGCTAATGCGCCTCTTGTCTACCAAGTTTAATCACCAGTTCTAAAATATTTTCACATTGTGATTACAGGGTACTCCCTCCATCCCAAGTGGTACACTTTCGACTTATTTCCCAAATCACGAAAAATGCTAGTCATTAACTTCCTAAAATACACTTATCATTTTGTGGCCACAATTTCAAGTGGCTTCGGTTGCTATGACATGATTATTCTGAACCACAAACTCAGAGGGTATTAAAGACATTATGCTAGAAATTAGTTTCTCAAAAAAGATAAGTGCCTCTTCAATTGGGACAAACTACGAAGGAAAGTGTACCACTTCAATTGGGATGGAGGGAGCACTTTGTTACTAATTCGTCTGAGCTTCAGCCGATGGCATGACATCTTCATTCACCTTTTTGGGGATATAAGGGGCTAAATCTATTTCCACCACACTTAAGAATATGACTGTTGTGAAAGGCATCTTTACTTCTTCTGTCATAATTTTGCTGGAATAATGCTAAAGACTCCAAAAATTCTTACCAACATTAAGTTATATCTGATTTGATCAGAATGTGATCGGTTATTCAGTGAACCCCACAGGCAAGTCGTAGGTGCATTTGCCAATGAGATCTCCGACATATTATTTTGGAGACAAAAGTTGGTAAGAATTTTGGGGCTTTCTAATGTTAACTCATGGTTTAGGTGTAGAATAAAAAATAAAAAAAAAGAAAATCCCAGAAATTAGCTTGGATAAAGTTATTTATTACTAGACATTCCTTTACTTAGGGGACACCATCTGCGATTGGTGATAGCAATTTGCTTATGGTACTGCCTGTTAGCTTTTGCATGATTTCATTTCATTGATGCTCAACTCCTTTGTTGGTTATATGTTTGTAGTGATGACAGTGAAGACAGTGAAGATGAGTCAGGTAGTGGCTGATGAGTTGTGATTTCAAGTTATACACTCAATTTTGGGTTCTTCAGTTGTATACGAGTTTTATACAGGCTAATATGACCTGACGGGGCTTCAGGAACAAGTTCCCGTGTCATTTTTGTACTCATAGAAAGTACAGATATAGAAAGCAAGCAAATTTTAAAACCCGCTTTTTTTCGCACATGGGCACCTTTTGACAATGTAATTATTTCAGTTAGTTTTGTACCCAAGGTAGCATATGAACTCCATAGTTTTTGTGGAGAGGGATGAAATTAGGAGCTAATAAATAAGAGGTGTATCATCTTAAAGTTAACTTGCACTATAGTAGATTAATCAATTGTTGACTAGTATTGGTAAAGAAAATGTTTGTTCCAAGATGTATATCTTGGTTTTTTGTGTTTAATTTGTTTATGTAACATTCCTGAAATTATTACTCGATTTTTCTGCCTCTTAAAGTACACCCCTGGAGGCCTTAAAGAACCCTAGTCTATAGTGACCTAGAACTGTTAAGATTTATCGTTGTTTTGAGTTAGCAGTAGTTTGTAAAATGGATATCGTTGTGTAGTTTGTCTCGTACTAGATCTCGATGGCCATTTGAGAGCAGCTGGCTGGGTATTGTGTGAAACTTGTTAAGCATATTAACAAAAGAACCAACGCATATTCCCAAAATTCTTCTGTTAGAAAGAACATCTATCCGAGAAACAACATATTTCATCAAGAATACAGTACAAAAGGCATAAGCAGAAATGTTCCACTGAAAATTGAAACACAGCCACTGCCCAGGCTTAAAGCAAATTTATGGGATCTCCATCTCTGCAACTAAGTTAAGGACGATGGAGTTGGAACCAAGAAACATATACAGCAGTAGTGTATAATTTACTCCCTCCGTTTTACCCAAAGACTCAATGTTAATTTGAATTACAAATTATTAACTCGTAAATTTATCTTTAATGGATCCCACATGATAAATTTAGATAAATTTGAATTACAAATTAATTTGGATATTAATTATTCAATGGGATATTAAACTTGTGATCTATATTTTGATTTACTTGAACCCGAGGATCATATTATATAGCGGATATATCTTAGCCTCCATTCACAAGTAGCCCCTGAACTTACTGGAATTACGTAAGTGCGTCACCACTACCATACCCAACACAAAGGAGTAAGTAGCTGATTTAGTGACTAAGCCTTTGATGCTTAATGTGTTCATAAAGCTACAAGAAGAGCTTGGAGGTAGCACTAAGCTTAAACTGAGTGCCACTGTATTTAGTGTAAGGAGGGCTTGGCTGTAGGGATCGAACTAGGGACTTGCTTTGATACCAATTGTTAGGACTATGCATTAGCCCTACCATTTATTGCAAAAGCTATAGCTAATAAAAAGAGCCCATCAAATTCTTTTAAGAGAATTGCTAATTACACCTATAAAATTGCTGAGTACATCCTCTAACAAAAATTACAAAAATACCATTATAAATTTAGACCTAAATACCTTCTTTTTTTTTTTTTTGCTGTTCGGTAGGGGTGCTGAACATAACTATGAGTGTTTGGTAGGGGTGACGAACACCCATAGTGATGTTCGGTAGGGGTGCCGAACACCACTATGGGTGTTCGGTAACACAGTGTCTGAACACCCTCGGTTACTCATCTTACACGTGGGCATCACCACATGGCAATCTTACGGCCTATGAGTGCCAGGTCGACAACATGGGTGCATAAGAGCACTCCAAAACCAGTCAGCTCGGGAGATGGAGACCGCATCCATCCGGCGAAGACGGCAAGGTCAAATGATCGACCTGGAATGATGGGCGACCTGGTACCCATTCTACGACGACTCATTCCACCTCGGTGTACTGCATGCACAAGTAAGCAACCTAGAACCACTCTAGGACGACCTCACGGATGAACAGCGACCCGACGAATGTCAGACTACTCGACAGATAGAGCGACTGGGCTAGCCAGGTCGACCTCTCTCATGTCATGCTACCTCGATAAAAACAGAGTCCTATATGGAAACACATTAGAAGAGTCCTGATATAATCCTTCTCTACATCTCACTCCTATACGTATAAGGTAACGTGACCCTCAAGAAACGGAAATCACTCCTAATCTGAATCTAATAAGGATTGAGGTCACATCTCTATAAATAGCACCCTCAACAGACCTCATACGGTACGCACATTCAGACTTGCTTCTATACTGTCTCAGCTTTTCTACACCTACACAGCATTGCTAATTCTCACACGGAGGGTTATCGCTGGGACAACCCAGCGCCCCTAACGGTGTTCTTTGCTTGATTACAGGTTTTCAGACAATCTTCACAGTCAATCCCTGCAACGTTCGCCGGAATCCTACCTAGACTACACACGTAGACCAGACACGACACCCATCCTTTTGGCGTGATCGGTTGGTTCCGTTGCGGAACCTTTTTTTTTTTTTTTTTGTGATCAAGCATGGCATCTTCTAAGCAAGTTTCTAAGTCTGCCGCTCCAGCAACAACCCTAGGCATACCCTCCGTCACCCGCTTGGCAACTCCCTGGACAACCCGACAAGGAGTCACCGATACCCTCATCGTGGCTTCCGCTTCACCAAAACACACGGCTCAAAACGGCCGAGCAATGAGAAGGAAAGCTTTGGGAAAGAAGGCAGCACAAGCAACAACCAAAAGCCCAAACTTAATAGTTCGTAATGGCCGGACACCACCCCACCTTCATCCGATGGCGAAGGCCCGGAGACAAGGATGATCTTATCATAATGGATAGCAGGATGCCTCCTACTCAACAAGAAATCGATCTCGCCGAATTGGAGGAGATACGGAAAGAGAGAGCTTTCTTGGAGAAACAGAGAGAGCTAGAAAAACGTGAATACGAGCTATCCCGCAAGCTCGCCGCCCAGACGACCCAGCTAGAACCTAGCTTACACCTATCCCATGACAAGCACCACAATGGTCGACCTGAAGGGAGTAAGCACGGAGTCTCGGGGCCGGTCATCATGGGAGGCAAGGGTGACGCTCCTAGACGCAGCGATAAAAGTCGGCCCCGACAAGCGGTGCGCATCAAACACTTGGCTCCAAGGACCGACCGGGCACCCTGTGGAGCGACCTAGAGGTAGCGTCCACTCAAGGATGGATGGACGAGCTAGAAGTCCCAGCCCGGCAAAGTCCTACAGGTCCCGCCGAGTGGAAGACAATGAGGAGCGATTGCGACGACCACAGGAGAGCCATAGCCACCGCTCCAAACGTAAATCTGTCCAACACAAGATTTCTAACGAGGCAACCTCGCACAAATATTCCAGATCGACGACCACGACCGCCGATCTAAGAGGCGGGGCAAGAGCGGACCGGGAGGACGAGGTGCTACGAAAATGAAGGAACGATTGGAGGCTCTTGAAAGAGGGAAAGAATGGAAGCCTTCAGGAAGCGTAACGGCAGCCTTTTGTAGGAGAATCCGGAATACTCCTCCAAATCATCGCCTGAAGCTGCCATCTTTGAAAAGTTACGCTGGAACCACAAATGCTCGAAGCCACGTATCCGGCTTTGAAGCAAAAATGGAGTGTGCACTAGAGATTTGGATCTGTGCGTAGTGTTTGTCGCACGTTTGAAGAAGTCGTCTGAATTGGTTCGAAGAGCTAGAAGAGGGTTCTATCGAGATTGGCACGACCGAAGAAAGCCTTTTGAAGAAGTACTCGTCGAAGCGACCTCCCCAAGAAGGAATCGACCTATGCGGTATCAAACAAGACCCAACGAGTCCTTGGAGAGCTATCTCGAAAGATTCAAGAATGTTGCCGAAAAGTTGTTGAACGTCCCGACAAAACCATAATGGCTTTCTTCCAAGCCGGATGCCCGCCAAACTCCTCTCGAAATCGGTATGCGACCCCCACCACCAGCGGAAATGTACACGCCGCACGTAACATTGGGAACGCCGAAAAGACCTTGGCGTACCAAGAGAGGAGGAGCAAAACCCTCGCAACGAAACAAGAAAGAAGAAAAGGCCGGTGAACGTAAGGAAGGAGGCAACTACGGGCACGGAAAAGGCAAGGGGAAGAATAAGTGGGGTAGAAAAGAAGAATTTTACACCCCCTTGAACACAAGCCGAGAGCAAATCATGAACGTACTCCTCCAAGAAAATAAGATTGTCCGACCCCACCACTCAAAGAGGCTACATACCTCGCAACCACGATAAAAGATGTGCCTACCACAACGGCATCGGCCACACAACCGAGGAATGCATACAACTAAAAAGAGAGATACGAAGCCGATTGACAGGGTGAACTCAAAAGGTACGAGCGGCGAGGAGGACTCACGAGATCGGCCTAGGGAGGCCCCGAGGGTTAATACCGATGAAGACGAAGTCCTGGTTAACACAATTACGGAGGAATGGTCGAGCATCACCAAAATAAAAACAGCAATAAATAGCCTCAACCATACTGTCAGCCCGCCAGCCGTTTGGGGGGAAAAGGGGATAACATTCCTACCCATCGAGCTGGCCACTAATCCCGCCGCGGGGGGACATGCCCTAACCATAGAAGCAAAGATTGGCAGAGGGCGAGTGAAAAGAGTACTCATCGACACGGGGGCAGGGAAGGACATATTATTTTATAAATGCTTCCAGGCAATCGGGCTAGGAAGCTCGCATCTAACTCCGAGTGGAATCAAGCTAGAGGGTTTCACCGGACACAAGGTCGCTGTCAAAGGCACGGTCGACCTCAACGTAGTCCTCGGTACCAAAGATAACTCCCGCACCGAGGTCATCACTTTCCTGGTCCTCGACATCCCCTCTCCATACAACGCTATTCGGGACTCCCACCCGCATCAAATTTGAAATGGTGATCTCTCCAGCTCATCAAAAAATCAAATTCCCAACTGACAGTGGGGTCGGAGAGGTAAAGAATGATCCCAGAAGCACTCTGAATCACTTGCTGGAAGAAAGGAAGGCCGAGGAAGCTCGGCTCAAAGGAAAACGAAAAATGATCGAGATCATGAAGAGGCTCCCAAAGACCCTCAATGACAAGCGATTAAAGTCCATCATAATTAAGGAACGCTCGGAAACAAACACTCGGACGAACAGCATAGAATTAACGGACCGCCATTCCAGCCCGCAAACAGAGGAAAATACAACAGACGTCGAGCTCGCTGACTCCCCTCAAGCCGAGCTCGACGACTTCCATCAAGACGAGCTCGCTGACCCGCCACAAGCCGAGCTTAGCGACCTCCCTCAGCCCGAGCTCGCTGACCTACTTCAAGATGAGCTCGCTGACCTACCTCTAGCAGAGCTCGCTTCAAATCCTAAGGAAAATCTGGATGACGACCCGCCCAACGCCACCGAGCAGGCCGACTCATGCCAGGATCCCAATCGCAACTCCAAGAGGCCACCAAAGGTCGTCACAGTAGAAAGCCTGGATCCGAGAGATCAACCAGAAATACAGCCCCACGAAGACCTCGACGAGGTAATCATCAACTTTGACTACCCTGAGCAGAAAGTCAAGGTCGGGCTGGAAATTGATAAAGAAGAAAGAGAAGCAATAATCAAATTCCTCAGGGAAAACAAGGATGTATTCGCATGGAAAACAGAAGACATGGAAGGAATTAGCGAGGAGGTCGCTGTACACAAGCTGAATGTCGACCCAACAATAACTCCTATACAAAGAACGACCTAGAATATTCTCTCCCGAAAACAAAGAATCAAAGAAGAGGTTGACAAGCTGCTAAAGGCAGGAATCATTGAGGAGATCTTTTATCCAACCTGGATTGCAAACGTCGTAATGGTCAAAAAGACCAATGGAAAATGGAGGATGTGTGTCGACTTCACTGACTTAAACAAAGCCTGCCCGAAAGACTGGTACCCACTACCCAGAATTGATCAGCTCGTAGATGCAATCTCCGGCCACAAAATACTTAGCTTCATCGACGCATACCGGGTACCATCGGATATGCATGTGGTTAGCGGACCGAACCGACGGCCTTCCGAGCGGCAGGAGCCATTTATTGCTACAAGATGATGCCCTTCGGGCTCAAAACGCAGGGCTACCTATCAACGGATGGTAAACAAAGTCTTTGGAGACCACTCGCGAAACGTAGAAGCCTACATTGACGACATGGTCATCAAGACAAAGCAAAACCACGTGGACGACACGAACGAGACCTTCTCAAATCTCGGAAAAACAAGATGAAGCTCAATCCCAAGTGCGCCTTCGGAGTAAAGGCGGGAAAATTCTTGGGTTACATGGTGAACGAAAAGGGCATAGAGGCCAACCCGAAAAAATTCAAGCCCGGTAGACATGAAAGCCCCCACTCGATAAAGGAGGTGCAACGATTGAACGGGAGGATCACCGCACCGGGAGATTTATAGCAAAATCAAAAAAAGCCTTCCATTCTTCAAAACGTTGCGAGGAAGCAAGAAATTCGCTTGGAATGAAGATTGCGACAAGGCCTTCGCCGAAAAATCTTACTTGGGCACCGCCATTATTGACCAGCCGGTACCGGAGAACGCCCGTACATCTACTGTTGCCTCGGACACACTGCCGCAGCTAGCCTTGCTAAGTGAAAGAGAAGGCATTCGAGACCAATATACTACGTCTCCCATGCACTCACGATGTGGAAACCGGTACTTGAACGTGGAGAAAGTAGTATTAGCCCTAATCATAGCAAGAAGAAAGCTCGCCCAATACTTCCAGGCCCATGCCTTGACGGTTTACACCGACCTTCCACTCAGACAGATACTTCACAAGCCAGATATGGCCGGAAGAATGATAAAATGGTCAGTCGAGCTCTCAGGATTTGACATCACATACGAGCAGCGCAAGGCAGTTAAGGCACAAGTACTCGCAGACTTCATCGCTGAAACATCATTCGTCAAACAGGATCAAAACCCGGACGAGCTAGCAAGCCCTCCCAGCCCACCCAGGAAGAGTAGCACAGCCAGCTCGCCACAGCCTCGCCCCTTGCTCCATTGGACACTTTTTGTTGACGGATCAGCTGGCAAGACAGCAATGCGCGCGAGCCTATCCCTACACTCCCGGATGGAGGAGAATTCAAAAAGCCCTTCGGTTCAAGTTCCTGCTCCAACAACCAAGCGAATATGAAGCCCCGATCGCCGGCCTCGAGCTCGCACCGGACCGGGGCTTCCCATGTCGTCATTTTCGCGACTCCCACTGTCGTGAAACAAATTTCGGGGGAGTATGGGGCTAATCACCCCACATTGGCGAAATACTGTGATCTAGCAAAACACCTGCTGGAAAAATTTGAATACTGGGAACTAAAACAGGTAGACAGAGCTGAAAATGCGCGAGCCGACCACCTATCCAAAATCGCATCGTCAAATATCAGCGACCTTCCCCAAGACGTATGGTTGGAAACCCTCGATTCACCATCAGTCAATACGGAGGAAGCCATGCCCATCAACTCGACAGAAAGATGCTGGATAGACGACATACAGGATTATATCGAGCACGGCACATTACCTGAAGAAAGAGACCTAGCCCAACTCATAAGGAAGAGAGCAGCTCGTTACACAGTGATTGCAGGAATACTATACAGAAGGTCGTTCACCAAGCCGTTGCTCGATGTGTCCGACTGAGACAGAGAAGACCTCCTCGCCGAAGTCCATGAGGGAGTATGCGGGGCCACCCAGCGAGGTCCTTATCGACAGATCCTCTTCCACGACTACTACCGGCCAACCTTACGAAAGGACGCGAGTCTTATGTACGTAAATGCGACAAGTGTCAAAGGTTTGCTAACATCCCAAGACTACCGTCGGCCCACGCACACCGAGTGGCACTGGCCATTTGACATGTGGGAGTTGACCTTATAGGACCCTTCCCAAAAGCCAAGGGAGGCTGTGAATACGTAATAGTGGCAGTAGACTACTTCACAAAGTGGATAGAAGTCAAACCCCTGGCCACCATAACCGAGGAGAAAGCGATAAGCTTCATACATGATTATATCTGGTGCCGATTTGGTCTACCTAGAGCCATTGTGTCCGACCATGGCACCCAGTTCTCCACTAAGTTCACTCAGAGATGCGAACAAATGAACGTCAGACATTGAAAATCCTCAGTTGCTCACCCTCAAGGAAACGGTCAGGCCGAAGCAGGGAACAAGAAGATCCTTCATGCCTTGAAAAGAAATCTGGACGAGAAGAAAGGTCGATGGCTCGACGAGCTACCCATTGTGTTATGGGGAATACGCACCTCGGTCAGAGGCTCAACCGGGGAGACACCCTTCACGCTGGCATACGGATCAGAAGCGATGGCCCCAGTCGAAATGGCCTTGCCAACATTAAGGGTGGCCCATTTCGACGAGTTCGCCAACGTAACAGCTCGAGGAATCGACCTCGACTATCTGGAGGAAAGGAGGTTAGAAGCAAGACTCAGGATGATAAACTACAAGCAGCTCGCCAAAGCTCACCACGACAAGCGAGTAAGAACAAGATCATTCAACGTCGGAGACTGGGTACTCAGGAAGATCGAAGTAACTGGCAGAAATGCGGGAAGGAACAAACTCTCCCCAAATTGGGAAGGACCGTTCAGAATTACAAGCATAATCAAAGAAGGGACTTATCGACTAGCTGAACAAGATGGCACACCGCTCAAGAACCCTTGGCATGCAGATCATCTGAAAAAATACTATCACTAATGTAACCCTGTTGCGAAAGCCATCAATAAGACAGAATTCTTCTTATCCAAAATCGATGCAAAGTTTATATGCTCTTACAAAAAGGCACCTCGCCATGCGAGGTCACCTTGCGACCTACTCTTCACCAGCTGAAGAAGATCGTAAGTCAAAAGGCACCTCGCCATGCGAGGTCACCTTACGACCTGCTCTTCACCAGTTGAAGAAGATCGTAAGTCAAAAAGGCACCTCGCCATGCGAGGTCACCTTACGACCTACTCTTCACCAGTTGAAGAAGATCGTAAGTCAAAAAGGCACCTCGCCATGCGAGGTCACCTTACGACCTGCTCTTCACCAGTTGAAGAAGATCGTAAGTTTAAAAAGGCACCTCGCCATGCGAGGTCACCTTACGACCTACTCTTCACCAGCTGAAGAAGATCGTAAGTTTAAAAGGCACCTCGCCATGACCTATTCTTCACCAGTTGAAGATCGTAAGTCTAAAAAGGCACCTCGCTGTGCGAGGTCATCTAACGACTTAATCAGCCGAAGAAACTCGCGAGTCAAATCAAAGATAGCTCGCAACTTACACTTCGTTAAGAACAAATCCAGGAAGATTGCAATTATAGCAAAGACCAGAAACAAAGTTCTTGCTTTAAATTAACTTGAGAAAAAGGAAGCAGCATACTAATAATTTACACACAGAATTCATAAATGTTTAGGGCGCACAGGCCAAACGAAGTATAAAAGATGTTTTCATTACAGAGCCCGCAGACTCAAATCAACTCGACGCAGCGAGGTTAAGGATCAGCTCGACTTTCCGCTTCAAAGACTGCTTTTGCGTGAGCCTCCTGATTGGACTTGGTCCCTTCGAACTCATTCAACTTAAAATCGCCGTCAAAATCCACGGCGTCACCATCATCAAGAGCGTCCAGCAGATATGGCACGTTATTGCTGAAAGGAGAAGGAGGTGCCCAAGGATCTCGACCTTGTTCTGCATCTTTCCTCGATATTAGTTCGAGCTCCTCAGGTCGGTAAGGAACGAGCTCATGACCATGTCGAGCGAGGTCTCCCCTATGCTCAGCACTGCCCCACTTGATCAAGTCCCTAAGGGACACTCCACACGCAACAGCCACCCGCAGAACTGGGCCTTCCCTTTCTCATAATAAGAAAAGATCTCACTTCGATACGTCTGCGTTTTCTTAAACTCGGTAATAACAGCTACCGAGCTAGAGGCCTTCTTCGCCACTGATAGCTGACGCTCGAGATCACTGATCTTCCCCTCCAAACTCAGCTTTGTCTTCGTCAGCTCGCCTTGGACATTAAAGACTTCACCTCGAGACGTTGATAGCTCGGCCCTGACACCAGCGAGCTCACTTCGCAAACGGGTCACCTCCTCTGAGAGCTTGTTGACAGCTTCAACCTTTTCAGCAGCTAAGTCCTGGCTCAGCTTAACGTCGCTCTTAGACTTTTCAATCTCTCTCTCCAGCTCGGCTATGCGAGCGCGAGCTGCATCCAGATCGGCCTTATTCGCTCCTCCACTAATCTCTTGTTCAAGATTAGCGACCTGAGTCCTCAACGCTTTCCTTTCTTTGTTTGCAGCGGCCAGCCTATTGGTGTACGACCTAATAGCCGTAGCCGCCTGAAAAACGAGCTAGACGTTAGATAAGACAATAACCAAGAGCAAGCAAAAACAAAAGTCAACTTACACTTATCAAGTTGCCCCCAATAACTCCTGCGAGGTAGGAGGGGGAGTAGCCATCATACGTGGTACCCAGGTCGTCGTCACAGATTTCCAAAACCGCAGCCTTCCCAACCTCAACTCCCCGGGCAGTCTGGCTCGATTCATGCTCCGCCTGTTTGGGTGTGGCCGAGCTGGAGGGGGACGGAGTATTCTTGGCAGGGCTCGTCACGCTATGAACATCCTTATGGACCCCCTCGTCAGACACGGTAACCACTGCGGGCTCCTCGACTCGCAATTTCTTTGGGGGCCCAGACCCGGAAGACGACCTGGTTCTTTTCCCAACCAACTTCGAGCTCCCTACCTCCTTTCCCTTGTCAAGCACCCACTGACACAGTGGGAAGCACCTCGCCGGTTCCCGCCAAGTTTGCTGCCACTCGAGCTCGACCCAATTGTTCCGAGCGAGCTGACTTGGCTTGTACCCTCTTCCCTGCACTCCCCCTCATGGCATCGAGGTCCTCCATATCTACAAAAAGGAATACAAGTCAGCAACAGTTGGGAATATCAAGGCAACTAAACAAAGTTCAAGGAAACGAGGTAAACCAATCAACAGGCAGCCCTTCTCTGAATCCCTCCAACAGTCAGGACAATACTTTTGGAAAATCAGGTCCTTGTGCCTATGCCAGCCCGGAAAACACTCAAACTCAGGGAAGGTACACATAGGTTCAAAGCCAGCAGTCCTCTTCGACGACAACCCAGCAATAAAAAGCAACTTCTCATTGTTGATGATTTCCCTCCAGTCATAAAACCTCACTTGAGTACCACCTCGCACTCCCAAAGGCACCTCAAGAGCCTGCTTAGCGAGCTTATCATAATCATCCAGCTCGGTGTGGCGAACTAAAGTATAAGGCTCCTCAACTGGCACTCTAAAATTCCAACCTAATCTACTCTCCACCACAATAACTTTATCCGCCCAAGAAGGAACCTTGCCAGGAGGATCGGAAAATAACTTCACACCATAGTTATGGCTTTTTGCTTGTAGCTAGGTTGTTCCTATCAAGATGAAAGTAATAGCAGAATAGAGACATGGTTGGCTCGAAACCTAGTAAGCGAGTGCACACAATGAAGCACAGAAGAATCCTCATAGTGTTCCAAGTGAGGTCGAGAGGGACGGTCGAAGTGACGTCCAGAAACTCGCATATGAAAGGATCGAGGGGGAACCGAAGTCCCAGATCAAAAAAGCTAAGGTAAAAGCCAACACGGCTTTTCGAGGTCCTTAAATCATTCAAACCAAATGCCGGATCAGGTTCAAAACCACGGTAATAGTGGGATCACAAAAGGCATCGAGGAC
Source organism: Platycodon grandiflorus (assembly GCA_016624345.1). Classification (NCBI taxonomy): domain Eukaryota; kingdom Viridiplantae; phylum Streptophyta; class Magnoliopsida; order Asterales; family Campanulaceae; genus Platycodon; species Platycodon grandiflorus. Next base: position 6,261,941 of record CM028368.1, read on the forward strand.
CATGTATCCACATCGACGAGGTAATTCTGTTTCGCCAATCACGAGCGCGACCACCGGTACCCTCCTCGGCAGCAACCTTCGCCTTCTTTTTCTTGGGCCGTGGAGCTCGCAAATAGTAATTCGCGTCAAGATAACTCGACGAGGTCGACAAGCTGGGCCCGGCGGCCGAGGAGGTAGCACGAGCTGGCCTAGTTCGCACCACACCTCCCTCATTGAAGTACAAGTAGAGCAAGCTCGACATAGCCAGGTCGTACCCCTCAAAGATTCGCATGGAAGTACCAAAAGGGATGTCATCGACTTTAAAGGGGCCATCCTCGGGGACCACTAGGCCTTCCAAGTTCGCACCCCAGGCAACCAATAAGTTGCGAGCTTCACTTGCGATACGACTGCCAATCCCCATCCTCGCTCTTAAATATAGCCCTCCCCTGTTGCGGCCTAGCAAAAAGCGGGCCTGGGTTTGCGCGCTTAACCCTCATGTTCGTATAAGGAGAACACGAGGAGGACGAGCTAAAGTAAGAAATGATTCGAAGAAGGAATAGACACCAGGTACTGTTCCGATGACTAGCAGTACGACGGCGGCGGTAACGAACGGGAAAAAAACACTTGGAAAGGTAATAAAAATGAACGAAATGCAGACAGAAAGGAAAGGAGACTAACCTAGACTGGGAGAAAGAGGACACGAATGAGTGATTGAAGGCTTTTTGAAAGAGATCAGTCTGCCGGAAATCGCCTAAAGTCGCCGGAGGGTTTTGAAATTTCTGGAATCTGGTAGTGTGCCCTAAAAAACACGGTGGGGGATATTTATAGGATCCGAGTACATTGGGTCAACCCGGGTGGAATCACGCGGATCTTGAAACGGCAACGTTTTGGGCAGGAATAATAACCGCCTCTTTTGAAATTTGAAAAGCCCTGACACAGGAGAACGCCTCGGAAGTCGTGAGCAATAAATGCGCACATGTACCGAAAAGACCAAGTACAGCAGAGAAGTTCGATCTGGGAATCAGAATGCTCACCTCGCAAACAATCCAGCTCGAAATGAAGACACGACTCCTGAGTACGAGGATAAATCCTCGCTCTCAGAAGTAGGGGGGCTATTGAACACCCTCGGTTACTCATCTTACACGTGGGCATCACCACATGGCAATCTTACGGCCTATGAGTGCCAGGTCGACAACATGGGTGCATAAGAGCACTCCAAAACCAGTCAGCTCGGGAGATGGAGACCGCATCCATCCGGCGAAGACGGCAAGGTCAAATGATCGACCTGGAATGATGGGCGACCTGGTACCCATTCTACGACGACTCATTCCACCTCGGTGTACTGCATGCACAAGTAAGCAACCTAGAACCACTCTAGGACGACCTCACAGATGAACAGGCGACCTGACGAATGTCAGGACTACCTCGACGGCATAGAGCGACCTGGGGCTAGCCAGGTCGACCTCTCTCATGTCATGCTACCTCGATAAAAACAGAGTCCTATATGGAAACACATTAGAAGAGTCCTGATATAATCCTTCTCTACATCTCACTCCTATACGTATAAGGTAACGTGACCCTCAAGAAACGGAAATCACTCCTAATCTGAATCTAATAAGGATTGAGGTCACATCTCTATAAATAGCACCCTCAACAGACCTCATACGGTACGCACATTCAGACTTGCTTCTATACTGTCTCAACTTTTTTACACCTACACAGCATTGCTAATTCTCACGCCGGAGGGTTATCGCTGGGACAACCCAGCGCCCCTAACGGTGTTCTTTGCTTGATTACAGGTTTTCAGACAATCTTCACAGTCAATCCCTGCAACGTTCGCCGGAATCCTACCTAGACTACACACGTAGACCAGACACGACACCCAGTCCTTTTTTGGCGTGATCAGTGTCGAACAAATTGTTTAAAAAAAAAAAGGAAAGGGGCGGGCTGTGTGTGGGGTGGCAGGAAGGAGGTGGGGTGGGGGGAGGAGGAGGAAAGGGGTGTTCAAAAAGAAAAATCAAAGTAAAGGGGAGGCTGGGTGCGGGCGGTGGGTGGGTGGAGGCGGGGGAAAGGAGGTGGTCGTGTGGGGGGGAAGAGAGGAGGAAGGGGGTGGGGTGTACCAAGAAGGAGGAGGACGGGGGTGAGTTGTGTTTGGGGTGGGGAGTGCTTAGTATTTTGGGAAAAATATTCTTAAGAGTATAATAGAAAATTAGGGAGGGGTGTACTTAGTTTTTTGAGGGATTGAAAATATTAAGTGGGGGTGTACTTAGTAATTGGGTGTACTCAGCAATTTTATGGGTGTAAATAGCAATTATCTTCTTTTAAACCATTCACAAATAGCCCCCAAGCTTAATTACCGGACTTATGTACGTGAAGGGTGGGTCTATATAGGTGTTTGAGTCAAGTTTCTCATATTAGGTTATGTATACGAGTAGACTCTTCAAGTAAACCAGAGTAAATCATTTTTCTCAATACGATAAATTTCAAATTAATAAGCTCAATAAAGTTGAAGAAGTTGACAACAAATTTATATCAATATTCCTTATAAAGTCTAAATTTATTTATTTTTATTGGGGGGGGGGGTTGTGGGGGAGTGGGTAAAGTTGAATGAGCAACAAACAAATTAAAGAAGCATTAGAGATTCGAGAATAGAAGCTAACGCAATTAATTAACTATACAAATTTAATAGAGTATAATAATGGAGTAGTACAGTACGTAGTAGTAGTAGTAGCAATTAACATAACATATTTATTGGGTAGATCTTGAAATATGGAGTCAATATTTAAATATAGAATGCAGCCATATTTGTAAGCATGGATCCTGGACATTAATGCTTTGCTTGCACCCAATGCGCACACACAGAGAGAGAGAGAGAGAGAGAGAGAGAGAGAGAGATAGAAATTAGAAGCCTTGCCTTGGGTTTCGGCTCCCAATAAAACGTACGTGAACTTTCAACAAACACCTATCGAGTGTTTGACCCTCTTCTTGGGCTTCATTTCCTCAATCTCCAAATCCAAACCCCCTTAATTAAATTTTATATATATATATATATATATATATATATATATATATATAGGAGAGTATTTAATGGTTATTTTTTTATTTAAGCATCAATGGTTACTCTTATTATCAACTATTGGATCAAAAATTAAAGGTTGAGATTTAATGCATTAAATGACTTACCTACTTGCATTAATTGCATTTTCCAACTACCTATTAAATCTCAACCTTTAATTTTTGATCCAATGGTTGATAATGAGAGTAACTATATATATATATATATATATATATATATATATATGGAAGTATTCAATGGTTACTACATCTCATTAACCATTAATGGTTACTATTATATCAACCATTGGATCAAAAATCAATGGCTAAGATTTAATGGTTAGTTGAAAAATGCAATTAATGCAAATGGGTGAGTCATTTAATACAATTAATCTTAACCATTGATTTTTTATCCAATGGTTGATATAATAGTAACCATTGGTGGTTAGTAAGATGTAGTAACCATTGAATATGTATTATATATATATATATATATATATATATATATATATAATTATCTTCTCAATAAAATTTACTTTAACTTCTGTACTATCTAATTCCTTCGTGGGGTTTCCTCACAAATGGCCTAGTCAAACTCTCCAACATCTTATTTGGCCTAACTTATTCCAAAACAACTTATATGGCCTCTTTTTATTTGAAAATCTCAAAATACCCTCTTTTTTGAATGACTCAAACATAGTTTAAACGATTCACGGAGTCGTTTAAACGATTAACAGAGTCGTTTAAACGATTCACGGAGTCGTTTAAACGATTCACGGAGTCGTTTAAACGATTCACGGAGTCGTTTAAACGATTCACGGATTCGTTTAAACGATTCACGGATTCGTTTAAACGATTCACGGATTCGTTTAAACGATTCAATGGGAGACGATGAGAGGAAGACGGAGGAAGACAAAGATAGGGCTTCATGGTAGTAGATGGGAGGGAGACGGAGGAAGACTTACAAGATTCATGGCAGTAGAGGAAGACGATGTGGTCGGAGACGAAGGAAGACAGCTACGATGTGGTTGGAGATGAGAGGGGGAGACGACGACGATGGGAGGAAGATGGCTGTGGTTTGAGAGAGGAAGCCGAGATTTGAGAGAGAGTGAGACTAAGTTAGGTTTTAAGGGCTTTAGGGTATTATAGGAAGTTTGTGTTAATTTTTAGTCAAATGTCATATAAGTTGTTTTATCGGGTCAAAAGACTGTACTTGATATATACCACAATTCATTTCTTCTTAATAAGGTTCTGCTAGCTAGCTAGATCCAAACCCATCCAACTAAATCGGATCTCTACTAAAGAATTTGAAGTTAAGATTAGACTTTAATATATCCAAATCTTTAACATTCTTCTTCACAATTTGACAGAATGACCAATTGTTAAAAACTGAAAAGTACGAGGATCTAATTTTTTCAAATTCCAGTACAGGGACCCATTGCCAAAAACTCAAAAAGTACAGGATCATTTGTGGAGTTTGCTTTTACTAATAATATTTTTTCAATTTTCATGCAAATAGTCTATTTCTCAAGTATAGATATTTCACTTAAATAGTCTATTTTTGACAATTATGTCTATGATTTTCTTAACTTTTTAACTTAATTATCCGTCAGGTATAAGTATCTTGACTATGCTAGAATATTTTTGTAATTATATATGAGTAGTTCTAATAATATTTATATTTTTTTAAATTACTAGACGTTTTCAAACATAAATTTTTGGGTTGAACGGAGTGAGTATTAAGTATTAGTAGGGTAAATCTGATATTTTTTAACTAATTAATTTTAGTAATTAAAATATATATATATATATATATATATATATAATAGGATAATTAAAACCTTGTCGTGCACTCGATCTAGTTATGGTTAGATAGGAACCTGCCTTTTACATTCATTCTCCCTCATACGTAAATTTGCGGTAAAGAAAACCCAACTCCATCTGGTGTGCCCTCCCTCCATCCACCAGCAAGTAGGGCAAACACGTGGCAGTCACACATGTAAGTAGCACAGTAGTTGCGTGCAACTTCTGGTTCATAAAGTAACATACAACTAGGATCTAAGTAATGTAGAGAGAGAGAAATTAAGACTGTGAAGGAAAGAAAGCAAAGCAGGGAGAGAGAGAGAGAGAGGGTGTTTAAATTTGAAGGGAACATTAATGGTGGGAAATAGAGAGGTGGGCAGAGAGGCAGATGAATGTATTCAAGTGGGTGGGGTGTGTGTGTTATACTAAACAGATAGGTAGGTTTCAGTGTCAATATACACGTACTAGTATTAATTACTGCTTTTGCTCCTAATCAAGTCAAGTCAGATTTGAAAAGTCAAACTTTTTAATATCGTAGTTTTATTTTTCTAAACTACAAGTGCAATGGACTACGCTACGACCAGTAGTATCTTCTTCCATCATTTATAGTGTCAACTTTCTTTGGTTTATTTTGTTTCTTCTGAGGGGTCCAAATTCAAAGGAAACAAAATTTTAACAGCGATTGTTAAGTTGCTGTATGTATAAAACCTATGCAGAAGAAGAAGAAGCAATCATGATGATGATTCTTCCATCCTCTCTGTACTAAATCAATGCTTGTGTTTGGTTAGTGTGCTGTACCGGCATTCCTTAATTATTTATATATCCTGCACCACCACCCTTCTCCATCAGCATTTACACACACACACACACACACTGAGAGAGGGAGAGGTCATTTTCTGAGTTTCCTTTTCTTGATGAGTTGTTGTTATTAAGAGGGAAGGCCAGGCCCTGATTTGTTTGTGGGTTTGATTTTTGATCTATAATTAGATAGATAGCTAGTAATGGTGTTGGAGTAGCTAGCTAGGGTTTTGAATAATATTTTCTGGGGTATACTGAATGAATGAATGAATGAAATGAGGAGTAGTACGTCGTCTTCGTCGTCGTCCTTGTTGTTGTTGTTGTTGTTGATTGTCATTTTGTACGAGAGATCGGGAGCGGGTTTGGTGTGGGGTTTGAATTACACAAACTATAAACCAGTTGGGAGTTTGAGACTTGCAAGGATTCAGAGGCATCTTGACACCATTAACAAGCCTCCTGTCTTCACCATTCAGGTAAAATCTTCTTCTTCTGCTCAGAATTTCATTCATCTAATCTTAATACTACTATTGTGGGTATTTTCTTTATATATATATATATATATTTTCATATATAAACTTCAAATTTTTAATTAATTTCTTGTAGAGCCCAGATGGAGATATCATAGATTGTGTTCATAAGAGGAAGCAACCTGCTTTAGATCATCCTCTTTTAAAGCATCACAAGATCCAGGTACCTCAATGCCACTCTCTCTCTCTCTCTCTCTCTCTCGTTAAGGTGGTTGCCCAGGCCAGCTTACACGTATCTCGACTATTTCACTTTATTCGGCCGGTCAAATTAAAGGTAACCTAGCTAGCTAGCTTGGAGATTCATGAACCGATCGACCCAACCAGAGATCTCTCAAAGATTTCCATAAAGTCCATTAGACAGTTGATCGATCGAGTTATCCTTAACATTAAATTAAATTAAATAAATTTCTTTCATGAAATACAAGCCCTTTAGCATACTTATGAAACTTCAATAAACATTGCCTTTAACCGCTGGTCGATCAGGTGTACGCAAGCTGGCCCGAAAATCAGTTAGGGCAAAACTTGAATGAATTAGGGTACTTTTTTGTGAGGAAACATAACTTTAAATTATCTTTATGGTTCATAGGTTATTGATCAGTTTTCAACTACCAACCACCTCTTTCCTAGCTTGCTTCCATACTAAATACTCCTTCTTCATCCATCCATCATGTATACTACTCTTCCCAAGGCCAAGATGGGTTACTAAGAGGGGCATTAATGACATTTTCTTTCGATCCAAATGGTTTTGTATTGTAACAGAGAGTTCCACCAGAAATACCCAAATTGAGATCAGTGACAAAAGAAGAAGATGAGGTGAAGGATTCAAACATGTCCACAAACAGGACTAGTAGTGATGACTACTTAAAGGGTAGTGCATGGCAAATGTGGCATCAAAAAGGTCAACGGTGTCCCAAGGGAACTGTTCCGATACGGCGGAGCTCTGTGCACGATGTTTTGAGAGCCAACTCTTTGTATGATTTTGGCAAGAAACGACGTCGGCCTATGCCTCTAGCGACCCGACGGGTCGATGCACCCGATGTAGTCAGCGGCAATGGTCATGAGGTACGTTTTCCATCAATCCCGCCTTAATTTCACAACTTTTATGTCACTTGGTCTTCGAATAGTTGTACCACATGCATTTATATTTGTACATTAACCCTAGGGCAATGTTTTTAGTTAGAGATGTTAAACTGGTTAGCACTAGCGATTTCGAGTCATCCTTAAAGAGTGGCGGGTAATTAAACGGTCTAGTTTTTTCGGGTCACTAATATTGCAGACCTAACCCTAACTCTAGCGGGCTTCGGGCTAAACGGGTCACTATCAGCCCACGACTAAAGATATAATATAACAATATTTTGAAATAATAAATCGACAAACCACCTATAACTTAGATAGTTGCTTATATTTTTCACAAGAAATATAAACTACACATTTTTTTACATTGTTGTTTTATAATTTTCAACTTGTTTTTCTCAAAAGGTTGTTGGTTTTATTCTCATAGTGTTTGTTTTACGTATCTCCTAAATTTTTTACGGTCTAATTAATATTACGCGGACTGGCGAGCCAACCTTGAAACCTGGCGGGCCAGCCCTAACGGGCCATGGGTTAAACGGTTCGGGCAAAAATATTGAGCCCTAATCCTATTTTTTTCGATTTAAACAGACCAACCATACGGGCCGTAACCCTTTTAACGTCTCTATCTCTAAGCAGTCAAAGGCATTTTCACATAGTTGTACCACATGCACAAAATGTCATGCATGGAGCTTGGAGCAATGTTTCTAGTAGTCATAGCATTTTCAGATAATTGTACCACATGCACAAAGATTCGAACATAGTCAAAGCATCGACGTGCATACATAGTTGTACGTTGATCTTGGAGCAGTGTTTCTCTAGTCAAAGCATTTAGAAACAGTTGTATCACACGCTTAAAAATATGCATATTGGTCTCTTGGAGCAACTAATATTGGTGTAGTCAAAGCAAGAGTTGGTTCAAATAGTTGTACAGCATGCATAAATAGTTGCACATGATATGATTGAATGTTTTATGAAATTTTGTGTGTAATAATATACTATTATGTATTGTCATCATCACCATGTCTATGTCAGAGAAATAGTAATCTTAATCTGTGTAATACTACCAAAAGAGTGCACACTGGTACTCTGTGCATAAAAAGTTGTACGTTGCTTACAATTATTTAAAAAAACTCTAGTAAATGGGATTTTTATGTTTTTCTGGTATGTGTCGTATGATCATTACCATATATGTCATTTTCGTTTTCTAGTAGTTAGAATGTCAAATTAATTAGCTTGTCGAAGGCAGAGCACAGTTGAGACTTTAATGTTAGAAGAAATAGTTATTACTATAAATCCAAAAACAAACGAGTCAAATCGAATGGTCAGAAAGTAATCGATTGATATCGAGGGTTCTTTCTCGCGTTCACGAACTAAACTAGAGTCGTAGCCAAACCTTGATGAGTTACCTTTCTCGCATTCACGAATTGAACTAAAGTCGTAGCCAAATGTCGATGGAACTAACTCCTCGCATGTGATTACCGGCATTGGAATTGTCAATGCATTAGATATAATTGACTTTGTTAATTAATCAGTTTACATCTCATATCTATATATATATATATATATATATATATTGATTAAATTATTATGTTTACAAATTAATCTTCCAATTAGTAACCTACTAGTGAGATATGCATGCTACCAAAATTCTCAACAATAAAAAAGAACTTCGTCTAGCTAGGTTAGAGAACTTGCCTAATAGATCTTCGTGGCCTAACAATATTCTTAATTTGGTATAATTCTTAAATCAGACTTTTTTTTTTTTTTTTTACTACGGCTATATATATATCCAAAAGAAATATCATTAATTTCCCGTAAAAGTTTTGGTCGTGATCAATGAATAATTGTACGTACAAACTCTGTACATGTAGCATGCGATAGCGTACACGGGAGCATCAGAAGAGGTGTACGGGGCAAGGGCGACCATAAACGTGTGGGATCCTTCGATCGAAGTGTTGAACGAGTTTAGCCTATCTCAGATTTGGGTCTTGTCGGGGTCTTTCGACGGCTCCGATCTCAACAGCATTGAAGCTGGCTGGCAGGTAATTCAATTTCTTCTTAATTTAATTTTTTTGTTATTTATTTATTTTTAATAAAGAAATATGAATGAATGAATGAATGAATATCTGAAGCAATGATACTTCTACTAGTCAGGTTAGTCCGGAGCTTTATGGTGACAGCAGGCCCCGTTTGTTCACTTACTGGACGGTCCGTTCCTCCAACCCTTAATAATTTCCTTCATTTCTCTTTCTTATACATATACATATATATATATATATATATATATTTGTTTAATTGATGATTTTTTGGAACTAAATTATTCTAACAATAATTTTTTCAATTTTTCCAAAGTATAGAACATAGCCATAAAACCTATACTACTTTATCTGTCTCGAAAAAGTGTCGTATTTAATAATTCAAAATTTTATAGTATTGTACTTTTGCTTTTTTATATTTTCTATTAGTTTGTACGGCACGTAAATAAATATCATACTTTAAAAAGGAAAAAAATTGAAAATATTTAAAGTTTAAATTTTAAAAATGCAATTTTCTTGGTGACAAACACAATGAAAATTATGAATTTTTCGGAACAAATTAAGCAGTATTTCCTTTTTTTTTTTTTTTTTTTTTTTGAGAAAGGTATTACTTTTGTATAGTCTAGCTAGTATAGTAATAATAATTTAAATATGTAGAGTATATATTACACATAAAAACCAGTTGAGTTAGTCAACTAGAGAAAAGTCAAGTTGGTAGACAATTAATTACTGATAGATAATTAAGGAGTAATAAGCTTAAAAATTAGTGGAGTACTAAAGAAAATGAATTTACGTGTACATATAATAGTATAATATTATAAGTATATGTTGACAAAGTCAAAGGAGTAAAAGATGGAGAAAGCACATGGACTTGGGGAACGTATTTAAGAAGAAAATTCATTAATTTACAACCCAAATTGACAATCCATATCATACGGAGTAAGTAATAAATTACACCCTTTGTTGGTTGGCCCAAGGTCATTATTGTCCATTTAATTAAACTATCTAACTCCTGGGAACACCTCACACTTTGGTCAAATCAATAACCATATCTCTATGTAAGTAATTGTAAGTTTAGATCCAACTCATCATCCTCGGTTTTAAAATAAGTGTCATTTTCGAGTTTTGCACGTATATTAAGAAATTTTATAAATTGATAAATATATATAATTATTATATTAGGAGTAGTTTGAAATATAAATTAGGAGGAGACGAAGATATGATTAATTGTTAGATAAAATATGTGTTACAAACCTAAAATAACATTTATTTTAGAACGAAAAAAATCAAATAAAACGACATTTATTTTGATAATAAGAATGATTTTATTAATTTGTATTCTAAGAACACACGTTAAGGATTAATAATTATGATAGTTGGTAGTCAAAATTTGTAACGGTCGTATAAACAGTCAAATATAAGTTGGGATGAAATTTTAATATATTTTTTTTTTTCATAAACTGTCCTGCAGAGCGATGCTTATCAAGCAACAGGTTGCTACAACCTTCTATGTTCGGGATTCGTGCAAACCAATAGTCGAATTGCCATTGGGGCCGCCATTTCTCCCGTGTCCGCATTTGAAGGAAATCAATTTGACGTTACCATCCTTATTTGGAAGGTGCGAGTTTAGTATTTTCCTTCTTTTTCCTCTTTCACAGGTTAATGTCCCAAATATAGTGATTTTACGTACAACAACACCATCGGCCAATTTGCAAAAGTTTTAGTGTATTTTTATTCCAAAAATGTAGGATCCGAAGCTTGGAAATTGGTGGATGAGTTTTGGTGATAATACCCTAGTAGGGTACTGGCCGGCAGAGTTGTTTACGCACTTGGCAGACCGTGCCACTATGGTCGAGTGGGGAGGTGAGATCGTAAACTCAAGGGCTAACGGGGATCACACATCCACCCAAATGGGGTCGGGCCACTTTGCGGAAGACGGTTTTGGAAAAGCGAGCTATTTTCGCAACCTAGAGATCGTGGACTCGGATAACAGCCTGAGCTCGGCTCGGGGCATATCGACACTGGCCGAGAACACCAATTGTTACAACATCAAGAGCTCCTACAACAATGACTGGGGAACTCATTTTTACTATGGCGGGCCTGGGAAAAACTCACAGTGCCAGTAGTACTAGTACTAGTAATTGTAGCATTGTTGTTAATTTGTAGTAATATATAGTCTTGTTGTTTTCTTTTAATTAAGCCCAATCATTATATTCTTTCTTTCAAAATCATGCTAGTGAAAATTTATGCTACTTCCACTCTTGTTTATGCTGCTTCCACATTTTGTTTCTGGCAGCGCAGCGAGGTAGGGACGTATGTATTGCAGTATTGGTGGGGAAATATCAATATTCAGAATTTGTTGTTTTGTATATTAATACTCATCTAGAATCTGCTCCACAATTAATTTGACCGCCCCACTTTGCCATTTGCCACACCACTTTGGATAGATGGCATGTTTTGTTACGTTCTTTTTTAAAATTTCGTAATGATTGAGAATTGAAAAGTGAGAAAAAAATATAGAGACAAAAATAGTTGGGTTGGTATCAAAGAAAAAGAAAGTCAAAAACACAAAAAACTAAGTAGTACAATACAATCATATATATATAAACACGGCCTATTTTCAAAACTGATTTTCACTATGCTTTTTAAGTTTTTATATTGATACTCCCTCCGTTCCGGATAAATGTTTCTAGTGGATAAAATACAGAAATTAAAAATATAATTAATGATATGCTGTAAAATGTGTTCTGACCATAATACCCATGAACATTAATTGAGTTCAATTATTTTAAATAATTGAGTTTTTTTGGATGTGTTATATTAAATGAAGCTTTAAGGGTATATTAGGAAGAATGGTAGAGAATATGTAAATTAAAAGTCTTTAGGAACATTAATTGGGACATCTCAAAATAGAAAGTAGGAATATTTATTCGGGACGGAGGGAGTATATTTTAGTTTTTTTTCTTTTTGATAAATTAGAAGAACATATCATAAATATCAAAAAATTTACAATGGTGGATGAGTGGTGAGGGTTTGCTAGTGTGGTTGAGATGCGAGAAAGGAGAAAGGACTGTTTAGAAAAATGGGCGCGCTTTATTGAAATTTGGCTTGGATGATCGAAGTTCACAGTGCCAAATAGTGCAAAATGATCCAAAATGCATTTGGAGTAGAATGTGTAAACGAGTCCGAATTTATACACCAACACTTAACGTTGATATACAATATCAAAGCCCCTGATTGATGTATAACATTAACTTTCTCTCTCATATATACACATATATATACTCACATTTAATTAGTCATTAGTTATCCATAAATTAAAAAATTGGTATTGTATATTAATTTAAGTATTGGTGTACAAATTCATACCGATGTGAGCGGAAGCAACATTTGGGTACCATAATTGCAAACGAAAGACCGTGTCCATGAAAGGTTGAGTACTCTAGTGCAGTTATCGCAAAGATCAGTGACTAAAGTTGAAATTAGAATTCCCCCAGGCCCCACCCCAAAAAAAAAAAAAAAAAGTGAATACGAAAAAATAAAAGAAAGAGGCGAGTTGGTCGGAGGTCTATCTCCAGCCCGCCGAAACTCTGCGAACCCCGCACCGAACCGCCGTCACTTAACTGCTCCGCCGCATTAGAGAGAGAATGAAAGAAGAAGAGATGGTAACACCAGGTGAAGTGCTGGGAAAGGCGGCGGACGTAAAAGCAGGAAAAGGAGCTTACGTCGCTCCCCACAACGACACCGTCTACGCCTCCCTCACCGGCCGACTCTCGAGTATTCCTGCTCCGCCGGACTCTCCGGACCAGGTATACATTTTTATTTATCACCAATTCCCTTAAAATCGAATGTTTCTTTTTGTGTTCTATGCAAAGTAAAACAAAACAGTCTTCTCGGGACGGAGAGGGAGCACTCACTTTCGAGATGGAGTGAATTAATGCTAAGGGCGTCCATTGGCACTTTGGAGGTTCCTTGAGAGAGATACTTAGGAATTATCCTCGCAAAAATATTAGTCTGATTCCTGTATTGGAAAGTCAACCTAACAGAATATCGAATCACTATTTTAACACACATTTAGGATGTTTTAGGTAGTAAAATTGAAACAATATTAACAATACTATCAATAGCCAACTTTTAGAATTTTCTAACAACTAGTAAATGATTATAAATCTTTGGTCAAACTTTAATCAAGTGAACCAAATAAAGATAATTGAGGCCCAATTAAAATATTAAGCTAGATTTATGAAAGGGTTTTCTATTCGCTGATCACTCGCGACATTTCTTAAAGTTACTCTTGCGGCAAGAAATTTTTGGTTGTAGCAAAATTACTTGATAGACTATTTGGAGAGCTAAATCCTTGTAACGAATATTGCAGATGAATGTTGACTATATCTCATGTGCAAAAAGAATTATATTGTCAATTTGATAGTCATCGGTGGTTCTAGTGAATGAACTTTTCAGTTGTGGTCTCCGCAGGCCATGATTGTGAAATTCAAAGAGAGTTATAGGATGATATAAAGTTGTTTGTGTTGTTTTCGTAAGCACACTTTTCGGTTTGGATGTAGTATAGGAGAAGGGAACTAGAGTATTTAGGGTGTAGTATAACTGTCCAAATTTACACAAAGTTTCACTCAAGAGAGTGAGGGTTCTGAGTAATACAAAGCAGATGTAGCATTTTGATTAGTTTGGCCCTATCTTTTGACTTCCCTTCCTTTGCTTTAGACGTTTTTGGTGAAGTTATCTTTTTCAATTCAACTAAGAACCAAATGTGGTGTATGATCATTTAATGAACCCAGGTACCTTGCACAAGATTGGGTATATCGACACATGCATATACATGTATATTGTGCAGTTATCTTTTTGTTTGTACTTCTATGCAATTATTCTTTCCTTTTTCCCCTTTCAGATTATGCTTTAGATTGCTTTTAATGGTCTATAATGTGCCTTTTGTTTTCTTGTTGTTTTTCGCAAATTAGAGACCAACTGTGGAAGTTATTGGTCACAAGGCCCATGGTACAGTTCCTGAGACTGGTTGTTGCGTCATTGCCCGAGTAAGATTCTTCACTCAGAGTTTCTTGTATCCCCTTTCGAGGGTCGTTGCTTGGACGTGATTCGCTTAGAACAGGATGAAATTTGATACGTGCACTTGTTGCTTCTGTTGTTCTTTGATATTTGAATGTGTTGGTCCATATACTATGTTTGGAACTACCCGTTGACAAACTCGAGCCCTACATAATGTTGATTCAATTACATTTGTTTGAGAAACCAAGGAATTGCAAAGAATTTGAATTTTTCTATTGCACCAAAAAAAGCTGTTCCTTTTTTTTTGATAAGTCCAAAAGAAGCTGTTCCTTCTTTTCCCTGTATATTGACAGTTTGGTTTTTAACAAACACAATTATGCATATGTTTCTATATGATCTTCTTTTATTAATCTGCCCATCCCACTTTTGCAAACTTTTTCGTTCCTCTTCTTATTTATTTATTTATTTTATAAGTACAAACTTTTCGTTCCTCTTACCTTATTTAGTTATTTATATATTTGTTGTTACTATTTATTCATTATTTTGTGCGGGAGGGTGTTTGTGTGTTTGGAGGACGTTGCAAAGCTAAGAGTTCCTATGTGAGCTTATTGAGTTAAGCTCGTAGGACTTCACCCTTCATAAAGTAATGAACGAAGTTGGAAGGTGTTGTGGATATAGTATTTGAACTATTTTCTCGATTGCATATGAGATAATGTACGATCAGAAGAAATATCATTGATAAGAGAGAAAACTTACCATTTCTCATTATTTTGGCTAAGGTTGGACAACTGCTTTTTTCATGAACTTATACTTGGTTTACTCCGTTAAAATGCACTTTTGATTTTGAAGTTGGATTGCTTATCATAGGTGACTAAGGTGATGGCTAGAATGGCTTCAGCAGATATAATGTGTGTTGGTTCCAAGTCTGTAAGAGAGAAGTTCACAGGCATCATAAGGTATGCAACATTTTTTGTGTTACATACAATTAATGCTTATGAGTTTTTTTTCCCCTTCTTCTTTCCTTTCCGTGTGGGAGGGGGGGGGGAGAGGGAGTAGGTTTTAATTTGGACATTCACATAGTCTAGAAGGATGTTTTCCTTGCTCGTTATTCTATAGAAAATAACTAGTGAATTGGTTGGATAAATCAGTATTTTTATTTGGATATATTGGTCTCACTTTTCAATTATGGAAGTGCATATTACCTATCTTAGTGATAAAATACTACTTTTTTTATTTTTCAAGGAAATTAAGGAAGCTGACTTTTAAATAATTTTAGTTGCACATTCCATGAATACCCTTCGTGTCTACCTTGTAATATTGTAAGTGCGTATTGCAACCCGAGAGTTCGAAATAAAAGAAGACAAAGGAAACATAAACCAATTTGGAGACCGAGTCAAAGGTGATAGAAGAGAGCGACAAGAATAAATCCCAGAACCCTCGAAAACCCAAGCCCAGGAATCTTGATAGAGAGAAAGACACACCTTAGAGAGGCTATGAAGAAGGGTGGTACCTCAACAGCCTCCCGATCATTTTGATGGCAAAAGAAGTGGAAATTCCAACCAAGGGCACCATTTTCCCTCCCCCGAAAGAAACTCAAAAATAGGAGCCAAATGAACCAATGGGAGTTGGATCAAGCAATGAAAAGCAGTGCACAACGGAATATCCCCCACTCACACATCTTCCAAGAATTGAACCCGGGCACCATCCTCCACCCTAAATCGGGTTAGAGGGAGAAACAAGGGATAACACTGAAGAATGAACTTCCAAGGACTTGTACGAGTTACTTCAGTACCGATGATGTTGGCATCTCATTGTTATGATGCCACCCAATTTACTCTTATGTGGTTCCCGGTGAAAATGTCAAAGCAACTTACCTACAAGGAAGATGTTCCTACAACCAGATCCGGAGAGCCAAGACAGCCTCCTCCTTTGGCAGACATACCTTCTCCCACACCACTAGATGATCCCTTCCCCCCTCATGCAAACCTTTCAACAATAATTCCCTCATCACTTGCTCAATCCTATCTGGCCACACTCCCCGGGATCTTAGACAAAGATTCTTTTTTTATTTTTTATTTTTTGAAATATTCTTTTCAAACAATGACACTCAAACCCCAATAGTTGGGGCAAAGGCTGAGTTGAATTTGGTATCAAAATATAATGGTTGAATGTTCTATAATGGTGTCTAATTCTTCTAATTAGCCACTCAATGAGGGCAAGATGACGTTAGATTCCTTTTTTTTTTTTTTGATAAAAAATGGGAGAGAGACCAGAGGATTATAGTCCTATAGATAATGATATAGGATTTGTTGGTCAAGGGGAGTGTGCCACTTGAAGAAGTCATTTTACAGTCTTAATCAGTCTTTCAGTGCATCATTTGGTCGGTTCTTGATGTTATGACTTCCTTTGCCCATGTCATCAACTCCAGACCAATCTCCTTTGTTGCTGGTTGATTAGATCTTCCGATTACTCTGGAAAGTCAAGCATACATGCCGTTCACATCTTGTATCCAATTCAAGTCTGATGATCATTTATCAAGTTCCATATACTCATTTATCACTTCATGTTCTTCTATTGCACTTCTCAAATCTTTTGCTGCGGGTGTCTTGTTTTGGTTAAAGGCAGTGTGTAAGAAGGAATGCTTCATTGAAGAAGTGTGATATCTTTTCGCTTGTCTCTTCCTCCGGGTATCTTTGGCATTGATTGCCAACGGGTTATTTTAATAGTACAGTTGACTGGTTATAAGGTCGTTTCATAGGCAAAAGGGTGTATCTAAGTCCTTGGTATTAACCTATTCCAAGTTGTTTTATATGTCATACTTTAACACTCCCCCTCATGCATGACTCCGGCACACACACGTAAAGATAAACCAAGGTGGATCACAAACCAATTAAACAGAGTGCCAACTTGTGCACTACCAGCAGTGGGGAAGTGAATGAAAGTGGTATGGTTCGGACTTGGGCTGCCAAGTTTTGGTTGGATTTGAAGAATGGTTCCTACAAGGTGACACATTTGAAGAAGTTTATATGGATCATGGAGCATCTTCCTGAGTTTGTTGCTCGGAGAGGGTGTGGTGGTGGTAGTTACATTAGTTTGTCTTTTGTAAAAATATCTCTATGGTCTTAAGCAGTCTTTAACATATCGTGACATTTTCATTCAAAAATAACAAAGTATGAGTGCTACGACCCAGAAATGTTTCTTTGAGTGCTTGGTTTCTTTACCAGTTGTGAACATCTTATTAAAAAAGAAAGAAAGACACTAGTTACGATCTGGACCAGCAATGTATTTTAGCATGGTCATCCTCGAAATAGTGGCTGGTTCTAGCTGAGGATACTACTGCATCTTTCTTTTCTCTTCTTTTTGGTGGACATGAAAAGTTTCTTCTTTAATCAATGAAAATAAAAGTTTGTTATTACAGGCTTTATAAATAGCTCAACCTTGTCTGCCAAAAAGTAAATAAATAAGGACCTTAGTGGTAGTAGGATGATAGGATCACCATGTCAATATTTGAGGTTAATTGCATTGCATGACTTTGATTTACCCTATTGATTCCAAAGGTCCATCTCTGGATTCTTAATTTTGAATTTTGCTTATTTGAACAGGCAACAGGACGTCAGAGCAACTGAAATAGACAAAGTAGATATGCACTCATCCTTCCGCCCCGGTGACATTGTTAAAGCTTTAGTAGTATCCTTTTTGCTTATATTTCCCTATTAGAATTATGCTCTAGTTTCGTTGATAAAGTAGTTCAGCTTTCCTTATAATCTTGCCATTGATGCTTATACTTCGTGTTTGACTCTCAAAGTTACACTGGAAGGAGCAAAGGCGTTGACACTACATGTTCAGTCTCTTTTGGCTGAAGATGCTCCTAAGTGGTGGCATCTGTTTAAGAGGCTTCGATGTTAAAAATTTAATACGGTTAGAATAATTCTTGATCTTCTGCAGAATTTAAACTTACTTACTTAGGACTCCAACATTCTTGCCAAACACAAAACATATATTAGCAAGCAAGATGTTATTAGTATGACATTCCAATATAGTAATGAGATCCCTATTATCTACTCCCTTCTCCCCCAAAAAAGGTCCCTCTTTGATTGTCAAACTTTATAAGCATGTTTGTTTTCCTCTCACCCTTAAAATTAGTGCACCAAACTTCGAATGTTGGTTACCAAACTTCGTTTTGTCATGTCGGGAGCAGAAACACTAGACCTTTTGCCACCCATCCTCACTGCCAGGCCAACACACTCAGTGTTGGAACATGTGATGTAAATCTCTTTCACTCCCTTCGTTCCTAAAAAAGTCATGTTTTCCTTTTTGGTCCGATACAAAAAGTGTCCAGTTTCTAAACTTTCCTTTTCAGAAAAACAGTTTTACCATTTTACCCTTGATTTGATTCCCACTTCAATTTATGGGCCCCACTCTCACATGTGTATTCTTGGAAAACACACACTATCCTAATATTTATAATAAAGTCAATTATCTTTTCTTAATCTGTGTGCCGGGTCAATCAAGACACTCTTTTGGAAACGGAGGGAATATCATAAAACTGTGGCTATAAAATCCATTTTAGAACTTCAAGTATATTTTTAGTTCTGTTCGGTTGTGCGATAAGTTTTGAACTATGGTAAGATATTTTTTTTGATAGGTAAGTATGGCCCTTGGTATGGGGTTTGGAACCAAGGACCTCAAGGTCTTTAAGTTGAGTGCCCTTGCCATCTCTCCCGCCCCTTGGGGTTTATGGTAAGATATTTAAATTGGATTATGAAAATGATTTGATTCATTGTCAAGTCTATGACTGCAAGCCAAAATATTGGTTAAATTTTTATTGTGTGGCAGTTAAACCATACCTTTCTTGGCCTTTTGGCTAAGATCAAGTGTTTGGCAGCTAAACCAAATAATAACAATAAAATTAGAAATAATAATAATTATACTTGTAACAACATAGTAGTGATAATAATTGCAATTATAGTTATAATAACAATTATTATGATGTTAATTATGTATTGTCATTAATATTTTTAGTATAATGATAACAAAAGTAATAATGGTGTGATTATTATTATTATTATTATTATTATTAGAAATTAACGTAAAAAGGGAATAAAGAAAAGGCTCTCCAGCACCTCCAGCTGCAGCATTACTGATCTGAATTGAGATTCGCTAGTTTGCTCTTCACTTGTGTGCCTTTGAATGTTACAGTAGGTCATCCAAAGGGTTGATGCACTAAATTTATGAAAAATCTTGGAGTTTTGTTTGTTGGCCTTAACCTTCATTGATAGCTTTCCCTTGGAGATGCCCGAGCGTATTATCTATCAACTGCAAAAAATGAACTGGGTGTTGTATCTGCAGAAAGCACGGCAGGCAAGAACTTCTTTTCCATTTGCATTTACAAATTATTTTGATGGGTTCCCATGTTGTGCGGGTATTATTTTAGTTTCCATACCATCTGTATTCTGACCGCTGATTGATTTAGAAGTGTATTGTCATAATACTGTTTTCTAAATACCTTTCCCATGCTTTATATAATTATGAAAAATGTATTCACAGCGATTACTGTTATCGGAATGACCTGATACATTTCATTCATGAGAATACATTGTTAATAATTTAATCCATCACTTGGATTGAGGAAATATGACTACAGGAGAAAGTTATTGGAGAATGTAACACTTTGTGTACATATACGCACATGTTTATGTTTGTTTGTGTGTGTGTGTGTGTGTATACATACACTACAAACACTTAGAAAATGCTTAATTGAACTCAAGATAGGAAAATTACTATTTCCACGTCAGCTCTAGCTTCAAAACATGTTTTCAGATGTTGGATAATGATGAAAACCATTGATAACATTTGAAGGAACTTATTGACGAGTTCATTTGGAGTTTTCTTGCGTTAGGAAACGTTCATATGTCAACCTGTTACCCTTGTGTATCAGCCGTTGCATGACCTGATGTCACACATGTTTCCTTGCATTATGCAGTTCATTAAGAGTAGAATTTTACATATTTGTAGCATTTGTCAACTGTGTCAGACTGTTGGTTACTTCTGCACATCAAATCATGGCGTAGCTGTAGAATCAGAAATTTATTAGAGGAACTATTCAATTTAAATGAAATGTGGACTTGATAATCATTACGTGCTTGCTTGGGATCTTTCTAGTTTTGCTAAAATGTAATATGCACAATCTCATTTTTCTCACGTTGTTAGTGGATAGATGATGCCAGCCCCAAGTAACAAGCTGTGGTTGTGTTGACATTTATAGGTGGCACAATGGTTCCAATCAGCTGGACAGAGATGCAATGTCCATTGACAGGTCAAATTGAGCAGAGAAAAGTTGCCAAGGTGGTAGCTTGAAGTCGAATATCTATATAAACCCTATAATCAAATGCCTTCTTTCATCTCTTAGCGTAGAAGATAGGAAAGAGATCTTGTATCCAGCTTGTAGTCAAGTTATTATTGCCTTGAGGTCGTTTCTCCACCTGGCTAAAGGATAGAATGTCAACCATTTTCAACCCTGTATCTTTGATAGTGATACAATGTATTTCTATTTCATTGGTTATGCTATCATTTGTTAAGTTTGTACTCACTGCGTTGAGCACCAAGGTTGTGTTTTTTGCATGCCCCTCGATTCTCAAGAATGGTGAGGAGCTGTAGTCGTTTTGGAGCTCTGCAAGTATTGAGTTGTTACACGAGGTTGTACCATATATACCGTGCTTATTTGATAACCTGTTGCCAAGCACTGGCCTAATGGTTTTTTTTTTTTGATAAGTAAAAAGTATAAATAAACACGCGCCAAAACAGGTGGCGCATTCTTTGTACACAGGGAGTATACTTCAAAACTAATACACCACAAAACTATCAACAAAATCCACAAAAGAATGAGTAGGAGAGGAAGCCAACTTAGTGCACCAAAAAAATAGTCCGAAGGATGCTCTCCTTCAATTTGTCAGCGCTTTTCTCCACGTTATTAAAAGCCCTCCGATTTTGTTCGCACCACACAACCCAACAAACTCCCAAAGGGGTAGCCTCCCAAATCCAATTGCTCCTCTTCCTCCAGTACAAGGACCACGCAAGAAATAATTCTCTGACTGAGCTAGACATAACCCACGAAACATGGAATAGACTGAAAACATAATTCCTCAGTTCCTCGCAATTGGGCAATGCAATAATAGGTGGTTAACACTCTCCCCCTCACCTTTGCACATATAACACCAGTTAATGTAGACTTTCCCCCGAGCCCACAGGTTATCACTGGTAAGAATACCCCCACAGCCTCATACACAAAAAAGGCCACTGTAGAAGGAGTCTTAACTGTCTTCCACGGAAATTGGGGCCTAATGCTATCCGACAGAACCTTGTAGAAGGATTTCACCGTAAAAGTGTTACGCCCTGACTTTGACCACACCACCCTATCTTCCCCTAACCACGAACTTTTTGATCATAAAGGAGCTCAAAAAACTGACCAATCACCTCTAACTCCCAATCATGAGGATGTCTGCGAAAATAGGGATTCCAAGTAACACCATCCTCATTAACTTGGAGAACTGCACTCACCTTTATCTCTTTATCAATTGCGAACCTATAAAGCCTCAGAAAAGCTCTCGACTGCACTCACCTTTATCTCTTTATCAATTGCGAACCTATAAAGCCTCAGAAAAGCTCTCGACAACTTACGATCTCCACACCATTTATCCTTCCAAAACCGAACTGAGTCTTCCATCCCAGTGTCAAACGATATAAGATTTTTGAAGAAAGACCATCTTTTCCAAATACCTTTCCACACCCCCACACCATGAGAACTATGAACTGTACTAGAAAACCACTAGTGGGCACTTTCTCCATATTTACCCAAAACCACTTTCCTCCATAAAACCTTCTTATCTGTAAAAAAAAATTCCACAACGGCTTCCCTAATAAAGTCGTGTTGAATTTTCTAAGATCTTTAATGCCAAGGTCACCCTTCTTCACCGAGTCACAAACCGATGACCACTTGATCAAGTGATACTTCCTCTTCTCCCTTACACCTTCCCACAAGAAATCCCTTTCCAACTTCTCTAGCCTCCCTGCCACCGAAAAAGGGATGATGAAATTAGACATGTAATAAGTGGGCAAATTGGATAAAGTGCTTCTAATCAAAATTAACCGGCCCCCCTTTGACAAGAATTGTCTTTTCCATCTCGCCAACCAACTCTTGAATCTTTCAATCACCGGATTCCATATGGCTTTGCTTTTAAAAGAAGCACCAAGAGGGAGGCCAAGGTAACTAGTAGGAAGGTATGCCACCCTGCACCCAAAGAAAGAAGCCAAGCCATCAATATAACCCACTTCCCCGACCGACATAATCTCGCTTTTAGCAATATTTATCCTTAACCCCGACACCGCCTGAAAGAAAAGCAAAACCAATCGCATATATCCCAGGTCCTCAAACTTAGCATCACAAAACACCAATGTATCATCTCGCAAAAGCAAGTGAGTCACAGACACCATCGAGCCTCTAACTTTCCCCATATCAAAGTCATGGATAAAACCTCCTTAAGTTGACTTCTCCAGCAGACGACTCAAAGCTTTCATTACTAGGATGAACAAAAAAGGAGATAAAGGATCCCCTTGCCTCAAACCTCTCGAGCTAGAGAAGAACCTCGCAGGCTCACCATTCATCAACACCAAAAATTTTACCGAAGAGATGCAACATTTGATCTATGCCCTCCACTTTTCCCCGAACTTAACTTACTCAACATAAAATCCAAAAAAATCCCAATGTGCATGATCATAGGCTTTGGTATGTCAATATAAATCAATCGCCCTTCTACCAAGCAAACAGGTAGATCATGTCGACTAAACCGGCTGATCTCTTTAGATGAGAACCTTAATCACACCTCTGTAAATTTACTAGGATTATACTTTCTTATCCAACTCCACACGAGCTTTGAGTTTCAAAAGCTTAACTCCCTTGAGTTGAGGACACTGCTTAAAGCAGCATAGGTCAACTACCTGATGCCAAACTAGTACTCTTTTCATCCCTAAGAAATAATAGGAGGCTATTAACACCCCCACTCTCTCTAAATACACACCCCCTAAATTTAATTATAAAAATGCCATTATATAAAAAGACATTAATACCCTTACCTGTACTAAATACACCAACTACTACGTTATGACATCCACAAAACGGCTAAATACACCCAAAAAAAAATTTGTATACAACCTCTAACTTCTACAACCTCTTTCAATCTTCTACTCATCTTCTTCCCAAAACCATAAAATTTCCAACATCCATATTGTTACAAGAATCAAGCATGGAGCATAAAGAAGTGAATGAGACAGTGAATGTAAGTATCTCTACCTATTTTAAGCTTAAAAATTAATTTTTCATGTCTTTTTCGCACAAAACACGAGCAGCTGGGTCGCGTAGTATTCGGGACTGGTTGAAGGAACACCACAGTAGTGTTTGACTTGGGTTGAAGGAACACCACAGCAGTGTTTGGCTAGATAACACTGTTGTGGTGTTCCACCAGCACTAACTGAACATTGTTGTGGTGTTTCACCATGACGCCCCGACCCGAATCTCTATAGGAAACCCTAAGGTCGAGTCGTCAAACAACGCAACGACACAAACCAACAAGAAAAGCACGTGGCGTAACCACCCGTATTTACAATAAAACACAACAGATAAAACCTGATATAATACTAAACAAGTCTTCGGCGATACTACAGCCGGAACCCAACTAACAAAAACCACAAATCTAAGACTTGAGAAACAACAACAACAACAACCTCCCCGGCCACAACATGCTGGAGAAACAAACATAAACCACGAGCCACAACATGCTCGGTAAAGAAACTAAATTACTACGAAGTTAAATACACAAGCACGACATACATATGTCGGCTACCAAAAGAATATAAAGTTTACAACACGATTAAATACTACCCAAGTAAAGTTTACATAACTTTACACAATCATCGTCCTCACCAAAAGAAATACTACTAAACAACAATAAGCTTCAAGAGCTACTAAACCAAAATATAACCTTTGAGCTAAACCTGATCTCCCCGACCTCACCGGGAACCGCTAGGCTGGCTCGAATCTAAGGAAAAACAAATAAATAACAAACGGGGTGAGTCGAAACTCAATAAGTTACTAAATGCAACTACATGACATGTCATAATGCTCAAGCTGTAAAGATAACCTTGTAATACATTCATATACTACAACTGAACATGTAATATCATCATTGATATACAATTCACATAAGTCACCTAGCACCTTGATGTTCACATAAGTGCTTGTAAATAACCACATAATAAAGGATATCATTTCTCTTTCTGCATCTTCGCGTTGCTCCTACAATACATGAAATCAACAAATAACCATGCCTCGATACTCATATGTGTAGTATCAATGTCACCGGTATCACTCTTCGGTTATTGACGTCCCCGGTATCACTTTTCGGGTCCCCGGAATCATTCTTCGAGCTACTTAGCAAACCAAAGTCGTGCGTATTACTACAACAATGAGGTTATTTCTCAACTGTGGCCAACAGAGGAAGGTGTGTAAACCCCGGTACGGCGACTTATAGTGATCACAAACATTGATTTGTCAAGACTATATGTCGTCCTACCTTTACTAAACAACAATGCCAGCTAGACTCAATGCAATGCACAAGTTAGTATAATACTCATTTTATGCAAATAACCATCAAGTTCAAAAGTAGTGAACTTGATAAATGTCAAGTAGATTATATTATTCTACCAAGAATTCTCATCAAACATATTGTTTCAAAAACTTTAAACAATCACTTTAGAGCTAATTACAAGTCTCTAATTTACCAGTATCAAATATTCGGAGGACAAAATTCTCTACCAAATGAACTCTAATTCTCGTAGGACTTTAACATTTTGTTCAATAAATGTTACTCTTACTTAAAATTAACTTCTTAGAGTCATTACTACACTCTTCAAAATTTAGGTATAACTGCTATATGCAAAATTTCCCATTTAAAGTCTTAAACTTGTTCTTTAGTTCAATTCCATGGTTGAGTACTTGATTTCAACATGCAACATCATCCAAACCCAACATTTAACACATGAACATGTTATGCATCTCAACATATCATTTAGACATGAAAATACCAAGTATACAAGTCATGCATGTACAATTGATGACAAATATGTAGCAATTCTTAAGCATACATAGAGGATTTAGTAACTTACTTGGAATTGGACAATCAAACCAACAAAATCACAATCAAAGCCTTGTATAGAGGTACCGGTCTCCTAGTTCTTAGCAATACAATGGTGGTCTTGGATTGAAAATCAAGTTGTTGGATTTAGAGAACAAGAACTACACACACCAATCTCACCTTTTCTCTTCACCTACACTTTCTAAGCTTCCATGGATGAAAGGAGAAATGAAATGAGTGTTTTTGGTCTTCTTTGAGGTTTAGGGAGAGTATATGGCTAGTCAAGGGTCCTAGGTACGTTTTAAGTTGGGTCAACCAAGGTCAATTAGTCAAAATATCAAAATTACAAAAATTGCACAAGAGCTGTAAGTACGCGTGCTAGGGCGCACATCGGCCTGAAGATTTCTCTGATTGTCTAATTTTTTTTTTCTCTAAAAAGTATTGGTTGTTGCGCGCTAGGGCGCGCCTGGGGTACGCTGGGGTGCGACCTGGGACTTCAAAATTGTTTTAAAATGTTTCCAATCAATCCTAACATGATTCTAACCTCCAACAAGGTTTAAAACACATTAAAACTTATCCAAGTTCGTATATAACAAGGCTAAAATGTTATGTAATACAAGTATGAATGATTAAATCACAGATCAAGCATACTAAACACATGAAATCATGGTGTAAATCACCCAATATGCTATCCAAATGAACCTAATACCTATGCCTATCATGGAAACAATGCAATCAAGTAAACATATTGAACATATGAGAACTTAGAGTATTACACCAACTCTAGCCGAACACTGCTGTGGTGTTCCTTCAGCCTTAGCTGAACACCATTGTGGTGTTCCTTCAACCAGTCCTGAATATTTACAACCTAGAATTTGAAAAAAACCCAACTAATTCAAAATGGAAGGAATTTCATTTCTATGGTTCTTCTCATTGTTTGATTTTTTTCTTCTTCTTCTTCCTTTTCTTCTTCTTCATTTTCTTTCTAGAGAGAGGAGTGAACAAAAGGAGGAGGGAGAGCTTAGTGTTTGATTTATTCTTCTTCCTTGTGCGTATGAGGGGGAGGAGAGCTTTGCGTTGGTGCGGGTTTGCTTCCTGCCGTGATATTGAAATGAGTGTGAATGAATTGGGTGTATAAAGAAAGGAGGAATGAGTGTAGTAATAGTGGATAAGTGTATTTAGAAAGAAAAAGTGTATATTTTGGGGTAAAATAGAAAATATAGGGGTGGTGTATTTAGATGTTAGATTGGTATAAAGAGTTGGTGTGTTAATAGCCCCACTCAAGAAAGAATCACGATTTTCATTTGGTTTGGATAGTATACAATTGAGGGGTTCTTTCTGTAAGTTTTATACTTAATAATCAAGTTTACATAAATACCCCAATTTTGTTGGATGAAGTAGTCTTTTGTCTTATTATTATTATTTGGCCTTTTTGGCTTTTAAGTTTTAAGTTTGCCATGTATACATCATTCAAGGCTACATAAGCAATAAACAATCATAAGTGCTAAATACAACACCTCAAAAGTGCTAAATACCACACTCCTTGAAAAAATATATTTTGTCTCTCATTTGATGTAAATAAATATTTACACTAAAACACCCTCTATTTTGTATTTAGCGCAAATGGATTCCCTAGGGGTGAAATTTGGGTTAGCCGCCTAGGGGTGATGGCTCTTCCATCTTCCGTTAAAATTTTAACAAATCCGTTAACTTTTTAACGGAAATGTAAACTTTAGGGATTGAAAGTGTTAAAAAAAATTGACGGAATAATAGATGACCGCCTAGTCCAAGTGAATGTTTAGAATATGGCTGCCAAGTCTAATTTTTAGTTTTTTTGCATTTATAACACTTGTAAATATAAAAATTTCTCCAAAAAATTATGGGCAAAATAGTAGACATAGACGCTAAACGCAGCCCCCCTCCCCTGTAAAATTACTAACTTGCCCTCGTCTTTTATATATAGAAAATATTTAACTTAAAATTCTCACTTTCATTTACTTCGAATGTGTATGTTTTTGACATATTTTGTGTTAAATTTTATTTTTTTGTTTAGTTATTTGCTTCTAATGTGTATATTTTTAATATATTTTGTATTAAATATAATTTTATTTTTTACATATTTTGCGTTAAATATATATATATATATATATTTTGCTTTATTATTGTGTTATAATGTATATTTTAACAAAAAATTTTTGGGACATGCACCTGGACAGGCGCATGTTCAACAATATTTTTCTTTTGAAAATTTGCACTTTACCCCCTAAATTTGTTAATTTCGTTAAATTTTTTAACAAATTTAACAAATTCAAGGGGGTATAGTGAAATGTTTTCAATTTTTTACAAATTCAGGTATAAAAGTACAACAATTGGGAAAAAAAACATGCGCCTACACCATGCGCATGTCCTTTTGGACATGCACCTGGTCTAAGCGCATGTCCAAAAGAACATGCGTATGTATTTTTTTTTGAAAATTTGCACTTTACCCCTTAAATTTGTTAATTTCGTTAAATTTTTTAACGAATTTAACAAATTCAAGGGGGTATAGTGAATTTTTTTTTTTTTACAAATTCAAGGTGTAAAAGTGCAACAATTAAAAATAAAAAAAAAGAAAAAGACATGCTTAGTGTACAATCTTCGTAACCTTTCAACTTGATTATCCTCCACATACGTTATAAATATCTTACCTATGCTAAAGTATTATTAATATTTTGGTTGACTTCAATAACGTTAATATATTCCTTAGTAATTAAACATTTCAAACATGTAATATTTGAGCGAACCAAAGGGAGTATAATACTTTCTCCGTTTTAGACAAAGAGTCCACTCACTATTCGATTTTGAAATATTTCACATAAAGAGTTCACTTTAAAAAGTTATGCGTCTAATCTTTATAATTTTACCCTTCACATGTGTTATAAACATATTAATTATGCTAAAATATTTTTGTAATTATAACAAATTTTAATAATACTTATATATCTTTTAATTATTAAATTTTTCAAACGTAAACTTTTTGGGTGTAACGAGGAAGTACTAAATTGAACTACATATAGTACTAAAATTTTGGATATTTATAGTTAATATTTTTACTCTACTACTCAATATCATCACCGGATTATTATTTTTTCTAAAGTAATACTATAGATTAAGTACTCCGAATTACTAATTATCTAACATGGAAAGAAATTATGAATCTAATAGAGAATAGTATTAATTGTTTTATCGCTTTATATTTTGAAATAATTTTTTTTCTGATAAGAAGGAAGAGAGGGAAAGCAAGCAAGTTTCAAAACAAAGACAAAAGGACGCTGCTAGAGAGAGAAAAGGGGGGAAAGACGTCGCAGTCTCGCAGAGAAAGTGAGAAACTGAGAGAGAGAGAGAGAGAGAGAGAGAGAGACAAGCAAGAGTAGCTGTGGAAGTCGGAGGAGACGATATACGCCGCCGGTGAATAACAGGTAATTCTGCTCCTCGATTCAACTATCTCTTCCTCGTCGGTCTCGCTGTGTAAGCTCAGTGATTCGACCGAGTTTTATACATAGTTATGGCCTACGTCTTATGTTGGCGACTCAAATTCAAGTTTACCCTAGCTACATTGGCCAAACAACAAGCCCATTCTTCAGCATACGATTCGTTCTATTGTAGAATCCCTATTTAAAAATCAAAACTCTATCATTTCGCAGTTTTTTATTTTATTTTATTTAATGAATGGTGCATAAATTTCAAGTGTTTTTTGATTGTTAGGATGTACTGTTATTCGTAGATTATCATGGATCTAAAAATGTAAAATTCCGTTATACTTGAATATGCTTTGTGCTTGTTGGTTGGGTACTTAATAATCATAATCCTTTTCCATTGCATTTGAACTATCACCGAATGAAAATTTTGTACTACAGTTGACATGAAATGGAATCATCATTTTAGCGTTGTACCAAACTAGCACTTGGTTCAATCCAGTGAAGACTTGTATGTATCCACTATATCAATTATTAATAATTTAGTAGTACTAAATTGTGTGAGTTGATGCACTGTTTATGAGATGAAATTAATTTTACTCTTTTTCTGCGATTGTGGTATTCTAAATGAGTTTTTATTAAAACTTCTGCAGACACTACAGATACTCTTATTTATGCCCCGTTTTGTGTTCATACGATCCAGTTATAATCTAATTTCAACTTGCAAGCAATACGATCATTTGAGACTTAACTGGCTTTGGATTCAGGTCTTGGTAAAATAGTCATTTTACTCTAGCTGTTCAGATTTTAATTTGCCCTTTCTTCAATCACTTGAATATGTTTTTGGATCAAGTTCACTCCATTGTTGCACAAATTGGGTAAATGTAAATTTTTGCAACTTGACCATACTGTCCCATTCTGTTTTGTGATACTGTTTGTCTATACTTGTTTCAGTAGAACGTGGAGATTCAATCTTGTAGTCTTCATTCTCCTTTTTTGTGGTAAAAGTTGTGTTATGGTACTGCTGTGGCTTGAAGTGCTCTCTTATGTTGCTTAGTTATTGAAAATTTAAGGTATATGGACTTTGAGACGATATGTATAGGTAATAAAATTTCAACTATTGAAAGAATAATAAGAAAACTATATATTACAATTTTTAGTATTTCGTAAGAATAAGTACATTTTTACAAATTTATGGTCAATGTTTGATCAAATTGACCAACAAAATTCAAAGTGAGACTATTTTTTTTTGGGACGGAGGGAGTATTATGAGATCAGTAGAATTTGAAAACCTCTGACTGCATTTTGTCCTTATCCACCATCCTGTTTAAGTAGTGTGATGTTGAACTTGGAGGATCAAAAGACAAAATAGATGTTTCCCTGCTTTTTCTCCAGTAGAATGTATAGCAAGACCTAGCATGTATAGAAGTTTTAATGATTTGGGTACCTAATTTGACATGTCACTGTTTGAGCAAGTGACTTTTGTCATCCATATCATTCCTTGCTACATTCAAAACTTGCTGCATGAAGCAGTTTAGAGTTAAGACCACTCAGTAACCATAATATTGTATGTATGTATTTGAGTAGTTTGTGTTAGTTTAAATTTGATGTGAAAAGAGAAGTTAGAAATGGGACAGATAACTCCAAGGTAAACTGTTAACCCCAGTGTAGACACCCCAATCTCGTACCCAAACACTGACCAACTTTTGTTAAACTTCGTACGCCTTTCTTTCTCACTCCCAGTGGGCCCACTGCTACTTAAATTCGGAGCCTGAAGTCCTTAAATTGCTTGTGCTCATCTTTCTCACTTTGTGCTACTATATGTGTCTTTACTTTTGTGTATGGTGTGTGTTGTTTGTGTGTTTTGATTTCTAAATGATATCTTAAAAAATTCCTCACATATTTTAAAGTTAAATACTTCATTCGCTGGCAACCTAGGATTGGAGCTGTTTTCTTATAACATTCAATGGAACTATTCAAAAGCATATTTAAGCAGATGCGTATGCATCTCAGTTATTTTGGAACTGATATGGCATATGCGCCATATTGGAGATGCAGTGCTGGAGGCACACGTGATCTAGGATGTTGGGAGAGTGGTGATATAGCATCCATGGGATGAGTGGAACAATATTGCAGGCTTTGGAATTTCAGCATGAATTGTCTTGGCAGATTGATTCATTATCATAATTTCTATAAGTATCTGCGTGCTAGTTTATCGGATATTAGTAAGTATTTAGTAAGGCTGGTAGAATTAGGTGGGATTGTACTACCTTTGTTCCTAAATGAGTTTCAATTTGGTTTTTGTATAGAGTTAAGGAAGTCTATTTTTAGCCTAGAAAATTAAGTTGGATGTGCCAATTTACCCTAGAACTGATACTCATTTTGATTTTAATATAACCAAAAACTCCTAAGTGACATCAATTTATGTATATATTAGTTTGACTTGAATGTTGACGTTTGGTAAAGTTTCTGTGCAGTGTTTTCTCGCTCATCCCTTGTGAGGGTACGCATCTACCGCTCTCTTCTTATTTCTTCCCTTTCTTCAGCCATGTACGTGGTAACCTACTGCTTCAGTTTTGCATGTTTTGTGTATGGTATTGTGCTAAATTATGATTATGATTATGTTTGTATTTGTTTTCTGACTTTTTCCATCCTAAAGTCACAGCATGTATGTCCATTTTTCTTTTAATTGTTTCCTAGTTTCTTTTCGTTTCCTAGATTTCTTTCTTTCCCACCTGACTATCTTGGGCCTGTTTTGCACTCCTTTTGAACCTACTAAGGACAAAGATATTTTATCTTGGCTATCGCCTCATTCTTATTTTTCATATTGTTTTACTTAGTTACTGTTACTAGGACTTTTACTTGGCCAACTTCCTTGCTAAGTACAGTTCATTCTTTTTTCAGATATTCATCGTGTGATCCTTTGCACTTCTATATCAGCGAACAATGGGGCAAAAACCACACGAGGGCAAACAAGCTGTTGCAGATTTACACTATCAAAGCATTCAACCTGGGACTGACAAATCAGGCTCTCAGTCTTCTACATCTGTGCAGAGGCCAGAAATTTGTGGAATCAAGCATGTTGAAGCTAATGTTTTATCTCTGACACCAGAGAAGACAAATGTGCCTTTACACACCAAGTGCAAAAAGGAAGAAGCTAAACTTCCAGAGAAGTGGGTCTCTCCCTAGGTACATTTAACGTGGCCTATTGTGAAAAACTTGTATCTGATTTTAACAGTCCGGATCTTCCTCTTATTTCCAGGTACAAAACCCTATCTGAGTTATTTGATCGTATGACTAGTTCATTGAGGTTGCTCAGTCTGTGTAAAAAGGCACCTACTTTTCGCAATGTTTGTAGGCAGGTCGAAGTGCTGACAAGAAGGTAAATGCATACATCTTTTCTACTTATAATTTTGAACTATTGTCTATGTTGAGTTGTGAATCTTGTACATAGCACTCTGATTTTGACAGTCTTCCCTTACTTTTCTGTTGAGTTGTGGATCTTGCAACTAAAAATGTGAATTTTGAGTATGAAAATGAGCAGTTTCGAGAATGCTAACCCAAGTAAAATGTTGAGGACAAAGGAGGATAGAGCATGATTTCCGGTTGCTAATTAGATTTAAGCTTATACCCCCTATGCATGAACAATATCCCGTTTTTCCCCCAACCAAGGGTACTTTCTGTTTATATGCCATACTCTGATGCCACTGACAAAGTCTACTTCTGTGTGGGAGTAAGGACGAGGACAAAAATCTCAAGCCGAACGGATGAGGCCCATTGCTTTCGGATTTATCATTGATCCATCTGTGCTCCTTGGCCTACAAGATGAACATAGCAACATGCATGATGATATAGGAAACACTTATTTTAAATTTACCATTTCCATTCATCGAGAGGAGAAGAGGCTGGGTTGTTTTTGTGTTGTCCAGTAGGCCGGGAGGAGTATAGGGTGTCTCATATTGTGGACAATACCATTCTGTTTTTGTCTGAAGGCACTCGTTTTAAGAATGTCCTTACTCTTCTCTAGATCGTTGAGTCCATTTCGGGACTTAAGATTAATCTTTCTTGCCCAGTGTGCTTTACCGGGGGAACATGGATGTCCAGGAGATCAATGGTTACACCTCTTAGATAGGGTGCAGGGTTTTGTCCTGGCTTTTGTCCCACTTAGGGGGTTCCCCTTGGTGGTAATCCTAGATCTGTCTCCTTTTAGGACCCATTGCTTGAGAGGGTGGGGAAGTGCATTGATGGTTGAACGCGGGCCTTCTTCTCTTTAGGAGGTAGAATTTCTGTTATTAGAGCTTGGTTGTAGATTATCCCACTTTATTTTTTGTCCTTTTCAAGATTCCGGTGAGTGTGGCTTACAGCATTGAGACAATTCTGAGGGACTTTTTTTTGGGAAGGGGCGGAGGAGGTACATATGGATCACTTAGTTGCTTGGGATAAGTGTGCAAGTCTAAGGAGGAAAGAGGTCTGGCTGAGTCAAACTGGACTCTTTTTTTGGAACAGAGAGAGTAATTTCCAAACATATGACATGAAATGGAATAGTGAGTAGAGAAAATTCCCAACTTGCACCTATCACAAAGTACAAACTCATGATATTAAACCATGTAACTTGCACATAATCTACAAGGACCAAACAAAATGACATCCCATTCATATGCATATTTCTCCTATGACCTATCCCCTTACAATAAACTAATCAAACCCAAGTAGCAAGGAGAACTTACCTTAGGTTGTAGCAATTATTCTATAGAGCCTAACGTGAATCATTCCAAAAGATTTAGCACTTACTTTTCTTCTCTTGTCCCCGTCACTAACATCATGGGGAGTCAACTGAACTCAAATGAAATGATATTCTACAATGATGCCAATTAGTTAACATAACGTTGGGGGTTGGTTGGGCTAAACAATTGTTGTATACGTACCTCAGGATCTCTCTTTATGTTAGTCCTGTACATGCCTTACCGAGTTGATTAATGGGGATTTCTTCTAAATCTCCCTATCTCCTATTCCTTGCTTTTAGCAGCTTAACATAGTAAACATACACAATCAACTGTAGATAGTGTCTTTACCAGGAAAATCTTGCAAGTAATAGAGGCATTGAGTCTACATATATCAGAAGCAATTTAAGATGATTTGATCATGGGTTTTATGGTTGGAGATGGTGGTTGGACTTCTTTGTCCGTATTGTGCTTTTCACATACGGTGCTATCATTTTCAACAAAGGAAGCTATATTCTGTGAAGGCGATGGTATCCCCGGTTTGTTCTTGTATGTTCCTAGAAACTTGAGGATCAATGTCAGGAGAACAAGGTTTTGGGCTGTAAAAGTGTGGCATTTTATATGGACCAACCAGGCTTGTCATGTGACACCAAGTGACCAAAAACCTACACGTGCACTAGCAAAGTGCCTAGATGATATGGAGACCTTGGACATGACTCATGCGCTAAGCAGCAGGCATGATATGTTCAAAGAATGCAACGATTGAAGAGTTGTGAAAGGGAGACAAACATGGCTTGATCCAGTTTACCAGCTAAACTCTGATCATCGGAAATGATATATAACCTGGCCAGGTGATAAGCCTATAAGGTCTTCAGTCATCACATTAAAACTTAAATGGACCTCAGACTGTGAAGTCTCTTGCCCAAAGATGGTGCTTGAAAGCTCTTCATAGATCACTTGAAAATAACATGAGGGAGACATATTGACTAAGGGTATCTGCTAACCAATAAAGTGAGTTTCTTATAACATACGATACCAATCACTTAAATTTCCAAATCTGCTAAAAGTATTAGTCTCTTAGACTTGAATTATCACTTACCTTTAAATGTCAAATTTGACAGACTGTATTCATATGAACATGGATGTAATACATTCTCTTCAACTTTTATATCATCATTAGAGTTTCAAAAGCAGTAGTTCAATACCTAAGACTTTCCATGCTTCAATTTCAATGGTATCAAATGGATCCTAAGTATTAACATATTCTCTCAAGATATGCTCGAGTTTCACTTGTGACTTCTTAAAACCCTAGAGCAACCACAGGAAAACATGCGATCAGTTTCCACTTGACCATATGAAAGATCTTGAGGTGATATTTCCTGGAAATTTATCCAACAGATTTGACTTTATCTAATCCCCATGCCATGTTCTTTGTTTGGGATGGCTCTCGGGTGGTGTGTTTCTCATCATCCAACACACTGACCTTGGTGGATAACTCTACATGTAGTTCGGCTCTAAAGCATTCACCTTAACTTTTATAGTTTCATAAGACTACACTTTGTGGCTTGGTGTAGTAAAATCTATTTCTAGTTCATTATTTAACTTATAGAACCTAATTTCCACAAAATCTTTCCACTTCTAACCTTAAAGTCTAACCCTTTTTCATTTCAGTCCCTTAGTTTTGCTTAGAAGTACAAGTCAATTCCAAATATTTAGTTCATTACAAAAGCCACTTTTGTAACTTTGTAAACTTATTAATTTTGCCATAAATAAATCAGAGTTGTAGAAACAAGTTCTAGAAGGTCTAGCTGGATGCCATTTTGGGAAAGAGAGGTGTTGACCTTTGTGCACCTTGTCCACAAATAGGGAGTCCAATGTGTGTTCCTCAGGTGACCATGGAGATTGTGTTATGCATGTCACACAACACAGGCTTCAAGCACTAGTAGGAACCACCTAATGGAACTCTTTGTCCTAAATGAGGGACCAAATGACCTCAACTTCCCATAGTAAGGCTCTGTTTGCTTACGTGGTTCTTTTTGTGGTTTGTGGTCTTTTGCCTGGTTTGTACTTTCTCTCTCATCGGTCCCACATTTTTTTCTCTCTCTGTATCTCTCTGACCTTTTCATCCAATCATTACAAAATCATGAACCACATAACAGACCACCTATCCAGACAGGACCTAAGTCTTCATGACATGACGTTTTTCATTTGGCATGAAGATAAACTAGTGGCTCTCTTGGGCTATTTTTGCCCATTCCATAACATGTCAAAATGGAAGGGCACTGGAGGCTTTGGTCCCTATTACCACAGAGGGAACATCCACTACACATATGAGTGCCCAGCGTATGGTTTGGGCAATGGGCAAGTAGGTATTTGCTTTAGTTTGCAGAAAACCATTACAGGTGGCGAGGTTGATTCAGTTTGAGTAACTTGTCACTGTCTCCATGGCTGCTTTCCTCAAACTCAGGCATGGGCCTATATTACACAATAAAAGCAAATGTTTTGAAAAAAGATTGTTATGGAGGTTCTTAGAGGGAAAAGGAAATTATCATATTAGAGGGTTATTATGCCGAAGTGAGTACTTGATACCACAGCTTCGAGAATTTGTATTTTCATCATAGTGGATGACCATCGTAATGCAACAAGTATCTACACTCCTGTCATAATGTGCATCATCCAGAATAGTGGGTGTTTACTTTGTCTTCTTGATTGTGCACATTTTCAGAACTGAAACTTGAGGTTCCTTTTCCCTTCTTATGTTGTCAGGAAGTTCTCATACAGGCATCTTGCACAGATAAAGTTTATTTTTCCTGAAGCTGTTCAGACCGATAAGATACTCATACATGATGAGAAAACAATGTGCATGGAGCCAGACATGAAAATCACTTTGCTCTTTGATGTCATACAAGGTCATTATGAGCAATCTGCTTATATAGCTCTGCAACACATTTTTTCTTCTAGGCTCTTCAATTTTATCAGTATGCATCCGGAGGTAATGCTTTTCCCTTCTGTGTAAAAGCAGCTTTCAAAATATGAGATCTCATTCATGCATATAGGAGGCTTACAAATGCTGCTCATGAGATCACTTAATCTTAAGGCTAACGGGAATAACTCATAATGAAGTCCCAAGAGAAAGCTGGTTCAAAAGTTAGGAAGATAGCTTTTCTACAATTAGAGATACATTGCGTATTTTATCAAGAGTTGTAACACATGGTTGCAAGGTAGGTCACATGACTTAATGTTCTAATGAAAATATTAAGAAAATGATATCAGAAGGCTAGTTCATCTGTATGTTGTAATGTTGATGATTGGTCAGGATAAATCGTGGAATATTGTCATAGTTTGAACAAGAAATTATAGAGTTTGGTTGGGTTACAGAATAGTATTCTCTCGTTGCGGCTGGCCCCCCATCCACCCACCTACCCATTACCGTGTCAAACAACATTTTCTGTTATAAGTATGAATATTTATGCGCAGTAAGTGAGGTGAAAATATCCTAAATTCAACTGATTAGGTGCTCCTCCACCTAGGATCTCCTACATGGATCATTGTCCACGTTCTACACGGATGTCTTGAGAACAGTGGTAATACACATGACACAAAACACACATAGACAAACAAATATACACACATAGACAATATATATTGACGGAATGGACTAACTTAATGCTTTTGTGTTGTGGAAATAGGGTTGCGAAATCCCTGAGGCTGAATTGCCAGAGCCATTTAACAAACAAAGTATTACCATTGCTTCGGACATACTGGCTATGGATTCATCTACAGAATCTCTACCAAATATCATAGAAGCTGAGCTACTCAACTCCTCCCATCTGCATCCATCATTCAGTAGACGCTTCTCGACAAAATCTGTTGATGTAGAAACAGAGAGCCAACTCTTAGCATCTCCAGTTCCTCTTTCATCTGCCAGAAATGATTGTATGGCTAGTCAAGCTGCTGGAGGCGGGCAACAAGAATCGTCTGATTCATCTGCGGAACTATTTGTGCTCGAAAAACCTCTCCAAGTGGCATGTCCTCCAGGTTCTACTGCACATGAAAGCACACCTGTGAAACTTGCATTGGGAACTGATAAATTAGTTGTTGAAACTCCTGCCCAGGCAACCCCTAAGAGATCAGTGCCTAGTGAAAACAAGCCCCAGACTATGAAAAGCCAAAAGTGGATGGCATGCAATATACCAACAAAGAGATCTCTAGTCTTCTCAAATTTGGAAGGTGAAGAAAGTTTTCAGGACCCCAATAGAGGTAATGCAGAGCAGTTTGAAGTTACAAAAAGTTTTATCCCTGGAGAAACAAAGGTATGTTTTGGAGGACATTGTCATGTGTCCTACTTCTCATCTTTTTATGATATTATTATACATGTCTGAACCTGCTTGAGTCTAGGGTCTTGCTCTTTTAATGTCATAATGGCAGTGTCAATATCCTTGACTGGGAGAGTTTCTAATTTTATGCATTTTTTTCCCCTTTTTCTGTCTTCAAGTAATGCAACACAAAAGGCAGACAATAGTCAGGCCCATTTTCCCTGCTAATCTGTAGACTACTCTTCACTTCATAGGAACTGCATGATAGAAGCAATCAGGTAGAATAAAAGAACTATTCTTCCATCATATGTATATTAGTTTAGCTTTTCCTATTTGGTTTATTATTATTGTTTTTGTTGCTGCTGCTGTGTAGTTGTTATGTTAATGTTACTGTAATAATTATTCTTTTAGTTGCTTTACATGAGTCAATACGATCAGTCAACACAGCTGTTCACTATGACCACAAATCATTATTCTGTCAGCTTGAAAAAAATCTGGTAACACCAGAAAACATATGTTAGAAATTAGAATGCATTACTAAAGCCAAACTGTAGTAGCTATCTGAATTCTATTTTACAATTATATGATATTTCTCCGCCTGCTGCTAATCTGGAATATTTTTGCTCTATAGTAAGTTTAGTTAATTTTTCATGTTCATCCTGCTTCTGAACTGACAACGTCATAGTTCAAGATGCAAATCAAACGGGTGAAGCACACTATTCTATCCATGAAGATCAATTAAACCACAGTTCTTTAGACTCCATATGTTTGTAATATTCTGAACCTAACATGACCAATGATATTTGTTTGGACATGCCCTCAATCAGATTCCTTGAGTGGTGAATTTCATCCTATATATGCTCCATTTATGCTGCCATGGCATTTGCGTTGTTCTTTTACCTGTTTAAACTCGCTGTCAGTTATCTTGATGTTACTAACGACAGAATTTGCTGTAATAGGTAGAGGAGAGCAGTTGTTGCACTTCCAAGGATGCTGTTAGTAGTCGATATAAATTAATATCACATCAGCATATGCCCGCTTGTTTGTCCGACCTTGTCACTATTATTCACCATATATTTCAGTCTGCCCACTGCTCCTCAATCACGAAACAAGAGCTTGTCCACAAGATAATGGTGAATAACTTAGATGTCGTTGAGAGCAGTATGTACAAAAGCTCTTCATCCTTTTTTGTTCGTCTTGTCTGGTTTTTGTATTTAGACCCTTTGAAATTTTCTTCTTTATGCAGGAGAGATTGAGGAACAACTAGAGCTTCTTGAAAAGCTGGTTCCGGATTGGATTAGCAAGAATGTGTCTCCTAGTGGAGATCTCTTGTACAAGTGGGTTAACATTGTCCTCTGATGATTAAATATGAGTATTATATCACATTACGTCATGTCGTATTGTTCATAGGTTAATACTTGCAACATATAAAAGC
Organism: Platycodon grandiflorus; assembly: GCA_016624345.1. Lineage (NCBI taxonomy): Eukaryota > Viridiplantae > Streptophyta > Magnoliopsida > Asterales > Campanulaceae > Platycodon > Platycodon grandiflorus. The sequence goes on from CM028368.1 coordinate 6,301,347, forward strand.
TTTTTCAAATAATCCTCCAGCTTTGTCCCAAAAAGGAGTCCAACTTTATATTTTAGTTTGTCCCACAAAAAGAATCATATTTCAAAATCTACTATAAATTTCCATTGTTCTTCCAAAGCTGTCCTTAGGTCTTGTTTTTACGTGGCGTATGAAACATATCTAGTTGTGCAATTTAAAGGGAATATATGAACGTGAAAAAAATTATACAAAAGTTTGACTTTCAAAGTGACACTCTTTATGGGACGGAGGGTATAGTTTCATAGAATTCACATGGTTCGTAAGCTTCTCTGAGATTAAAATTTCAAGCCTTCTCCATTGCAATTAACTCTGGGGATGGGAGGAACTTGGAACTTTACAGTGTAATTTTACTACCTGGAAGAATGATGCTTTTTCACATCATTTATATCATGTGACCGTGGAAAAATAACTGCACACACTGACACACATATACTCAACATATACATATATTTTCTTTTTGGAATTATAAAAGTCACTTACTTTTGATAACTACTTGACGAATGATAATCAAATGATACCAGGATCAAAATTCAAAACAAGAAGTACTCTGTTGCAAATTTTCAACATAACACATTGTATGAGGACTTGCTATGCTAGTACTAGTTTGGAACTCGCTATTTCTGTAGACAGGGTGCAATATCTTTTGTCGAGAGCTGAAAGCAAAAGCTATATATGTTGATGTCCTTTTGAAATATAAAATAGATAGATGGACTTCAATGTGGTTATGAACTTATTTATGTTTAGGATTTGTTAGAGATCTTGCTCTGATATGAATCATCACTGTTTGGCTATGTGCAGTATCAAGAAAGGACCAGATCTGAACTCGGTCCGTGAAAATCTTATCTGAGGATGTATTGGGATGCTCAAGGTTTGTCCTCCGCTTATTCTTTAGTACTCTAATGTGGCACATGCCTTTCATGTTATCGGTTGATGTTAACTTTCTTTTAAGGCAATTAGTGTGGCACATGCCTTTCCTGTCCCAAAGAGTCCTCTTCTTCCACAAAGCACCCACACTCACCTTTGTGAAAAACATGGGACATCACTCTCCACTGTTTCTCATCCATCTCCATATGAGATAACAAAGTTCAACACTGCCTTTACCCAACCTGAGTAGTGACTAGTGAGTACCATACACCATACCAGTTGACTGCCTAGGCTCATCCTCTATATGGGCAGACTGCTCCTTGGTGTATTTCAGCTCCGGAACCTGCTGTCTTAACCAAAAATCATCTTCCTTTGTCCTCAAAATGCTAGACCTAATAATAACCAGCCACCAATTACCTTTTGCATTTCTTCAGAATTTCTATCATTTCAATAATTAGAATCTAAACTTTGTCAAAATACCTAGCAGAGGTTATGCTTTCTATGCTGCCAGTGTGGCCCTGAAGATCCAAGCATCCATTCCATATATAGCTGTGATTGATTGAAGGGGCAAGTACAGGGAGGACTTGGTATAATTTACGGGGAAATTTACATATAATTTTCTTTTGATCATGTCGTGCTCTTTTGATAGGCCTGTTCCCATTTATTTTTGACTCGTGATGCTCATTTGGGTTTCCTTCTACGACTTGAATTTGATTTTATCATGTCACAGTTTGCAGGGAAAGTTACTTTCATAAATCTAGTTTCGACTGCTGCTTTTTGGGATTTATGCTATAGATGATTGGTTATCATGGCCCATTCTGGATATTGAGGGAAAGAGGGCAGTCATGGTCAGCCACCACTTCCTGGCTTCAAACATTGGTGGCAAAGTATGGAAGGTGAAAGGATCAAATTAGCACCCAGTTTGCTAGATAAGTTATGAATATGTTATTAAGGCACACTGTTTTTTAATGCAATACTTGGACTAATTCTATTCCAGATGAGTAATTTGGACTACTGATTTTCTTCTCTCTCTCTCTCTCTCTCTCTCAAAGTGACTTTTTATCAAAATGGGTCTCCTTTATTGCATAGATATAGTAGCTTCCCCTTCGTTTAGGTATTTCGGTGTGCCTTCTCACTTCCTTCTGGGCATGGTAGTTTCGTTCTTCACCCGCAGTCTCACTTCCTTCTGGGCATGGTAGTTTCGTTCTTCACCCGCAGCCGTGAGGGTAGGCAGCCCATACGGATAGTTTCATCTTTCATACCTTTAGATCTTAGGTGATAGGCGCCCTCTCTCTCTCTCTCTCGGCTGCATACAATATACAATATTACGGAAAATAATTAGATGCCGACAGTGAAAACTTAATGGAGTATTTTGATGTTTCAAAAAATCACCCAAATAAACCTAAAGTGACCCTAAGCCCAACACCAATTTTTTTCCCTACCTGAAAACGAAAACGAAAGAGCAAGAGATAGAAAATAGCAGAATCAAGGAGAAAAAAGGTGAAAAATCACGAGAAAACCATCGGCTGCGCCCTTGGGTACGAAATGGTTTATGGAAGATATAACTTTTAGAGATAAAAATGGCATGTGGCACACACTCTATACTTCTCTCCAAAAAGTCAACTGTTATCACGCTAGACCTCCACTGCACTGAAATGCAACCTTAGATCCTAATGTGCAAAAATTAAAGCCATGAGCCCCAGTTCACAACTTTGGTCAAACCTTGGTTAGTAGAATGCAATTAGCCCTTAGAATTTAGGTAGCTAAACTTGGCTCCAAATTGAACTCCCAACAACAAATGCTGAAAGTTATATTCCTCAAACTGTACAACAGCCCATATATTAAGTTACTAATTATATTGTACAACTTCCTTACAAAAACCTGGTCCAGGATCCAAGGAAAGGGAAAATAGCAATCAAGAGCCTTAGCACCAATGGTTTGTCTCTTTTTCTTACTGTTCTACTCAGCTTATCCTTTGGTCGACTTGGCTCATTTGGCTTTTGACTTTGGGCCATAAAGGGAACCTTGTCCATCCTCCCTTGTTTATCTAGCTCGTCCCATCCACCAAAGTTTGTTGTGTTTCTCTCACCCTTCTTAGTGGAAGCCTCAAATGCAGTGCTTGGTTCTTTTTCTTTGCTTGTTCCAACATTACTTGCAGCTCTACGAAAGGGCCTCCTCTTGGTCCTCGGCTTATACTTTGAGTTGCCATTTGGTCTACCCCACAATGTCTCGACAACTAGAGATAGGGCTGACTGAGCCAAAGGAAGGGCTAATGCCATGAAGAAAGTATTTGGTCCTGTTCCCACAAGCATTGATATGACAATGGCTGGAACCATCCAACCAAAGGCTTTGAATACCTGCACTGAGTCAGCCACAATATATTAGAAAATTATGAAAGAATAATTTAGCACAAAATTGCATCTCAATTATACCGACTGCAGAAATGACCCCCCCGATCTATTCAGCAATTAAGTTAAAAGTCAGTACAACACTAATTACAAACACTGGAAATTCTAAAGCTGCAACTTGCAATGTCATGCTTTTTAAATCAATAATTAGAAGGTTTTGTCAAGGATAGAAGAAGGGAGAACACATGAAGAGGACTACTAGTTGTATAGATAGAGAAGAGGAAGATGCAGAAGAAATAAAAAATTACAGAATACATTAGTATAGACTATAGTATTTTCTCCATAAATACTAAGCTAAGGGATATATGTGGGCTACTTCCTGGCATCTGACATACGCCTTTCCAGTAGGCATTTCTTTAAAAAAATGACATTCTTTATAAATATGTATTCTAATACGCTTAAAATACATGGATCACATTCATCCCGTTTGTTCGCGCGTTTTGGCCAAAACGCAGGGTTAAAACGCAGCTTATTCCTTAACTTAGCGTTTCAATGCTGCGGTAGAAAACGCTGCGTTTTAAAACGCTGGAATTCTTAGCTTTTTCCCAAAACGCAGTAGGGAATAAAAAACAGCGTTTTGACATAATTTTCCCAAACGCATTTATAAAGAAAAAAGCCGCGTTTTAAATAATCTGCGTTTTAAAAACGCTGCATTTTTAAAACACTGCGTTTTCAAAACGCTACACCAAACGGGCTCTAAATTAAAGTTTAAATGGAGAGATAAAGAGCTACTTCCTTTGAAGGCTAAAAGATACTACAAGTTTCCTTTTCGTTTTCAAACATTGACATTACATCCATGTTTTAATTTTAGCAGCTCACATCCCAAGTATACATTAGTTTCTTTTTATTTGAAAGCTAAACTAAACTCATTGGGGGATTAAATTCATCTTATGTAATCTCAAAAAATTCTCTCTCATGGCTTAATTCTCCAATACTCCTCTGCTCAGCTGAAAGCCTGACTGGGTGGTTATCTAGATGAGCGACAACCTAATTTCTTGGTTTTAGAAGCAAGGAACTGGGAAAGTTCATCCAACTACAACGTTCTCATTGAGAATGAGAGGGTCACAGAACTTCCAAACCACCAAACTTTTCCTCTGCCCCAATGAAAGACGTAGAGATTGGCTTCCATTTAATGCGCGAGAAAATAGCCCATTGCAATCAGCAAGTATATTTCAGTCTGTTGTTCCCTTCAAGACAAGCTGAAGGCACACTGCTCTCCTTTGCAGGTGTTGTTCCCAGGAGTATAAATCTCCTCAATTATTAGCAGATCTCACATATGTACATGGGAAACTAATAAGCCCATTGCAATCCGCAAGTATATTTCAGTCTTGAATCACAGAATCATGTTCTAATTCCGTGAACAACACGCGCGCACACACACACAGAGAGACATGCAATGCAATACGAGGCATTCTGAATCAGCATATCAACAAGTGGGGGTATCCTCAATTACCAAAATTGTTCCAACGTACTTTCGGGGGTGACTCCAAACAGAGCAGAAAAGATATTACACACACAGAGACATACATGACATATAGAAGCATCAGAATATCTCAACACTACCAATCTCAACATACTGTTAATAATACAGAAATTGCATTCTTAACCAAACTACTTATCTAATCTCTATCATTTGCTCTGGTACCCGGCTGTCAATAACCAGCCATTGAATTGGCATAACAGTGTATAGTTTAGACTCTTCTCGAACCCCAAAACAGAGGAAGCTTCCATACATCTTTATGCATAAATTTTGCTCAGTGGGGTTAACCACCCCTAATATATTTTTTCTTGTTTTCAGCTCCACAAATGCTCAGCATTTTCACTTTACATACTCCCTAGGGTCCCAAAAAAGAGTCACACTTCCCATTTCTGTTTGTCCCAAAAAATGGTTAAATTTCTAAAATTGAAGCTTCAAATCTCAGCAACATTTTCAAAAAATTTCTTTCTATTCGAAGATATGATTGATAATTATTTAATGCGTCGTACGTAAATGTTCATACATACGGAGTATCTATGATGAGGGATTTTGTACCTTAGTAATCCAAGCAATGCCACCAATAGAATCTTCCAGAACCTCCCCAAACACGTCATCATCCTCGTCATAATCGTCGTCGGTGAAAGTGTTACCGGACCACCAATTCCTCCTATTATTAGTATTCTTCGTGGCATTTTTGAAACCGAAAGCTCCGTCGTCTTCATCATCGTCTTCGGCCAAAAACTCATCTTCTGGATTGAAATTGAAAGTACGTTCGGTGCGGAAGGTTTTGTCTGGATTCGGGTGGTACCAGCGGGAGCCACCTTCACGGCCACCGGAGCTCCTGGTACAGCAGCAACGACTAATATTGTTGTTTCTGGTTACGATTTTGGGGTTAGTTTGTGCAGGAGGAGAGTCAATTTTCAAGGGAACGAGAAATTGAAACACTCGAGTCCCCATGAAATGGGACTTGCTGCCTTGTTTCCCCACAATTTGGGATTGAGCCACTATAATAAATAGGGCAATCGAGCCTAGCTGATCTTAATTTAAGAATTTTTTTGAGCTAGAGTCGAATTTTAGAGTAGATTGTTTAAGTTTGAGTGTGCTAGAAATTTATCAGGCTTGTTTTCGAGCTTGTTTGCCAGCTGCGAGTTTGAGCGAGCTTATTAAGCCAAACGAGTCAATCTCGAGCAGGAGTAGCAACCTCCCGAGCTGAGCTGAGCTGAGCTTAGCTTCGTTTTCTCGAGTTTAATTACACTACTTAGCATGCTCTATACTTCTAGATGGAATCCTTTATTCTAAAAAAAAAGTGTTTTATTAGCTTAACTTGTTTACATTTGGCTGGCTTGCTCCCTCAGTTCATTTAATAGCCCAATTTGAAATAAATTAATCCAAATATTTTCCAAAATGACGAAATGGACTAGTTTACTTTCACCGTCTTCTCTTTTTCATTATTTTTAGGATAAAATGCACCAAAGTATTATATATATATATATATATATTTCAATTTTGATTTTTCTCTCTCTATTTTGTTATCACAATTTTTTCATCCCTATAATTTTTACAGTCCTCAAATTGTGCTTAATTTTATTCGATTAAATTGAAATTATCTCATCCACATATATACCATCACGTAACCTTTTTTTATAAAAAAAAGTATTTATGTCGTTGCATAATTATACACCCCTTTGTTTCTCCCCTATCCCATTTCTCCAATTCCATATATGAACTTGGGTGAGATTGTAATTGGTAGTTTCACCAAGAGTGAAGAAATTAAGTTTGTATTAAATCAAATTCATCGCTTTTAGAAAATTGATATTCTAGAAATAATTATGTAAAACCCACTCAAATATTAATTGCTCCAATTAAGTTAGGTTATTATTATTTTTATATATAGAGAGTTAATTTGCTCATTTGACACTCTGAATTAATTCTCTTAAGCAAACAAAACAAAAATGCCAAAACAAAGTACTACCATATTTCATTTTACAAAAATTAACATCTAACATTACAATCACACATATATCTCCTCGAAAAGTGTGTGTGTATATATATATATATATATATATATATATGGAAGACGTGTGCGAAAATAAAATGCTAGTGTTGTTATTACACAACTAAACTAGGCGAGTCATTGTAATTTGGTGTCGTTGGAGTACTACTAGTATTCGTCGGCTCAACCTTGGTCATCATAAAGCCGTGCGGATAAGTCATAGGAGAAGGACTACCTTCATCGTTATACGCATAAGCAAACCCACCATGCCTCGTTTGATCCATTCCTGCCATTTCATCTTCTGCAGAGATCCTTAGTAACTTCAACTTATTCAATCCATAAAATAGTGGACCCATGGTTACGCTAACCCAACCAATCACCACTAGTATCTGCACAATCTGAGCCGCTAACAACTTTCCACCACCACCCATGAACAATCCATAGGGTCGTCCCGGGTGGCCTGGATACACCTCATTCACGTACGCCTCTCGAGCGAACAATCCAGTGAAGAGTACCCCCCAAGAGCCGCACCCACCATGGAGTTGCGCCGCTTCTAGAGGGTCGTCGTACTTTAGCTTTTCCGCTAACTTGTTACAACCAATCAAAACCCATGCTGCCACAAAGCCACACACGATTGCTGCCCAGGGTTCTACCACTGAACACCCCGAGGTAATGGCAGCAAAACCCCCCAATAAACCATTACAAACGTCAAGTACATTCCAATGCCCAACCAACAAACGTTTACTAAACAAGGTAGTAAGTGCAGCCGTGCAACCCGCCAATGTTGTGGTGACAGCTGTCCTACCAATGGCACTCCATTGGCCGTAATAAGGCTGGTGGGAAGTACCGCCGTAGGATCTCAAGATGGTGAGAAATGAACCGGGATTGAAACCGTACCATCCGAACCAAAGAAGGAAAGTACCCAAAACAACAAGAGAAGCACTGTGACCACGTAAGGCAACGGACCGGCCGGCTCGGTCGAACCTGCCAATCCTTGGGCCTTCAATCAAGGCTCCCCAAAGCCCAGCAATGCCTCCGACCATGTGAACCACGCCGGAGCCAGCAAAGTCGATGACTCCCGAGTCAAAAAGGAGGCTACCGCTCGTTCGAGATGCACTTGCCCAACCGTCTCCGGACCAAAACCAGTGCGAAACTATAGGGTATACAAAGCCGGTTAAGAAGGAAGAATATATGAGGTAAGCGACAAAATGAGTTCGCTCAGCTATGGAGCCGCTGGTAATACCGGCAGCGGCTATAGCAAAAGCCCACTGGTAGAGAAAGAAGCTGTAGTCAAAGGAGGGTGAAGGGAAATCGTGGAGGCCGAAAAAGTGGCGGCCGATGAATCCGTTGGAGGGTCCACCAAAGGCGAAGGCGAAGCCAAAGATATAGTAGGAGAGGCCCCCAGCAGCAGCGTCGAGGACGTTAGTGAGCATGATGTTCATGGTGTTCTTGGCTCGGACCGAGCCAGCGCATAGCATGGCAAAGCCGAGCTGCATGGCGAACACGAGGTAGGCCGAGAAGAGGAGGTAGGTGTTGTCTATGGCATAGGTTGTGTCGGAGAGTTTGCTAGAGATGACATCGAAACGGGCGCAGATGTAGTCGGCAGCTGCCGTAGCGTTGGCGGCCCCGCCTAGGAGGGGGATCAGTTGGGAAGCTGAACAGCTGAGAGACGCCATGATAAGATATATATATATATAGATAAGATATATATATTCAGAGATAAGTGAGTTTTATGGGAGGAAGAAAAATTTTAGTGCTGGAGGCAGGCGGGTTGAGTTTGGTTTTATAGATAGGTGAGGGAAGGAAGAAAATGTCAAAATGAGCAGATTATTTTATTTTATTTTTTTAGAATAATGATATGGATACCTAAAGAGTACTAAATTTTATTTTTTTGTGTCAGCTGATGTGCTGCATTAATTATAATTTTGTTTTTTGTTTCATATCAATTGCTACATCAACTGACACATTATTTAGTACAAAAAATTTAGTACTCTTAAATACTCGTATCATTACTTTTTTTTATGTTTAGTTCAAAGTTTTGATCGACTGCGTTGGACAATGCTCATGTGAGAGATTATAAAAGTTACTCTCTGTCCGTCCTTAAATTATTATTATTTTTTTGTCCATTCTAAAATAATTATTTTATTTGAAAATTTTTTAGGATATTATTTTTATTATTTTATTTTTACTTTTTTTCCTACTTTAATTATTGATCATATACACATGAATATTAAAAAAAAATTACATATTACGTATATTAATATTAATAATTAAATTAATTATTATTTTTTAATCTATATGTCGGCCAAATAAGATAATAATTAAGAGATGAAGGGAGTAGTTTTCCTCTATAAGATTGCATAACACACTAATCTGATTGGTCCTATTTGAAGTCAACTCTACTCAGATTTTGTAAATCAATTCTAAGTTTTCTTTTTCGAGAGTTTGGCACTAGCAATTTTTTTTAATGTACGATTGTGGAATCGAACTCGTTTCAAGTTCACAGGAACGACCTTGTACCACAAGTTAATTTATAAATCTGACTATTTTTTATTTTCTTCTGAAATACCAATTTTAAAAAGTTTGCATTTCGAGAACAATGGTTGTCACTGTAATTTTCTCAAGATCTTACGTTACTCAATCCTTGAGGGACTGTTGAAAGGCACTAAAAGAGGGCATACTGGAACTCGTTCCAAGTTCAACTATTGAAAAATGAGAAAATTGTGGGCCGGTATTCTTTAGTGGATTTCAACCGCTTTAGTATCTTATATTTTTTCTAAACTGAAAAAAAATACTTTTGTTCATCGTGATACATCAGTTTGGAATCGCGATGCACGAAAGTGCATTTCCCGATTCATCAATTTGGAATCGCAATGCGTGTCTTTTTTCAATTTAAAAAAAATATAAGGTACTAAAGTAATTAAAAATCTATTAATGAGGGCGGACCCAAAATTTTCCCATAGAAAAATACTACTGTACTAGTAATGATTAGAAGTAGCTGAAACGTTGTAATCCTGCTTATCAATGTATCAATGAATATAAACAGACTAACTATATCAGTATATATATATATATATATATCACAATCACCATAGCTCATTAGAGCAACCACAACAATACTCCCTATACCACTCTCTAAATACCTCGTTTTCCGTTCAAATTTCACTTTTTCAATACTCTAAAAATAAATTCACTCCAACAATAACTCTCTATATAACCCTCTAAAAATTAAATTTTTTTTATCTCATCAACTAACAAACCTAACTATCATTCTATTTTCCCTTTTTTTGATTTATATTTTTCCACTACAAGTGATACGAAATATTTTATATCTTAAATTTATATTCTATGAAAAATATGTAGTATTTTTAATAATGTCAATTACTTTTATTTAAAAATATATGTCAATCTAAAAGACAATTTATGTTTAATTGGTTGAAAAACCCGAGCGCGAGCAACCTTAGTTATACTGAGGTATATTCATAAGCTGAGATCGCGTGAAAGCACACAACAACCTTGTCAAAAATTATTTTGCCGATGATCCTAATTTTCCACTACGTATGTTATGGCGTTCTCGACTGCTCCTACCCAAGCCATATAGGGCAGCCAATTCAGTAACACAAGAATAAAACCTTGATGATTGGCAAGAAAAGGACACTGGGCAAGCACAAAAACAAAACTTAAATGTACAACTTCTTCAACTTATATATTATCCCAAAGAACTCCCACAAAGTCAACAATTGAAACCATAAGATAAACATCAAATAGCTCACATATCCATGTTTATTGTAACTACATGATCATAAACAAATGTAAAAGAAAGAAATTGTTGGCATCAATAATCTTTCCCATTAAGTTGATGTAGTAGCGTAGAAGGTGCGGGAGCATGCTTCGCCATAGCCATTTGGAGTTCTTCTTTCCTAGCACCCACAACCCTTTCCACTATACTCCCTTCCTTGAGGAAAATGAAAGTGGGGTTTTCAAGAAAAAAAATTGGCGTAAATCACAATCGAATTTATTTTATTCCCTTCTATTAAATACATAGAAAAAGATCAATTACACAAATTATAAGCTTCGTTCTAGCCCAAAGAAGCTATAAATCAAAGCTTAATTTTTACATACATAGCTAAAAGTAAATGAAAGAATTGAATGATCCGCCTCGATCAAAACCATCTTCTCGTCTAATAGTATTTTTTCGTACACATGCAAATTTTGTGCAAAGAAGAAAAAGAAAATGCAACAATGTAAGCTTGGCCCGGATGCAATCCGAACCGAGCCGCCTTGTTATGAAACCTTTAAGCTCCAAACAACCCGAAATTAATAGTTATTATAATGATCGCATCTAAAAGAAAAATCGAATGACAATAACCGATTGGAATCGGTTGTTGATCACCTCGTAGGGACGTGCGCCCGTACGTAATCGGAACAAAGGCCATCATCGATCGCTTATATACATAAAATTTACAAGCCACAAAGAACAATATGAGTTTAATTAGAAAAGGTTAGGAAAACATGCCTTTGTGAGGGTTGTGTTTTGAGTTTTTCCTTGGCGGTTATCTTGGTTGAGCTTCGTCGTTGGAAGAAAAACGCACGCCTTTACCGTAATAGTAGCACAAGAAACATTGAACAAACCCTTTTCTTATTAATTAAGGATATTCTTAAGTTTGAAATTAGTAACATACCAAGTTCTTATAATGGAGATTATAGAACAATTCAATGTATCTTTGCTTTGCTAGCTTCGATCCTTGTTTATTTGCTTCCAAAAGCTGTAAGTGTTGCCCATATTCAACACCTTAGTCGCATAAATCTTCCACGTATAGCTGCATGCATGTATACAAAATAAGAGATTGTTCCATCAAAGAACTCACATTTCATTCTTTACGGGTTCTTTAAACCACGAAGAAAGAAGCATAACATCGAGATGGAGCGAAAAATATAAGGGGCCAATCATTTTGCGAAAAATATCAGCAATGCCAAAGATATTCATAAAATTAGTCCATTTGTTCACCGCCAAAGAATCAGTCACATAACAGATAGTAGTAGTTTATTAGTTTCACTGCAATCCCATGTCTTTGTGATAGCATTGACATCATCATAACCCGGTGCCCGCAACTCCTATTAAGACAATGGAATAGTTAGAACTAAGGAGAAATGAAAGCTTACAATTAGACAGTAGTAGTCATCGACATATACCTGCAAGGACACGCTTGCATCTGCGTAGCATATTTGGCTTGCATTGTCTTATACAGCTCTCGAATCGACTTAACACCTGTTTGCCATTCAAGAAAGATGAATTATATTAATGAGGAGGACAGAAATACCTACCTTTTTCTTGTGGTAACAGATTCGATCATAGTTTTATTAAGTCGAATGATAGTATACATAACATTTGGATGGGGTGGATAGACCTCGGGATGGGTTCCGAAATTGATATATCGATAAAGGAAGTCGATTTCCATCTTCAACTACTTCCTTGGCAATCATGTCCAAAGGGACATCTATCCATAATGAAATCCCATATTTCATAAGTCCCCTGCAAGATTTTCAAAAAGTTATTGTCGGTGAAAAGGAACAAATGAAAACAAAGAAATTGATTTCGTCGATAGAGCCTTATGTCTAGAGAGAATCGATTTCGGATGTAATGCGAGACGAAGTAGATTTCAGATATGATAAGCTATTAGTGTGGAGAAAAAGATGCAATTCTTACAAATTAGTCGGGCTCGAAAAGACCATCTCCTGCAAAGAACAACTAGGCGACCCATTGATGATAACGCTTCAATACCTCGCGCAATTGTAGGTTACCAACACTAAGCCAGTTAATATAACTAAAGAAACTACTTTGAACTATCAGTGTCTCATATTTTTCAAAGACTACTTGCTCAGAATTGGGTGTGCAGGCAGTAGGACGCCTTATTAGAGTGTAATGACAGACTGCATAAAGATAAGAAGACATCTATTCAAAATATCTACACCCAACCCCGTAAAAGTATTAGTCTTACTAATGTAATGATTAAAGTAAAAGAAAACAGACTAATTTTCTGGAATGATTTAAGGTTCAAGGCAATTGTTTTATACAATCGTAAGTGGGATGTATTATGTTGTATGATCCGTATAGTATAAGAATTAAGACTACTTCATTTGGAAGTATAAAATCGATTATTGAAAAGGATGATCAACGAAAATAAACAACTCTTATGCTTGTTATTTTGTTATACATGTGTAGTATATTTTACCATGTTCCCTTCCCTTTTCTGTTCAGAGATTGTTTAGCCACTCCCTTAATGTAATTTGTCTTAGCAACTAAATGATATTGTTTCCATACTCAAAAGAGAAGCACATCACATAAGAATTTCTGCACTTGCACTTTGTTCATTCAAAATTCAAAGAGGATACATAAGCTTCTTATAAGTTGTGTGAAAGGAGTGTCAGCCAAATGTCCACAACTAAAACGTTAATATTGAGCTTGGGTAAATTGTGTGCGACACATTTATAAGAGTGTAAAAAGAGTGCAAAAATCTGACATAACACAGTGTCACAACACTCCCACTTTATACACATCAATTTCAAGTGGAGTGCAAAATCACCTCATTCACATTCATATTTTTTCTCAATTGAATTCTACCAAGAACATAATAATGGAATCCCGACCTCACTAACTACTAACCAAACCAAACCGTAATTGTTAAGGGTCGAGATGAAGAAAAGGTACATATGTACCAAGATACTATAGAATTGTGGCATCTCATACGAGATTTTCAATATGTGTTTCTCAAAAATCACTAAACTTGATTCTCCATGTCGCTTTATTATATCAACCGCATGGTGTTTTCATCCATAATTTCCAGACTTGAAATTCATCCTCTATGTCAACCGACACGAATATATACTACACAATCCGATTCGTTTCTTTGATCATAAGAATAATAATAATCCAAAGCTTGACCTTTACAACACAAGTCAACCAGCAGAACTATTCCCATATGGCCTTATCTGCTGTAGCTTTGACCTTGTGTTTACTTGAAGTAAAACATTTAAAACCAGGTTTGTTCTTTGTCATTCTATAAATAGTGATTCTATGTAGAACTATAAGTAATTAAGCATTTCCAAACAATATGAGCAGTATTTTATCTTCCATATGTTCAAACTCAAAAGGGATCATGAAGCAGAATTTGCTGCAACTACAAATAATGAATTACAAAATCTGTATATGAAGGACTCACCGGAGTTCTTTTGAGATAACACCTTGAATTTGGAAATCACAAACCCCAAAATTGCTCCCACTTGCGCAATGGCGAAATTCCCCCCTTTTCTTTGCTCGGTTGAGTTTGTGAAATGGAATAAGAGGGAGTATTATGGAAGGTGTTGTATTTGGGGAGAGATAGAGTAGTGAGATTTGGATGAGAGAGAGATAGCAGCAGCTTGGAAGAGGAAGTTGGAAGAGGCGCTAGGGCGAGCACCGGCTATTTCCACAAGTTTTTTTTGTTTTTTTGTTTTTCCTTTTTCTCGTTTTTTTCGTTTTTTTTTTCTCGCGCTAGGGCGCGCTTCTCCCCTTCCCGCTAAGGCGCGCACCGGCGGCCTATGTATTTTCAATTGAACCCTTCTGCGCTAGGGCGTGCGTCGACTTCTCGCTAAAGCGCGCAACGGCTGCCTTGTTTATTTTCAGTTGCACCCCCTCTGCGCTAGGGCGAGCTCCGGCAGCCTCGCTAAGGCGCGATATCTCCCTGTTTTCAGACTTTCACTCTCACAAAATTGGGCGATGAAATGGAGGAGAAGAGGAAGAAGACTGTTGCGAGGATGAAATGGAGGAGAAGGGGAAGAAGACTCGTACAAAATGAGAGAAGGGTAGACAATTTCCCGCCCAAAAAATTTACTATTCCAGCTAAATTACTCTCTATCGGTAGAGAGTGATTTGCCGGCTTTTGGAGATAGAGAGCTCGCTTGGGAGGCCACTGTGAGCTCCGGGCCTCTAAATTCCTCCAAACTAAGTTTTAGAGTGTTGGATCAAGGTGACCACTGTGGACGCTCTTAGCTCCACTCCCCATTACCTAAACCTGCTAAATGTCAAATATCCCACCCAATACACATTACTACATTAGTATATCTATTATAAATAAGGGAAGACGAAAAAATAAACATTAAAAAAAATGAATAAATAAAAATTCAACGTTGGATTCTAACCAAGTATGGTAGGCGAAGAATCTCAAAGTTGACATGAATCTTTCTCAAAAAAAAAAAAAAAAATTTTAAAATTTTGAATCTGTTGCGACTTTTTGCTAATCTCACCCATGACGATGGTAACAACTCGATCTTTCAAAGTGGTAAAGTACTCAACTATTGAACTGAGACCATAGACATATGCCAAAATATAAATATACGAAAATGTAGTACTCCATCCATCGGCGTGACATTCATTAGCAAAAAGCTACCATGCTTATTGCTCTGTCACGTACGTACGGTGATCTAAACATCGATCCTTATAGAAACACGCACAGGGTTCGTTCGTTATGTTGTTACAAATCAAACATTTGAATAACCAACCTGTTTTCAAAGTTGACATATAATTAACTGTTGTGAATCTTCGAAACTAAACTATTTAGATATATACTTTGCAGAATATAGGTAGGTAATGACAGATAGTATGATCATGGAGTGAGTATATATATATATATATATATTAATAACTGACAATTAATTAGGAAATTAAGGGAGTACAACTTACAGCGATCTCTCAAGGATAGATAGATTCAATCATAATTAAGATATAGTTAAGAGAGCATGACCTCTCAAAGAACAAGTGGACGCTTCAACCAACAAGTTAGTCAACATTTGCAAGCATTTTATAATGCTAATTTCTAACGATTATGGCTATTAAGAGAATCAAGCTGTAACCTTTAACTGTTGAATGAAATTTAATTTATTCCCCAAAAGCCAAGGCTCTCTCTGACTCATCATGGATCGTGAAAGCAAGCACCATTATTTTTTTAAATAAATAAAAAAAAACAATGCTGGAAGGAAGATGATTGATTTCATATGCAAATTAAGAAATCAACAAAACTAATTAGCCCCCATAGATAATAGAAATTATATTAATTACTAGTATTATTATTGAAATCAACAAAGTCCAAAGGATTGATGCATGTCGAAGCTAGCTAGCTTGTCGCCGCACCTTAACATACTCTTGTTTGTTCTCATTATACTAACAATCTACCTGATTAACTATATATATATATATTATTTTAATAGCTTCAGCTTCGACTAGTCCCCCAAACCATATTAGCTCCAAGACTAATCCCTGCTCGCTCGCGATACATGAGCTTGGCCCCCATGGGAATTTCGTACCCTTATTTTTTGCTTTTTTTGTTTTTGTTTTTGGTGAATAGATAACATTGATCTCAAGTCTCAGGCAATACCAAGATTCTTCTTCTTTATAGCCTTTAGTATAACTCCCACCCCTTGGAGTAGAGATAGATAGAAGATATCATTTTCATGTACCTAACTAACACTACAACACAGTCTTGATGTTAATAGACCTTAATTTTATAACACTCAGCATGCAATCTTAGAAACGCTATTTTATTGCTTGCCAAGACAGGAAACACAAGAAACATTTCTTCTCCCATAGTGAACTTTCTACTCTGTGACACCTTGCCACCTTCAGTTTAAGATCATTCTCTCGTTTTCAACACTTAAAATCAAACTTATAAGATTACCTATGCATTTACAGACAAAACTAAGGCGAAGATGGCACCTAGGATCTCATTTCTCTTCTGGCTTTAGTTTTCCTCCGAGTAAGATAAGCCCCACGGTTGCAAAAGCAGACAAGACTGTTGATGAGTAGCAAATAGCAAGCAGGGCTCCACGCAAAGACTGCATCAATAACTCTTTCTCAGTAACAGTGCAGAAAACAAAACACGTAGCATCTGGACAACGGTTTAGCCAAGTACCTTTGCAAGCAACAAAGCATTGTCATTTGCATACTGCAATGAGTTCTCTGGGATGCTTTGGACGCCTTGACTTAATTCCCATGAAAGAATCCTAAAATTCAGAATATAGGACATTTAACATAACTCCTCTTAGGACTCCTTCATATAAAAGTAGAAGCTAGCTTAGCTCACTGGTAAAATTGGACAACTACCCAAAAACAAATCCAATTACTGCCCCAATATAAGCTTTTTGTGCCGTTACTTCCACCTGAAGTTCTCCAAACTGCATGCCAAAATATCTTTATTTAGGATATCATTCTAATGTACAGATTATTAATTGCACTTGAAAAGAGCTTTTTATCTACCTTCAGCATACGAGTTTCCAGTTTTTGCTCTTCATTGGTCACTTCAGAACCTGCAGACAAAAGCTTCCCAGTCGAAATCATCGCATTTGAGATCTACACTGATTGAGATATACAACAATAAGTTCAGTCATATTGATGTATAAAACTCCAGACCTCTAAAAATGTAACGTAACTCACAGTTTAAACCATGATTCAGCAAGAAAATCAAAGATCAGTCTTTACTTTTTCTACAATGAAACTGAAAAGATCTATCTAGCCAAGACAAAGTTTAGATGATGAGGAAAATAAGGAAAAATTATCTAGCATATTTAACTGACAAGCATAAGTGAAAGCAATAGTTGAGCAGCACCAGAGAGCGCACAACATTAGTCATTTTAAGCTTATAATTTATAACACAGATCCTTTCATCTAGAAGCAGAGGGAGGTAATGCCTTACAGTGCACAAGCTTTAACTTAAATACTTCCTCCGTTCCAAAATAAGTGTCCACTATTGACTTTACCCGTGTTTTAAGAAAGGTATTGAATCTATTTAATTTACTTTAACGCCCTCAAAGTACCTCTAGCAGCGTCAAATCAATGGGCCCCTCTTCTTTTTCATCTCACAATTAATGAGGGTATTGTAGACAATTTGCTTTAAGAATCTTTGTAAAAATGGAAAGGGGCACTAATTTTGGAACTCCCAAAATGGAATAGGGGACACGTAATTTTGAACAGAGGGAGTATGTGACTTTTCAATGATGGCAAATTCTGGTCAGCTTGTTTAGCAAAACAAATGAACCTTAAAAACAAATACAGGAGTATAAAACCTTCACCAATTTATTTTCCCTAGTAAGGTTCTGAGAACCAATTAAACGGCATCTTGGTGAAATCAAAGAAGAAATTAAAACAACCCTTTATTAAAAACGAATCATGATTATGAGCCAGTCATATTACTCATTTAATTATGAAGAGAATTATGATTATGCATAAGGACATACCCCGCATAGGATTTCAGAACACCTCTCCGAAAAGACTAAAAACTAAGTTCCTTTTTAAAGACAGTGGCAGGCAGTTAAAGCTTCAGCAAATTACCCTCTGCAGTTCACCTTGACCATACTGTCCCATGGCCTGAAACCTCCTTCCAGCAGAAACCAAGCGCTTGCCAAATGCTATAACGAAATAAGAATAAATGTCATCTTGGGAAAACCCTCCAAGTTATTGGATACTAGCATGAAACTCATCTGCAATAACTCTTGCCTGATCTCTTAGCATCTGTCAAAGAGCCCACTAGCAGAGGGAGCTTGCCCACCAAACTGGTGGAAGTAGATGTATCAGCGGATTCCCATGCTCGAGCTATATTTAATAATGTCACTCCAAGCTCTTGGCCACACTAAAAGCATTATGAAAGAAGCAAGTTCACAGGTCAGTGGATAATGCAATCAGAAAAGTTGAAACAATTTGACGCATTACAATAGACTTCACTGACAGCAGGTGATTGATGATTGGCAAAAGACATACATAGACGAGATCTTTTGTCAAGTGGCCATAAGACGAAGAAGTAGCCATTTGAAATCTTATTGTTTCAGTTCAGAGAAAAAAACGCATTTGATGTAACAAGAAAAAGTATCTTTGGCTGGTACTGCCTTTAACTGATAGGAAATAAGTCATAAGAAACGGATCTCATTACTTATCCCATAAATTTTTGCTTCATTTATCATTTGATTAATACTTCCTACATGATTTTTACGTCTTGCAATTCGATCATTCATCATTTTGATTCCTTTCTACCAAAAGGTCTACAAAACTCAAACCTTGAACCATTTGAGAATATATAATCACAATAAATCATACCAAAATCAATTGGTTGTAAGTCGAGTAGCTCTTACGTCTATCTATTGAGACGTTAGGCTTTAATAACCCAATGTATAATTTATATTTTCGTCAGACCCCTCACTTGAATATACTAAATTGGATGAACATTGAGCTAGCAAGTGAACCATAGGCCAGCATGTGTTGAAATAATGTGCTCTACCTATTGGTTTTCGGTAGGATGATCCAAATGTCATCTAGCATCTGAGCAGTCTCTTTCATCCCCATGCTAGGCGAACGTTCAACACCATCAACCCATGTCAAAATGGTCTATCCATGCATTGCCTCAAGACTGTATACATACGCAGGGCGGCAGGGGTGTCTGTTGAGAATATATATCTCACATTGATGACTCGCAACTTTGGAATATACAAGACCATGGGGCGATTTCACTCACTGCCAAGTGGTTTTTGGTTGTGTGATCTGAGTTTATAAGAACAGTATCAGTGTTGCTAAAGGCTGATCGTTAAAAAGCTAAAAGCAGAAACATATTTATTCGGGGCAGAAGGATACTTGATGTCTTTTTGAGTTACGGGAGGATTGGTTTGGCAAGATGCTCTTCATTTCCACCATAGGGACCCCACATCAGTGAACTTGAAAACCTCATCAATCATTTCATGCAAGTAAAAGAGGTTTAAAAATAGCATCACCCTCGCAGCATTTTTGCCAACATTTCTTGGTTATAACTGCATTAATTACTGAACTTGTGATTATGAGACCACCAAAGCAAAGTCGAGCTAGGCCAGGTGCCTATATTAGTGCCAAGATGGGAACAACACATTCATCTATACCTTTCAGAAGGAGACTTCAATGGTTGTTAAGCGAAGTGTGTCGCACTACTATTCGAATTATGAACTTTTTAGTTGCAAGTGAATCCCCTTCTGAAGTGATATCTTGAGAATGACTTAAATCATACCTCATATATTGCTAAGTGACTCCAAGAGGACCAAGCTCAACGCACAAGGTCCAGACTTTAATTGCCAAATTATCTCATAAGAACGTATACCAGAATTTCTAAGAAATGGTTAGATCTTAATATTATAACATAAAATTGTCCTCCATTCAACTAATGCAAGCTGCAATATGTCTATGCTCTAATTGAGTGGTTCTGTCTCTGGGATTAGTATATATCAAACTCAAATTTTATAGTAATAATGGAAAGAACATTGAAGCAGTCATTTCAGCTTTACTCTTTTCTTTCTCTTTCTTTGGTAGGTGGCGGCGAGGATCATTATCAGCTCAAGCGACACAAGAGAATATTGGAAATACACAGTTCTAACAGTAATCTGTGAGTATGAAGAATGATTTTGCCCATAATTCATCATCGATATAAAAGAACTCAAAACCGCTACATGCTTCAATTGTAAGAAGAAGAAAGAAAAGACGTCCCATTCCTACTGTCTAACACTTTTCTTAGGATCAGTGTTCTAATGCACAGACAATGTCTTTGGTTGCAACACATGTATACTAGGCAGATTTATGCTTGTTTAGAGATTCGTGCCTAGCATAACTCAAATTTCTTTTCCAAAGAAGACTAGTAATATAATCGTGGAGAATTACACATTTGTGGGTGTAAATACATTTAAAATAACCCATATTCTTGTTGAGCATTGTAATTGAAAGGAAAATAAAAATACAATATGAGCAAGAAGTAGTAACCTCATCGACAACAGGACCCTTAGAAAGATCGAAAGCTGCATCATTGAGCTTCACAATTCTCAAAATTCCTCAGTATTAGTATCCATTCCAAATGTGTGATGTAAGAATAAATATATATATATATATATTATCAAACTAATAATGGATGTAAATGGCTATAAATGACACAAAATCTCACTGACATCGAGGCGAAGATCGCTGGGCAGCTGAGATAAGTAATCGGCCGGAAGATTAAAACTATCCTGCGGCAGAAGATCAAACAGCAATTCATCAAAATAAAGTATATAGATGGAAAAGGGGGGGGGGAACTGAAATAGAGTAAAAGATGAGGAGTGCTTACAGAAATTTCTTGGAGGAGGGATTGAGGGTCAGCAATGGATTCGGAGGAGTCTGATTCTGCCAGGGCATTAGAGACCGTTAGAGATTTGAAACGGAGGAGTTTATGCGGTTTGGGGGAAGGGATATAACGGAAATTGGGGAGGGTAAAACGGGGAGAAAGTAGCCGGCATGGAGATGGAGGTGAGAGAAGAAGCAGAGAAGCCATTGTTGGGGGGTGGGAGTGAGTGATGCTGGGTGGGTTTGTTATTGTTAATGGCCACTGATATTGTTTTGACCGTTTTGTTAGTTTCATTGAGCCTGACAGACTTTACCCCAAAAAAAAAAAAAAAAAGTCTGACAGACCAAAAATATTTCAATGGATAATAATAAGAAAATGAAAAGAACGTGTTTTTAAAGCATAAAAGATTGAAGTAATTGAAAACTAAAAAACTATCACGGGATTGGCCCGAGCAGAAGACTTCATATCCTCAGTGCCACAAGTTTGTGTCTTTCTCGGTGTCACAAGTCAAATCTAATGTTATACTTTACAAGTTCATACACATCTAACCATGACATGTGTCAATTTATGATAGCACAAAACACAACTTTTAAACGAAACGATCCTTCAAATAGTTAATTAGGTGTCCTTTTCGTAAAAGAGTAAGAAGATCTCTAGACCGATTCAGTAACGGAAGAATTTTCAAAAAAATTGAGCCCAAACTAAATTATGAGAATTGTTATTGCACTTTTATTGATATTGTGATACATAATAATTAGGATAAAACAAAGAACAACAACAATAATTATAAATCTAAATCTATTAGACTCCAAAATTGTGGGAGGATTTTAACAGTTATGTTTCAAATGAGTCGTCTTCTTCCAACATTTGACCTGCCTTAGCTTCTTCTTCATCATCATCATCAATGACTAGGTATGGATTCCTTTCAACTGGCTGAAAATTATAAAAAATAAACAAATAAAAAACCAAGCTAGCACCCTCAGCTGCCGCCGTCGCGACCCATTCATATTTATAATTTACAATGGCCCCAAGAACCGAAACCACAACTCTAGTAAAGTATAGGTATGCAATGACAACAATGTAGAATTGCTTAAAGAGTGTAAGCTTTTCAACATTTTTAGCTGCCTTTCCATCTGTTTTCGAAGCTTCTTTTAGCGTCCGAATCGACCAAATGATTGGAAAAAACACCGTGCAACAACACACCACGTCGATGATCAAAAGCATCTCGTTCCACATGAACCAGTCTCTGGTAGCGGGGCTAGATTCGCCTATCACTACCGAAGCTATGTTCTCCAAAACTTGAAGAGGAATTACAAACACTAATACATTCTTCTCGCGATCTTGCAAAAAAGGTTTCAAGAAGGACCAACCAGTGCCTATAAGGATGATAACGGTGAAAAGGGTAACGCCTTTAAAGAAGCCGAAGAAGTAAAACGCGACATCCCAACCGTGGGGCGTGCCCGTGTTTCTTATGTACATCTTGTCCTCCGAGGCACACAACATTTTCATTGCCTTGAAAAACAACAACGCGCACATAATCAAATGGATCTTGTGTACCGTCAATCTTTGTTTAAAGCAAACAGAAACCCAAATCGCGAAAAATAGGGAATATATGATGAAAAACACAAGATAGAGTTTTGGCAATGGGGTTTGGCCTGCGGGGAGAAAATCCTTTCGACCATCGTCGTGTACGTTGTACATCTCCGTACGTACATGCATTGAAACTTGAAATTCTGGTTGGCAATTTCCAAAAAGCAAGCTGTATTCATCTGCTTCATCGACGATGATGACAGAATCATTATAGGTTGAAGCAGGGGCAATCTTATTGAAAGTGAATACGAGTTTTACGTAATGGCTAGATAACATGCAAAAGCCTTCAGTGTAGTCGGACTCGTTCAAGATTCTTGGGAATGACGAGTCTCTAACAAGGTAAAAGCCCATGGAAGAAGGATTGAGTTGTGCATTTTGATGCTTTGAGTTCCATGAAACATGACTTACTGAAACGGAGATATGGCCATGCGAGCGAAGCCGAATCGCTCTAAAAGGATCATGGCCCGGGAATCATCGACGATTCGCGTGTTCTTGATTTCGCAGGTCGAAAATGGAATGCTTGAAATTATGATGAACAAAGCAAATAGTATTTGAAATGAAGGATAGTAGTGGGAAGTTGTACAAGAACTGAGATTTTCTATCATGATGATGCAATATATATATATATATATATATAGTAGTTTTGAATTGTTTCTTTGGAAATTAAAGCATCAAAGCATTCAAATGACTTGAATAAAATTGAACTAAAAGAAAAGAAAAAATTGCTAGATTGATTTTTTAATTGACATTTGAATGGTGGAAGTGTTGTTAATTAGAAGAAAAACAAGGAGCGGTTTATGTGCCAATAGATTGGGAAACAAGAGAGCAAAAGAACCACAAATATTCTACTTTCAATAAGGGATTCTATTTTCTCACCAAAATATATAAATACTCTATTTAGAGCCCGTTTGGTGCGATCTTTTAAAGCAGTCTTTTCTTATAAATGCGTTTGGGATATCACTTCAATATGTAGCTTTTTTTTTTTTTCCTAGCAACGTTTTAAAACCTGCGTTTTGGAAAAAAACGTTCCAAAGATTTTAAAACGTAGCTGCGTTTTAAAAACGCTGATTTTTTTGCCGCAGTGCAATTTTTGCAAATAAGCTGCGTTTTGGCCAAAACGCTCGACCAAACGGGCGGGCTCTTAAAATAATGTTCAAATTTATTTTATTTTTTAAAATTTGTTGTTGAACTTGAGTTTATACCAATTAATTAATTATACCCTTGATTCAATATATAATTTGTTTGTTATCCAATTCTTTGTCTTTTCCCCTTATATGGATGGACACATGAACAAACAAAGAGTAAGGATGGAGCGCAATATGAAGACTTATATATATTTTATGAGGATTATTGCCCTGCTCCAAAAAAAAAAAAAAAAAAAAGGTGCATCTTCGTTCGTACTTATTGAGCGAGCGAGCGGTAATACAATGAACCTACCCGACTGGACTATAAGAAAGTTAACTAGTGCAACAACAACGACCAATTGGGCCCTCTCCACCAATTGAACCGCCGGCACAGTAACCACGCGCCCATCTATGGTTTCTGCAATATTGGATGCAGTCGAGCTCCGATGGTTGTCTAAGTTGACAAATTACGTTTGTACAAACCACCACGATATTGCTTCCATCTCCTCCTCCTCCTCCTATCAAAATCAAAATTAATGATCTATCGGTTAGTTATATATATAACAAATTAATTCAAAGATGATTGAAAAATTGTAACAAATTACGTGTATTATAAGATCGAAGTAAAAGAAATATATATATAGCTTACCAACTCTAATAAGTGGAGGAGATGATTCAGTTATAGCAGCGATTACTGAGCTGATGAGAATCGCAATGATGAGCATATAATATACCTTACACATCCTTAAATTTACCTACTACTACTTCTTCTTTGTTGCTTGATTGTATTGATCGAGAAATCATTTATTTATATAGACAATAAGGGATGAGAAATTTGTTGCATGTCAACGTACGTATCTATTTTTCCTTAGGAAATCTATTGATTACATGCAAAAATCTTAATGTCTAGGAGAAATTAACAATGATTACTAAATATTTACACATTCAATCAACTATATATAAATATATTGCTACTTTCACTCGTCAGTCATATATATATATATATATATATATATATATATATATATATATAGGAAGGAATGTGACAATCTCTAAAAAAAATTCTCTCTTTTTTTAGAATGTTGTTTACAAACCAAACCGCAAACTCGTCACACAAAGCACCACTACTATCTGTTTTTCACATGAATACAATTCATTATTTATAGTGATATTAGAAGACATTCAATTCATGTCCATTTAATGTTTCGGTTATCCAAGGAGTGTAAATTCATTTCTCGTTATTATTACCAATGCAGCAAATACATTCATCCAAAAGTGCAAATTTATTTTTCGTTAATAACAATGCCGCAAGTTATTGTTTATTTTTTGGAAAGTTCAAATTGGCGAAAAATTTCCTTTTATAGGTACTGCTGTTATTATATATATATATATATATATATATATATATAGATAAGCCTTTTTTGATATAGCATTGAAAAATGAAAATCCATCACCTATATATATATATATATCCTCTCATTAGTCCCAATTACCTTTAAAGCTAGGATGTCTCACTAGTGAGTGTCTATTTTACGATACATATTAACAAGTGTCCCTAATTGGGTAATTGTTAAGCCCTTATTTATTAAAAGAGATTGCATTGAGAGCGCTTATCAACGTATTGAAGATCTTACCCGATGTATTAATTATATCTATTTCCATATTTAATAATCTGAATAATAAATCTGTTCAAACTTATTGGTCAACTTCAAAGTTCAAATTTTGAATATCTACTATATTAGAAGTCATAAAATTATTACCACAAGCTCAAGCTCAAACTCGTAATATTATTTGTCTTTCAATAATTATTTATTAAGTTGGTATATTGATAATGTTATACTTTTAATAGTACATAGTTACCTCTCTCTCTCTCTCTCTCTCTCTCTCTCTCTCTCTCTCTCTCTCTCTCAGCTACTTTTTCTTCAACTTCTTATGTTTCTCCTCTTCAGTTACTTAATATTTCCATTTTTAAATCATCGTCTTGTTTAATTTTTTTCTAATAATATAAAATATGTAATTTGAAGTATTTTAAAAGTATTACAAATTGCATGTTTTATAATTTTTTTTTTAAGAAAAATACACATTAAATTTGCATTTGTAAATATTTTATTCCTAAAACCTTAATCCCCTAAATATTACCGTTCACATACTAGCTGAATAAGCACATAGTTCAATTAGGTTCACTCAAAGGTACTCTAACATAGGGTCGTTGCCCTAGGTGACTATTTGTAAGGTAATCTATTTGATGTGACATTTCTTCTCACTTAAATCCTTAGATATCCTTGTCAAAACCCGGTAGGATCAGTACTTCAGGCGATGTAGGATACATATTTTCTAAGTTTTGAATTGGCTTTAGTAGAAAAGATATCATGGCAACATCTCTGTATAAGAGAATTAAATTTTCTTGGGAAGTCGATTCTCCAGCATTCTTTCCGGAACTGCTAAGGGAATAGGTTGTAAGTTTGGTTATGGTTAAGGTAAGTAGTGGTTTGGTTTTCTTTATAAGTTTTATAGTGACCTGATTTGATGTTATAAAAGTAATTTTTCATAAAGTCCCAATATTGTTCATCAAAAGCTAAAGACACATAAATATATAGGACAGCTTGTGTATATTTAATTGTTAATGAGGAAAAATTTTCTACAAGCTCGTCAATCTTCTAAGTTTGTGTAGTTTGATGTATTGAGAGCGTTTATCGACGTATTGAAGATCTTACCCAATGTATTAATATCTATTTCCAACTTAAAATATTTCATAATCGGAATAATAAATCGGTTCAAACTTATAGGTTAACTTCAAAATTCAAATTTTGAACATCTACTATATTAGAAGTCATAAAATTATAAATATACCAACACATTTTCAATATTTTTTAAAGCACCTTATTCATTAACTTAGCATTTCAATGCTGCGGTAGAAAAAATTACGTTTTAAAACGCTGAAATTTCTAATTTTTTTCCCAAAATTCAGATTTTATAACGTTGTTGGGGAAAAAAATTGCATTTTAAATTTATATCTCAATTGCGTTTATAAAGAATAAAACATCACTTTAAAAAATTTTTGTTTTAAATAATCTTCATTTTAAAAAAATTGTGTTTTAATAACACAGCACCAATCGAGCTCTAACTACTTAAAATTACATTTTATCTAGGAATCTCTATCAGTAAAGAAGCTAGGCTTGTTCATTGGTTGTTTCAAGGCGAAATTGCTGGCCGGTCCACTTTTTCAAACTTTTTTTTCTCTCCAGTACACCTTTTTTTTTAACCGCTAAAAGGCATTTTGAAAATTTTCTTCCTGAAATACCCTCAACAACATCGTTGCTTCAGATTTGAGATTCAAATTGATGTATAAATGATTTCATGTTGTTAATATAGTCTTTCCTCATGTTTGGGTATTAATTTTCATGCATAAAACAGAAATTTGATCAAATTCAAATTTTTTGAGTTCATCCCGTTTTTCTTTGTTCTTGAGCTGTTTTGGCCACTTAAATCTCTGTTTTAAGTTTCGAATTTGTTTAAAATCAATCTCATATTATTATCCTAACTTATTACTATATTTGTGCACAATTTTTCTACCAAAAAACTCTATTTTTGAGCTTTAAATCAAGCTTGACAGTGTGCTGTCCGAAAACAAAGAAAAATGTTCTTGGACTGATTTAATTCGCTAATTGCAGTATGTTGGGCAACGCAATGGGGTTCGACCTACCCGGTCAGGTCGCAGGGGTCGAGGGGATAGCGTCCCTCGTGGGGTTCGGGGCGCCCCCGAAAGATAAACGAAAATCAAGTTCCCTAAAGCGTGCTGCGATGATCGCGATGCACCAATTGTTGCATCGCGATTCCCCATTTTGCTAAAGTGGTGCATCGCGATGCAAAAGTGGTGCATCGCGATGCCAAAGTAGTGCATTGCGATGCCTTGGTTGCTCATCATGATGCTTTGGTTCCCTAAAGCGTGCTGCGATGATCGCGATGCACCAATTGTTGCATCGTGATGCCCCAATTTGGTGCATCGCGATGCAAAAGTGGTGCATCGCGATGCCTTAGTTTATCATTACGATGCTTTGGTTCCCTAAAGCGCCCTGCGATGATCGCGATACACCAATTGTTGCATCGCGATGCCCCAATTTGGTGCATCGCGATGCAAAAGTGGTGCATTACGATTCCAAAGTGGTGCATCGCGATGCCAAAGTAGTGCATCGCGATGCCTTGAGTTACTGAAGCGTGCGTGTTTTTCTTTCATTAATGACATAATCGTCTTTTCGCCCCGAAAATGTCTTTTTCCGATTTTTAAAAAAGATGAGTTGACTGAAGCGATTACAAATGTTTAAAAAGGGACCGACCTGTAATTCACCCTTGTTTCAATTCATTCCTTACGTAACACAATACTCTTTTTTGGACCAATCTACTAGCATCAAATAGAGGGAAAAATACTGAAGTACGGAAACTCGATTACAAAGTTCACAAGATAAAATGCAATTTCAATAATAGGTCAAATATTACGGATTCTAACTTGTGATAAATTATAAGGCTTTAGTGTTAGTGTTGTTAGATCAAATTAACTTATATTAAATTTATCATTTTCTAAGTAATGAAATGTACAATGATCTGATGGTGTAGATCTAAGTAAATTTTATCTAACACCAAGAGTCCGTTTGGTCGTACACAGGGATAAAATGCGCTTATTTGCGAAAATTGTGTTTCAATCTTTGCGTAGAAAAATTAGCGTTTTCAAAAATTAGCTATTTTTAAAAGCTGAAATTTTCACTTTTCCCAAAAACAGGTTTTAAAACACTGTTAGGAAAAAAAAAACATTTTGAAATGATATCTCAAACGCATTTATAAGAAAAAAAACTTTAAACACTGCGTTTTGAAAACTTGAAATTTCTAGCTTTTTCCTTAAAAGTAGGTTTTAAAACGTTGTTAGGAGAAAAAACGTATTTTGAAGTGATATCCCAAACGCATTTATAAGAAAAAAATTGTGTTTTTTAAAGATCTGCGTTCGATAATGCTATATTTTAAAACGTTGCAACAAACGAACTCTAAAGTTTGTAAAAATACGAAAAGCTCAAGCTCATAATATCATTTGTTTTTCAATAATTATTTATTAAGTTCATACAACTAAAAACAAAATGAAAAAGGTCATGGAAAATGTGTTGGTATATTGATAATTTTATACTTTTAATACTCCCTCCGTCTCTAAATTATTATCTTCATTTTTTTTGTCCGACCTAAAATAATTGTCTTGTTTAAAATTTTTATTTTTAGGATATCACTTTTACCATTTTACTCTTACTTTTTTTGCTACTTTAATTATGAGTCACATACACATGGCATTAAAGGAAATCACACAATATACCAATATTAATAAGTCAATTATTTTTTAATCGTACGGTCAAGCAAGACAATAATTAAGAGACGGATGGAATAGTAGATAGTTCCCTCTCTATCTTTCTCTCGGCTACTTCTTTTTCTTCAACTTCTTATGTTTTTCCTCTTCTGTTACTTAATATTCCCTCCGCTTTTAAATTATTGTCTTGTTTAATTTTTTTTTAAATTATAAAATACCTAATTTATAGTATTTTAAAAGTATTACGAATTACATATTTTATAATTTAAAAATATATATGTTAAAAGTATTAAGTAGTCACCTAGGGTTGGTGCCCTAAATGATTACTTATAAGATAATCTATTTGATGTGATATTTTTTTCTCGCTTAATTTCTTGACATCTCCGTCAAGACCCAATAAGATCGATACTTCAAGCAATGTAGGATTCAAGTTGTCTCATACAGGTCCAAGAGATGGCTCCCACGTCTTGTTTAATTCTTTTCTAGCTTCAAAACGATGTCGTTTTTTGATTATTTCTAGGTTTAAACGACGTCCTTTTGTTCCGTGTTTGGTTGATAAGCTCCGTTAATTTATTTTGCTACCCATTTACCTTTTTGCTTAATAAGAACCCGTGATGCAACTCCATTGGAAGTGAGAATCTCACTTTGCTACTCCCTTACTCCTCCGTTGTACATGCTATAAGGTAATTTATTTGAAGTGACATTTTTTTCTCACTTAAATTCTTGACATTATTTCTGGCGATGTAAGATTCAAGATGTGGCTCATACAGGTTAAAGAGATGGCTCACACGACTTCTCGAGTGATGTACTAGCATTCTCTCCAACGCGCCATTTTGTTCCCACAATTTTTATCGACACCAAATTTGATGCCTTTTTGTAATGCCCTAGACACGAAAGCAAGCACAATCTGCTACATATAAACTACTTGTTAGGAATATGCCTATGAAACAGCTGATACATATGTTTGCATATTCTAACACAGTGATTTGCTTGTTCCCATTACAACGCATGTTTCACAAGTGGCTAAAATGGTCGTGAACCGGTTAGTGTGGCGACTTGATGGAACAATGCATAGGTCATTAGACTAGGAAGTCTTTGTACATGTCCAAGTTTTTGTCCTACCGAGAAAAGATGACTCTTCATATGGATTAGCTCTATTAGCGCCAACAAACATGTCTACCAGCAATGTCTCACCAGCAGACATCTCCACCAGCCATGTCTTATCAGCAATCTTTACTTCAGCAAATTTATATTGGCAGATCTCAGTATCAGCCATGCCCTTCATCAGACAATTACAAAGAAGTTGATTATTCACAAGAGGAACATCGGTCGTTGCTCAATGCTACAATTCAAAATAGATCCGTTACAAGATAAGATACGCATCGATGTCTGTGCATTTACTATTATTCAGAAGACATTTTCTCTTTCGTGTATTGGTCCCAGTCTCCAAGGCTACATTCCATAAAAGGCCAAACGCGGTGCGCTACATCCCGTGCCTTTCGTCAAGTCTCTTTCATTCGGCTGATTCACGGACCAACTTCAAGACAAATGCTTAAACAGAAGGTCTTTGCCCAACAGTTTGAACAATGCATTCTGATACATTGATAATCCAAATCTCCAACGGGCAAAAACTCATCAAAGCCTCAACGAATCCTTCATCTTCTCCACCTATAAAAGAAACCTCTCATTCTCTCATTCGAAAAGGTTGGTGGTTGATATTGTTCTTAGTTCTTTCAATCAAAACCACACCAAAAGTGAGAAAAACACAAGTGTAAGAACAAACACTTTGTGGGAGAGAAGACGAAATTCTAAAGGCTCAAAAGTTACGCTTGATCAAAAACTTTGTTCTTGTTTTGAGTTCTTTCTTCATTCGAAAGACTCAGTCTCTTCAGTTGCTGCACTTCAAATCCACAGCTAGAGACCAAGCATCCTGCAAGTCGTTGAAGACTGATCAAGCTTGAAGATGTCCGATGAAGAACCAGAGCTTAATAATCCATATTGCATTCATATCGGCAGACTTATACTACATTATAAGGACTGTCGATTGTGCAATGAATTGTCATCACTCTCTGTCGATTGTTCAAATACTTGTTATTTGAACAACGCCTAATATTTTCTTCTCACAACAAATTTATCGAGTTGATACTACAGGAAGACAACTCAATAAATATTGACTACATCTTCCAATGTATTTTCGATAGATTTGATTTCGCTTTCTTGATCTCTCCTTTTTCTTTCCTTCTACCCCGAGAAGATTGCTAGTATAGAGAGTCTAGGTTGATGTACTAAGCATGTTTGTCTTTGAGCAAACCTCTGCTAAAGTTTAATATAAATCATATTTTATTACACTCAGCCTTTACTTATCTTTCCTGTAATTTATGATATAAATTTTATGCAATCTGGTTGTGAAAAGTAATTGATGCATTTAATACAAGATTTTAGTTTGCTATTATGATAAACTTGTATCTATTTGTTTACAGTTGCTTTAATCTTGTCTCCTATACTTATGCTGCTTATTCTTCCGCTGCTTAAACTCTTCTATACCAGCTAAGTATAACTATATCTTCCTATCAGCTATTCTTCAAATCTGCTGATGCATATCAGCTAATTTCACTATATCGGCTGTGTTGCTTGAATTAGGAAGATGACCTATTCTCGTTAATCAATTCATCCATGTTTCCTAACATAAACTTTAAAATAGGATGAAATTTTTAATAAACATCATATAGGCTATTCACCCCCCCTCTAACCTATATTCTAAGCAAGCACATCCTCATGGACCTAACACTACTAAGCACTTGGATCAATTAGGTTAAATTTTCACAAATAATATGGATGCGGAGTGACAGTAAATGCACTATTTTTAATACAAAGTTCTATTAAATCTTTTTATAGAACATTTCATTCTTAGGACACTTAATAGCAAAAACCCAAAAGTTAAAAAGAGGATATAATGAACTCATCTAAAAAGTAGTGCTAGTACAAATTGTAATCCCAAAAAGTCAAGGCCAAGTCCAAAATGAAACCGCCTACCTTATGTTCTTAAGTTTATTGTAGTGACGCCTTACCAACTTTCAACTCAGTCCTCTTCCCACCCTTGGCCTTAACCCTCCCTCCTCACTCAGTTGTTGTCTTCTCTTCTGGAATAGTAATAATTTCAGCCCAATTTCTGTATGTATGTATCTATGTAAATGTACCCATACGCACAGATTTGATTCCCTCTCTACATAAATCCCATCCCAAACCCAAAAAACATTCCCAATCTGATGCGCCTATTCTTGAACCCAACTCCCAAAATCCACTACCTCACCGCATATTCTTTACCATTCCGATTCCGATCTCCTTCCTGTGGCTGTATCAAATACTTGTTCCCCAATCTCAATTCATATAATAGTATTTCAACAATACCCAGTAGAGTTACTAGAACTAGTACTACAACAACAATGGCGGCAAGTGCAAAGGCGTCTTCGTTGTCGGACAATGAACAAGGCATGGCGAGGCGTTTCTGGGTCAAGTTCCGTAATGAATCGATTCTTGCTCTCTACACTCCCTTTGTCGTCTCTTTGGCTTCCGGCAATCTCAAACTCGACACCTTCCGCCACTACATCTCTCAAGACATCCATTTTCTCAAATGCTTCGCCCAAGCGTATGCAATCTCTCTCTCTCTCTCCCTCTCCCTCTCCCTCTCCCTCGCTCTCTCTCTCTATGTATGTATAATTTTATTTTGTGGGTTTGGTTTTTCTTGGTTAAATTTTTGTGGGTTTGTTTTTTATTGGTTAAATTTTGGTGGTTTTGATTGTTTTTGGCGATTCTGTGTTTTGAGTTATGTTGGAGAAATCGTTCTTCTTTTGTGTAGGTATGAATTGGCAGAGGAATGCGCGGATGACGATGATGCCAAGGTTTCGATCAGTCAGTTGAGGAAGAATGTTCTTGAAGAGTTAAAATTGCATGATTCTTTTGTCCAAGTAAGATTATTCTAATTATGGGGTTTAGGCATTTCATTTTGTGAATTAGTGTTGTTTCATGATTGATTTAGCCGAGTATGATAGTATTACTCTGTGTTCATATGCTTACCCGCTTGTAAGGGTACATTGACTTCTTCGTGCGTCATTCGATCCGTTAAATCTTTTCTGAAAGTGACTATGAGAAAGAAAAAGAATAGCATATTGGTATACCGTCCTATGATATGCATTGGAAATTTGTTCTTCAGAAAGTGGGGCCTAGGTTGGCAAAGTAAGATGAGGGATTGAAGAAATAGCGTTAAGTTGATAAAGCTACGGATATATAGGCTGGATGTGTTGGAAAAATGTACATATGCGGTATAGTTGCATTAAGGCTACAACTCTTTGTATCTTTGATTGGTGATACCCGTTGAACTTAGTCTTTTTGTAGATTAGTCAAATGGTCCAGTCCAAGATTTACGTTAGCACTAATCTGATTTCCTCACGGGATTTCGAGAATTGGTTGTTTGGTATTAGAGCAGAGATACATACTGTGAAGCTGGTTTTTTCTTTAATAATATGATTGATTACCAAAATAAAAGTAAAAAAGTAAGATCACCAAGTGTCGGACGGGGTGTTGGACCCCTGGGTATTAAAAGCTATTTGTTAAAATCAGTATGCATGTTTCAGAGAAACCTGTCAATGACTTTAACAGGGCTATTGTGTACTCACTTCACGAATTTCAGTTTTGAAAGCAACCAGTGAATCAATTTGTGATTGCTTATAGAATCATACTTTCTATACTCATATTCCAAGCCCATGAAGAGATATCGCGCGATGACTTCTTGTGTATGAAACAATGTCAAAATCTATCTAACTCTGAATCATAAGTTAACAGAGGGGCCAGTGCTTTTCTGCTGAACATGCTCGAACAGTTGGTCATACTTTGTCACAACTTGAATCGTTTCTTAGGTATGATCTTATATGTTGATGTCTAGTAGAGTTAGGCCTTGCATGTAGTTTATCTAATAAAAGACAACTGGTAGGGATTATGGCCTAATATGTATATGTCTATTTATTATAAGTAGGGGTGTAGAGGTATATGATGGAAGGTTTCTCCATAAAATTATAACATAGTAGATTTTTGCTGATGCTGCATTTGGAAGAAGCATACGATGTTCTTTGACTTGTCTAATCAACCCTTCTAGTCGGTGTATTGGCAAATGCACTGTGTCTACACACACACACACTCACTCACACATATGTATTATTGAATATAGGGTATCCTAAGGTTTTTATTTTTTAATTTAATTTTCTTTTTAAGTGTAAAAATATTTATGACAGAACATATACTGAAGCAATTTGCCTTCTGATTCTGTTATGCCAACAATGATAGGACTTAGAGAGGGTCTACTCTTATCGAAGGGAAATGGTTTGGCCTCGCCCAAACCCACAAGCTCTCTTTCATTTTTACACGAAACACTGTTTCTAGCTTTGAGTGCGTTTATGTTTAGTAAAAGTCCTAAGAATAAAAGCCTTGGTTTTTAGCTATCTATAGAATCTCCATTGAGGATCCAGGTGGTTTATCTTTTATCAAGAAGCTTCACAAAGATGAAGATGATCCAAACAATTTATGTACTTAATTATTTTTTAAATACTAGGAGCAGATTACTTTGTCACATACGGATTTGAGCCTTGCAACCCAGTTTACAAAGTGATCATGGCCGTGATTTCTCATATTCTAATCTCCAAGATTTATGATAGGGCTGGAGAACTCCAACGTCCAAAATGCTTGGAGAACTACAGAGAGCTTAATGTCTAAAAGAAGTGAGATTCTCGATGATGTGACCTGTGAGGAGGGACCCCGAGTATATGGTCTGGAATTATGCCATGTTTGTGGACTAATGGTGCCTTTGGGCTGAGCAAATTTCTAGAACTAACTGACGTGTTCTGCTGTGGGATCGTGCAGTTTTTATTCTAAAGCTATGGGAGCTTTCTGGGGGGGGGGTTGCATTCACAGATCTGGCCATGGATTAGCAAGTAGTCTGTTGTCTTTGTTATCCCCTTTCTCTAGGGTAATCATACATATATATATATATATATATATATATATATATATATCCTTTTCCTCGATAAAATCTTCTTCTTCTATCAAATGAAAAAAAGAAGAAGCTGACTGGTTACTTGATTATATGCTCAATTTTAAAAGCATGTAGTTAAGACCAGTAAACCATAACTGACACGTTGAGTAACATCGTTGTAGATTTAAATAACTTTTGCCATGGGAAACCTTTTTATATTTTTGATTGGTGCAGGCACTCACTAATTTAACTTTTCGTCAAGCCACTTGGTGTTTTGTTCAATCACTTTTGACTATTTGAACTAACTTTTAGTGCTCATTTGATGTACCTAATGATTTTTTTATTTTGAACAGATTTATAATATTATTCACGAAACATAAGTCAGTGGAAGTTTTATTCAATCACATTTGACTTGTTTTACTTGCTGTGAAATTTCAATTCATGCACCTTCTTTAAAATTTCCTTTGACTGACAGATTTTAGTTTCTCAGGTTTCGTGAACGACAATAAAATCAAGCAAAATGATATTCATAACTATCTTTAAACCTTTATGCATGTATGATTCTGCATACCTTCTTTATAGAATTAACTTTATTTTTTGGGCTATATGATTGTGCAGGAATGGGGCTTTGACTTGGCCAAGGAGAACACTCTGAACCCTGCAACTGTTAAGTACACCGACTTCTTGTTGGCAACAGCCTCGGGGAAGGTTGAAGGAGTAAAAGGTCCTGGAAAACTGGCAACTCCTTTCGAGAAAACGAAAGTTGCAGCTTATACTCTAGGTGCAATGACACCTTGCATGAGGCTTTATGCCTTCATCGGTGAGGAGCTCCAGTCACTTTTAGATACTAATGGAAGCAGTCACCCATACAAAAAGTGGATCGACAATTATTCCTCTAATAATTTTCAGGTTTGATTTTCCTATGGTGCATTTTCACTTTTGTTGTAGTCAAAGGATGCACAATTCAAAGCAAAATTACAATACAATGGCCTTATGTATTCTGAACAGCTCAACTATCTTACTCTTTGAATTTAGGCATCCACCCTTCAAACCGAGGATTTGCTGGATAAACTAAGTGTTTCTTTGACTGGTGAAGAACTTGATATCATACAAAAGCTTTATCATCAAGCAATGAAACTTGAGATAGATTTTTTCTCTGCTCAGCCCCTTGCGCAGCAAACTGTTGTTCCTCTGTCGAAGGAACATAATCCTTCAGAACATCATCTCATGGTATTTTCTGATTTTGATTTGACGTGCACTGTTGTTGATTCGTCGGCCATTTTGGCAGAAATCGCAATAGTAAGAGCACCAAAATCTGATCAAATGCAAGCTCAAAATCAAATTGCTCGGATGCCGTCAGCAGATCTGAGAAACACATGGGGTTTGCTTTCCAGGCAGTACACAGAAGAGTATGAACAGTGCATAGAGAGCATATTGCTCGCTGAAAAAGGTACAATAATTAATAGTATATTTTGTTCTATATTCTTTTTGTGCTTTTATATAAAATTGTTGTAGCAAGCAAAATTGGTTAATGAACTGAGATGTATGCATGCTGAGGAATGTACTTATATGCTTTTGCAGCGGCGAAATTAAACTATGAGGGCCTGAGGAAAGCACTTGAGCAACTCTCAGAGTTTGAGAAAAGGGCTAATACAAGAGTCATTGAATCTGGGGTACTTAAGGGTTTGAATCTTGAAGATATTAAACGTGCTGGTGAACGTCTTAATCTCCAAGATGGTTGCATAGGTTTCTTTCAGAGTATCACCAAGAATGAAAACATAAGTGCAAATGTACATGTCCTTTCATATTGTTGGTGTGATGATCTTATCAAGTCGGCCTTTTCATCAGGTATCTTCATTGTCGATATAATAAGCTACCATCTTTATGATAATATGATTTATTAATACCAAACAAGATACTGGAAAGGGAAGGCCAGGCCAAACTCGTGTTTACAGGATGTTTATAGATCAACAATTGAAAGCGCGTCACCTCTCCCTTCTCCCCACCCCGCAAAAAATTAAGTGAAAGAAAAATAAATGTTGTCTACTTGCCTTCATTTATCTTTTTCTTCTTCTTTTCTTTTCTTTTCCATACTTGAAATTTGGTCTACCATGAGTATAGAAAAGTTCAATTGATGTTTCAAGAAAAAGTTTATATTTGCAATAATTTTTTATAGTATTAATGCCTTCACTGTCTATTGAACTCTCTTTTTAGGTTCTTAGGAAACATGTCAATTAAATATTAGACTAGGGTTGATGCTAAGGAAGAAGATTTTTCTAGAAGCTCCTCTTGTTTTAGTTAAAGGAAAGCATATTGATTATTTTGGTCCCTGTTTTCAGAAAATGAGTGCTTTATATACCCCAAGTGTCTGTTGGTGTGTTTCTTTGGATTCACTATATCGCACTGGATACTTATTCCAACTTATGCTTTATAAAGTTTGTTGGAACAAATGCGCTCATAATTTTGGTACAGATTTTGTAAATTTATTTTATATATATAGGTCCTTCATTGTAGAACATCATTCATGTGTCAGAACTTGGACGATGAATTGTTCATCCTACTAGGGAACATTGAAAATATTTGTGAAAACTCTCTCTTGATTGTCACCCTTTAAAGGCACACATATCGAAGAATGCTGATCTATGCACTTGTAAGTTACTTCTTTTGAATTTCATAGAGAAATATTGCTTAAGTTTAAAATGTCATGGAAAACATAAATAGATAAATCTAAGTTGATGGCTGTGCCCCTTAATATGCGAGCCATTTGGAATGTTGAGAATCATTTTGTGGTGAAGGGAGTAGGACGCAGTAGTTTCCAGAAGTGGCCTAGTATGCACTTATACCCATATTGGTAAGAATATGCCAAGATAGGACACGTATCAAGTTCCAAAAATTCAAAAAGTTGAAAATCCTTAGATACATGATAAAGATGGGATTGATTCATCTAGCTGCTTACTGAAACTTTAAATACTAGAGGGAGTTAAGTGTGAAGCATAATACTCAACTCAACTTTACTTATCCTTCCTCCAGAGTCCAGACTACTTAGAATTCAGAAATAGGTCCTTCCATTGGTGTGCCTAAGAGTCATGCCTTTACATGGCTGGTCCCAAGTCCAGATGGAGGAGAGGAGGGTTGGGTTAGGTAGCCGTGGTTGGCAGATTTGTCTTATCTTTTTCTGAAATCGAATTGAGAATTTTTTCTGCTCTCCTTCCTCTCTCCATGTGTCTCTTGAACATAATTAGAGCAATCTTTTTGAACTAGTTTATCCCGTCGTATCGGTTTTCCTATTTGTGCTTTCAAAATGCTGTATTCTAGTACCCATCCATATGAGAACTAGTGTTGGTGCTTCTTAAAAGTACGAAGCACTAATGTTTGGTTTTGCAACTTTCTCAAGCTCAATTACCTTGTTAAACTCCAAATGAGTAACTGTATATACTATGGATATCATCTGGTTTTCGAGTTGGCTGATAAAATTGTTAACTGTTTGAAATAGTCCAGAGATCTGTTGAGTCTTGTGCTTTCTTGTTTGCAGTCATATTGCGATTTTCTTCTTACATAGTGAATTTGGTTCTTGGAGGTCATGACAAAGATTTTCGCTTGCTTATGTTACTGTAATAGTTCACAAAAGTATCAGTATTTTTCACTCATTGTAATAGCTGGTAGTTTAATTATAGCTATAATCTCCCAGTCTTTTCTTGGGTTGGACTTATTTGAACCATGGAAAATTGGGCAAACTTGGTTTGTTGTCTGTCTGAGCCGATGTTAAACTGTAAGAGCATGGTTCAGTTATTGGAGTTAAGATCAATATAAAGGAAACCTCGTTGAAAGGAAACACTCATATTGTCACTTAGAAGTAAACTAGGAAAACCCCTTGCAAGCTACATTCTCCTATAGGATATTTGCAGCAACAGTATCCTTTTCCATATGCAATTTTAGTATGTGTAATTAGTCCTAACGGGTATGCTGTACTCGTTCATAGCAAAAGAAGCATGGTGACTAGGAGCAAATTTGGGTTATAGAAATTGGATGGGATGCTTATATCAGAGATTCCTTGCATTTTGCTTGTAGCTGGAAATTTATTCCCGAGGGTATGACTTTATCCTTCCCCATGTTCTATTTATAGTTAGGCATTGATATTAAGGTTGGCATTAGAAAGATAGTTGGGTTGGGTATGCGCCTTTCTCCGTCCATTATACGAAAAGATGTTGTTAGTCAAATAATTAAGTCAAGTTTGGATAAAAATGGAATGTATGGGGTTTACTGATCGTAATATAGAGGTAAATTTGAATGCAAATGTCTTCTATAGACAGGGTTTATTCTATGGTACAAAATGTTCGGCAACTAGCAAACTACGCGTTCATAAAATGTGTGTATGTGAAATGAGAATTTCAGATGAATTTGTGGTAAAAGTAAAACTAGGAAAGAAAATTTTAAAATGAGGATTTGTTGGATAGTCGAAGTTGCCTCATGGTGCCAATATAGCTAAATTATAAAGTTAGAGCTATGGGTACCATCATACCGATTTTATGTACTCAAATATATACTCCCCTGCACTTGGAGAGTCCCTATTTTGAAGTCAAGCAAAATAAGGAAGATGTTACGATCCTTGCAATTTGACCATTTTATCAAAATCCCAATACGATCCTACTTATTTATCTAATATGTGGGGGGATGAGAAGTTGGAATATTATTCGTCTTTCATATTGACACCATGGTAACATCCTACAAAGGAAAGAGAAACTCTAAGTGGGATGAAAACAATATTATTTAAACACTTAGTACTGCATTTATTTGGTGGGCATGTTTCTTGAAACATTTATTATTTTTCTGTTTAGTCTTTGCATAGCTACACATTTCCTACCCTAAGAATATCAAAGTTAGCTGCATGTCACATCTGTATATTACAATTGGTTCTTTTCGATTGCAAACTTGTCTAAATAATTTTTTGGTTGATTCCCTCCTCGTATTAGTTGGTGAGGAAGGCAGAACTAGTCTGGATTCTGATCTTTGTTTGGTGACTAAATTGGGAGTTTGAGAGTAGCTTCTTTCTTTATTATAGCGACGGTTAAGTTTCTAATAGTCCAATCTGTACATCATCTGTATATTATTTATTTGATTTTCCTAGTTTTATGTGTGGAATGCTGAATTTTGCTGCATCCTGTTCTTCCTTATTATTATCATTTTTTCCTTCATTCGTGAATGAGTGGGAATTCAAGCAGCATCATGCAATACATGATGGTTAGGTTTCTGATGGTCCAATGTGCACACCATCTGACTTTATGAGACTAATGGTGATGTAAATTGTACGACCATGGTATTGTGTGAAAACATTTATATCAATCTGACTTGGTACTTTGCATCTGTTAGTTTTGTTCCGGTGTATTTCTCTTTCAGAAGCTATAACATATATATTTGGCCAGTTTTTGACGTTGTCTTGGGAGTCAGTAAACAATACCGGATGCCAACCATTGTCTCACTTGATGGACAGTGGTCCTTAGCGGTCTTTTCTTCTGTGTTCGAAGTTGAAGTTTACAAACAAGCTGCTTACTTTCATTTTATTAGTTTCCATTCCCTTCTATATTTCCATTTTTATGGACTATATATTTGCTATATGTAGAATTGTTTGTTTGAGATGATGATGATGATGATAATATCTTTGCATATTCTCTTGAGCAGGGGATTTACATAATCTGCATGTACATGCAAATGAGTTTACCTATGAAGAATCCGTATCCACAGGAGAAATCGTCAGAAAGGTTGAGTCCCCTATTGACAAGGTTCAAGCTTTTGGCAATATCCTACAGAACAGTGGCAGTGACAGAAAGAACTTGATTGTTTACATTGGAGATTCAGTAGGTGACTTGCTTTGTCTGCTTGAAGCAGACATAGGCATTGTGATTGGTTCAAGCTCAAGCCTAAGGAGAGTGGGGAATCATTTTGGTGTTTCTTTTGTTCCGTTGTTTCCTGGATTGGTTCAGAAGCAGAAAGAAATCGTTCAAGGGAGCCCTTCGAGTTGGACAGGGCTATCTGGTGTTCTTTACACCGTCTCTAGCTGGGCTGAAATACATGCTTTCATTGTGGGGTCATAGTACCACTATTCTTCCGTTTGCATACTCTATATTAGTTAGGAGCTAGGACACATGGAGGCATCATCTTCACCTATATAGTAGAACTAAGATACAACTTGATGGCTGATTTTATCATGGAGCCACGTAGCAGCATTTCTCTGCCCTTGCGTTTTCTACTGGGTCTTCCTCTCAGAAATGTAAATCCCATTCTTTGCGCTGGATATATGAGGACGGCTTACCGTATTTCAAACTTTTTCTTGTGCTTTTGCAGGTTAGTTACTGCTATTCGGTTTTGGTTGAAATGGCAAGTTAGGGTGGATATATGAATTGTCATTTCTATTGGTATATGAAAGAGAACATTGCAGCAAATTCTTAATG
The DNA here is from genome assembly GCA_016624345.1 of Platycodon grandiflorus. Classification (NCBI taxonomy): domain Eukaryota; kingdom Viridiplantae; phylum Streptophyta; class Magnoliopsida; order Asterales; family Campanulaceae; genus Platycodon; species Platycodon grandiflorus. The sequence goes on from CM028368.1 coordinate 6,342,762, forward strand.
TTGCAGCCTCGATAGGATAAAACTGTTTATACCCTCTGAAATATTTTAGAATATCAATGACAAGTTCAACTTTTGATGGTAATGGTTGATTGTTAGTATTTCATTTAGTAGCATTAAAATTACTTTATGTAGTATATGTGTTGTGGTTGAAACTTGCTGTCTGAGAGATGGTTTCCTTGTCCAAGATTTCTCATATATCATTTTGTGATGAATTGATTTATGAAACGGTTGGTTGGTTTGATAAGTCATAAGTCATGTATAAGTCTTTTAAGCACATTTAATAATATCTATTTTTAAAAAAACATGGAAGCCCTCTTCTTTAATACTCCCTCCGTCACCGGATAAATGTTTCTATTGGATAAAACACGAAATTAAGAAACATAATTAATGATGTGTTGTAAAATATATTTTGACCACAAATGAAATTTTAAATGAAGTTTTAACGGTATATTAGTAAGAATGGTAGAGAATAAGTAGATTAAAAGTCTTTAAGAACATTAGTTGAAACATTCTAAAATAAAAAGTAGGAACATTTATTTAGGAGAGAGGAGTAAAATTTTATATATTTCAAGATTACCCTTATTTGCAAATTAAAATTATTTTCGTTCCTTCTATGTTTAAGATTAATGTTATTTACACTAATATAAGATGTTTATCGACATTTCAAAACAACTAAATTACACAACACCAATTTATCAGTCCATCATTAATAATAAGTTATACAGTTTTTAGTCTATCAGTTATAAATCATCGGTAGTTATTGATCATCAGCTACAACTCACTCACGCATAGTAATTCTGACGGCCGCCGCCTTATATTGCAAAATAAATAAAGGCGTTTCTTGTGAGGTAAATCTAAATAAAAAGTAGGGCTTGTTTGGATGAACAGAAGCCGAGCCGTACGAGATCTTTCGATCTTTTTATTTTAAGATTTGTTGTCTATACTATGATTAAAAGAAGCCAAAGGAATCAATCATATGCTAATGAACTGCCATTTGATCTAATTCAGCCTCATAATGATTTTAAGTTGTTGGTGAGTCATCTACCAATAAAAACTTCTTAAATTGATTGACTCATCACCCCTGTCCTTTTTTGTCAATTTACTTGCTTGTCCCTTTCCCTCAACTCCTTTTTTTTTTTTTAAATAAAAAATAAAAAAGGAAACAATTGCTTGTACTTTTTATTATTGGGTCCAACTCATTCGACTAACCCTAATTATTAAGTAATAAAAGAAGCTCTACTTTTTATAATCATCACACTGTAGTTCTTATCCAATTTATTGCCAATAACAAGGGAGCTAAAATTTGATGAAGCTATCAATATATAATTTGGTAATACTTTCTGGGAGATAATGTTATTACTTAATAATATTCATTTGTTAAATATTTAGCCTGTATTTATCCATGACTTAATATATATATATATATATATATATACATATAATTAATTATTAATTGACTCTTGACTCAATAATATTTGAACGTCATTCTCAAAGATTAGATGCGACGAGTTTGATTCTTCGAAATTAGATGGGATGAGTTTGATTCTTCATAGATTAGATGGGATGAGTTTGATTCCTCCAATAGTAGCCTTCTCGAACAAAAAAATATATATAAATAATCAACTAGCTATAAGAATTTTACATCTAAATGTTTATTGTTTAATAAATAGCTCGAATGTGATTGGTTAAATAATTTATAATCTTATTGAACCATTTGCAACAGTATTTGAATATGAAATTTGTAATAGAGGCAACATCGCGAGAACCAGGCTTCAACTTCCATTGCTTTGCAAAATCCCCAATTTCAAACTCAACAATTTGCAAACCCCCAGCAGACAAATTTCAAATTTCACCTCAAATTTCAACTAAAAATACTCTCTCCGTCCTTAATTATTACGAATTAAGAAAAATTAATTAATTTAATTATTAATATTGGTATAATATGTAATTTTTTTAATGTTCATGTGCATGTGGTCCATAATTAAAATAGGTGAAAAAGTAAGGGTAAAATGGTAAAAATAATGTCCTAAATTTTTTTTTCAAACAAAACAATTATTTTAGAACGGACAAAAATAAAATTAAGATGAATGATATCAGTCTCGATGATAAATTTATTACTCTAGTTTTGTACCAAGCTTTTCTTAATTAGTAGTGTACTTCATAGTTGATAATCATGCAACGATTGAATGTTAGTTAGTTAGTTAGTTAGTTATAACATAATCAACCCGATCGAACATCCGATCGAGGATTGAATGTTAGGTGTACAACAAAACCATTTCATTGAAAACCTCAATAAATTTCAACTATATATGAAATTCCTTTAGTTTTGTATCTTACAGTGCAAGAAATTAAACACGACGAGCTAGACACTAACGGAATCTTTCATAAACAAGATTCCGTCCAAAACATTTATTTATTTTAATTGAGGATCATAATCATTTTCCGGGAAACCCAAACAGTTGCCAAGAAAATTTTCCAAGTGTAAAAAGCCAAGCATTAGACTTGCCTAGGGATTACATTTCTTCAACTTCATCCCTTTCTTCGTTGCTCTTGCGGGAGCCTTTTATCCCATTGCAAACCTTCATACTCCGTTCTTGCTTCTAGTGATCTTATAAACGGCGAAGACGATGACGATGGGATCTCCATGATCGATCTTGTTCTTAATTCGTCTGAGCGAGCCTGAGAAAACTTAGGATTGAAAATTAAGAAGGAAGAAAAAGAAAAGGTAAGAAGAGATCTATTCTGACAATGAATTGAAGTGGAAGGGGTGTGGCAGAGTTTTGTGAGTGGTTTGGGTGTATATAAATAAGAGAATAGCGACTATTATAGTTCTTGGTAGGAGGGACGGATTGAACAAGGGAAGGAAGGGGTCGAGAAAAGATAATTAATGCAAAAATATCCATCCATAGGTAATGGCTTCGATTTAAGCTAGCTACTTTCTCTCGGCTTTGTACACTCTTCTTGGCATATTGTGGTATAGTTGGTGAAACCCCCAAAAAAAAAAACTTTCACGAGTTCGAACTTGTGTTATTATTACAAGTTTCGGTGTTAGTGTCATTATATCAAATTTACTTAAATTTTACCGCGGATCATATTTGTCATTAATTAGTGTAGATTAAATTTATCGTTTTTAAGTAATGATATAAACATTCTAAATCATCACCAACTTTAACAACATTTAACATTTAATCGTACAAACATTAAAACTTGTAATAATGTCATGAGCTCGAGCTCGTAATATCATTTATCAAAACTTTATCTCCCTTAGTGGGTACAACGTGAGCGTGAGCGGTTGTGGAAAGAGTTTTATTGCCTTTATAATACTCTCTCCGTTCTTTAAGAGAAGTCAATCTTTCTCATTTAAACCGTATCAAAAAAAAGTTGTTTACTTTTTAATCTCTTCATTTTGAAATGTTAATTTTATCATTTTATTCTTGATTTAACCACACATTTTTAATTAGTGGGTCCCAAAACTACATAGACATTATTGGAAAACACACAAACTTCAAACTTGTACTCTCTTTGTTCCCAAACAATTGTCTGCTTTCCTTTTTTATCTATTCCAAAAAATTGTCTTGTTTCTAAACTTTTCCCTTAAGAAAAATATTTTTAATGCTTTACTCTTACTTTTTCTTCCTACTATTATGGTCACATGTACAAGAGTTTTAAAGAAAACTACGTATTATATCAATATTCAAATAGAATCAATTACTTTTTCTTAATGCAAGAGTGACGCTCCTTTGGACCATTTCCAAAAGTTTGTTAGGATTAGTGATCACGCTAAAAGTATTTTGGTGATCGTATCAAGTCCACGTTGTAGCTAGTTGATTGAAAGGATGTCCCGGCTCTATAGGCCGGTGTTGAGTGGGACTTGTCTTAGGTTGATACGAGATATCAAAAAGTCATCGGGAGCGGACGTGGTCCGCTAAAGCCTTCTAATGAGAGAAATAAGTATAAAAGTAGAAAAATATGGTCTCCGATGAGCTCTCAAGCTACTCTTGGGAGTAAATGCGAAAGATTTAAGAGATTTGGTAGTTGAAGAGTAATTAATAGAACTTAACCCATAAATAAATGCAATCACCTTGTATTTATACCGAAGGAATGTAGGTTGAGCCAGTGGGGTTGCCATATGTCAACTCGGGATTGGCGGGGAAATGGTCATTTATGACCATTTATGAGCGCCGTCATATTCATTGATGAGCATTTATGGAAAGCTGATATCTTGTTGGGAAAGATTTATCTCTTCCTTAGAACCTGTGCAAATATTCATGAGGGTGCCTTCTGTCAGGAAGTAAACTTTTGAGGACCAATAAGAAGCTTATCAGTGGACCCGGGTGACATCTAAGCGGGTTGACATTAAATGTGACAGCTTTTGTTGACTTTCAACTTTTCTCGGGATAAGCGACCTCGGGGTCACGTGTCAGTAGCTCGGGCTTCAATCCGCGCAAGTTTGATGGCGAGCGAGGACAAGCTAGCAAAATATCCCGAGTTCGTGGGGAGCACGGGTGGTCGTGATGGTTGCGTGGGAATGACACCCGGGCTCGTAATGAAGCTCAGGGCAACGGCTGGATGGCTCCGAGCTCCAGGTCAGCATACCCACGTGTTCTCCTTCATGCCACGAGGTGACGAGATATTTTGGTATCTTCAATTAGTATTGTCTAAATTCGATGGATTGGCTTTTTTAACCTTTTAACTTTTTGTATAAATTATTCACAATAAATGATATTACGAGCTTAAGTTTGTGTTATTATTACAAGCTTTAGTGTTAGCGTCGTTGGATGATTTAATGTTGTTATGTTGGTAATGATTTGAAATATTGTTCATGTCAGTACTTAGAAAAGAAAATTTGATCTAACGGTGTAGAGATCTAAGTAGTTTTGATCTGATGACACTAACATCAAAGCTTGTAATAATACCATAAACTCGAACTCGTAATATCATACTTTATTTACTAACTTTACATTTGTTAATTATCGTGTCTTAGTATTTACTTACAATGTTGCAACATGGATATTAAGGACATTAATGTACTTTTTTTTTTAAGGAATTAATGTACATGTGCTACTACAACGATTTAAAAGTTAACTTTATTAATTTTAGTAAAAATATTTTTTCTTAATTTAGAACCCCCCTGGTACAGCGTTTTCAAAACACAGTTTTTTACTTATGAATGCGTTTGAGATATCACTTTAAAACGCAACTTTTCTTTCCTAGCAGCGTTTTAAAACCTGTGTTTTGAGGAAAAAAAAACTGAGAATTCCAGCGTTTTAAAACGCAGATGCGTTTAGAAAAACAGTTTTTTTCCTACCGCATTGAAACACAATTTTGTTAATAAACTTTATTTTATCCCTGCAATTTAGTCAAAACACACGACACTTATATACCAAATAAAGGGAGCTTTTTAAAAGAATTGAGCTTTTGGGTAAGAAGCCACAAAATGTGATTGGAGGTGGGTGGACTAGTCAGCTGAAGTCAAAAATAATGAGAAAAATTTGGCCTTTCTCAACTGACGAGGCAAATAATGCTAATTGTTTTCAGAAAATTGGGAAACGTAATGTTTCACTAAGCAGACAATGAGGATGGTTGAGATTAGAATTTGGTGATATTATTATCATACAATTAAATTAATAAACAAAGTGCGCAGCCTTCTTCTTTTATAGTTTTGGAAACTGGGTTGGGTTGGGGATGATTCTTCAAGTGCTCATCCAACTATGACTTTGATTCACTATATTTATACCAATTGATTATTTGGTGAAGGGGCATCAACTATTCTTCACGTCCCCTTCCCTTGTTTTAAATCTTTTCATTTTGTTAGTTAAAATTTTACTTATAATATTTTCTAATTTTATTTAAGTACTATTTAGTGGTTCTAAGATAAAAAAAAAAAAATAGTTATTGATAGTAGATCAACTAGTACAGAGTTGTTTTAGCTTAACAATAGGTTTCGGTTCAATATTTAAAAATGCAGCTCTATTAAAACTTGATAGGGAGAGTTTTACCGTCCTTATGGTCGTACCCACCCGCCTCATAAATTAGTCCCTAGACCCTCTTACCCTTATTGCCCTAAGACCCTTTTTGTAGTCCTTATATACGAGATAATCAATTCAAACACCAAAAGACATTATAGTTATAAAAAAAATACCCAAAGATGGTCATGTGAGTATTAAGTGAGCATTTTTCGTTAATTTAAATGATAGTACCTAAATAGAAGGTCAATTAAAAAAATGTTACCGGAATGGGGATACATTGTTTCAATTAATAGTTGAAGAAGGCAATTCAAACCTAACCCATAGTTGAAGGGGGTTATTTGTAATTTTCTCAAAAATATAAGGTAAGAGTTTTATATAAAAGAAAGGCAAATACTTCACAATAATAGCTTCTTCCTATCATAGGCATTAGGCTTCTATAATGTGTGTGTGTATCTATATATTTAATAATACTCCTCCGTCCCTAAATTATTAAGTTGACATAAGAAAACTTAATTGACTTGATTATTAATATTGGAATATTATTGAAAAAGTGTGTTGTTTCCTTTAATGCAATGTATGTGGCCCATAATTAAAGTAGGAAGAAAAAGTAAGGGTAAAATAGTAAAAGTGATGTTCTAAAAGGAAAGTTTCAAACAAGACAATTATTTTGAGACAGACGAAAAAGGAAAGGAAGACAATAATTTAGGGACGGAGGGAGTAATAATAATCCAAATGACATAATTTTGACTAGTATCGATCTCGGTAGAGATGTTAAAAGTCACGGCTCATAAGATTGGCCCGTTTAAATAAAAAAAAGGAGAAATTGTGGCGGTCCATTTTCTCAAACTTTTTTCTCAAGAGTACCCTTTTTTTAACCGCTAAAAGGCATTTTGAAAATTTTCTTCCTAAAATACCCTCAACATCGTTGCTTCAAATTTGAGATTCAAATTGATGTATAAATGATTTCATGTTGTTAATATAGTCTTTCCTCATGTTTGGGTATCAATTTTCATGCATAAAACACGAATTTGATCAAATTAAATTTTTTGAGTTCATCCCGTTTTCTTTGTTCTTGAAATGTTTTGGCCACTTAAATCTCTGTTTTGCTTGAATTTGTTAAAATCAATCTTATATTATTATCCTAATTTAGTATTATATTTGTGCACTATTTTTCTACCAAAAATACTATTTTGAGCTTCAAATCAAGCTTGAAAGTGTCTGTCCAAAACGAGAGGAAGATGTTCTTGGAGATTAATTCGCCAATCGCAAGATCTTGGGCAACGCAAAGTTTCGACCCGCCCGGTCCCGCAGGGTCGAGGGACACCCTCGTGGGGTCGGGGCAACGCTCCGAAAGTAAACGAAAACCAAGTTCCCTAAAGCGCATAGCGATGATGCATCGCGATGCAGATATGGCTCATCGCGATGCATGAGCCGATTCGATATGGCTCATCGCGATGCGATATGGCTCATCGCGATGCATATATGGCTCATCGCGATGCAGAGTTCTTTATCGACTTATTATACGAATGATCCATATATGGCTCATCGCGATGCATATATGGTTCATCGCGATGCAGAGTTCTTTATCGCGATGCTATATGTTGAGTGTTATGTGGCATCGCGATTGCAAATGTGGTGCATCGCGATTCCAAAAGTGGTGCATCGCGATTCTAAAAGTGGTGCATCGCGATTTGCAAAGTGGTGAATCACGATGCAACATTGTTGCATCGCGATTGCAAAAGTGGTGCATCGCGATACCAAAGTGGTGCATCGCGATACTTTGGTTCCCTAAAGCGCTGCGATGATCGCGATGCACCAATTGTTGCATCGCGATGCCTAATTTGTTGCATCGCGATGCAAAGTGGTGCATCGCGATGCCAATGTGCATCGCGATGCCAAAGTAGTGCATCGCGATGCCTTGGGTTCAAGCGCGTGTTTTTCTTTCATTAATGGCATAATCGTCTTTTCGCCCAAAAAATGCCTTTTCGGTTTTTAAAAAGATGAGTGGTGGATTTACAAATGTTTGAAAAGGCACCAGTAATTCACCAAAAAAAAATAGGGTTAGGACTCAATTATTTTGGCCCGTTTAAAATTAGGGCTTTTTAGCCCGTTTAACCCGGCCTGTTAGGGCGGCCCTAAGTTTTGGGTTGGCCCGCCAACCCACATAATATTAATTAGGCCGTAAAAAGTTTAGAAGATACGTAAAACAACCACCATGAGAATAAAACCAACAACCTTTTAATCCAAAGTCAAACATATTTATCCTTTGCACTACATGTCTTCTTTGTGTACTTGTGAATAAATCGAAATATAAACAAAATTTTGGAAAAACTGCTAAGTAGAGCTATTACATTATTTATTTTGAGAAAAACAAGTTGAAAATTATAACACATCGATATAAAAAATGTCTAGTTTATATTTCTTTTAAAAAACATAAGAAACTATCAAAGTTATGAATGGTTTATCGATTCACTATTTTAAAATATTGTTATGTTATATCTTTAATCGTGGCCCAATAGTGACCCGTTTAGCCCGAAACCCGCTAGGTTAGGGTTAGGTCCGCAATATTAGTGGCCCAAAAAATTAGACCGTTTAGCCCGCGGTTAGGGTTGGCAAACCGCAGCTAGCCCGTTTAACATCTCTAGATCTCGGTTTGATTTTGAAGTCATATAAACCAAAATCGAAACCGGTGATAGGTTTCTTTAAAGTTTAAAACTCGTTACAAATTACCAATGAACCTTTTTTCAATTTCGGTTTCGTCGGTTTCAAACGATTTTTTGATTTTCGGTTTCATGTTGCTTAGGTCTAATGTATGTTTAATATTGTATTAAATGAACTATTTTATTTTAACCGGTGACATTGTTATATGTCACAAAGTGAATAAAACATCTCACCACATTAATCTAATGACGTGGTGTGACAATCTCACCAAAAGAGTCAATGCAGTACTAAAAGGAAGCAAACTCACACTCCCTACCTTTCGAAGGTGCCTAGAGGATGCCCGGATGCATTCAGCAAAGCGATGAACTGGCCGGGAGCGGATTCTCTACCGGCAAGGGGGATAAGAGACGGCCATCTCAAGGCACATCACAACCAAGTGAACTAGAGGCTAGACTGGCAAGATGAGGAAGGCAACTCAGTTGCAAGTCTAGGCATTGAGATCAATCCAAAAATTTGGGGTTTGAATTTGGATTTCAGAGTTCTGGGCCAGGCCTGTATGTATGGCACTGGAATAAATGGGCTTTTGGACCTTCAATGAGGTAAGCTCTTGCAGCTCAAGTAACAATTGTTTACTAGATACTAGAAAAGTGGAGGTAGTCATATATAAGTTTATTCACTTGAGAAGGAACAATTATATATCAACATTAGACATTTCACTCTCTCCTTTTGCTCTAACATTAAGTTCTTAGAACTGATTCCATCAAGAAAATGAAAGAAATGAAAAAAAAAAACAATTTAATATTAAAGAAAAAGACTATATATGTTTCTCACTATAGAAGACCTATAACAGGGAGTTGCTGAAGATTGGCTTTTCTTTGTTATCACTCTGTCTCCAGTCATCACAGATGCTCTTCCTCCTCGGTTTCGCCTCTCCGAGCATTGTGATTACGTCCCTCATCGATGGCCTGTCTTTCGGGAGCTTAGCCGTGCAAAGGAGTGCTATTCTGAGGACAAGAAGCATCTCTTCTTGGACATGTTGACATTGACCAGCTATATCAGGGTCCAGTGTGCAATCTGTGGCTCGATTGTTTACTCGCCCTCGAACCCATTCAACAATATCAACTGAATCTCCAAATGCAGGATCTAAAGGCTGCCTCCCCGTTATGAGCTCCAAAAGTACCACGCCAAAGCTATATATGTCACTCTTCTCGTCAACCTTCAATGTGTAACCATATTCTACAACATGAACATTAACAAATAAAAGTAAGAACTTTCTGAAGTTTCTATATATGGCAAGAGCCTCAAACACTAGGGGTTGCGCCTTTGTTTTTGACTAGCAAACAGGTATAATAGTATTAGTACCATAGGGGTTATAAAATGGAAAAGAAAGAGTTCCAGTTTTAGTGTTAACTAACCAGGTGCTATATATCCGTATGATCCAGCCACCATCGAGACAGTCTCGTTCTTCTGAAGCATTGTCCTTGCCAATCCAAAGTCAGCAATAGTTGCCTCAAAGTCTGCATCGAGCAAAATGTTGTTGGCCTTGACATCCCGATGAATAACAGGTGGGTGGCAGTCATGGTGAAGGTAAGCCAGCCCATATGCGACACCAAGAGCTATGTTATATCTCGAAACCCAATCCACCAACATTCTGCCGCCGTGTTTACCATGTAAGGCCTCTCCAAGGTTCCCATTCGGCATATACTCATATACCATCATAATATTGCTCTCGTTGTGAAGATACCCCAACAGTTTTACAATGTTCCGATGCCTCAGTCTCCCAAGAAGATTCACCTCTACAAATAAGTCATCTCCACTCTCAATATCCGCCTCCGTCTTCCATAACTTCTTAACGGCAACAACAGAACGTGACCGGTTGATTTGGGCCTTGTAAACGATCCCACTACCGCCCATACCAATCACATTTGATTCCTTTATACACGCCAGAATTTCTGCACTAGTGAAGTTAAGTCTCTGAAATGCTATAAGCCTCCAAGGCCATTCCATACTGCTCTTTGTGAAACAATCTTTGAAGAAACTACTATACAGAAACCATCTTCTATACAACCATCTTCCTAACAATACTATGATTCCGAGACCTAAAATTACCGAAATCCCAACAACAAATCCAACAATGACGCGATGAATGTGAGCTTTTTAACTCGTAAAGTGCTTCTATAGCTGTGTGAACATGGTGAAAGTATGCCGCCACAAAGGCCGGGATTGCCTATGAGATCATTTGGATTAATGGTCGATAACATCCCATTACTCGGAACAGGACCCTCAAGCTTGTTATAAGAAAGATTAAGCATTTCCAAGGCGGGTGAGTTTCCAAAACTTTCTGGGATTCTTCCAACAAGAGAATTATTCGACAGATCAAGAACGGACAACGTAGGCATTGTTGTCATTTGTCGAGGATTTCTCCAGTTAAGTGATTGTTGCTAAGATTTACTTTCACTAGCTTTTCACATGAAGCTATACTCTGAGGAATCTCTCCCAAGAAATGATTGCTCGAAAGATCTAGTGCCGAGAGGGATGGGAAGTCCTGGAATTGGCTTGGGATGTTCCCTTCTAGTTTATTGTTCGAAGCCATGAAGGTTTGGAGATTAGGAATGGATAGAATGGTAGAAGGCAGCGACGATTCAAGGTGGTTCGAGGAGACATCAATGAAAGAAAGCGAAGTGGTCAAAGTGAAATCATCCGGGATTTCACCCGTGATATTGTTGTTGGCTAATTCCAACCTTTGGAGTCTTGGTAGATTTCCAAGGCCAATGGGAATTGTCCCGGAAATGTGATTGTTTTGAACTCTAACTCGGACTAACGAAGAACAATTCGAGAGGCCTAATGGGAGTGAACCTGAGAACGAATTGTTGAAGAGAATGAGTTTGGTGAGATTGCCTGAATCACATAACCCACTTGGAATCTCACCTGACAATGAATTTGAAGACACATCTAGCCATTGCAAAGGGAATTCTCCCCAAGCTTCATTGGCAAAGGACCTGTGAAAGAATTTTGCCATAACTCAAGAACTTCAAGTTTAGGCAACTCACCAATCTTGCTTGGAATTGGACCAGTCAGCTGATTGCACATAAGATTCAGTAGCTGCAAACTCTTCAGCCCTGCTATCTCATTTGGAATCTCCCCGAAAACTGATTATCGGAGAGATCCAAATAAACCAACGACATAGCATTTCCTATTTCAGGTGGAATCTTTCCTTCAAAACTGTTTTGATACAAATATATTGTGGTAAGTTGTTTTAACATACCTAATTCAGCTGGAAGGGCACCACTCAGGCTGCCAACAGCCAAGTCTAGATACCGAAGATTTGTAAGTTTACCAAACTCAGCTGGAATGGCACCCGTAAACTCATTGTATCCGATGATTATAGTCTCCAATGACGAAAGTTGGCCTAGCTCCGGAGGGATTTTTCCTGTGAGATTATTACCAGAAAGGCCAAGAAACTTCAAATTCTGCAGATTCTTGAAGGTGGTTGGGATTGAGCCCTCGAAAAACTCCCGAAAATCCAGGCTTTCGAGTGAGGTCACATTTCCAAGATCATCCGGGAGAGTGCCCGAGAAATTGTTGCTTGAACCATTTATTGATTTCAAGCCTAAAGCCCGGCTAAAACCCCAGGGAAAGCCTCCAATGAAGTTGTTCTGGCTCACATCAATGTTAACCAAAGAAGTGAGATTTGACAATGACTTGGGCAAGTATGAAGAGAATTCATTGGAGCACAAGTTGAGAGATTCCAGACTATGCAAGTCTTGAATGTGTTCGGAAACGACACCGGTGAGATTCATGTTGGAGAGATCAAGGCTGGTAACAAGGCCTAGTGAGTTGCAAGAAACGCCTGTCCAGTTGCAATGCTGCAACCACGAGCCGTTGTCATCGACGATTGTTTTCCAATCTTTGAGGTGATTCAATGGATCAATTAGGCCAGCTTTGATGGATAGTAAGGTTGAGTTTTCATTGTTTGATAAATTTGGAGCTCCCCAACAAAAACTAGGGAGAGGACAATGTAACAGTAGAAGAACAAGAATTGGCTAGTCATTTTGCTCTCCATACATAGTTTTTTTTTTCTGCCCAACTCAGTTATGTGACATTTTTGGGTTTGTGAAACAATGGTACAAGAGGGTGGCAAGGAAGATGATTGATTAAAAAGGTGTAGATGATTAACTAAATGGGGCCCATTTCCAGAGTGTGTTGTGTGTGTGATTAAAGAAGTTGGCTATGAATATATATGATGATTAAACAAGTACAAATGTTAATGAGTGAGGGTATGATTGAATAGTTTAAATGGGGAGTTCGTGAGGTCTTGGGAATTGGAATAAGCTAATAATCTCTCTGCATCTATTCTATAAAGATTAACGCTAGCTTGGACTTTATTCATAATTTTCCCGACATCAAAACATGGAAGGAATGTGTTTTCTCGGTGATTCTTAACATGATTTTGTACTTTGTTGTATTATTTACATCTAATTTGGTCAACTTATCCCATCTAAGTTCTAGTAATATTCCTTTGTAACTTCAGGTGTTTTCACCTGATTTTCTAAGTTAAGCTCTCGAAGTATTCAGTTGCTTTATAGATACTAGTTAAAATTTGGTAAAGAGAGCTTTTTTTTGCAGTTTTAGAGTTCATTTTGATCAAAACGCAAGGGATAGAATAGAGTTTTTTGAACAATTAAGCTTTTGGTCGTGCGTTTATAAACGTAGCGTTTTGCAAATGGCTCTCTTCTTCCGCTACAAAAACATAGCTTTTTCAACAACAAAAAATGCATTTTAAACACGATGCATTTAAAAATTTAATTTCAAAAATCTGGGTTTTGAAACCGCTGCACTAAATGGGTTCTTAGCTTGGGAATTAGTCCTAAACCTTCGGGCATGACAAAAAAAAAAGTACTAAAATTATTTTTTCGTCTATGTAATAAAATGGAACGATTTTATACTACTCTATTATTTTGCCAGAAAAATTAGATAAAAATATTATCATAATTTATTTGACGTAAAACTAATGAATGTGGAATCTCGCAAAACTGGCCATTTGTCACCAATGTCGTCCCACCATTCTATTTAAGCAAAAAGGAAACCAAATCTGTTGAAAATGATAATTTTCTCATTTAAATATATTTTTCACCACAAATAATTTCACAACTAAACAAACAAAAATAATTAAATAAGTACTCACTTTACAAATTTCTCCCTTTTTTTTTACTTGTTCCTTGTTAACATGATCAAGTTGCGCAAAGGAGAATCTCCCCATGATAGGTGTTTGGAATAATTGGAAAGTATAGAAATATCAAACAATTGTACAAGCTTTTTTCCATTTCTAGCAAACCAACTTGCTTAAATATATTCATTTAGAGTCCGTTTGGGGTCAAAATGTAGCTTATTTATCAACTTACGTTATAATGCTACGATAGAAAAAACTATATTTTCTAAACGCAACTGTGTTTTTAAACGCTAAAATTTTTAGTTTTTTTACCAAAACGCAGATTTTAAAACGTTGTTGGAAGAAAAAGAAAAAAAACGAGTTTTGAAATAGTATCTCAAACGCGTTTATAAAAGAAGAAAAAATGCGTTGAAAATCTCGTATTTAAAAAAATTGCGTATTGAAAACGCTAAACTAAACGGACTCTTAATAATCATATTATATAACGTCATCAAACATTTCGATACTTCGGAATTAGTAAAAGACCTTAAAATTCATGAGGCGGACATTTTCTTTCGGTCTTCAAAAAAATGACCCAATACGTTAATGGTTTAGAAATTGAAAGATAATATTTATCGCAATAATTCTATGGTTGATAACCCCAATGTCATAGCTTGAAATTGGAAGACAATTTAAATTCGTGGAGCTCAAATTATTTATCCAATTTTAATTTCAAAGCATGATATTAAGGTTGTTTGGGAATCCCAATGTTATAGTTTGGAATTGGAAGAATAATTTGAATTCGTAGTTTAAAATTGTTCATCTAATTTTAATTCTAAAACTTGACATTGAGTAATCAAACATAAACTAAATAGTTTTGATGAAGAAGAGATGTGGGTCCCAATTTTAGATACAAAATCCAGTAATAATTGTACCCATCATCAAATTGATAACACAATTCATCCACAATAACGAGGTGAGGTCAGCCCCACCCCCATACTAGTCACCACATGCACCATATGGGTCATTGAACTGTTTGCAATTATAAAAGAAAATTCCCAACGGTGCAATTTATTAAAAAATAAATAAATAAAGAAAATGGTAAAAATGATTGAAGAAGGTGGAAGGGGCTGGCTTTGTAAAATAATGGCAAGAGGCCCCCATGTGAAGGTTGAAGGCGCGCAGGTTCCTTGGGAATGGAATCCACAAACGGAATCGCCTCTCTTAAGTATTATTATTGGATAGGGACACCCCGGCAAAATGCACCAGAACCTTGCCTATAGAAGAGATGCCTTGTGTAATAACCTGACCCACATCGGTTAGTTGATCCCTCACACTATTATTAGAAACTAACATCGTTTATAAAATTTTCTATAACTTTGTATTGGGACTTATTGACAACATACAGTACACTCTCTCCTTAGACCAGATACAATACTCTCTCTCTATGCACTTACTACTAATCGATGCATACGTTATAACGCGCGTTAATATAAGATGTACGTTATATTAGATACGAATCAATCGTACGTCAAAATACTTCTAGTCGGGTTAATAATTAATGTTGACATATGTCTAATATAATATGATACACCAGTCGTAAATATATACACCATAAAGTTAATGTATGTCATAATACTTTTAGTCGGTTTAATAATGTTGCTATATTTATGCCTAATGTAATGTGATATACCAATAGTATACATACGCCATAATTATGTAACTGTTGATATATGTAATATCATATGAGAATCAATCGTGCGTCATAATACTTCTAGTCGGGTTATTTTCGAATGATATTATACCGTCTTTTAAAAAAAAAATTACAGTATGTGAAATGAGAATGAATGATGTAAGAGTTATTTTGTGGAGGGGTTCCTTTCCTTGAGGCTCTCTCTAGGTCTCACATGGGAGTATCTTATACCAGAAATTTCCATATCCATTGAAAAAAGGATTGCTAATTAATTCAGTTGCGCCTGGAAGATGCCTTAAATCATTGCTCTTCTCTGTCTCTTCTCGTTGCCTTATTGGTTTCTTTTCGGCGTGTCCCTGCCCTGTATAGTGTATATATACCAAGGGCTTGGCTTTTCAATACAAGTAACCTTTCAAAAGTTAAATATAAAACTTGTCCTCCTTCCGTTTCCATTATTAAAAAGTGTCATGTTTGACTCGGTACACAGATTGAGAAAATATAATTAACTTTATTACAAAAGTGTTTGTTTTACACAAATACCCAAATGAGAGTGAGGTTCATCAATTAAAGTGATAACCAAATCAAGGATAAAATAGTAAATGGTAACTTCTAAAAAAGAAAAAATTAGAAAATGAACATTTTTCTTTTTATTTTTTATAAACGGTCTAACAAGAAAAGATGGACTCTTTTTTAAAAACGGAGGAAGTATTTTTTAGTATAGACATGGATAGATTTTTACATGTTAAAGTTGAAAACAGAAATCTCCAAGTATTTGAGATAACGTCTAATGAAATAACATAGCTCCCACAACTATAGACAAAAAATTTAGATGCACCCTAAGCACCGCGTCTAATGAAATACTAACAAAAAATATAGAGATATTTACATCTTTGTCTTAATAAGTTTTTTTTCCAAATTCCTATGAAGACATAAAAATCTACCTAGAATCTCAAATTAGCCCTAGTAACTATGTTTTCAGTTTTAATCGGCTCTTCCATCCATGTTCGTTACTTTTTCCATCCAAAATGAAGAGTAAAATAGGCAATACAGACGCGTTCTAGTAACTTTCATTTCAACTTGGCTTTAATAACTCTCTTTTCTGTTTTAATGGACCCTTCCATCCATTAGCTTAACGATTTCCGTCCAAATTTTTCCAAATTAAAATGGTAAAAATAGTAAAATAATAATCATATTCTTTTACTCCCTCCATTCCACCCAAAGAGTCCACTTTGAAAAGTCAAATAATTAAAGAATATATTAGTGTCATTGGAGTTAGTCATAATTACAAAAATACTTAAGTAGAACATCCCAAAATAGTATAGTAGATTCTTTGTCAAGAACGGAGAGAGTACTTGATTATTTTTTAAAGATCAATTTTCGTTCGAGTTTTCGGTATGCAAATTGACAATAATGCCACACTTAACAAATAACTGATCATGCCAATAGTAAAGGGTATAATTGTAAATTTAGAATGTCACACTTAAGAAAATCCACATTCGTAATTATAAATGGTATAATGGTAAATTTACTAACTTGTCCCTCCTCCACTCATAGTTGACTGAAACCCTAATTAACTTCACTACCAGTGTTGGAAAATTTTCTTCTTTCCACTAAAGACCTTAATCGGAGTTTAATACTTTCATTCTATTAACACAATTATGTTTCTCTTGAAAACCCGTAAGCAATGAAATCATTTAATTATATTTTAGCTAAACTAGAATAAGTGTTTCATTTTTTATTTTATTTTTTTGTGTGTGGTTAAATTATAGGATAGACATTTTAGATTAAATATTAAATATTTTATTTTATGTAATTAGATTAGATGTTATCTTGACTTGCTTAATTAGGTTAGAAAAACTTTGAATATTTTTTTTATTAGATTAGCATAAGTAATTAATTTTTTTATTAGATCGGGATAAATGTACATTATCAATTAGTTTGGTTAAATATAACATTAATTAATATCAGAACAAAATTTTAACTTTTTAACTAGCATATCAATATTTTAACTAATTCTAGGATAAATAGTTTGAATTAAAAAATAAGTATTTTTTTATAGTTAATATAAGATAAAAAAATTAAATTTATCTAAATTAAAATTAATATTCGTAAAGGATTTTGTTGAATTTGGTCGTGTGAGCAGTACATGCAAAAATTGGATGGAAATCACTAAAATTGATAACAAAAGTCACTAAGTTGGTGTGAGATTTTAGGTAAATTTTTAGCCTAGAAATTAGAAAAAAAGGGTCAAAACAAAAAGACACTCCTACCCTCTTTCCTCTAAATACACACTCCATTTTTTAATTACAAAAATGCCATGAAACAAAAAGACATTCCTACCCCAGCCCTTCCCTTCTTCCTCCAGCCCATGCGCCTCCCACGGTTTCTCTCTTCTACTGCGCCATCTCCTCTCCATTCTCCCCCCTTTTTTCTTTTCCCTCTGACTCTCTCTCTCTCTCTCCTTTTTCTACCCGTCTCATCCCTCTCAATTTCAATCCCATATGTACCCTTACACTGTAACAGTAAATGAAAATTAAATTAAACAATCCAAATCAATAATAGCCAAGAGTGGAAGAAGGAAGGAAGAAGAAATCAACACTGACGAACTTAGGGTTTTTTTTTTTTTTTTTTTTTAAATTTAGAATTTTTTCGTTCGATTATGGTTGACTGAACAACTGAGTGTTGTTCGACTGGCCCTAACCGAACATCACTGTGATGTTTGGTCTAACCGAACAACACTCAGTTGTTCGGCCAACCATGACTAAACACCAATAGCGAGAATTTTTCGGTGGGTTTGAGAAGGCGGTGACGGAGGGATGAGGAGGGAATGGAAGAAAAAAAATAAGGGAAGAAGGGAGGGATGGAGGAGAAGAAAAAAAAGGATGTGGGGAAGGAGCTGGGAGTGGGGGGGAGGGAGGGGAGGTGGGGGCGGCAGTGAGGGAAAGATTGCTGTGGTTCTGAATTTTTTGGGAGATGCTAAACAACGCACTCTTAATTATAAAATTACCAACCTACCCTTAAACTTAAAAAATTTAAAAACAAAACTAACTTAACCCCCCCCACCCCTCATTTAAACTCTCTCATTCTATCACTTTCTCTCATTCTTACTTTCTATCACTTTCTCTCATTCTCTCCACTTTTCTAACAAAAATCCTATATTCCTTCAACATTTACTTAAAGAAAAAGGTACGTTTCTTTATAATTTATGTAATCTTTTATTAAATGTATTAGTTTGAGCTAAATGAAATGAAAAAAAAATCGCATTTTAGAGGGCCTGACCGCTATACACCGGAGGACCGCCGCTATAAAGAAGTTGGGGGGCCGGCTATATTTGAATAAGGTCGGACCGGCTATATTTAAATATAACCGGCCGGCTATATTTAAATATAACCGCCTCTTTTTTTTTTTTTTTTTGAAATAATAATGATGTTCCTATTACATTATTTTTTGCTATATTTTTGTTAGATTAAATTGATTTATTATTAACTTTTAAATTGCTATATTTTTTTAGATTAAACTTTATAAAACATAAATTAAAAACATAAATTGCTATATTACATTATTGATTATTTAAACATAAATTTAAACTTTTAAATTGTTAGCTATACTTAAACATAAATAAGAACATAAATTGCTATAGTTAAACATAAATAAAAACATAACTTTTTTTATCGATTATATAAAACATAAATTGATATATGTTTGTTGTTAGATTAAATTTTTGTTTTACGTAAATTTTGTTAGCTTATTAACTTGTTATTGTTAATTTTAGATGTCGGAGTTGGTGGCGTGGCGATGGTGACCAATCGGACAGAGAGCTTATAGCGGAGGTCAAGGATCGCATAGTAGCTGCATCCGCGCGAGCCAAAGCAAGTAAGAGGCGAGGCAGATAGTCGCCACTTAGTCGCAGCTCCACCGATAGTTCATCACCGCCTAGTGTCACTCGTGAGCGGACTCCACCGGCCTTTTCGACCGGTCATGGATCCTTTCATGCCGGTGGTCCTTCGCCAACGGCCGAGAGTGATTTGGCGCCGAACGTGAATTAGAGGTAATGGACCTCAACCGCTTCGGGGTCCTTCGCAAGTAGTCGCGACGTGGTCGAGCATGAGGCCCGGAAGGGGAAAGGGTGTGATGAGTGCTTCGCATTTTCGCTAGCTGCATCGCACCTATCGATGCGATGGGAGACACCGACGATGACTCGATGATGATGATGACGACAATGACGACGACGACGATGACGACGAGGATGTGGCTATTGGTCGAGGAGGTCGAGGTCGTGGGCGTGGGCGTGGGCGTGGTCGTGGACGGGGACGAGGAGTTGATACCGATGATGATGAGTGGATGTTATTCGATTCACATCCGGGGGCCCGCCACGCCGATCGTGCTATTGGTTTCTGGGCCATATTGCGCATGCAATATGGAATGGCGAGGTAAAATAAATTATTTTCACGCATAATTTTGATTATTGTTATCAATATATTTTGTATGAGATTGGTAATGATAATTATTAAATGGGTGATATTTTTTTTAACAGAGCGGCAAGTGTTGATTTGTCATAATGCCGCCGATCGCCTTACTAAATGGGTGATATTGTGCCGACAGACGAACGACCTTATTAATGTCCGGGCTAGGACACTGAGGCGGGCATGTTTCAAAGACCTAAACATGCCTTTGATTTCGTTTGTCGAGCGATGGCACCGAAACGAATAGTTTCCATCCGCCATTTGGTGAGATGTCTATCACTCGCACGATGTGCATTACATTCTACGGATTCCGTGGCGGAATATTGTCATCCCGAACACATCAATCTCGGGAATCAAGGGTCACCGTCGGCCCTATTAGGAATGACAATGTCCGAGATCACCAACGGTGAAGTCGGCGGCGTTAAGTTCAACTTGTTGATGGAACGTCTAAGCCCGTAAGTAGTTAGTCCAAGAAATAGGGCGATGGGTTATATCATGTGGTTGCCGGGTGCAACATTATTTTTGGACAAGACCCGAATCGATTGATCGTGCATTATTTGCCCTTGTTGGCGAGCTTAGCCGACGTTCGGTTATGCGTGGGGCGCACCTTAGCATATTTATACCGCCAAATGGAATTGCTTCTAGGCGAATACCGCCCAAATTGCAGGTGTTTGACGTTCTTGCAGTGTGTATAATTAATTATTGAAATTTAATTATGTAATTTTTTGGTAACATATTTAATTGGCACTTGTTTTTAACACATTTAATTGGCACTTTTTCGACTTGATCTACGAGTACTTTCCGCATTTAGACCGAGCAGAGGCAAGGATGGACGCCGAACTTGCCGTGTTCGTTGAGATGGGCCCCACCGCGACACCAAGGACGCCGCCTCGCTAGAGTATAGACGTGCACTAGATCGATTATCTGCGACTTGGTACGTATTTTATTTATTTTCGTAAGCATTTAATAGAATATTTTATTAATGATGTTTAATTATTTTATAATACAGTGACGTGGACCCCATTCCATGTGAATCCGACCGCGAAGTCCCAATTAGTCTTTTCTCGGGCATAATTCATTCCAAGGATATTACCGAGCCGTACATGCCCGATCGATGCCTACGACAGTTTGGGTATACACAAGTCATACCGTCTCAGATATACGTCCCATCTGTGGTGTATAGAGGTCGAAATGCCCATAAGTACAAATGCAAGCACGAGCTTATGAAGAGGGCATGGCAAGAATGGCGACTTCTTCTCGCTCAATTTGACGTCCTCGGTAAGGAGTTACCCACATGAGGCGGTCCACGGTTACATGGCTTGGTATCCGGAGCATTCGCATCCTCGAGTCTCGCCGCGAGCTAGGAGTGCCGATGCTGCTGGGGAAGTTGATCCCCACGAGATACCCGAAGCATCTACGGTGAGTAACTATTAATTTTTTATATCGACATTTTTTATCAATCATTACATATTATATTTGATTTTGAGTAACTATTAAATATTAACACTTGCATGCCTCGTGGGTTGGACACCAACCGGAGCTTCGAGTCCCGAGAGGCGGGATGAAACGGACGAAGTTGTCTTTTGGGAGACACTTGATGACTTGTGTAATAAAGTTAGAGAATGGATGTAGATGAACATGTAGGGTGTTTAATTTTACTTTAACCGGACGAATATATGTATTATTTACTTATGTTTGATACGATATTTTGGTTTCACTTTTTGTATGATAAACATTTTCCGACTTTGCATTCTATAATTGTTGGACATTTCAAATTGATAGAAAAGTGCCTAATTACTTTAACATTACACAATATAGAAAAGTTCATAATTAATAACATTACACAAATGTTTTCTTTTACACGCATGTTGTTCAAATTCCGTAGCCGTTGCCTCCAAAGGAAAATTCGCCTGTGCAATGTTGGGATCACAAATTAGTTCCCAACCGGGTAATCTTTGGCATTGGAGAGAACCCTGCATATATAATGCA
Source organism: Platycodon grandiflorus (assembly GCA_016624345.1). Lineage (NCBI taxonomy): Eukaryota > Viridiplantae > Streptophyta > Magnoliopsida > Asterales > Campanulaceae > Platycodon > Platycodon grandiflorus. The sequence continues at coordinate 6,364,686 of CM028368.1, forward strand.
ATGAAGTGGTTTCCATTAACCAAACCGAAGTCTATCTCTCATTTGGTGCACCTTCTTCGGCCCGAGACTTTAGTGGTAAGTATGTCGTACTCCGAAGTGACCAACATGTGACTATCTTTTGGTACTTGGTCGCAATCACAAGTCCTAAGTCCATGAGATCCAAATAATGCTCTTCGGGCCGGAGAGTGATACCATTCAAGTCTATATTTTCTCGCATTTACTACATGCTCCCGCAAAACTCGTACATAAAATTCCAGCCCCCGAGCTCATGTAGCAATTCGAGTCTCACATCAAGCCAACGCTCCTCGAACCATACTGAAATAGGGCAATGACTCAACCCACAATTTCCATCTCCCTTTACATTTACATAATCATCAATGAAGTCATGAATGAAGGATGGTACTTGATCTCGAATGGAAATGAATTACCCGTACTATGCATCGATGAAGATCGACCTCGACCTCGACCTCACCTCGACTCGACCGAGATGGACATTGGGTCACTAATCATGGAGTATGTCCGATCTACGTGCTCCCACGGACAACTCCCTTTGGTCGAAGTTTTCCTGACGTCCTTTGTGATGCTCATGTATAGGTGTACCTAAACATTGTAACATTACACAATATAGAAAAGTTCATAATTAATCATTTTAACATTACACAATATAGAAAAGTTCATAATTACATATTATATTTAGATGTACTGTTCGCCGCATGAGAATGAAAGTAGGCGTGAAATCGGCCGGCATAATGCTTTCTCTTCTCAGCACATTTTTTATATCATACATCGTTGTTGAGCACTTCATCCGCCACGAGTAGCTCCCTCCATCCGGTTCATCAAATTTTTCTCCCTCCATATGTAAAGTCCTCCAAAAGACATGGATACCGTGGGGATCAATTGGTAGATTAGCGCTCCAACACATTCATTTCATGTGCACACGGTAAGCCATGTGTTAGTCCGAACGAACAACCGCATTTTTCGAATCGCACCAATTTTCTTTTTCTCGACCCCGTACGTCAACCTCTTCGATGAGCAGTTCAATACAATGGTGCGATACTTTACCTCTCAAGTTAAAAACAATAACCTATCTGTACTTTCAAATCAAAGTTCCTTGCCCGTTCAAATGTAGTCTTGATCTCATTGAATCGAGCTCGATCAAGTCATGGATCCGCAAGACTAAACTATCCAAACCGTTTGACGATGTTTTTAACCAACTCTTTAACATCCCATGTGCACTCTCAACTCGTTGTACGATATGGCATAAAAATAAATTAGATCAATGTAAAATTGGATTTCTTAAATCATTAAATTAAAGATAAATTTAAAACTAGTACCTTGGTAGTAGTAGTTCCAAAATGCACATAATTTTTGTCCAAGCATGGACAAATCGATCTCTGCGGCCCAACCATTCCTTCTTCACGTAACCGATCCGAGCGGTATCCATTTCCATTTTTCTTCCATCCGAGCCAACATAAGTTGATATTCATCCTCGATCGGCGTGCACTATCCTTTGCCATCGTGAACTAAATGCTTTGGTAAATTTTTATTCTTCATCACTGTACCAAATATTTTTCCACGTTCTTGATATGTGTCGCCACATAAAAGATGTTTTGACTCGGGAAAATGATGCTCAACAGACTCATCAAAGCCGTTCTCGATCAAGAACTATCACATCACGAGCAAAAAGACTATAAAACATCATCCGCAATGAGTCATTGCCCAAAAGAAGCTTGCTTTCATTTTTTAAGAAGGCGAATGCTACATGATAGTTTTTGCCCGTCGATGTAATCCCAATGATCAT